>OX336393.1:451225559-452502559 GCA_946902985.2 Meconema thalassinum | reverse complement strand
TGGTCATCGAGATGAGTAGACTAAAGATTTTTCACAATCAACCAGTATATGTTGGTGCATCTATATTAGATTTGTCTAAATGTAAAATGAATGACTTTCATTACAATGTTATTTTAGCAAATCCTGAATCAAATGTGAGGTTGTTATACACAGACACCGATAGTTTTATGTATATATTCTATTATGATATTTATGAGTTCATGAAACAACATTCAAATTTGTTTGATACTGGAAACTATGAAACAAACAATCCTTTTGGCATTGTGAGACAAAATAAAGGTGAAATTGGTTTAATGAAAGATGAAAATGCTGGAAGGATTGTTGAAGAATTTGTGGGGTTACGACCCAAAATGTATGCAATAAAATTGTGTGATGAAATGAATAGCTTGTGTAAGGCTAAAGGCATTAAGAAGAGTGTGAGTAAAAGTATGAATATTGATGAGTATCGAAAGTGTCTTTATAACAGAGAAAAAGTCAACAAAGTTCAAGTTTGTATAATTTCAAAATCTCATTCTGTATTTACTGTTCGGCAAAATAAGTTGGCAATTTCATCAAACGAAGATAAAAGACACATAACTGAAAACGGAATTGATACTTTACCGTTTGGTCATTTTTCTCTGAAAAATGATTAGAAACAAATTGAAATTAAAGCAGTTCATCTCACTTACTTTATTTCTTTCACACACACACACTTTTATGCTGGTAATAATACTAATTTTTGTGTGTTCCTTTGCTTATGAAATCCTAGACTAGGAGTTCCACATTCGACATGATAGCGGAGTTTCATCTCCCATAAACTCGTCTCTGAGGTGGGTGCCAGAAAAGGCATCCAGCTGTAAAAACCACACCCTCACATAGACTTTCATAACTTCTTACGTTGAGGTTCATAACACTACGTTGATTGATTTATCGGTTTCCTTTTCACAATTCCTGTCTATACATTCCTCTTGAAGGTTGCAAGATGCTTGCAAGGTTCCTAAAATGCAATTAAATTTAATAAATACCTTAAGATGGTTTGATTTGTTTAATGATATGGTGTTAATAGTATTTTTAGGTTTTGACTGGCTTTGCATTAAGAATTGACTAACCAAACATGAGTTACCTATCAGGGAAACATTTTGGCCACTATGTTGGCTATTGACCAGTGAGTTTAGCTGTTTATCATTTTTTTAAATCATAAACAACAGAGGGTTAAACGTATAGATAAACCGTGTGACCATGTTTGTTAAACAAGACATTATACCAGAGACAATTAGAATACTTATGTAGAGTTTACCAAAAATAATGTTGTGTAACAGTAAATGCTAGTCAACAGTTATACACTTCTAAAAAAAAAATCATCATACAATACCTGAGAGCTCTTCTAAAATTATTGATGTGTAACATGATTCCACTAACTTGCTATGTATTTTTTGGCTTGGGGGTGATTTTCAAGAAATGCAAATGGAACTGAAATGCAATACAAACAATGAGCGTGCCTGGTGGCTGAGATTGATACCACGACGTACTGTCGGTTATGTAGCTATGTGGAATGTATATCAAATATGGTTTACTTCAAGGTCTGGAGATCCCTACAATTCCTACAATAAATGATCTTGAAATGGTCATCCTATGGTGTGAAAATATTTATTAGGTATATATATTTACTGAAAACAATTATGATTTATTAAATGTTTATATGTTTACAGTATTGTTATTTAATGTAAGCACTTGAGGCACTACCGACCAATGGGAAGCAAAAAGTGGGAGCATATATGGGATGAAATGTGGGAGCAAAGCAAATATAAAAAGTGGGAGCAAATATGCTAACTTGAATTGTGTATATACTTTACTTTCAACTATCTTGAATTGTGTATATACTTTTGCCGGCATATTTGTTGACATATTTGTTAGCATATTTGCTCCCACTTTTTATATTTGCTTTGCTCCCACATTTCATCCCATATATGCTCCCACTTTTTGCTTCCCATTGGTCGGTAGTGCCTCAAATGCTTACATTAAATAACAATACTGTAAACATATAAACATTTAATAAATCATAATTGTTTTCAGTAAATATATATACCTAATAAATATTTTCACACCATAGGATGACCATTTCAAGATCATTTATTGTAGGAATTGTAGGGATCTCCAGACCTTGAAGTAAACCATATTTGATATACATTCCACATAGCTACATAACCGACAGTACGTCGTGGTATCAATCTCAGCCACCAGGCACGCTCATTGTTTGTATTGCATTTCAGTTCCATTTGCATTTCTTGAAAATCACCCCCAAGCCAAAAAATACATAGCAAGTTAGTGGAATCATGTTACACATCAATAATTTTAGAAGAGCTCTCAGGTATTGTATGATGATTTTTTTTTAGAAGTGTATAACTGTTGACTAGCATTTACTGTTACACAACATTATTTTTGGTAAACTCTACATAAGTATTCTAATTGTCTCTGGTATAATGTCTTGTTTAACAAACATGGTCACACGGTTTATCTATACGTTTAACCCTCTGTTGTTTATGATTTAAAAAAATGATAAACAGCTAAACTCACTGGTCAATAGCCAACATAGTGGCCAAAATGTTTCCCTGATAGGTAACTCATGTTTGGTTAGTCAATTCTTAATGCAAAGCCAGTCAAAACCTAAAAATACTATTAACACCATATCATTAAACAAATCAAACCATCTTAAGGTATTTATTAAATTTAATTGCATTTTAGGAACCTTGCAAGCATCTTGCAACCTTCAAGAGGAATGTATAGACAGGAATTGTGAAAAGGAAACCGATAAATCAATCAACGTAGTGTTATGAACCTCAACGTAAGAAGTTATGAAAGTCTATGTGAGGGTGTGGTTTTTACAGCTGGATGCCTTTTCTGGCACCCACCTCAGAGACGAGTTTATGGGAGATGAAACTCCGCTATCATGTCGAATGTGGAACTCCTAGTCTAGGATTTCATAAGCAAAGGAACACACAAAAATTAGTATTATTACCAGCATAAAAGTGTGTGTGTGTGAAAGAAATAAAGTAAGTGAGATGAACTGCTTTAATCTCAATTTGTTTCTAATCATTTTTCAGAGAAAAATGACCAAACGGTAAAGTATCAATTCCGTTTTCAGTTATGTGTCTTTTATCTTCGTTTGATGAAATTGCCAACTTATTTTGCCGAACAGTAAATACAGAATGAGATTTTGAAATTATACAAACTTGAACTTTGTTGACTTTTTCTCTGTTATAAAGACACTTTCGATACTCATCAATATTCATACTTTTACTCACACTCTTCTTAATGCCTTTAGCCTTACACAAGCTATTCATTTCATCACACAATTTTATTGCATACATTTTGGGTCGTAACCCCACAAATTCTTCAACAATCCTTCCAGCATTTTCATCTTTCATTAAACCAATTTCACCTTTATTTTGTCTCACAATGCCAAAAGGATTGTTTGTTTCATAGTTTCCAGTATCAAACAAATTTGAATGTTGTTTCATGAACTCATAAATATCATAATAGAATATATACATAAAACTATCGGTGTCTGTGTATAACAACCTCACATTTGATTCAGGATTTGCTAAAATAACATTGTAATGAAAGTCATTCATTTTACATTTAGACAAATCTAATATAGATGCACCAACATATACTGGTTGATTGTGAAAAATCTTTAGTCTACTCATCTCGATGACCATACATTGTTCATCGAATATAATTCTATGTTTAAAATTAGCCTTAGCTATTAAAGACCTACCACCACGAGCTCCATGCCATTTGGTGACCCATTTGATGTCCCTTAACTTCCTCACATTCATCAGTGAACGACCAAAAATTGCATTATTCATCAATTTATAAAAATTCTTTTCAAAATCATTTTTGGCTTGTTTTCGTTTCTCTGTGTTCACATCAATATATGGTTTTAGCCATTGGCTCTGATTGAATTCAATTATTCTGTGAATACGATCTAATTTCATTCCTAGTTGAATACATTGCTTTAACAATCTATAATGCAAAACATAACGTTCTTTATTATCTAGGGTAGCCATTAGCTTTGTCAACTTTTCTGGACATAGAGGGTAATCTGAATGTTTGTCATGTAACTCTTGAGGATAAGTCAAATCTACTTCCAAAATATATCCAATTTCTGAAGTATCATCAATAGTTAAAACATCAAAGCCTTCAACATTTGCAATCCATTTAAAGCCACCCGTTGGAAGATATTCCATCATCGCATATCCATACAAATTATTAACGTCAAAGTACATTATGTAGGACTCTTGCTTTTTCTCATCATAAGTTTTCATATACTTATTATTAGCAATCGCATGTCGTGTTATACACTGAACATTTCCTCCTCGAATAGATCGTTCAAAAAAGTGTAACATATCAATATCTTGAAGCAATTCAAGTTGAACGTTGGTTATCTTTTTCATAGCACACCAAGACATAGATGGAGCAGTGTAAAAAATGAGCTGCATCAATGCCATAAGTTTCCATGCCATTCGATCTAAAATTTTCAAAGACATCCGCCAAAAGAAGTGTGTCAACTTTTAAATACAAATCTGCGTATTCTCCTAATGTTTGACAGGAAAACGTTTCCCACACCGATTGAGCAAACTCATACTCTTCATTCGATATTGTTTGATCATTAAGGCTGCTATAAAACTTGGATATTTCAGGTAATTTAGTTTCGTTAAGAACATCCATACTCGTGACGTATTCATAGGGAAACACACCTTTTCGCGCAGTAAGTCGAAACTGTGCATCATCATTAAAATAACGTCGTGTTATTTGCTTTGAATCTTCGCTTAACGAAGATGAACATTGATCTAGTGAACAGGACAAGAAATTATATGTATCGAAAAATCTTAACTGAATGAATCCATTCTTAGCCCGTACATACTTTGTAAACCCTTTGTAACGTTCCATATTCATCGCTAACAATTTTATATGACCAGGATTATGTAACACCTCTCCATCACGTTTCTCGCAAATTTCTTTAATTATAAAATGTCCATCATAGGCGGTTAGATTATGAAATGCTATAGGCAAAACCTTTGTTACTTTGTAATTTAAATTACAACTATTGTGTGCGCTTCCTCTATATTTTCCAGTTAAGTGACAATGATCGCGTACTTTGAGTTCATTAACTGCAATCGGTTTCTCGCAAATGTGACACATTTTACTTGACAAAAATAATCTTTCTTCATTTTCGGTCATCTTTAACATTGGCTTAACCGATAAGTAATATGTTTGAAGTTTATCCACAATACTATAAAGTTCCTTTACAAACAATTCAATGCAATTATTTCCCCTAAAGAGCTTGAAACTGCACAATTCACTATCGAAATTACAATGAAGGTATAAAGAAATGCTGTAAGGAATATGTTTATGTGTTAAAGTAGAGTTATGAATGTCACTATTTGGAAAACAGGAGGAAATTGGAGACAAAACGCATTCAGTGTCTGCATATATTATAAATGGAACTGTATCTTTAACTCGGAATTCTGTAAAATTAACAAATCTTTGTTCATCAGTCGGCATTATGCTTTTTGCAACAGGAAACTGTTTACAGTCTGCAAAGTGAACATTTAACTCATCCTCAAGAAGATAATATGACAAACAACGTCTACATATATAAATCCTTCTCTGAGTGCTAGTGATGCTTGAACGCACAAGGCGAGCAAGATTTCTAATTAAACAAAAGTGATAACTTTCACTGTTTCCAATCTGCAACATCAATAAGTCTACACTCCTTTCATATACGGGGTAGTTTTCACCCCCCTGCTATTTTTCATCAAAAACAAAAGATCTTAGGTTCAATTATCATTTTTACCCGTTTAAGACCTTTTTCCCCACTGTAAAATCACTATTTACTGTTTTAGGGGTGACATCATCTATCCGGGTAAAAGCCTATGTCACAAAGAATTTTTTAAGCTATTACACATAATTTTACGGTTCTTAGTTTCCAAGGTATCGATTTTTCAATTTTGGGGTGGTTTTCACCCCCCTGCTATTTTTCATCAAAAACAAAAGATCTTAGGTTCAATTATCATTTTTACCCGTTTAAAACCTTTTTCCCCACTGTAAAATCACTATTTACTGTTTTAGGGGTGACATCATCTATCCGGGTAAAAGCCTATGTCACAACGAATTTTTTAAGCTATTACACATAATTTTACGGTTCTTAGTTTCCAAGGTATCGATTTTTCAATTTTGGGGTAGTTTTCACCCCCCTGCTATTTTTCATCAAAAACAAAAGATCTTAGGTTCAATTATCATTTTTACCCGTTTAAAACCTTTTTCCCCACTGTAAAATCACTATTTACTGTTTTAGGGGTGACATCATCTATCCGGGTAAAAGCCTATGTCACAACGAATTTTTTAAGCTATTACACATAATTTTACGGTTCTTAGTTTCCAAGGTATCGATTTTTCAATTTTGGGGTAGTTTTCACCCCCCTGCTATTTTTCATCAAAAACAAAAGATCTTAGGTTCAATTATCATTTTTACCCGTTTAAAACCTTTTTCTCCACTGTAAAATCACTATTTACTGTTTTAGGGGTGACATCATCTATCCGGGTAAAAGCCTATGTCACAACGAATTTTTTAAGCTATTACACATAATTTTACGGTTCTTAGTTTCCAAGGTATCGATTTTTCAATTTGGGGGTAGTTTTCACCCCCCTGCTATTTTTCATCAAAAACAAAAGATCTTAGTTTCATTTATCATTTTTAGGTGTTTAACACGTTTTTTCCCCATAACATGACTATTTACTGTTTTAGGGGTGAAATGACCAATCCAGGTAAAAGCCTATGTCATCACCTATTTTTAAAGCTATAACGCCTAATTTTAGGGTTCATAGTTTCCAAGATATTGAGTTTTCAATTTTGGGGGGGTAGTTTCACCCCATAAAGGGGGACGTCGCCCCAAGTGCTAGGACCCCTCATACAAGTCCCTAGCATGATTGGTTCACGAGATATTAACAAAAGTGTAGTTAGGCCCTTTTGACAAGAAAATAAATGAATGATACTTTCAAAAACGAGGTGTCACCCCAAGTGCTAGGATACTGCCTATGGGAAAATCCCATCCTGGGTTCAGAAAATATTAACAAATGTGTAGTTAGACCCTTTTGACAAAAGCCACCGGTGTGCATA
This sequence comes from Meconema thalassinum, assembly GCA_946902985.2. Lineage (NCBI taxonomy): Eukaryota > Metazoa > Arthropoda > Insecta > Orthoptera > Tettigoniidae > Meconema > Meconema thalassinum. The sequence continues at coordinate 452,495,397 of OX336393.1, read as the reverse complement.
CATACAAAAATTGCTCTTTCACCCCAGGTAAGGGTAGTTTTTATTTTGGGGGTTGACATACCTCATTCATACAAAAGGAGAATTCACTACGAGTCCTATGACACCCCATATGTTTACATCGCATTATTGGTTAGCGAGATACTAAAAATCGAATGACCTATTAGTTTTTTGTTTTTTTAATAAATTTTTTAAAAAGCCTCATCTATAAAGAATCTTTTAAAAATTCCGCTCTCTTACAAAAGCCCTCAAGTGCGCATGCATACAAAAATAACCACTACTTAACCTCCGGGTAAGGGTAGATTTATTTTGGGGTGGATATACTCCCGTCCATAGCAAGGGGTGGTTCACCACAAGTCCTACGACACCCTATATGCATCGTTCTAGCCTTACAAGCTCATTAAATTCGCCAAAATGTCAAAAAAGCACGTTTACCTCAAATTGCGTTTCCAAATTCCACCCATTTTAAAAAATTACCTCACCATCAAATAGAGCGGGAAAAATAGCATTTAAACGAACCCTCACTCAACCCTAGTCCTCGCCCGCCACCAAACATTTCCCAACATAGCCATACGTATTCAAGCACACACGCGACTTGCAAGAGAACATACACTACCCCACTACCCGCGAATAACCTTTTGTTTTGGTGCTCACACTCGCATGGGTGTCAGATGACAGTTAGCATCCTAATAAACATCCTCCATGACGTCAACACCCATTAACTTTTTATCACCATCGCACAAACAAGCCAAAGGGTCAACCTCTTCCCACGCTAACACGTGCACTGCACATGCTCGCTCCTGGACCACGTGCTCGCTCTAAGGACCCATGACGTCATCCCATGACGTCATCAGGATTACGCAATTTCTGGTCATGATGATGCAATATTTAGAGTCTAACAAACACTTACTACTAAGGTATGTTGTTGCAAAATTTGGATGAGATCGGATGATCAGGTTAGTCGTAATTTGATTTAAGCTTTGAACATTTGTTTGGCCGCCATTACATTTTCCTCAAGATGGCGGCGATATAAAACATGACACTGAGTTGCGCCTTGCTACTGCTACCTCTGTAACAAAAATTCGTTCCATTCGGTTCCACCGTGTACGAATTAATAGGGGGAATCGATTTTCACACAAAGATGGCCGCCATCCACAAACTATTAGGCGAATAACCTATTAGATTGGTCAAATGATGCTCCCTCCATAAAGGTATGTATTTGCAAAATTTGGTAGAGATCGGATGATTATGTTAATCGTAATTTGATTTAAGCTTTGAACATTCGTGTGGCCGCCATTACGTTTCAGTCAAGATGGCGACGATATAAAACATGACACTGGGGTGCCTTTTGTTAGTACTACCTCTGTACCAAATTTCGTTCCGATCGGTTGCACTGTGTTCGAATTAATAGGGGGAATCGATTTTCACACAAAGATGGCCGCCATCCGCAAACTATTACGCTGATGACTTATTAGTTTGGTCAAAGGATGCTCCTTCCATAAAGGTATGTCGTTGCAAAATTTGGTAGAGATCGGATGATTAGGTTAATCGTAATTTGATTTAAGCATTGAACATTTGTGTGGCCGCCATTACGTTTCCCTCAAGACGGCGGCGATATAAAACATGACACTGAGGTGCGCTTTGCTACTGCTACCTCTGTACCAAATTTCGTTCCATTCGGTTCCATCGTGTTCGAATTAATAGGAGGAATCGATTTTCACACAAAGATGGCCGCCATCCGCAAACTATTAGGCGAATAACCTATTAGATTGGTCAAATGATGCTCCCTCCATAAAGGTAGGTAGTTGCAAAATTTGGTAGAGATCGGATGATTATGTTAATCGTAATTTGATTTAAGCTTTGAACATTTGTGTGGCCGCCATTACGATTCCGTCACGATTGCGGCGATATAAAACATGACACTGGGGTGCCTTTTGTTAGTACTACCTCTGTACCAAATTTCGTTCCATTCGGTTGCACCGTGTTCGAATTAATAGGGGGAATCCATTTTCACACAAAGATGGCCGCCATCCGCAAAGTATTACGCTGATGACCTATTAGATTGGTCAAAGGATGCTCCCTCCATAAAGGTATGTAGTTGCCAAATTTGGTAGAGATCGGATGATTAGATTAATCGTAATTTGATTTAAGCTTTGAACATACGTGTGGCCGCCATTACGTTTCCGTCAAGATGGCGGCGATATAAAACATGACAGTGAGGTGCCCTTTGCTAGTGCTACCTCTGTACAAAATTTCGTTCCGTTCGGTTCCACCGTGTTCGAATTAATAGGGGGAATCTATTTTGACATAAGGAGGGCCGCCATCCGCAAACTATTAGGCGAATGACCTACTAGATTGGTCAAAGGATGCTCCCTCCATAAAGGTATGTAGTTGCAAAATTTGGTAGAGATCGGATGATTAGGGTAATCGTAATTTGATTTAAGCTTTGAACATTCGTGTGGCCGCCATTACGTTTCAGTCAAGACGGCGGCGATATAAAACATGACACTGAGGTGCCCTTTGCTAGTGCTACCTCTGTACCAAATTTCGTTCTATTCGGTTCCACCGTGTTCGAATTATTAGGGGAAATCAATTTTGACATAAAGATGGCCGCCATCCGCAAACTATTAGGCGAATGACCAATTAGACTGGTCAAAGGATTCTCCCTCCATAAAGGTATGCAGTTGCAAAATTTGGTAGGGATTGGATGGTTATGTTAGTCGTAATTTAACTTAAGCTTTGAACATTTGTGTGGCCGCCATAACGTTTCTGTCAATATGGCGGCGATATAAAACATGACACTGAGATGCCCTTTGCTGGTGCTACCTCTGTACCAAATTTCGTTCCATTCGGTTTCACCGTGTTTGAAATAATAGGGGGAATTGATTTTCACCCAAAGATGGCCGCCATCCGCAAACTAATAGGCTAATGACCTATTCATTTGGTCAAAGGATGCCTCCTCTATGAGGGAATGTTGTTGCAAAATTTGGTAGAGATCGGATGATTAGGTTAATCGTAATTTGATTTAAGCTTTGAACATTTGTGTGGCCGCCATTACGTTTCCGTCAAGACGGCGATATAAAACATGACACTTGGGTGCCTTTTGTTAGTACTACCTCTGTACCAAATTTCGTTCCGATCGGTTGCACCGTGTTCGAATTAATAGGGGGAATCGATTTTCACACAAAGATGGCCGCCATCCGCAAACTATTACGCTGATGACCTATTAGTTTGGTCAAAGGAAGCTCCTTCCATAAAGGTATGTTGTTGCAAAATTTGGTAGAGATCGGATGATTAGGTTAATCGTAATTTGATTTAAGCATTGAACATTCGTGTGGCCGCCATTACGTTTCCGTCAAGATGGCGGCGATATATAACATGACAGTGAGGTGCCCTTTGTTAGTACTCCCTCTGTACCAAATTTCGTTCCATTCGGTTGCACCGTGTTCGAATTATTAGGGGGAATCAATTTTGACATAAAGATGGCCGCCATCCGCAAACTATTAGGCGAATGACCTATTAGATTGGTCAAAAGATGCTCCCTCCATAAAGGTATGTTGTTGCAAAATTTGGTAGAGATCGGATGATTAGTTTAATCGTAATTTGATTTAAGCTTTGAACATTTGTGTGGCCGCCATTACGTTTCCGTCAAGACGGCGATATAAAACATGGCACTGGGGTGCCTTTTGTTAGTACTACCTCTGTACCAAATTTCGTTCCATTCGGTTGCACCGTGTTCGAATTAATAGGGGGAATCTATTTTGACATGAGAAGGGCCGCCATCCGCAAACTATTAGGCGAATGACCTATTAGATTGGTTAAAGGATGCTCCCTCCATAAAGGTATGTAGTTGCAAAATTTGGTAGAGATCGGATGATTAGGGTAATCGTAATTTGATTTAAGCTTTGAACAGTCGTGTGGCCGCCAGTACGTTTCAGTCAAGATGGCGGCGATATAAAACATGACACTGGGGTGCTTTTTGTTAGTACTACCTCTGTACCAAATTTCGTTCCATTCGGTTGCACCGTGTTCGAATTAATAGGGGGAATCCATTTTCACACAAAGATGGCCGCCATCCGCAAATTATTACGCTCATGACCTATTAGATTGGTCAAAGGATGCTCCCTCCATAAAGGTATGTAGTTGCAAAATTTGGTAGAGATCGGATGATAAGGTTAATCGTAATTTGATTTAAGCTTTGAACATTCGTGTGGATGCCATTAGCTTTCAGTCAAGATGGCGGCGATATAAAACATGACACTGAGGTGCCCTTTGCTAGTGCTACCTCTGTAGCAAATTTCGTTCCATTCGGTTCCACCGTGTTCGAATTAATACGGGGAATCAATTTTGACATAAGGAGGGCCGCCATCCGCAAACTATCAGGCGAATGACCTATTAGATTGGTCAAAGGATGCTCCCTCCATAAAGGTATGTAGTTGCAAAACTTGGTAGAGATCGGATGATTAGCGTAATCGTAATTTGATTTAAGCTTTGAACATTCGTGTGGCCGCCATTACGTTTCGGTCAAGATGGCGGCGATATAAGACATGACACTGAGATGCCCTTTGCTAGTATTACCTCTGTACCAAATTTCGTTCCATTCGGTTGCACCGTGTTCGAATTAATAGGGGGAATCGATTTTCACACAAAGGTGGCCGCCATCCGCAAACCGTTACGCTGATGACCTATTAGTTTGGTCAAAGGATGCACCCCACATAAAGGTATGTTGTTGCAAAATTTGGATGAGATCGGATGATTAGGTTAGTCGTAATTTGATTTAAGCTTTGAACATTCGTGTGGCCGCCATTACGTTTCAGTCAAGATGGTGGCGATATGAATCACGACACTGAGATGCCTTTTGTTAGTACTACCTCTGTACCAAATTTCGTTCCATTCGGTTGCAACGTGTTAGAATTAATAGGGGGAATCGATTTTCACACAAAGATGGCCGCCATCCGCAAACTATTACGCTGATGACCTACTAGTTTGGTCAAAGGATGCTCCCCCCATAAAGGTATGTTGTTGCAACATTTGGTAGAGATCGGATGATTAGGTTAGTCGTAATTTGATTTAAGCTTTGAGCATTTGTGTGGCCGCCATTACGTTTCCCTCAAGATGGCGGCGATATAAAACATGACACTGAGGTGCCTTTTGTTAGTACTACCTCTGTACCAAATTTCGTTCCGATCGGTTGCACCGTGTTCGAATTAATAGGGGGAATCGATTTTCACACAAAGATGGCCGCCATCCGCAAACTATTACGCTGATGACCTATTAGTTTGGTCAAAGGATGCTCCTTTCATAAAGGTATGTTGTTGCAAAATTTGGATGAGATCGGATGATTAGGTTTGTCGTAATTTGATTTAAGCTTTGAACATTTGTGTGGCCGCCATTACGTTTCCCTCAAGATGGCGGCGATATAAAACATGACAATGAGGTGCGCTATGCTACTGCTACCCCTGTACCAAATTTCGTTCCATTCGGTTGCACCGTGTTCGAATTAATAGGGGGAATCCATTTTCACACAAAGATGGCCGCCATCCGCAAAGTATTACGCTGATGACCTATTAGATTGGTCAAAGGATGCTCCCTCCATAAAGGTATGTAGTTGCAAAATTTGGTAGAGATCGGATGATTAGGTTAATCGTAATTTGATTTAAGCTTTGAACATTCGTGTGGCCGCCATTACGTTTCAGTCAAGATGGCGGCGATATAAAACATGGCACTGGGGTGCCTTTTGTTAGTACTACCTCTGTACCAAATTTCGTTCCATTCGGTTGCACCGTGTTCGAATTAATAGGGGGAATCCATTTTCACACAAAGATGGCCGCCATCCGCAAAGTATTACGCTGATGACCTATTGGATTGGTCAAAGGATGCTCCCTCCATAAAGGTATGTAGTTGCAAAATTTGGTAGAGATCGGATGATTAGGTTAACCGTAATTTGATTTAAGCTTTGAACATTCGTGTGGATGCCATTAACTTTCAGTCAAGATGGCGGCGATATAATACATGACACTGAGGTGCCCTTCGCTAGTGCTACCTCTGTACCAAATTTCGTTCCATTCGGTTCCACCGTGTTCGAATTAATACGGGGAATCAATTTTGACATAAGGAGGGCCGCCATCCGCAAAGTATTACAATGATGACCTACTAGATTGGTCAAAGGATGCTCCCTCCATAAAGGTATGTAGTTGCAAAATTTGGTAGAGATCGGATGATTAGGTTAATCGTAATTTGATTTAAGCTTTGAACATTCGTGTGGCCGCTATTACGTTTCCGTCAAGATGGCGGCGATATAAAACATGACAGTGAGGTGCCCTTTGCTAGTGCTACCTCTGTACCAAATTTCGTTCCATTCGGTTCCACCGTGTTCGAATTAATAGGGGGAATCTATTTTGACATAAGGAGGGCCGCCATCCGCAAACTATTAGGCGAATGACCTATTAGATTGGTCAAAGGATGCTCCCTCCATAAAGGTATGTAGTTGCAAAATTTGGTAGAGATCGGATGATTAGGGTAATCGTAATTTGATTTAAGCTTTGAACATTCGTGTGGCCGCCATTACGTTTCAGTCAAGACGGCGGCGATATAAAACATGACACTGGGGTGCTTTTTGTTAGTACTACCTCTGTACCAAATTTCGTTCCATTCGGTTGCACCGTGTTCGAATTAATAGGGGGAATCCATTTTCACACAAAGATGGCCGTTATCCGCAAAGTATTACGCTTATGACCTATTAGATTGGTCAAAGGATGCTCCCTCCATAAAGGTATGTCGATGCAAAATTTGGTAGAGATCGGATGATAAGGTTTATCACAATTTGATTTAAGCTTTGAACATACGTGTGGCCGCCATTACGTTTCCGTCAAGATGGCGGCGATATAAAACATGACAGTGAGGTGCCCTTTGCTAGTGCTACCTCTGTACCAAATTTCGTTCCATTCGGTTGCACCGTGTTAGAATTAATAGGGGGATTCGATTTTCACACAAAGATGGCCGCCATCCGCAAACTATTACGCTGATGACCTACTAGTTTGGTCAGAGGATGCTCACCCCATAAAGGTATGTTGTTGCAAAATTTGGTAGAGATCGGATGATTAGGTTAGTCGTAATTTGATTTAAGCTTTGAGCATTTGTGTGGCCGCCATTACGTTTATCTCAAGATGGCGGCGATATAAAACATGACACTGAGGTGCCTTTTGTTAGTACTACCTCTGTACCAAATTTCGTTCCGATCGGTTGCACCGTGTTCGAATTAATAGGGGGATTCGATTTTCACACAAAGATGGCCGCCATCCGCAAACTATTACGCTGATGACCTATTAGTTTGGTCAAAGGATGCTCCTTCCATAAAGGTATGTTGTTGCAAAATTTGGATGAGATCGGATGATTAGGTTTGTCGTAATTTGATTCAAGCTTTGAACATTTGTGTGGCCGCCATTACGTTTCCCTCAAGATGGCGGCGATATAAAACATGACAATGAGGTGCGCTATGCTACTGCTACCCCCGTACCAAATTTCGTTCCATTCGGTTCCATCGTGTTCGAATTAATAGGAGGAATCGATTTTCACACAAAGATGGCCGCCATCCGCAAACTATTAGGCGAATAACCCATTAGATTGGTCAAATGATGCTCCCTCCATAAAGGTATGTAGTTGCAAAATTTGGTAGAGATCGGATGATTATGTTAATCGCAATTTGATTTAAGCTTTGAACATTTGTGTGGCCGCCATTACGTTTCCGTCAAGATTGCGGCAATATAAAACATGACACTGGGGTGCCTTTTGTTAGTACTACCTCTGTACCAAATTTCGTTCCATTCGGTTGCACCATGTTCGAATTATTAGGGGGAATCAGTTTTGACATAAAGATGGCCGCCATCCGCAAACTATTAGGCGAATGACCTATTAGATTGGTCAAAAATGCTCCCTCCATAAAGGTATGTTGTTGCAAAATTTGGTAGAGATCGGATGTTTAGGTTAATCGTAATTTGATTTAAGCTTTGAACATTTGTGTGGCCGCCATTAGGTTTCCGTCAAGACGGCGATATAAAACATGACACTGGGGTGCCTTTTGTTAGTACTACCTCTGTACCAAAATTCGTTCCATTCGGTTGCACCGTGTTCGAATTAATAGGGGGAATCCATTTTCACACAAAGATGGCCGCCATCCGCAAAGTATTACGCTGATGACCTATTAGATTGGTCAAAGGATGCTCCCTCCATAAAGGTATGTAGTTGCAAAATTTGGTAGAGATCGGATGATTAGGTTAATCGTAATTTGATTTAAGCTTTGAACATTCGTGTGGCCGCCATTACGTTTCAGTCAAGATGGCGGCGATATAAAACATGACACTGGGGTGCCTTTTGTTAGTACTACCTCTGTACCAAATTTCGTTCCATTCGGTTGCACCGTGTTCGAATTAATAGGGGGAATCCATTTTCACACAAAGACGGCCGCCATCCGCAAAGTATTACGCTGATGACCTATTAGATTGGTCAAAGGATGCTCCCTCCATAAAGGTATGTAGTTGCAAAATTTGGTAGAGATCGGATGATTAGGGTAATCGTAATTTGATTTAAGCTTTGAACATTCGTGTGGCCACCATTACGTTTCAGTCAAGATGGCGGCGATATAAAACATGACACTGGGGTGCTTTTTGTTAGTACTACCTCTGTACCAAATTTCGTTCCATTCGGTTCCACCGTGTTCGAATTAATACGGGGAATCAATTTTGACATAAGGAGGGCCGCCATCCGCAAACTATTAGGCGAATGACCTATTAGATTGGTCAAAGGATGCTCCCTCCTTAAAGGTATGTAGTTGCAAAATTTGGTAGAGATCGGATGATTAGGTTAATCGTAATTTGATTTAAGCTTTGAACATTCGTGTGGCCGCCATTACGTTTCAGTCAAGATGGCGGCGATATAAAACATGACACTGGGGTGCCTTTTGTTAGTACTACCTCTGTACCAAATTTCGTTCCATTCGGTTGCACCGTGTTCGAATTAATAGGGGGAATCCATTTTCACACAAAGACGGCCGCCATCCGCAAAGTATTACGCTGATGACCTATTAGATTGGTCAAAGGATGCTCCCTCCATAAAGGTATGTAGTTGCAAAATTTGGTAGAGATCGGATGATTAGGTTAATCGTAATTTGATTTAAGCTTTGAACATTCGTGTGGCCGCCATTACGTTTCCGTCATGATGGCGGCGATATAAAACATGACAGTGAGGTGCCCTTTGCTAGTGCTACATCTGTACCAAATTTCGTTCCATTCGGTTCCACCGTGTTCGAATTAATAGGGGGAATCTATTTTGACATAAGGAGGGCCGCCATCCGCAAACTATTAGGCGAATGACCTATTAGATTGGTCAAAGGATGCTCCCTCCATAAAGGTATGTAGTTGCAAAATTTGGTAGAGATCGGATGATTAGGGTAATCGTAATTTGATTTAAGCTTTGAACATTCGTGTGGCCACCATTACGTTTCAGTCAAGATGGTGGCGATATAAAACATGACACTGGGGTGCTTTTTGTTAGTACTACCTCTGTACCAAATTTCGTTCCATTCGGTTGCACCGTGTTCGAATTAATAGGGGGAATCCATTTTCACACAAAGATGGCCGCCATCCGCAAAGTATTACGCTTATGACCCATTAGATTGGTCAAAGGATGCTCCCTCCATAAAGGTATGTAGTTGCAAAATTTGGTAGAGATCGGATGATAAGGTTAATCGTAATTTGATTTAAGCTTTGAACATTTGTGTGGCCGCCATTACGTTTCAGTCAAGATGGCGGCGATATAAAACATGGCACTGGGGTGCCTTTTGTTAGTACTACCTCTGTACCAAATTTCGTTCCATTCGGTTGCACCGTGTTCGAATTAATAGGGGGAATCCATTTTCACACAAAGATGGCCGCCATCCGCAAAGTATTACGCTGATGACCTATTGGATTGGTCAAAGGATGCTCCCTCCATAATGGTATGTAGTTGCAAAATTTGGTAGAGATCGGATGATTAGGTTAACCGTAATTTGATTTAAGCTTTGAACATTCGTGTGGATGCCATTAACTTTCAGTCAAGATGGCGGCGATATAATACATGACACTGAGGTGCCCTTCGCTAGTGCTACCTCTGTACCAAATTTCGTTCCATTCGGTTCCACCGTGTTCGAATTAATACGGGGAATCAATTTTGACATAAGGAGGGCCGCCATCCGCAAAGTATTACAATGATGACCTACTAGATTGGTCAAAGGATGCTCCCTCCATAAAGGTATGTAGTTGCAAAATTTGGTAGAGATCGGATGATTAGGTTAATCGTAATTTGATTTAAGCTTTGAACATTCGTGTGGCCGCTATTACGTTTCCGTCAAGATGGCGGCGATATAAAACATGACAGTGAGGTGCCCTTTGCTAGTGCTACCTCTGTACCAAATTTCGTTCCATTCGGTTCCACCGTGTTCGAATTAATAGGGGGAATCTATTTTGACATAAGGAGGGCCGCCATCCGCAAACTATTAGGCGAATGACCTATTAGATTGGTCAAAGGATGCTCCCTCCATAAAGGTATGTAGTTGCAAAATTTGGTAGAGATCGGATGATTAGGGTAATCGTAATTTGATTTAAGCTTTGAACATTCGTGTGGCCGCCATTACGTTTCAGTCAAGACGGCGGCGATATAAAACATGACACTGGGGTGCTTTTTGTTAGTACTACCTCTGTACCAAATTTCGTTCCATTCGGTTGCACCGTGTTCGAATTAATAGGGGGAATCCATTTTCACACAAAGATGGCCGCCATCCGCAAACTATTACGCTGATGACCTACTAGTTTGGTCAGAGGATGCTCCCTCCATAAAGGTATGTAGTTGCAAAATTTGGTAGAGATCGGATGATTAGGTTAACCGTAATTTGATTTAAGCTTTGAACATTCGTGTGGATGCCATTAACTTTCAGTCAAGATGGCGGCGATATAATACATGACACTGAGGTGCCCTTCGCTAGTGCTACCTCTGTACCAAATTTCGTTCCATTCGGTTCCACCGTGTTCGAATTAATACGGGGAATCAATTTTGACATAAGGAGGGCCGCCATCCGCAAAGTATTACAATGATGACCTACTAGATTGGTCAAAGGATGCTCCCTCCATAAAGGTATGTCGATGCAAAATTTGGTAGAGATCGGATGATAAGGTTTATCACAATTTGATTTAAGCTTTGAACATACGTGTGGCCGCCATTACGTTTCCGTCAAGATGGCGGCGATATAATACATGACACTGAGGTGCCCTTTGCTAGTGCTACCTCTGTACCAAATTTCGTTCCATTCGGTTCCACCGTGTTCGAATTAATACGGGGAATCAATTTTGACATAAGGAGGGCCGCCATCCGCAAACTATTAGGCGAATGACCTATTAGATTGGTCAAAGGATGCTCCCTCCTTAAAGGTATGTAGTTGCAAAATTTGGTAGAGATCGGATGATTAGGTTAATCGTAATTTGATTTAAGCTTTGAACATTCGTGTGGCCGCCATTACGTTTCCGTCATGATGGCGGCGATATAAAACATGACAGTGAGGTGCCCTTTGCTAGTGCTACATCTGTACCAAATTTCGTTCCATTCGGTTCCACCGTGTTCGAATTAATAGGGGGAATCTATTTTGACATAAGGAGGGCCGCCATCCGCAAACTATTAGGCGAATGACCTATTAGATTGGTCAAAGGATGCTCCCTCCATAAAGGTATGTAGTTGCAAAATTTGGTAGAGATCGGATGATTAGGGTAATCGTAATTTGATTTAAGCTTTGAACATTCGTGTGGCCACCATTACGTTTCAGTCAAGATGGCGGCGATATAAAACATGACACTGGGGTGCATTTTGTTAGTACTACCTCTGTACCAAATTTCGTTCAATTCGGTTGCACCGTGTTCGAATTAATAGGGGGAATCCATTTTCACACAAAGATGGCCGCCATCCGCAAAGTATTACGCTTATGACCCATTAGATTGGTCAAAGGATGCTCCCTCCATAAAGGTATGTAGTTGCAAAATTTGGTAGAGATCGGATGATAAGGTTAATCGTAATTTGATTTAAGCTTTGAACATTTGTGTGGCCGCCATTACGTTTCCGTCAAGATTGCGGCGATATAAAACATGACACTGAGGTGCATTTTGTTAGTACTACCTCTGTACCAAATTTCGTTCCATTCGGTTGCACCGTGTTCGAATTAATAGGGGGAATCAATTTTGACATAAAGATGGCCGCCATCCGCAAACTATTAGGCGAATGACCTATTAGATTGGTCAAAAGATGCTCCCTCCATAAAGGTATGTTGTTGCAAAATTTGGTAGAGATTGGATGATTAGGTTAATCGTAATTTGATTTAAGCTTTGAACATTTGTGTGGCCGCCATTACGTTTCCGTCAAGACGGCGATATAAAACATGACACCGGGGTGCCGTTTGTTAGTACTACCTCTGTACCAAATTTCGTTCCATTCGGTTGCACCGTGTTCAAATTAATAGTGGGAATCGATTTTCACACAAAGATGGCCGCCATACGCAAACTATTACGCTGATGACCTATTAGTTTGGTCAAAGGATGCTCCCCCCATAAAGGTATGTAGTTGCAAAATTTGGTAGAGATCGGATGATCAGGTTAGTCGTAATTTGATTTAAGCTTTGAACATTTGTTTGGCCGCCATTACATTTCCCTCAAGATGGCGGCGATATAAAACATGACACTGAGTTGCGCCTTGCTACTGCTACCTCTGTACCAAAAATTCGTTCCATTCGGTTCCACCGTGTTCGAATTAATAGGGGGAATCGATTTTCACACAAAGATGGCCGCCATCCGCAAACTATTAGGCGAATAACCTATTAGATTGGTCAAATGATGCTCCCTCCATAAAGGTATTTAGTTGCAAAATTTGGTAGAGCTCGGATGATTAGGTTAATCGTAATTTGATTTAAGCTTTGAACATTTGTGTGGCCGCCATTACGTTTCGGTCAAGATGGCGACGATATAAATCATGACACTGAGGTGCCCTTTGCTAGTGCTACCTCTGTAACAAATTGCGTTTCATTCGGTTCCACCGTGTTCGAATTAATAGGGGGAATCAAATTTGACATACAGATGGCCGCCATCCGCAAACTATAAGGCTAATAACCTATTAGATTGGTCAAAAGATGCTCCCTCCATAAAGGTATTTAGTTGCAAAGTTTGGTAGAGATCGGATGGTTATGTTAGTCGTAATTTAACTTAAGCTTTGAACATTTGTGTGGCCGCCATTACGTTTCAGTCAAGATGGCGACGATATAAAACATGACACTGGGGTGCCTTTTGTTACTACTACCTCTGTACCAAATTTCGTTCCGATCGGTTGCACCGTGTTCGAATTAATAGGGGGAATCGATTTTCACACAAAGATGGCCGCAATCCGCAAACTATTACGCTGATGACCTATTAGTTTGGTCAAAGGATGCTCCTTCCATTAAGGTATGTCGTTGCAAAATTTGGATGAGATCGGATGATTAGGTTAGTCGTAATTTGATTTAAGCTTTGAACATTTGTGTGGCCGCCATTACGTTTCCCTCAAGATGGCGGCGATATAAAACATGACACTGAGGTGCCCTTTGCTAGTGCTACCTCTGTACCAAATTTCGTTCCATTCGGTTCCATCGTGTTCGAATTAATAGGAGGAATCGATTTTCACACAAAGATGGCCGCCATCCGCAAACTATTAGGCGAATAACCTATTAGATTGGTCAAATGATGCTCCCTCCATTAAGGTATGTAGTTGCAAAATTTGGTAGAGATCGGATGATTATGTTAATCGTAATTTGATTTAAGCTTTGAACATTTGTGTGGCCGCCATTACGTTTCCGTCAAGATTGCGGCGATATAAAACATGACACTGGGGTGCCTTTTGTTAGTACTACCTCTGTACCAAATTTCGGTCCATTCGTTTGCACCGTGTTCGAATTAATAGGGGGAATCCATTTTCACACAAAGATGGCCGCCATCCGCAAAGTATTACGCTGATGACCTATTAGATTGGTCAAAGGATGCTCCCTCCATAAAGGTATGTAGTTGCAAAATTTGGTAGAGATCGGATGAGTAGGTTAATCGTAATCTGATTTAAGCTTTGAACATTCGTGTGGATGCCATTAACTTTCAGTCAAGATGGCGGCGATATAATACATGACACTGAGGTGCCCTTTGCTAGTGCTACCTCTGTACCAAATTTCGTTCCATTCGGTTGCACCGTGTTCGAATTAATAGGGGGAATCTATTTTGACATGAGGAGGGCCACCATCCGCAAACTATTAGGCGAATGACCTATTAGATTGGTTAAAGGATGCTCCCTCCATAAAGGTATGTAGTTGCAAAATTTGGTAGAGATCGGATGATTAGGGTAATCGTTATTCGATTTAAGCTTTGAACAGTCGTGTGGCCGCCAGTACGTTTCAGTCAAGATGGCGGCGATATAAAACATGACACTGGGGTGCTTTTTGTTAGTACTACCTCTGTACCAAATTTCGTTCCATTCGGTTGCACCGTGTTCGAATTAATAGGGGGAATCCATTTTCACACAAAGATGGCCGCCATCCGCAAATTATTACGCTCATGACCTATTAGATTGGTCAAAGGATGCTCCCTCCATAAAGGTATGTAGTTGCAAAATTTGGTAGAGATCGGATGATAAGGTTAATCGTAATTTGATTTAAGCTTTGAACATTCGTGTGGATGCCATTAGCTTTCAGTCAAGATGGCGGCGATATAAAACATGACACTGAGGTGCCCTTTGCTAGAGCTACCTCTGTAGCAAATTTCGTTCCATTCGGTTCCACCGTGTTCGAATTAATACGGGGAATCAATTTTGACATAAGGAGGGCCGCCATCCGCAAACTATCAGGCGAATGACCTATTAGATCGGTCAAAGGATGCTCCCTCCATAGAGGTATGTAGTTGCAAAATTTGGTAGAGATCGGATGATTAGCGTAATCGTAATTTGATTTAAGCTTTGAACATTCGTGTGGCCGCCATTACGTTTCGGTCAAGGTGGCGGCGATATAAGACATGACACTGAGATGCCCTTTGCTAGTATTACCTCTGTACCAAATTTCGTTCCATTCGGTTGCACCGTGTTCGAATTAATAGGGGGAATCGATTTTCACACAAAGGTGGCCGCCATCCGCAAACCGTTACGCTGATGACCTATTAGTTTGGTCAAAGGATGCACCCCACATAAAGGTATGTTGTTGCAAAATTTGGATGAGATCGGATGATTAGGTTAGTCGTAATTTGATTTAAGCTTTGAACATTCGTGTGGCCGCCATTACGTTTCAGTCAAGATGGTGGCGATATGAAACATGACACTGAGATGCCTTTTGTTAGTACTACCTCTGTACCAAATTTCGTTCCATTCGGTTGCACCGTGTTAGAATTAATAGGGGGAATCGATTTTCACACAAAGATGGCCGCCATCCGCAAACTATTACGCTGATGACCTACTAGTTTGGTCAAAGGATGCTCCCCCCATAAAGGTATGTTGTTGCAACATTTGGTAGAGATCGGATGATTAGGTTAGTCGTAATTTGATTTAAGCTTTGAGCATTTGTGTGGCCGCCATTACGTTTCCCTCAAGATGGCGGCGATATAAAACATGACACTGAGGTGCCTTTTGTTAGTACTACCTCTGTACCAAATTTCGTTCCGATCGGTTGCACCGTGTTCGAATTAATAGGGGGAATCGATTTTCACACAAAGATGGCCGCCATCCGCAAACTATTACGCTGATGACCTATTAGTTTGGTCAAAGGATGCTCCCTCCATAAAGGTATGTAGTTGCAAAATTTGGTAGAGATCGGATGATTAGGTTAATCGTAATTTGATTTAAGCTTTGAACATTCGTGTGGCCGCTATTACGTTTCCGTCAAGATGGCGGCGATATAAAACATGACAGTGAGGTGCCCTTTGCTAGTGCTACCTCTGTACCAAATTTCGTTCCATTCGGTTCCACCGTGTTCGAATTAATAGGGGGAATCTATTTTGACATAAGGAGGGCCGCCATCCGCAAACTATTAGGCGAATGACCTATTAGATTGGTCAAAGGAAGCTCCCTCCATAAAGGTATGTAGTTGCAAAATTTGGTAGAGATCGGATGATTAGGGTAATCGTAATTTGATTTAAGCTTTGAACATTCGTGTGGCCGCCATTACGTTTCAGTCAAGACGGCGGCGATATAAAACATGACACTGGGGTGCTTTTTGTTAGTACTACCTCTGTACCAAATTTCGTTCCATTCGGTTGCACCGTGTTCGAATTAATAGGGGGAATCCATTTTCACACAAAGATGGCCGTTATCCGCAAAGTATTACGCTTATGATCTATTAGATTGGTCAAAGGATGCTCCCTCCATAAAGGTATGTAGTTGCAAAATTTGGTAGAGATCGGATGATAAGGTTTATCACAATTTGATTTAAGCTTTGAACATTTGTGTGGCCGCCATTACTTTTCAGTCAAGATGGCGGCGATATAAGACATGACACTGAGATGCCCTTTGCTAGTATTACCTCTGTACCAAATTTCGTTCCATTCGGTTGCACCGTGTTCGAATTAATAGGGGGAATCGATTTTCACACAAAGGTGGCCGCCATCCGCAAACCGTTACGCTGATGACCTATTAGTTTGGTCAAAGGATGCTCCCCACATAAAGGTATGTTGTTGCAAAATTTGGATGAGATCGGATGATTAGGTTCGTCGTAATTTGATTTAAGCTTTGAACATTCGTGTGGCCGCCATTACGTTTCAGTCAAGATGGTGGCGATATGAAACATGACACTGAGATGCCCTTTGTTAGTACTACCTCTGTACCAAATTTCGTTCCATTCGGTTGCACCGTGTTAGAATTAATAGGGGGATTCGATTTTCACACAAAGATGGCCGCCATCCGCAAACTATTACGCTGATGACCTACTAGTTTGGTCAGAGGATGCTCCCCCAATAAAGGTATGTTGTTGCAAAATTTGGTAGAGATCGGATGATTAGGTTAGTCGTAATTTGATTTAAGCTTTGAGCATTTGTGTGGCCGCCATTACGTTTATCTCAAAATGGCGGCGATATAAAACATGACACTGAGGTGCCTTTTGTTAGTACTACCTCTGTACCAAATTTCGTTCCGATCGGTTGCACCGTGTTCGAATTAATAGGGGGATTCGATTTTCACACAAAGATGGCCGCCATCCGCAAACTATTACGCTGATGACCTATTAGTTTGGTCAAATGATGCTCCCTCCATAAAGGTATGTAGTTGCAAAATTTGGATGAGATCGGATGATCAGGTTTGTCGTAATTTGATTCAAGCTTTGAACATTTGTGTGGCCGCCATTACGTTTCCCTCAAGATGGCGGCGATATAAAACATGACAATGAGGTGCGCTATGCTACTGCTACCCCCGTACCAAATTTCGTTCCATTCGGTTCCATCGTGTTCGAATTAATAGGAGGAATCGATTTTCACACAAAGATGGCCGCCATCCGCAAACTATTAGGCGAATAACCCATTAGATTGGTCAAATGATGCTCCCTCCATAAAGGTATGTAGTTGCAAAATTTGGTAGAGATCGGATGATTATGTTAATCGCAATTTGATTTAAGCTTTGAACAATTGTGTGGCCGCCATTACGTTTCCGTCAAGATTGCGGCAATATAAAACATGACACTGGGGTGCCTTTTGTTAGTACTACCTCTGTACCAAATTTCGTTCCATTCGGTTGCACCGTGTTCGAATTATTAGGGGGAATCAATTTTGACATAAAGATGGCCGCCATCCGCAAACTATTAGGCGAATGACCTATTAGATTGGTCAAAAATGCTCCCTCCATAAAGGTATGTTGTTGCAAAATTTGGTAGAGATCGGATGTTTAGGTTAATCGTAATTTGATTTAAGCTTTGAACATTTGTGTGGCCGCCATTAGGTTTCCGTCAAGACGGCGATATAAAACATGACACTGGGGTGCCTTTTGTTAGTACTACCTCTGTACCAAAATTCGTTCCATTCGGTTGCACCTTGTTCGAATTAATAGGGGGAATCCATTTTCACACAAAGATGGCCGCCATCCGCAAAGTATTACGCTGATGACCTATTAGATTGGTCAAAGGATGCTCCCTCCATAAAGGTATGTAGTTGCAAAATTTGGTAGAGATCGGATGATTAGGTTAATCGTAATTTGATTTAAGCTTTGAACATTCGTGTGGCCGCCATTACGTTTCAGTCAAGATGGCGGCGATATAAAACATGACACTGGGGTGCCTTTTGTTAGTACTACCTCTGTACCAAATTTCGTTCCATTCGGTTGCACCGTGTTCGAATTAATAGGGGGAATCCATTTTCACACAAAGACGGCCGCCATCCGCAAAGTATTACGCTGATGACCTATTAGATTGGTCAAAGGATGCTCCCTCCATAAAGGTATGTAGTTGCAAAATTTGGTAGAGATCGGATGATTAGGTTAATCGTAATTTTATTTAAGCTTTGAACATTCGTGTGGATGCCATTAACTTTCAGTCAAGATGGCGGCGATATAATACATGACACTGAGGTGCCCTTTGCTAGTGCTACCTCTGTACCAAATTTCGTTCCATTCGGTTCCACCGTGTTCGAATTAATACGGGGAATCAATTTTGACATAAGGAGGGCCGCCATCCGCAAACTATTAGGCGAATGACCTATTAGATTGGTCAAAGGATGCTCCCTCCATAAAGGTATGTAGTTGCAAAATTTGGTAGAGATCGGATGATTAGGTTAATCGTAATTTGATTTAAGCTTTGAACATTCGTGTGGCCGCCATTACGTTTCCGTCATGATGGCGGCGATATAAAACATGACAGTGAGGTGCCCTTTGCTAGTGCTACATCTGTACCAAATTTCGTTCCATTCGGTTCCACCGTGTTCGAATTAATAGGGGGAATCTATTTTGACATAAGGAGGGCCGCCATCCGCAAACTATTAGGCGAATGACCTATTAGATTGGTCAAAGGATGCTCCCTCCATAAAGGTATGTAGTTGCAAAATTTGGTAGAGATCGGATGATTAGGGTAATCGTAATTTGATTTAAGCTTTGAACATTCGTGTGGCCACCATTACGTTTCAGTCAAGATGGCGGCGATATAAAACATGACACTGGGGTGCTTTTTGTTAGTACTACCTCTGTACCAAATTTCGTTCCATTCGGTTGCACCGTGTTCGAATTAATAGGGGGAATCCATTTTCACACAAAGATGGCCGCCATCCGCAAAGTATTACGCTTATGACCCATTAGATTGGTCAAAGGATGCTCCCTCCATAAAGGTATGTAGTTGCAAAATTTGGTAGAGATCGGATGATAAGGTTAATCGTAATTTGATTTAAGCTTTGAACATTTGTGTGGCCGCCATTACGTTTCCGTCAAGATTGCGGCGATATAAAACATGACACTGAGGTGCATTTTGTTAGTACTACCTCTGTACCAAATTTCGTTCCATTCGGTTGCACCGTGTTCGAATTAATAGGGGGAATCAATTTTGACATAAAGATGGCCGCCATCCGCAAACTATTAGGCGAATGACCTATTAGATTGGTCAAAAGATGCTCCCTCCATAAAGGTATGTTGTTGCAAAATTTGGTAGAGATTGGATGATTAGGTTAATCGTAATTTGATTTAAGCTTTGAACATTTGTGTGGCCGCCATTACGTTTCCGTCAAGACGGCGATATAAAACATGACACCGGGGTGCCGTTTGTTAGTACTACCTCTGTACCAAATTTCGTTCCATTCGGTTGCACCGTGTTCAAATTAATAGGGGGAATCGATTTTCACACAAAGATGGCCGCCATACGCAAACTATTCTGCTGATGACCTATTAGTTTGGTCAAAGGATGCTCCCCCCATAAAGGTATGTAGTTGCAAAATTTGGTAGAGATCGGATGATCAGGTTAGTCGTAATTTGATTTAAGCTTTGAACATTTGTTTGGCCGCCATTACATTTCCCTCAAGATGGCGGCGATATAAAACATGACACTGAGTTGCGCCTTGCTACTGCTACCTCTGTACCAAAAATTCGTTCCATTCGGTTCCACCGTGTTCGAATTAATAGGGGGAATCGATTTTCACACAAAGATGGCCGCCATCCGCAAACTATTAGGTGAATAACCTATTAGATTGGTCAAATGATGCTCCCTCCATAAAGGTATTTAGTTGCAAAATTTGGTAGAGCTCGGATGATTAGGTTAATCGTAATTTGATTTAAGCTTTGAACATTTGTGTGGCCGCCATTACGTTTCGGTCAAGATGGCGACGATATAAATCATGACACTGAGGTGCCCTTTGCTAGTGCTACCTCTGTAACAAATTGCGTTCCATTCGGTTCCACCGTGTTCGAATTAATAGGGGGAATCAAATTTGACATACAGATGGCCGCCATCCGCAAACTATAAGGCTAATAACCTATTAGATTGGTCAAAAGATGCTCCCTCCATAAAGGTATTTAATTGCAAAGTTTGGTAGAGATCGGATGGTTATGTTAGTCGTAATTTAACTTAAGCTTTGAACATTTGTGTGGCCGCCATTACGTTTCAGTCAAGATGGCGACGATATAAAACATGACACTGGGGTGCCTTTTGTTACTACTACCTCTGTACCAAATTTCGTTCCGATCGGTTGCACCGTGTTCGAATTAATAGGGGGAATCGATTTTCACACAAAGATGGCCGCCATCCGCAAACTATTACGCTGATGACCTATTAGTTTGGTCAAAGGATGCTCCTTCCATTAAGGTATGCCGTTGCAAAATTTGGATGAGATCGGATGATTAGGTTAGTCGTAATTTGATTTAAGCTTTGAACATTTGTGTGGCCGCCATTACGTTTCCCTCAAGATGGCGGCGATATAAAACATGACACTGAGGTGCCCTTTGCTAGTGCTACCTCTGTACCAAATTTCGTTCCATTCGGTTCCATCGTGTTCGAATTAATAGGAGGAATCGATTTTCACACAAAGATGGCCGCCATCCGCAAACTATTAGACGAATAACCTATTAGATTGGTCAAATGATGCTCCCTCTATTAAGGTATGTAGTTGCAAAATTTGGTAGAGATCGGATGATTATGTTAATCGTAATTTGATTTAAGCTTTGAACATTTGTGTGGCCGCCATTACGTTTCCGTCAAGATTGCGGCGATATAAAACATGACACTGGGGTGCCCTTTGTTAGTACTACCTCTGTACCAAATTTCGGTCCATTCGGTTGCACCGTGTTCGAATTAATAGGGGGAATCCATTTTCACACAAAGATGGCCGCCATCCGCAAAGTATTACGCTGATGACCTATTAGATTGGTCAAAGGATGCTCCCTCCATAAAGGTATGTAGTTGCCAAATTTGGTAGAGATCGGATGATTAGGTTAATCGTAATTTTATTTAAGCTTTGAACATTCGTGTGGATGCCATTAACTTTCAGTCAAGATGGCGGCGATATAATACATGACACTGAGGTGCCCTTTGCTAGTGCTACCTCTGTACCAAATTTCGTTCCATTCGGTTCCACCGTGTTCGAATTAATACGGGGAATCAATTTTGACATAAGGAGGGCCGCCATCCGCAAACTATTAGGCGAATGACCTATTAGATTGGTCAAAGGATGCTCCCTCCATAAAGGTATGTAGTTGCAAAATTTGGTAGAGATCGGATGATTAGGTTAATCGTAATTTGATTTAAGCTTTGAACATTCGTGTGGCCGCCATTACGTTTCCGTCATGATGGCGGCGATATAAAACATGACAGTGAGGTGCCCTTTGCTAGTGCTACATCTGTACCAAATTTCGTTCCATTCGGTTCCACCGTGTTCGAATTAATAGGGGGAATCTATTTTGACATAAGGAGGGCCGCCATCCGCAAACTATTAGGCGAATGACCTATTAGATTGGTCAAAGGATGCTCCCTCCATAAAGGTATGTAGTTGCAAAATTTGGTAGAGATCGGATGATTAGGGTAATCGTAATTTGATTTAAGCTTTGAACATTCGTGTGGCCACCATTACGTTTCAGTCAAGATGGCGGCGATATAAAACATGACACTGGGGTGCTTTTTGTTAGTACTACCTCTGTACCAAATTTCGTTCCATTCGGTTGCACCGTGTTCGAATTAATAGGGGGAATCCATTTTCACACAAAGATGGCCGCCATCCGCAAAGTATTACGCTTATGACCCATTAGATTGGTCAAAGGATGCTCCCTCCATAAAGGTATGTAGTTGCAAAATTTGGTAGAGATCGGATGATAAGGTTAATCGTAATTTGATTTAAGCTTTGAACATTTGTGTGGCCGCCATTACGTTTCCGTCAAGATTGCGGCGATATAAAACATGACACTGAGGTGCATTTTGTTAGTACTACCTCTGTACCAAATTTCGTTCCATTCGGTTGCACCGTGTTCGAATTAATAGGGGGAATCAATTTTGACATAAAGATGGCCGCCATCCGCAAACTATTAGGCGAATGACCTATTAGATTGGTCAAAAGATGCTCCCTCCATAAAGGTATGTTGTTGCAAAATTTGGTAGAGATTGGATGATTAGGTTAATCGTAATTTGATTTAAGCTTTGAACATTTGTGTGGCCGCCATTACGTTTCCGTCAAGACGGCGATATAAAACATGACACCGGGGTGCCGTTTGTTAGTACTACCTCTGTACCAAATTTCGTTCCATTCGGTTGCACCGTGTTCAAATTAATAGGGGGAATCGATTTTCACACAAAGATGGCCGCCATACGCAAACTATTCTGCTGATGACCTATTAGTTTGGTCAAAGGATGCTCCCCCCATAAAGGTATGTAGTTGCAAAATTTGGTAGAGATCGGATGATCAGGTTAGTCGTAATTTGATTTAAGCTTTGAACATTTGTTTGGCCGCCATTACATTTCCCTCAAGATGGCGGCGATATAAAACATGACACTGAGTTGCGCCTTGCTACTGCTACCTCTGTACCAAAAATTCGTTCCATTCGGTTCCACCGTGTTCGAATTAATAGGGGGAATCGATTTTCACACAAAGATGGCCGCCATCCGCAAACTATTAGGTGAATAACCTATTAGATTGGTCAAATGATGCTCCCTCCATAAAGGTATTTAGTTGCAAAATTTGGTAGAGCTCGGATGATTAGGTTAATCGTAATTTGATTTAAGCTTTGAACATTTGTGTGGCCGCCATTACGTTTCGGTCAAGATGGCGACGATATAAATCATGACACTGAGGTGCCCTTTGCTAGTGCTACCTCTGTAACAAATTGCGTTCCATTCGGTTCCACCGTGTTCGAATTAATAGGGGGAATCAAATTTGACATACAGATGGCCGCCATCCGCAAACTATAAGGCTAATAACCTATTAGATTGGTCAAAAGATGCTCCCTCCATAAAGGTATTTAGTTGCAAAGTTTGGTAGAGATCGGATGGTTATGTTAGTCGTAATTTAACTTAAGCTTTGAACATTTGTGTGGCCGCCATTACGTTTCAGTCAAGATGGCGACGATATAAAACATGACACTGGGGTGCCTTTTGTTACTACTACCTCTGTACCAAATTTCGTTCCGATCGGTTGCACCGTGTTCGAATTAATAGGGGGAATCGATTTTCACACAAAGATGGCCGCCATCCGCAAACTATTACGCTGATGACCTATTAGTTTGGTCAAAGGATGCTCCTTCCATTAAGGTATGCCGTTGCAAAATTTGGATGAGATCGGATGATTAGGTTAGTCGTAATTTGATTTAAGCTTTGAACATTTGTGTGGCCGCCATTACGTTTCCCTCAAGATGGCGGCGATATAAAACATGACACTGAGGTGCCCTTTGCTAGTGCTACCTCTGTACCAAATTTCGTTCCATTCGGTTCCATCGTGTTCGAATTAATAGGAGGAATCGATTTTCACACAAAGATGGCCGCCATCCGCAAACTATTAGGCGAATAACCTATTAGATTGGTCAAATGATGCTCCCTCCATTAAGGTATGTAGTTGCAAAATTTGGTAGAGATCGGATGATTATGTTAATCGTAATTTGATTTAAGCTTTGAACATTTGTGTGGCCGCCATTACGTTTCCGTCAAGATTGCGGCGATATAAAACATGACACTGGGGTGCCCTTTGTTAGTACTACCTCTGTACCAAATTTCGGTCCATTCGGTTGCACCGTGTTCGAATTAATAGGGGGAATCCATTTTCACACAAAGATGGCCGCCATCCGCAAAGTATTACGCTGATGACCTATTAGATTGGTCAAAGGATGCTCCCTCCATAAAGGTATGTAGTTGCCAAATTTGGTAGAGATCGGATGATTAGATTATTCGTAATTTGATTTAAGCTTTGAACATTCGTGTGGCCGCCATTACGTTTCCGTCAAGATGGCGGCGATATAAAACATGACAGTGAGGTGCCCTTTGCTAGTGCTACCTCTGTACCATATTTCGTTCCATTCGGTTCCACCGTGTTCGAATTAATAGGGGGAATCTATTTTGACATAAGGAGGGCCGCCATCCGCAAACTATTAGGCGAATGACCTACTAGATTGGTCAAAGGATGCTCCCTCCATAAAGGTATGTAGTTGCAAAATTTGGTAGAGATCGGATGATTAGGGTAATCGTAATTTGATTTAAGCTTTGAACATTCGTTTGGCCGCCATTACGTTTCAGTCAAGACGGCGGCGATATAAAACATGACACTGAGGTGCACTTTCCTAGTGCTACCTCTGTACCAAATTTCGTTCTATTCGGTTCCACCGTGTTCGAATTATTAGGGGAAATCAATTTTGACATAAGGAGGGCCGCCATTCGCAAACTATTAGGCGAATGACCTATTAGACTGGTCAAAGGATTCTCCCTCCATAAAGGTATGCAGTTGCAAAATTTGGTAGGGATCGGTTGGTTATGTTAGTCGTAATTTAACTTAAGCTTTGAACATTTGTGTGGCCGCCATAACGTTTCTGTCAATATGGCGGCGATATGAAACATGACACTGAGATGCCCTTTGCTGGTGCTACCTCTGTACCAAATTTCGTTCCATTCGGTTTCACCGTGTTTGAAATAATAGGGGGAATTGATTTTCACACAAAGATGGCCGCCATCCGCAAACTAATAGACTAATGACCTATTCATTTGGTCAAAGGATGCTTCCTCTATGAGGGAATGTTGTTGCAAAATTTGGTAGAAATCGGATGATTAGGTTAATCGTAATTTGATTTAAGCTTTGAACATTTGTGTGGCCGCCATTACGTTTCCGTCAACACGGCGATATAAAACATGACACTTGGGTGCCTTTTGTTAGTACTACCTCTGTACCAAATTTCGTTCCGATCGGTTGCACCGTGTTCGAATTAATAGGGGGAATCGATTTTCACACAAAGATGGCCGCCATCCGCAAACTATTACGCTGATGACCTATTAGTTTGGTCAAAGGATGCTCCTTCCATAAAGGTATGTTGTTGCAAAATTTGGTAGAGATCGGATGATTAGGTTAATCGTAATTTGATTTAAGCTTTGAACATTCGTGTGGCCGCCATTACGTTTCCGTCAAGATGGCGGCGATATAAAACATGACAGTGAGGTGCCCTTTGTTAGTACTACCTCTGTACCAAATTTCGTTCCATTCGTTTGCACCGTGTTCGAATTAATAGGGGGAATCTATTTTGACATAAGGAGGGCCGCCATCCGCAAACTATTAGGCGAATGACCTATTAGATTGGTCAAAGGATGCTCCCTCCATAAAGGTATGTAGTTGCAAAATTTGGTAGAGATCGGATGATTAGGTTAATCGTAATTTGATTTAATCTTTGAACATTCGTGTGGCCGCCATTACGTTTCCGTCAAGATGGCGGCGATATAAAACATGACAGTGAGGTGCCCTTTGCTAGTGCTACATCTGTACCAAATTTCGTTCCATTCGGTTCCACCGTGTTCGAATTAATAGGGGGAATCTATTTTGACATAAGGAGGGCCGCCATCCGCAAACTATTAGGCGAATGACCTATTAGATTGGTCAAAGGATGCTCCCTCCATAAAGGTATGTAGTTGCAAAATTTGGTAGAGATCGGATGATTAGGGTAATCGTAATTTGATTTAAGCTTTGAACATTCGTGTGGCCGCCATTACGTTTCAGTCAAGACGGCGGCGATATAAAACATGACACTGGGGTGCTTTTTGTTAGTACTACCTCTGTACCAAATTTCGTTCCATTCGGTTGCACCGTGTTCGAATTAATAGGGGGAATCCATTTTCAGACAAAGATGGCCGCCATCCGCAAAGTATTACGCTTATGACCTATTAGATTGGTCAAAGGGTGCTCCCTCCATATAGGTATGTAATTGCAAAATTTGGTAGAGATCGGATGATAAGGTTAATCGTAATTTGATTTAAGCTTTGAACATTTGTGTGGCCGCCATTACGTTTCAGTCAAGATGGCGGCGATATAAGACATGACACTGAGATGCCCTTTGCTAGTATTACCTCTGTACCAAATTTCGTTCCATTCAGTTGCACCGTGTTCGAATTAATAGGGGGAATCGATTTTCACACAAAGGTGGCCGCCATCCGCAAACCG
The DNA here is from genome assembly GCA_946902985.2 of Meconema thalassinum. Classification (NCBI taxonomy): domain Eukaryota; kingdom Metazoa; phylum Arthropoda; class Insecta; order Orthoptera; family Tettigoniidae; genus Meconema; species Meconema thalassinum. The sequence continues at coordinate 452,468,770 of OX336393.1, read as the reverse complement.
TTACGCTGATGACCTATCAGTTTGGTCAAAGGATGCTCCCCACATAAAGGTATGTTGTTGCAAAATTTGGATGAGATCGAATGATTAGGTTAGTCGTAATTTCATTTAAGCTTTGAACATTCGTGTGGCCGCCATTACGTTTCAGTCAAGATGGTGGCGATATGAAACATGACACTGAGATGCCTTTTGTTAGTACTACCTCTGTACCAAATTTCGTTCCATTCGGTTGCACCGTGTTAGAATTAATAGGGGGATTCGATTTTCACACAAAGATGGCCGCCATCCGCAAACTATTACGCTGATGACCTACTAGTTTGGTCAGAGGATGCTCCCCCAATAAAGGTATGTTGTTGCAAAATTTGGTAGAGATCGGATGATTAGGTTAGTCGTAATTTGATTTAAGCTTTGAGCATTTGTGTGGCCGCCATTACGTTTATCTCAAGATGGCGGCGATATAAAACATGACACTGAGGTGCCTTTTGTTAGTACTACCTCTGTACCAAATTTCGTTCCGATCGGTTGCACCGTGTTCGAATTAATAGGGGGATTCGATTTTCACACAAAGATGGCCGCCATCCGCAAACTATTACGCTGATGACCTATTAGTTTGGTCAAAGGATGTTCCTTCCATAAAGGTATGTTGTTGCAAAATTTGGATGAGATCGGATGATCAGGTTTGTCGTAATTTGATTCAAGCTTTGAACATTTGTGTGGCCGCCATTACGTTTCCCTCAAGATGGCGGCGATATAAAACATGACAATGAGGTGCGCTATGCTACTGCTACCCCCGTACCAAATTTCGTTCCATTCGGTTCCATCGTGTTCGAATTAATAGGAGGAATCGATTTTCACACAAAGATGGCCGCCATCCGCAAACTATTAGGCGAATAACCCATTAGATTGGTCAAATGATGCTCCCTCCATAAAGGTATGTAGTTGCAAAATTTGGTAGAGATCGGATGATTATGTTAATCGCAATTTGATTTAAGCTTTGAACATTTGTGTGGCCGCCATTACGTTTCCGTCAAGATTGCGGCAATATAAAACATGACACTGGGGTGCCTTTTGTTAGTACTACCTCTGTACCAAATTTCGTTCCATTCGGTTGCACCGTGTTCGAATTATTAGGGGGAATCAATTTTGACATAAAGATGGCCGCCATCCGCAAACTATTAGGCGAATGACCTATTAGATTGGTCAAAAATGCTCCCTCCATAAAGGTATGTTGTTGCAAAATTTGGTAGAGATCGGATGTTTAGGTTAATCGTAATTTGATTTAAGCTTTGAACATTTGTGTGGCCGCCATTAGGTTTCCGTCAAGACGGCGATATAAAACATGACACTGGGGTGCCTTTTGTTAGTACTACCTCTGTACCAAAATTCGTTCCATTCGGTTGCACCTTGTTCGAATTAATAGGGGGAATCCATTTTCACACAAAGATGGCCGCCATCCGCAAAGTATTACGCTGATGACCTATTAGATTGGTCAAAGGATGCTCCCTCCATAAAGGTATGTAGTTGCAAAATTTGGTAGAGATCGGATGATTAGGTTAATCGTAATTTTATTTAAGCTTTGAACATTCGTGTGGATGCCATTAACTTTCAGTCAAGATGGCGGCGATATAATACATGACACTGAGGTGCCCTTTGCTAGTGCTACCTCTGTACCAAATTTCGTTCCATTCGGTTCCACCGTGTTCGAATTAATACGGGGAATCAATTTTGACATAAGGAGGGCCGCCATCCGCAAACTATTAGGCGAATGACCTATTAGATTGGTCAAAGGATGCTCCCTCCATAAAGGTATGTAGTTGCAAAATTTGGTAGAGATCGGATGATTAGGTTAATCGTAATTTGATTTAAGCTTTGAACATTCGTGTGGCCGCCATTACGTTTCCGTCATGATGGCGGCGATATAAAACATGACAGTGAGGTGCCCTTTGCTAGTGCTACATCTGTACCAAATTTCGTTCCATTCGGTTCCACCGTGTTCGAATTAATAGGGGAAATCTATTTTGACATAAGGAGGGCCGCCATCCGCAAACTATTAGGCGAATGACCTATTAGATTGGTCAAAGGATGCTCCCTCCATAAAGGTATGTAGTTGCAAAATTTGGTAGAGATCGGATGATTAGGGTAATCGTAATTTGATTTAAGCTTTGAACATTCGTGTGGCCACCATTACGTTTCAGTCAAGATGGCGGCGATATAAAACATGACACTGGGGTGCTTTTTGTTAGTACTGTTAGTACTACCTCTGTACCAAATTTCGTTCCATTCGGTTGCACCGTGTTCGAATTAATAGGGGGAATCCATTTTCACACAAAGATGGCCGCCATCCGCAAAGTATTACGCTTATGACCCATTAGATTGGTCAAAGGATGCTCCCTCCATAAAGGTATGTAGTTGCAAAATTTGGTAGAGATCGGATGATAAGGTTAATCGTAATTTGATTTAAGCTTTGAACATTTGTGTGGCCGCCATTACGTTTCCGTCAAGATTGCGGCGATATAAAACATGACACTGAGGTGCATTTTGTTAGTACTACCTCTGTACCAAATTTCGTTCCATTCGGTTGCACCGTGTTCGAATTAATAGGGGGAATCAATTTTGACATAAAGATGGCCGCCATCCGCAAACTATTAGGCGAATGACCTATTAGATTGGTCAAAAGATGCTCCCTCCATAAAGGTATGTTGTTGCAAAATTTGGTAGAGATTGGATGATTAGGTTAATCGTAATTTGATTTAAGCTTTGAACATTTGTGTGGCCGCCATTACGTTTCCGTCAAGACGGCGATATAAAACATGACACCGGGGTGCCGTTTGTTAGTACTACCTCTGTACCAAATTTCGTTCCATTCGGTTGCACCGTGTTCAAATTAATAGGGGGAATCGATTTTCACACAAAGATGGCCGCCATACGCAAACTATTCTGCTGATGACCTATTAGTTTGGTCAAAGGATGCTCCCCCCATAAAGGTATGTAGTTGCAAAATTTGGTAGAGATCGGATGATCAGGTTAGTCGTAATTTGATTTAAGCTTTGAACATTTGTTTGGCCGCCATTACATTTCCCTCAAGATGGCGGCGATATAAAACATGACACTGAGTTGCGCCTTGCTACTGCTACCTCTGTACCAAAAATTCGTTCCATTCGGTTCCACCGTGTTCGAATTAATAGGGGGAATCGATTTTCACACAAAGATGGCCGCCATCCGCAAACTATTAGGTGAATAACCTATTAGATTGGTCAAATGATGCTCCCTCCATAAAGGTATTTAGTTGCAAAATTTGGTAGAGCTCGGATGATTAGGTTAATCGTAATTTGATTTAAGCTTTGAACATTTGTGTGGCCGCCATTACGTTTCGGTCAAGATGGCGACGATATAAATCATGACACTGAGGTGCCCTTTGCTAGTGCTACCTCTGTAACAAATTGCGTTCCATTCGGTTCCACCGTGTTCGAATTAATAGGGGGAATCAAATTTGACATACAGATGGCCGCCATCCGCAAACTATAAGGCTAATAACCTATTAGATTGGTCAAAAGATGCTCCCTCCATAAAGGTATTTAGTTGCAAAGTTTGGTAGAGATCGGATGGTTATGTTAGTCGTAATTTAACTTAAGCTTTGAACATTTGTGTGGCCGCCATTACGTTTCAGTCAAGATGGCGACGATATAAAACATGACACTGGGGTGCCTTTTGTTACTACTACCTCTGTACCAAATTTCGTTCCGATCGGTTGCACCGTGTTCGAATTAATAGGGGGAATCGATTTTCACACAAAGATGGCCGCCATCCGCAAACTATTACGCTGATGACCTATTAGTTTGGTCAAAGGATGCTCCTTCCATTAAGGTATGCCGTTGCAAAATTTGGATGAGATCGGATGATTAGGTTAGTCGTAATTTGATTTAAGCTTTGAACATTTGTGTGGCCGCCATTACGTTTCCCTCAAGATGGCGGCGATATAAAACATGACACTGAGGTGCCCTTTGCTAGTGCTACCTCTGTACCAAATTTCGTTCCATTCGGTTCCATCGTGTTCGAATTAATAGGAGGAATCGATTTTCACACAAAGATGGCCGCCATCCGCAAACTATTAGGCGAATAACCTATTAGATTGGTCAAATGATGCTCCCTCCATTAAGGTATGTAGTTGCAAAATTTGGTAGAGATCGGATGATTATGTTAATCGTAATTTGATTTAAGCTTTGAACATTTGTGTGGCCGCCATTACGTTTCCGTCAAGATTGCGGCGATATAAAACATGACACTGGGGTGCCTTTTGTTAGTACTACCTCTGTACCAAATTTCGGTCCATTCGGTTGCACCGTGTTCGAATTAATAGGGGGAATCCATTTTCACACAAAGATGGCCGCCATCCGCAAAGTATTACGCTGATGACCTATTAGATTGGTCAAAGGATGCTCCCTCCATAAAGGTATGTAGTTGCCAAATTTGGTAGAGATCGGATGATTAGATTATTCGTAATTTGATTTAAGCTTTGAACATTCGTGTGGCCGCCATTACGTTTCCGTCAAGATGGCGGCGATATAAAACATGACAGTGAGGGGCCCTTTGCTAGTGCTACCTCTGTACCATATTTCGTTCCATTCGGTTCCACCGTGTTCGAATTAATAGGGGGAATCTATTTTGACATAAGGAGGGCCGCCATCCGCAAACTATTAGGCGAATGACCTACTAGATTGGTCAAAGGATGCTCCCTCCATAAAGGTATGTAGTTGCAAAATTTGGTAGAGATCGGATGATTAGGGTAATCGTAATTTGATTTAAGCTTTGAACATTCGTTTGGCCGCCATTACGTTTCAGTCAAGACGGCGGCGATATAAAACATGACACTGAGGTGCACTTTGCTAGTGCTACCTCTGTACCAAATTTCGTTCTATTCGGTTCCACCGTGTTCGAATTATTAGGGGAAATCAATTTTGACATAAGGAGGGCCGCCATTCGCAAACTATTAGGCGAATGACCTATTAGACTGGTCAAAGGATTCTCCCTCCATAAAGGTATGCAGTTGCAAAATTTGGTAGGGATCGGTTGGTTATGTTAGTCGTAATTTAACTTAAGCTTTGAACATTTGTGTGGCCGCCATAACGTTTCTGTCAATATGGCGGCGATATGAAACATGACACTGAGATGCCCTTTGCTGGTGCTACCTCTGTACCAAATTTCGTTCCATTCGGTTTCACCGTGTTTGAAATAATAGGGGGAATTGATTTTCACACAAAGATGGCCGCCATCCGCAAACTAATAGGCTAATGACCTATTCATTTGGTCAAAGGATGCTTCCTCTATGAGGGAATGTTGTTGCAAAATTTGGTAGAAATCGGATGATTAGGTTAATCGTAATTTGATTTAAGCTTTGAACATTTGTGTGGCCGCCATTACGTTTCCGTCAACACGGCGATATAAAACATGACACTTGGGTGCCTTTTGTTAGTACTACCTCTGTACCAAATTTCGTTCCGATCGGTTGCACCGTGTTCGAATTAATAGGGGGAATCGATTTTCACACAAAGATGGCCGCCATCCGCAAACTATTACGCTGATGACCTATTAGTTTGGTCAAAGGATGCTCCTTCCATAAAGGTATGTTGTTGCAAAATTTGGTAGAGATCGGATGATTAGGTTAATCGTAATTTGATTTAAGCTTTGAACATTCGTGTGGCCGCCATTACGTTTCCGTCAAGATGGCGGCGATATAAAACATGACAGTGAGGTGCCCTTTGTTAGTACTACCTCTGTACCAAATTTCGTTCCATTCGTTTGCACCGTGTTCGAATTAATAGGGGGAATCTATTTTGACATAAGGAGGGCCGCCATCCGCAAACTATTAGGCGAATGACCTATTAGATTGGTCAAAGGATGCTCCCTCCATAAAGGTATGTAGTTGCAAAATTTGGTAGAGATCGGATGATTAGGTTAATCGTAATTTGATTTAATCTTTGAACATTCGTGTGGCCGCCATTACGTTTCCGTCAAGATGGCGGCGATATAAAACATGACAGTGAGGTGCCCTTTGCTAGTGCTACATCTGTACCAAATTTCGTTCCATTCGGTTCCACCGTGTTCGAATTAATAGGGGGAATCTATTTTGACATAAGGAGGGCCGCCATCCGCAAACTATTAGGCGAATGACCTATTAGATTGGTCAAAGGATGCTCCCTCCATAAAGGTATGTAGTTGCAAAATTTGGTAGAGATCGGATGATTAGGGTAATCGTAATTTGATTTAAGCTTTGAACATTCGTGTGGCCGCCATTACGTTTCAGTCAAGACGGCGGCGATATAAAACATGACACTGGGGTGCTTTTTGTTAGTACTACCTCTGTACCAAATTTCGTTCCATTCGGTTGCACCGTGTTCGAATTAATAGGGGGAATCCATTTTCAGACAAAGATGGCCGCCATCCGCAAAGTATTACGCTTATGACCTATTAGATTGGTCAAAGGGTGCTCCCTCCATATAGGTATGTAATTGCAAAATTTGGTAGAGATCGGATGATAAGGTTAATCGTAATTTGATTTAAGCTTTGAACATTTGTGTGGCCGCCATTACGTTTCAGTCAAGATGGCGGCGATATAAGACATGACACTGAGATGCCCTTTGCTAGTATTACCTCTGTACCAAATTTCGTTCCATTCAGTTGCACCGTGTTCGAATTAATAGGGGGAATCGATTTTCACACAAAGGTGGCCGCCATCCGCAAACCGTTACGCTGATGACCTATTAGTTTGGTCAAAGGATGCTCCCCACATAAAGGTATGTTGTTGCAAAATTTGGATGAGATCGAATGATTAGGTTAGTCGTAATTTCATTTAAGCTTTGAACATTCGTGTGGCCGCCATTACGTTTCAGTCAAGATGGTGGCGATATGAAACATGACACTGAGATGCCTTTTGTTAGTACTACCTCTGTACCAAATTTCGTTCCATTCGGTTGCACCGTGTTAGAATTAATAGGGGGAATCGATTTTCACACAAAGATGGCCGCCATCCGCAAACTATTACGCTGATGACCTACTAATTTGGTCAAAGGATGCTCCCCCCATAAAGGTATGTTGTTGCAACATTTGGTAGAGATCGGATGATTAGGTTAGTCGAAATTTGATTGAAGCTTTGAGCATTTGTGTGGCCGCCATTACGTTTCCCTCAAGATGGCGGCGATATAAAACATGACACTGAGGTGCCTTTTGTTAGTACTACCTCTGTACCAAATTTCGTTCCGATCGGTTGCACCGTGTTCGAATTAATAGGGGGAATCGATTTTCACACAAAGATGGCCGCCATCCGCAAACTATTACGCTGATGACCTATTAGTTTGGTCAAAGGAAGCTCCTTCCATAAAGGTATGTTGTTGCAAAATTTGGTAGAGATCGGATGATTAGGTTAATCGTAATTTGATTTAAGCAATGAACATTCGTGTGGCCGCCATTACGTTTCCGTCAAGATGGCGGCGATATAAAACATGACAGTGAGGTGCCCTTTGTTAGTACTACCTCTGTACCAAATTTCTTTCCATTCGGTTGCACCGTGTTCGAATTATTAGGGGGAATCAATTTTGACATAAAGATGGCCGCCATCCGCAAACTATTAGGCGAATGACCTATTAGATTGGTCAAAAGATGCTCCCTCCATAAAGGTATGTTGTTGCAAAATTTGGTAGAGATCGGATGATTAGTTTAATCGTAATTTGATTTAAGCTTTGAACATTTGTGTGGCCGCCATTACGTTTCCGTCAAGACGGCGATATAAAACATGACACTGGGGTGCCTTTTGTTAGTACTACCTCTGTACCAAATTTCGTTCCATTCGGTTGCACCGTGTTCGAATTAATAGGGGGAATCCATTTCACACAAAGATGGCCGCCATCCGCAAAGTATTACGCTGATGACCTATTAGATTGGTCAAAGGATGCTCCCTCCATAAAGGTATGTAGTTGCAAAATTTGGTAGAGATCGGATGAGTAGGTTAATCGTAATTTGATTTAAGCTTTGAACATTCGTGTGGATGCCATGAACTTTCAGTCAAGATGGCGGCGATATAATACATGACACTGAGGTGCCCTTTGCTAGTGCTACCTCTGTACCAAATTTCGTTCCATTCGGTTGCACCGTGTTCGAATTAATAGGGGGAATCTATTTTGACATGAGGAGGGCCGCCATCCGCAAACTATTAGGCGAATGACCCATTAGATTGGTTAGAGGATGCTCCCTCCATAAAGGTATGTAGTTGCAAAATTTGGTAGAGATCGGATGATTAGGGTAATCGTAATTTGATTTAAGCTTTGAACAGTCGTGTGGCCGCCAGTACGTTTCAGTCAAGATGGCGGCGATATAAAACATGACACTGGGGTGCTTTTTGTTAGTACTACCTCTGTACCAAATTTCGTTCCATTCGGTTGCACCGTGTTCGAATTAATAGGGGGAATCCATTTTCACACAAAGATGGCCGCCATCCGCAAATTATTACGCTCATGACCTATTAGATTGGTCAAAGGATGCTCCCTCCATAAAGGTATGTAGTTGCAAAATTTGGTAGAGATCGGATGATAAGGTTAATCGTAATTTGATTTAAGCTTTGAACATTCGTGTGGATGCCATTAGCTTTCAGTCAAGATGGCGGCGATATAAAACATGACACTGAGGTGCCCTTTGCTAGTGCTACCTCTGTAGCAAATTTCGTTCCATTCGGTTCCACCGTGTTCAAATTAATACGGGGAATCAATTTTGACATAAGGAGGGCCGCCATCCGCAAACTATCAGGCGAATGACCTATTAGATTGGTCAAAGGATGCTCCCTCCATAAAGGTATGTAGTTGCAAAATGTGGATGAGATCGGATGATTAGGTTAGTCGTAATTTGATTTAAGCTTTGAACATTCGTGTGGCCGCCATTACGTTTCAGTCAAGATGGTGGCGATATGAAACATGACACTGAGATGCCTTTTGTTAGTACTACCTCTGTACCAAATTTCGTTCCATTCGGTTGCACCGTGTTAGAATTAATAGGGGGAATCGATTTTCACACAAAGATGGCCGCCAACCGCAAACTATTACGCTGATGACCTACTAGTTTGGTCAAAGGATGCTCCCCCCATAAAGGTATGTTGTTGCAACATTTGGTAGAGATCGGATGATTAGGTTAGTCGTAATTTGATTTAAGCTTTGAGCATTTGTGTGGCCGCCATTACGTTTCCCTCAAGATGGCGGCGATATAAAACATGACACTGAGGTGCCTTTTGTTAGTACTACCTCTGTACCAAATTTCGTTCCGATCGGTTGCACCGTGTTCGAATTAATAGGGGGAATCGATTTTCACACAAAGATGGCCGCCATCCGCAAACTATTACGCTGATGACCTATTAGTTTGGTCAAAGGATGCTCCTTCCATAAAGGTATGTTGTTGCAAAATTTGGATGAGATCGGATGATTAGGTTTGTCGTAATTTGATTGAAGCTTTGAACATTTGTGTGGCCGCCATTACGTTTCCCTCAAGACGGCGGCGATATAAAACATGACAATGAGGTGCGCTATGCTACTGCTACCCTTGTACCAAATTTCGTTCCATTCGGTTGCACCGTGTTCGAATTAATAGGGGGAATCCATTTTCACACAAAGATGGCCGCCATCCGCAAAGTATTACGCTGATGACCTATTAGATTGGTCAAATGATGCTCCCTCCATAAAGGTATGTAGTTGCAAAATTTGGTAGAGATCGGATGATTAGGTTAATCGTAATTTGATTTAAGCTTTGAACATTCGTGTGGCCGCCATTACGTTTCAGTCAAGATGGCGGCGATATAAAACATGACACTGGGGTGCCTTTTGTTAGTACTACCTCTGTACCAAATTTCGTTCCATTCGGTTGCACCGTGTTCGAATTAATAGGGGGAATCCATTTTCACACAAAGATGGCCGCCATCCGCAAAGTATTACGCTGATGACCTATTGGATTGGTCAAAGAATGCTCCCTCCATAAAGGTATGTAGTTGCAAAATTTGGTAGAGATCGGATGATTAGGTTAACCGTAATTTGATTTAAGCTTTGAACATTCGTGTGGATGCCATTAACTTTCAGTCAAGATGGCGGCGATATAATACATGACACTGAGGTGCCCTTCGCTAGTGCTACCTCTGTACCAAATTTCTTTCCATTCGGTTCCACCGTGTTCGAATTAATACGGAGAATCAATTTTGACATAAGGAGGGCCGCCATCCGCAAAGTATTACAATGATGACCTATTAGATTGGTCAAAGGATGCTCCCTCCATAAAGGTATGTAGTTGCAAAATTTGGTAGAGATCGGATGATTAGGTTAATCGTAATTTGATTTAAGCTTTGAACATTCGTGTGGCCGCTATTACGTTTCCGTCAAGATGGCGGCGATATAAAACATGACAGTGAGGTGCCCTTTGCTAGTGCTACCTCTGTACCAAATTTCGTTCCATTCGGTTCCACCGTGTTCGAATTAATAGGGGGAATCTATTTTGACATAAGGAGGGCCGCCATCCGCAAACTATTAGGCGAATGACCTATTAGATTGGTCAAAGGATGCTCCCTCCATAAAGGTATGTATCTGCAAAATTTGGTAGAGATCGGATGATTAGGGTAATCGTAATTTGATTTAAGCTTTGAACATTCGTGTGGCCGCCATTACGTTTCAGTCAAGACGGCGGCGATATAAAACATGACACTGGGGTGCTTTTTGTTAGTACTACCTCTGTACCAAATTTCGTTCCATTCGGTTGCACCGTGTTCGAATTAATAGGGGGAATCCATTTTCACACAAAGATGGCCGCCATCCGCAAAGTATTACGCTTATGACCTATTAGATTGGTCAAAGGATGCTCCCTCCATAAAGGTATGTAGTTGCAAAATTTGGTAGAGATCGGATGATAAGGTTTATCGTAATTTGATTTAAGCTTTGAACATTTGTGTGGCCGCCATTACGTTTCAGTCAAGATGGCGGCGATATAAGACATGACACTGAGATGCCCTTTGCTAGTATTACCTCTGTACCAAATTTCGTTCCATTCGGTTGCACCGTGTTCGAATTAATAGGGGGAATCGATTTTCACACAAAGGTGGCCGCCATCCGCAAACCGTTACGCTGATGACCTATTAGTTTGGTCAAAGTATGCTCCCCACATAAAGGTATGTTGTTGCAAAATTTGGATGAGATCGGATGATTAGGTTCGTCGTAATTTGATTTAAGCTTTGAACATTCGTGTGGCCGCCATTACGTTTCAGTCAAGATGGTGGCGATATGAAACATGGCACTGAGATGCCCTTTGTTTGTACTACCTCTGTACCAAATTTCGTTCCATTCGGTTGCACCGTGTTAGAATTAATAGGGGGATTCGATTTTCACGCAAAGATGGCCGCCATCCGCAAACTATTACGCTGATGACCTACTTGTTTGGTCAGAGGATGCTCCCCCCATAAAGGTATGTTGTTGCAAAATTTGGTAGAGATCGGATGATTAGGTTAGTCGTAATTTGATTTAAGCTTTGAGCATTTGTGTGGCCGCCATTACGTTTATCTCAAGATGGCGGCGATATAAAACATGACACTGAGGTGCCTTTTGTTAGTACTACCTCTGTACCAAATTTTGTTCCGATCGGTTGCACCGTGTTCGAATTAATAGGGGGAATCGATTTTCACACAAAGATGGCCGCCATCCGCAAACTATTACGCTGATGACCTATTAGTTTGGTCAAAGGAAGCTCCTTCCATAAAGGTATGTTGTTGCAAAATTTGGTAGAGATCGGATGATTAGGTTAATCGTAATTTGATTTAAGCATTGAACATTCGTGTGGCCGCCATTACGTTTCCGTCAAGATAGCGGCGATATAAAACATGACATTGAGGTGCCCTTTGTTAGTACTACATCTGTACCAAATTTCTTTCCATTCGGTTGCACCGTGTTCGAATTATTAGGGGGAATCAATTTTGACATAAAGATGGCCGCCATCCGCAAACTATTAGGCGAATGACCTATTAGATTGGTCAAAAGATGCTCCCTCCATAAAGGTATGTTGTTGCAAAATTTGGTAGAGATCGGATGATTAGTTTAATCGTAATTTGATTTAAGCTTTGAACATTTGTGTGGCCGCCATTACGTTTCCGTCAAGACGGCGATATAAAACATGACACTGGGGTGCCTTTTGTTAGTACTACCTCTGTACCAAATTTCGTTCCATTCGGTTGAACCGTGTTCGAATTAATAGGGGGAATCCATTTCACACAAAGATGGCCGCCATCCGCAAAGTATTACGCTGATGACCTATTAGATTGGTCAAAGGATGCTCCCTCCATAAAGGTATGTAGTTGCAAAATTTGGTAGAGATCGGATGAGTAGGTTAATCGTAATTTGATTTAAGCTTTGAACATTCGTGTGGATGCCATGAACTTTCAGTCAAGATGGCGGCGATATAATACATGACACTGAGGTGCCCTTTGCTAGTGCTACCTCTGTACCAAATTTCGTTCCATTCGGTTGCACCGTGTTCGAATTAATAGGGGGAATCTATTTTGACATGAGGAGGGCCGCCATCCGCAAACTATTAGGCGAATGACCTATTAGATTGGTTAAAGGATGCTCCCTCCATAAAGGTATGTAGTTGCAAAATTTGGTAGAGATCGGATGATTAGGGTAATCGTAATTTGATTTAAGCTTTGAACAGTCGTGTGGCCGCCAGTACGTTTCAGTCAAGATGGCGGCGATATAAAACATGACACTGGGGTGCTTTTTGTTAGTACTACCTCTGTACCAAATTTCGTTCCATTCGGTTGCACCGTGTTCGAATTAATAGGGGGAATCCATTTTCACACAAAGATGGCCGCCATCCGCAAATTATTACGCTCATGACCTATTAGATTGGTCAAAGGATGCTCCCTCCATAAAGGTATGTAGTTGCAAAATTTGGTAGAGATCGGATGATAAGGTTAATCGTAATTTGATTTAAGCTTTGAACATTCGTGTGGATGCCATTAGCTTTCAGTCAAGATGGCGGCGATATAAAACATGACACTGAGGTGCCCTTTGCTAGTGCTACCTCTGTAGCAAATTTCGTTCCATTCGGTTCCACCGTGTTCAAATTAATACGGGGAATCAATTTTGACATAAGGAGGGCCGCCATCCGCAAACTATCAGGCGAATGACCTATTAGATTGGTCAAAGGATGCTCCCTCCATAAAGGTATGTAGTTGCAAAATTTGGTAGAGATCGGATGATTAGCGTAATCGTAATTTGATTTAAGCTTTGAACATTCGTGTGGCCGCCATTACGTTTCGGTCAAGATGGCGGCGATATAAGACATGACACTGAGATGCCCTTTGCTAGTATTACCTCTGTACCAAATTTCGTTCCATTCGGTTGCACCGTGTTCGAATTAATAGGGGGAATCGATTTTCACACAAAGGTGGCCGCCATCCGCAAACCGTTACGCTGATGACCTATTAGTTTGGTCAAAGGATGCTCCCCACATAAAGGTATGTTGTTGCAAAATTTGGATGAGATCGGATGATTAGGTTAGTCGTAATTTGATTTAAGCTTTGAACATTCGTGTGGCCGCCATTACGTTTCAGTCAAGATGGTGGCGATATGAAACATGACACTGAGATGCCTTTTGTTAGTACTACCTCTGTACCAAATTTCGTTCCATTCGGTTGCACCGTGTTAGAATTAATAGGGGGAATCGATTTTCACACAAAGATGGCCGCCAACCGCAAACTATTACGCTGATGACCTACTAGTTTGGTCAAAGGATGCTCCCCCTATAAAGGTATGTTGTTGCAACATTTGGTAGAGATCGGATGATTAGGTTAGTCGTAATTTGATTTAAGCTTTGAGCATTTGTGTGGCCGCCATTACGTTTCCCTCAAGATGGCGGCGATATAAAACATGACACTGAGGTGCCTTTTGTTAGTACTACCTCTGTACCAAATTTCGTTCCGATCGGTTGCACCGTGTTCGAATTAATAGGGGGAATCGATTTTCACACAAAGATGGCCGCCATCCGCAAACTATTACGCTGATGACCTATTAGTTTGGTCAAAGGATGCTCCTTCCATAAAGGTATGTTGTTGCAAAATTTGGATGAGATCGGATGATTAGGTTTGTCGTAATTTGATTTAAGCTTTGAACATTTGTGTGGCCGCCATTACGTTTCCCTCAAGACGGCGGCGATATAAAACATGACAATGAGGTGCGCTATGCTACTGCTACCCCTGTACCAAATTTCGTTCCATTCGGTTGCACCGTGTTCGAATTAATAGGGGGAATCCATTTTCACACAAAGATGGCCGCCATCCGCAAAGTATTACGCTGATGACCTATTAGATTGGTCAAATGATGCTCCCTCCATAAAGGTATGTAGTTGCAAAATTTGGTAGAGATCGGATGATTAGGTTAATCGTAATTTGATTTAAGCTTTGAACATTCGTGTGGCCGCCATTACGTTTCAGTCAAGATGGCGGCGATATAAAACATGACACTGGGGTGCCTTTTGTTAGTACTACCTCTGTACCAAATTTCGTTCCATTCGGTTGCACCGTGTTCGAATTAATAGGGGGAATCCATTTTCACACAAAGATGGCCGCCATCCGCAAAGTATTACGCTGATGACCTATTGGATTGGTCAAAGAATGCTCCCTCCATAAAGGTATGTAGTTGCAAAATTTGGTAGAGATCGGATGATTAGGTTAACCGTAATTTGATTTAAGCTTTGAACATTCGTGTGGATGCCATTAACTTTCAGTCAAGATGGCGGCGATATAATACATGACACTGAGGTGCCCTTCGCTAGTGCTACCTCTGTACCAAATTTCTTTCCATTCGGTTCCACCGTGTTCGAATTAATACGGAGAATCAATTTTGACATAAGGAGGGCCGCCATCCGCAAAGTATTACAATGATGACCTATTAGATTGGTCAAAGGATGCTCCCTCCATAAAGGTATGTAGTTGCAAAATTTGGTAGAGATCGGATGATTAGGTTAATCGTAATTTGATTTAAGCTTTGAACATTCGTGTGGCCGCTATTACGTTTCCGTCAAGATGGCGGCGATATAAAACATGACAGTGAGGTGCCCTTTGCTAGTGCTACCTCTGTACCAAATTTCGTTCCATTCGGTTCCACCGTGTTCGAATTAATAGGGGGAATCTATTTTGACATAAGGAGGGCCGCCATCCGCAAACTATTAGGCGAATGACCTATTAGATTGGTCAAAGGATGCTCCCTCCATTAAGGTATGTATCTGCAAAATTTGGTAGAGATCGGATGATTAGGGTAATCGTAATTTGATTTAAGCTTTGAACATTCGTGTGGCCGCCATTACGTTTCAGTCAAGACGGCGGCGATATAAAACATGACACTGGGGTGCTTTTTGTTAGTACTACCTCTGTACCAAATTTCGTTCCATTCGGTTGCACCGTGTTCGAATTAATAGGGGGAATCCATTTTCACACAAAGATGGCCGCCATCCGCAAAGTATTACGCTTATGACCTATTAGATTGGTCAAAGGATGCTCCCTCCATAAAGGTATGTAGTTGCAAAATTTGGTAGAGATCGGATGATAAGGTTTATCGTAATTTGATTTAAGCTTTGAACATTTGTGTGGCCGCCATTACGTTTCAGTCAAGATGGCGGCGATATAAGACATGACACTGAGATGCCCTTTGCTAGTATTACCTCTGTACCAAATTTCGTTCCATTCGGTTGCACCGTGTTCGAATTAATAGGGGGAATCGATTTTCACACAAAGGTGGCCGCCATCCGCAAACCGTTACGCTGATGACCTATTAGTTTGGTCAAAGTATGCTCCCCACATAAAGGTATGTTGTTGCAAAATTTGGATGAGATCGGATGATTAGGTTCGTCGTAATTTGATTTAAGCTTTGAACATTCGTGTGGCCGCCATTACGTTTCAGTCAAGATGGTGGCGATATGAAACATGACACTGAGATGCCCTTTGTTTGTACTACCTCTGTACCAAATTTCGTTCCATTCGGTTGCACCGTGTTAGAATTAATAGGGGGATTCGATTTTCACGCAAAGATGGCCGCCATCCGCAAACTATTACGCTGATGACCTACTTGTTTGGTCAGAGGATGCTCCCCCCATAAAGGTATGTTGTTGCAAAATTTGGTAGAGATCGGATGATTAGGTTAGTCGTAATTTGATTTAAGCTTTGAGCATTTGTGTGGCCGCCATTACGTTTATCTCAAGATGGCGGCGATATAAAACATGACACTGAGGTGCCTTTTGTTAGTACTACCTCTGTACCAAATTTTGTTCCGATCGGTTGCACCGTGTTCGAATTAATAGGGGGAATCGATTTTCACACAAAGATGGCCGCCATCCGCAAACTATTACGCTGATGACCTATTAGTTTGGTCAAAGGAAGCTCCTTCCATAAAGGTATGTTGTTGCAAAATTTGGTAGAGATCGGATGATTAGGTTAATCGTAATTTGATTTAAGCATTGAACATTCGTGTGGCCGCCATTACGTTTCCGTCAAGATAGCGGCGATATAAAACATGACATTGAGGTGCCCTTTGTTAGTACTACATCTGTACCAAATTTCTTTCCATTCGGTTGCACCGTGTTCGAATTATTAGGGGGAATCAATTTTGACATAAAGATGGCCGCCATCCGCAAACTATTAGGCGAATGACCTATTAGATTGGTCAAAAGATGCTCCCTCCATAAAGGTATGTTGTTGCAAAATTTGGTAGAGATCGGATGATTAGTTTAATCGTAATTTGATTTAAGCTTTGAACATTTGTGTGGCCGCCATTACGTTTCCGTCAAGACGGCGATATAAAACATGACACTGGGGTGCCTTTTGTTAGTACTACCTCTGTACCAAATTTCGTTCCATTCGGTTGAACCGTGTTCGAATTAATAGGGGGAATCCATTTCACACAAAGATGGCCGCCATCCGCAAAGTATTACGCTGATGACCTATTAGATTGGTCAAAGGATGCTCCCTCCATAAAGGTATGTAGTTGCAAAATTTGGTAGAGATCGGATGAGTAGGTTAATCGTAATTTGATTTAAGCTTTGAACATTCGTGTGGATGCCATGAACTTTCAGTCAAGATGGCGGCGATATAATACATGACACTGAGGTGCCCTTTGCTAGTGCTACCTCTGTACCAAATTTCGTTCCATTCGGTTGCACCGTGTTCGAATTAATAGGGGGAATCTATTTTGACATGAGGAGGGCCGCCATCCGCAAACTATTAGGCGAATGACCTATTAGATTGGTTAAAGGATGCTCCCTCCATAAAGGTATGTAGTTGCAAAATTTGGTAGAGATCGGATGATTAGGGTAATCGTAATTTGATTTAAGCTTTGAACAGTCGTGTGGCCGCCAGTACGTTTCAGTCAAGATGGCGGCGATATAAAACATGACACTGGGGTGCTTTTTGTTAGTACTACCTCTGTACCAAATTTCGTTCCATTCGGTTGCACCGTGTTCGAATTAATAGGGGGAATCCATTTTCACACAAAGATGGCCGCCATCCGCAAATTATTACGCTCATGACCTATTAGATTGGTCAAAGGATGCTCCCTCCATAAAGGTATGTAGTTGCAAAATTTGGTAGAGATCGGATGATAAGGTTAATCGTAATTTGATTTAAGCTTTGAACATTCGTGTGGATGCCATTAGCTTTCAGTCAAGATGGCGGCGATATAAAACATGACACTGAGGTGCCCTTTGCTAGTGCTACCTCTGTAGCAAATTTCGTTCCATTCGGTTCCACCGTGTTCAAATTAATACGGGGAATCAATTTTGACATAAGGAGGGCCGCCATCCGCAAACTATCAGGCGAATGACCTATTAGATTGGTCAAAGGATGCTCCCTCCATAAAGGTATGTAGTTGCAATATTTGGTAGAGATCGGATGATTAGCGTAATCGTAATTTGATTTAAGCTTTGAACATTCGTGTGGCCGCCATTACGTTTCGGTCAAGATGGCGGCGATATAAGACATGACACTGAGATGCCCTTTGCTAGTATTACCTCTGTACCAAATTTCGTTCCATTCGGTTGCACCGTGTTCGAATTAATAGGGGGAATCGATTTTCACACAAAGGTGGCCGCCATCCGCAAACCGTTACGCTGATGACCTATTAATTTGGTCAAAGGATGCTCCCCACATAAAGGTATGTTGTTGCAAAATTTGGATGAGATCGGATGATTAGGTTAGTCGTAATTTGATTTAAGCTTTGAACATTCGTGTGGCCGCCATTACGTTTCAGTCAAGATGGTGGCGATATGAAACATGACACTGAGATGCCTTTTGTTAGTACTACCTCTGTACCAAATTTCGTTCCATTCGGTTGCAGCGTGTTAGAATTAATAGGGGGAATCGATTTTCACACAAAGATGGCCGCCATCCGCAAACTATTACGCTGATGACCTACTAGTTTGGTCAAAGGATGCTCCCCCCATAAGGGTATGTTGTTGCAACATTTGGTAGAGATCGGATGATTAGGTTAGTCGTAATTTGATTTAAGCTTTGAGCATTTGTGTGGCCGCCATTACGTTTCCCTCAAGATGGCGGCGATATAAAACATGACACTGAGGTGCCTTTTGTTAGTACTACCTCTGTACCAAATTTCGTTCCGATCGGTTGCACCGTGTTCGAATTAATAGGGGGAATCGATTTTCACACAAAGATGGCCGCCATCCGCAAACTATTACGCTGATGACCTATTAGTTTGGTCAAAGGATGCTCCTTCCATAAAGGTATGTTGTTGCAAAATTTGGATGAGATCGGATGATTAGGTTTGTCGTAATTTGATTTAAGCTTTGAACATTTGAGTGGCCGCCATTACGTTTCCCTCAAGACGGCGGCGATATAAAACATGACAATGAGGTGCGCTATGCTACTGCTACCCCTGTACCAAATTTCGTTCCATTCGGTTGCACCGTGTTCGAATTAATAGGGGGAATCCATTTTCACACAAAGATGGCCGCCATCCGCAAAGTATTACGCTGATGACCTATTAGATTGGTCAAATGATGCTCCCTCCATAAAGGTATGTAGTTGCAAAATTTGGTAGAGATCGGATGATTAGGTTAATCGTAATTTGATTTAAGCTTTGAACATTCGTTTGGCCGCCATTACGTTTCAGTCAAGATGGCGGCGATATAAAACATGACACTGGGGTGCCTTTTGTTAGTACTACCTCTGTACCAAATTTCGTTCCATTCGGTTGCACCGTGTTCGAATTAATAGGGGGAATCCATTTTCACACAAAGATGGCCGCCATCCGCAAAGTATTACGCTGATGACCTATTGGATTGGTCAAAGGATGCTCCCTCCATAAAGGTATGTAGTTGCAAAATTTGGTAGAGATCGGATGATTAGGTTAACCGTAATTTGATTTAAGCTTTGAACATTCGTGTGGATGCCATTAACTTTCAGTCAAGATGGCGGCGATATAATACATGACACTGAGGTGCCCTTCGCTAGTGCTACCTCTGTACCAAATTTCGTTCCATTCGGTTCCACCGTGTTCGAATTAATACGGGGAATCAATTTTGACATAAGGAGGGCCGCCATCCGCAAAGTATTACAATGATGACCTATTAGATTGGTCAAAGGATGCTCCCTCCATAAAGGTATGTAGTTGCAAAATTTGGTAGAGATCGGATGATTAGGTTAATCGTAATTTGATTTAAGCTTTGAACATTCGTGTGGCCGCTATTACGTTTCCGTCAAGATGGCGGCGATATAAAACATGACAGTGAGGTGCCCTTTGCTAGTGCTACCTCTGTACCAAATTTCGTTCCATTCGGTTCCACCGTGTTCGAATTAATAGGGGGAATCTATTTTGACATAAGGAGGGCCGCCATCCGCAAACTATTAGGCGAATGACCTATTAGATTGGTCAAAGGATGCTCCCTCCATAAAGGTATGTATCTGCAAAATTTGGTAGAGATCGGATGATTAGGGTAATCGTAATTTGATTTAAGCTTTGAACATTCGTGTGGCCGCCATTACGTTTCAGTCAAGACGGCGGCGATATAAAACATGACACTGGGGTGCTTTTTGTTAGTACTACCTCTGTACCAAATTTCGTTCCATTCGGTTGCACCGTGTTCGAATTAATAGGGGGAATCCATTTTCACACAAAGATGGCCGCCATCCGCAAAGTATTACGCTTATGACCTATTAGATTGGTCAAAGGATGCTCCCTCCATAAAGGTATGTAGTTGCAAAATTTGGTAGAGATCGGATGATAAGGTTTATCGTAATTTGATTTAAGCTTTGAACATTTGTGTGGCCGCCATTACGTTTCAGTCAAGATGGCGGCGATATAAGACATGACACTGAGATGCCCTTTGCAAGTATTACCTCTGTACCAAATTTCGTTCCATTCGGTTGCACCGTGTTCGAATTAATAGGGGGAATCGATTTTCACACAAAGGTGGCCGCCATCCGCAAACCGTTACGCTGATGACCTATTAGTTTGGTCAAAGGATGCTCCCCACATAAAGGTATGTTGTTGCAAAATTTGGATGAGATCGGATGATTAGGTTCGTCGTAATTTGATTTAAGCTTTGAACATTCGTGTGGCCGCCATTACGTTTCAGTCAAGATGGTGGCGATATGAAACATGGCACTGAGATGCCCTTTGTTTGTACTACCTCTGTACCAAATTTCGTTCCATTCGGTTGCACCGTGTTAGAATTAATAGGGGGATTCGATTTTCACGCAAAGATGGCCGCCATCCGCAAACTATTACGCTGATGACCTACTTGTTTGGTCAGAGGATGCTCCCCCCATAAAGGTATGTTGTTGCAAAATTTGGTAGAGATCGGATGATTAGGTTAGTCGTAATTTGATTTAAGCTTTGAGCATTTGTGTGGCCGCCATTACGTTTATCTCAAGATGGCGGCGATATAAAACATGACACTGAGGTGCCTTTTGTTAGTACTACCTCTGTACCAAATTTCGTTCCGATCGGTTGCACCGTGTTCGAATTAATAGGGGGAATCGATTTTCACACAAAGATGGCCGCCATCCGCAAACTATTACGCTGATGACCTATTAGTTTGGTCAAAGGATGCTCCTTCCATAAAGGTATGTTGTTGCAAAATTTGGATGAGATCGGATGATTAGGTTTGTCGTAATTTGATTCAAGCTTTGAACATTTGTGTGGCCGCCATTACGTTTCCCTCAAGATGGCGGCGATATAAAACATGACAATGAGGTGCGCTATGCTACTGCTACCCCCGTACCAAATTTCGTTCCATTCGGTTCCATCGTGTTCGAATTAATAGGAGGAATCGATTTTCACACAAAGATGGCCGCCATCCGCAAACTATTAGGCGAATAACCCATTAGATTGGTCAAATGATGCTCCCTCCATAAAGGTATGTAGTTGCAAAATTTGGTAGAGATCGGATGATTATGTTAATCGTAATTTGATTTAAGCTTTGAACATTTGTGTGGCCGCCATTACGTTTCCGTCAAGATTGCGGCAATATAAAACATGACACTGGGGTGCCTTTTTTTAGTACTACCTCTGTACCAAATTTCGTTCCATTCGGTTGCACCGTGTTCGAATTATTAGGGGGAATCAATTTTGACATAAAGATGGCCGCCATCCGCAAACTATTAGGCGAATGACCTATTAGATTGGTCAAAAATGCTCCCTCCATAAAGGTATGTTGTTGCAAAATTTGGTAGAGATCGGATGTTTAGGTTAATCGTAATTTGATTTAAGCTTTGAACATTTGTGTGGCCGCCATTAGGTTTCCGTCAAGACGGCGATATAAAACATGACACTGGGGTGCCTTTTGTTAGTACTACCTCTGTACCAAATTTCGTTCCATTCGGTTGCACCGTGTTCGAATTAATAGGGGGAATCCATTTTCACACAAAGATGGCCGCCATCCGCAAAGTATTACGCTGATGACCTATTAGATTGGTCAAAGGATGCTCCCTCCATAAAGGTATGTAGTTGCAAAATTTGGTAGAGATCGGATGATTAGGTTAATCGTAATTTGATTTAAGCTTTGAACATTCGTGTGGATGCCATTAGCTTTCTGTCAAGACGGCGGCGATATAAAACATGACACTGAGGTGCCCTTTGCTAGTGCTACCTCTGTAGCAAATTTCGTTCCATTCGGTTCCACCGTGTTCGAATTAATACGGGGAATCAATTTTGACATAAGGAGGGCCGCCATCCGCAAACTATCAGGCGAATGACCTATTAGATTGGTCAAAGGATGCTCCCTCCATAAAGGTATGTAGTTGCTAAATTTGGTAGAGATCGGATGATTAGCGTAATCGTAATTTGATTTAAGCTTTGAACTTTCGTGTGGCCGCCATTACGTTTCGGTCAAGATGGCGGCGATATAAGACATGACACTGAGATGCCCTTTGCTAGTATTACCTCTGTACCAAATTTCGTTCCATTCGGTTGCACCGTGTTCGAATTAATAGGGGGAATCGATTTTCACACAAAGGTGGCCGCCATCCGCAAACCGTTACGCTGATGACCTATTAGTTTGGTCAAAGGATGCTCCCCACATAAAGGTATGTTGTTGCAAAATTTGGATGAGATCGGATGATTAGGTTAGTCGTAATTTGATTTAAGCTTTGAACATTCGTGTGGCCGCCATTACGTTTCAGTCAAGATGGTGGCGATATGAAACATGACACTGAGATGCCTTTTGTTAGTACTACCTCTGTACCAAATTTCGTTCCATTCGGTTGCACCGTGTTAGAATTAATAGGGGGAATCGATTTTCACACAAAGATGGCCGCCATCCGCAAACTATTACGCTGATGACCTACTAGTTTGGTCAAAGGATGCTCCCCCCATAAAGGTATGTTGTTGCAACATTTGGTAGAGATCGGATGATTAGGTTAGTCGTAATTTGATTTAAGCTTTGAGCATTTGTGTGGCCGCCATTACGTTTCCCTCAAGATGGCGGCGATATAAAACATGACACTGAGGTGCCTTTTGTTAGTACTACCTCTGTACCAAATTTCGTTCAGATCGGTTGCACCGTGTTCGAATTAATAGGGGGAATCGATTTTCACACAAAGATGGCCGCCATCCGCAAACTATTACGCTGATGACCTATTAGTTTGGTCAAAGGATGCTCCTTCCATAAAGGTATGTTGTTGCAAAATTTGGATGAGATCGGATGATTAGGTTTGTCGTAATTTGATTTAAGCTTTGAACATTTGTGTGGCCGCCATTACGTTTCCCTCAAGATGGCGGCGATATAAAACATGACAATGAGGTGCGCTATGCTACTGCTACCCCTGTAACAAATTTCGTTCCATTCGGTTGCACCGTGTTCGAATTAATAGGGGGAATCCATTTTCACACAAAGATGGCCGCCATCCGCAAAGTATTACGCTGGTGACCTATTAGATTGGTCAAAGGATGCTCCCTCCATAAAGGTATGTAGTTGCAAAATTTGGTAGAGATCGGATGATTAGGTTAATCGTAATTTGATTTAAGCTTTGAACATTCGTGTGGCCGCCATTACGTTTCAGTCAAGATGGCGGCGATATAAAACATGACACTGGGGTGCCTTTTGTTAGTACTACCTCTGTACCAAATTTCGTTCCATTCGGTTGCACCGTGTTCGAATTAATAGGGGGAATCCATTTTCACACAAAGATGGCCGCCATCCGCAAAGTATTACGCTGATGACCTATTGGATTGGTCAAAGGATGCTCCCTCCATAAAGGTATGTAGTTGCAAAATTTGGTAGAGATCGGATGATTAGGTTAACCGTAATTTGATTTAAGCTTTGAACATTCGTGTGGATGCCATTAACTTTCAGTCATGATGGCGGCGATATAATACATGACACTGAGGTGCCCTTCGCTAGTGCTACCTCTGTACCAAATTTCGTTCCATTCGGTTCCACCGTGTTCGAATTAATACGGGGAATCAATTTTGACATAAGGAGGGCCGCCATCCGCAAAGTATTACAATGATGACCTATTAGATTGGTCAAAGGATGCTCCCTCCATAACGGTATGTAGTTGCAAAATTTGGTAGAGATCGGATGATTAGGTTAATCGTAATTTGATTTAAGCTTTGAACATTCGTGTGGCCGCCATTACGTTTCCGTCAAGATGGCGGCGATATAAATCATGACAGTGAGGTGCCCTTTGCTAGTGCTACCTCTGTATCAAATTTCGTTCCATTCGGTTCCACCGTGTTCGAATTAATAGGGGGAATCTATTTTGACATAAGGAGGGCCGCCATCCGCAAACTATTAGGCGAATGACCTATTAGATTGGTCAAAGGATGCTCCCTCCATAAAGGTATGTAGTTGCAAAATTTGGTAGAGATCGGATGATTAGGGTAATCGTAATTTGATTTAAGCTTTGAACATTCGTGTGGCCGCCATTACGTTTAGGTCAAGACGGCGGCGATATAAAACATGACACTGGGGTGCTTTTTGTTAGTACTACCTCTGTACCAAATTTCGTTCCATTCGGTTGCACCGTGTTCGAATTAATAGGGGGAATCCATTTTCACACAAAGATGGCCGCCATCCGCAAAGTATTACGCTTATGACCTATTAGATTGGTCAAAGCATGCTCCCTCCATAAAGGTATGTAGTTGCAAAATTTGGTAGAGATCGGATGATAAGGTTAATCGTAATTTGATTTAAGCTTTGAACATTTGTGTGGCCGCCATTACGTTTCAGTCAAGATGGCGGCGATATAAGACATGACACTGAGATGCCCTTTGCTAGTATTACCTCTGTACCAAATTTCGTTCCATTCGGTTGCACCGTGTTCGAATTAATAGGGGGAATCGATTTTCACACAAAGGTGGCCGCCATCCGCAAACCGTTACGCTGATGACCTATTAGTTTGGTCAAAGGATGCTCCCCACATAAAGGTATGTTGTTGCAAAATTTGGATGAGATCGGATGATTAGGTTCGTCGTAATTTGATTTAAGCTTTGAACATTCGTGTGGCCGCCATTACGTTTCAGTCAAGATGGTGGCGATATGAAACATGACACTGAGATGCCTTTTGTTAGTACTACCTCTGTACCAAATTTCGTTCCATTCGGTTGCACCGTGTTAGAATTAATAGGGGGATTCGATTTTCACACAAAGATGGCCGCCATCCGCAAATTATTACGCTGATGACCTACTAGTTTGGTCAAAGGATGCTCCTTCCATAAAGGTATGTTGTTGCAAAATTTGGATGAGATCGGATGATTAGGTTTGTCGTAATTTGATTCAAGCTTTGAACATTTGTGTGGCCGCCATTACGTTTCCCTCAAGATGGCAGCGATATAAAACATGACAATGAGGTGCGCTATGCTACTGCTACCCCCGTACCAAATTTCGTTCCATTCGGTTCCATCGTGTTCGAATTAATAGGAGGAATCGATTTTCACACAAAGATGGCCGCCATCCGCAAACTATTAGGCGAATAACCCATTAGATTGGTCAAATGATGCTCCCTCCATAAAGGTATGTAGTTGCAAAATTTGGTAGAGATCGGATGATTATGTTAATCGCAATTTGATTTAAGCTTTGAACATTTGTGTGGCCGCCATTACGTTTCCGTCAAGATTGCGGCAATATAAAACATGACACTGGGGTGCCTTTTGTTAGTACTACCTCTGTACCAAATTTCGTTCCATTCGGTTGCACCGTGTTCGAATTATTAGGGGGAATCAATTATGACATAAAGATGGCCGCCATCCGCAAACTATTAGGCGAATGACCTATTAGATTGGTCAAAAATGCTCCCTCCATAAAGGTATGTTGTTGCAAAATTTGGTAGAGATCGGATGTTTAGGTTAATCGTAATTTGATTTAAGCTTTGAACATTTGTGTGGCCTCCATTAGGTTTCCGTCAAGACGGCGATATAAAACATGACACTGGGGTGCCTTTTGTTAGTACTACCTCTGTACCAAATTTCGTTCCATTCGGTTGCACCGTGTTCGAATTAATAGGGGGAATCCATTTTCACACAAAGATGGCCGCCATCCGCAAAGTATTACGCTGATGACCTATTAGATTGGTCAAAGGATGCTCCCTCCATAAAGGTATGTAGTTGCAAAATTTGGTAGAGATCGGATGATTAGGTTAATCGTAATTTGATTTAAGCTTTGAACATTCGTGTGGCCGCCATTACGTTTCAGTCAAGATGGCGGCGATATAAAACATGACACTGGGGTGCCTTTTGTTAGTACTACCTCTGTACCAAATTTCGTTCCATTCGGTTGCACCGTGTTCGAATTAATAGGGGGAATCCATTTTCACACAAAGACGGCCGCCATCCGCAAAGTATTACGCTGATGACCTATTAGATTGGTCAAAGGATGCCCCTCCATAAAGGTATGTAGTTGCAAAATTTGGTAGAGATCGGATGATTAGGTTAATCGTAATTTGATTTAAGCTTTGAACATTCGTGTGGATGCCATTAACTTTCAGTCAAGATGGCGGTGATATAATACATGACACTGAGGTGCCCTTTGCTAGTGCTACCTCTGTACCAAATTTCGTTCCATTCGGTTGCACCGTGTTCGAATTAATAGGGGGAATCTATTTTGACATGAGGAGGGCCGCCATCCGCAAACTATTAGGCGAATGACCTATTAGATTGGTTAAAGGATGCTCCCTCCATAAAGGTATGTAGTTGCAAAATTTGGTAGAGATCGGATGATTAGGGTAATCGTAATTTGATTTAAGCTTTGAACATTCGTGTGG
Source organism: Meconema thalassinum (assembly GCA_946902985.2). NCBI lineage: Eukaryota > Metazoa > Arthropoda > Insecta > Orthoptera > Tettigoniidae > Meconema > Meconema thalassinum. Next base: position 452,442,000 of record OX336393.1, on the reverse strand, counting down.
CCGCCAGTACGTTTCAGTCAAGATGGCGGCGATATAAAACATGACACTGGGGTGCTTTTTGTTAGTACTACCTCTGTACCAAATTTCGTTCCATTCGGTTGCACCGTGTTCGAATTAATAGGGGGAATCCATTTTCACACAAAGATGGCCGCCATCCGCAAATTATTACGCTCATGACCTATTAGATAGGTCAAAGGATGCTCCCTCCATAAAGGTATGTATTTGCAAAATTTGGTAGAGATCGGATGATAAGGTTAATCGTAATTTGATTTAAGCTTTGAACATTCGTGTGGATGCCATTAGCTTTCAGTCAAGATGGCGGCGATATAAAACATGACACTGAGGTGCCCTTTGCTAGTGCTACCTCTGTAGCAAATTTCGTTCCATTCGGTTCCACCGTGTTCGAATTAATACGGGGAATCAATTTTGACATAAGGAGGGCCGCCGTCCGCAAACTATCAGGCGAATGACCTATTAGATTGGTGAAAGGATGCTCCCTCCATAAAGGTATGTAGTTGCAAAATTTGGTAGAGATCGGATGATTAGCGTAATCGTAATTTGATTTAAGCTTTGAACATTCGTGTGGCCGCCATTACGTTTCGGTCAAGATGGCGGCGATAAAAGACATGACACTGAGATGCCTTTTGTTAGTACTACCCCTGTACGAAATTTCGTTCCATTCGGTTGCACCGTGTTAGAATTAATAGGGGGAATCGATTTTCACACAAAGATGGCCGCCATCCGCAAACTATTACGCTGATGACCTACTAGTTTGGTCAAAGGATGCTCCTCCCATAATGGTATGTTGTTGCAACATTTGGTAGAGATCGGATGATTAGGTTAGTCGTAATTTGATTTAAGCTTTGAGCATTTGTGTGGCCGCCATTACGTTTCCCTCAAGATGGCGGAGATATAAAACATGACACTGAGGTGCCTTTTGTTAGTACTACCTCTGTACCAAATTTCGTTCCGATCGGTTGCACCGTGTTCGAATTAATAGGGGGAATCCATTTTCACACAAAGATGGCCGCCATCCGCAAAGTATTACGCTGATGACCTATTAGATTGGTCAAAGGATGCTCCCTCCATAAAGGTATGTAGTTGCAAAATTTGGTAGAGATCGGATGATTAGGTTAATCGTAATTTGATTTAAGCTTTGAACATTCGTGTGGCCGCCATTACGTTTCAGTCAAGATGGCGGCGATATAAAACATGACACTGGGGTGCCTTTTGTTAGTACTACCTCTGTACCAAATTTCGTTCCATTCGGTTGCACCGTGTTCGAATTAATAGGGGGAATCCATTTTCACACAAAGATGGCCGCCATCCGCAAAGTATTACGCTGATGACCTATTGGATTGGTCAAAGGATGCTCCCTCCATAAAGGTATGTAGTTGCAAAATGTGGTAGAGATCGGATGATTAGGTTAACCGTAATTTGATTTAAGCTTTGAACATTCGTGTGGATGCCATTAACTTTCAGTCAAGATGGCGGCGATATAATACATGACACTGAGGTGCCCTTCGCTAGTGCTACCTCTGTACCAAATTTCGTTCCATTCGGTTCCACCGTGTTCGAATTAATACGGGGAATCAATTTTGACATAAGGAGGGCCGCCATCCGCAAAGTATTACAATGATGACCTATTAGATTGGTCAAAGGATGCTCCCTCCATAAAGGTATGTAGTTGCAAAATTTGGTAGAGATCGGATGATTAGGTTAATCGTAATTTGATTTAAGCTTTGAACATTCGTGTGGCCGCTATTACGTTTCCGTCAAGATGGCGGCGATATAAAACATGACAGTGAGGTGCCCTTTGCTAGTGCTACCTCTGTACCAAATTTCGTTCCATTCGGTTCCACCGTGTTCGAATTAATAGGGGGAATCTATTTTGACATAAGGAGGGCCGCCATCCGCAAACTATTAGGCGAATGACCTATTAGATTGGTCAAAGGATGCTCCCTCCATAAAGGTATGTAGTTGCAAAATTTGGTAGAGATCGGATGATTAGGGTAATCGTAATTTGATTTAAGCTTTGAACATTCGTGTGGCCGCCATTACGTTTCAGTCAAGACGGCGGCGATATAAAACATGACACTGGGGTGCTTTTTGTTTGTACTACCTCTGTACCAAATTTCGTTCCATTCGGTTGCACCGTGTTCGAATTAATAGGGGGAATCCATTTTCACACAAAGATGGCCGCCATCCGCAAAGTATTACGCTTATGACCTATTAGATTGGTCAAAGGATGCTCCCTCCATAAAGGTATGTAGTTGCAAAATATGGTAGAGATCGGATGATAAGGTTTATCGTAATTTGATTTAAGCTTTGAACATTTGTGTGGCCGCCATTACGTTTCAGTCAAGATGGCGGCGATATAAGACATGACACTGAGATGCCCTTTGCTAGTATTACCTCTGTACCAAATTTCGTTCCATTCGGTTGCACCGTGTTCGAATTAATAGGGGGAATCGATTTTCACACAAAGGTGGCCGCCATCCGCAAACCGTTACGCTGATGACCTATTAGTTTGGTCAAAGGATGCTCCCCACATAAAGGTATGTTGTTGCAAAATTTGGATGAGATCGGATGATTAGGTTAGTCGTAATTTGATTTAAGCTTTGAACATTCGTGTGGCCGCCATTACGTTTCAGTCAAGATGGTGGCGATATGAAACATGACACTGAGATGCCTTTTGTTAGTACTACCTCTGTACAAAATTTCGTTCCATTCGGTTGCACCGTGTTAGAATTAATAGGGGGAATCGATTTTCACACAAAGATGGCCGCCATCCGCAAACTATTACGCTGATGACCTACTAGTTTGGTCAAAGGATGCTCCCCCCATAAAGGTATGTTGTTGCAACATTTGGTAGAGATCGGATGATTAGGTTAGTCGTAATTTGATTTAAGCTTTGAGCATTTGTGTGGCCGCCATTACGTTTCCCTCAAGATGGCGGCGATATAAAACATGACACTGAGGTGCCTTTTGTTAGTACTACCTCTGTACCAAATTTCGTTCCGATCGGTTGCACCGTGTTCGAATTAATAGGGGGAATCGATTTTCACACAAAGATGGCCGCCATCCGCAAACTATTACGCTGATGACCTATTAGTTTGGTCAAAGGATGCTCCTTCCATAAAGGTATGTTGTTGCAAAATTTGGATGAGATCGGATGATTAGGTTTGTCGTAATTTGATTTAAGCTTTGAACATTTGTGTGGCCGCCATTACGTTTCCCTCAAGATGGCGGCGATATAAAACATGACAATGAGGTGCGCTATGCTACTGCTACCGCTGTAACAAATTTCGTTCCATTCGGTTGCACCGTGTTCGAATTAATAGGGGGAATCCATTTTCACACAAAGATGGCCGCCATCCGCAAAGTATTACGCTGATGACCTATTAGATTGGTCAAAGGATGCTCCCTCCATAAAGGTATGTAGTTGCAAAATTTGGTAGAGATCGGATGATTAGGTTAATCGTAATTTGATTTAAGCTTTGAACATTCGTGTGGCCGCCATTACGTTTCAGTCAAGATGGCGGCGATATAAAACATGACACTGGGGTGCCTTTTGTTAGTACTACCTCTGTACCAAATTTCGTTCCATTCGGTTGCACCGTGTTCGAATTAATAGGGGGAATCCATTTTCACACAAAGATGGCCGCCATCCGCAAAGTATTACGCTGATGACCTATTGGATTGGTCAAAGGATGCTCCCTCTATAAAGGTATGTAGTTGCAAAATTTGGTAGAGATCGGATGATTAGGTTAACCGTAATTTGATTTAAGCTTTGAACATTCGTGTGGATGCCATTAATTTTCAGTCAAGATGGCGGCGATATAATACATGACACTGAGGTGCCCTTCGCTAATGCTACCTCTGTACCAAATTTCGTTCCATTCGGTTCCACCGTGTTCGAATTAATACGGGGAATCAATTTTGACATAAGGAGGGCCGCCATCCGCAAAGTATTACAATGATGACCTATTAGATTGGTCAAAGGATGCTCCCTCCATAACGGTATGTAGTTGCAAAATTTGGTAGAGATCGGATGATTAGGTTAATCGTAATTTGATTTAAGCTTTGAACATTCGTGTGGCCGCCATTACGTTTCCGTCAAGATGGCGGCGATATAAAACATGACAGTGAGGTGCCCTTTGCTAGTGCTACCTCTGTACCAAATTTCGTTCCATTCGGTTCCACCGTGTTCGAATTAATAGGGGGAATCTATTTTGACATAAGGAGGGCCGCCTCCGCAAACTATTAGGCGAATGACCTATTAGATTGGTCAAAGGATGCTCCCTCCATAAAGGTATGTAGTTGCAAAATTTGGTAGAGATCGGATGATTAGGGTAATCGTAATTTGATTTAAGCTTTGAACATTCGTGTGGCCGCCATTATGTTTCAGTCAAGACGGCGGTGATATAAAACATGACACTGGGGTGCTTTTTGTTAGTACTACCTCTGTACCAAATTTCGTTCCAATCGGTTGCACCGTGTTCGAATTAATAGGGGGAATCAATTTTCACACAAAGATGGCCGCCATCCGCAAAGTATTACGCTTATGACCTATTAGATTGGTCAAAGGATGCTCCCTCCATAAAGGTATGTAGTTGCAAAATTTGGTAGAGATCGGATGATAAGGTTAATCGTAATTTGATTTAAGCTTTGAACATTTGTGTGGCCGCCATTACGTTTCAGTCAAGATGGCGGCGATATAAGACATGACACTGAGATGCCCTTTGCTAGTATTACCTCTGTACCAAATTTCGTTCCATTCGGTTGCACCGTGTTCGAATTAATAGGGGGAATCGATTTTCACACAAAGGTGGCCGCCATCCGCAAACCGTTACGCTGATGACCTATTAGTTTGGTCAAAGGATGCTCCCCACATAAAGGTATGTTGTTGCAAAATTTGGATGAGATCGGATGATTAGGTTAGTCGTAATTTGATTTAAGCTTTGAACATTCGTGTGGCCGCCATTACGTTTCAGTCAAGATGGTGGCGATATGAAACATGACACTGAGATGCCTTTTGTTAGTACTACCTCTGTACCAAATTTCGTTCCATTCGGTTGCACCGTGTTAGAATTAATAGGGGGATTCGATTTTCACACAAAGATGGCCGCCATCCGCAAACTATTACGCTGATGACCTATTAGTTTGGTCAAAGGATGCTCCTTCCATAAAGGTATGTTGTTGCAAAATTTGGATGAGATCGGATGATTAGGTTTGTCGTAATTTGATTCAAGCTTTGAACATTTGTGTGGCTGCCATTACGTTTCCCTCAAGATGGCGGCGATATAAAACATGACAATGAGGTGCGCTATGCTACTGCTACCCCCGTACCAAATTTCGTTCCATTCGGTTCCATCGTCTTCGAATTAATAGGAGGAATCGATTTTCACACAAAGATGGCCGCCATCCGCAAACTATTAGGCGAATAACCCATTAGATTGGTCAAAGGATGCCCCTCCATAAAGGTATGTAGTTGCAAAATTTGGTAGAGATCGGATGATTAGGTTAATCGTAATTTGATTTAAGCTTTGAACATTCGTGTGGATGCCATTAACTTTCAGTCAAGATGGCGGTGATATAATACATGACACTGAGGTGCCCTTTGCTAGTGCTACCTCTGTACCAAATTTCGTTCCATTCGGTTGCACCGTGTTCGAATTAATAGGGGGAATCTATTTTGACATGAGGAGGGCCGCCATCCGCAAACTATTAGGCGAATGACCTATTAGATTGGTTAAAGGATGCTCCCTCCATAAAGGTATGTAGTTGCAAAATTTGGTAGAGATCGGATGATTAGGGTAATCGTAATTTGATTTAAGCTTTGAACATTCGTGTGGCCGCCAGTACGTTTCAGTCAAGATGGCGGCGATATAAAACATGACACTGGGGTGCTTTTTGTTAGTACTACCTCTGTACCAAATTTCGTTCCATTCGGTTGCACCGTGTTCGAATTAATAGGGGGAATCCATTTTCACACAAAGATGGCCGCCATCCGCAAATTATTACGCTCATGACCTATTAGATAGGTCAAAGGATGCTCCCTCCATAAAGGTATGTATTTGCAAAATTTGGTAGAGATCGGATGATAAGGTTAATCGTAATTTGATTTAAGCTTTGAACATTCGTGTGGATGCCATTAGCTTTCAGTCAAGATGGCGGCGATATAAAACATGACACTGAGGTGCCCTTTGCTAGTGCTACCTCTGTAGCAAATTTCGTTCCATTCGGTTCCACCGTGTTCGAATTAATACGGGGAATCAATTTTGACATAAGGAGGGCCGCCGTCCGCAAACTATCAGGCGAATGACCTATTAGATTGGTCAAAGGATGCTCCCTCCATAAAGGTATGTAGTTGCAAAATTTGGTAGAGATCGGATGATTAGCGTAATCGTAATTTGATTTAAGCTTTGAACATTCGTGTGGCCGCCATTACGTTTCGGTCAAGATGGCGGCGATAAAAGACATGACACTGAGATGCCTTTTGTTAGTACTACCCCTGTACGAAATTTCGTTCCATTCGGTTGCACCGTGTTAGAATTAATAGGGGGAATCGATTTTCACACAAAGATGGCCGCCATCCGCAAACTATTACGCTGATGACCTACTAGTTTGGTCAAAGGATGCTCCTCCCATAATGGTATGTTGTTGCAACATTTGGTAGAGATCGGATGATTAGGTTAGTCGTAATTTGATTTAAGCTTTGAGCATTTGTGTGGCCGCCATTACGTTTCCCTCAAGATGGCGGCGATATAAAACATGACACTGAGGTGCCTTTTGTTAGTACTACCTCTGTACCAAATTTCGTTCCGATCGGTTGCACCGTGTTCGAATTAATAGGGGGAATCCATTTTCACACAAAGATGGCCGCCATCCGCAAAGTATTACGCTGATGACCTATTAGATTGGTCAAAGGATGCTCCCTCCATAAAGGTATGTAGTTGCAAAATTTGGTAGAGATCGGATGATTAGGTTAATCGTAATTTGATTTAAGCTTTGAACATTCGTGTGGCCGCCATTACGTTTCAGTCAAGATGGCGGCGATATAAAACATGACACTGGGGTGCCTTTTGTTAGTACTACCTCTGTACCAAATTTCGTTCCATTCGGTTGCACCGTGTTCGAATTAATAGGGGGAATCCATTTTCACACAAAGATGGCCGCCATCCGCAAAGTATTACGCTGATGACCTATTGGATTGGTCAAAGGATGCTCCCTCCATAAAGGTATGTAGTTGCAAAATGTGGTAGAGATCGGATGATTAGGTTAACCGTAATTTGATTTAAGCTTTGAACATTCGTGTGGATGCCATTAACTTTCAGTCAAGATGGCGGCGATATAATACATGACACTGAGGTGCCCTTCGCTAGTGCTACCTCTGTACCAAATTTCGTTCCATTCGGTTCCACCGTGTTCGAATTAATACGGGGAATCAATTTTGACATAAGGAGGGCCGCCATCCGCAAAGTATTACAATGATGACCTATTAGATTGGTCAAAGGATGCTCCCTCCATAAAGGTATGTAGTTGCAAAATTTGGTAGAGATCGGATGATTAGGTTAATCGTAATTTGATTTAAGCTTTGAACATTCGTGTGGCCGCTATTACGTTTCCGTCAAGATGGCGGCGATATAAAACATGACAGTGAGGTGCCCTTTGCTAGTGCTACCTCTGTACCAAATTTCGTTCCATTCGGTTCCACCGTGTTCGAATTAATAGGGGGAATCTATTTTGACATAAGGAGGGCCGCCATCCGCAAACTATTAGGCGAATGACCTATTAGATTGGTCAAAGGATGCTCCCTCCATAAAGGTATGTAGTTGCAAAATTTGGTAGAGATCGGATGATTAGGGTAATCGTAATTTGATTTAAGCTTTGAACATTCGTGTGGCCGCCATTACGTTTCAGTCAAGACGGCGGCGATATAAAACATGACACTGGGGTGCTTTTTGTTTGTACTACCTCTGTACCAAATTTCGTTCCATTCGGTTGCACCGTGTTCGAATTAATAGGGGGAATCCATTTTCACACAAAGATGGCCGCCATCCGCAAAGTATTACGCTTATGACCTATTAGATTGGTCAAAGGATGCTCCCTCCATAAAGGTATGTAGTTGCAAAATATGGTAGAGATCGGATGATAAGGTTTATCGTAATTTGATTTAAGCTTTGAACATTTGTGTGGCCGCCATTACGTTTCAGTCAAGATGGCGGCGATATAAGACATGACACTGAGATGCCCTTTGCTAGTATTACCTCTGTACCAAATTTCGTTCCATTCGGTTGCACCGTGTTCGAATTAATAGGGGGAATCGATTTTCACACAAAGGTGGCCGCCATCCGCAAACCGTTACGCTGATGACCTATTAGTTTGGTCAAAGGATGCTCCCCACATAAAGGTATGTTGTTGCAAAATTTGGATGAGATCGGATGATTAGGTTAGTCGTAATTTGATTTAAGCTTTGAACATTCGTGTGGCCGCCATTACGTTTCAGTCAAGATGGTGGCGATATGAAACATGACACTGAGATGCCTTTTGTTAGTACTACCTCTGTACAAAATTTCGTTCCATTCGGTTGCACCGTGTTAGAATTAATAGGGGGAATCGATTTTCACACAAAGATGGCCGCCATCCGCAAACTATTACGCTGATGACCTACTAGTTTGGTCAAAGGATGCTCCCCCCATAAAGGTATGTTGTTGCAACATTTGGTAGAGATCGGATGATTAGGTTAGTCGTAATTTGATTTAAGCTTTGAGCATTTGTGTGGCCGCCATTACGTTTCCCTCAAGATGGCGGCGATATAAAACATGACACTGAGGTGCCTTTTGTTAGTACTACCTCTGTACCAAATTTCGTTCCGATCGGTTGCACCGTGTTCGAATTAATAGGGGGAATCGATTTTCACACAAAGATGGCCGCCATCCGCAAACTATTACGCTGATGACCTATTAGTTTGGTCAAAGGATGCTCCTTCCATAAAGGTATGTTGTTGCAAAATTTGGATGAGATCGGATGATTAGGTTTGTCGTAATTTGATTTAAGCTTTGAACATTTGTGTGGCCGCCATTACGTTTCCCTCAAGATGGCGGCGATATAAAACATGACAATGAGGTGCGCTATGCTACTGCTACCGCTGTAACAAATTTCGTTCCATTCGGTTGCACCGTGTTCGAATTAATAGGGGGAATCCATTTTCACACAAAGATGGCCGCCATCCGCAAAGTATTACGCTGATGACCTATTAGATTGGTCAAAGGATGCTCCCTCCATAAAGGTATGTAGTTGCAAAATTTGGTAGAGATCGGATGATTAGGTTAATCGTAATTTGATTTAAGCTTTGAACATTCGTGTGGCCGCCATTACGTTTCAGTCAAGATGGCGGCGATATAAAACATGACACTGGGGTGCCTTTTGTTAGTACTACCTCTGTACCAAATTTCGTTCCATTCGGTTGCACCGTGTTCGAATTAATAGGGGGAATCCATTTTCACACAAAGATGGCCGCCATCCGCAAAGTATTACGCTGATGACCTATTGGATTGGTCAAAGGATGCTCCCTCTATAAAGGTATGTAGTTGCAAAATTTGGTAGAGATCGGATGATTAGGTTAACCGTAATTTGATTTAAGCTTTGAACATTCGTGTGGATGCCATTAATTTTCAGTCAAGATGGCGGCGATATAATACATGACACTGAGGTGCCCTTCGCTAATGCTACCTCTGTACCAAATTTCGTTCCATTCGGTTCCACCGTGTTCGAATTAATACGGGGAATCAATTTTGACATAAGGAGGGCCGCCATCCGCAAAGTATTACAATGATGACCTATTAGATTGGTCAAAGGATGCTCCCTCCATAACGGTATGTAGTTGCAAAATTTGGTAGAGATCGGATGATTAGGTTAATCGTAATTTGATTTAAGCTTTGAACATTCGTGTGGCCGCCATTACGTTTCCGTCAAGATGGCGGCGATATAAAACATGACAGTGAGGTGCCCTTTGCTAGTGCTACCTCTGTACCAAATTTCGTTCCATTCGGTTCCACCGTGTTCGAATTAATAGGGGGAATCTATTTTGACATAAGGAGGGCCGCCTCCGCAAACTATTAGGCGAATGACCTATTAGATTGGTCAAAGGATGCTCCCTCCATAAAGGTATGTAGTTGCAAAATTTGGTAGAGATCGGATGATTAGGGTAATCGTAATTTGATTTAAGCTTTGAACATTCGTGTGGCCGCCATTATGTTTCAGTCAAGACGGCGGTGATATAAAACATGACACTGGGGTGCTTTTTGTTAGTACTACCTCTGTACCAAATTTCGTTCCAATCGGTTGCACCGTGTTCGAATTAATAGGGGGAATCAATTTTCACACAAAGATGGCCGCCATCCGCAAAGTATTACGCTTATGACCTATTAGATTGGTCAAAGGATGCTCCCTCCATAAAGGTATGTAGTTGCAAAATTTGGTAGAGATCGGATGATAAGGTTAATCGTAATTTGATTTAAGCTTTGAACATTTGTGTGGCCGCCATTACGTTTCAGTCAAGATGGCGGCGATATAAGACATGACACTGAGATGCCCTTTGCTAGTATTACCTCTGTACCAAATTTCGTTCCATTCGGTTGCACCGTGTTCGAATTAATAGGGGGAATCGATTTTCACACAAAGGTGGCCGCCATCCGCAAACCGTTACGCTGATGACCTATTAGTTTGGTCAAAGGATGCTCCCCACATAAAGGTATGTTGTTGCAAAATTTGGATGAGATCGGATGATTAGGTTAGTCGTAATTTGATTTAAGCTTTGAACATTCGTGTGGCCGCCATTACGTTTCAGTCAAGATGGTGGCGATATGAAACCTGACACTGAGATGCCTTTTGTTAGTACTACCTCTGTACCAAATTTCGTTCCATTCGGTTGCACCGTGTTAGAATTAATAGGGGGATTCGATTTTCACACAAAGATGGCCGCCATCCGCAAACTATTACGCTGATGACCTATTAGTTTGGTCAAAGGATGCTCCTTCCATAAAGGTATGTTGTTGCAAAATTTGGATGAGATCGGATGATTAGGTTTGTCGTAATTTGATTCAAGCTTTGAACATTTGTGTGGCTGCCATTACGTTTCCCTCAAGATGGCGGCGATATAAAACATGACAATGAGGTGCGCTATGCTACTGCTACCCCCGTACCAAATTTCGTTCCATTCGGTTCCATCGTGTTCGAATTAATAGGAGGAATCGATTTTCACACAAAGATGGCCGCCATCCGCAAACTATTAGGCGAATAACCCATTAGATTGGTCAAATGATGCTCCCTCCATAAAGGTATGTAGTTGCAAAATTTGGTAGAGATCGGATGATTATGTTAATCGCAATTTGATTTAAGCTTTGAACATTTGTGTGGCCGCCATTACGTTTCCGTCAAGATTGCGGCAATATAAAACATGACACTGGGGTGCCTTTTGTTAGTACTACCTCTGTACCAAATTTCGTTCCATTCGGTTGCACCGTGTTCGAATTATTAGGGGGAATCAATTTTGACATAAAGATGGCCGCCATCCGCAAACTATTAGGCGAATGACCTATTAGATTGGTCAAAAATGCTCCCTCCATAAAGGTATGTTGTTGCAAAATTTGGTAGAGATCGGATGTTTAGGTTAATCGTAATTTGATTTAAGCTTTGAACATTTGTGTGGCCGCCATTAGGTTTCCGTCAAGACGGCGATATAAAACATGACACTGGGGTGCCTTTTGTTAGTACTACCTCTGTACCAAATTTCGTTCCATTCGGTTGCACCGTGTTCGAATTAATAGGGGGAATCCATTTTCACACAAAGATGGCCGCCATCCGCAAAGTATTACGCTGATGACCTATTAGATTGGTCAAAGGATGCTCCCTCCATAAAGGTATGTAGTTGCAAAATTTGGTAGAGATCGGATGATTAGGTTAATCGTAATTTGATTTAAGCTTTGAACATTCGTGTGGCCGCCATTACGTTTCAGTCAAGATGGCGGCGATATAAAACATGACACTGGGGTGCCTTTTGTTAGTACTACCTCTGTACCAAATTTCGTTCCATTCGGTTGCACCGTGTTCGAATTAATAGGGGGAATCCATTTTCACACAAAGACGGCCGCCATCCGCAAAGTATTACGCTGATGACCTATTAGATTGGTCAAAGGATGCTCCCTCCATAAAGGTATTTAGTTGCAAAGTTTGGTAGAGATCGGATGGTTATGTTAGTCGTAATTTAACTTAAGCTTTGAACATTTGTGTGGCCGCCATTACGTTTCCCTCAAGATGGCGGCGATATAAAACATGACACTGAGGTGCCCTTTGCTAGTGCTACCTCTGTACCAAATTTCGTTCCATTCGGTTCCATCGTGTTCGAATTAATAGGAGGAATCGATTTTCACACAAAGTTGGCCGCCATCCGCAAACTATTAGGCGAATAACCTATTAGATTGGTCAAATGATGCTCCCTCCATTAAGGTATGTAGTTGCAAAATTTGGTAGAGATCGAATGATTATGTTAATCGTAATTTGATTTAAGCTTTGAACATTTGTGTGGCCGCCATTACGTTTCCGTCAAGATTGCGGCGATATAAAACATGACACTGGGGTGCCTTTTGTTAGTACTACCTCTGTACCAAATTTCGTTCCATTCGGTTGCACCGTGTTCGAATTAATAGGGGGAATCCATTTTCACACAAAGATGGCCGCCATCCGCAAAGTATTACGCTGATGACCTATTAGATTGGTCAAAGGATGCTCCCTCCATAAAGGTATGTAGTTGCAAAATTTGGTAGAGATCGGATGATTAGGTTAACCGTAATTTGATTTAAGCTTTGAACATTCGTGTGGATGCCATTAACTTTCAGTCAAGATGGCGGCGATATAATACATGACACTGAGGTGCCCTTCGCTAGTGCTACCTCTGTACCAAATTTCGTTCCATTCGGTTCCACCGTGTTCGAATTAATACGGGGAATCAATTTTGACATAAGGAGGGCCGCCATCCGCAAAGTATTACAATGATGACCTATTAGATTGGTCAAAGGATGCTCCCTCCATAAAGGTATGTAGTTGCAAAATTTGGTAGAGATCGGATGATTAGGTTAATCGTAATTTGATTTAAGCTTTGAACATTCGTGTGGCCGCTATTACGTTTCCGTCAAGATGGCGGCGATATAAAACATGACAGTGAGGTGCCCTTTGCTAGTGCTACCTCTGTACCAAATTTCGTTCCATTCGGTTCCACCGTGTTCGAATTAATAGGGGGAATCTATTTTGACATAAGGAGGGCCGCCATCCGCAAACTATTAGGCGAATGACCTATTAGATTGGTCAAAGGATGCTCCCTCCATAAAGGTATGTAGTTGCAAAATTTGGTAGAGATCGGATGATTAGGGTAATCGTAATTTGATTTAAGCTTTGAACATTCGTGTGGCCGCCATTACGTTTCAGTCAAGACGGCGGCGATATAAAACATGACACTGGGGTGCTTTTTGTTTGTACTACCTCTGTACCAAATTTCGTTCCATTCGGTTGCACCGTGTTCGAATTAATAGGGGGAATCCATTTTCACACAAAGATGGCCGCCATCCGCAAAGTATTACGCTTATGACCTATTAGATTGGTCAAAGGATGCTCCCTCCATAAAGGTATGTAGTTGCAAAATATGGTAGAGATCGGATGATAAGGTTTATCGTAATTTGATTTAAGCTTTGAACATTTGTGTGGCCGCCATTACGTTTCAGTCAAGATGGCGGCGATATAAGACATGACACTGAGATGCCCTTTGCTAGTATTACCTCTGTACCAAATTTCGTTCCATTCGGTTGCACCGTGTTCGAATTAATAGGGGGAATCGATTTTCACACAAAGGTGGCCGCCATCCGCAAACCGTTACGCTGATGACCTATTAGTTTGGTCAAAGGATGCTCCCCACATAAAGGTATGTTGTTGCAAAATTTGGATGAGATCGGATGATTAGGTTCGTCGTAATTTGATTTAAGCTTTGAACATTCGTGTGGCCGCCATTACGTTTCAGTCAAGATGGTGGCGATATGAAACATGACACTGAGATGCCCTTTGTTAGTACTACCTCTGTACCAAATTTCGTTCCATTCGTTTGCACCGTGTTAGAATTAATAGGGGGAATCGATTTTCACACAAAGATGGCCGCCATCCGCAAACTATTACGCTGATGACCTATTAGTTTGGTCAAAGGATGCTCCTTCCATAAAGGTATGTTGTTGCAAAATATGGATGAGATCGGATGATTAGGTTTGTCGTAATTTGATTCAAGCTTTGAACATTTGTGTGGCCGCCATTACGTTTCCCTCAAGATGGCGGCGATATAAAACATGACAATGAGGTGCGCTATGCTACTGCTACCCTCGTACCAAATTTCGTTCCATTCGGTTCCATCGTGTTCGAATTAATAGGAGGAATCGATTTTCACACAAAGATGGCCGCCATCCGCAAACTATTAGGCGAATAACCCATTAGATTGGTCAAATGATGCTCCCTCCTTAAAGGTATGTAGTTGCAAAATTTGGTAGAGATCGGACGATTAGGTTAATCGTAATTTGATTTAAGCTTTGAACATTTGTGTGGCCGCCATTACGTTTCCGTCAAGATTGCGGCAATATAAAACATGACACTGAGATGCCTTTTGTTAGTACTACCTCTGTACCAAATTTCGTTCCATTCGGTTCCATCGTGTTCGAATTAATAGGAGGAATCGATTTTCACACAAAGATGGCCGCCATCCGCAAACTATTAGGCGAATAACCCATTAGATTGGTCAAATGATGCTCCCTCCATAAAGGTATGTAGTTGCAAAATTTGGTAGAGATCGGATGATTATGTTAATCGCAATTTGATTTAAGCTTTGAACATTTGTGTGGCCGCCATTACGTTTCAGTCAAGACGGCGGCGATATAAAACATGACACTGGGGTGCTTTTTGTTTGTACTACCTCTGTACCAAATTTCGTTCCATTCGGTTGCACCGTGTTCGAATTAATAGGGGGAATCCATTTTCACACAAAGATGGCCGCCATCCGCAAAGTATTACGCTGATGACCTATTAGATTGGTCAAAGGATGCTCCCTCCATAAAGGTATGTAGTTGCAAAATTTGGTAGAGATCGGATGATTAGGTTAATCGTAATTTGATTTAAGCTTTGAACATTCGTGTGGATGCCATTAGCTTTCAGTCAAGACGGCGGCGATATAAAAAAAAGACACTGAGGTGCCCTTTGCTAGTGCTACCTCTGTAGCAAATTTCGTTCCATTCGGTTCCACCGTGTTCGAATTAATACGGGGAATCAATTTTGACATAAGGAGGGCCGCCATCCGCAAACTATCAGGCGAATGACCTATTAGATTGGTCAAAGGATGCTCCCTCCATAAAGGTATGTAGTTGCAAAATTTGGTAGAGATCGGATGATTAGGGTAATCGTAATTTGATTTAAGCTTTGAACATTCGTGTGGCCGCCATTACGTTTCGGTCAAGATGGCGGCGATATAAGACATGACACTGAGATGCCCTTTGCTAGTATTACCTCTGTACGAAATTTCGTTCCATTCGGTTGCACCGTGTTCGAATTAATAGGGGGAATCGATTTTCACACAAAGGTGGCCGCCATCCGCAAACCGTTACGCTGATGACCTATTAGTTTGGTCAAAGGATGCTCCCCACATAAAGGTATGTTGTTGCAAAATTTGGATGAGATCGGATGATTAGGTTAGTCGTAATTTGATTTAAGCTTTGAACATTCGTGTGGCCGCCATTACGTTTCAGTCAAGATGGTGGCGATATGAAACATGACACTGAGATGCCTTTTGTTAGTACTACCTCTGTACAAAATTTCGTTCCATTCGGTTGCACCGTGTTAGAATTAATAGGGGGAATCGATTTTCACACAAAGATGGCCGCCATCCGCAAACTATTACGCTGATGACCTACTAGTTTGGTCAAAGGATGCTCCCCCCATAAAGGTATGTTGTTGCAACATTTGGTAGAGATCGGATGATTAGGTTAGTCGTAATTTGATTTAAGCTTTGAGCATTTGTGTGGCCGCCATTACGTTTCCCTCAAGATGGCGGCGATATAAAACATGACACTGAGGTGTCTTTTGTTAGTACTACCTCTGTACCAAATTTCGTTCCGATCGGTTGCACCGTGTTCGAATTAATAGGGGGAATCGATTTTCACACAAAGATGGCCGCCATCCGCAAACTATTACGCTGATGACCTATTAGTTTGGTCAAAGGATGCTCCTTCCATAAAGGTATGTTGTTGCAAAATTTGGATGAGATCGGATGATTAGGTTTGTCGTAATTTGATTTAAGCTTTGAACATTTGTGTGGCCGCCATTACGTTTCCCTCAAGATGGCGGCGATATAAAACATGACAATGAGGTGCGCTATGCTACTGCTACCGCTGTAACAAATTTCGTTCCATTCGGTTGCACCGTGTTCGAATTAATAGGGGGAATCCATTTTCACACAAAGATGGCCGCCATCCGCAAAGTATTACGCTGATGACCTATTAGATTGGTCAAAGGATGCTCCCTCCATAAAGGTATGTAGTTGCAAAATTTGGTAGAGATCGGATGATTAGGTTAATCGTAATTTGATTTAAGCTTTGAACATTCGTGTGGCCGCCATTACGTTTCAGTCAAGATGGCGGCGATATAAAACATGACACTGGGGTGCCTTTTGTTAGTACTACCTCTGTACCAAATTTCGTTCCATTCGGTTGCACCGTGTTCGAATTAATAGGGGGAATCCATTTTCACACAAAGATGGCCGCCATCCGCAAAGTATTACGCTGATGACCTATTGGATTGGTCAAAGGATGCTCCCTCCATAAAGGTATGTAGTTGCAAAATTTGGTAGAGATCGGATGATTAGGTTAACCGTAATTTGATTTAAGCTTTGAACATTCGTGTGGATGCCATTAATTTTCAGTCAAGATGGCATTGATATAATACATGACACTGAGGTGCCCTTCGCTAATGCTACCTCTGTACCAAATTTCGTTCCATTCGGTTCCACCGTGTTCGAATTAATACGGGGAATCAATTTTGACATAAGGAGGGCCGCCATCCGCAAAGTATTACAATGATGACCTATTAGATTGGTCAAAGGATGCTCCCTCCATAACGGTATGTAGTTGCAAAATTTGGTAGAGATCGGATGATTAGGTTAATCGTAATTTGATTTAAGCTTTGAACATTCGTGTGGCCGCCATTACGTTTCCGTCAAGATGGCGGCGATATAAAACATGACAGTGAGGTGCCCTTTGCTAGTGCTACCTCTGTACCAAATTTCGTTCCATTCGGTTCCACCGTGTTCGAATTAATAGGGGGAATCTATTTTGACATAAGGAGGGCCGCCTCCGCAAACTATTAGGCGAATGACCTATTAGATTGGTCAAAGGATGCTCCCTCCATAAAGGTATGTAGTTGCAAAATTTGGTAGAGATCGGATGATTAGGGTAATCGTAATTTGATTTAAGCTTTGAACATTCGTGTGGCCGCCATTATGTTTCAGTCAAGACGGCGGTGATATAAAACATGACACTGGGGTGCTTTTTGTTAGTACTACCTCTGTACCAAATTTCGTTCCAATCGGTTGCACCGTGTTCGAATTAATAGGGGGAATCAATTTTCACACAAAGATGGCCGCCATCCGCAAAGTATTACGCTTATGACCTATTAGATTGGTCAAAGGATGCTCCCTCCATAAAGGTATGTAGTTGCAAAATTTGGTAGAGATCGGATGATAAGGTTAATCGTAATTTGATTTAAGCTTTGAACATTTGTGTGGCCGCCATTACGTTTCAGTCAAGATGGCGGCGATATAAGACATGACACTGAGATGCCCTTTGCTAGTATTACCTCTGTACCAAATTTCGTTCCATTCGGTTGCACCGTGTTCGAATTAATAGGGGGAATCGATTTTCACACAAAGGTGGCCGCCATCCGCAAACCGTTACGCTGATGACCTATTAGTTTGGTCAAAGGATGCTCCCCACATAAAGGTATGTTGTTGCAAAATTTGGATGAGATCGGATGATTAGGTTAGTCGTAATTTGATTTAAGCTTTGAACATTCGTGTGGCCGCCATTACGTTTCAGTCAAGATGGTGGCGATATGAAACATGACACGGAGATGCCTTTTGTTAGTACTACCTCTGTACCAAATTTCGTTCCATTCGGTTGCACCGTGTTAGAATTAATAGGGGGATTCGATTTTCACACAAAGATGGCCGCCATCCGCAAACTATTACGCTGATGACCTATTAGTTTGGTCAAAGGATGCTCCTTCCATAAAGGTATGTTGTTGCAAAATTTGGATGAGATCGGATGATTAGGTTTGTCGTAATTTGATTCAAGCTTTGAACATTTGTGTGGCTGCCATTACGTTTCCCTCAAGATGGCGGCGATATAAAACATGACAATGAGGTGCGCTATGCTACTGCTACCCCCGTACCAAATTTCGTTCCATTCGGTTCCATCGTGTTCGAATTAATAGGAGGAATCGATTTTCACACAAAGATGGCCGCCATCCGCAAACTATTAGGCGAATAACCCATTAGATTGGTCAAATGATGCTCCCTCCATAAAGGTATGTAGTTGCAAAATTTGGTAGAGATCGGATGATTATGTTAATCGCAATTTGATTTAAGCTTTGAACATTTGTGTGGCCGCCATTACGTTTCCGTCAAGATTGCGGCAATATAAAACATGACACTGGGGTGCCTTTTGTTAGTACTACCTCTGTACCAAATTTCGTTCCATTCGGTTGCACCGTGTTCGAATTATTAGGGGGAATCAATTTTGACATAAAGATGGCCGCCATCCGCAAACTATTAGGCGAATGACCTATTAGATTGGTCAAAAATGCTCCCTCCATAAAGGTATGTTGTTGCAAAATTTGGTAGAGATCGGATGTTTAGGTTAATCGTAATTTGATTTAAGCTTTTAACATTTGTGTGGCCGCCATTAGGTTTCCGTCAAGACGGCGATATAAAACATGACACTGGGGTGCCTTTTGTTAGTACTACCTCTGTACCAAATTTCGTTCCATTCGGTTGCACCGTGTTCGAATTAATAGGGGGAATCCATTTTCACACAAAGATGGCCGCCATCCGCAAAGTATTACGCTGATGACCTATTAGATTGGTCAAAGGATGCTCCCTCCATAAAGGTATGTAGTTGCAAAATTTGGTAGAGATCGGATGATTAGGTTAATCGTAATTTGATTTAAGCTTTGAACATTCGTGTGGCCGCCATTACGTTTCAGTCAAGATGGCGGCGATATAAAACATGACACTGGGGTGCCTTTTGTTAGTACTACCTCTGTACCAAATTTCGTTCCATTCGGTTGCACCGTGTTCGAATTAATAGGGGGAATCCATTTTCACACAAAGACGGCCGCCATCCGCAAAGTATTACGCTGATGACCTATTAGATTGGTCAAAGGATGCTCCCTCCATAAAGGTATTTAGTTGCAAAGTTTGGTAGAGATCGGATGGTTATGTTAGTCGTAATTTAACTTAAGCTTTGAACATTTGTGTGGCCGCCATTACGTTTCCCTCAAGATGGCGGCGATATAAAACATGACACTGAGGTGCCCTTTGCTAGTGCTACCTCTGTACCAAATTTCGTTCCATTCGGTTCCATCGTGTTCGAATTAATAGGAGGAATCGATTTTCACACAAAGTTGGCCGCCATCCGCAAACTATTAGGCGAATAACCTATTAGATTGGTCAAATGATGCTCCCTCCATTAAGGTATGTAGTTGCAAAATTTGGTAGAGATCGAATGATTATGTTAATCGTAATTTGATTTAAGCTTTGAACATTTGTGTGGCCGCCATTACGTTTCCGTCAAGATTGCGGCGATATAAAACATGACACTGGGGTGCCTTTTGTTAGTACTACCTCTGTACCAAATTTCGTTCCATTCGGTTGCACCGTGTTCGAATTAATAGGGGGAATCCATTTTCACACAAAGATGGCCGCCATCCGCAAAGTATTACGCTGATGACCTATTAGATTGGTCAAAGGATGCTCCCTCCATAAAGGTATGTAGTTGCAAAATTTGGTAGAGATCGGATGATTAGGTTAACCGTAATTTGATTTAAGCTTTGAACATTCGTGTGGATGCCATTAACTTTCAGTCAAGATGGCGGCGATATAATACATGACACTGAGGTGCCCTTCGCTAGTGCTACCTCTGTACCAAATTTCGTTCCATTCGGTTCCACCGTGTTCGAATTAATACGGGGAATCAATTTTGACATAAGGAGGGCCGCCATCCGCAAAGTATTACAATGATGACCTATTAGATTGGTCAAAGGATGCTCCCTCCATAAAGGTATGTAGTTGCAAAATTTGGTAGAGATCGGATGATTAGGTTAATCGTAATTTGATTTAAGCTTTGAACATTCGTGTGGCCGCTATTACGTTTCCGTCAAGATGGCGGCGATATAAAACATGACAGTGAGGTGCCCTTTGCTAGTGCTACCTCTGTACCAAATTTCGTTCCATTCGGTTCCACCGTGTTCGAATTAATAGGGGGAATCTATTTTGACATAAGGAGGGCCGCCATCCGCAAACTATTAGGCGAATGACCTATTAGATTGGTCAAAGGATGCTCCCTCCATAAAGGTATGTAGTTGCAAAATTTGGTAGAGATCGGATGATTAGGGTAATCGTAATTTGATTTAAGCTTTGAACATTCGTGTGGCCGCCATTACGTTTCAGTCAAGACGGCGGCGATATAAAACATGACACTGGGGTGCTTTTTGTTTGTACTACCTCTGTACCAAATTTCGTTCCATTCGGTTGCACCGTGTTCGAATTAATAGGGGGAATCCATTTTCACACAAAGATGGCCGCCATCCGCAAAGTATTACGCTTATGACCTATTAGATTGGTCAAAGGATGCTCCCTCCATAAAGGTATGTAGTTGCAAAATATGGTAGAGATCGGATGATAAGGTTTATCGTAATTTGATTTAAGCTTTGAACATTTGTGTGGCCGCCATTACGTTTCAGTCAAGATGGCGGCGATATAAGACATGACACTGAGATGCCCTTTGCTAGTATTACCTCTGTACCAAATTTCGTTCCATTCGGTTGCACCGTGTTCGAATTAATAGGGGGAATCGATTTTCACACAAAGGTGGCCGCCATCCGCAAACCGTTACGCTGATGACCTATTAGTTTGGTCAAAGGATGCTCCCCACATAAAGGTATGTTGTTGCAAAATTTGGATGAGATCGGATGATTAGGTTCGTCGTAATTTGATTTAAGCTTTGAACATTCGTGTGGCCGCCATTACGTTTCAGTCAAGATGGTGGCGATATGAAACATGACACTGAGATGCCCTTTGTTAGTACTACCTCTGTACCAAATTTCGTTCCATTCGTTTGCACCGTGTTAGAATTAATAGGGGGATTCGATTTTCACACAAAGATGGCCGCCATCCGCAAACTATTACGTTGATGACCTACTAGTTTGGTCAGAGGATGCTCCCCCCATAAAGGTATGTTGTTGCAAAATTTGGTAGAGATCGGATGATTAGGTTAGTCGTAATTTGATTTAAGCTTTGAGCATTTGTGTGGCCGCCATTACGTTTATCTCAAGATGGCGGCGATATAAAACATGATACTGAGGTGCCTTTTGTTAGTACTACCTCTGTACCAAATTTCGTTCCGATCGGTTGCACCGTGTTCGAATTAATAGGGGGAATCGATTTTCACACAAAGATGGCCGCCATCCGCAAACTATTACGCTGATGACCTATTAGTTTGGTCAAAGGATGCTCCTTCCATAAAGGTATGTTGTTGCAAAATATGGATGAGATCGGATGATTAGGTTTGTCGTAATTTGATTCAAGCTTTGAACATTTGTGTGGCCGCCATTACGTTTCCCTCAAGATGGCGGCGATATAAAACATGACAATGAGGTGCGCTATGCTACTGCTACCCTCGTACCAAATTTCGTTCCATTCGGTTCCATCGTGTTCGAATTAATAGGAGGAATCGATTTTCACACAAAGATGGCCGCCATCCGGAAACTATTAGGCGAATAACCCATTAGATTGGTCAAATGATGCTCCCTCCTTAAAGGTATGTAGTTGCAAAATTTGGTAGAGATCGGACGATTATGTTAATCGTAATTTGATTTAAGCTTTGAACATTTGTGTGGCCGCCATTACGTTTCCGTCAAGATTGCGGCAATATAAAACATGACACTGAGATGCCTTTTGTTAGTACTACCTCTGTACCAAATTTCGTTCCATTCGGTTCCATCGTGTTCGAATTAATAGGAGGAATCGATTTTCACACAAAGATGGCCGCCATCCGCAAACTATTAGGCGAATAACCCATTAGATTGGTCAAATGATGCTCCCTCCATAAAGGTATGTAGTTGCAAAATTTGGTAGAGATCGGATGATTATGTTAATCGCAATTTGATTTAAGCTTTGAACATTTGTGTGGCCGCCATTACGTTTCCGTCAAGATTGCGGCAATATAAAACATGACACTGGGGTGCCTTTTGTTAGTACTACCTCTGTACCAAATTTCGTTCCATTCGGTTGCACCGTGTTCGAATTAATAGGGGGAATCCATTTTCACACAAAGATGGCCGCCATCCGCAAAGTATTACGCTGATGACCTATTAGATTGGTCAAAGGATGCTCCCTCCATAAAGGTATGTAGTTGCAAAATTTGGTAGAGATCGGATGATTAGGTTAATCGTAATTTGATTTAAGCTTTGAACATTCGTGTGGATGCCATTAGCTTTCAGTCAAGACGGCGGCGATATAAAAAAAAGACACTGAGGTGCCCTTTGCTAGTGCTACCTCTGTAGCAAATTTCGTTCCATTCGGTTCCACCGTGTTCGAATTAATACGGGGAATCAATTTTGACATAAGGAGGGCCGCCATCCGCAAACTATCAGGCGAATGACCTATTAGATTGGTCAAAGGATGCTCCCTCCATAAAGGTATGTAGTTGCAAAATTTGGTAGAGATCGGATGATTAGGGTAATCGTAATTTGATTTAAGCTTTGAACATTCGTGTGGCCGCCATTACGTTTCGGTCAAGATGGCGGCGATATAAGACATGACACTGAGATGCCCTTTGCTAGTATTACCTCTGTACGAAATTTCGTTCCATTCGGTTGCACCGTGTTCGAATTAATAGGGGGAATCGATTTTCACACAAAGGTGGCCGCCATCCGCAAACCGTTACGCTGATGACCTATTAGTTTGGTCAAAGGATGCTCCCCCCATAAAGGTATGTTGTTGCAACATTTGGTAGAGATCGGATGATTAGGTTAGTCGTAATTTGATTTAAGCTTTGAGCATTTGTGTGGCCGCCATTACGTTTCCCTCAAGATGGCGGCGATATAAAACATGACACTGAGGTGCCTTTTGTTAGTACTACCTCTGTACCAAATTTCGTTCCGATCGGTTGCACCGTGTTCGAATTAATAGGGGGAATCGATTTTCACACAAAGATGGCCGCCATCCGAAAACTATTACGCTGATGACCTATTAGTTTGGTCAAAGGATGCTCCTTCCATAAAGGTATGTTGTTGCAAAATTTGGATGAGATCGGATGATTAGGTTTGTCGTAATTTGATTTAAGCTTTGAACATTTGTGTGGCCGCCATTACGTTTCCCTCAAGATGGCGGCGATATAAAACATGACAATGAGGTGCGCTATGCTACTGCTACCGCTGTAACAAATTTCGTTCCATTCGGTTGCACCGTGTTCGAATTAATAGGGGGAATCCATTTTCACACAAAGATGGCCGCCATCCGCAAAGTATTACGCTGATGACCTATTAGATTGGTCAAAGGATGCTCCCTCCATAAAGGTATGTAGTTGCAAAATTTGGTAGAGATCGGATGATTAGGTTAATCGTAATTTGATTTAAGCTTTGAACATTCGTGTGGCCGCCATTACGTTTCAGTCAAGATGGCGGCGATATAAAACATGACACTGGGGTGCCTTTTGTTAGTACTACCTCTGTACCAAATTTCGTTCCATTCGGTTGCACCGTGTTCGAATTAATAGGGGGAATCCATTTTCACACAAAGATGGCCGCCATCCGCAAAGTATTACGCTGATGACCTATTGGATTGGTCAAAGGATGCTCCCTCCATAAAGGTATGTAGTTGCAAAATTTGGTAGAGATCGGATGATTAGGTTAACCGTAATTTGATTTAAGCTTTGAACATTCGTGTGGATGCCATTAATTTTCAGTCAAGATGGCGGCGATATAATACATGACACTGAGGTGCCCTTCGCTAATGCTACCTCTGTACCAAATTTCGTTCCATTCGGTTCCACCGTGTTCGAATTAATACGGGGAATCAATTTTGACATAAGGAGGGCCGCCATCCGCAAAGTATTACAATGATGACCTATTAGATTGGTCAAAGGATGCTCCCTCCATAACGGTATGTAGTTGCAAAATTTGGTAGAGATCGGATGATTAGGTTAATCGTAATTTGATTTAAGCTTTGAACATTCGTGTGGCCGCCATTACGTTTCCGTCAAGATGGCGGCGATATAAAACATGACAGTGAGGTGCCCTTTGCTAGTGCTACCTCTGTACCAAATTTCGTTCCATTCGGTTCCACCGTGTTCGAATTAATAGGGGGAATCTATTTTGACATAAGGAGGGCCGCCTCCGCAAACTATTAGGCGAATGACCTATTAGATTGGTCAAAGGATGCTCCCTCCATAAAGGTATGTAGTTGCAAAATTTGGTAGAGATCGGATGATTAGGGTAATCGTAATTTGATTTAAGCTTTGAACATTCGTGTGGCCGCCATTATGTTTCAGTCAAGACGGCGGTGATATAAAACATGACACTGGGGTGCTTTTTGTTAGTACTACCTCTGTACCAAATTTCGTTCCAATCGGTTGCACCGTGTTCGAATTAATAGGGGGAATCAATTTTCACACAAAGATGGCCGCCATCCGCAAAGTATTACGCTTATGACCTATTAGATTGGTCAAAGGATGCTCCCTCCATAAAGGTATGTAGTTGCAAAATTTGGTAGAGATCGGATGATAAGGTTAATCGTAATTTGATTTAAGCTTTGAACATTTGTGTGGCCGCCATTACGTTTCAGTCAAGATGGCGGCGATATAAGACATGACACTGAGATGCCCTTTGCTAGTATTACCTCTGTACCAAATTTCGTTCCATTCGGTTGCACCGTGTTCGAATTAATAGGGGGAATCGATTTTCACACAAAGGTGGCCGCCATCCGCAAACCGTTACGCTGATGACCTATTAGTTTGGTCAAAGGATGCTCCCCACATAAAGGTATGTTGTTGCAAAATTTGGATGAGATCGGATGATTAGGTTAGTCGTAATTTGATTTAAGCTTTGAACATTCGTGTGGCCGCCATTACGTTTCAGTCAAGATGGTGGCGATATGAAACATGACACTGAGATGCCTTTTGTTAGTACTACCTCTGTACCAAATTTCGTTCCATTCGGTTGCACCGTGTTAGAATTAATAGGGGGATTCGATTTTCACACAAAGATGGCCGCCATCCGCAAACTATTACGCTGATGACCTATTAGTTTGGTCAAAGGATGCTCCTTCCATAAAGGTATGTTGTTGCAAAATTTGGATGAGATCGGATGATTAGGTTTGTCGTAATTTGATTCAAGCTTTGAACATTTGTGTGGCTGCCATTACGTTTCCCTCAAGATGGCGGCGATATAAAACATGACAATGAGGTGCGCTATGCTACTGCTACCCCCGTACCAAATTTCGTTCCATTCGGTTCCATCGTGTTCGAATTAATAGGAGGAATCGATTTTCACACAAAGATGGCCGCCATCCGCAAACTATTAGGCGAATAACCCATTAGATTGGTCAAATGATGCTCCCTCCATAAAGGTATGTAGTTGCAAAATTTGGTAGAGATCGGATGATTATGTTAATCGCAATTTGATTTAAGCTTTGAACATTTGTGTGGCCGCCATTACGTTTCCGTCAAGATTGCGGCAATATAAAACATGACACTGGGGTGCCTTTTGTTAGTACTACCTCTGTACCAAATTTCGTTCCATTCGGTTGCACCGTGTTCGAATTATTAGGGGGAATCAATTTTGACATAAAGATGGCCGCCATCCGCAAACTATTAGGCGAATGACCTATTAGATTGGTCAAAAATGCTCCCTCCATAAAGGTATGTTGTTGCAAAATTTGGTAGAGATCGGATGTTTAGGTTAATCGTAATTTGATTTAAGCTTTGAACATTTGTGTGGCCGCCATTAGGTTTCCGTCAAGACGGCGATATAAAACATGACACTGGGGTGCCTTTTGTTAGTACTACCTCTGTACCAAATTTCGTTCCATTCGGTTGCACCGTGTTCGAATTAATAGGGGGAATCCATTTTCACACAAAGATGGCCGCCATCCGCAAAGTATTACGCTGATGACCTATTAGATTGGTCAAAGGATGCTCCCTCCATAAAGGTATGTAGTTGCAAAATTTGGTAGAGATCGGATGATTAGGTTAATCGTAATTTGATTTAAGCTTTGAACATTCGTGTGGCCGCCATTACGTTTCAGTCAAGATGGCGGCGATATAAAACATGACACTGGGGTGCCTTTTGTTAGTACTACCTCTGTACCAAATTTCGTTCCATTCGGTTGCACCGTGTTCGAATTAATAGGGGGAATCCATTTTCACACAAAGACGGCCGCCATCCGCAAAGTATTACGCTGATGACCTATTAGATTGGTCAAAGGATGCTCCCTCCATAAAGGTATTTAGTTGCAAAGTTTGGTAGAGATCGGATGGTTATGTTAGTCGTAATTTAACTTAAGCTTTGAACATTTGTGTGGCCGCCATTACGTTTCCCTCAAGATGGCGGCGATATAAAACATGACACTGAGGTGCCCTTTGCTAGTGCTACCTCTGTACCAAATTTCGTTCCATTCGGTTCCATCGTGTTCGAATTAATAGGAGGAATCGATTTTCACACAAAGATGGCCGCCATCCGCAAACTATTAGGCGAATAACCTATTAGATTGGTCAAATGATGCTCCCTCCATTAAGGTATGTAGTTGCAAAATTTGGTAGAGATCGAATGATTATGTTAATCGTAATTTGATTTAAGCTTTGAACATTTGTGTGGCCGCCATTACGTTTCCGTCAAGATTGCGGCGATATAAAACATGACACTGGGGTGCCTTTTGTTAGTACTACCTCTGTACCAAATTTCGTTCCATTCGGTTGCACCGTGTTCGAATTAATAGGGGGAATCCATTTTCACACAAAGATGGCCGCCATCCGCAAAGTATTACGCTGATGACCTATTAGATTGGTCAAAGGATGCTCCCTCCATAAAGGTATGTAGTTGCAAAATTTGGTAGAGATCGGATGATTAGATTATTCGTAATTTGATTTAAGCTTTGAACATTCGTGTGGCCGCCATTACGTTTCCGTCAAGATGGCGGCGATATAAAACATGACAGTGATGTGCCCTTTGCTAGTACTACCTCTGTACCATATTTCGTTCCATTCGGTTCCACCGTGTTCGAATTAATAGGGGGAATCTATTTTGACATAAGGAGGGCCGCCATCCGCAAACTATTAGGCGAATGACCTACTAGATTGGTCAAAGGATGCTCCCTCCATAAAGGTATGTAGTTGCAAAATTTGGTAGAGATCGGATGATTAGGGTAATCGTAATTTGATTTAAGCTTTGAACATTCGTGTGGCCGCCATTACGTTTCAGTCAAGACGGCGGCGATATAAAACATGACACTGAGGTGCACTTTGCTAGTGCTACCTCTGTACCAAATTTCGTTCTATTCGGTTCCACCGTGTTCGAATTATTAGGGGAAATCAATTTTGACATAAGGAGGGCCGCCATCCGCAAACTATTAGGCGAATGACCTATTAGACTGGTCAAAGGATTCTCCCTCCATAAAGGTATGCAGTTGCAAAATTTGGTAGGGATCGGTTGGTTATGTTAGTCGTAATTTAACTTAAGCTTTGAACATTTGTGTGGCCGCCATAACGTTTCTGTCAATATGGCGGCGATATGAAACATGACACTGAGATGCCCTTTGCTGGTGCTACCTCTGTACCAAATTTCGTTCCATTCGGTTTCACCGTGTTTGAAATAATAGGGGGAATTGATTTTCACACAAAGATGGCCGCCATCCGCAAACTAATAGGCTAATGACCTATTCATTTGGTCAAAGGATGCTTCCTCTATGAGGGAATGTTGTTGCAAAATTTGGTAGAAATCGGATGATTAGGTTAATCGTAATTTGATTTAAGCTTTGAACATTTGTGTGGCCGCCATTACGTTTCCGTCAAGACGGCGATATAAAACATGACACTTGGGTGCCTTTTGTTAGTACTACCTCTGTACCAAATTTCGTTCCGATCGGTTGCACCGTGTTCGAATTAATAGGGGGAATCGATTTTCACACAAAGATGGCCGCCATCCGCAAACTATTACGCTGATGACCTATTAGTTTGGTCAAAGGATGCTCCTTCCATAAAGGTATGTTGTTGCAAAATTTGGTAGAGATCGGATGATTAGGTTAGTCGTAATTTGTTTTAAGCTTTGAACATTTGTGTGGCCGCCATTACGTTTCCCTCAAGATGGCGGCGATATAAAACATGACACTGAGGTGCCCTTTGCTAGTGCTACCTCTGTACCAAATTTCGTTCCATTCGGTTCCACCGTGTTCGAATTAATACGGGGAATCAATTTTGACATAAGGAGGGCCGCCATCCGCAAACTATTAGGCGAATGACCTATTAGATTGGTCAAAGGATGCTCCCTCCATAAAGGTATGTAGTTGCAAAATTTGGTAGAGATCGGATGATTAGGTTAATCGTAATTTGATTTAAGCTTTGAACATTCGTGTGGCCGCCATTACGTTTCCGTCATGATGGCGGCGATATAAAACATGACAGTGAGGTGCCCTTTGCTAGTGCTACATCTGTACCAAATTTCGTTCCATTAGGTTCCACCGTGTTCGAATTAATAGGGGGAATCTATTTTGACATAAGGAGGGCCGCCATCCGCAAACTATTAGGCGAATGACCTATTAGATTGGTCAAAGGATGCTCCCTCCATAAAGGTATGTAGTTGCAAAATTTGGTAGAGATCGGATGATTAGGGTAATCGTAATTTGATTTAAGCTTTGAACATTCGTGTGGCCACCATTACGTTTCAGTCAAGATGGCGGCGATATAAAACATGACACTGGGGTGCTTTTTGTTAGTACTACCTCTGTACCAAATTTCGTTCCATTCGGTTGCACCGTGTTCGAATTAATAGGGGGAATCCATTTTCACACAAAGATGGCCGCCATCCGCAAAGTATTACGCTTATGACCCATTAGATTGGGCAAAGGATGCTCCCTCCATAAAGGTATGTAGTTGCAAAATTTGGTAGAGATCGGATGATAAGGTTAATCGTAATTTGATTTAAGCTTTGAACATTTGTGTGGCCGCCATTACGTTTCCGTCAAGATTGCGGCGATATAAAACATGACACTGAGGTGCATTTTGTTAGTACTACCTCTGTACCAAATTTCGTTCCATTCGGTTGCACCGTGTTCGAATTAATAGGGGGAATCAATTTTGACATAAAGATGGCCGCCATCCGCAAACTATTAGGCGAATGACCTATTAGATTGGTCAAAAGATGCTCCCTCCATAAAGGTATGTTGTTGCAAAATTTGGTAGAGATTGGATGATTAGGTTAATCGTAATTTGATTTAAGCTTTGAACATTTGTGTGGCCGCCATTACGTTTCCGTCAAGACGGCGATATAAAACATGACACCGGGGTGCCGTTTTTTAGTACTACCTCTGTACCAAATTTCGTTCCATTCGGTTGCACCGTGTTCAAATTAATAGGGGGAATCGATTTTCACACAAAGATGGCCGCCATACGCAAACTATTACGCTGATGACCTATTAGTTTGGTCAAAGGATGCTCCCCCCATAAAGGTATGTAGTTGCAAAATTTGGTAGAGATCGGATGATCAGGTTAGTCGGAATTTGATTTAAGCTTTGAACATTTGTTTGGCCGCCATTACATTTCCCTCAAGATGGCGGCGATATAAAACATGACACTGAGTTGCGCCTTGCTACTGCTACCTCTGTACCAAAAATTCGTTCCATTCGGTTCCACCGTGTTCGAATTAATAGGGGGAATCGATTTTCACACAAAGATGGCCGCCATCCGCAAACTATTAGGCGAATAACCTATTAGATTGGTCAAATGATGCTCCCTCCATAAAGGTATTTAGTTGCAAAATTTGGTAGAGCTCGGAAGATTAGGTTAATCGTAATTTGATTTAAGCTTTGAACATTTGTGTGGCCGCCATTACGTTTCGGTCAAGATGGCGACGATATTAATCATGACACTGAGGTGCCCTTTGCTAGTGCTACCTCTGTAACAAATTGCGTTCCATTCGGTTCCACCGTGTTCGAATTAATAGGGGGAATCAAATTTGACATACAGATGGCCGCCATCCGCAAACTATAAGGCTAATAACCTATTAGATTGGTCAAAAGATGCTCCCTCCATAAAGGTATTTAGTTGCAAAGTTTGGTAGAGATCGGATGGTTATGTTAGTCGTAATTTAACTTAAGCTTTGAACATTTGTGTGGCCGCCATTACGTTTCAGTCAAGATGGCGACGATATAAAACATGACACTGGGGTGCCTTTTGTTAGTACTACCTCTGTACCAAATTTCGTTCCATTCGGTTGCACCGTGTTCGAATTAATAGGGGGAATCCATTTTCACACAAAGATGGCCGCCATCCGCAAAGTATTACGCTGATGACCTATTAGATTGGTCAAAGGATGCTCCCTCCATAAAGGTATGTAGTTGCAAAATTTGGTAGAGATCGGATGATTAGATTATTCGTAATTTGATTTAAGCTTTGAACATTCGTGTGGCCGCCATTACGTTTCCGTCAAGATGGCGGCGATATAAAACATGACAGTGATGTGCCCTTTGCTAGTACTACCTCTGTACCATATTTCGTTCCATTCGGTTCCACCGTGTTCGAATTAATAGGGGGAATCTATTTTGACATAAGGAGGGCCGCCATCCGCAAACTATTAGGCGAATGACCTACTAGATTGGTCAAAGGATGCTCCCTCCATAAAGGTATGTAGTTGCAAAATTTGGTAGAGATCGGATGATTAGGGTAATCGTAATTTGATTTAAGCTTTGAACATTCGTGTGGCCGCCAATACGTTTCAGTCAAGACGGCGGCGATATAAAACATGACACTGAGGTGCACTTTGCTAGTGCTACCTCTGTACCAAATTTCGTTCTATTCGGTTCCACCGTGTTCGAATTATTAGGGGAAATCAATTTTGACATAAGGAGGGCCGCCATCCGCAAACTATTAGGCGAATGACCTATTAGACTGGTCAAAGGATTCTCCCTCCATAAAGGTATGCAGTTGCAAAATTTGGTAGGGATCGGTTGGTTATGTTAGTCGTAATTTAACTTAAGCTTTGAACATTTGTGTGGCCGCCATAACGTTTCTGTCAATATGGCGGCGATATGAAACATGACACTGAGATGCCCTTTGCTGGTGCTACCTCTGTACCAAATTTCGTTCCATTCGGTTTCACCGTGTTTGAAATAATAGGGGGAATTGATTTTCACACAAAGATGGCCGCCATCCGCAAACTAATAGGCTAATGACCTATTCATTTGGTCAAAGGATGCTTCCTCTATGAGGGAATGTTGTTGCAAAATTTGGTAGAAATCGGATGATTAGGTTAATCGTAATTTGATTTAAGCTTTGAACATTTGTGTGGCCGCCATTACGTTTCCGTCAAGACGGCGATATAAAATTGACACTTGGGTGCCTTTTGTTAGTACTACCTCTGTACCAAATTTCGTTCCGATCGGTTGCACCGTGTTCGAATTAATAGGGGGAATCGATTTTCACACAAAGATGGCCGCCATCCGCAAACTATTACGCTGATGACCTATTAGTTTGGTCAAAGGATGCTCCTTCCATAAAGGTATGTTGTTGCAAAATTTGGTAGAGATCGGATGATTAGGTTAGTCGTAATTTGTTTTAAGCTTTGAACATTTGTGTGGCCGCCATTACGTTTCCCTCAAGATGGCGGCGATATAAAACATGACACTGAGGTGCCCTTTGCTAGTGCTACCTCTGTACCAAATTTCGTTCCATTCGGTTCCACCGTGTTCGAATTAATACGGGGAATCAATTTTGACATAAGGAGGGCCGCCATCCGCAAACTATTAGGCGAATGACCTATTAGATTGGTCAAAGGATGCTCCCTCCATAAAGGTATGTAGTTGCAAAATTTGGTAGAGATCGGATGATTAGGTTAATCGTAATTTGATTTAAGCTTTGAACATTCGTGTGGCCGCCATTACGTTTCCGTCATGATGGCGGCGATATAAAACATGACAGTGAGGTGCCCTTTGCTAGTGCTACATCTGTACCAAATTTCGTTCCATTAGGTTCCACCGTGTTCGAATTAATAGGGGGAATCTATTTTGACATAAGGAGGGCCGCCATCCGCAAACTATTAGGCGAATGACCTATTAGATTGGTCAAAGGATGCTCCCTCCATAAAGGTATGTAGTTGCAAAATTTGGTAGAGATCGGATGATTAGGGTAATCGTAATTTGATTTAAGCTTTGAACATTCGTGTGGCCACCATTACGTTTCAGTCAAGATGGCGGCGATATAAAACATGACACTGGGGTGCTTTTTGTTAGTACTACCTCTGTACCAAATTTCGTTCCATTCGGTTGCACCGTGTTCGAATTAATAGGGGGAATCCATTTTCACACAAAGATGGCCGCCATCCGCAAAGTATTACGCTTATGACCCATTAGATTGGGCAAAGGATGCTCCCTCCATAAAGGTATGTAGTTGCAAAATTTGGTAGAGATCGGATGATAAGGTTAATCGTAATTTGATTTAAGCTTTGAACATTTGTGTGGCCGCCATTACGTTTCCGTCAAGATTGCGGCGATATAAAACATGACACTGAGGTGCATTTTGTTAGTACTACCTCTGTACCAAATTTCGTTCCATTCGGTTGCACCGTGTTCGAATTAATAGGGGGAATCAATTTTGACATAAAGATGGCCGCCATCCGCAAACTATTAGGCGAATGACCTATTAGATTGGTCAAAAGATGCTCCCTCCATAAAGGTATGTTGTTGCAAAATTTGGTAGAGATTGGATGATTAGGTTAATCGTAATTTGATTTAAGCTTTGAACATTTGTGTGGCCGCCATTACGTTTCCGTCAAGACGGCGATATAAAACATGACACCGGGGTGCCGTTTTTTAGTACTACCTCTGTACCAAATTTCGTTCCATTCGGTTGCACCGTGTTCAAATTAATAGGGGGAATCGATTTTCACACAAAGATGGCCGCCATACGCAAACTATTACGCTGATGACCTATTAGTTTGGTCAAAGGATGCTCCCCCCATAAAGGTATGTAGTTGCAAAATTTGGTAGAGATCGGATGATCAGGTTAGTCGTAATTTGATTTAAGCTTTGAACATTTGTTTGGCCGCCATTACATTTCCCTCAAGATGGCGGCGATATAAAACATGACACTGAGTTGCGCCTTGCTACTGCTACCTCTGTACCAAAAATTCGTTCCATTCGGTTCCACCGAGTTCGAATTAATAGGGGGAATCGATTTTCACACAAAGATGGCCGCCATCCGCAAACTATTAGGCGAATAACCTATTAGATTGGTCAAATGATGCTCCCTCCATAAAGGTATTTAGTTGCAAAATTTGGTAGAGCTCGGATGATTAGGTTAATCGTAATTTGATTTAAGCTTTGAACATTTGTGTGGCCGCCATTACGTTTCGGTCAAGATGGCGACGATATAAATCATGACACTGAGGTGCCCTTTGCTAGTGCTACCTCTGTAACAAATTGCGTTCCATTCGGTTCCACCGTGTTCGAATTAATAGGGGGAATCAAATTTGACATACAGATGGCCGCCATCCGCAAACTATAAGGCTAATAACCTATTAGATTGGTCAAAAGATGCTCCCTCCATAAAGGTATTTAGTTGCAAAGTTTGGTAGAGATCGGATGGTTATGTTAGTCGTAATTTAACTTAAGCTTTGAACATTTGTGTGGCCGCCATTACGTTTCAGTCAAGATGGCGACGATATAAAACATGACACTGGGGTGCCTTTTGTTACTACTACCTCTGTACCAAATTTCGTTCCGATCGGTTGCACCGTGTTCGAATTAATAGGGGGAATCGATTTTCACACAAAGATGGCCGCCATCCGCAAACTATTACGCTGATGACCTATTAGTTTGGTCAAAGGATGCTCCTTCCATAAAGGTATGTCGTTGCAAAATTTGGATGAGATCGGATGATTAGGTTAGTCGTAATTTGATTTAAGCTTTGAACATTTGTGTGGCCGCCATTACGTTTCCCTCAAGATGGCGGCGATATAAAACATGACACTGAGGTGCCCTTTGCTAGTGCTACCTCTGTACCAAATTTCGTTCCATTCGGTTCCATCGTGTTCGAATTAATAGGAGGAATCGATTTTCACACAAAGATGGCCGCCATCCGCAAACTATTAGGCGAATAACCTATTAGATTGGTCAAATGATGCTCCCTCCATTAAGGTATGTAGTTGCAAAATTTGGTAGAGATCGAATGATTATGTTAATCGTAATTTGATTTAAGCTTTGAACATTTGTGTGGCCGCCATTACGTTTCCGTCAAGATTGCGGCGATATAAAACATGACACTGGGGTGCCTTTTGTTAGTACTACCTCTGTACCAAATTTCGTTCCATTCGGTTGCACCGTGTTCGAATTAATAGGGGGAATCCATTTTCACACAAAGATGGCCGCCATCCGCAAAGTATTACGCTGATGACCTATTAGATTGGTCAAAGGATGCTCCCTCCATAAAGGTATGTAGTTGCCAAATTTGGTAGAGATCGGATGATTAGATTATTCGTAATTTGATTTAAGCTTTGAACATTCGTGTGGCCGCCATTACGTTTCCGTCAAGATGGCGGCGATATAAAACATGACAGTGATGTGCCCTTTGCTAGTACTACCTCTGTACCATATTTCGTTCCATTCGGTTCCACCGTGTTCGAATTAATAGGGGGAATCTATTTTGACATAAGGAGGGCCGCCATCCGCAAACTATTAGGCGAATGACCTACTAGATTGGTCAAAGGATGCTCCCTCCATAAAGGTATGTAGTTGCAAAATTTGGTAGAGATCGGATGATTAGGGTAATCGTAATTTGATTTAAGCTTTGAACATTCGTGTGGCCGCCATTACGTTTCAGTCAAGACGGCGGCGATATAAAACATGACACTGAGGTGCACTTTGCTAGTGCTACCTCTGTACCAAATTTCGTTCTATTCGGTTCCACCGTGTTCGAATTATTAGGGGAAATCAATTTTGACATAAGGAGGGCCGCCATCCGCAAACTATTAGGCGAATGACCTATTAGACTGGTCAAAGGATTCTCCCTCCATAAAGGTATGCAGTTGCAAAATTTGGTAGGGATCGGTTGGTTATGTTAGTCGTAATTTAACTTAAGCTTTGAACATTTGTGTGGCCGCCATAACGTTTCTGTCAATATGGCGGCGATATGAAACATGACACTGAGATGCCCTTTGCTGGTGCTACCTCTGTACCAAATTTCGTTCCATTCGGTTTCACCGTGTTTGAAATAATAGGGGGAATTGATTTTCACACAAAGATGGCCGCCATCCGCAAACTAATAGGCTAATGACCTATTCATTTGGTCAAAGGATGCTTCCTCTATGAGGGAATGTTGTTGCAAAATTTTGTAGAAATCGGATGATTAGGTTAATCGTAATTTGATTTAAGCTTTGAACATTCGTGTGGCCGCCATTACGTTTCCGTCAAGATGGCGGCGATATAAAACATGACAGTGAGGTGCCCTTTGCTAGTGCTACCTCTGTACCAAATTTCGTTCCATTCGGTTCCACCGTGTTCGAATTAATAGGGGGAATCTATTTTGACATAAGGAGGGCCGCCATCCGCAAACTATTAGGCGAATGACCTATTAGATTGGTCAAAGGATGCTCCCTCCATAAAGGTATGTAGTTGCAAAATTTGGTAGAGATCGGATGATTAGGGTAATCGTAATTTGATTTAAGCTTTGAACATTCGTGTGGCCGCCATTACGTTTCAGTCAAGACGGCGGCGATATAAAACATGACACTGGGGTGCTTTTTGTTAGTACTACCTCGGTACCAAATTTCGTTCCATTCGGTTGCACCGTGTTCGAATTAATAGGGGGAATCCATTTTCACACAAAGATGGCCGCCATCCGCAAAGTATTACGCTTATGACCTATTAGATTGGTCAAAGGGTGCTCCCTCCATATAGGTATGTAATTGCAAAATTTGGTAGAGATCGGATGATAAGGTTAATCGTAATTTGATTTAAGCTTTGAACATTTGTGTGGCCGCCATTACGTTTCAGTCAAGATGGCGGCGATATAAGACATGACACTGAGATGCCCTTTGCTAGTATTACCTCTGTACCAAATTTCGTTCCATTCGGTTGCACCGTGTTCGAATTAATAGGGGGAATCGATTTTCACACAAAGGTGGCCGCCATCCGCAAACCGTTACGCTGATGACCTATTAGTTTGATCAAAGGATGCTCCCCACATAAAGGTATGTTGTTGCAAAATTTGGATGAGATCGAATGATTAGGTTAGTCGTAATTTCATTTAAGCTTTGAACATTCGTGTGGCCGCCATTACGTTTCAGTCAAGATGGTGGCGATATGAAACATGACACTTAGATGCTTTTTGTTAGTACTACCTCTGTACCAATTTTCGTTCCATTCGGTTGCACCGTGTTCGAATTAATAGGGGGAATCCATTTTCACACAAAGATGGCCGCCATCCGCAAAGTATTACGCTGATGACCTATTAGATTGGTCAAAGGATGCTCCCTCCATAAAGGTATGTAGTTGCAAAATTTGGTAGAGATCGGATGAGTAGGTTAATCGTAATTTGATTTAAGCTTTGAACATTCGTGTGGCCTCCATTACGTTTCAGTCAAGATGGCGGCGATATAAAACATGACACTGGGGTGCCTTTAGTTAGTACTACCTCAGTACCAAATTTCGTTCCATTCGGTTGCACCGTGTTCGAATTAATAGGGGGAATCCATTTTCACACAAAGATGGCCGCCATCCACAAAGTATTACACTGATGACCTATTAGATTGGTCAAAGGATGCTCCCTCCATAAAGGTATGTAGTTGCAAAATTTGGTAGAGATCGGATGATTAGGTTAATCGTAATTAGATTTAAGCTTTGAACATTCGTGTGGATGCCATTAACTTTCAGTCAAGATGGCGGCGATATAATACATGACACTGAGGTGCCCTTTGCTAGTGCTACCTCTGTACCAAATTTCGTTCCATTCGGTTCCACCGTGTTCGAATTAATACGGGGAATCAATTTTGACATAAGGAGGGCCGCCATCCGCAAACTATTCGGCGAATGACCTATTAGATTGGTCAAAGGATGCTCCCTCCATAAAGGTATGTAATTGCAAAATTTGGTAGAGATCGGACGATTAGGTTAATCGTAATTTGATTTAAGCTTTGAACATTCGTGTGGCCGCCATTACGTTTCCGTCAAGATGGCGGCGATATAAAACATGACAGTGAGGTGCCCTTTGCTAGTGCTACCTCTGTACCAAATTTCGTTCCATTCGGTTGGACCGTGTTCGAATTAATAGGGGGAATCTATTTTGACATGAGGAGGGCCGCCATCCGCAAACTATTAGGCGAATGACCTATTAGATTGGTTAAAGGATGCTCCCTCCATAAAGGTATGTAGTTGCAAAATTTGGTAGAGATCGGATGATTAGGGTAATCGTAATTTGATTTAAGCTTTGAACAGTCGTGTGGCCGCCAGTACGTTTCAGTCAAGATGGCGGCGATATAAAACATGACACTGGGGTGCTTTTTGTTAGTACTACCTCTGTACCAAATTTCGTTCCATTCGGTTGCACCGTGTTCGAATTAATAGGGGGAATCCATTTTCACACAAAGATGGCCGCCATCCGCAAATTATTACGCTCATGACCTATTAGATTGGTCAAAGGATGCTCCCTCCATAAAGGTATATAGTTGCAAAATTTGGTAGAGATCGGATGATAAGGTTAATCGTAATTTGATTTAAGCTTTGAACATTCGTGTGGATGCCATTAGCTTTCAGTCCAGATGGCGGCGATATAAAACATGACACTGAGGTGCCCTTTGCTAGTGCTACCTCTGTAGCAAATTTCGTTCCATTCGGTTCCACCGTTTTCGAATTAATACGGGGAATCAATTTTGACATAAGGAGGGCCGCCATCCGCAAACTATCAGGCGAATGACCTATTAGATTGGTCAAAGGATGCTCCCTCCATAAAGGTATGTAGTTGCAAAATTTGGTTGAGATCGGATGATTTGCGTAATCGTAATTTGATTTAAGCTTTGAACATTCGTGTGGCCGCCATTACGTTTCGGTCAAGATGGCGGCGATATAAGACATGACACTGAGATGCCCTTTGCTAGTATTACCTCTGTACCAAATTTCGTTCCATTCGGTTGCACCGTGTTCGAATTAATAGGGGGAATCGATTTTCACACAAAGGTGGCCGCCATCCGCAAACCGTTAGGCTGATGACCTATTAGTTTGGTCAAAGGATGCTCCCCACATAAAGGTATGTTGTTGCAAAATTTGGATGAGATCGGATGATTAGGTTAGTCGTAATTTGATTTAAGCTTTGAACATTCGTGTGGCCGCCATTACGTTGCAGTCAAGATGGTGGCGATATGAAACATGACACTGAGATGCCTTTTGTTAGTACTACCTCTGTACCAAATTTCGTTCCATTCGGTTGCACCGTGTTAGAATTAATAGGGGGAATCGATTTTCACACAAAGATGGCCGCCATCCGCAAACTATTACGCTGATGACCTACTAGTTTGGTCAAAGGATGCTCCCCCCATAAAGGTATGTTGTTGCAACATTTGGTAGAGATCGGATGATTAGGTTAGTCGTAATTTGATTTAAGCTTTGAGCATTTGTGTGGCCGCCATTACGTTTCCCTCAAGATGGCGGCGATATAAAACATGACACTGAGGTGCCTTTTGTTAGTACTACCTCTGTACCAAATTTCGTTCCGATCGGTTGCACCGTGTTCGAATTAATAGGGGGAATCGATTTTCACACAAAGGTGGCCGCCATCCGCAAACCGTTACGCTGATGACCTATTAGTTTGGTCAAAGGATGCTCCCCACATAAAGGTATGTTGTTGCAAAATTTGGATGAGATCGGATGATTAGGTTTGTCGTAATTTGATTTAAGCTTTGAACATTTGTGTGGCCGCCATTACGTTTCCCTCAAGATGGCGGCGATATAAAACATGACAATCAGGTGCGCTATGCTACTGCTACCCCTGTACCAAATTTCGTTCCATTCGGTTGCACCGTGTTCGAATTAATAGGGGGAATCCATTTTCACACAAAGATGGCCGCCATCCGCAAAGTATTACGCTGATGACCTATTAGATTGGTCAAAGGATGCACACTCCATAAAGGTATGTAGTTGCAAAATTTGGTAGAGATCGGATGATTAGGTTAATCGTAATTTGATTTAAGCTTTGAACATTCGTGTGGCCGCCATTACGTTTCAGTCAAGATGGCGGCGATATAAAACATGACACTGGGGTGCCTTTTGTTAGTACTACCTCTGTACCAAATTTCGTTCCATTCGGTTGCACCGTGTTCGAATTAATAGGGGGAATCCATTTTCACACAAAGATGGCCGCCATCCGCAAAGTATTACGGTGATGACCTATTGGATTGGTCAAAGGATGCTCCCTCCATAAAGGTATGTAGTTGCAAAATTTGGTAAAGATCGGATGATTAGGTTAACCGTAATTTGATTTAAGCTTTGAACATTCGTGTGGATGCCATTAACTTTCA
Source organism: Meconema thalassinum (assembly GCA_946902985.2). Classification (NCBI taxonomy): domain Eukaryota; kingdom Metazoa; phylum Arthropoda; class Insecta; order Orthoptera; family Tettigoniidae; genus Meconema; species Meconema thalassinum. The sequence continues at coordinate 452,401,869 of OX336393.1, read as the reverse complement.
GTCAAGATGGCGGCGATATAATACATGACACTGTGGTGCCCTTCGCTAGTGCTACCTCTGTACCAAATTTCGTTCCATTCGGTTCCACCGTGTTCGAATTAATACGGGGAATCAATTTTGACATAAGGAGGGCCGCCATCCGCAAAGTATTACAATGATGACCTATTAGATTGGCTAAAGGATGCTCCCTCCATAAAGGTATGTAGTTGCAAAATTTGGTAGAGATCGGATGATTAGGTTAATCGTAATTTGATTTAAGCTTTGAACATTCGTGTGGCCGCCATTACGTTTCCGTCAAGATGGCGGCGATATAAAACATGACAGTGAGGTGCCCTTTGCTAGTGCTACCTCTGTACCAAATTTCGTTCCATTCGGTTCCACCGTGTTCGAATCAATAGGGGGAATCTATTTTGACATAAGGAGGGCCGCCATCCGCAAACTATTAGGCGAATGACCTATTAGATTGGTCAAAGGATGCTCCCTCCATAAAGGTATGTAGTTGCAAAATTTGGTAGAGATCGGATGATTAGGGTAATCGTAATTTGATTTAAGCTTTGAACATTCGTGTGGCCGCCATTACGTTTCAGTCAAGACGGCGGCGATATAAAACATGACACTGGGGTGCTTTTTGTTAGTACTACCTCTGTACCAAATTTCGTTCCATTCGGTTGCACCGTGTTCGAATTAATAGGGGGAATCCATTTTCACACAAAGATGGCCGCCATCCGCAAAGTATTACGCTTATGACCTATTAGATTGGTCAAAGGATGCTCCCTCCATAAAGGTATGTAGTTGCAATATTTGGTAGAGATCGGATGATAAGGTTAATCGTAATTTGATTTAAGCTTTGAACATTTGTGTGGCCGCCATTACGTTTCAGTCAAGATGGCGGCGATATAAGACATGACACTGAGATGCCCTTTGCTAGTATTACCTCTGTACCAAATTTCGTTCCATTCGGTTGGACCGTGTTCGAATTAATAGGGGGAATCTATTTTGACATGAGGAGGGCCGCCATCCGCAAACTATTAGGCGAATGACCTATTAGATTGGTTAAAGGATGCTCCCTCCATAAAGGTATGTAGTTGCAAAATTTGGTAGAGATCGGATGATTAGGGTAATCGTAATTTGATTTAAGCTTTGAACAGTCGTGTGGCCGCCAGTACGTTTCAGTCAAGACGGCGGCGACATAAAACATGACACTGGGGTGCTTTTTGTTAGTACTACCTCTGTACCAAATTTCGTTCCATTCGGTTGCACCGTGTTCGAATTAATAGGGGGAATCCATTTTCACACAAAGATGGCCGCCATCCGCAAATTATTACGCTCATGACCTATTAGATTGGTCAAAGGATGCTCCCTCCATAAAGGTATATAGTTGCAAAATTTGGTAGAGATCGGATGATAAGGTTAATCGTAATTTGATTTAAGCTTTGAACATTCGTGTGGATGCCATTAGCTTTCAGTCCAGATGGCGGCGATATAAAACATGACACTGAGGTGCCCTTTGCTAGTGCTACCTCTGTAGCAAATTTCGTTCCATTCGGTTCCACCGTGTTCGAATTAATACGGGGAATCAATTTTGACATAAGGAGGGCCGCCATCCGCAAACTATCAGGCGAATGACCTATTAGATTGGTCAAAGGATGCTCCCTCCATAAAGGTATGTAGTTGCAAAATTTGGTAGAGATCGGATGATTTGCGTAATCGTAATTTGATTTAAGCTTTGAACATTCGTGTGGCCGCCATTACGTTTCGGTCAAGATGGCGGCGATATAAGACATGACACTGAGATGCCCTTTGCTAGTATTACCTCTGTACCAAATTTCGTTCCATTCGGTTGCACCGTGTTCGAATTAATAGGGGGAATCGATTTTCACACAAAGGTGGCCGCCATCCGCAAACCGTTACGCTGATGACCTATTAGTTTGGTCAAAGGATGCTCCCCACATAAAGGTATGTTGTTGCAAAATTTGGATGAGATCGGATGATTAGGTTAGTCGTAATTTGATTTAAGCTTTGAACATTCGTGTGGCCGCCATTACGTTGCAGTCAAGATGGTGGCGATATGAAACATGACACTGAGATGCCTTTTGTTAGTACTACCTCTGTACCAAATTTCGTTCCATTCGGTTGCACCGTGTTAGAATTAATAGGGGGAATCGATTTTCACACAAAGATGGCCGCCATCCGCAAACTATTACGCTGATGACCTACTAGTTTGGTCAAAGGATGCTCCCCCCATAAAGGTATGTTGTTGCAACATTTGGTAGAGATCGGATGATTAGGTTAGTCGTAATTTGATTTAAGCTTTGAGCATTTGTGTGGCCGCCATTACGTTTCCCTCAAGATGGCGGCGATATAAAACATGACACTGAGGTGCCGTTTGTTAGTACTACCTCTGTACCAAATTTCGTTCCGATCGGTTGCACCGTGTTCGAATTAATAGGGGGAATCGATTTTCACACAAAGGTGGCCGCCATCCGCAAACCGTTACGCTGATGACCTATTAGTTTGGTCAAAGGATGCTCCCCACATAAAGGTATGTTGTTGCAAAATTTGGATGAGATCGGATGATTAGGTTTGTCGTAATTTGATTTAAGCTTTGAACATTTGTGTGGCCGCCATTACGTTTCCCTCAAGATGGCGGCGATATAAAACATGACAATCAGGTGCGCTATGCTACTGCTACCCCTGTACCAAATTTCGTTCCATTCGGTTGCACCGTGTTCGAATTAATAGGGGGAATCCATTTTCACACAAAGATGGCCGCCATCCGCAAAGTATTACGCTGATGACCTATTAGATTGGTCAAAGGATGCACACTCCATAAAGGTATGTAGTTGCAAAATTTGGTAGAGATCGGATGATTAGGTTAATCGTAATTTGATTTAAGCATTGAACATTCGTGTGGCCGCCATTACGTTTCAGTCAAGATGGCGGCGATATAAAACATGACACTGGGGTGCCTTTTGTTAGTACTACCTCTGTACCAAATTTCGTTCCATTCGGTTGCACCGTGTTCGAATTAATAGGGGGAATCCATTTTCACACAAAGATGGCCGCCATCCGCAAAGTATTACGGTGATGACCTATTGGATTGGTCAAAGGATGCTCCCTCCATAAAGGTATGTAGTTGCAAAATTTGGTAAAGATCGGATGATTAGGTTAACCGTAATTTGATTTAAGCTTTGAACATTCGTGTGGATGCCATTAACTTTCAGTCAAGATGGCGGTGATATAATACATGACACTGAGGTGCCCTTCGCTAGTGCTACCTCTGTACCAAATTTCGTTCCATTCGGTTCCACCGTGTTCGAATTAATACGGGGAATCAATTTTGACATAAGGAGGGCCGCCATCCGCAAAGTATTACAATGATGACCTATTAGATTGGCTAAAGGATGCTCCCTCCATAAAGGTATGTAGTTGCAAAATTTGGTAGAGATCGGATGATTAGGTTAATCGTAATTTGATTTAAGCTTTGAACATTCGTGTGGCCGCCATTACGTTTCCGTCAAGATGGCGGCGATATAAAACATGACAGTGAGGTGCCCTTTGCTAGTGCTACCTCTGTACCAAATTTCGTTCCATTCGGTTCCACCGTGTTCGAATCAATAGGGGGAATCTATTTTGACATAAGGAGGGCCGCCATCCGCAAACTATTAGGCGAATGACCTATTAGATTGGTCAACGGATGCTCCCTCCATAAAGGTATGTAGTTGCAAAATTTGGTAGAGATCGGATGATTAGGGTAATCGTAATTTGATTTAAGCTTTGAACATTCGTGTGGCCGCCATTACGTTTCAGTCAAGACGGCGGCGATATAAAACATGACACTGGGGTGCTTTTTGTTAGTACTACCTCTGTACCAAATTTCGTTCCATTCGGTTGCACCGTGTTCGAATTAATAGGGGGAATCCATTTTCACACAAAGATGGCCGCCATCCGCAAAGTATTACGCTTATGACCTATTAGATTGGTCAAAGGATGCTCCCTCCATAAAGGTATGTAGTTGCAATATTTGGTAGAGATCGGATGATAAGGTTAATCGTAATTTGATTTAAGCTTTGAACATTTGTGTGGCCGCCATTACGTTTCAGTCAAGATGGCGGCGATATAAGACATGACACTGAGATGCCCTTTGCTAGTATTACCTCTGTACCAAATTTCGTTCCATTCGGTTGCACCGTGTTCGAATTAATAGGGGGAATCGATTTTCACACAAAGGTGGCCGCCATCCGCAAACCGTTACGCTGATGACCTATTAGTTTGGTCAAAGGATGCTCCCCACATAAAGGTATGTTGTTGCAAAATTTGGATGAGATCGGATGATTAGGTTCGTCGTAATTTGATTTAAGCTTTGAACATTCGTGTGGCCGCCATTACGTTTCAGTCAAGATGGTGGCGATATGAAACATGACACTGAGATGCCTTTTGTTAGTACTACCTCTGTACCAAATTTCGTTCCATTCGGTTGCACCGTGTTAGAATTAATAGGGGGATTCGATTTTCACACAAAGATGGCCGCCATCCGCAAACTATTACGCCGATGACCTACTAGTTTGGTCAGAGGATGCTCCCCCCATAAAGGTATGTTGTTGCAAAATTTGGTAGAGATCGGATGATTAGGTTAGTCGTAATTTGTTTTAAGCTTTGAACATTTGTGTGGCCGCCATTACGTTTCCCTCAAGATGGCGGCGATATAAAACATGACACTGAGGTGCCCTTTGCTAGTGCTACCTCTGTACCAAATTTCGTTCCATTCGGTTCCACCGTGTTCGAATTAATACGGGGAATCAATTTTGACATAAGGAGGGCCGCCATCCGCAAACTATTAGGCGAATGACCTATTAGATTGGTCAAAGGATGCTCCCTCCATAAAGGTATGTAGTTGCAAAATTTGGTAGAGATCGGATGATTAGGTTAATCGTAATTTGATTTAAGCTTTGAACATTCGTGTGGCCGCCATTACGTTTCCGTCATGATGGCGGCGATATAAAACATGACAGTGAGGTGCCCTTTGCTAGTGCTACATCTGTACCAAATTTCGTTCCATTAGGTTCCACCGTGTTCGAATTAATAGGGGGAATCTATTTTGACATAAGGAGGGCCGCCATCCGCAAACTATTAGGCGAATGACCTATTAGATTGGTCAAAGGATGCTCCCTCCATAAAGGTATGTAGTTGCAAAATTTGGTAGAGATCGGATGATTAGGGTAATCGTAATTTGATTTAAGCTTTGAACATTCGTGTGGCCACCATTACGTTTCAGTCAAGATGGCGGCGATATAAAACATGACACTGGGGTGCTTTTTGTTAGTACTACCTCTGTACCAAATTTCGTTCCATTCGGTTGCACCGTGTTCGAATTAATAGGGGGAATCCATTTTCACACAAAGATGGCCGCCATCCGCAAAGTATTACGCTTATGACCCATTAGATTGGGCAAAGGATGCTCCCTCCATAAAGGTATGTAGTTGCAAAATTTGGTAGAGATCGGATGATAAGGTTAATCGTAATTTGATTTAAGCTTTGAACATTTGTGTGGCCGCCATTACGTTTCCGTCAAGATTGCGGCGATATAAAACATGACACTGAGGTGCATTTTGTTATTACTACCTCTGTACCAAATTTCGTTCCATTCGGTTGCACCGTGTTCGAATTAATAGGGGGAATCAATTTTGACATAAAGATGGCCGCCATCCGCAAACTATTAGGCGAATGACCTATTAGATTGGTCAAAAGATGCTCCCTCCATAAAGGTATGTTGTTGCAAAATTTGGTAGAGATTGGATGATTAGGTTAATCGTAATTTGATTTAAGCTTTGAACATTTGTGTGGCCGCCATTACGTTTCCGTCAAGACGGCGATATAAAACATGACACCGGGGTGCCGTTTTTTAGTACTACCTCTGTACCAAATTTCGTTCCATTCGGTTGCACCGTGTTCAAATTAATAGGGGGAATCGATTTTCACACAAAGATGGCCGCCATACGCAAACTATTACGCTGATGACCTATTAGTTTGGTCAAAGGATGCTCCCCCCATAAAGGTATGTAGTTGCAAAATTTGGTAGAGATCGGATGATCAGGTTAGTCGTAATTTGATTTAAGCTTTGAACATTTGTTTGGCCGCCATTACATTTCCCTCAAGATGGCGGCGATATAAAACATGACACTGAGTTGCGCCTTGCTACTGCTACCTCTGTACCAAAAATTCGTTCCATTCGGTTCCACCGTGTTCGAATTAATAGGGGGAATCGATTTTCACACAAAGATGGCCGCCATCCGCAAACTATTAGGCGAATAACCTATTAGATTGGTCAAATGATGCTCCCTCCATAAAGGTATTTAGTTGCAAAATTTGGTAGAGCTCGGATGATTAGGTTAATCGTAATTTGATTTAAGCTTTGAACATTTGTGTGGCCGCCATTACGTTTCGGTCAAGATGGCGACGATATAAATCATGACACTGAGGTGCCCTTTGCTAGTGCTACCTCTGTAACAAATTGCGTTCCATTCGGTTCCACCGTGTTCGAATTAATAGGGGGAATCAAATTTGACATACAGATGGCCGCCATCCGCAAACTATAAGGCTAATAACCTATTAGATTGGTCAAAAGATGCTCCCTCCATAAAGGTATTTAGTTGCAAAGTTTGGTAGAGATCGGATGGTTATGTTAGTCGTAATTTAACTTAAGCTTTGAACATTTGTGTGGCCGCCATTACGTTTCAGTCAAGATGGCGACGATATAAAACATGACACTGGGGTGCCTTTTGTTACTACTACCTCTGTACCAAATTTCGTTCCGATCGGTTGCACCGTGTTCGAATTAATAGGGGGAATCGATTTTCACACAAAGATGGCCGCCATCCGCAAACTATTACGCTGATGACCTATTAGTTTGGTCAAAGGATGCTCCCCACATAAAGGTATGTTGTTGCAAAATTTGGATGAGATCGGATGATTAGGTTTGTCGTAATTTGATTTAAGCTTTGAACATTTGTGTGGCCGCCATTACGTTTCCCTCAAGATGGCGGCGATATAAAACATGACAATCAGGTGCGCTATGCTACTGCTACCCCTGTACCAAATTTCGTTCCATTCGGTTGCACCGTGTTCGAATTAATAGGGGGAATCCATTTTCACACAAAGATGGCCGCCATCCGCAAAGTATTACGCTGATGACCTATTAGATTGGTCAAAGGATGCACACTCCATAAAGGTATGTAGTTGCAAAATTTGGTAGAGATCGGATGATTAGGTTAATCGTAATTTGATTTAAGCATTGAACATTCGTGTGGCCGCCATTACGTTTCAGTCAAGATGGCGGCGATATAAAACATGACACTGGGGTGCCTTTTGTTAGTACTACCTCTGTACCAAATTTCGTTCCATTCGGTTGCACCGTGTTCGAATTAATAGGGGGAATCCATTTTCACACAAAGATGGCCGCCATCCGCAAAGTATTACGGTGATGACCTATTGGATTGGTCAAAGGATGCTCCCTCCATAAAGGTATGTAGTTGCAAAATTTGGTAAAGATCGGATGATTAGGTTAACCGTAATTTGATTTAAGCTTTGAACATTCGTGTGGATGCCATTAACTTTCAGTCAAGATGGCGGCGATATAATACATGACACTGAGGTGCCCTTCGCTAGTGCTACCTCTGTACCAAATTTCGTTCCATTCGGTTCCACCGTGTTCGAATTAATACGGGGAATCAATTTTGACATAAGGAGGGCCGCCATCCGCAAAGTATTACAATGATGACCTATTAGATTGGCTAAAGGATGCTCCCTCCATAAAGGTATGTAGTTGCAAAATTTGGTAGAGATCGGATGATTAGGTTAATCGTAATTTGATTTAAGCTTTGAACATTCGTGTGGCCGCCATTACGTTTCCGTCAAGATGGCGGCGATATAAAACATGACAGTGAGGTGCCCTTTGCTAGTGCTACCTCTGTACCAAATTTCGTTCCATTCGGTTCCACCGTGTTCGAATCAATAGGGGGAATCTATTTTGACATAAGGAGGGCCGCCATCCGCAAACTATTAGGCGAATGACCTATTAGATTGGTCAACGGATGCTCCCTCCATAAAGGTATGTAGTTGCAAAATTTGGTAGAGATCGGATGATTAGGGTAATCGTAATTTGATTTAAGCTTTGAACATTCGTGTGGCCGCCATTACGTTTCAGTCAAGACGGCGGCGATATAAAACATGACACTGGGGTGCTTTTTGTTAGTACTACCTCTGTACCAAATTTCGTTCCATTCGGTTGCACCGTGTTCGAATTAATAGGGGGAATCCATTTTCACACAAAGATGGCCGCCATCCGCAAAGTATTACGCTTATGACCTATTAGATTGGTCAAAGGATGCTCCCTCCATAAAGGTATGTAGTTGCAATATTTGGTAGAGATCGGATGATAAGGTTAATCGTAATTTGATTTAAGCTTTGAACATTTGTGTGGCCGCCATTACGTTTCAGTCAAGATGGCGGCGATATAAGACATGACACTGAGATGCCCTTTGCTAGTATTACCTCTGTACCAAATTTCGTTCCATTCGGTTGCACCGTGTTCGAATTAATAGGGGGAATCGATTTTCACACAAAGGTGGCCGCCATCCGCAAACCGTTACGCTGATGACCTATTAGTTTGGTCAAAGGATGCTCCCCACATAAAGGTATGTTGTTGCAAAATTTGGATGAGATCGGATGATTAGGTTCGTCGTAATTTGATTTAAGCTTTGAACATTCGTGTGGCCGCCATTACGTTTCAGTCAAGATGGTGGCGATATGAAACATGACACTGAGATGCCTTTTGTTAGTACTACCTCTGTACCAAATTTCGTTCCATTCGGTTGCACCGTGTTAGAATTAATAGGGGGATTCGATTTTCACACAAAGATGGCCGCCATCCGCAAACTATTACGCCGATGACCTACTAGTTTGGTCAGAGGATGCTCCCCCCATAAAGGTATGTTGTTGCAAAATTTGGTAGAGATCGGATGATTAGGTTAGTCGTAATTTGTTTTAAGCTTTGAACATTTGTGTGGCCGCCATTACGTTTCCCTCAAGATGGCGGCGATATAAAACATGACACTGAGGTGCCCTTTGCTAGTGCTACCTCTGTACCAAATTTCGTTCCATTCGGTTCCACCGTGTTCGAATTAATACGGGGAATCAATTTTGACATAAGGAGGGCCGCCATCCGCAAACTATTAGGCGAATGACCTATTAGATTGGTCAAAGGATGCTCCCTCCATAAAGGTATGTAGTTGCAAAATTTGGTAGAGATCGGATGATTAGGTTAATCGTAATTTGATTTAAGCTTTGAACATTCGTGTGGCCGCCATTACGTTTCCGTCATGATGGCGGCGATATAAAACATGACAGTGAGGTGCCCTTTGCTAGTGCTACATCTGTACCAAATTTCGTTCCATTAGGTTCCACCGTGTTCGAATTAATAGGGGGAATCTATTTTGACATAAGGAGGGCCGCCATCCGCAAACTATTAGGCGAATGACCTATTAGATTGGTCAAAGGATGCTCCCTCCATAAAGGTATGTAGTTGCAAAATTTGGTAGAGATCGGATGATTAGGGTAATCGTAATTTGATTTAAGCTTTGAACATTCGTGTGGCCACCATTACGTTTCAGTCAAGATGGCGGCGATATAAAACATGACACTGGGGTGCTTTTTGTTAGTACTACCTCTGTACCAAATTTCGTTCCATTCGGTTGCACCGTGTTCGAATTAATAGGGGGAATCCATTTTCACACAAAGATGGCCGCCATCCGCAAAGTATTACGCTTATGACCCATTAGATTGGGCAAAGGATGCTCCCTCCATAAAGGTATGTAGTTGCAAAATTTGGTAGAGATCGGATGATAAGGTTAATCGTAATTTGATTTAAGCTTTGAACATTTGTGTGGCCGCCATTACGTTTCCGTCAAGATTGCGGCGATATAAAACATGACACTGAGGTGCATTTTGTTATTACTACCTCTGTACCAAATTTCGTTCCATTCGGTTGCACCGTGTTCGAATTAATAGGGGGAATCAATTTTGACATAAAGATGGCCGCCATCCGCAAACTATTAGGCGAATGACCTATTAGATTGGTCAAAAGATGCTCCCTCCATAAAGGTATGTTGTTGCAAAATTTGGTAGAGATTGGATGATTAGGTTAATCGTAATTTGATTTAAGCTTTGAACATTTGTGTGGCCGCCATTACGTTTCCGTCAAGACGGCGATATAAAACATGACACCGGGGTGCCGTTTTTTAGTACTACCTCTGTACCAAATTTCGTTCCATTCGGTTGCACCGTGTTCAAATTAATAGGGGGAATCGATTTTCACACAAAGATGGCCGCCATACGCAAACTATTACGCTGATGACCTATTAGTTTGGTCAAAGGATGCTCCCCCCATAAAGGTATGTAGTTGCAAAATTTGGTAGAGATCGGATGATCAGGTTAGTCGTAATTTGATTTAAGCTTTGAACATTTGTTTGGCCGCCATTACATTTCCCTCAAGATGGCGGCGATATAAAACATGACACTGAGTTGCGCCTTGCTACTGCTACCTCTGTACCAAAAATTCGTTCCATTCGGTTCCACCGTGTTCGAATTAATAGGGGGAATCGATTTTCACACAAAGATGGCCGCCATCCGCAAACTATTAGGCGAATAACCTATTAGATTGGTCAAATGATGCTCCCTCCATAAAGGTATTTAGTTGCAAAATTTGGTAGAGCTCGGATGATTAGGTTAATCGTAATTTGATTTAAGCTTTGAACATTTGTGTGGCCGCCATTACGTTTCGGTCAAGATGGCGACGATATAAATCATGACACTGAGGTGCCCTTTGCTAGTGCTACCTCTGTAACAAATTGCGTTCCATTCGGTTCCACCGTGTTCGAATTAATAGGGGGAATCAAATTTGACATACAGATGGCCGCCATCCGCAAACTATAAGGCTAATAACCTATTAGATTGGTCAAAAGATGCTCCCTCCATAAAGGTATTTAGTTGCAAAGTTTGGTAGAGATGGGATGGTTATGTTAGTCGTAATTTAACTTAAGCTTTGAACATTTGTGTGGCCGCCATTACGTTTCAGTCAAGATGGCGACGATATAAAACATGACACTGGGGTGCCTTTTGTTACTACTACCTCTGTACCAAATTTCGTTCCGATCGGTTGCACCGTGTTCGAATTAATAGGGGGAATCGATTTTCACACAAAGATGGCCGCCATCCGCAAACTATTACGCTGATGACCTATTAGTTTGGTCAAAGGATGCTCCTTCCATAAAGGTATGTCGTTGCAAAATTTGGATGAGATCGGATGATTAGGTTAGTCGTAATTTGATTTAAGCTTTGAACATTTGTGTGGCCGCCATTACGTTTCCCTCAAGATGGCGGCGATATAAAACATGACACTGAGGTGCCCTTTGCTAGTGCTACCTCTGTACCAAATTTCGTTCCATTCGGTTCCATCGTGTTCGAATTAATAGGAGGAATCGATTTTCACACAAAGATGGCCGCCATCCGCAAACTATTAGGCGAATAACCTATTAGATTGGTCAAATGATGCTCCCTCCATTAAGGTATGTAGTTGCAAAATTTGGTAGAGATCGAATGATTATGTTAATCGTAATTTGATTTAAGCTTTGAACATTTGTGTGGCCGCCATTACGTTTCCGTCAAGATTGCGGCGATATAAAACATGACACTGGGGTGCCTTTTGTTAGTACTACCTCTGTACCAAATTTCGTTCCATTCGGTTGCACCGTGTTCGAATTAATAGGGGGAATCCATTTTCACACAAAGATGGCCGCCATCCGCAAAGTATTACGCTGATGACCTATTAGATTGGTCAAAGGATGCTCCCTCCATAAAGGTATGTAGTTGCCAAATTTGGTAGAGATCGGATGATTAGATTATTCGTAATTTGATTTAAGCTTTGAACATTCGTGTGGCCGCCATTACGTTTCCGTCAAGATGGCGGCGATATAAAACATGACAGTGATGTGCCCTTTGCTAGTACTACCTCTGTACCATATTTCGTTCCATTCGGTTCCACCGTGTTCGAATTAATAGGGGGAATCTATTTTGACATAAGGAGGGCCGCCATCCGCAAACTATTAGGCGAATGACCTACTAGATTGGTCAAAGGATGCTCCCTCCATAAAGGTATGTAGTTGCAAAATTTGGTAGAGATCGGATGATTAGGGTAATCGTAATTTGATTTAAGCTTTGAACATTCGTGTGGCCGCCATTACGTTTCAGTCAAGACGGCGGCGATATAAAACATGACACTGAGGTGCACTTTGCTAGTGCTACCTCTGTACCAAATTTCGTTCTATTCGGTTCCACCGTGTTCGAATTATTAGGGGAAATCAATTTTGACATAAGGAGGGCCGCCATCCGCAAACTATTAGGCGAATGACCTATTAGACTGGTCAAAGGATTCTCCCTCCATAAAGGTATGCAGTTGCAAAATTTGGTAGGGATCGGTTGGTTATGTTAGTCGTAATTTAACTTAAGCTTTGAACATTTGTGTGGCCGCCATAACGTTTCTGTCAATATGGCGGCGATATGAAACATGACACTGAGATGCCCTTTGCTGGTGCTACCTCTGTACCAAATTTCGTTCCATTCGGTTTCACCGTGTTTGAAATAATAGGGGGAATTGATTTTCACACAAAGATGGCCGCCATCCGCAAACTAATAGGCTAATGACCTATTCATTTGGTCAAAGGATGCTTCCTCTATGAGGGAATGTTGTTGCAAAATTTGGTAGAAATCGGATGATTAGGTTAATCGTAATTTGATTTAAGCTTTGAACATTTGTGTGGCCGCCATTACGTTTGCGTCAAGACGGCGATATAAAACATGACACTTGGGTGCCTTTTGTTAGTACTACCTCTGTACCAAATTTCGTTCCGATCGGTTGCACCGTGTTCGAATTAATAGGGGGAATCGATTTTCACACAAAGATGGCCGCCATCCGCAAACTATTACGCTGATGACCTATTAGTTTGGTCAAAGGATGCTCCTTCCATAAAGGTATGTTGTTGCAAAATTTGGTAGAGATCGGATGATTAGGTTAATCGTAATTTGATTTAAGCTTTGAACATTCGTGTGGCCGCCATTACGTTTCCGTCAAGATGGCGGCGATATAAAACATGACAGTGAGGTGCCCTTTGCTAGTGCTACCTCTGTACCAAATTTCGTTCCATTCGGTTCCACCGTGTTCGAATTAATAGGGGGAATCTATTTTGACATAAGGAGGGCCGCCATCCGCAAACTATTAGGCGAATGACCTATTAGATTGGTCAAAGGATGCTCCCTCCATAAAGGTATGTAGTTCCAAAATTTGGTAGAGATCGGATGATTAGGGTAATCGTAATTTGATTTAAGCTTTGAACATTCGTGTGGCCGCCATTACGTTTCAGTCAAGACGGCGGCGATATAAAACATGACACTGGGGTGCTTTTTGTTAGTACTACCTCGGTACCAAATTTCGTTCCATTCGGTTGCACCGTGTTCGAATTAATAGGGGGAATCCATTTTCACACAAAGATGGCCGCCATCCGCAAAGTATTACGCTTATGACCTATTAGATTGGTCAAAGGGTGCTCCCTCCATATAGGTATGTAATTGCAAAATTTGGTAGAGATCGGATGATAAGGTTAATCGTAATTTGATTTAAGCTTTGAACATTTGTGTGGCCGCCATTACGTTTCAGTCAAGATGGCGGCGATATAAGACATGACACTGAGATGCCCTTTGCTAGTATTACCTCTGTACCAAATTTCGTTCCATTCGGTTGCACCGTGTTCGAATTAATAGGGGGAATCGATTTTCACACAAAGGTGGCCGCCATCCGCAAACCGTTACGCTGATGACCTATTAGTTTGATCAAAGGATGCTCCCCACATAAAGGTATGTTGTTGCAAAATTTGGATGAGATCGAATGATTAGGTTAGTCGTAATTTCATTTAAGCTTTGAACATTCGTGTGGCCGCCATTACGTTTCAGTCAAGATGGTGGCGATATGAAACATGACACTTAGATGCTTTTTGTTAGTACTACCTCTGTACCAATTTTCGTTCCATTCGGTTGCACCGTGTTCGAATTAATAGGGGGAATCCATTTTCACACAAAGATGGCCGCCATCCGCAAAGTATTACGCTGATGACCTATTAGATTGGTCAAAGGATGCTCCCTCCATAAAGGTATGTAGTTGCAAAATTTGGTAGAGATCGGATGAGTAGGTTAATCGTAATTTGATTTAAGCTTTGAACATTCGTGTGGCCGCCATTACGTTTCAGTCAAGATGGCGGCGATATAAAACATGACACTGGGGTGCCTTTAGTTAGTACTACCTCAGTACCAAATTTCGTTCCATTCGGTTGCACCGTGTTCGAATTAATAGGGGGAATCCATTTTCACACAAAGATGGCCGCCATCCGCAAAGTATTACGCTGATGTCCTATTAGATTGGTCAAAGGATGCTCCCTCCATAAAGGTATGTAGTTGCAAAATTTGGTAGAGATCGGATGATTAGGTTAATCGTAATTAGATTTAAGCTTTGAACATTCGTGTGGATGCCATTAACTTTCAGTCAAGATGGCGGCGATATAATACATGACACTGAGGTGCCCTTTGCTAGTGCTACCTCTGTACCAAATTTCGTTCCATTCGGTTCCACCGTGTTCGAATTAATACGGGGAATCAATTTTGACATAAGGAGGGCCGCCATCCGCAAACTATTCGGCGAATGACCTATTAGATTGGTCAAAGGATGCTCCCTCCATAAAGGTATGTAATTGCAAAATTTGGTAGAGATCGGACGATTAGGTTAATCGTAATTTGATTTAAGCTTTGAACATTCGTGTGGCCGCCATTACGTTTCCGTCAAGATGGCGGCGATATAAAACATGACAGTGAGGTGCCCTTTGCTAGTGCTACCTCTGTACCAAATTTCGTTCCATTCGGTTGGACCGTGTTCGAATTAATAGGGGGAATCTATTTTGACATGAGGAGGGCCGCCATCCGCAAACTATTAGGCGAATGACCTATTAGATTGGTTAAAGGATGCTCCCTCCATAAAGGTATGTAGTTGCAAAATTTGGTAGAGATCGGATGATTAGGGTAATCGTAATTTGATTTAAGCTTTGAACAGTCGTGTGGCCGCCAGTACGTTTCAGTCAAGATGGCGGCGATATAAAACATGACACTGGGGTGCTTTTTGTTAGTACTACCTCTGTACCAAATTTCGTTCCATTCGGTTGCACCGTGTTCGAATTAATAGGGGGAATCCATTTTCACACAAAGATGGCCGCCATCCGCAAATTATTACGCTCATGACCTATTAGATTGGTCAAAGGATGCTCCCTCCATAAAGGTATATAGTTGCAAAATTTGGTAGAGATCGGATGATAAGGTTAATCGTAATTTGATTTAAGCTTTGAACATTCGTGTGGATGCCATTAGCTTTCAGTCCAGATGGCGGCGATATAAAACATGACACTGAGGTGCCCTTTGCTAGTGCTACCTCTGTAGCAAATTTCGTTCCATTCGGTTCCACCGTGTTCGAATTAATACGGGGAATCAATTTTGACATAAGGAGGGCCGCCATCCGCAAACTATCAGGCGAATAACCTATTAGATTGGTCAAAGGATGCTCCCTCCATAAAGGTATGTAGTTGCAAAATTTGGTAGAGATCGGATGATTTGCGTAATCGTAATTTGATTTAAGCTTTGAACATTCGTGTGGCCGCCATTACGTTTCGGTCAAGATGGCGGCGATATAAGACATGACACTGAGATGCCCTTTGCTAGTATTACCTCTGTACCAAATTTCGTTCCATTCGGTTGCACCGTGTTCGAATTAATAGGGGGAATCGATTTTCACACAAAGGTGGCCGCCATCCGCAAACCGTTACGCTGATGACCTATTAGTTTGGTCAAAGGATGCTCCCCACATAAAGGTATGTTGTTGCAAAATTTGGATGAGATCGGATGATTAGGTTAGTCGTAATTTGATTTAAGCTTTGAACATTCGTGTGGCCGTCATTACGTTGCAGTCAAGATGGTGGCGATATGAAACATGACACTGAGATGCCTTTTGTTAGTACTACCTCTGTACCAAATTTCGTTCCATTCGGTTGCACCGTGTTAGAATTAATAGGGGGAATCGATTTTCACACAAAGATGGCCGCCATCCGCAAACTGTTACGCTGATGACCTACTAGTTTGGTCAAAGGATGCTCCCTCCATAAAGGTATGTTGTTGCAACATTTGGTAGAGATCGGATGATTAGGTTAGTCGTAATTTGATTTAAGCTTTGAGCATTTGTGTGGCCGCCATTACGTTTCCCTCAAGATGGCGGCGATATAAAACATGACACTGAGGTGCCTTTTGTTAGTACTACCTCTGTACCAAATTTCGTTTCGATCGGTTGCACCGTGTTCGAATTAATAGGGGGAATCGATTTTCACACAAAGGTGGCCGCCATCCGCAAACCGTTACGCTGATGACCTATTAGTTTGGTCAAAGGATGCTCCCCACATAAAGGTATGTTGTTGCAAAATTTGGATGAGATCGGATGATTAGGTTTGTCGTAATTTGATTTAAGCTTTGAACATTTGTGTGGCCGCCATTACGTTTCCCTCAAGATGGCGGCGATATAAAACATGACAATCAGGTGCGCTATGCTACTGCTACCCCTGTACCAAATTTCGTTCCATTCGGTTGCACCGTGTTCGAATTAATAGGGGGAATCCATTTTCACACAAAGATGGCCGCCATCCGCAAAGTATTACGCTGATGACCTATTAGATTGGTCAAAGGATGCACACTCCATAAAGGTATGTAGTTGCAAAATTTGGTAGAGATCGGATGATTATGTTAATCGTAATTTGATTTAAGCTTTGAACATTCGTGTGGCCGCCATTACGTTTCAGTCAAGATGGCGGCGATATATAAACATGACACTGGGGTGCCTTTTGTTAGTACTACCTCTGTACCAAATTTCGTTCCATTCGGTTGCACCGTGTTCGAATTAATAGGGGGAATCCATTTTCACACAAAGATGGCCGCCATCCGCAAAGTATTACGGTGATGACCTATTGGATTGGTCAAAGGATGCTCCCTCCATAAAGGTATGTAGTTGCAAAATTTGGTAAAGATCGGATGATTAGGTTAACCGTAATTTGATTTAAGCTTTGAACATTCGTGTGGATGCCATTAACTTTCAGTCAAGATGGCGGCGATATAATACATGACACTGAGGTGCCCTTCGCTAGTGCTACCTCTGTACCAAATTTCGTTCCATTCGGTTCCACCGTGTTCGAATTAATACGGGGAATCAATTTTGACATAAGGAGGGCCGCCATCCGCAAAGTATTACAATGATGACCTATTAGATTGGCTAAAGGATGCTCCCTCCATAAAGGTATGTAGTTGCAAAATTTGGTAGAGATCGGATGATTAGGTTAATCGTAATTTGATTTAAGCTTTGAACATTCGTGTGGCCGCCATTACGTTTCCGTCAAGATGGCGGCGATATAAAACATGACAGTGAGGTGCCCTTTGCTAGTGCTACCTCTGTACCAAATTTCGTTCCATTCGGTTCCACCGTGTTCGAATCAATAGGGGGAATCTATTTTGACATAAGGAGGGCCGCCATCCGCAAACTATTAGGCGAATGACCTATTAGATTGGTCAAAGGATGCTCCCTCCATAAAGGTATGTAGTTGCAAAATTTGGTAGAGATCGGATGATTAGGGTAATCGTAATTTGATTTAAGCTTTGAACATTCGTGTGGCCGCCATTACGTTTCAGTCAAGACGGCGGCGATATAAAACATGACACTGGGGTGCTTTTTGTTAGTACTACCTCTGTACCAAATTTCGTTCCATTCGGTTGCACCGTGTTCGAATTAATAGGGGGAATCCATTTTCACACAAAGATGGCCGCCATCCGCAAAGTATTACGCTTATGACCTATTAGATTGGTCAAAGGATGCTCCCTCCATAAAGGTATGTAGTTGCAATATTTGGTAGAGATCGGATGATAAGGTTAATCGTAATTTGATTTAAGCTTTGAACATTTGTGTGGCCGCCATTACGTTTCAGTCAAGATGGCGGCGATATAAGACATGACACTGAGATGCCCTTTGCTAGTATTACCTCTGTACCAAATTTCGTTCCATTCGGTTGGACCGTGTTCGAATTAATAGGGGGAATCTATTTTGACATGAGGAGGGCCGCCATCCGCAAACTATTAGGCGAATGACCTATTAGATTGGTTAAAGGATGCTCCCTCCATAAAGGTATGTAGTTGCAAAATTTGGTAGAGATCGGATGATTAGGGTAATCGTAATTTGATTTAAGCTTTGAACAGTCGTGTGGCCGCCAGTACGTTTCAGTCAAGATGGCGGCGATATAAAACATGACACTGGGGTGCTTTTTGTTAGTACTACCTCTGTACCAAATTTCGTTCCATTCGGTTGCACCGTGTTCGAATTAATAGGGGGAATCCATTTTCACACAAAGATGGCCGCCATCCGCAAAGTATTACGCTTATGACCTATTAGATTGGTCAAAGGGTGCTCCCTCCATATAGGTATGTAATTGCAAAATTTGGTAGAGATCGGATGATAAGGTTAATCGTAATTTGATTTAAGCTTTGAACATTTGTGTGGCCGCCATTACGTTTCAGTCAAGATGGCGGCGATATAAGACATGACACTGAGATGCCCTTTGCTAGAATTACCTCTGTACCAAATTTCGTTCCATTCGGTTGCACCGTGTTCGAATTAATAGGGGGAATCGATTTTCACACAAAGGTGGCCGCCATCCGCAAACCGTTACGCTGATGACCTATTAGTTTGATCAAAGGATGCTCCCCACATAAAGGTATGTTGTTGCAAAATTTGGATGAGATCGAATGATTAGGTTAGTCGTAATTTCATTTAAGCTTTGAACATTCGTGTGGCCGCCATTACGTTTCAGTCAAGATGGTGGCGATATGAAACATGACACTTAGATGCTTTTTGTTAGTACTACCTCTGTACCAATTTTCGTTCCATTCGGTTGCACCGTGTTCGAATTAATAGGGGGAATCCATTTTCACACAAAGATGGCCGCCATCCGCAAAGTATTACGCTGATGACCTATTAGATTGGTCAAAGGATGCTCCCTCCATAAAGGTATGTAGTTGCAAAATTTGGTAGAGATCGGATGAGTAGGTTAATCGTAATTTGATTTAAGCTTTGAACATTCGTGTGGCCGCCATTACGTTTCAGTCAAGATGGCGGCGATATAAAACATGACACTGGGGTGCCTTTAGTTAGTACTACCTCAGTACCAAATTTCGTTCCATTCGGTTGCACCGTGTTCGAATTAATAGGGGGAATCCATTTTCACACAAAGATGGCCGCCATCCGCAAAGTATTACGCTGATGACCTATTAGATTGGTCAAAGGATGCTCCCTCCATAAAGGTATGTAGTTGCAAAATTTGGTAGAGATCGGATGATTAGGTTAATCGTAATTAGATTTAAGCTTTGAACATTCGTGTGGATGCCATTAACTTTCAGTCAAGATGGCGACGATATAATACATGACACTGAGGTGCCCTTTGCTAGTGCTACCTCTGTACCAAATTTCGTTCCATTCGGTTCCACCGTGTTCGAATTAATACGGGGAATCAATTTTGACATAAGGAGGGCCGCCATCCGCAAACTATTCGGCGAATGACCTATTAGATTGGTCAAAGGATGCTCCCTCCATAAAGGTATGTAATTGCAAAATTTGGTAGAGATCGGACGATTAGGTTAATCGTAATTTGATTTAAGCTTTGAACATTCGTGTGGCCGCCATTACGTTTCCGTCAAGATGGCGGCGATATAAAACATGACAGTGAGGTGCCCTTTGCTAGTGCTACCTCTGTACCAAATTTCGTTCCATTCGGTTGGACCGTGTTCGAATTAATAGGGGGAATCTATTTTGACATGAGGAGGGCCGCCATCCGCAAACTATTAGGCGAATGACCTATTAGATTGGTTAAAGGATGCTCCCTCCATAAAGGTATGTAGTTGCAAAATTTGGTAGAGATCGGATGATTAGGGTAATCGTAATTTGATTTAAGCTTTGAACAGTCGTGTGGCCGCCAGTACGTTTCAGTCAAGATGGCGGCGATATAAAACATGACACTGGGGTGCTTTTTGTTAGTACTACCTCTGTACCAAATTTCGTTCCATTCGGTTGCACCGTGTTCGAATTAATAGGGGGAATCCATTTTCACACAAAGATGGCCGCCATCCGCAAATTATTACGCTCATGACCTATTAGATTGGTCAAAGGATGCTCCCTCCATAAAGGTATATAGTTGCAAAATTTGGTAGAGATCGGATGATAAGGTTAATCGTAATTTGATTTAAGCTTTGAACATTCGTGTGGATGCCATTAGCTTTCAGTCCAGATGGCGGCGATATAAAACATGACACTGAGGTGCCCTTTGCTAGTGCTACCTCTGTAGCAAATTTCGTTCCATTCGGTTCCACCGTGTTCGAATTAATACGGGGAATCAATTTTGACATAAGGAGGGCCGCCATCCGCAAACTATCAGGCGAATGACCTATTAGATTGGTCAAAGGATGCTCCCTCCATAAAGGTATGTAGTTGCAAAATTTGGTAGAGATCGGATGATTTGCGTAATCGTAATTTGATTTAAGCTTTGAACATTCGTGTGGCCGCCATTACGTTTCGGTCAAGATGGCGGCGATATAAGACATGACACTGAGATGCCCTTTGCTAGTATTACCTCTGTACCAAATTTCGTTCCATTCGGTTGCACCGTGTTCGAATTAATAGGGGGAATCGATTTTCACACAAAGGTGGCCGCCATCCGCAAACCGTTACGCTGATGACCTATTAGTTTGGTCAAAGGATGCTCCCCACATAAAGGTATGTTGTTGCAAAATTTGGATGAGATCGGATGATTAGGTTAGTCGTAATTTGATTTAAGCTTTGAACATTCGTGTGGCCGCCATTACGTTGCAGTCAAGATGGTGGCGATATGAAACATGACACTGAGATGCCTTTTGTTAGTACTACCTCTGTACCAAATTTCGTTCCATTCGGTTGCACCGTGTTAGAATTAATAGGGGGAATCGATTTTCACACAAAGATGGCCGCCATCCGCAAACTATTACGCTGATGACCTACTAGTTTGGTCAAAGGATGCTCCCTCCATAAAGGTATGTTGTTGCAACATTTGGTAGAGATCGGATGATTAGGTTAGTCGTAATTTGATTTAAGCTTTGAGCATTTGTGTGGCCGCCATTACGTTTCCCTCAAGATGGCGGCGATATAAAACATGACACTGAGGTGCCTTTTGTTAGTACTACCTCTGTACCAAATTTCGTTCCGATCGGTTGCACCGTGTTCGAATTAATAGGGGGAATCGATTTTCACACAAAGGTGGCCGCCATCCGCAAACCGTTACGCTGATGACCTATTAGTTTGGTCAAAGGATGCTCCCCACATAAAGGTATGTTGTTGCAAAATTTGGATGAGATCGGATGATTAGGTTTGTCGTAATTTGATTTAAGCTTTGAACATTTGTGTGGCCGCCATTACGTTTCCCTCAAGATGGCGGCGATATAAAAGATGACAATCAGGTGCGCTATGCTACTGCTACCCCTGTACCAAATTTCGTTCCATTCGGTTGCACCGTGTTCGAATTAATAGGGGGAATCCATTTTCACACAAAGATGGCCGCCATCCGCAAAGTATTACGCTGATGACCTATTAGATTGGTCAAAGGATGCACACTCCATAAAGGTATGTAGTTGCAAAATTTGGTAGAGATCGGATGATTAGGTTAATCGTAATTTGATTTAAGCTTTGAACATTCGTGTGGCCGCCATTACGTTTCAGTCAAGATGGCGGCGATATATAAACATGACACTGGGGTGCCTTTTGTTAGTACTACCTCTGTACCAAATTTCGTTCCATTCGGTTGCACCGTGTTCGAATTAATAGGGGGAATCCATTTTCACACAAAGATGGCCGCCATCCGCAAAGTATTACGGTGATGACCTATTGGATTGGTCAAAGGATGCTCCCTCCATAAAGGTATGTAGTTGCAAAATTTGGTAAAGATCGGATGATTAGGTTAACCGTAATTTGATTTAAGCTTTGAACATTCGTGTGGATGCCATTAACTTTCAGTCAAGATGGCGGCGATATAATACATGACACT
Organism: Meconema thalassinum; assembly: GCA_946902985.2. Classification (NCBI taxonomy): domain Eukaryota; kingdom Metazoa; phylum Arthropoda; class Insecta; order Orthoptera; family Tettigoniidae; genus Meconema; species Meconema thalassinum. The sequence goes on along the minus strand of OX336393.1, from coordinate 452,379,574 downwards.
GAGGTGCCCTTCGCTAGTGCTACCTCTGTACCAAATTTCGTTCCATTCGGTTCCACCGTGTTCGAATTAATACGGGGAATCAATTTTGACATAAGGAGGGCCGCCATCCGCAAAGTATTACAATGATGACCTATTAGATTGGCTAAAGGATGCTCCCTCCATAAAGGTATGTAGTTGCAAAATTTGGTAGAGATCGGATGATTAGGTTAATCGTAATTTGATTTAAGCTTTGAACATTCGTGTGGCCGCCATTACGTTTCCGTCAAGATGGCGGCGATATAAAACATGACAGTGAGGTGCCCTTTGCTAGTGCTACCTCTGTACCAAATTTCGTTCCATTCGGTTCCACCGTGTTCGAATCAATAGGGGGAATCTATTTTGACATAAGGAGGGCCGCCATCCGCAAACTATTAGGCGAATGACCTATTAGATTGGTCAAAGGATGCTCCCTCCATAAAGGTATGTAGTTGCAAAATTTGGTAGAGATCGGATGATTAGGGTAATCGTAATTTGATTTAAGCTTTGAACATTCGTGTGGCCGCCATTACGTTTCAGTCAAGACGGCGGCGATATAAAACATGACACTGGGGTGCTTTTTGTTAGTACTACCTCTGTACCAAATTTCGTTCCATTCGGTTGCACCGTGTTCGAATTAATAGGGGGAATCCATTTTCACACAAAGATGGCCGCCATCCGCAAAGTATTACGCTTATGACCTATTAGATTGGTCAAAGGATGCTCCCTCCATAAAGGTATGTAGTTGCAATATTTGGTAGAGATCGGATGATAAGGTTAATCGTAATTTGATTTAAGCTTTGAACATTTGTGTGGCCGCCATTACGTTTCAGTCAAGATGGCGGCGATATAAGACATGACACTGAGATGCCCTTTGCTAGTATTACCTCTGTACCAAATTTCGTTCCATTCGGTTGGACCGTGTTCGAATTAATAGGGGGAATCTATTTTGACATGAGGAGGGCCGCCATCCGCAAACTATTAGGCGAATGACCTATTAGATTGGTTAAAGGATGCTCCCTCCATAAAGGTATGTAGTTGCAAAATTTGGTAGAGATCGGATGATTAGGGTAATCGTAATTTGATTTAAGCTTTGAACAGTCGTGTGGCCGCCAGTACGTTTCAGTCAAGATGGCGGCGATATAAAACATGACACTGGGGTGCTTTTTGTTAGTACTACCTCTGTACCAAATTTCGTTCCATTCGGTTGCACCGTGTTCGAATTAATAGGGGGAATCCATTTTCACACAAAGATGGCCGCCATCCGCAAATTATTACGCTCATGACCTATTAGATTGGTCAAAGGATGCTCCCTCCATAAAGGTATATAGTTGCAAAATTTGGTAGAGATCGGATGATAAGGTTAATCGTAATTTGATTTAAGCTTTGAACATTCGTGTGGATGCCATTAGCTTTCAGTCCAGATGGCGGCGATATAAAACATGACACTGAGGTGCCCTTTGCTAGTGCTACCTCTGTAGCAAATTTCGTTCCATTCGGTTCCACCGTGTTCGAATTAATACGGGGAATCAATTTTGACATAAGGAGGGCCGCCATCCGCAAACTATCAGGCGAATGACCTATTAGATTGGTCAAAGGATGCTCCCTCCATAAAGGTATGTAGTTGCAAAATTTGGTAGAGATCGGATGATTTGCGTAATCGTAATTTGATTTAAGCTTTGAACATTCGTGTGGCCGCCATTACGTTTCGGTCAAGATGGCGGCGATATAAGACATGACACTGAGATGCCCTTTGCTAGTATTACCTCTGTACCAAATTTCGTTCCATTCGGTTGCACCGTGTTCGAATTAATAGGGGGAATCGATTTTCACACAAAGGTGGCCGCCATCCGCAAACCGTTACGCTGATGACCTATTAGTTTGGTCAAAGGATGCTCCCCACATAAAGGTATGTTGTTGCAAAATTTGGATGAGATCGGATGATTAGGTTAGTCGTAATTTGATTTAAGCTTTGAACATTCGTGTGGCCGCCATTACGTTGCAGTCAAGATGGTGGCGATATGAAACATGACACTGAGATGCCTTTTGTTAGTACTACCTCTGTACCAAATTTCGTTCCATTCGGTTGCACCGTGTTAGAATTAATAGGGGGAATCGATTTTCACACAAAGATGGCCGCCATCCGCAAACTATTACGCTGATGACCTACTAGTTTGGTCAAAGGATGCTCCCCCCATAAAGGTATGTTGTTGCAACATTTGGTAGAGATCGGATGATTAGGTTAGTCGTAATTTGATTTAGGCTTTGAGCATTTGTGTGGCCGCCATTACGTTTCCCTCAAGATGGCGGCGATATAAAACATGACACTGAGGTGCCTTTTGTTAGTACTACCTCTGTACCAAATTTCGTTCCGATCGGTTGCACCGTGTTCGAATTAATAGGGGGAATCGATTTTCACACAAAGGTGGCCGCCATCCGCAAACCGTTACGCTGATGACCTATTAGTTTGGTCAAAGGATGCTCCCCACATAAAGGTATGTTGTTGCAAAATTTGGATGAGATCGGATGATTAGGTTTGTCGTAATTTGATTTAAGCTTTGAACATTTGTGTGGCCGCCATTACGTTTCCCTCAAGATGGCGGCGATATAAAACATGACAATCAGGTGCGCTATGCTACTGCTACCCCTGTACCAAATTTCGTTCCATTCGGTTGCACCGTGTTCGAATTAATAGGGGGAATCCATTTTCACACAAAGATGGCCGCCATCCGCAAAGTATTACGCTGATGACCTATTAGATTGGTCAAAGGATGCACACTCCATAAAGGTATGTAGTTGCAAAATTTGGTAGAGATCGGATGATTAGGTTAATCGTAATTTGATTTAAGCTTTGAACATTCGTGTGGCCGCCATTACGTTTCAGTCAAGATGGCGGCGATATAAAACATGACACTGGGGTGCCTTTTGTTAGTACTACCTCTGTACCAAATTTCGTTCCATTCGGTTGCACCGTGTTCGAATTAATAGGGGGAATCCATTTTCACACAAAGATGGCCGCCATCCGCAAAGTATTACGGTGATGACCTATTGGATTGGTCAAAGGATGCTCCCTCCATAAAGGTATGTAGTTGCAAAATTTGGTAAAGATCGGATGATTAGGTTAACCGTAATTTGATTTAAGCTTTGAACATTCGTGTGGATGCCATTAACTTTCAGTCAAGATGGCGGCGATATAATACATGACACTGAGGTGCCCTTCGCTAGTGCTACCTCTGTACCAAATTTCGTTCCATTCGGTTCCACCGTGTTCGAATTAATACGGGGAATCAATTTTGACATAAGGAGGGCCGCCATCCGCAAAGTATTACAATGATGACCTATTATATTGGCTAAAGGATGCTCCCTCCATAAAGGTATGTAGTTGCAAAATTTGGTAGAGATCGGATGATTAGGTTAATCGTAATTTGATTTAAGCTTTGAACATTCGTGTGGCCGCCATTACGTTTCCGTCAAGATGGCGGCGATATAAAACATGACAGTGAGGTGCCCTTTGCTAGTGCTACCTCTGTACCAAATTTCGTTCCATTCGGTTCCACCGTGTTCGAATCAATAGGGGGAATCTATTTTGACATAAGGAGGGCCGCCATCCGCAAACTATTAGGCGAATGACCTATTAGATTGGTCAAAGGATGCTCCCTCCATAAAGGTATGTAGTTGCAAAATTTGGTAGAGATCGGATGATTAGGGTAATCGTAATTTGATTTAAGCTTTGAACATTCGTGTGGCCGCCATTACGTTTCAGTCAAGACGGCGGCGATATAAAACATGACACTGGGGTGCTTTTTGTTAGTACTACCTCTGTACCAAATTTCGTTCCATTCGGTTGCACCGTGTTCGAATTAATAGGGGGAATCCATTTTCACACAAAGATGGCCGCCATCCGCAAAGTATTACGCTTATGACCTATTAGATTGGTCAAAGGATGCTCCCTCCATAAAGGTATGTAGTTGCAATATTTGGTAGAGATCGGATGATAAGGTTAATCGTAATTTGATTTAAGCTTTGAACATTTGTGTGGCCGCCATTACGTTTCAGTCAAGATGGCGGCGATATAAGACATGACACTGAGATGCCCTTTGCTAGTATTACCTCTGTACCAAATTTCGTTCCATTCGGTTGCACCGTGTTCGAATTAATAGGGGGAATCGATTTTCACACAAAGGTGGCCGCCATCCGCAAACCGTTACGCTGATGACCTATTAGTTTGGTCAAAGGATGCTCCCCACATAAAGGTATGTTGTTGCAAAATTTGGATGAGATCGGATGATTAGGTTCGTCGTAATTTGATTTAAGCTTTGAACATTCGTGTGGCCGCCATTACGTTTCAGTCAAGATGGTGGCGATATGAAACATGACACTGAGATGCCTTTTGTTAGTACTACCTCTGTACCAAATTTCGTTCCATTCGGTTGCACCGTGTTAGAATTAATAGGGGGATTCGATTTTCACACAAAGATGGCCGCCATCCGCAAACTATTACGCTGATGACCTACTAGTTTGGTCAGAGGATGCTCCCCCCATAAAGGTATGTTGTTGCAAAATTTGGTAGAGATCGGATGATTAGATTAATTGTAATTTGATTTAAGCTTTGAGCATTTGTGTGGCCGCCATTACGTTTCCCTCAAGATGGCGGCGATATAAAACATGACACTGAGGTGCCTTTTGTTAGTACTACCTCTGTACCAAATTTCGTTCCGATCGGTTGCACCGTGTTCGAATTAATAGGGGGAATCGATTTTCACACAAAGATAGCCGCCATCCACAAACTATTACGCTGATGACCTACTAGTTTGGTCAGAGGATGCTCCCCCAATAAAGGTATGTTGTTGCAAAATTTGGTAGAGATCGGATGATTAGGTTTGTCGTAATTTGATTCAAGCTTTGAACATTTGTGTGGCCGCCATTACGTTTCCCTCAAGATGGCGGCGATATAAAACATGACAATGAGGTGCGCTATGCTACTGCTACCCCCGTACCAAATTTCGTTCCATTCGGTTCCATCGTGTTCGAATTAATAGGAGGAATCGATTTTCACACAAAGATGGCCGCCATCCGCAAACTATTAGGCGAATAACCCATTAGATTGGTCAAATGATGCTCCCTCCATAAAGGTATGTAGTTGCAAAATTTGGTAGAGATCGCATGATTATGTTAATCGTAATTTGATTTAAGCTTTGAACATTTGTGTGGCCGCCATTACGTTTCCGTCAAGATTGCGGCAATATAAAACATGACACTGGGGTGCCTTTTTTTAGTACTACCTCTGTACCAAATTTCGTTCCATTCGGTTGCACCGTGTTCGAATTATTAGGGGGAATCAATTTTGACATAAAGATGGCCGCCATCCGCAAACTATTAGGCGAATGACCTATTAGATTGGTCAAAAATGCTCCCTCCATAAAGGTATGTTGTTGCAAAATTTGGTAGAGATCGGATGTTTAGGTTAATCGTAATTTGATTTAAGCTTTGAACATTTGTGTGGCCGCCATTAGGTTTCCGTCAAGACGGCGATATAAAACATGACACTGGGGTGCCTTTTGTTAGTACTACCTCTGTACCAAATTTCGTTCCATTCGGTTGCACCGTGTTCGAATTAATAGGGGGAATCCATTTTCACACAAAGATGGCCGCCATCCGCAAAGTATTACGCTCATGACCTATTAGATTGGTCAAAGGATGCTCCCTCCATAAAGGTATGTAGTTGCAAAATTTGGTAGAGATCGGATGATTAGGTTAATCGTAATTTGATTTAAGCTTTGAACATTCGTGTGGCCGCCATTACGTTTCAGTCAAGATGGCGGCGATATAAAACATGACACTGGGGTGCCTTTTGTTAGTACTACCTCTGTACCAAATTTCGTTCCATTCGGTTGCACCGTGTTCGAATTAATAGGGGGAATCCATTTTCACACAAAGACGGCCGCCATCCGCATAGTATTACGCTGATGACCTATTAGATTGGTCAAAGGATGCTCCCTCCATAAAGGTATGTAGTTGCAAAATTTGGTGGAGATCGGATGATTAGGTTAATCGTAATTTGATTTAAGCTTTGAACATTCATGTGGATGCCATTAACTTTCAGTCAAGATGGCGGCGATATAATACATGACACTGAGGTGCCCTTTGCTAGTGCTACCTCTGTACCAAATTTCGTTCCATTCGGTTCCACCGTGTTCGAATTAATACGGGGAATCAATTTTGACATAAGGAGGGCCGCCATCCGCAAACTATTAGGCGAATGACCTATTAGATTGGTCAAAGGATGCTCCCTCCATAAAGGTATGTAGTTGCAAAATTTGGTAGAGATCGGATGATTAGGTTAATCGTAATTTGATTTAAGCTTTGAACATTCGTGTGGCCGCCATTACGTTTCCGTCATGATGGTGGCGATATAAAACATGACAGTGAGGTGCCCTTTGCTAGTGCTACCTCTGTACCAAATTTCGTTCCATTCGGTTCCACCGTGTTCGAATTAATAGGGAGAATCTATTTTGACATAAGGAGGGCCGCCATCTGCAAGCTATTAGGCGAATGACCTATTAGATTGGTCAAAGGATGCTCCCTCCATAAAGGTATGTAGTTGCAAAATTTGGTAGAGATCGGATGATTAGGGTAATCGTAATTTGATTTAAGCTTTGAACATTCGTGTGGCCACCATTACGTTTCAGTCAAGATGGCGGCGATATAAAACATGACACTGGGGTGCCTTTTGTTAGTACTACCTCTGTACCAAATTTCGTTCCATTCGGTTGCACCGTGTTCGAATTAATAGGGGGAATCCATTTTCACACAAAGATGGCCGCCATCCGCAAAGTATTACGCTGATGACCTATTAGATTGGTCAAAGGATGCTCCCTCCATAAGGGTATGTAGTTGCCAAATTTGGTAGAGATCGGATGATTAGATTAATCGTAATTTGATTTAAGCTTTGAACATTCGTGTGGCCGCCATTACGTTTCCGTCAAGATGGCGGCGATATAAAACATGACAGTGAGGTGCCCTTTGCTAGTGCTACCTCTGTACCATATTTCGTTCCATTCGGTTCCACCGTGTTCGAATTAATAGGGGGAATCTATTTTGACATAAGGAGGGCCGCCATCCGCAAACTATTAGGCGAATGACCTACTAGATTGGTCAAAGGATGCTCCCTCCATAAAGGTATGTAGTTGCAAAATTTGGTAGAGATCGGATGATTAGGTTAGTCGTAATTTGATTTAAGCTTTGAGCATTTGTGTGGCCGCCATTACGTTTCCCTCAAGATGGCGGCGATATAAAACATGACACTGAGGTGCCTTTTGTTAGTACTACCTCTGTACCAAATTTCGTTCCGATCGGTTGCACCGTGTTCGAATTAATAGGGGGAATCGATTTTCACACAAAGGTGGCCGCCATCCGCAAACCGTTACGCTGATGACCTATTAGTTTGGTCAAAGGATGCTCCCCACATAAAGGTATGTTGTTGCAAAATTTGGATGAGATCGGATGATTAGGTTTGTCGTAATTTGATTTAAGCTTTGAACATTTGTGTGGCCGCCATTACGTTTCCCTCAAGATGGCGGCGATATAAAACATGACAATCAGGTGCGCTATGCTACTGCTACCCCTGTACCAAATTTCGTTCCATTCGGTTGCACCGTGTTCGAATTAATAGGGGGAATCCATTTTCACACAAAGATGGCCGCCATCCGCAAAGTATTACGCTGATGACCTATTAGATTGGTCAAAGGATGCACACTCCATAAAGGTATGTAGTTGCAAAATTTGGTAGAGATCGGATGATTAGGTTAATCGTAATTTGATTTAAGCTTTGAACATTCGTGTGGCCGCCATTACGTTTCAGTCAAGATGGCGGCGATATAAAACATGACACTGGGGTGCCTTTTGTTAGTACTACCTCTGTACCAAATTTCGTTCCATTCGGTTGCACCGTGTTCGAATTAATAGGGGGAATCCATTTTCACACAAAGATGGCCGCCATCCGCAAAGTATTACGGTGATGACCTATTGGATTGGTCAAAGGATGCTCCCTCCATAAAGGTATGTAGTTGCAAAATTTGGTAAAGATCGGATGATTAGGTTAACCGTAATTTGATTTAAGCTTTGAACATTCGTGTGGATGCCATTAACTTTCAGTCAAGATGGCGGCGATATAATACATGACACTGAGGTGCCCTTCGCTAGTGCTACCTCTGTACCAAATTTCGTTCCATTCGGTTCCACCGTGTTCGAATTAATACGGGGAATCAATTTTGACATAAGGAGGGCCGCCATCCGCAAAGTATTACAATGATGACCTATTATATTGGCTAAAGGATGCTCCCTCCATAAAGGTATGTAGTTGCAAAATTTGGTAGAGATCGGATGATTAGGTTAATCGTAATTTGATTTAAGCTTTGAACATTCGTGTGGCCGCCATTACGTTTCCGTCAAGATGGCGGCGATATAAAACATGACAGTGAGGTGCCCTTTGCTAGTGCTACCTCTGTACCAAATTTCGTTCCATTCGGTTCCACCGTGTTCGAATCAATAGGGGGAATCTATTTTGACATAAGGAGGGCCGCCATCCGCAAACTATTAGGCGAATGACCTATTAGATTGGTCAAAGGATGCTCCCTCCATAAAGGTATGTAGTTGCAAAATTTGGTAGAGATCGGATGATTAGGGTAATCGTAATTTGATTTAAGCTTTGAACATTCGTGTGGCCGCCATTACGTTTCAGTCAAGACGGCGGCGATATAAAACATGACACTGGGGTGCTTTTTGTTAGTACTACCTCTGTACCAAATTTCGTTCCATTCGGTTGCACCGTGTTCGAATTAATAGGGGGAATCCATTTTCACACAAAGATGGCCGCCATCCGCAAAGTATTACGCTTATGACCTATTAGATTGGTCAAAGGATGCTCCCTCCATAAAGGTATGTAGTTGCAATATTTGGTAGAGATCGGATGATAAGGTTAATCGTAATTTGATTTAAGCTTTGAACATTTGTGTGGCCGCCATTACGTTTCAGTCAAGATGGCGGCGATATAAGACATGACACTGAGATGCCCTTTGCTAGTATTACCTCTGTACCAAATTTCGTTCCATTCGGTTGCACCGTGTTCGAATTAATAGGGGGAATCGATTTTCACACAAAGGTGGCCGCCATCCGCAAACCGTTACGCTGATGACCTATTAGTTTGGTCAAAGGATGCTCCCCACATAAAGGTATGTTGTTGCAAAATTTGGATGAGATCGGATGATTAGGTTCGTCGTAATTTGATTTAAGCTTTGAACATTCGTGTGGCCGCCATTACGTTTCAGTCAAGATGGTGGCGATATGAAACATGACACTGAGATGCCTTTTGTTAGTACTACCTCTGTACCAAATTTCGTTCCATTCGGTTGCACCGTGTTAGAATTAATAGGGGGATTCGATTTTCACACAAAGATGGCCGCCATCCGCAAACTATTACGCTGATGACCTACTAGTTTGGTCAGAGGATGCTCCCCCCATAAAGGTATGTTGTTGCAAAATTTGGTAGAGATCGGATGATTAGATTAATTGTAATTTGATTTAAGCTTTGAGCATTTGTGTGGCCGCCATTACGTTTCCCTCAAGATGGCGGCGATATAAAACATGACACTGAGGTGCCTTTTGTTAGTACTACCTCTGTACCAAATTTCGTTCCGATCGGTTGCACCGTGTTCGAATTAATAGGGGGAATCGATTTTCACACAAAGATAGCCGCCATCCGCAAACTATTACGCTGATGACCTACTAGTTTGGTCAGAGGATGCTCCCCCAATAAAGGTATGTTGTTGCAAAATTTGGTAGAGATCGGATGATTAGGTTTGTCGTAATTTGATTCAAGCTTTGAACATTTGTGTGGCCGCCATTACGTTTCCCTCAAGATGGCGGCGATATAAAACATGACAATGAGGTGCGCTATGCTACTGCTACCCCCGTACCAAATTTCGTTCCATTCGGTTCCATCGTGTTCGAATTAATAGGAGGAATCGATTTTCACACAAAGATGGCCGCCATCCGCAAACTATTAGGCGAATAACCCATTAGATTGGTCAAATGATGCTCCCTCCATAAAGGTATGTAGTTGCAAAATTTGGTAGAGATCGCATGATTATGTTAATCGTAATTTGATTTAAGCTTTGAACATTTGTGTGGCCGCCATTACGTTTCCGTCAAGATTGCGGCAATATAAAACATGACACTGGGGTGCCTTTTGTTAGTACTACCTCTGTACCAAATTTCGTTCCATTCGGTTGCACCGTGTTCGAATTATTAGGGGGAATCAATTTTGACATAAAGATGGCCGCCATCCGCAAACTATTAGGCGAATGACCTATTAGATTGGTCAAAAATGCTCCCTCCATAAAGGTATGTTGTTGCAAAATTTGGTAGAGATCGGATGTTTAGGTTAATCGTAATTTGATTTAAGCTTTGAACATTTGTGTGGCCGCCATTAGGTTTCCGTCAAGACGGCGATATAAAACATGACACTGGGGTGCCTTTTGTTAGTACTACCTCTGTACCAAATTTCGTTCCATTCGGTTGCACCGTGTTCGAATTAATAGGGGGAATCCATTTTCACACAAAGATGGCCGCCATCCGCAAAGTATTACGCTCATGACCTATTAGATTGGTCAAAGGATGCTCCCTCCATAAAGGTATGTAGTTGCAAAATTTGGTAGAGATCGGATGATTAGGTTAATCGTAATTTGATTTAAGCTTTGAACATTCGTGTGGCCGCCATTACGTTTCAGTCAAGATGGCGGCGATATAAAACATGACACTGGGGTGCCTTTTGTTAGTACTACCTCTGTACCAAATTTCGTTCCATTCGGTTGCACCGTGTTCGAATTAATAGGGGGAATCCATTTTCACACAAAGACGGCCGCCATCCGCATAGTATTACGCTGATGACCTATTAGATTGGTCAAAGGATGCTCCCTCCATAAAGGTATGTAGTTGCAAAATTTGGTGGAGATCGGATGATTAGGTTAATCGTAATTTGATTCAAGCTTTGAACATTCATGTGGATGCCATTAACTTTCAGTCAAGATGGCGGCGATATAATACATGACACTGAGGTGCCCTTTGCTAGTGCTACCTCTGTACCAAATTTCGTTCCATTCGGTTCCACCGTGTTCGAATTAATACGGGGAATCAATTTTGACATAAGGAGGGCCGCCATCCGCAAACTATTAGGCGAATGACCTATTAGATTGGTCAAAGGATGCTCCCTCCATAAAGGTATGTAGTTGCAAAATTTGGTAGAGATCGGATGATTAGGTTAATCGTAATTTGATTTAAGCTTTGAACATTCGTGTGGCCGCCATTACGTTTCCGTCATGATGGTGGCGATATAAAACATGACAGTGAGGTGCCCTTTGCTAGTGCTACCTCTGTACCAAATTTCGTTCCATTCGGTTCCACCGTGTTCGAATTAATAGGGAGAATCTATTTTGACATAAGGAGGGCCGCCATCTGCAAGCTATTAGGCGAATGACCTATTAGATTGGTCAAAGGATGCTCCCTCCATAAAGGTATGTAGTTGCAAAATTTGGTAGAGATCGGATGATTAGGGTAATCGTAATTTGATTTAAGCTTTGAACATTCGTGTGGCCACCATTACGTTTCAGTCAAGATGGCGGCGATATAAAACATGACACTGGGGTGCCTTTTGTTAGTACTACCTCTGTACCAAATTTCGTTCCATTCGGTTGCACCGTGTTCGAATTAATAGGGGGAATCCATTTTCACACAAAGATGGCCGCCATCCGCAAAGTATTACGCTGATGACCTATTAGATTGGTCAAAGGATGCTCCCTCCATAAGGGTATGTAGTTGCCAAATTTGGTAGAGATCGGATGATTAGATTAATCGTAATTTGATTTAAGCTTTGAACATTCGTGTGGCCGCCATTACGTTTCCGTCAAGATGGCGGCGATATAAAACATGACAGTGAGGTGCCCTTTGCTAGTGCTACCTCTGTACCATATTTCGTTCCATTCGGTTCCACCGTGTTCGAATTAATAGGGGGAATCTATTTTGACATAAGGAGGGCCGCCATCCGCAAACTATTAGGCGAATGACCTACTAGATTGGTCAAAGGATGCTCCCTCCATAAAGGTATGTAGTTGCAAAATTTGGTAGAGATCGGATGATTAGGGTAATCGTAATTTGATTTAGGCTTTGAACATTCGTGTGGCCGCCATTACGTTTCAGTCAAGACGGCGGCGATATAAAACATGACACTGAGGTGCACTTTGCTAGTGCTACCTCTGTACCAAATTTCGTTCTATTCGGTTCCACCGTGTTCGAATTATTAGGGGAAATCAATTTTGACATAAAGATGGCCGCCATCCGCAAACTATTAGGCTAATGACCTATTCATTTGGTCAAAGGATGCTTCCTCTATGAGGGAATGTTGTTGCATAATTTGGTAGAAATCGGATGATTAGGTTAATCGTAATTTGATTTAAGCTTTGAACATTCGTGTGGCCGCCATTACGTTTCAGTCAAGATGGTGGCGATATGAAACATGACACTGAGATGCCTTTTGTTAGTACTACCTCTGTACCAAATTTCGTTCCATTCGGTTGCACGGTGTTCGAATTAATAGGGGGAATCGATTTTCACACAAAGATGGCCGCCATCCGCAAACTATTACGCTGATGACCTACTAGTTTGGTCAATAGATGCTCCCCCCAAAAAGGTATGTTGTTGCAAAATTTGGTAGAGATCGGATGATTAGGTTAGTCGTAATTTGATTTAAGCTTTGAGCATTTGTGTGGCCGCCATAACGTTTCCCTCAAGATGGCGGCGATATAAAACATGACACTGAGGTGCCTTTTGTTAGTACTACCTCTGTACCAAATTTCGTTCCATTCGGTTGCACCGTGTTCGAATTAATAGGGGGAATCGATTTTCACACAAAGGTGGCCGCCATCCGCAAACCGTTACGCTGATGACCTATTAGTTTGGTCAAAGGATGCTCCTTCCAGAAAGGTATGTTGTTGCAAAATTTGGATGAGATCGGATGATTAGGTTTGTCGTAATTTGATTTAAGCTTTGAACATTTGTGTGGCCGTCATTACGTTTCCCTCAAGATGGCGGCGATATAAAACATGACAATGAGGTGCGCTATGCTACTGCTACCCCTGTACCAAATTTCGTTCCATTCGGTTCCATCGTGTTCGAATTAATAGGAGGAATCGATTTTCACACAAAGATGGCCGCCATCCGCAAACTATTAGGCGAATAACCCATTAGATTGGTCAAATGATGCTCCCTCCACAAAGGTATGTAGTTGCAAAATTTGGTAGAGATCGGATGATTATGTTAATCGTAATTTGATTTAAGCTTTGAACATTTGTGTGGCCGCCATTACGTTTCCGTCAAGATTGCGGCAATATAAAACATGACAATGGGGTGCCTTTTGTTAGTACTACCTCTGTACCAAATTTCGTTCCATTCGGTTGCACCGTGTTCGAATTATTAGGGGGAATCAATTTTGACATAAAGATGGCCGCCATCCGCAAACTATTAGGCGAATGACCTATTAGATAGGTCAAAAGATGCTCCCTCCATAAAGGTATGTTGTTGCAAAATTTGGTAGAGATCGGATGATTAGGTTAATCGTAATTTGATTTAAGCTTTGAACATTTGTGTAGCCGCTATTAGGTTTCCGTCAAGACGGCGATATAAAACATGACACTGGGGTGCCTTTTGTTAGTACTACCTCTGTACCAAATTTCGTTCCATTCGGTTGCACCGTGTTCGAATTAATAGGGGGAATCCATTTTCACACAAAGATGGCCGCCATCCGCAAAGTATTACGCTGATGACCTATTAGATTGGTCAAAGGATGCTCCCTCCATAAAGGTATGTAGTTGCAAAATTTGGTAGAGATCGGATGATTAGGTTAATCGTAATTTGATTTAAGCTTTGAACATTCGTGTGGCCGCCATTACGTTTCAGTCAAGATGGCGGCGATATAAAACATGACACTGGGGTGCCTTTTGTTAGTACTACCTCTGTACCAAATTTCGTTCCATTCGGTTGCACCGTGTTCGAATTAATAGGGGGAATCCATTTTCACACAAAGACGGCCGCCGTCCGCAAGGTATTACGCTGATGACCTATTAGATTGGTCAAAGGATGCTCCCTCCATAAAGGTATGTAGTTGAAAAATTTGGTAGAGATCGGATGATTAGGTTAATCGTAATTTGATTTAAGCTTTGAACATTCGTGTGGATGCCATTAACATTCAGTCAAGATGGCGGCGAAATAATACATGACACTGAGGTGCCCTTTGCTAGTGCTACCTCTGTACCAAATTTCGTTCCATTCGGTTCCACCGTGTTCGAATTAATACGGGGAATCAATTTTGACATAAGGAGGGCCGCCATCCGCAAACTATTAGGCGAATGACCTATTAGATTGGTCAAAGGATGCTCCCTCCATAAAGGTATGTAGTTGCAAAATTTGGTAGAGATCGGATGATTAGGTTAATCGATATTTGATTTAAGCTTTGAACATTCGTGTGGCCGCCATTCCGTTTCAGTCAAGATGGCGGCGATATAAAACATGACACTGGGGTGCTTTTTGTTAGTACTACCTCTGTACCAAATTTCGTTCCATTCGGTTCCACCGTGTTCGAATTAATAGGGGGAATCTATTTTGACATAAGGAGGGCCGCCATCCGCAAACTATTAGGCGAATGACCTATTAGATTGGTCAAAGGATGCTCCCTCCATAAAGGTATGTAGTTGCAAAATTTGGTAGAGTTCGGATGATAAGGTTGATCGTAATTTGATTTAAGCTTTGAACATTTGTGTGGCCGCCATTACGTTTCCGTCAAGAATGCGGCGATATAAAACATGACACTGAGGTACCTTTTGTTAGTACTACCTCTGTACCAAATTTCGTTCCATTCGGTTGCACCGTGTTCGAATTAATAGGGGGAATCAATTTTGACATAAAGATGGCCGCCATCCGCAAACTATTAGGCGAATGACCTAATAGATGGGTCAAAAGATACTCCCTCCATAAAGGTATGTTGTTGCAAAATTTGGATGAGATCGGATGATCAGGTTAGTCGTAATTTGATTTAAGCTTTGAACATTTGTTTGGCCGCCATTTCATTTCCCTCAAGATGGCGGCGATATAAAACATGACACTGAGTTGCGCCTTGCTACTGCTACCTCTGTACCAAAAATTCGTTCCATTCGGTTCCACCGTGTTCGAATTAATAGGGGGAATCGATTTTCACACAAAGATGGCCGCCATCCGCAAACTATTAGGCGAATAACCTATTAGATTGGTCAAAAGATGCTCCCTCCATAAAGGTATTTAGTTGCAAAGTTTGGTAGAGATCGGATGGTTATGTTAGTCGTAATTTGATTTAAGCTTTGAATATTCGTGTGGCCGCCATTACGTTTCCGTCAAGATTGCGGCGATATAAAATATGACACTGGGGTGCCTTTTGTTAGTACTACCTCTGTACCAATTTTCGTTCCATTCGGTTGCACCGTGTTCGAATTAATAGGGGAATCCATTTTCACACAAAGATGGCCGCCATCCGCAAAGTATTACAATGATGACCTATTAGATTGGTCAAAGGATGCTCCCTCCATAAAGGTATGTAGTTGCAAAATTTGGTAGAGATCGGATGATTAGGTTAATCGTAAATTGATTTAAGCTTTGAAAATTCGTGTGGCCGCCATTACGTTTCAGTCAAGATGGCGACGATATAAGACATGACACTGAGGTACCCTTTGCTAGTGCTACCTCTGTAACAAATTGCGTTCCATTCGGTTCCACCGTGTTCGAATTAATAGGGGGAATCAAATTTGACATACAGATGGCCGCCATCCGCAAACTATAAGGCTAATAACCTATTAGATTGGTCAAAAGATGCTCCCTCCATAAAGGTATTTAGTTGCAAAGTTTGGTAGAGATCGGATGGTTATGTTAGTCGTAATTTAAGTTAAGCTTTGAACATTTGTGTGGCCGCCATTACGTTTCAGTCAAGATGGCGACGATATAAAATATGACACTGGGGTGCCTTTTGTTAGTACTACCTCTGTACCAAATTTCGTTCCGATCGGTTGCACCGTGTTCGAATTAATAGGGGGAATCGATTTTCACACAAAGATGGCCGCCATCCGCAAAGTATTACGCTGATGACCTATTAGATTGGTCAAAGGATGCTCCCTCCATAAAGGTATGTAGTTGCCAAATTTGGTAGAGATCGGATGATTAGATTAATCGTAATTTGATTTAAGCTTTGAACATTTGTGTGGCCGCCATTACGTTTCCGTCAAGACGGCGATATAAATCATGACACTGGGGTGCCTTTTGTTAGTACTACCTCTGTACCAAATTTCGTTCCATTCGGTTGCACCGTGTTCGAATTAATAGGGGGAATTCATTTTCACACAAAGATGGCCGCCACCCGCAAAGTATTACGCTGATGACCTATTATATTGGTCAAAGGATGCTCCCTCCATAAAGGTATGTAGTTGCAAAATTTGGTAGAGATCGGATGAGTAGGTTAATCGTAATTTGATTTAAGCTTTGAACATTCGTGTGGCCGCCATTACGTTTCCGTCAAGATGGCGGCGATATAAAACATGACAGTGAGGTGCCCTTTGCTAGTGCTACCTCTGTACCAATTTTCGTTCCATTCGGTTCCACCGTGTTCGAATTAATAGGGGGAATCTATTTTGACAAAAGGAGGGCCGCCATCCGCAAACTATTAGGCGAATGACCTATTAGATTGGTTAAAGGATGCTCCCTCCATAAAGGTATGTAGTTGCAAAATTTGGTAGAGATCGGATGATTAGGGTAATCGTAATTTGATTTAAGCTTTGAACAGTCGTGTGGCCGCCATTACGTTTCAGTCAAGATGGCGGCGATATAAAACATGACACTGGGGTGCTTTTTGTTAGTACTACCTCTGTACCAAATTTCGTTCCATTCGGTTGCACCGTGTTCGAATTAATAGGGGGAATCCATTTTCACACAAAGATGGCCGCCATCCGCAAAGTATTACGCTCATGACCTATTAGATTGGTCAAAGGATGCTCCCTCCATAAAGGTATGTATTTGCAAAATTTGGTAGAGATCGGATGATAAGGTTAATCGTAATTTGATTTAAGCTTTGAACATTCGTGTGGATGCCGTTAGCTTTCAGTCAAGATGGCGGCGATATAAAACATGACACTGAGGTGCCCTTTGCTAGTGCTACCTCTGTAGCAAATTTCGCTCCATTCGGTTCCACCGTGTTCGAATTAATACGGGGAATCAATTTTGACATAAGGAGGGCCGCCATCCGCAAACTATCAGGCGAATGACCTATTAGATTGGTCAAAGGATGCTCCCTCCATAAAGGTATGTAGTTGCATAATTTGGTAGAGATCGGATGACTAGCGTAATCGTAATTTGATTTTAGCTTTGAACATTCGTGTGGCCGCCATTACGTTTCAGTCAAGATGGCGGCGATATAAGACATGACACTGAGATGCCCTTTGCTAGTATTACCTCTGTACCAAATTTCGTTCCATTCGGTTGCACCGTGTTCGAATTAATAGGGGGAATCGATTTTCACACAAAGGTGGCCGCCATCCGCAAACCGTTACGCTGATGACCTATTAGTTTGGTCAAAGGATGCTCCTTCCATAAAGGTATATTGTTGCAAAATTTGGATGAGATCGGATGATTAGGTTAGTCGTAATTTGATTTAAGCTTTGAACATTCGTGTGGCCGCCATTACGTTTCCGTCAAGATGGCGTCGATATAATACATGACACTGAGGTGCTTCTTGTTGGTACTACCTCTGTACCAAATTTCGTTCCATTCGGTTGCACCGTGTTAGAATTAATAGGGGGAATCGATTTTCACACAAAGATGGCCGCCATCCGCAAACTATTACGCTGATGACCTACTAGTTTGGTCAAAGGATGCTCCCCCCATAAAGGTATGTTGTTGCAAAATTTGGTAGAGATCGGATGAATAGGTTAGTCGTAATTTGATTTAAGCTTTGAGCACTTGTGTGGCCGCCATTACGTTTCCCTCAAGATGGCGGCGATATAAAACATGACAATGAGGTGCGCTATGCTACTGCTACCCCTGTACCAAATTTCGTTCCATTCGGTTCCATCGTGTTCGAATTAATAGGAGGAATCGATTTTCACACAAAGATGGCCGCCATCCGCAAACTATTAAGCGAATAACCCATTAGATTGGTCAAATGATGCTCCCTCCATAAAGGTATGTAGTTGCAAAATTTGGTAGAGATCGGATGATTATGTTAATCGTAATTTGATTTAAGCTTTGAACATTTGTGTGGCCGCCATTACGTTTCCCTCAAGATGGCGGCGATATAAAACATGACAATGAGGTGCGCTATGCTACTGCTACCGCTGTACCAAATTTCGTTCCATTCGGTTCCATCGTGTTCGAATTAATAGGAGGAATCGATTTTCACACAAAGATGGCCGCCATCCGCAAACTATTAAGCGAATAACCCATTAGATTGGTCAAATGATGCTCCCTCCATAAAGGTATGTAGTTGCAAAATTTGGTAGAGATCGGATGATTATGTTAATCGTAATTTGATTTAAGCTTTGAACATTTGTGTGGCCGCCATTACGTTTCCGTCAAGATTGCGGCAATATAAAACATGACACTGGGGTGCCTTTTGTTAGTACTACCTCTGTACCAAATTTCGTTCCATTCGGTTGCACCGTGTTCGAATTATTAGGGGGAATCAATTTTGACATAAAGATGGCCGCCATCCGCAAACTATTAGGCGAATGACCTATTAGATTGGTCAAAAGATGCTCCCTCCATAAAGGTATGTTGTTGCAAAATTTGGTAGAGATCGGATGATTAGGTTAATCGTAATTTGATTTAAGCTTTGAACATTTGTGTGGCCGCCATTAGGTTTCCGTCAAGACGGCGATATAAAACATGACACTGGGGTGCCTTTTGTTAGTACTACCTCTGTACCAAATTTCGTTCCATTCGGTTGCACCGTGTTCGAATTAATAGGGGGAATCCATTTTCACACAAAGATGGCCGCCATCCGCAAAGTATTACGCTGATGACCTATTAGATTGGTCAAAGGATGCTCCCTCCATAAAGGTATGTAGTTGCAAAATTTGGTAGAGATCGGATGATTAGGGTTATCGTAATTTGATTTAAGCTTTGAACATTCGTGTGGCCGCCATTACGTTTCAGTCAAGATGGCGGCGATATAAAACATGACACTGGGGTGCCTTTTGTTAGTACTACCTCTGTACCAAATTTCGTTCCATTCGGTTGCACCGTGTTCGAATTAATAGGGGGAATCCATTTTCACACAAAGATGGCCGCCATCCGCAAAGTATTACGCTGAAGACCTATTAGATTGGTCAAAGGATGCTCCCTCCATAAAGGTATGTAGTTGCAAAATTTGGTAGAGATCGGATGATTAGGTTAATCGTAATTTGATTTAAGCTTTGAACATTCGTGTGGATGCCATTAACTTTCAGTCAAGATGGCGGCGATATTAGACATGACACTGAGATGCCCTTTGCTAGTATTACCTCTGTACCAAATTTCGTTCCATTCGGTTCCACCGTGTTCGAATTAATACGGGGAATCCATTTTGACATAAGGAGGTCCGCCATCCGTAAACTATTAGGCGAATGACCTATTAGATTGGTCAAAGGATGCTCCCTCCATAAAGGTATGTAGTTGCAAAATTTGGTAGAGATCGCATGATTAGGGTAATCGTAATTTGATTTAAGCTTTGAACATTCGTGTGGCCGCCATTACGTTTCAGTCAAGATGGCGGCGATATTAGACATGACACTGAGATGCCCTTTGCTAGTATTACCTCTGTACCAAATTTCGTTCCATTCGGTTGCACCGTGTTCGACTTAATAGGGGGAATCGATTTTCACACAAAGGTGGCCGCCATCCGCAAACCGTTACGCTGATGACCCATTAGTTTGGTCAAAGGATGCTCCCCACATAAAGGTATGTTGTTGCAAAATTTGGATGAGATCGGATGATTAGGTTAGTCGTAATTTGATTTAAGCTTTGAACATTCGTGTGGCGCCATTACGTTGCAGTCAAGATGGTGGCGATATGAAACATGACACTGAGATGCCTTTTGTTAGTACTACCTCTGTACCAAATTTCGTTCCATTCGGTTGCACCGTGTTCGAATTAATAGGGGGAATCGATTTTCACACAAAGATGGCCGCCATCCGCAAACTGTTACGCTGATGACCTACTAGTTTGGTCAAAGGATGCTCCCCCCATAAAGGTATGTTGTTGCAAAATTTGGTAGAGATCGGATGATTAGGTTAGTCGTAATTTGATTTAAGCTTTGTGCATTTGTGTGACCGCCATTACGTTTCCCTCAAGATGGCGGCGATATAAAACATGACACTGAGGTGCCCTTTGTTAGTACTACCTCTGTACCAAATTTCGTTCCATTCGGTTCCACCGTGTTCGAATTAATAGGGGGAATCGATTTTCACACAAAGATTCCCGCCATCCGCAAACTATCAGGCTAATGACCTATTCATTTGGTCAAAGGATGCCTCCTCTATAAGGGTATGTTGTTGCAAAATTTGGTAGAGATCGGATGATTAGGTTAATCGTAATTTGATTTAAGCTTTGAACATTTGTGTGGCCGCCATTACGTTTCCGTCAAGATGGCGGCGATATAAAACATGACACTGAGGTGCCTTTTTGTTAGTACTACCTCTGTAACAAATTTCGTTCCAATCGGTTGCACCGTGTTCGAATTAATAGGGGGAATCGATTTTCACACAAAGGTGGCCGCCATCCGCAAACCGTTACGCTGATGACCCATTAGTTTGGTCAAAGGATGCTCCCCACATAAAGGTATGTTGTTGCAAAATTTGGATGAGATCGGATGATTAGGTTAGTCGTAATTTGATTTAAGCTTTGAACATTCGTGTGGCGCCATTACGTTTCAGTCAAGATGGTGGCGATATGAAACATGACACTGAGATGCCTTTTGTTAGTACTACCTCTGTACCAAATTTCGTTCCATTCGGTTGCACCGTGTTCGAATTAATAGGGGGAATCGATTTTCACACAAAGATGGCCGCCATCCGCAAACTGTTACGCTGATGACCTACTAGTTTGGTCAAAGGATGCTCCCCCCATAAAGGTATGTTGTTGCAAAATTTGGTAGAGATCGGATGATTAGGTTAGTCGTAATTTGATTTAAGCTTTGTGCATTTGTGTGACCGCCATTACGTTTCCCTCAAGATGGCGGCGATATAAAACATGACACTGAGGTGCCCTTTGTTAGTAGTACCTCTGTACCAAATTTCGTTCCATTCGGTTCCACCGTGTTCGAATTAATAGGGGGAATCGATTTTCACACAAAGATTCCCGCCATCCGCAAACTATCAGGCTAATGACCTATTCATTTGGTCAAAGGATGCTTCCTCTATAAGGGTATGTTGTTGCAAAATTTGGTAGAGATCGGATGATTAGGTTAATCGTAATTTGATTTAAGCTTTGAACATTTGTGTGGCCGCCATTACGTTTCCGTCAAGATGGCGGCGATATAAAACATGACACTGAGGTGCCTTTTTGTTAGTACTACCTCTGTAACAAATTTCGTTCCAATCGGTTGCACCGTGTTCGAATTAATAGGGGGAATCGATTTTCACACATAGATGGCCGCCATCCGCAAACTATTAAGCAGATGACCTATTGGTTTGGTCAAAGGATGCTCCTTCCATAAAGGTATGTAGTTGCAAAATTTGGTGGAGATCGGATGATTAGGTTAGTGGTAATTTGATTTAAGCTTTGAACATTTGTGTGGCCGCCATTACGTTTCCGTCAAGATGGCGGCGATATAAAACATGACACTGAGGTGACCTCTGCTAGTGCTACCTTTGTACCAAATTTCGTTCAATTTGCATTCACCGTGTTCGAATTGATAGGGGAGGACCGACATTCAGAGTACACACACTCACACACACACAGACACACAGACACTCCCACACAGACTCACACACACACATACACACACACACACAGCCTCACACACACACATACACACACAGACAGACACACTTTTTTCGCCCTGTGTTGATCTCATAAGTCTACTTTTTTTCTGCAAAAATCGAAAGTAGGCTAAAAATAGGCTTATGAGATCACCTTATGTCCTTGTGTCTGTGTGTGCGTGTGTGATAATAAAATCTAAACGGCTGGGGCGATCTAAATGAAACTCTGTAATGAACCCTCCAGAATAGCAGTGTTTATATGCAAGAATCTTGATCAAGGGGTCGCGCTCAGTTCCTAGTGTGATGTTTACGTTCTCCAAACAACATGCTCTACTGAGGTAAGGTTCATAGGATTTAAACTATAATTAAGAAAGAAAGGTGACAAGACGTAACATAATAACATGATTTAATGACCAATAGTGCATAAAAAGAATATATACAACAATAAAAAAGTATCCTCCCTGAATTTTTCCGTGACAGGAATATCTATCACTGTTGAGGAGTCAGACGGATATCCCCCTTTATAAAAATGTGGATCCTAGTTCCACTAACTAGCATTTGGATTTTATGTACGCGTGATGACTAACTACGAGGAGTGAGTACTTGGATAACTGTTCGTTTACAGCGGGTTAACAGCCACGATGCTTACGAACAATCATCTCGTAAATCAACGTTTACGGATATGGGACATGACACTAATAAAAACCCTTACAAATTTAATGCTGACACACACACACTAAAATCTACTATTTACAGGAATCTCCCTCGAGACCCTCCATTAGCGCGATGACGCACTTGACAAAATGAGCTGCCAACTCCGGCCAATTGCTCAATACACAAACAAGGAAAAGACAGCATCGCACGTGACTTCACGGGTCACTGATATGGAATATCAACATGGAATAAACCAACAACAACAAAAGCCTGGCCGGCTGAGATTACTTTATATGAACAAAAGTGCATGTTAAGCTAACGCTTCGGAGATTATCGTGATTCGTAGGCAACTCCCATTTATTTAAACAATTTTTACCATTGATCAGTTCTTAATTCTGTATTTCAAGTAATTACGGAGCCAAAGCACTCCCCATTAATGACCTCGCTTGCAACCTTCAGTCCGACTTGTGAAACAGCTCCCCCTTCCTCAATACCTGTCATTGTCCCAACACCAGTGTGTAAAAATAACTGACCAGCTATGCCGTTATCTCAAAGAATCACCAGCAACAAATCTCAATCACCTCAACATATGGTCAGACATTAATCAAAATAGCCACAATTGCCCTCGCAAGGTAACAATATGGACTTGGCACCAAGCTGACAGAAATCAGTCTCCGCTGAAATTCCCGCTTGTAATGACCACAAAATACACACACTCACACTTCTGGGAATGACATGACGTTTTTCACACAGGTCGGCTGAATAGATGCTCACAAACTATTCAAAAATAATATTAAAACCTACGATAGAGCTGACTGCTCTTCGTCACAAATCACATTGCTCCAAAGGCAATAATCTCACTGAATCTGATCAATAATAAACCTTAAAAAATTTAATTACCCTCCAATCTACTGTATAATTATATTACTTCAGTCCTACTTCTGAAACACAACATATCTCCGAGAGACGTTTTTAACCGCATTGCGTAACGTATGCAAACACGGTCGTCCACATAGCTACGTTAGTTAAACAACAAACAAACAAGAACCTTCTACTAATAACATTTATGCGAGCTGTTTCCATGCAAAAGGTGTGTCAGACCAAAACTAAATATACTACGTTAATCACACAA
Source organism: Meconema thalassinum (assembly GCA_946902985.2). Taxonomy (NCBI): domain Eukaryota; kingdom Metazoa; phylum Arthropoda; class Insecta; order Orthoptera; family Tettigoniidae; genus Meconema; species Meconema thalassinum. The sequence goes on along the minus strand of OX336393.1, from coordinate 452,355,694 downwards.
GCAAAATATTTACAAAAATATGTCCCATATACCATAAGTTAATTTATCAGATAATAAGAATATTATTTTGTACTCATCCTCGGCCAGTCACCCGTCAAAGGACATCAGCGGCCATCTCCCAACTGAATGCTTCTTATCTCATCTCGGCCATCTGGACGAAGTGTTGATAGTTCCAAACTTCTTCTATGGTAAGCGATGTCATCTCTGGTGCTGATTCAAAAAGTTAGATTATTATACACTCGATATCTGACTACTAAATTCGCCGTTTCAGGTACTACTTTCCCCGGAAAAGTCTGTTGGCGAAATTTCGATGCTACTGTCCCTACAAAATATAGTACTGTGACTATCTATCACAGAATTTAACACATTTATTAATAATTTCTGTGTCCTCATGACACGCAAAAGTAAAAGTGTCTACGTCCTTAGACGCGCAAAATGTAAAGTAACCTGTGTCCTCGACACACAAAATGTAATAGCCCGTGTCCTCGACACACCAAAGAATAATAAGCTCCGTCCTCAGACGAACAAAAGTAATAGCAATGTCTTGGCTCTTCACGCCACTTATAAATGAACCGGCCCTAGGTATTGATAGAGGGGGGAAATTATATAAAAATTTCTCAAAATAATAGTGGTACAGGAATGAAATAAATATCACTGAACTCAAAACATTGCGCAGGACAAGAATATGCCCATTAATCCTAGAATCGATCGTAGAGATGTTGTCTAGCCGATCTCCCGCGTTAATGCTAGCCATCGCGTGCCCAAGCTAGACTTGCCGCGCTCGTAAACATTCATCTCCCATTGGTTCCACATTTTCAATAACTTGGCGGTTTTTATCAGACCTTGGCCTCGTAGGAGTGTCTAGTATTTTCATCAGCCACTCACGTTACTGCATCATATTTTTTTAGGCGCAAATATTACAATGAACATACCATGAGCGTGTCTCACTGCGCGTCCCTTCTATTTTGAGGTAGCCACCACCTGTCCTTCTGAAACATAGCTAGGGTCTATCTTTTCACAATCCTAAGTATTTAGCCTTTTGTCAAACTGCTGCAGGTATGTCCCCATTGTCTCCAACAAATGCTTGAAATTTCCTCATCTCCGTCTGGCTATTTTCATGATGCTGGTGGAAATAATTATTTATTGAAGAAATAAAACATCGAATCATTTATCCATCAGAGGATAAAGGGTTCAGTAAGTTCATAGCACTATTCCGGGCGACCCCGACTGTGCCCTTCAAATTTTGTTACGTCTCACCAGTGAAACTTGATACGGTAAATGCTTATACACATTTTAAACGACTGGCGTCTAATTCATTTAAATTATTTTCATAACCACAAGAAGGCGGCTGAACGAAATTTTAAAATCCCGCTTTTATTTCTTGTGTCCTACTCATGTGATTGAAGTTTGAATAAAACACCTACACAATAATCTTCATGTAATAGTACATAAATCTAAGGCCTATAATATAAAAATCCAACATGGTGACCATCCAATCTATTTAAGCGGTTCTCAATATCTACGAATCTATTACAGCAATCAAACCGACAATTTGTATGTTGATAGAGGCAATTAATATTAGTAGGATATATGAAAATAGGCTGTATAGTTCTTCAAGGAACTACTTGTTATTTTTCTTGTTTCCAGTTTGTTTCAATTTGTTTTCTTATTTACAATATGCTTAATATTCGGTAGGATTGTTTGAAAAACAATTAAACGGAGGCTGTTTCTCAGGCTTTCGTCAGACATCAGATCGCGATGCTGTGATTTAGTAAGTTTCAATGCAGAGAACTACGATTCACAGACATGCAATTTCGGATATTCTGAATTTTGAATAGATGTTGTTGTTGTTGATTCATTTAGGGGCTATGCGACACCGTGGTCATATAGTCCCGTGTACTTGGATGTGTGTGTGTGGAATTTGTATGATAACCTGTGTTATTGTGACGGCTGTATTAGTGTGTGTATTTGTATTTCAAATGAGGATTGGGAAGGAGGCGGTCTTGGCCTTAAGTAACTAACCATCCCGGCATTCGCCTGGAGTAGATGAGGGAAACCACGGAAAACCATTTCCAGGATGACCGAGGTGGGAATCGAACCCACCTCTTCTCAATTTTGCCTCACGAGGCTGAGTATACCCCGTTCCATCCCCCAGACCAGAATTAAATTTCTTGGCAGAGTCGGAAATCGAACCCGTGCCTCAACAGTGACATCCAAGAGTGCTAACCAATACGCAACGAGTCGGACATTTAGAATAGATCAGGCAGGTTTTTCACAGAGTTAATCATATCCTTAAGTCGAGTGCTACATTGCAAATGGCCTGACGAATAAATAAAATGCAGACCAATATTTTGTAAATTCTTGAAATCTGCAAGAAAAAAAAACCCAGCTATAATCAAACGATACGCTACATACGATACGCTCGGAACTTTGCCCCTATACTAATAGACTTTTTGTTACAGATATTCTTTGTCATTTGGCATGCCTGGTTTAACTTCCTCATCCTGATATTAATTTCTTCCTCTCAATGCTTATTATTATAATCAGTGTAACTCAATCTGGCCTGCGTGCATGAACTGTACAATCAGTAAGAGACATAAAGCACATGATGTGAATTGATACCCTCCTGTACAGTAGAGCGCCAGTCTATAGGTAGCAGTTACTCACATCAATTAGTTAAAGATTTTCGTGTTATTCAGAGTAATTGACGGGGTGATCACAAAGATAGTCCACGAGCGAGGAGGAGTTATTGTTCCCCGATACCGTTGTACTGTATTGTATTAGAGACTGGCTGTGCCTGTAATGGGGCGCTCAATTTACGATATTGTGCTGCTGTAGGTACAGTACACCGGTTCTGTGTACACCACATGAAATCACATTCTATGAGGACGCCACTGCGCGGTAGTCCAGCATATTCCCCTTCTCAATTCAAAGGATGATGATGATGATGATAATTGTTGTTTTTAAGGGGCCTAACATCTAGGTTATCAGCCCCTAATGGATTGGGTGATAGTGAAAATGAAAGATGATAAACAACTAAAACTAACTACTCTCTTACAAACTAGAAGAGGAAATGGGAAACATAAAGGAGATTGTAAATGGAGGACAGGGACGTGGAAGGAAGGAGAGTCAAGAAGGCAGAGTGGAAAGGGAAAGAGGAGAGGGACTGCCCCAAAGGCAATGGAAACAAGATGTTCAGTAAAGAGCATATAGCCTACTTTCTCCTAAATGCATGGGTATTGTTATAACTCTGTCCTTTTCAAGGAGTATGATGGAATGTTGGTTGTAGTAGCTTGTTGAAATACAACGTGCTATAGGGATATTAAACATGAATATGAGGTGCCCTTTGCTAGTGCTACCTCTGTAAAAAAATTCATTCAATTCGGTTTCACCGTGTTTGAATTGATAAGGGGAATCGATTTGCACACATACTTGGCCACCATCTGCCAACTATTGGGCTAATGTTCTTGCAGTTTGGTCTGAATATGTTTCCCACATAAAGATATGGTGTTGCAAAATTTGGTAGAGACTAGATTATTAGGTTGGTCGTAATTACATTTTAGCTTTAAACATCTGGGTGGCCGCGATTACGTTTCCGTCAAGATAGCGGTGATATAAAACATGACACTGAGGTGCCCTTTGCTAGTGCTACCACTGTACGAAATTTCGTTCCATTCGGTTTCACCGTGTTCGAATTGATAAGGGGAATCGATTTTCACACAAAGATGGCCGCAATCCGCAAAATATTAGGCTGATGACCTATTAGTTTGGTCAAAGGATGCTCCCTCGATAAAGGTATGTTGTTGCTAAATTTGCTAGAGATCGGATGATTAGGCTAATCGTAATTTGATTTAAGCTTTGAACATTTGTGTGGCCGCCATTACGTTTCCGTCAAGATAGCGGCGATTTAAACATGACACTGAGGTGCCCCTTTGCTAGTGCTACCTCTGTACCAAATTTCGTTCCATTCGGTTCCACCGTGTTCGAATTAATAGGGGGAATCAATTTTGACATAAAGATGGCCGCCATCCGCAAACTATTAGGCCAATGGCCTATTAGATTGGTCAAAGGATGCTCCCTCCATAAAGGTATGTAGTTGCAAAATTTGGTAGAGATCGGATGGTTATGTTAGTCGTAATTTAACTTAAGCTTTGAACATTTGTGTGGCCGCCATTACGTTTCTGTCAAGATGGCGGCGATATAAAACATGACACTGAGGTGCCCTTTGCTAGTGCTACCTCTGTACCAAATTTCGTTCATTCGGTTCCACCGTGTTCGAATTAATAGGGGGATAAATTTTGACATAAAGATGGCCGCCATCCGCAAACTATTAGGCTAATAACTTATTAGATTGGTCAAAGGATGCTACCACCATATAGGAATGTTGTTGCAAAGTTTGGTAGAGATCGGATGGTTATGTTAGTCGTAATTTAACTTAAGCTTTGAACATTTGTGTGGCCGCCATTACGTTTCTGTCAAAATGGCGGCGATATAAAACATGACACTGAGATGCCCTTTGCTAGCGCTACCTCTGTACCAAATTTCATTCCATTCGGTTTCACCGTGTTTGAATTAATGGGGGAATTGATTTTCACACAAAGATGGCCGCCATCCGCGAACTGTTAGGCTAATGATCTAGTCGTTTGGTCAAAGGATGCTTCCTCTATAAAGGTATGTTATTGCAAAATTTGGTAGAGATCGGATGATTAGGTTAGTCGTAATTTGATTTAAGCTTTGAACATTTGTGTGGCCGCCATTACGTTTCCGTCAAGATGGCGTCGATATAATACATGACACTGAGGTGCTTCTTGTTGGTACTACCTCTGTACCAAATTTCGTTCCATTCGGTTGCACCGTGTTCGAATTAATAGGGGGAATCGATTTTCACACAAAGATGGCCGCCATCCGCAAACTATTACGCTGATGCCCTACTGGTTTGGTCAAAGGATGCTGCCCCCATAAAGGTATGTTGTTGCAAAATTTGGTAGAGATCTGATGATTAGATTAGTCGTAATTTGATTTAAGCTTTGAACATTTGTGTGGCCGCCATTACTTTTCCGTCAAGATGGCGGCGATATAAAACATGACACTGAGGTATCCTTTGCTAGTGCTACCTTTGTACCAAATTTCGTTCAATTCGCATTCACCGTGTTCGAATTGATAGGGGGGGACAGACATTCAGAGTACACACACTCACACACACACAGACACACACACACAGACTCACACACACACACATACACACACACACACAGGCTCACACACACACATACACACACACACACACAAACAGACAGACACACTTTTTCGCCCTGTGTTGATCTCATAAGTCTACTTTCATTTTTTGCAAAAATCGAAAATAGGCTAAAAAGGGAAGGGGTGGGGGTGGAACTTGACCCAGCTCAGAAATCCCTCAAGGTCGCCAACTCCCGAACTCACCAGCCGTGAGCCCTTGAGGGTGTAGCACTATTCAGGGTGCACCAGAAGTGGTGGGGTTTGGGTAGATTATTGGCTGAGGAATAACCTAACCACCAAGGGAAGATGATTAAGAAAAGGAGGTAGGTTTCGGACTGGAGAAAAAGGATAGAAAAATAGGAGGAGAGTCCCACAAAAGTTATGAGTTTAACTTTAAATGCACTTAGAGGCGGTTGCCACCGCAAATCCGCTCTCTGATACCTAAAGTGGGTAAGGACCTGCTCGAAGCTGACGGGAACCGCAGCTAGGACTTGGGCGGTTTGCCAGAGAAAGGCTTCAGCGTATTCCCTCTCAAGCATGCATATGCCTACTATAGGGAAGGGTGATAGTCTGGCAAGACTGAGAGTAAAAGATTTATTGTATGTCTGTTCAAAGAAATTCGTTTTTGCAAAGTAATTCGAAGAATGCCAATAATTTGAATCAAGTTTGGTATTTCCAGTTTTCGAAGTTATAGAGTTCCTGAAAAAGCGACCAAGTGCTTCCAGGAAGGATAGTGATAAAAATTATACCTTGGGGAGTAATTTTGGTAAGTGAACCAATGGTTGCATTTGGAAATGGCTAAGCTTTTACTCAGCAAGGAGCCGGCTAAAAGTTTCGACAAAGAGAAACACTTATTTTTGGAAAACCAACCATAAGTTTTCGGAGAGGATCTCCACAAACAGGTAGCTGGCGTAGCGAGCTTTACTTGCCTTACTGGCCAGTTAGAATTAGCTATTAAAGCTAAGAGAAACTTTAACGAGATTACCACTAAGAGTTCTTGCTCAAATGCAACGAGTGGTGAAAGCCCTATCAATAGATTTAATGGCATCGAGTAGGGAGAGCCAAGGAGGACAGGATCTTGCCTAACCGTTGTACTAGAAAAATGAAAAAGCGAAAAGAAACGCTTAATTTATTTAACAATTCAAAAGAAGTTGATAACTTTAACAAATATATATTTTCAATTTGGTTAACAATTTTGGGGTCACAGACCTCAGAAAACATTTGACGTTTGCTCCAGGCAATTAACAATTCTTTAGGTTTCAAACCTTATATATGTACTAAAATCTTTATAAGATTTAAAAAAGACAAATGAAGTGATTAAAGTTTAACATTAAATTGAGTACAAGGAGTGTACTTTAAGAAATTTCCCCGTAACTATTTTAGAAAAAGTTACAACTTCGAAAATAACAAAAAAGAAAGCGGGTAGAATGAAGTAGAAGTTCCTATAACTTCTTATATTTATACAGAATTACTGTTGGTTATTATACAAATAAGGGCAGGTCACTTTCTGTGAAACCTGATGAGAAAGTCAAAAGGAAGTTTCTCGACCTCCTATGTTTAAATAGGAATCACGAGCCAAATGTGGCAGTTTCCCTTTCGTGAGACCTAGAAATAACTCACTAATGAGTTGAGAGAATTGTTTTCCCTGATTATAGGGTAGAAACAATATAAGCTTGAACCGTGTATAAAACACGTAGTTATGCAGAAATTAATTAATGATAAACAAGCAAAATGGAAGGGCACTTCGTTAGAGTGACACCTTATAGAAAATGATCTAAAGTTACAATTTTTTGCCTACTTTCGATTTTTGCACAAAATGAAAGTAGACTTATGAGATCACTACAGGGCGAAAAAAAAGTGTGTCTGTCTGTGTGTGTGTATGTGTGTGAGTCTGTGTGTGTGTGTGTGGACTCTGCATGTCTGTCCCCCCCTATCAATTCGAACACGGTGAGTGCAAATTGAACGAAATTTGGTACAAAGGTAGCACTAGCAATGGACACCTCAGTGTCATGTTTTATATCTCCGCCATCTTGACGGAAACGTAATGGCGGCCACACAAATATTCAAAGCTTAAATCAAATTACGACTAACCTAATCATCCGATCTCTACCAAATTTTGCAACAACATACCCTTATGGGGGGAGCATCCCTTGACCAAACTATTAGGTCATCAGCCTAATAGTTTGCGGATGGCGGCCATCTTTGTGTGAAAATCGATTGCCCCCATTAATTCGAACACGGTGAAACCGAATGGAACGAAATTTGGTACAGAGGTAGTACTAGCAAAGGGCACCCCAGTGTCATGTTTTATATCGCCGCCATCTTGACGGAAACGTAATGGCGGCCACCCAAATGTTCAAAGCTTAAATCAAATTACGACTAACCTAATCATCAGATCCCTACCAAATTTTGTAACAACATACCTTTATGGAGGGAGCATCTTTTGTCAAATCTAATAGGTCATTAGCCTAATAGTTTGCGGATGGCGGCCATCTTTGTGTCAAAATCGATTACCCCTATTAATTCGAACACGGTGAAACCGAATGGAATTAAGTTTGGTACAGAGGTAGCACTAGTAAAGGGCACTTCAGTGTCATGTTTTATATCACCGCCATCATGACGGAAACGTAATGGCGGCCACACAAATGTTCAAAGCTTAAATCAAATTACGACTAACCTAATCATCCGATCTCTACCAAATTTTGCAACAACATACCTTTATGGAGGGAGCATCCTTTGACCAAACTAATAGGTCATTAGCCTAATATTTTGTGGATGGCGGCTATCTTTGTGTGAAAATAGATTCCCCCTATTAATTCGAACACGGTGAAACCGAATGGAATGAAATTTGGTACTTAGGTAGCACTAGAAAAGGCCACCTCAGTGTCATGTTTTATATCACCGCCATCTTGACGGAAACGTAATCGCGGCCACCCAAATGTTAAAGGCTAAAATGTAATTACGACCAACCTAATAATCTAATCTCTACCAAATTTTGCAACAACAAATCTTTATGTGGGAAGCATATTCTGACCAAACTGCTAGATCATGAGCCCAATAGTTTGCAGATGGTGGCCAAGTATGTGTGCAAATCGATTCCCCCTATCAATTCAAACACGGTGAAACCGAATTGAACGAAATTTTGTACAGAGGTAGCACTAGCAAAAGGCACCTCAGTGTAATGTTTTATATCGCCGCCATCTTGACGGAAACGGAATGACGGCCACCCAAATGTTAAAAGCTTAAATCAAATTTCGACCATCCTAATAATTTGATCTCTACCGGATTTTGCAACAACATGCCTTTTTGTGGAAAGCATCTTATGACTGACTACAAGGTCATCAGCCCAATAGTTTGCAAATAGCGGCCATGTATGTGTGCAAATACATTCCCCAGATCAATTCAAACATGGTGAAACCGAATTGAATGAATTTTTTTACAGAGGCAGCACTAGCATAGGGCACCTCATATTCATGTTTAATATCCCTATAGCACGTTGTATTTCAACAAGCTACTACAACCAACATTCAATTATACTCCTTGAAAAGGACAAAGAGTTATAACAATACCCATGCATTTAGGAGAAAGTAGGCTATATGTTATTTACTGAACATCTTGTATTAATATGGTTTGTTAGTAGAAGGTTGAGGAAAGATCAATTGGGATTTAGGATCAATGTTCATGGCCTTATTTAATGTAAACGGGCGATCGCGACGCGGTAGAAAAGTTGAACAAGCACTAGTTATCACTACAGTCCTTTGAATAGATGAAAAATTCACTGTAGTAACACGAACGTTTATGGCAAAGAAAGTTATTGCAATGATGAAAGAGGACTGGTTGCACTAGATAGGCGAAAGTCTATTACTTGAGAAAGTTGTGGATTACAATTAAATGCGCCATAGAACATTCCAACGGTGGAAGAAAATTCGCTATTGAGCTTTAATTCAGAAGTGAGATTCTTCAATTTCAAATAGTATTCTCACAAGTGAGTGAAAAATACATGACGGCAGGACTTGTAGATAAAGTACAGGATCTGGTAGGTTCCAGAACGATCTTAATAGAAGAATGGGGCCAAAGTTAATCCAGCGGAGGAATTAGCTTGGTGATTTATAGACAGCGGGTATTATATAATATCCCACGTGGTGAGAAGATTTCTCATTTAAATAGCTTAAGAAAAGCTACTTTCTATTAAGGTTGGCTTAGACAGACAAAAGCTCAACATGGCAAATCCCGCGAAGAATGATTACCGCCCCAAATAAGTAATCTCACGCTGTCTATAAAATATCGTTAAAAGCATGTAGAAGTTAAAACCGATGAAGATGAAGTTAAAACTTGAAGTAGGTACTTATCTTTGTTGCATGGCGAAGGTGAAGTTCCCTTTGACAGATACTTAATGTGCCAACATGACGTATAACGTAGAGAGTGCCTCTTGGTTTGAGGAGACTGGCTCTAGTTGAGCCCTGACTGATCGAGTCAACTGCCGACTTACAAGTGAGACCCGCTCAGCGAAGCGCGGAGGGTCCAAGGAAAGGAAAAGAGTGGGGGTAGGAAACAAAAGGAATACATATCAGAATAGACAACTTATCAAAAATAAATGTTCTTCTTGATGAATGGTCTTCAAAGAGTTGATAGCAGGCGATACTAGCACAGCATGGTGAGTGAAAAGTAGACGAAGTTCCCTTGCTCATGGAGATAATAGCTGGGGATGGTAACGAGATCTGATGGTCAGATGGAAAAGGAAGTCCTCTTGCACCAGAAAGAATTGAGGAGCTTCAGAGATTCGCTGCTAGAAGACGCTAGGTGGGTCATGGAAGATATATATCTAGAACAGACTCACAATGACATAAGAGACATGACCATCAAAGAGAAAATAGAAGATCACTGTTGGTGTTTTTGACATAGAGGAAGGAATGAACATGCAAAGAGCATTAAAAATTATATTCTCTCGTACCGTGTATTCCGAGAATACACCAGGGCTACACACCCCCTGCCTCCTTGAGGGCCTTGAGCAGAAGGCAGGAGATATCAGGAAAAGAAATCAAGAACGAGGGGTCACGAAAGATGAGAGAAGGGCCAATTAAGGCGGGAAAGTGAAAGACTCCCTATGCCTTGGATATCCTAGTAACGTCGGGGTCGAAAGAGAACAAGAATTGACCAAGAAAGGTCGACAGGAAAGAAGACGGAGAGGATCCGGCACAAGTAAGTGGGAGAAAAAGCTGGACTCATCTGGGGTCCCGTGGTCGCCAACCCACGTCGCACAAGTTGTGAGCCCCTGGGTGATCAATTCAAAGGGCTACTTCAGTATTTTAATAATAAAATTAGCTTAGATTTTCAAGCACAGGATATAACAGTTTCATCGACACCGTACTTTCAGTATTAATCAACCATTGTGGAGCTGACACCTCGTGGTGTAGTGGTTAGAATTCTTGGCTGTAGTCCTGGGGGTCTGGGTTCGATTCTTGGCTCAGCAGAGAAATTTGAATTCTGGTGTGAGCGCTGGAACGGGGCACAGTCAGCCTCGTGTGGCAAAACTGAGAATAGGAGCTTTTGATTCCCATCTCAGCATGGTTTCCCACTTCTACTCCGGGTAAATGCCGTGATGATTCCTAACGTAAGTCCACAGCCACATCCTTCCCAATGCTCACCTGAATTACAAATGCACTTACTACAGTAATACAACCATCACAATAACACAGGTTGGCAGACAAACTCTACAAACACCCAAGTACACAGGACTACATGATCACGATGTCCCAAAGTCCGTAAATCAATAAACAACAACAAACCTTGTGAAGCTCTAATACTTTATCATAGGAGCAGTAACACGAGAGCTGAAATCTCGCCAGAGATAGTACAGTGCGTCCTTAATAAAGCATGAATGGCGCAGCGGCTCCCCTGGTGTGTGAACGTGATAGTTTGGGAAGATATTTTATTATTACTTGGCGCCAATTAATTTATTTCAGACGATCATCTCGCATTTATGCCCGATTATATTAGGGGGAAATACACTACTGTCCTTGAAAACTATATGTTGTTCATTATTGTTTTCACAGATTACAAGGGTAAAGTTTTGCAAGGATGACAGGTTTTGTTCGTCATGTGAATATCATCAGATCTGGATTAATGAAATCAATCTTAAATACATGTACGGTTTTCTTAACCTCCGATCACGCCGGTAAACAGCCAATCCTGTAGTAGAAGTGCGATTGCATGTCACCTCCACGATAACCACTGCCACATACAACGTCATTACGCCACTTTGACCTGAGATTCAGGCAAGTCAACATTGCTGCTATGTTTGATTCTCCCATCAAGTGTGATTTGCATACTGCAATTCAGTTTCTTCAAGCAGTACGGATTAGTGCAGTGAAAATTCATCAAAGAATGAGTTCTTCTGATTGATTGACAACGCCCGTCCTCACAGTGCTGCTGTAACCCAACAGCTTATTTAGCAATTTATATGGGGAGTTGTTGAACGCCCGATATATAGCCCTGACTTAGCATCACGTGACTTCCACCTCTTTCCTGAGCTGAAAAGGTGAACTGGAGAGCAGAGCTTCCAGACTAATGAGGATTTTCAAAACAACGTTAAGGCTGACGCTAGTTAGTTATTGCTGTTTTAAGGGGCGGAACTACGAGGGAGACTCACGTTGGCGGTGACATTCTACCAAGTGGGGATTGCAAAGCTCATCCAAAGATATTACAAATGTCCAATCTTCACGGTGATTATGTTGATAAGTAGCCATGTTTGTAGGCTACACACATTTTGGCAATAAATTCGTTTTGTTATAATATTTACGCTTGTCTATTTTTTATGGATCTTCGGAGGTTGAAAGAGAATCCCCTCGTAGATTATAGGGAAAGTAGGCTATATATTTTTAGAACAAATTGTTTTTAATGTAGTTTTAGTGACTATGGATTATCCGGTTTTGACCATGATCATTTCCAACTCATTATTTACTTTTTTCTCAAAAACTGTTGACAGGAACTAAACGATTTCTTTCAGGGAGGTTTCTCAACACTCCCTCATTACTTTGACACAGGCTAAATAAATAAATAAAAAAGAGTATGAATGAATGAATGAATGAAAGGATGGATGAATGAATGAATGAATCAAAGGATGGATGAATTAATGTAACGATGGATGGATGATAGAATGTAAGGATGAATGAATGAATGCAAGGATGGAGGAATGCATGAAAGTATGGATGAATGAATGGATGAATGAATGAATGAATGAATGAATGTGAGGATGAATGAATGAAAGGATGGACGGATGAATGAATGTAAGGATGAATGAATGAATGCAAGGATGGATGAATGCATGAAAGGATGGATGAATGAATGGATACATGTGAGGGTGATTGAATGAATGAAAGGATGGATGGATGGATGGATGAATGAATGAATGAATGAATGAATGAATGAATGAATGAATGAATGAATTAAATGATGGATGGAGGAATGAATGAATAAACAAGTGAATAAATAAATTAATAAATAAATCAATGAATAAAGAAGTAAATGAATGAATAAATAAATAAGTGAGTAATAAATGAATAGATGAATAAATAAAGAGGATGAATGAATGAATGAATGAATAAATAATTATATAAATAAAGAAAAACGTAAATAAATAAAAAAGATTAATAAATAAATTAACAAATAAAACAGCGTAATATAGACTATAAATAATGAATAAACAAATGAATACAGGTAAATTAGTTTGAAAAATGAATGAATGGATGAATAAATACATAAATAAGTGACTGAATAAATACATAATTTTATAAATAAATACACGAAGAAATAAAGGAAGAAAGAAAGGAATATGGGTCATTAGAGAAGAGAGTTTCCAGAAATAAACATGTTGTCTTAAATGGCAAAGGGAAAGAAAAGTGATCCCTTCCGTTCGACCTAGAAAAATGTGCCTTCAGTTGGTGTCATATTCGGTCATCAATGTGCGTTAATAGTCTGAATAATTACGCATAGGGGAGGGAATGTGACGTCAGCGTTGTCGCCACATGGTGTACCCAGGGTAATTTAAATTCGGCTGTATCCAGCTGTGACACGAAGCCAGCAAGATCACGATTCACGCAGGACTAGAGTGGGATTATGAGAACCCTATTCTGTATAGACGCGAGTAAGTTATTTTTGAAAGTTACTGACTTTCAGTTACCGCCACGTACCAAGTCGACTCATGAAAGATCTCTAGTATCACATTTGTTGATTATAAGACAAAAATAATTAAATCTCAGCCGCATATCGCCCAAGAGAATTCTGGTTTTCACCACAAAAGGGAGTGTTAAGCAGGAATCGAAATTGGAATGTAGTTCGTCTCAATGGCTCTCACTCAAAAGAACTGAGATCATACGACCCCTCTTCTTCATGTTTGGCTTCTACCGTGTCTGTTGCGGGTTATCCCCCAGGTGCACCAAGTCAGGCTCTTCAGCGGGCTCTTGGTCACCCTGCACGGACCTCCGCTGTGATAGCGCATCTTACACTACTGTACGTCCCATATAGCCCACCACTATGCTACTGTGCTTCGGGAAGCAAGAGCTGCCCCAGCCTTCTTCCTTCCTATAGAGGTTTCCAAATGAATGACATATTAGCTTTCACGGCCATTATTAGTCTGTTATTCTTCTTCCTCTTTCTTTCTTTCTTTCTTTCTTTCTTTCTTTCTTTCTTTCTTTCTTTTAGCCAACAATGGACTACGTAGGTTAACCAAAATGGTTTTCAGCTTGATGAGTTGGGATTGGTTTCACGTTCTTAAGAATCTGCATCCAAGCCCATATCTCCTTCTTTTGCTGACTTTGCAGTTGTTTAGCTACCCGACCTCTTTGGTCTCTGCCCTTTGTTAAGTTTAATCTGTGGGTCTTCTTTTAACATTTTCCGGAAAGCTTGTCCGTCTTGTATAACGGATTCAGAGATGTTAAAGGTTTGCAGATCTGGTTTAACTTGCTGGTACCTCAGTGAAGTTGTTTTCTGGCAGGAGAAACTGAATATTGCATGCAAAGAAATCCATATCCATGGATGCGAAATTAAGGCACAATAACGCTGTAATCAGGCCCGAGGTCCTCTGTGCAGCTGAAACCCTAACCATCAAAGGAGTAAAACTGATACAGAAACTAGAGGTCAAGGAAAGAATTATCTTGAGGAAGAGCTTAGGCCCGAGGATCATAAATGGAGAAAGGTATCACAGGCCCAACGATGATCTATATCTAAAGCAAGAACCTCTAATGGACACTATCATCAAGAGACGCCTCCAATTCTACGGATGCCTTGAGAGAATGAACGAGTCAAGATTGAACAGTGTATTCCACATTGCCAGCTACAAATGTAATAAATGCTATGACAGCACCCAGGGCTTCACGATCCGCTGTTGTAATCGGTACAAGCTATCAATCTGGTGGTCACTCATTGCTATCTGTACGCGAGTCTCTCTTCTATAGGGAGGGCCTTTTGAATATTAGTCGCAATGCGTACTACAGGGTGATTCATTTGCTGGAGCGGGGCCGGCTGCCGGCTGCCGGGCACGCGCGCCTTCTGCCAGGCAACCGATCTCGCGCCGCGGATTGCGCGCAGATGGAAACCGTAACAAAGAACATTAATTAATGCTAAATTCACCAGCAAACCATGATAAAAGAACTTACCTATCCACAGGAGATGCTGAGAGTGTTCACCTTCAGCTGACAGATAGGCGTTTTACCGTGTAAATAAATTAGCGTTTACACGTTGTGATTCCCTTCTGTTGTGAGGGATATCTGCTGCCGTGTATTGTTCTCCACCTCCACTAGAGTACGGGTAATTGATCTGTACACTTTGTATTTTAAATTAACCCACAATTGAACATCAAAAGGGCTTAGGTCCGTGCTTCGATTAATTACAGTAGACACACAGGGAGGTGCAGGTGTAGCAACATAATGTAACGATGTAACTTCCAAAGTTACTGTCTGTCAGCTGAAGGAGAACATTTTTAGTATCATCTGTGAAAAGTTAAGTTCTATCCTTTAACTGGTGAAGTGAGGTCATCCAGATCAAGAAATAAAAAGAAAATTTGTGCTTTTTAATTAAATCTTGCAGCTGTTGTTTATGTTACCTTTTTTTATCTCTGCGCTTACACTACACACCCTCGTTGATGAATGTTTAGTGACTTAATGACTTCAATTACCCTGGCTAGGTCGCCTCCGCCTCGCGCAAACATGGGGCCCGAGTTCGGTTGGCTGGCGGACGGCGCGCGCGCCCAGCAGTCGGCTGCCGACCCCGCTCCAGTAAAGGAATCTCACTGTAGTATTTCACGGAATAAAGCCCTTAACAAACTTCGCATCCCTTTCTTTAAAACATTTCATCCATTCTCGTGTTATTTTTCCTTTTTTATGTGCAATACTAGACCATACTGAAGTACCGGTATATCGAGAAATGCTCTTGACAATAGACTACTATCCTAATTCTGCAGTGCGCCACTCACCTTTCTTTTGTTGCTCAAGTGTGAATAATTGGGCGGTCACTCGTATGCTAAGCGCAGAGTTCTTAAGGCTGTCTGCCTCCTAGACGGCTGAAAGCGTTATTACGTGTTTCAATCACTCGAATGTGGCGAGAGGAAGAAGAGGAATGGCCGATAGACAGCGCGGCGCTCAAAAGTCTCGACTGAGTGGGTTCAAATACAATATACATGTCACAGCATTGAAAGCAAACCTAGGAGCAGATTCCCTTTATACCACACAGTAGCAGTCTCAATAATAATTCTTAATACAGTATTTCCAGACTGTGTCCTGATAACAATAATAATAATAATAATAATAATAATAATAATAATAATAATAATAATAATAATAATAATAATAATAATAATAATGCTAATGACAATAATAATAATATATTTTTTATGGAGGAGGAGACATGCAATTACACACATAGTGTCGGACTCCTGAATGGCAGACTACCAACTAAAATTCCCCCCATTACTTCTGAACACTGGCCTGGAACCGCTTTATCACATTATTTCAGGCTAGGATCGTATACTAGGACACTTGTCCTCAACTATTTTTAGCCTATTTTCAGTTTATGAAAAAAAAAAGGCTTATGAGATCACCTTGTGTCTGTGTGTGCGTGTGTGTGTGATTCGTGTGTATGTCCCCACCTCCCATAATAACTTCTTAATGGCTAGAGCGATATCAATGAAACTCGGTAAGATCATAGCAACATTCTGGCAGACCCCGACCGTGCTCTTCAAATTTTATTATGTCTCACCAATCCAACATGGCGGCTGTGCGAAATATTTCCCCAGCATTCAGTATCTCCGAAACTATTACATATATCACCGTTAAATTTTGTACTGTTATAAAGGGCACTACTAGAAGTTCATCTATGAGACTTTCAAAAACCTGGTAACTACAAAACAAATATGGCGGCCAAGCGAATTTGAGGCTTTTAAATAGACGTTTCTCGCGATTTAACCATCCAAACCCAATGAAACTTGGTATAGCAAATGTTTATACACAGTGTAATGCACTGGCATCTAATTTAGTTCAATTGTTTACATAAATTAAAAATGGCGCCTGTGCGAAATTTTAAAAATCAAGTTTTTATTGCTTGTGTCGTAATCATGCGATTGAAGTGAAAGTTTGAATAATGAACCTACGCAATAATTTTCTTTCAATGGTACATCACTCTATGGCCTATACATATAACTCTCCAAAATGGCGACCATCGGAAATATCTAGAAGGTTCTCAATATCAACGAATTATTTCAGCAATGTTTTATGTTCATAGAGGCTATGAACATAATAACTTCTTAATGGCTAGGACTTTCAATAACCTGGTGAACACAAATCCATCATGGCGGCAACGCGAAGTATAAATATTTAAATGGACGTTTCTCGAGATTTAACCATCCGAGTGCAGTGAAACTTGGTACGGCAAATGCTTATACAAATGTTAATCCACTGGCATCTAATTTTGTTGGTTGGTTGGTTCCTTAGTTTAGGGGGCTGCGACAATCCGGTTATGTAGCCTCGTGTACTTTGGGTGTGTGTAGAATCTGTCTGATAACCGGTGTTAATTGTGATGCTTATCTTTTATCGCACACCTTCTTCAACTGCAGAAGGTGGATTGATAAAAGGGATTACTTCAAAAGGAGATAGGACGACAGATCTCCCCAGACAACATCGCGGAAATGATGCATGAAGATGAGTCGCAATGAAGATATTCTTCGAAGGAAGAAACAATTAGTTCCGTGAAGAACTAAAGCCTATTTTCATACATCCTACCTATGTTAATTGCCACTATAAACATACAACATTTCAGTTTGATTGCTGTAATAGATTCGCATATATTGAGCACCGTCAAATATTACGGATGGTCGCCATGTTCGATTTTTATGTATGTAGGTCTTAGAGTTACGTACTATTACATCAAGATGATTTTGTACGTGTAGTATTCAAACTTCAATCACATGATTAGGACACAAGAAGTAAAAAGAGATTTTAAAATTTCGCACAGCTGCCATCTTGTTATTATAAAAACCATTGAAATAAATTAGATGCCAGGCGGATTCGGTGGCGTAGTTGGTAGCATGCTGAGCTTCTATGCCCTAGATCGCGGGTTCAAACCCAGCCAAAGTATGTGAGTGAGTGAGTTGGTCGGCCCTCTCAAAAGGCAATGACATGTAGAACGGGTAAGGACCATACCTACAGTATCAGGCTCGAGTACGGGCGTGATCCTAAGTACCTTGCTCCAAGGCCTTAAAAACTGGATCTGGAAACCCAACTGTACAAACCAATGCAGAAGGCAGTAGTTCTCTCAACAATCCGAATCGTTTGAAGTTCATGGGTAGTGATGTCGACTTTCCAGCATAGAAGTGGCTGTTTCAATATCTATACTTTGGTTCTCTGAGCCCATATAATTCTGGTGTGATGTACTAGCAAGGTTTTTTTAGGTATGTTCAATAGGCTAATACTAATAATTTACGTAACACTGACCAACAGTATTTTCAACATACTTGATGGCAGACATGAACTGTATCATAATGAAAACTTGTACTACAGTAGAACGTCGTTCATACGGACGTCAAACAACCGGAAGGTCATTTATCCGGACGAGCAAAAAAAAAAGCCTACCGTAGTGAGTCGGTTCTCGTTTTCAATTGTTGTCTCCTACAATTTGTTTACTCTATAATGCTTCAACGTATTACAATATGTGAGTTGGGGGTAGATGACCTCGTAGTTCCGCCCCTTAAAACAACAATAATTAGTGTAACTAACAATATGTGAGTGTACTGTATTACGTTGTGAAAATGGCTTCTACGAGTAGCAATAAGAAAAACCGAAATCGCAAAGTTTTATCGATTGAGAAGAAGGTGGAGATCAATAAACTGGATAACGATAAGAGTGTGCAGTTTAATTAAAACTTCCAGTGTTGGAAAAATCCACAAATTTTGATTTGAAGAACTGAAAAGGTGAAATTCTGAATTATGCATCGAAGTTAGATAGTGAAGAAGGGTCTAAAAATAAAAATAAAAACACGGGTGAAAAATTGGAAGAAGTGGCGTACTTATGGCTTATTCAGACATGAAGTAAGGGAGGTCCCATTTCTGGACTTTTGTTATGTGAGAATATGTTGCAGCTAAATGAGAAGCTTGGTGGTTATTACTATAATGCACTGTGCATGCTTTTTCCTATGAGTTAAACGCATGTTCGATTATCCGGAACACTTTCGGTCCCTAATTAGTCCGTATAAACGCATGTTTGATTATCCGGAATATTTTCGGTCCCAATTGGTTCGGATAAACGCATGTTTGATTATCCGGAACACTTTCGGTCCCAATAAGTCCGGATACACGACGTTCTGCTGTATAATGAGCCTCATTATAGTACAGTTTTCTGACATATAATATTTACGTTTTGCCAGGGTCGAACATAAAACAACTTTATGTAACAGAAGGTTATTAGTAACCAAACTTATAGTTATTTCTTGTTTTAATACATTTTGATGGTTTTTATAAATTACCTCTATTCAGGTTAAGTCATATCTGATTACACGAATTTCTGGAGTTACTTGGATATTGTGGGAATGTTAAAAGTTCATGTTTAGATTTCTCCCCGGTACACAGGTTGTAAAATCATAAATTGGAGATTGAAATTGAAAGTCGCAAAGCAACCAGTGGTAACGATTCGGGTGTGGACTTAATCCTCTTAGGGTCCTGCCTGGCCACTGCAGCGTGCCCACACTTACACGTTTATTGGCCAAAATGTCGATTTATATTTCCTAGAGCCAAGTACAAATGTAAACTATATTGTAGAACAGCAAATTTATTGCGGGAATAAAATTTGATTTTACTTCTGCAACAGCGTGATATTACAATAGATTAGCACAGTAAAAAGAAATAAAATTCCTCTCACCTATTTCAAAATTTATATTTAATGAGGCTGATATATTTAGAACGGATTGATGCCGACAGATACACAAAAAGCAGGAATAGATGGGGAAGATCCACCACGAACGATGGACGCCTTGTCGAAGAGGTCAATGCTGCCTGGATGAAGTAGCGAACTTGCGACCGTCGGATGAAAGATCACTCACTAACTTGCAGTCTAAAATCTATCGCGATGTTAAGGCGGAAAGCGGGTGTCACTAAATTAGACATGTTTCAAATGAGAACATCAGGAAGCGGTTTGCTGAACTGCTGTGCCCAAGATCGTGGGTTCAACCCCGCCCAAAATCATCGGAATTGTTAAGAACGTTAAAATCCTTCAGTATGCCTTCCTTCTGGGGGCAGTGGGAATTAAAGCCAGTGGTCCCATGTCATAGATTTATGGCATGTAAAAGATCCTTCCTCAAACTGAACTTGTGTGATGCTAAATTTCTAGGTTAGATTTCGTTGAAACGCTCTATCAAAGTTCCAACGTTCACCACTAGATATCAGTGGCATCTGGTAGCAGAAGTTGGAACTACTTGAAATTGAACGGAACTTGTAGCTCACCCTATGAGTGCCCGTTTGAGGCAGCTACAGTCTCTGGCGAGCCGAACATGTGCTTGGACACTCCCGGCACTAAAAGCCATACGCTAAATAAATATTTTATGAAGGGTACAGGGGAAAAAACGATGACTGTCAGAAAATTACAAAAATTGAGATTTTTTCTTGTTAATGATTGTACTGTTCCCTAGCGCATTCAAGAGCCTAAAACTGGTTAAAAACACTGAGAGTCACGATTTAATGAGGCTTTGAAAATAATGTGTGCCGGGGAAAAACGATGTTAGTCCATTAAATCTCTATAAAACAGCAGCTTAATACTTAAGAATTATTTCGTACCATTTACTGAGTGGTGTAAGTTGTGAAGTATTTGTGATTAACAATAGTTTTGACTCAAATAATACTGGTGTACATTCTTCTCTTTTGCACTTTCTTTTGCCAGAAAATGGACATTCATCGTTTATGCACGTTAAATTGTGCAGTTAAAGGCAATAATATAAAAAATTAACCTTTAGGTATAACTTATATTGTTGTATGAATTGTTACATAGTTTACAAACCTAAATAATCCTTTCCGTACTACATACATTTCAGATAACTGTAAGCAATATTATAAGAGTTATAGCGTATGAAAAGCTAACATTCATTTATCTCAGCTTGAGATTCATGTGACATTCGTCGTTTTTCCTCTGTACCCTGATACTGTAGTACCCACCCAGTCATTGTGCAAATTCATGTTGACCGACTGAAGAGTTCAGTGTGTATTGGCAACACTGAAAGAGTGGCTTCAAAACTTAACATTACACGACTTGTTCATTATGGGTACATGTCCTCGCTGTTCCGCCCCTTAAAACAACAATCATCATCATCGAGTTGTAGATTCTCAGTAGAGACGAGAATCAAACCCAGGACCAAGTGTATGACGTTCAGTAACACTAGCCATTACGCCGTGGAGTGGTCTGCGTAACTGAATAAAGACTCTAAAATTGACCCATCGCCAGTAAAACAAGTTAATAAAGCGAATTCATTCTCAGACACGCCCGTAATTCTCGGTCAAGATTATCACTTTGGCAACCTAGAATTAGAGTAGCATAATATAACTCTGTGTTATGATCATTTTAATCGGGTGATAACAACATTTGTAACATATCCCGGGGAGCACCAACACCACTTGCCGCGCAATACGAGTGTAGTGGACATCATTAAAGCGCCACCCAATGATGCTAGAATATGTTTTATGTTCGACCCTCACTATTATGTGTCAGATAACTGTATCATAATGATGGTCATTATAACACTGATTTCCATTATGATACAGTTTCTCCAGCCAATCAGAGCTCGTTCATTGACCAATTTGGTAACGATAATTTCGCGCATGCGCTCAAAATCCAACATGTCGGACATAAACACAACATCGAACTGTAATAAATTACCGACATGGAATACCCACCGTCCATATGTTCGCGTAAATAAACTGGCGAATATGAGACAAGAAATAGCACTGTACCTTAAAATCACCAACGCTAATTTCTACACAGCGCATTGTCTTCAACTGACACCGGTGACAATATTACTGAGGGACGGCAGATGTAAACATATGGTTTGCATATGGCATTGCAATTACACAGAGCGCATGCGTCGTTCAAAGCTCTTGAAAGGCAGATATATAACACCCAACGCTCGCTCTGCGATCACAAAATTCCAGTAGCTGACTCTCAACAGATATTTATGAATATTTATGTTAAAACATATAATAAAGTTATAATTATCGTCGAACATAAACAGTCGTATGCAACTCGCCTATAATGGTAATTAAGACACTCGTATGGAAATTATAAAACTCGCATACGCTCGTTTTATAAAAAATACTCGTGTCTTAATTATAGCCATTATAGGCTCGTTGCATAATGTACTATTATGTTCGACCCCGACTATTATATGTCACTAAACTGTATCATAATGAGGCTCATTATAACACTATTTTTCAGTATGAAACAGTTTCTCCCACCAATCAGAGCTCAAGAAACAGTTGTTTGACCAATTAGATAATTAGATGCGCTGAGTTCTACGGCCTTCTAATTTAAATTTCACTGCCTGACCTAGTGTCATAGTAGGGTAATCGAGGAGGCCATGGTCAAATACAAGGCATTCTGTGCGTCTCATGCGCTCTGTTCAGTACATAAAACTGGCGAAATTTCGACAGATATTTATGAATATTTATGTTCGAACATAAACTAGTTATAATAATTATCGTCGAACATAAACAGTCGTATGCATCTCGCCTATAATGGTAATTAATTATTGCCATTATAGGCTTGTTGCATAATGTACTATTATGCAGCATAAGTGTTTATGAGATCATGCAATCATGTCACCGCTCAAAGTGTCTCTCTTCTTGTCGTAAATTATAAATAAAGTACCGGGATTATCATCATGTGGTGATACTTTTCGAGCATATTTGCTTGCATATTATAATGTTTATATTCGACGATGTCGAAATATAAATATTATATGTCAGAAAACTGTATCATAATAGGGGTCATTAAAGTACCACTTTTCATTATGATACAGTTTCTCGAACCAATCAGATCTTCATTGACCAATTAGGTACGGATAGCTTTGCACATGCGCTCAAAATGCAACATGTCGGACATGAATTACATGATTTGAAAGTTGACTACGTAAGGGATAAGCAGCCAACCGTTGTAGTTACAATGCCAAGCCCCATAGACAAAATCAGCATGAACCTTTACGGTAACAGGAAAATACTATGAAATATGCAACAAATTTAGGAATCTACGTCCAGAAGTTTGCAACACCATCCTTCTAGCCATTACCGACATGGAAAGTGTGCACCGTCCCTAATGTTTGACTAAACAAACTGGGAAATATTGCAAATGAAATAGCACTGTACCTTAATATTTGCTACTCCAATTTCTTTACAGGGCATTGCGTATGATTTCGCTGACAATTTTAGTGATGCTGTTGTTCACACAAACACACCAGAACGTTATGGAGGAAGCATGAGTATGACATTACATCAACAGAAATTATAATCCATCTCTTTATTCAGTAAAGGGATCTCTTATGCGAAACTTTTCCGCCAGATGTCATGATTGTTATATTTGGGACTCAATTGATTTGCCTTCCGATGACATTCTATACGCATCGAATTTGAACAATAACTAGTTAATACGATACACCTTAATTTTAAAGCCTTTGTAAGCTACTATTTTGTGTTATTTGACCTAAACAACGAAATGATCGTACATAGTACCTGTGCGCTATCTGTTGTTCGTGCTACTTCAGGATAAACAATGTTTCAAAGCTTTGGAATTCGTTATTGGGTACAGAACAGATGCTGAGCCCACACAATTCCCAAGAGGAAGAAGTCAACCGACAGAATCTCGACAGATATTTATGAATATGTTGTGTTAGAACATATGATAGAGTTATAATTATCGTCGAACATGAACAGTCGTATGCAACTCGCCTATAATGGTAATTAAGACACTCGTGTGGAAATTATAAAACTCGCGCATGTATATCTGTAGCCCAGTCATTACTTATTCTTATTCTTTCGGATGAGCCTACTGTGGACCACGCTTCTTCAACTGTTGGGTATTAAGTTTTGCCTAGTACTCACGCATCTGTTCCTGGTGTAATTCTTTTCTTTCCGCCGGCCACGAGGCGCCTTTCTTTAGAGATTCGTCCTGAAAGCCACGGACTTTCTTAAGAATATGTCTCACAGTTTGTTTATCCTGTAGGTCAGTTAGTCCCAGTTATTTGATGTCTTTCCCAGCTTCAGTCAGCCAAGTTAGTTGTTTCGCCAGAAGGTCAACAGGCAGTTGGTTAGTCTTCTCGGAGGCAATCTTGCCACATGACCATTAAAAGATACCTTTCTTTTCCTAGCACAAGCATAAAGCCTGCGGGTTGTACGGAGAGCTCTGAGTTGTGTTGTCGCCAGTATTCCCCATCTTCTAGTACTCGTCCTAAGATCTTTCTGAGAATTCTTCACTCTCTGACCTCCAACTTCACCATCAAGCCTATTTTATTCAATGGCAGATACTCCGTTGCATACTGGGCTTCCGGTCGGATGACTGTGTTGTGGCCTAGTCATTACTACGAGTATTCATTCATTCAATTTCGCTAATCGGCCAACTAGGTACCACGATAAGCCTCAATTTACATTCTGGCATTTTCGCTTGATCCACATTGTCTTCATGACCTCACTGTGTTTAGCACGACCTTCTTCTGTCCATTTCGCACCAGTTGTCCGTTTTTCGTCCCGGAAAGTCCCAAACGTCTTGATGGCTGCTCTATAAAGATTTCGGTCTTATACATCTTCTGCTCGTATATCCATTTCTTTAAGATCTTTCTGGACGTTAACGTACCATGGCATTGTCGTTTTTGGTTTTACTACGAGTATTAATATTATTATTACTATTTTTAGAACTCCTGAAATGTAAGGAATGTTTTATTACAAACCAGAGCAGAACATGTTAAATGGGATTCCCTCACAATCCTTAAAACCCATTTGTCACCATTAATTAAACCTGTTGACAGTGGATTTTAAAAAATATTTCTCTCCTCCTTGTACGTGTGAGTGAGTCTCCAGCTGAAAGCCTGAATGAAATGGCCGAGTTAACATGAAAGCTTTCGTTACAGAGACAAGGGGAAGTTAAAAAATGAAAGAATAAAAAATTAGATAAAAAAAGTTTGTGTCCCGTAAGCTTGTTAAGTACTGTACAGTATCCTGGCAATCTGACAGCGAACGAACAAGCAGAGAAGCCAAAGGTTTAAAGCGAGATGGTCCTGTAATTATCGCCTCTATTCCCTTTAACTCCGGGCACAGATAAATAATTATGACCACATGTTACATGACGTGTGGTGGCGACCAGGTAGATGAGTAGGGAGCACTTCACTGCATATGTGCGCGCTCCACCGCACAGCACTTGAAAAGTATTTTCAACTTGTTACTGCAATATGTGTGGAATTAGTAACATTACATTAAAATTAAATTAGCGTTACCTGTATGTCAGTGATTCCGTTACAGGGCGATAACCAATACTTTCATTGGTAATTGATAGGCATGCAAGACACGCCCAACACATGCCATCTGATATAGGCTACTGCATGTCAAACAAGAAGTTCCGTGACGAACTAAAGAGCCTACTTTTCTTAAAATTTAAGATTCATGCCAATCTATAAAGACCTACATGGAAAAAATTAAGTTGGTAATATAGAAATTTCTAATTAGTTCGAAATATACCTGTATCCTAATAGAGCACTATCGTTGGCAGCTCAGGTGACTGAATATATTGTTAGTTCCATTTCTTAAGGTACAGAATACAATATTTGGTTGAAGTCCAATGGATAACATGGACGTTACATGCAGTTAGACATTGGATCTATCAGCACGCTTAAAATCATGTTGGCAGCAATGTCATGCATGCGTTGGTCAGAAATAATCTGAAATATTATGATCTATTGTTGTGCCAATTTTGGATGAAATCCATTTGTTAGTATAGAAGTTACATGTGTTTTAAAATTGGACTTATCAGCAGGCTTAGTGTCATGTTGGCAGCGCTGACGTATATTAGTTTCTCCTAATTAATCTAGAACGTAAGGTACTATACGTGTGCAAATTTTAAAGCTGTTGGCTTACATACGTTCTGAAATATTAATATTTGATTTAAAAGAATAGAGACAGCATGTATTAACAGTTGGCAGCACTGGTTGTTCTTAACAATAAGCATAGTCATATCTGTTATAGTACACATAGCACACACGAAATTTGGTTGAAATCCAATTGATAGTATAGAAGTTACGTGAATTAAAAATTGGTCCTATCAGCAGGCTTAGAATCATGTTGGTAGCAGTGACATACATAAGTTACTCCAAATTAATCTAGAATGTCAGGAACTATACGTGTGCATAGTTTAAATCTGTCGGCTTGCATACTTTCTGATATATTGGTATTTGGATAAAAGAATAGAGAGAATATGTTTTGACAGTTGGCAGCCGTGGTGGGTCTTAAGAATACGCTCAGTGATACCTGCTTATATACACATATTACAATTCAAAATTTGGTTGAAATCCAATTGATAGTATATTAGTTATATGCTTTTAAATATTGGACCTATCAGCAGGCTTAGAACCGACAGTAGTGGCTG
This sequence comes from Meconema thalassinum, assembly GCA_946902985.2. NCBI lineage: Eukaryota > Metazoa > Arthropoda > Insecta > Orthoptera > Tettigoniidae > Meconema > Meconema thalassinum. The sequence continues at coordinate 452,329,313 of OX336393.1, read as the reverse complement.
CGCTGGCTAAAGCGCTGTGCTAGGTCATGGGGCCAGGCTTTCTGCTGACTCGGTAGACGCGTGGGTTCGAGCCCCACCGTCGGCCGTCCTTGCAATGGTTTTCCGTGCTTTCCCCATTTTCAACACCAGGCAAATGCTGGGACGGTACCTTCTGACAGGCCACGGCTGCTTCCTTCCACATCCTTGCCCAGTTTCATTCGCCTTCATCCATTCCATCTCTCATCCCGACGCGCAGGTCGCCCACGGGCGTCGACTAGAAAGACCTGCACTCGGCCTCTCAGGAGGTCACACAAAAAAAACAGGCTTAGAAACGTTTTGGCAACACTGCCATGCATAACCTCCTAGAAATTAAACTGAAATATTATTATATATACGTGTGCCAATTTTGAAATAGCTCCCATGCATACCTTCCAAGATAACCAACATGGAGCTCAAATTTCAATAACGGTTTTTCTGCAGTCGGTAGCTCTGACATAATTTTCAAATATGGGCTTGAGATCTCCAGGTATAGATCTTTACTCATACCAAATTTGGATTCGATTGCTGTAGCCGTTTAGGAGTTGATAGGGGTTGGGGGGGGCACACAGCCAGCCAGATAGACAGACAGACAGATGGACAGACAGACAGACAGAAGGACAGACAGACATTTGCTCAGGTCGATCTCATATGTCTACTTTTTCCTCATTTTTGCAAAATGTGAAAAGTAGGCTAAAAATCTGCATGCACGGCAGTAGGGTATAGTGACGTAGAGGTTTGCCTCCCATAAAGGTTAGATTCTCTGTTAATGCATTGGGAATGTTAAGGCGAAATGTCACGGGCATATCGATACTTGCATTCTGATATACTGACTGTAACTTTACGTCATGGGATTAAGGCCACAGTATGACTATAATGAACAAATGCAAAACAAAATGACTGGAATATTGCTGAATAAATTATGTACCCCTATGGATGTCAGATTGGCAGGTGAAAAGCTAGTAAGTTAATGTAGTTTTAAGGGGCAGAACTACGAGGTCAACTGCTCCTCTTAACACAGATTAAATTTAGAATGAAATTGAGAATTCAGAGTTGGACACATAAATATGAAAAGATCGAAAATTAATCAAACAAAAAATTTAATAAAACATATAATAATTATAATAAACAAAAATTACGGAAAATTCAAAAATTCAGATTAAAAAAATAGAACAAGTCTATGAGTCAATGTACACTGGGAAATTTAGATTGATGGCCCTAACCAACTCTCACTTATAAAGGGAGCAGCAGCCACCACGTCATCGGCTAATATACAGTATGTTTGAATGTCATCTCCAAACCAAGTTTTCTTCGTAAGTGTGAAAAGCTAAATGAAGCAGTATACTAAGGAACCAAAATAGGCTGTGATGGACGAAGCTAACTGGATATAAAAAAGTCCTCTCGGCACGCCGGAAGGCGGAGGTAGATTTCACCGGACAAACTTGGGGATAGTCGAAAATAGGCAGAATATGCAGGTTTTCGTAGAAGGATCAGACCACATTTATTGCGTGAAAGTATTTTATAATTGGAGATAAATTAACTTTGTTTTTCGTCATTTTATGCATATTTTAAACATTCTATTGTCTTATGATGACGGTAACCTTCTTGTCATTTGGAGTCCATTTTTATACTTGTGGTCACACTGTCCTTATGCAAAGTTTCGACACTGATGTGTAACTATGTAACGGTCTGTTACTTCTTCACACAAAATTATATCTCCCGCAGAGATGTTGGTTGGTTCCTCAGTTTAGGGGCTGCGACAACGTGGTCATGTAACCCCGTGTACTTTGGGTGAGTGTAGAATCTGTCTGATAAACGGTGTGAATTTTGATAGCTGTATTAGTCTGTAATTCAGGTAAGGAATGCAGACGCTCAATTTCAAGCAGTAGTTCCTAATGTTGCTACCAGATACTACCGTCAACGACACCTAGCTGTGAACTTGGCTACTAGATGCCACCGCAATCAGCAACTCGCAACGAACGTTGGAACTTCCCCTCCAAAGGAAAGCATACTGAGGGATTTTTAGCGCTCTTAGAAAATCTGACGACTTTGGCCGGCTTTGAACCCGCGACCTTGGGCATAGGAGTTCAGCATGCTACCAGTTAAGTCACCGAAGCCGCATCACACTTAGTCAGATGGAAATCTGAATCTGATCTCGCGCAAGTGCGTTGTCATGGCAACGTCTGATGGCTCATCCCTCATCAATTTAGTAGTGTTGTCATGTCAACCACTGATAGCTCTTGGCATTTTCTTACAATTCCGAAATAATTTTTCTCATCCCTTGGCGTAATGGTGGCTCATATCAAAAATTCTTTCAGACAAAGGTTTTAGGTAATTATTAGGGGAATATTGTCCGTTTTGTACGGTTTTGATATTGTGCCTATTAACAGAGATATGATTAATGTTTCCCGAAAAAAACACTTTTTCCCACCCCTTTGGTCAATGGTTGGTGCTATCAAAAAAACGTTTCAAACATAAATTTCTGAGCTTTATCCGACACATAGTATGAACTTTGAACGGATTCGATATTTCACATATTAAGAGAGTTATAGCAATATTTCATTTTTTTTTAAAGCCCCCCATTTTCATCCCCTTCGACCGATTTAGCCCAGTAACGAAATCGTCCGAGATTTTATGGGTATACATATTCGGTAAAAAATTCAAGGTGATTGGTGCAAAATTACGGCAGTTATCGTGTCCACAAAAAACTGATATACATATATATACATATATTACATAAATTATATATAAACTTTTGAACTGACGGTGGTTTTGGGGTCTGGGGGATGTGAAACGCGAAGATATGTCGAAATTTTCCGGAAATCGAAACATGGTACCCATTGCAATAGTTAGCTTTCTAATGAAATCTACCTAAAATACTGCCGTCAACGACACCTAGCTGTGAACTTGGCTACTAGATGCCACCTCAATCAGCAACTCGCAACGAACGTTGGAACTTCCCCTCCGAAGGAAAGCAAACTCAGGTTTTTTAGCGCTCTTAGTAAATCCGACGACTTCAGCCGGGTTTGAACCCGCGACCTTGGGCATAGAAAATCAGCATGCTACCAGTTCCGATACCGAAGTCGCTTCCCACTGACATATGAAAACTGAATGTGATCTCGTGCAGTGGCGTTGTCATAGCAACTGCTGATGGTCATCCCTTATCAATTAAAAGTAAAGTTGTCATGGCAACCTCTCTTGGCACTTGGCATTTTCTTATAATTTAAATCATTTTGTTCACCCCGTGGCGTAATGGTGGGTCATATCAAAAATTCTTTCAGACAAAAGTTTTAGGTAATTATTGGAGGAATATTGTCCATTTTGTGCGGTTTTGATATTGTGCCTATTAACAGAGATATGATTAATGTTTCTCGAAAAACCCACTTTTTCCCACCCCTTTGGTCAATGGTTGGTGCTATCAAAAAACGTATTTGACATAAATTTTTGGCACTTATCCGACACATATTATGAACTTTGAAGGGATTCGATATTTCATGTATTAAGAGAGTTATAGCGATATTTCACTTTTTCGAAAAAAGCCCCCCATTTTTACCCCCTTTGACCGATTTTGCCCATTAACGAACTTGACCGAGATTTTATAGGGATACATATTATGTAAAAAATTCAAAGTGATTGGTGCAAAATTACGGCAGTTATCGTGTCCACAAGAAACTGATATATATATATACATAAATTATATATAAACTTTTGAACTGACGGTGGTTTTGGGGTCTGGGGGATGTGAAAGGCGAAGATATGTCGAAATTTTCCGGAAGTCGAAACATGGGACCCATTGCAATAGTTAGCTTTCTAAAGAAATTTACCTAAAAGTAGGTTGGCCCAGGCAAGAATAGCATTTCTACAGAAAAGGAATCTTTTTACATCGAATATATAAGTAGATTTAGGTATTTGGAAGTACCTTTGAAGGCCCTTGTCTGGAGCGTGGCGTTCTATGGAAGAGGACTGTTGGCACAGCAGAATAGAACAGAATAGAACCTTTGGAATTGTGGTTTTACAGGAGAATGATGAAGATCATTTGCGTAAATAGAGTAGATAGAGCAACACATTAGGAGGTCATGGTGAGTGGCAGAGGAGAAATGTTTCTGGCGATAGCTGATGAAGAGAAGAGATAGGTTGGTAGGACACATGCTAAGACACCCAGGAATAGGAAACTTTGTTATGGAAGGTTGGTTCCTTAGTTTAGGGGCTGCGACAACGTGGTCATGTAGCCCCGTGTACTTTGGTTGTGTGTAGGATCTGTCTGATGACCGGTGTTAATTGTGATGGCCGTATTAGTGTGTGTTATCTGCAATTCAGGTAAGGACTGCAGACAGTAATTTCAAGTAGTTCCTACTTTTGCTACCAAATGCTACCGTGCACGACACCCAGCTTGCGGACTTGACTGCCAGATGGCATCGCAGTCAGCACTTGGCGGCGAACGTTGAGACTAATAGAGCGTTATCAAATCTAACCTACACATTTCGGCTTCACACAAGTGTAGTTAGTTGAAGGTTCTTTTTCATGCCATTAATCTCTGACATGGGACCACCGCCTTTACTCCCCCCCCCCCCCCCCCCGAAGGAAGGTATACTGAGGTATTTTTAACGCTCTTAAAACATCCGACGACTTCGGCCGTGTTGGAACCCGTGACCTTGGGCATGAAGCTTAGCATGCTACCAACTACGCCACCGAAGCCGCGTTCGTAATGGAAGTAGGACAAGAACTGCAGGGTAGACCAAGGTTCGAATATGATAAACAGATTACCTCGGATGTAAGGTGTGGTAGGTATGTAGAGATGGAACGATTAGCTCAGGACAGGGAGACATGGAGATCTGCTTCAAACCAGTCGAAGAACTGAAGACTCAAACAACAACAACAACAACAACAACAACAATAACATAGTAGATTTTTTTATAGGGTAGCCAAAATGTGTGTATTTAGGCACGTTAGGCTGACTGATTGTCTATCCCCACTTTTAAATGAAGATTTCCAATACCTCTAATGTATCAGCTCAAAGGAATACGGTGAAAAGAACTAGCACGTGGTGGTTTCGGTGGCGTAGTTGGTAGAATGCTGCGCTTCTATGCCCAAGGTCATGGGTTCAAACCCGGCTGAAGTCGTCGGATGTTCTAAGAGCGTTAAAAATCCCTCAGTATGCCTTCCTTCGGAGGGGAAGTCAAGGCGGCGGTCCCATGTCATAGATTTATGGCATGATAATGTGCCTTCCACTAATTACACTTGTGTGAAGCTAAATAATAGGTTAGATATGACTGACGCTCTTAGGTCTCAACGTTCGTCGCCACGAGCCGACTGCGATGGCATCCAGCAACCAAGTTCCGAACTAGTTGGTCGTTGACGGTTGTGTTTGGTAGCAAAATTTGGAACTACTTGGAAATCGAATATCTGCAGTCCTTACTTGAATTAAAAACAGATAACACACACTAATACAGCCATCACAATTAACACCGGTTATCAGACAGATTCAACACGCACCCAATGTAGGCCTACAAGGGACTACATGACCGCGTTGTCGCAGACCCTAAACGGAGGAACCAACCAGAACTAGTACGGATGACACAACAGTATGTTCCCATCAATACCTTGGTGTTTTCTGTAGGCCTATGTGGCTTTTGAAGCATAGAGACTCAAAGCCAAGGATTGCCTTTGAGATGTTGTAGGGCGGAGGATGATGTCCAGACGGCAGATAACGCTCGAATCATAACAAAGCTGAGAATCTACAAGCGGCTTTCAAACCCTTGTCAGCCACAGACCCAAACAGTTTGGCAATCACACGAGCAAAGAAGGCAGACACAGAAACTTACATTCAACGGAAATGTGGGTAGCTCTTGTTGTTGTTGATTCATTTAGGGGCTTTGCTGCGCTGGTCAAGTAGCACCGAGCGCTTGGGCTGAATCTGTGTGAGAAGCGCACAGCGAATAAAGCGCACATACAGGTATTTGCGAAGAAAGCGCACAAGGGCCAATGTGACAGTTTAGGGTAGGGGTTACGTTACCAGGAAATGAATACTTGGAGCTGGTTGGAGGTGAGTCATCACGCAATACAGTAGCTCAGGTTCATTCCCCCCGAGCAGCCGCCCCACCTCACCGACCCCTTCTTTGTCATTCCTGTTCTGATGGTCCTTCAAGTCACTTCGTAAGCAGCAATAATCTGTTTTAGTGTTTTAAACTTACTTGTGTTAAAGTTATTTTACTAGTATACCTAGTGTTTTGAACGTTTTCTTTCTTTTTAGTATTTATACATGGTTTAGTTATATTATGGAAGTCTTAACTACTAACAAGGGTAAGCCTGCAGCACATTATAACGGATACGCATATAGGGAGTTTAGGAAGAATATAGATGGGTTAATAGTTTGGCGATGTCAGAAGGAAAGGTCAAGTAGGTGCCATGGAATGTTAAAAAGTAACAAGTAGTTCCGTGAAGAACTATACAGCCTATTTTCATATATCCTGCTCATGTTAATTTCTTCTAACAACATACAAAATTTCAGTATAATTGCTGTAACAGATTCGTAGATATTGAGAACCGTCTAAATATTTCAGATGGTCGCCAGGTTGGATTTTTATTTTTGTACTATTACATTAAGATTATTGTGTACGTGTGGTATTCAAACTTCAATCTCATGATTACAACACAAGAAGTAAAAACGAGATTTTAAAATTACGCACAGCAACCACCTTGTGATTATGCAAACAATTGAAATAAATTAGATGCCAGTGGATCAACATTTGTATAAGCATTTAACGTGCAACGTTTCACAGCACTCGGATAGTTAATTCGCGAGAATCGTCCATTTAAATATTTATACTTCGCGTCGCCTCCATGTTGGATTTGTGCTCACCAGGTTAATGAAAGTCCTATAGGTGAACATATGTTCATAGTCTCTATGAACATAAAGAAATTCAGTTTGGTTGCTGTAAAAGATTCATAGATATTGAGAACCGTCTAAATATTTCGGAAGCTCGCCATTTAGGATTGTTATGTGTATAGGCCATAGAATTATGTACCATTCAAGGACAATTATTGCCTAGGTTCATTATTCAAACTTTCACTTCGATCGCATGATTACGACACAAGAAATAAAAACTTAATTTTAAAATTTCGCACAGCCGCCATATTGAGGTTATGTAAACAATTGATTTAAATTAGATGGCAGTGCATTACAATCTGCAAAATCATTTACTGTACCACATTTCACTGCACATTTCAAATTCGCTTGGTCGCCATGTTCGTTTTTACTATAGGAGTTTATGAAATATACATAGATAAACTTCTACCAGTACCCTTTATCACCGTACAAAATTGCAGGGTAATATCTGTAATAGTTTAGGAGATATAGAATGTCAGTGAAATATTTCGCACAGCCGCCATTTTGAGGTTATGTAAACAATTGAACTAAATTAGACTCCAGTGCATTACTATGTGTATAAACACTTGCTGTACCTAGTTTCATTACGTTTGGATGGTTAAATCGTGAGAAAAGTCTATTTAAAAGTCTCAATTTCGCTTGGTCGCCATGTTCGTTCTCTACTTTACAAGTTTATGAAATATACATAGGTAAACTTGTATCAGTACCCTTTATCACCGTACTAAATTGCAGGGTGATATCTGTAATAGTTTCGGAGATATAGAATGTCAGTGAAATAATTCGCACAGCCGCCATTTTGAGGTTATGTAAACAATTGAACTAAATTAGACTCCAGTGCATTACAATGTGTATAAACATTTGCTGTACCAAGTTTCATTACGTGTGGATAGTTAAATCGCGAGAAAAGTCTATTTAAAAGTCTCAACTTCGCTTGACCGCCATGTTGGTTTTGTAGTCACCAGGTTTTTGAAAGTCTCATAGGTGAACTTCTAGTAGTACCCTTTATCACCGTACACAATTTCAGGGCGATATCGTTAATAGTTTCGGAGATATTGAATGCTAGTGAAATATTTCGCACAGCCGCCATTTTGCATTGGTGAGACGTAACAAAATTTGAAGGGCACGGTCGAGGTCGCCGGGAATAGTGCTATGAACATACCGAGTTTCAGTGAAATCGCTCCAGCCGTTTAGATTTTATTAGGGGGACACACACACACGAATCACACACACACACACACGCACACACACACGGACAAAAGGTGATCTCATAAGCCTATTTTTTCAAAATTGAAAATAGGCTAAAAATGGCGAAGTTTTAGAAGTTACTGATCACTCATGTGCAGCACCGGACACAGCCAGATTGGAAGTTATGAAGAGCATCAACGTTGCAAAGAAGAGAGCCCGTGAAGAAGACACGTCCATTTCAAAGATCTACAGAGAAGAACTGGGAGAACTCCACAACAAGGGCTACAATTTTGTAACAGAAATGCCGCAACAACTCACCACAAAAAGAAGTATGTACATACAGAGAAACAGTGCGCGTGGAACCCAAAAGGAGCCTAAGACTAGAGAAGAAGTAATTTTAGACGAAGAATTGCTTCAGATGAACGACGGATCAAAATTTATGTTAGTGGACGAAGGCTCAGAGGAACGGATGATCATTTTTTGTTCAGAAAAAGGAAAAGAGTGCTTGAGGAACCTACAAGGCTTTTTCATGGATGGAACGTTTAAAAGTTGTAGTAAACAGTTCGGTCAAATTTACACCATCCATGCTGATTATGGAAGCTCCGACACAGAAACTAACGTTTATCCAGTTGTGTTTGGCCTACTTCCAAACAAGAAGAAAACTACATACGTTCGTTTTTTTCGTCATGTACTGCAAGCAGTCCCAGAATGGAATCCATGACACATCCACGTTGATTTCGAGGCGAGTGCAATAGCAGCAATTAGAGAAGTTCTGCCATCAGTTGAAATCCATGGGTGCTACTTTCATTTGAAAAAATGCCTGTGGAGAAAAAGACAAGAAATTGGACTGACATGTGAATATAGAGAAAATGAAGAAATCCGACTGTCCACTCAAATGTGTGCTGCATTAGCCTTCTTGAAAACTGAAGATGTCCAAGATGGCTGGGTCGAAATTCACTCACAGGCTCTTGAAAACCCGAAATTAACTCGCTTCTTCGACTACTTCGTCGAACAGTGGCTGCATAATGACGAAATTCCTATTGAATTGTGGAATTGCTATGCTAGGCGACACAGGACTACGAACGTGGTGGAAGGTTGGCACAACAAAATCAACAATCTTCTTGGACGACCCAACCCCAAAATCAGAGATGTCATACTTTGTTTCAAGAGTGAAGCGGAGGAATCTTCTTGTATGTACATGAGGATAGAACTGAATTTAGCTGGGAAAAAGAGGAAGAAAACTTACATCGAGTTGGATAAGAAACTGGAAAGAACTGTGAAGAAGTATGAAGAAAATGGTGACATCACAGCGTGTTTAAAGACAGTTTCATATCTACAAAAACTTGGCTAGACCTTCTTTCTAGAAGAAAAGCAAGACCCGAAAAGAATGTAAATAGTAAACAGTTAATATTGACGAAGCTACATTCATGCTGATTTAAAGCAAGCCTAAGTATACTTTAAAACTGTAAATATATTTAAAAAGTTAACATTGACGAAGCTATACTCAAGCTGATTTTAAACACGCCTAAATGATTAAAAATATTTAGTAATTAATCATTTAGCCAGTCCACAGCCTGGATAAAGTGTGATGGGAATCAGAAACTAATTAATTCAACTTTTATTTTCTGTGTAACACTCCTTATTTCTAAGAAGATAGGGGCGGGATTCCTTCTGTAACTCCAAAAGGGTTGACTGTGCGCTTTCTTCGCAGTGCGCTTTTCTCGCAGTGCGCTTTTTTCGCGACACCCTTGGGCTTATATGGTGGTGGTGATGATGATGTAGATGATTATAATTGTTGGTTTAAGGGGCTCAACAGCTAAGTTATCGGCCCTTAAATGAGCATTGTAGGTTACGAATGTTTATTTATCCAATGCTAAAACGTAACATACTGAGGTACATTTTATAGTCAAAATAACCACTGGAATATCTTTCAATAATTCTAAAAATTCTCTATGTCCATTATCGTTAGAACAAAACATGGTATTTTCAATATTTTTCCAAAAAAGTTCAATTTGGAAAGTAGGCTATATTTCCAAAACTAAATATCCTAAAAAGTCATATAGGCTTAAACGAAAGGTCTCTATACCCTTTATCGTTGGCACAAAACACCATATTTTTAAATGTTTTCCAAAGAAGTTGAATTTGGAAAGTAGGCTATATTTCCGAAACTAAAAATTCATGGATGTTGGATCTATATATATAAAGCACAAAGTTTGTCTGTCTGTCTGTCTGTCTGTCTGTCTGTCTGTTATGTATACAAATCTACACCGTTTCACCGATCTGAACCAAAATTTGTATACTTACCCTTTGGAACCCTGCGGGTAACCCTGTCAACATTAAATTTCGGACAGACCACCCCATGCCCTGCATTTAGGCCCTTTTGCACAAATCTACACCGTTTCACCGATCTGAACCAAAAGTTGTATATTTAACCTTTGGAACCCTGCGAGTAACACTGTCCACTAGAAATTTCGGACAGACCACCCCATTCCCTGCATTTAGGCCCTTTGGTCCAAATCCACACCGTTTCACCGATCTCAACCAAAATTTGTATATTTACCCTTTGGAACCCTGCGAGTAACACTGACCACTTAAAATTTCGGACAGACCACCCCATTTCCTGCATTTAGGCCCTTTGGTCCAAATCTACACCGTTTCACCGATCAGAACCAAAATTCGTATTCTTACCCTTTGGTGCCCTGCGAGTAACACTGTCTGCTTGAAATTGCGGACAGACCACTCCATTCCCTGCATTTAGGCCCTTTGGCCCAAATCTACACCGTTTCACCGATCTCAACCAAAATTTGTATATTTACCCTATGGAACACTGCGACTAACACTGTCTGCTTGAAATTTCGGACAGACCACGCTATTCCCTGCATTTAGGTCCTTTTTGCACAAATCTACACCGTTTCACCGATCTGAACCAAAATGTGTATACTTACCCTTTGGAACCCTGCGAGTAACACTGTCTGCTTGAAATTGCGGACAGACCACTCCATTCCCTGCATTTAGGCCATTTGGCCCAAATCTACACCGTTCCACCGATCTCAACCAAAATTTGTATATTTACCCTTTGGAACACTGCGACTAACACTGTCTGCTTGAAATTGCGGAGAGGCTACTCCATCCCCTGCATTTAGGCCCTTTGGCACAAATCCACACCGTTTCACCGATCTGAACCAAACTTTGTATACTTACCCTTTGGAACCCTGCGAGTAACACTGTCCACTTAAAATTTCGGACAGACCACCCCATTCCCTGCATTTAGGCACTTTGGCACAAATCTACACCGTTTCACCGATCAGAACCAATATTCGGAAACTTACCCTTGGGTACCCAGCGAGTAACACTGTCTGCTTGAAATTGCGGACAGACCACTCCATTCCCTGCATTTAGGCCCTTTGTCCCAAATCTACACCGTTTCACCGATCTCAACCAAAATTTGTATATTTACCCTTTGGAACACTGCGACTAACACTGTCAGCTTGAAATTGCGGCGAGGCCACTCCATCCCTTGCATTTAGGCTGTTTGGCACAAATCTACACCGTTTCACCGATCTGACCCCAATTTTACATACTTACCCGTAGAACCCGACAAGTAACACTGTTCACTTTAAATTTCGGACAGACCACACTATTCCCTGCTTTTTGACCCTTTGGCAGAAAACTACACCGTTTCACCGATTTCAGCCAGATTTTACATAATTACCCTTTGGAACTCGACGAGTAACACTGTCCACTCGAAATTTCGGACAGACCACTCCATTCCACGCATTTAGGCCCTTTGGCACAAATCTACATCGTTCACCGATCGGAAACAAAATGTGTATACTTACCCTTTGGAACCCGATGAGTAACACTGTCCACTTTATAATTTGGACAGGCCACTCCATTCCCTGCATTTTGGCCCTTGGCACAAAACTACACCGTTTCACCGATATCAACCAGATTTTACATAATTACCGTTTGGAACTCGACGAGTAACACTGTCCACTCGAAATTTCAGACAGACCACTCCATTTCCCGCATTAAGGCCCTTTGGTACAAATCTACATCGTTCACCGATCGAAAACAAAGTGTGTATACTTACCCTTTGGAACCCGATGCGTAACACTGTCCACTTGAAATTTCTGACATACCACTCCATTCCCTGCATGTAGCTCAGGAATTCCTCGGGGTTGCCAGCTTCCTAACTCACCAGTCATGAGCCCTTGAGGGTGTACCAGAAGTGGTGGGTCTACACACACCCTGCCTCTTTGAGGGCCTTGAGCAGAAGACAGGAGATATTATGAAAAGGAAAAGAAGAATGAGAGTATCAGGAAAGATGAGGCAAAGCCAATTAAGGCGGGAAATTGAAAGACTCCCTAGCCCTCGGATACCCTAATACAGTCTGGGTCGGAAGAGAACGAGAGTTGACCAAGGGAGGCCGACAGGAAAGAGAACTGAAATGAGCCCGGCACCAGGAAGTAGAAGCGATGTCAGACTCAGCTGGGGTTCCGTGGTCGCCAACCGACGTCCCACAAGTTGTGAGACCCTGGGAGGGGGTCAGTTGTGAGAATAGCTTGCTGATTCATCGCGTGGTGACTTGAGAGTACTTTCCAGAGCCCGCCGTGTTATCTCCTGCTGTCTATGCTGATGCCAGCACAGGGCCGTTGCGAAACAGTGAGTGATTCCCGGTCAATCTGTATAGGACGGGGAACCCCGAACGTGTGTCATCATATTTCGTCATCATCTGCTATCATCTCAGGTTCGAGCAGCTTGGACCTATATTCTTTGTCTTTGCCGAGCAGTACGCTCTTTCACTAGAGGCCTAAGCCAGAAAATAAGGTTGAGACTTTGGAAGACATCGAAGCTAGACACCTGAATTACCTATATCAGTTTTAAAATAACACCTTGTTCGTTTAGTAGTCATTTTTTCATTACCTTATTATTATCATCATAAGTGCAAATGACCTAGATGTTACGCACATCGTGCCAATAATCACCTCCGCATAAAGTCTTTCACGACTGTGATTTTTAAAATATTTATTTTTGGTTGGTTGGTTCTTAAGTTTAGGGGCCGCGACAACGCGGTCACGTAGCCCCGTGTACTTTGGGTGTGTGAAGAATCTGTCTGATAACCGGTGTAAATTGTGATGACTGTATTAGTGTGTGTTATCTGTTTTTTAATTTAAGTACAAACTGCAACTTAGAATTCTTCAAATAGTTCGTACTTTTGCCGCCAAGCGCCACCGTCAACGACTACTAGGCCAAGTTTGGAACTTAGCTACTAGACGCCACTGCAGTCGGCTCTTGGCAACGGACGTAGACATCTATGAGCGTTGTTTACCTATCCAATTTAGCTTCACACAGGTGTAATTAGTGGAAGATTCTTTAACATGCCATAAATCTGACATGGGACCGCCGGCTTTACTTCTCCTCCGAAGAAAGGCATACTGACGGATTTTTAACGCTCTTAAAAAATCCGACGGCTTCGGCCGAGTTTGAACCCGCTATCTTGGGCATAGAAGCTCAGCATGCTACCAAATACGCCACCGAAGCCGCCATATAGTTATTTTTATTACAGTACATTGTGTACATTATACGTTGAAGTGTCAATTCAATACCGGTAGTAGTTTCCCTTATCATCCTCATCATAAGAGCAAATTACCTACAGTAGATGTTACGCCCATTACACCATTAATCACCACACACAATAAGTCTTCCTCGCCTGTGAATTTTGAAATATGTATTTCTATTACGGTAGTTTGTAAGTTTGACGTGTCAATTCAACAGTAGTTTTTATTATCATCCTTATCAAAAGGGCAAATGACCTAGATATTACTCCCTCATTGTCTTTGGAGGCAAATGACTTAGATTTTAAGTCCATTATATTTCTAAGGAGACCGTAAAACATTATCATCATTCCACCGGGCGAAGCCGGGTACTACTGCTAGTATTATATATTGAACAATACCATGCATATTTAATACATTGGCAGTAAAGAGTTCTGAGAAATAAATTAAATAATATGTGATTATTTTTTTAGGTTAAATGCCAAATTTTCAGTGCTTGTCATTCAAGTATTTTCACTTCTACATGGCAGATTTCCTTAACTGTGCACCATTTTCATAATTTGTGTATAAAGAGAAAGTTGTGTAAGTTTCATTATTTTAGCTCCTCTTACTTTTGAAGAAAAATACGAGTATGTACCGAAGACTGAGAAAATCGCACCGGTAATAATATGAAAGAAATTTTTAGCCTATTTTCATTTATGAAAAAAAAAAGGCTTATGAGATCACCTTTTGTCCGTGTGTCTGTGTGTGCGTGTGTGATTCGTGTGTGTGTGTGTGTCCCCCACCCCCTAATAAAATCTAAACGGCCCGAACGATTTTAATGAAACTCGGTAAGTTCATAGCAATATTTCGCACAACCCCGACCGCACCCTTCAAATTCTGCTACTTCTCACCAATCCAACAAGGCGGCTGTGCGAAATATTTCACCGGCATTCAATAACTCGGAAACTATTACCGATATCGCCCTCGAATTATGTACGGTGATAAAGGGAACTACTAAAAGTGCACTTATGTGACTTTTGAAAACATGGAAACTACAAAACCAACATGGCGGCCAAGCGAAGTTGCGACTTTTAAATATACGTTTCTCGCGATGTAAACAACAAAACGCAATGAAATATGGTACGGTATATATTTATACACAATGTAATGCTCCGACATCTAACTTTGTTCAATTGTTTACATAACCTCAAGATGGCGGCTGTGCGAAATATTTCACCGGCATTCAATATCTCTGAAACTTTTACCGGTATCACCATGAAATTTTGTACGAAGATAAAGGACACTATTGGAAATACATCTATGAGACTTACAAAAACCGGTTAACTACAAAACGAACATGGCGGCCACGCGAAGTTGAAAGTTTTAAATAGACTTTACTCGCGATTTTATTATCCAAACGCAATGGAACTTGGTACAGCAAATGTTTATACACATTGTAATTCACTTTTATCCAATTTAGTTCAATTGTTTACATAACCTCAAGATGACGGCTGTGCGATTTTTTTTAATTTCTTGTTTCATAATCACGCGATCGAAGTGAAAGTTTGAACAATGAACCTAATTTTCTTTAATGGAACATGACTCTGTGGCCTATACATATAACAATCCAGCATGGCGACTATCCGGTTCCCAATATCTACGAATCTATTTCAGCAATCAAAGTTTTTTTAAATATTCTTAAAGGCTATTAACGTAAGTTCACCTATAGGACTTTCAATAACTTAATCTGGTGATCACAAATCCAACATGGTGGCGACGCGAAGTATAAATATTCACATGGACGTTTCTCGCAATTTTACCATCCGAGTGCAGTGAAACTTGGTACTGTAAATCCTTATACAAATATTCATCCACTGGCATCCAATATATTTCAGTTGTGTATATAACCACAAGATGGCAGCTGTGCGACATTTAAAAATCTTGTTTTTACTTCTTGTGTCCTAATCATGCGATTGAAGTTTGAATACTACACGTAAACAAGAATCTATAAATAACAGTACATAACTCTATGACCTACATATATAAAAATCCAACATGGTGACCATCCGCAATATTTAATCGGTTCTCAATATCTACGATTCTATTACAGAAATCAAACTGGAATTTAGTATGTTGATAGTGGCAATTTACATAAGTAGGATATACGAAAATAGGCTTTAGTTCTTCACGAAACTACTTGTTTATGCTCCATTGGTATTTTCCTTTTTCCGATAATGTTCCTTCGTGGCATTGAGTTTTAAATTAGTTATGAATACGCCTACTTGACAGTGAAGGGAATGCGTATAATGGATAAAACGGCTAGCTCAGTTCTCGTATAAACATATAGATATATTGTACCCGGATCGTTCACACGTCCGTGACATTGTTGACATTCTTATTTTGGAAAGAGGAGTTGTTAGTTGAAGAGGTTGAAGGAACGGATGATTTGAATAACGCGCGGAGGAGACTCAAGAGTGCTGAGGGAAGCATACATCGCAGGGGCGAGTGACGCGAGATTATGACATGGAGCCTGAATACGTCATGAGAAATAATTTTTTAGAATTACCTTAAGGAGAAGAGATGGACGCTTGGAAATTAGCACACTTTTCTGGCTATAACAAGAGGAGGATTTTGAGCTATCAACCATTAAAATCGGTCCAGTAGAAGCCGAGCTACGAGATGGAATGTTCTCGAACAATTTCTCGCTGAACTATAAAAGGCCACGTTGCTGAGCAGAGAGTCATCATATCTTCAGAGCATTTGCTCATGTTCGGATCTATGCTACGTGAAAGTGAAAGAGATTCTGACGGTCGGAGGACTTAGTCGCCGTACCAGTGGTCAGCACGACTTAGTTTTTGTTCAAGTGAACGAACTTAACTTTTGGCAGCGAATGGACTTAGAATATTCACTGACTTTCAGGTCACTTATTCTATAGTCAGTTGATGGTAGTGTCGAAACCATTCACAGAAGTTAGCCTACAGAACGATGTATTTCTTGTGGTGACTATACATCAGGCACTTCGAATTCATCAGGAGAAGTTTATTTCATTTTGTTCGTTTATGCAGCTAATAGGTGCTCCTATCATAGCGTGCAAACGAAACCGCATTATTGGAACATGAGATTTATTCTCGAATCTACAGGAGTACTGTACCAGTCTATGACTGAGCAACTTTTTGTCATGTTACACGGTACTAGTAATAACGGGAGTTATTTCGAACGGATGACTGCGAACATCATCATGCGCCGCTAAAACTACTCGTAGGACTGGAAGGACATGGAGACGAACGAGGTATTTGGATACGGCAGATGGCCATGTGAAGACACTGTGGGAATAGTGTACACCGCAGGACACGCCCGTCATCTACATCAAGAATGAAGTAAGACAACCATTTCGTGTACTATTCACTAACCAGTAGTATTAGAGAATTCCATATTATTGAACAGTCACGATCAGAAATCAACACACATTTTTCACCATAGCTAGATATTAGCTAGATCTTCGATTGTATTTGTCTGGATGACAAATGGAACTGCTGTCTGACAATTTATTTTTCGATCTAAGATTTTTGTTAGGACAGGCATTAGTTCATGTTTCGACATGAAATATTATTCCAAGGGATATAAATATTTTTCGTTAATTCTGATTATGAGAACAGAAGTAATTGAGGCTTGGATTATTTAAACAATTTGATTCATTTAATAATAATAATAATAGAGTGTGAAGTGAATAAGTTAATAATAATACAATAATAATAGTCAAGTGTGAAGTGAATAAGTTAATAATATTTATAAATAATAACAACGCTATTTAAAGTTATACATAATTAGGGAGTGATAATACCGAACATTAGGAATTAAATTAAATTTTGATAATGGTTTATTGTGATTAAATAATTAATGCATAAAATAAAAATTAATAGGAGACGTTGATAATAATAATCCACAGATGAGAATTAAATATTTATTTATTTAAAAGAATAGGGCGATAATAATCATTTGACATTGATGATGCTTAAATATTTTTGTGGTGATAATAATAATTTGTGGATGAATTTAATTAGTTGGAAGGAATTAAATTAAATAACTTTGTTTGGAAGTTTAAATAAATTTAAATGAGTTTATGGATGAAGAGAATGAAGTATTAGATTTTTAACTCAGATTTTTTTTTTCAAAAGCACTTAAAAAAAGAAAGAAAAGAAAATATTCATATAAAAAAAAGGGAACGGCAGGTAGTTAATGTATCAAATAGGGAGAATTTATGTAAATGGGAGGCAAGGAGATATTGACCAGAATTTATTTAATTGGTAAAATAATACTGAAGAACCACAGTCTAGTAATTGACAGAATTTTACAAGAAAAAATTATAATATGTAAAACAAATATATATATAATAGTACTAATATGATGCTGTGTGCAGAATATTCTGGTGATGATTTTAGTGTGCGTTTGGCGACACTTAAAGTTGTGGAGGCCTAGGGGGTCATCCGAAAGTGGGTTTTATTCCCGTAGTTGTGGGCACAGAAGGATGTGCGGATGTTTGAAGGAGCCTGTGGGCTATATTTGTAAAAGAACGGTTAGGCGATGTGGACCGTCCCTTATTCTTGTCAGATTTCACTATTCTGTTAATCCAAATATTTTTTTTTCTGGATCAACTCAAAATTCAAATGGAATGCCTAAATAAATAATTGAAGAACTTGAATTTAGATTTGTTGAACCTGACCGAGGAGAAAAAAATTAAGATGAAAAGTGCAAATGAATTAAAATAAATAATTAATGATTTTTATTTTTGAATAACCTCTGTGGGTTGGGGCTGTAGAATAGAACCACGGTATTCCATGCCTGTCGTAAAAGGCGACTAAAAGGGGACCGAGCAGCCGCCGGTATAAGTGGCTCCCCTCTTTCGCAAATTGCAGATAGGGTCAGGGCACTCTTTTGTCCTTGGAGTGAGAAATCGCTCCTAAAGGTGGATGAACCAGCAGGATTTGGTCAACAGCATAAGAATGGAGAAGGCAACGGGAAACCACTCCATTAAAGACCTTTATGTGTATCCCAAGAAAACCTATGATGAGTCCAAAGACAAATGTTAGTGAAGTTGGCAACTGCGGGATCACACCTCAAAGGAATGATGTCGGGCCCGGCAGGAAAGGAAATGGGGCCTCTCAGGTCGTTATCCGGAGAAATCCCTATTTTAAAATTGGAACATGGAATGTTCGAACTATGTTACAAGCTGGGAAACTAGAGAACTTGAAAAGAGAAATAGACCGACATAAATTAGATATTTTAGGATTAGCTGAAACACGTTGGAGAGAAGAAGGAGAGTTCAAAAGCGGAGACTACAAAGTCTTGCACTCCGGAAGTGAGAATGGTCAAGGCGGTGTAGGTTTGGTACTAAATGCTAACTCTTCAAGAGCCCTACTGGATGTTGAAGCTATTGGAAACCGAATTACCATAGCACGTTTTCTGGCAACACCCGTAAATTTAGCTGTGGTGCAGGTATATATGCCTACGTCCAGCAGTGATGATGATGAGGTTGAAGAAATGTATGAGAAGCTGGAAGAATTACTGCGTAAGACAAAGGCTAGCGAGAACATTATTATAATGGGAGACTGGAATGCAGTGATTGGTGAGGGAAAAGAAGGATTTGCAGTAGGAGGGTATGGTCTTGGTAGAAGAAATTCACGTGGTCAACGTCTTCTCGAATTCTGTGAACAAGAGAGGTTCGTTATAAGTAACACTTGGTTTACCTCACCAAAGAGGCGCAGATATACTTGGAAAAAGCCAGGTGATGATAAACGTTACCAGATTGACTATATTCTTGTCAAGGAAAGATACAAAAATCAAGTAAAGAAATCCATGGCATATCCGGGCGCTGACATCTGTTCTGATCATTCTCTACTAGTAATGAGTACGGAACTGAAATTTAAACGCAGGATTCAGGGAAAACCAACAAAGAAGTGGAATCTTGAAGCATTTAAAAGCGAGCGGACTAAAAAGCAATATCAGGTAGCCACTGATGACAACATATCATCATATGCAAACAACTCACAAACTGTTGATCATTTATGGTCAATAGCCAAATTCTCCATCGAAAAGGCTGCTGAAGACTATGTGGGATTTGTGGAAAGAGTGAATCGCAAACCATAGATCATACAGGACATTCTCTTAAAGATGGATGAAAGAAGAAAATTTAAAAACGACTCTTCAGAAGTAGGCAGAAATAAGTACCGAATGCTAAAGAACCAGATTGATCGACTCTGTCGGGAGAAGAAAATGGAGTGGTGGCAGTCAAAATGCGAAGAGATCGAATTTCTGCAAAAACAAGGAAGAACAGATTTAGCCTACCAAAAGATCAGGGAAACTACTAAGAAACAAAAAGGATTCCGCACTATACAGTTCCGTGATACACATGGGAATCCTATATCAGACCTGAATTACAAGAAGGAACACTGGAGGATGTATGTTGAAGATCTATACGCAGAACCAATTCCATTCCTTTTGCCAACACGTGGCGAGGAAGACAGGTCAATTGCAGAAGATAGAATTATTAGATCAGTGTTCGATGAAGCTCTAAAATCAATATCCATGGGTAAAACACCAGGTATTGACAATGTTCCTGCCGAACTAATCAAGAATAGTGGGGATAGTACACTTGAATGGATATTCAAATTGGTAGCAAGAATTTTCGAAGAAGGTAAATGGCCTCAGGAGTTTTACACCAGCATCATCATTCCAATTCCAAAGAAGACTGCACCAGTTGAATGTAGTGACTATCGGACCATTAGTCTCATCCCTCATGCATCAAAGATACTTCTGCAGATTTTAAGGAAAAGGATGGAAATATACATCGAACAGTATCTAGACAACTCTCAATTTGGTTTTCGAAAGAATATGTCTACACGTGATGCTATCGGGTCCTTGCGATGTCTTGGAGAAAAGATGTTAAGTGTAAACAGAAACCTTTACGTGTGCTTTGTGGACTTCGAAAAAGCATTTGATAAAGTCAGCTGGCACAAGCTGTTTCCTCTTCTGAATCAAATAGGTTGTCCCCATCGATTAATCAGATTAATATTTGATCTGAATATAAATCAAACTGCTGTTGTTCGGCTTGGAAATGACGTATCAGAACCCGCTAAGATCCGCAAAGGTGTGCAACAAGGGTGTTTGCTGTCCCCTGGACTGTTCAATGCCTTCGCTGAAGCTATAACTAAGTGGGCTTTCAAAGGTTCTAATATGGGAGTGAAAGTTGGTGGAAGACTTATCCAGAATATTAAATTTGCTGATGATCTGGCATTAATTGCAGTAAATCCGCATACATTAACAAACATGTTGCAATGTTTAAATGATACAGGTACAGAATATGGAATGAAAATCAATTTTAAGAAGACCAAGATTCTGGTGATAAGTAAGCATCAACACCAACTAAATATTACTATAAATATAGAACCAGTACAACAGGTCAATCGTTTTAAATACCTTGGTCAGATCTTCACAGAAGACCTACGATGTGAAGTTGAAATCAGGAGCCGTATAGCCATGGCCAAGCAGGCATTCCGTGAAAAGCATTCTCTAATTTGTCAACGCTCGATGTCCCTCAGCCTTAGAAAGCAACTGGTTAAGACCTACATATGGCCAGTTGCAATGTACTGCAGTGAGACCTGGTCAATGAATAGAGGTGACATTAAACGACTAGAAGCGTTTGAGATGTGGTGTTGGCGCCGAATGGAAAAGATCATCTGGGTAGAGAAAATGACCAACATAACGGTGCTGGATCGAATAAAGGAAAAACGGCAAATGATCCGCCAGATGTATAGAAGGAGATCCACCTGGCTTGGCCACAGGTTACGACATGGTGGTCTGATGATCGACATTCTAGAAGGCAAAATACCCGGAAAACGCCCTCGCGGGAGGCCACGGAACACTTTCATGAGATCTTTCCTACATAGCTCTGGCCTACGAAATTATGAAATGGTCAAAAGGACAGCATAAGACCGAACAACGTGGAGAAGACTCATTGTAGGGGCAGACCAGTCGCTTGACTGAAAAACATGATGATGATAACAATAATAACAATAATAACATTGGAAATGAGCAAATAAAATATTCATCATGTGAGAGGTTGAGAAAACTTGTTATAAATAAAGTGAAGGGAAAGATTGAAATTAATTAATTAATAATAATAATAAATCTTTTTAATTTTTTTTGTGAGATTATACGAAAAGTTTGGTGATAGAAAATTTTGTTAACATAAAAATTTGGTGAAGAGTTAGATGATTTAATCCGCTGATGGTGGATAGAAATAACAACATTGTTTACAACAATTTTTGGGTAATGTTAATAACATATGAGAATAATTTAAAATCGTTTATGACATTTAAATAAATGAAAGTGATAAAAGAAGAAAGTTGAATTTTCAAAATATTATGAAAGTTTTTGAACAATTTTTTTTTGAATTTGAAAATCTTTATGAACAATTATTAACATTCGACTTTATGTCAGTCGAGTATTGATATTGTTATGAAACAACGAATCAGTGATATGATAATTTTCCAAATAAGTTTAATTTTGGAGTAACACCGAATGAATCAAGTGACTATTTATTTTGAGAAATGTTTGCTACGAATATTTGATAAAATCAAATTGCAATCTTTGTAAAGTGAACTACGAACGTGTAAATAGTAGGGATCACTCTGAACTCTTTATTGAACAGTGATTACCGAGTGTAAATATTATTTTTGAAATTGTTAATGGATATCAGAATGGACTAATTATTTTTTTCTGATTATCACATCTACGACAATTCTAATAATAGTATAGGGACCGTTGATTTCTTATGTGTGATGTGTTTTTATCTTTGTTGAAGGTTTTTACCAGTTGAATCATATTTTTTATATATAAATAAATTGAGAATTTTAAGGAATGTGCTAGTTCAAAAATAATTTCTCACCTTACCTTACTTGTGAATTACCGAGATCAGGGATGCCAGATTAGACCCAAGTATTCACCTAGATAGACCCTGAGATATATTTGCTCGTGCTGATCTGATTTCGGTATTTCACAAAATGTGGTCGTTGGATCTCGGTCCAAACGGGCACAATATATTATATTGATAACTGCATAACCAGCAATGTGTGTTAATATCTGAATAGCCATTGTGCAGAAACATAACACCGGCATTGCCGACTAGTAACAATGTTTCATATTAAAGTATACCATCATTTAAATACTGATACAAAGACTCCAATGTGGTTTGCGTTTCAATCAGTTGATACCAGAGTTCACATGAACGTTTACCGTTCAGAATAAAAGTGTTGAGCAAAGTTACTCGGGAAGTGGATGCCCATCACTTTTATCCAGAGATTGAAAAACAGACTCTTAATAAATCATAATTGTTTTCAGCAAATATGATATAATGAATATTTTCACACCAAAGGACGACAACTCTAATATGATTTATTGTACGAATATCTCTTATTAACAACAAGAACAACAACAACAACCCCTGGCACTATACAGCCCATTAAGAGCCTAGGCCGACCAAGTGACCACTGCCCAGCCATCAAGCCTGCAGATATTGAGTGACGCGTGTTCAGCGCATCGGGTCCCCTCGGCCGTTAATCTTGGTTTTCGTGATCGGGGCGCTGCCTCACTGTCAGACAGCTACTCAATTGTCCTCACGAGGCTGAGTGCACCCCGTTCCATCCCTCACGTCAGTTTTTTTAAATCCCTGATGGAGCCGGGAATCGAACCCGGGGCCACCGGGTAAGAGGCAGACCCGGCACCCCAACACCACGGGGCCGGCGCCTCCAAAACTTGGAGTAACCCGTATACTATATACATTCCACATGGCTGACAGTACGTCCTGTTACTAATCTCCGCCACCAAGCGATCAATGTTTCCTCTTACCACTGCCAGCTGGATGGCATCCCTCCTGGCTGGTAGCTCTAATTTAATAGTTACTCAAATGTTAATAATATTCTCTGTTACGTTCACAGTTAGAGGTGAACTCTCACGCGAACAATGGAAGCAAAAACTGTCATGAAGTAAACGTAGATTAATTCAGAAATATGTGCATAATAAGGGTAAACAGTAAACAAAGGTTACAAGGTCCCCTTAATAGATTGGTTTAACTGTAAACTACTTCTACAACTACTATTACTAACCATTTTTATCGTGGAATAGTGGCTAGTATTCTTGACTGTCGCCACGGAGGCACTGGTTCGATTCCCGGCTCTGCCAAGAAATGTAAATGACCTGACGGCTGGAATGGGGTATACTAAGCCTCGTGAGGCAAAACTGAGTAGAGACGGGTTTGATTCTTACCTCAGCCATCCTGGAAGGGGTTTTCCGTGGTTTCCCACTTCTACTGCAGGCAAATGCCAGGATGTTGCCTAACTTAAGGCCACGGTCATTTCCTACCCAAATCCTACTTCAATTACACGCCAACTGACTGCACCAGGATTTGATCCTGCATCCTACAGGGACAGCAGGCGAGAACGTTACCGCTGAGCCACGCAGCCAGTCAGGTATTTGTGTATTAATGTTAATCGTCCAAGATAATGGGACGTCCCTACTACGTTTGAACTGACTGAAGAACAGTTTTATATACGTATAATTCACGACTTCGGATAAGAGGTTGATTGTCCAGATTGGTGCTCTGACTTGTTCCTGTCACCGAGACAGTGCCAGTCAGCAACGCGTAACGTCCACTGTGAGCTGAATAAATCATGAGCTCGCGGGCCTCAGATAGGCTATGATGGGCAGTGCGGCCAGGTATGGTGACCACCCTTTTTATAGGCCTCATTTACTTAACCCGCGAGGACTGGTGCTTGGTTATTTTCGTCCCGAGGCTTAAATAATACTCAATATTTTCGTTTTGGTCAGCCCTTTTTTCCGGTCACTGTACCTTCCATCCTAGCCTTGAACTTCACCCTACGAAAGAAGCATGTCCATAGCTTTTGGAACGCTCAAGTTATTTCTATATTATACTGTCGGGTCACAATTACCCATAGCGCCAGTCCTTGCGTGACAATTTTCGGTTTACGTTAGTCGGGACAATCTGAAATCATTAAGGGGGAAAATCCAAATATTTTCATGTAGAACAATCACATAGATCACGTTCTTGTTAATCCATGTTTAGGGTCTAGGGACACATTTGTCATCAGCTCCTTTGCTCAAAAAAATTGAGATGACTGCTTTACCACCATTATCAGGCCAATTATACTGTTACGAAAATTATTGTTATTTCTTTTCATGTTAAATTTGAAAAATATAAATAAATCTCATTTTATATTGGGAATAGTTCATAGGAAGATACCAGGTGGAAAATTACTTCATTAAAACCGTACGACTACGACAAAAAGGGAGTGACACACTATGGGTCAAAATGGCCCAGCGTCAGTCTTCGTGTTATTTTTTTTCACGCAGTTCTCATAGGTTAATGTAGCCTGACTGCTATTATCTTACGGGCATCAGATATGGGCAGTGTGACCAGATATGGTGACCACCCGTCTTAGAGGCTTCATTTCATTAATGTATTCTAACTGCTGGACATCAGCCACCCTTGCTGCCAACAACAATAATGTTGGTCAGTTGGTTATAGGTTGGTTCAAAGCGAAAAGGTACTAAACATGAATTCAGATCATGTCATGCTACGAATATTGCAGGGCTGGTACGGCAGAATTTCAGTAAAACGATGGACCATCATTAAAGTGAGGTGCGGTGGCGACACCCTAACCATAGCCACGAGCGACAAGGAGATAACAAACACACACACACACACACACACACCCTAGTCTAGCTGCTGAACAGGTCGCACGCTACTACTCGGAGCACCAGCCACGATCAGCGAGTACATTCGAGAACTGATGCAAATTGATGGTCCACCTTCTGCCGAGGCTCCGACTCAACGCTATCATCTAAGCCAACCCAGCCATTAGTTAATTCCCTTCCCGCCCTGCACTATTCAAGCAATAATACCATTTCCAACCGTTACCCATTGTTGTCCGCAACCAAGCCCTTAGCCCACCCTCAGTCAATCCAAGTCAAGAAAATCCCATCACCCCGAGTTGCAGCTAAGCTCTACTCACCCCTTCTCACCCCAGCTGCCAATAATTCATTAATGAATTATTAATTAATTATTAAATTTAAATTCTACCAGCTCGTCCACTGTTGCAGCCCCTCTGCTTAGTAACTGGAAACCTTGGACGACTGGTATTTCTCTTGGGCGAAGCCGAAAACGTTCCCCTAAGGTCTGCATGGCATTTGACCTATACATACATTCACTACATATACACTCAGCCACACTCATTAACAGACATGAACTCCTCACACAAACACAATCCTGAAGAGTACGATTCAGCCGACCCGTGCTGGGATACCTTCAAGGACGCAACACGTTCATCTACACGCCCAAACTGGATCCAAACAATTGACACTTCAGAACAGCTCTACGCTACCGCTCCCAAAAATCAGTTCCACAATGGAGCACTATGATCATGATCCACCCTCCTCGCAATCTGCATCCCACCACTCTGACAGGCCATATGCCACACATTTGCACCGCATTCCAGACTCATAGCATGCATAGAGTACGCAGACTGCTCAACATTACGTTACAGTCGTCCCAACGCATGACAGACGTCTAAACACCCTGGGCTCAGCGCTCATGGAACACACAGCCATACCACCGCTAGTCTACTTCAGTCCACACGCTCCAGACTTAGATGACATGCACTCCCAAACAGATCCCAGCCAGTCAACGAACTCAGAACAGGACACTCAAACCATACCTATTCCACCACATATGCCCATATACAAACATACTAAGGATACTCAAGCAGTCCATTCGCTAACAGTCACTCCAATAGCACAAATCTCACTGGTCCCTGACAGAAAACACACTACAGAAAAACTTCATGAACTCACAACTAAAACAAAAACAGAACGCAAACAAAAAGTCACTAAAACTCTAAATTCACAGCCTAACTCAACAGAAGAAACTAGTCCTGGCAGTAGCAACTTAGACACTCCCCCTCCTCCTCCCACAGACACGGTGGCTTCACCACCACAGCCAAGTACACGGGTGACTAGTCGCCCCCGTCCCAAACGACAACTACTCTAACAATACAATGCTATAACTCTCAAAGACTGCATCATAATGCTGCAAGCTACCCTCATGATACCCACTGCAATAGATGTGATTCACATCATCACTCTACTTGTAAGGTACCTGTATGACAAGCCTAAGTGCGTCAATTGTGGGGAAGCCCATGCAGCCTCTTATAATGGTTGCAGGTACATTAAAACTGCCTTAAGGCAAAGACAGTTACAGCTCAGACAACGCTCTATCACTTCCATCCCAGGCCTCATGTCTCTACCGCTAACCCCCTCCTACACCGCACGCCACTGCTCTGACACGGTTGCTAAGCCAGGCTCTGATTGGCTGCTCCAAGACTCGCGGGGCCAATCAGAGCTGAGCGCCTTCAAATTCAAACTCCCGCTAAAAAACTTCATTAAATTTCAGTTACACAGACCACTAACACATACATTACTCGACCCACGACCGCGCTGGGTACCTGCCCGCGGGATTGGCCACGGCCAACTTATTCGGGGTCGTGGGTTCGATCAAACACAGCCCACACTTCAAATATACAATATACTAACACATTACACACACCTACATTAAAACCCAAATTACACATCTGAGGCTTATTACTATTATTTTTATTTTCCAACACACAACCTACTACAGGTCTTTAACTTTTCATACTACCAAAACCAACCTACTATGAGGTCTTTCTTACTTCAAATAACTAATTAACTTCAAAAATGTCAACCACTTTTATTATTATTATCAAACTATTAAATTGCTGAAGCTACTGCTGCTGCAACAACAACAATTAATAAACACCTTGTCCCTCAGCGAATGGACGGTCTACCTTGAGTCGCATGTCCAGGAACTGAGGGGCAACGCCATGGCGAAGAACACAAGAGGGATGATCATATTTTATTACTGAAATTAAAATCAAGCAAAATTAAATACAATCATTCTTTGCACCCGCTGCTGACATATATCAGTAAAGTGAAAAAATATATCAAATCAAAAATGCACTACAAAAGAAATCAAAATTAAAAAATAAATTAATTAAGGGACATTAGGAGCACATTAAGAGCACCAGGTTCCCGCATTTTTTTAAAGGCATACTTTATATGTCTACAAACCTGATTATCTCAAGGAGATATAAATTATAATGCATTGATTAAAATATTTCAGTTGGGTGTATGGCCCAGTGATCAACAAGCTACTGAGAAAAGGAAATACTGCAGTATGAAACCGTTTGCAATAGGACATTTTAAGCCTAATGTTTGGAGGTTTAAGAAGCTAGTCGGGCAATGTCAACTAAACAAGAAGTTGTGAGGCAATATGTTTATGTGTGATTGAAGGTAGGCGTTGTGTCAGTATTTAATCAACTTAAATTTTAATTATTTTTAATTACTTATTATTTTTATTTATTCATTTATTTATTTACTATCTAACTATATTCTAAACTGAAATTTTATTGTAATTATGCCACCAGGGACCATGTCCCGATTCACAAATAAATGTATCTGCGAGTGGCTTCGCTGGCGTAGTCGGTAGCATGCTGAGCTGCTATGACCAATACCGCGGGTTGTTGGATTGTTTAAGAGCGTTAAAATCCTTGAGTATGCCTTCCTTTGGAGGGAAGTA
Source organism: Meconema thalassinum (assembly GCA_946902985.2). Taxonomy (NCBI): domain Eukaryota; kingdom Metazoa; phylum Arthropoda; class Insecta; order Orthoptera; family Tettigoniidae; genus Meconema; species Meconema thalassinum. Next base: position 452,300,959 of record OX336393.1, on the reverse strand, counting down.
AAGCCGGTGGTCCCATGTCATATATATTTATGGCATGTAATAGAGCGTCCCATTAATTAAACTTGTGTGAAGCTAAATTTGCAGGGTAGATTTCGTTGAAAAGCTGTATCAAAGTTCCAACGTTCACCACTACAGTAGATGTCAGGGACCTCTGGTAGCGAAAGTTGGAACTACATGAAATTGAACGGAACTTGCGGCTCACTCCATGCGTGACCGCATTGAAGCAGCTACAGCTTCTGGGGATCCGAACATATCCTCGGACACTCCCGGCACTAACAGCCATACGCCAAATAAATAAATAAATAAATAAATAAATAAATAAATAACTTGATATGAAGAATACATCAGATCGTATGGTGATGCTGCTTTTATAATCATTGAGAATTATTATTTAATGATTTAAACTACGAATGCCTGTAAACATAAAAATAGAACCCTGGAATATTTGTTCACAGAAATGAGAAATCATAAAAAAAATCAGAATTCAGTGATAGAAATTAATCCAAATATCAACAGATGGAAGCAATTAATTAATATTTGATTAATTTTTACAAATTAGCATATAAGATAATGATAAAGAATCGAACTACAGACTTTATAAAAAAAGTACAGTACATGATAAACATAACATGTAATGATTGTCATAGTGGCAAAAGCACTTATTTAATACCTTGTATAGTTACTTCATTTGGTGGACTTGGACAACGTAGTCAAATAGTCCCGTGTGTTTGGATGTGTGTAGAAGTTGTCTGATAACCTACGTAATTGTGAAGGCTGTAATAGTGTGCGTATTCGTAATTTAGGTGAGGGTTTGAAGGGAAGTGGCTGTGGCCTTCCTTTAGGAACCATTCTGGTATTTGCCTGGCGAAGAACTCGAAAACAAAGACAAACCACTTCCAGGATGGCTGAGGCAGTAAACAAATCCACCTATTCTCAGTTTTGCCTCATGAAGCTGGGTGTTCCCCGTCCCAGACCTTGACCAAAATATTACATTTATTGGCAGAGTCAGGGATCCCCCCATGGGCTCACATCTAGTGGGACATGGGTTGGCGACTACGGGACCCCAGCTGAGTCCAACATTGCTTCCACTTATTTGTGCCAGGCTCCTCTCTGTTATCTTTCCTGTCGGCCTCCCTTGGTCAACTCTTGTTCTCTTCCGACCCCAACGGTATCAGGATATCCGAGGCCTAGGGAATCTTTCTTTCCCGCCTTAATTGGCCCCTCTCTCATCTTTCCGGATCCGTCATTCTTAGAGTGTTCCGCCTTCTTTTTCTTTTACATATGGCACGTCTCTTCGCTTCCAATTACATTTTGTACGTCTTTTTAATCTCAATTCCGTTTTGTGTTTTTTTTCTTCAATCTAAATTGCATTTTGCTCGTACTTTCATTCTAAATTGCATTTTAAAGGCATTTTGACTTTCACTTGCATTTTGTGAGTATTTTGAATTTCAGTTGTATTGTGTAAGTATTTTCAACCTAAACCAAATTTTGCAAGTATTTTCAATCTAAATTGCATTTTGTGTGGTGGACATTTTGTAAGAATTTTGATTCTCAATTGCATTTTGTGAGTATTTTGAATCTAAAATAAATTTTGTAAGTATTTTCAATGTAAATTACATTTTGTAAGTATTATCAATCCAAATGAGTGTTTTGAATCTACCATACATTTTGTTCGTACTTTCAATCTCATTTGCATTTTGTAAGTATTTTGAATTTCAATTGCATTTTGTAAGTATTTCGAATCTACATTGCATTATGTACGTATTTTGAACCTCAACTACATTTTGTGCGTATTTTTCAATATATTCCTTTTGTGCGTATTTTCCTTCTAAGTTACCTTTTGTACTTCCTCTCTACTTTTTGTGAGTCGCGTTTCAATCTGAGTTCCATTTTGTAAGTATTTTCAGTCTCACTTGAGTTTCGTTATGGATTCCATTTCATTGTCATTTTCGCTATCACCCGGACCATTAGGGGCCGATAACCTAGATGTTAGGCCCCTTAAAGCAACAATTATCAACATCATCAGAGTCGGGGATCGAATTCAAACCTCCTGGGCGACAGCCAAGAATGCTGGGGAGTTGACGCCTTTTGTTAACTAACAAACATATTAAAAAGCGAACATGTCAGTTAAGGTATGTTGAGATTCATTCTTTTTAAATTGCCTGAGAGGCCTCAAGTAAAACTACAGGTCTCTTCGGTACTTAAGTTGGCAAAAGACATATCCTGAGCAATATATAACGCTCAAGCCAATCTTACAAGGTTCATAAAGACGGACTCTGGCGCTAAGTTATATTGACAGTTTGAGAAGAAGTTTTCTCTTGTCTCACTCATAACTAAATCTCACGCGGCACTTCCAAAGTTTTAGGTTCAATATTTTTCATGCTCCATAAACGTACGACACTGTCGTGGTTGCTAAGTGTAAAGGAAGTCTCGGAAGAGAAGAAAAGAGTTGGAAATTCAACTCGGGAGCAGAGTGTGAAGACACATATATTTTGGGGATGGAGTTAGTTTAAGTTTTAAACTACTCGTACGGCACAACCAGAAGAAGATATGATGCACCTAGATTGTGGATAAAGCAGAGAAACACTGAATAAGTTGATATTTCTTATGTCAGCCAATAAATATGTGATGGCTGGCTGCGTGGCGTGATTGGTGAGAATTGTATCTGCCCTTCCCAGGGTTGTTGGGTCAAATCCCGGTGCTCTCTGGGAAGGGAACGCAAGGGAAGATGAAGGACGGGGAGGAAAGGAAAGGGAAAAAATAGGGGGAAAGGAAGAGGGAGTGGGGACGGCCAGAGGAAGGTAAAGGGGAAATGAAAGGAAACAGTAAAAAGGAAGGGGAATAGAATGGGAATGGAAAGGGGAAAAGAAAGGAAATGGGAAAGCAAAGGAAAACAGAAATTGGGAGAGGAAAATGTAAATGAAGGGAAAGGAAAAATGGAAAGGTAAAGGAAATGAAAACGGAAAGCGGAAGAAATGAAAGGGGGGAGGGGGAGGAAAGGAAAAAGGACAGGGGAAAAGGAAAGGGGAAAATGAAAAAGGGGAAGGGAAAAGAGCAAGGAAAGGGGGGAAAAGGGAAATGAAAGGAAGGGGGAAATGAAAGAAAAAAGGGAAGGGATATGTAAAGGAAAGGGTAAAGGTAAAGGGGAAAAGAAAGTGAAGGAAAGAGGAAAGGAATAGAAAAGGAAAGGACAGGAAAGATAAAAGGGAAAAGGAAAGTGAAAAGAAAGGAGAGGAGAGGACAGGAAAGGGGAGGATAGAAAAGGAGAGGAAAGGAAAGGGGAAAAGTAGAGAAGAAGAAAAAGGGAAAAGGAAAGTGAAAATAAAGGAGAGAAAAGGAAAGTGGAAAAGTAGAGAAGAAGAAAAAGGGAAAAGGAAAGTGAAAAGAAAGGAGAAAAGCGGAAAGGAAAGGAGAGGAAAGGAAAGGGGAAAAGGGAAAGGGGAAAAGGGAATGGGGAAAGGAAAAGGAAAGGAAAAGGAAATAGATAAGGGAAAGAAAATGGGAAAAGTAAAGAAGGGGAAAAAGGGAAAACAATGGCAAGGAAAGGAAAAAGGAAAGGCAAGGCAAAGGGAAATAAATTGGTAAAGGAAAGGGGAAAGGAAATGGGCAAAGCAAGGAGAAAAGGGATAGGAAAGGCGAAATTACAATACCGTGATATATGTTTCACTATTCACTTCATACAGTGTAAAGTTAATCAGCTTTTGTGGTATATTTCTGAAGTATCAAGAGTTACGTAAGTTCACAAATAATAATATGACCGTTAATTTATTTGAACTAAACAAATTTTCACAAATGGTTTTAATAAGAAAGCAGCAGCACACTTTTAGTAGCATTTAATAGCTTCTTGGCTATTTTAATAGCAGTACCACTCGCTGGGTGTGCAGCGGCTAAGTTAATTGGCTGCTGAAACAAAACACGGTGAGAATGTTAAAAATGAAGCGATCCAGGCGCGAGTAATGCGATAAGTTCGCTCGTTAATGTTATCATATTGACTTACTCACTTAGCTGTCATGGCTCCCTCTTTGATCAACGACCCCTGTTGAACATTTCCCGCAGTGAACAAGTTGCAAGTACAGGCATCACGCGCGGGATGATTCTCATCTGAGTTGTATAAGAGTCGTCCAGTTGCAAATCTCGTTTAATCCACTTGTGAATAAGGATCCAGCCGTAAAATTATGTATTTAATTATTTTGTTTTGTTTAATTTAATTTTATTTTGTTTTACTTTATTTCGTTTTATTATTTTATTTTTGTTTTATTTTGTTTTTATTGTGTTTTGTATATTTTATTTTATTTTATTTGGTTTTGTTTTATTTTGGGTTTGTTTTGTTTATTTTGTTTTATTTTGATTTTCCAGAAAACAAACACAAAACCAAAAACAAAACACGAAACAAAAAAGCAAAATTCAAATACAAAAGCAAAAGCTGAAAACTAAACAAAAAAAGAAACACCAAGCAAAAAGCAACATTCAAAAACAGCAAAAGCAGAAAACAAACACAAAACCAAAACAAAAACCATTAAGCAAAAAGCAAAATTCAAACAAAAGAGCAAAAGGAGAAAATATAAAAACATAAAAAGCAAAATGCAAAATTCAAAAACAGCAAAAGCAGAAAACAAACACAACAAGAAGTTCCGTGAAGAACAATACAGCCTACTTTTCATGAAAATGAAAATCCACAGCCTGCTTCCAGTCTCCGACCGGGTCAGGAATGGAATGAATGAAGCCCCCATCTAGCGGCGAGGATATGAAGTGTGCCGGCTGCCGAAGCCTGTCGCACTCCTCTGGGGCAATGATTAAATGCGTGACAGATGAAATGAAATGATAGTGGAGAGTGTTGCTGGAATGAAATTGTGACAGGGAAAACCGGAGTACCCGGAGAAAAACCTGTCTGCCTCCGTTTTGTCCAGCACAGATCTCACATGGAGTGACCGGGATTTGAACCACGGACCCAGCGGTGAGAGGCCGGCGTGCTGCCGCCTAAGCCACGGAGGCTCCCCTACTTTTCATCCCAATGATTATTCTACAGTATATGAACCTATCTAGAATAATGACGAAATTAAGTTGGTAATATCGAAATACCTAATTAGTTCAAAATATACCTGGTATAATATAGCCTAATAGAGCACTACAGTTGGCAGCCCTGGTGACTGAATATATTCTTAGTTCCATCTCTTAAGGTACAGAATACAAAATTTGGTTGAAGTCCAATAGACGTTACAAGCAGTTAGACACTGGAGCTATCAGCACGCGTAAAAGCATGTTGCCAACAATACCATGCGTGTGCTGGTCAGAAATAATCTGAAATATTATGATATTTTGTTGTGCCAATTTTGGATGAAATCCATTTGTTAGTATAGAAGTTACATGTATCTTAAAATTGGACATATCAACAGGCATAGAATCATGTTGGCAGCACTGTCTTGTATTAATCACTCCAAATTAATCTAGAATGTCAGGTGCTATACGTGTGCAAAGTATAGAGCTGTTGGCTTGCATACTTTCTGATATATTGATATTATGGTAAAAAATAGACAGCATTTATTAACATTTGGCAGCCCTGATTGCTCTTAACAATACTTATAGTCATATCTGTTATGGTACACATAGCACATACGAAATTTGGTTGAAATCCAACTAATAGTATAGAAGTTACAAGAATTTAAAAATTGGTACTATCAGCAGGCTTATAATCATGTTGGTAGAACTGACGTATATAAGTTACTGCAAATTAATCTAAAATGTCAGAATATACGTGTGCATAGTTTAAAGCTGCTGGCTTGCATACTTTCTGATATATTGGTATTTGGATAAAAACAATAAAAATAGAGAGAGCAATTATTAACAGTTGGCAGCCCTGGTGGCTCTTAAGACTACTCTGTCATATCTGTTTATGAACACATATTACATACAAAATTTGGTTGAAATCCAATTGATAGTGTAGACGTTATATGCATTTAAACATTGGACCTATCAGAAGGCTTAAAATTATTTTGGCAACACTGTCATGGTTGGCCTCCTGGAAATTAAACTGAAATAGTATTATCTACATGTGTACCAATTTTGGAATAGCTCCCATGTATACCTTGCAAGATATCTAACATGGAGCTCAAATTTCTAGTGCGTTTTTTCAGCAGTTGGTAGCACTGACATCATTTTCAAATATGGACGTGAGATATTCCGGTGCACATCATTACTCATACTAAATTTGGTTTTGATTGCTGCAGCCTTTTAGGAGTTGATAGGGGGGGACACACACACAGACAGAAGGACAGACAGACAGAAGGAAAGACAGACAGACAGACACACATTTTCCCGGATCGATCTCATTAGTCTACTTTTTCCTCATTTTTGCAAAATGTGAAAAGTAGGCTAAACACCAATACAAAAAAAGTCCTCTCGGCATGCCGGAAGGCGGAGGTAGATTTCATCGGGCAAACTTGGGGATAGGCGAAAATAGGCAGAATAAGCAGGTTTTCGTAGAAGGATCAGATCTCATTTATTGCGAGAAAGTATTTTATAATTGGAGCTTAATTGACTTTGTTTTTCGTTCATTTTATACATATTTTAAACATGTTATTGTCTTATGGGGACGCCAACCTTCTCGTCATTTAGGGTCCATTTTTAGCCTATTTTCAATTTCGAAAAAATAGGCTTATGAGATCACCTTTTGTCCGTGTGTGAGTGCTTGTGTGTGTGTGTGTGTGATTCGTGTGTGTGTGTCCCCCTAATAAAATCTAAACAGCTGGAGCGATTTCAATGAAACTCGGTAAGTTCATAGCACTATTTCGGGCGACCCCGACCGTGACCTTCAAATCTTGTTACGAGTCACCTATCCAACATGGCGGGTTTGCGAAATATTTCTCCAGCATTCAATATCTCCGAAACTATTACAGATATTACCCTGATATTTTGTATGGTGATAAAGGGAACTACTATAAGTTCCCTTATGTGACCTTTGAAAACTTGGTAACTATAAAACCAACATGGCGGCCAAGCGAATATGCGACATTTAATTAGACGTTTCTCGCGATTTAACCAACCAAACGCAATGAAACTTGGTACAGTATATGTTTATATACATTGTATTGCACCGACATCGAACTTCGTTCAATTGTTTACATAACCACAAGATGGCGGATGTGCGAAATATTTCACCGGCATTCTATATCTCTGGAACTATTAGCGGTATCTCCATGAAATTTTGTACGGAGATAAAGGGCACTACTGGACGTCCATTTATAAGACTTTCAAAAACCGGTTAGTTGCAAAACGAACATGGCGGTCAAACGAATTTGAACATTTAAAATAGACATTTCTCGCGATTTAATGTTCCAAACGCACTGAAATCTGTTACAGGAAATATTTTTACACATTGTAATGCACTGGTATCCAATTTAGTTCAATTGTTCACATAACTTCAAGATGGCGGCTGTGCGAATTTTAAAATTAAGTTTTTATTTCTTGTGATGTAGTCATGCGATCGAAGTGAAAGTTTGAATAATGAACCTACGCAATAATATTCCTTTAATGGTACATGACTCTATGGCCTATATATTTAACAATCCAACATGGCGACCATCCGAAATATTTAGACGGCTCTGAATATCTACGAATCTATTATAGTAATCAAACTGATATTTTTTATGTTTATAGGGGCTATGAACTTAAGTTCACCTATAGGACTTGAAATAACCTGGTGTTCACAAATCCAACATGGAGGCGACGCGAAGTATAAATATTCACATGGACGTTTCTCGCAAATTAACTATCCGTGTGCAGTGAAACTTGGAACAGTAAATCCTTATACGAATGGTAATCCACTGGCATCTAATTTATTTCAATTGTTTCCATAACCTCAAGATGGCAGCTGTGCGAAATTTTAAAATCTCCTTGTTACTTCTTGTGTCCTAATTATGCGATTGAAGTTTGAATACTACACGTACACAATAATCTGCATTTAACAGTACATAACTCTAGGACCTACATACATAAAATCCAACATGGCGACCATCCGAAATATTTAGTCGGTTCTCAATATCTACGAATCTATTACAGCAATCAAACTGAAATTGTGTATGTTGATAGTGGCAATTAACATAAGTAGGATATATGAAAATAGGCTGTATAGTTCTTCACGGAACTACTTGTTATACTTGTGGTCACACTGTCCTTATGCAAGGTTTCGACACTGATGTGTAATTATGTAACGATCTGTTACTTCATCACGCAAAATTATATCTCTCGCAGATATTTTGATTGGTTCCTTAGTTTAGGGGCTGCGACAACGTGGTCATGTAACCCCGTGTACTTGGATAAGTGTAGAATCTGTCTGATAAACGGTGTGAATTGTGATGGCTTTATTAGTCTGTAATTCAGGTAAGGAGTGAAGACGGTCAATTTCAAGCAGTAGTTACTAATGTTGCTACCAGATACTACCGTCAACGACACCTAGCTGTGAACTTGGCTACTAGATGCCACCGCAACCAGCAACTCGCAACGAACGTTGGAACTTCCCCTCCAAAGGAAAGCATTCTGAGGGATTTTTAGCGCTCTTAGTAATTCCGACGACTTCGGCCGGCTTTGAACCAGCGACCTTGGGCATAGAAGTTCAGCATGCTACCAGTTACGTCACCGAAGCCGCTTCACACTTAGCCAGATGGAAATCTGAATCTGATCTCGTGCAAGTGCGTTGTCATGGCAACGTCTGATGGCTCATCCCTCATCAATTTAGTAGTGTTGCCATGGCAAAGTCTGATAGCTCTTGGCATTTTCTTATAATTCCGAAATCATTTTTCTTATCCCTTGGCGTAATGGTGGGTCATATCAAAAATTATTTCAGACAAAAGTTTTAGGTAATTTTTAGGGGAATATTTTCCATTTTGTACGGTTTTGATATTGTGCCTATTAAGAGAGATATGATTAATGTTTCCCGAAAAAAACACTTTTTCCCACCCCTTTGGTCAATGGTTGGTGCTATAATAAAAACCTTCAATCATAAAATTTTGGGCTTTATCCGACACATAGTATGAACTTTCAACGGATTCGATATTTCACATATTAAGAGAGTTATAGCAATATTTCACTTTTTCGAAAAAAGCCCCCCATTTTCACCCCCTTCGACCGATTTAGCCCAGTAACGAACTCGACCGAGATTTTATAGGTATACATATTCGGTAAAAAATTCAAAATGATTGGTGCAAAATTACGGCAGTTATCGTGTCCACAAGAAACTGATATATATATTGTGCCCTTTCGTAAAAGAAATATGCAAATCACTATCCAGCTGCTCAGTCTCATCTCTTTGGGGGCATAGAACGTCCTCCCACTGAGTGATTCACACATTATAAGATCACGCTTAGGATAACACATCACAGAAATGAAATTCAAAATCCTACTAATAAAACTATTTAATTCACAAAATTTGGCGCTACAACAAATAAAATAACTGAAATCAACATCACACTTGTTCTTATGAACATGGAATAATACAAAAAATCACTAATTTAGGTTCCATTGAACCCCCAAAACAAAACAAAATCTCAAAATCAGTTTCACTTCCATTTTGCAACATTAAAACTTTCACAAAAACGAACTCTAAAATTCTCGGCTAATTTTATTACATAATTCTATGTTTAAGAAACATATTAGATATTCCAAATTTGAATATATTAAAAACAAATTGAGTTAATTACCATTCAATGGTATCAACTATTACCATTTATTTGGGTACCACATGACATTCGTAACATACCATCTCTCTCTTCAACACTACCAAAAAATGCATTTGTCTTCGAAAATCTCATGTACCACAAGCGTTGATGACTACTGATTTAATCAATTCGAACTAGACACCCAGCTAATTCGATATCCCCAACAATTACTTGGGAACAAATACATTTATCATGCAACAATGCGCAGGGATTATCATTATTGTCTCAATTGACAATTTCTAATTATTCATGAAGTGCGGATCTTTACTACAACGGCAAGGATAAATAATCAATATAAATCACGGTACAAGTTACCGTTCCATTTAAAAGGTGTATTACTTCAGAGTGCAGACATGTTCTGTCTCTGTCTTGACCTACCCTAACCAACCTCCACTTAGAAAACGCCGAGACATATACGGTTTAATTTATGACCTGGGGGAGAAGTCAATGCTCCCTCCTTCTACATCTGGACTTTAAACACTGCTTTCAGACAAGCGTGAACAGAACTTGGAAAGGCTACACATCACATTAATATAACATTATTCTGAGGTTCCAAAGACCTATTACTATAGCTCAGGAATGATTATAATTTCGGAGTTTTAACACTGGGAAGTAAGAATTCAAAACCAATCATAATTAAGGGGCTTCCGACGTAAGATACATCTGATTCGATTTTCTGACCTGCCTCTAGGACAATTCCATTCTTGAGGTCTTAGGGCTAATTCCATAGAGCGAGGGTATTTCACCACTCCTTCTAACAATAATAAAAGCAACTGGGAAAAGGTATTCGCACTCAATTCCATGCTTGACAACAATATATAGCACCCTTTTTAAAGTTTGTCACAGCAAACACATACACAATCAATTACTTCACCCAGCTGGTCCCCGCAATTATAATTCCTGGCATTTTCTTCTGCAATTTTTAGCGTGACCATTTATTATTTAGCGCTCAAAGGTGACAATCAATACATTCGTGATGCCTTCCAAAGTTTAATAAAATTTCTACGTAATTCATTTTATCTTCGTCCATAATTAACAGATTATCCTTTTATTAAGTCTCGACTTTTCATTTCCAAGAACACAACTGGTTCTATAATTATTATATTTATTTAGCACACTACGGCTCATATTTGAATTACTTCAACAATTAATTATTCATTACATTATTCTTATTATTTTAGCACACAACGGCTCATATTTGAATTATTTCCATAACATTTATGTTACATTTTTCCTTTTTATATTTATCCTGTTTGCCTTTTAAATAACATTATTCCATTTATATTCACAAGTATTCCCCTGAATATGATTTCATTTGATTAACAAAATATTTTAGCAATTTTCATATTAGATTCCGCACTTATTATTTTCACACGGTTTTATATCCCTGAATTTACACTAGTGGAGAATATTTCTCCGTGCTCATCATTTCTACATGAGATTTCCGAATCCAAAACACATAATAAATTTGGGTGTTACTTACATGGTTTATCCGGCCCCATTGTCCGAATTCCAGTGGAACGACATCCGGCCCACTTCAAATTTCTTACTTCATCATATAGATACACACACTTACACTTATTAATTTGCCCTCTGAATTACATATTTTTAAATTTATATGAGGGTTTTCAAACATTTTCACTACACTAAAACAAGATTATAACTTCACTTAATATTATATTTACACACACAGAATTTCACTTTTTGGGTAACAAACACACGTGAATTCTTTCTTCACCAAATCCCAGGGGTGTAAATTTCGACGTTGCCTTCTACCTTCTACACTGAAGATGACAGTCTCGTACGAAAATGAAACCTCCTTGGATAAAATGTTCCCTCCTAATTCTGGTGTTTAATTTATCGGCATTTCCTATACTGCACGATAAAGTAGTCTTTTCTGGTTCGCAATTGTCTATCTGGGAAAACGGTATATTTTACGCTTACCCCTAAAGTCGCGATTCTGCACTTCTACAATTGTTTATATGATATTATGCGTCGAAACTCAACTCGGACGGCTATTGTCTTATCTCTGTGGAGTATTTCTATGAAGCTCCACGTGGTTACAGATATCTCTTTGTGGATTCCTAATACTATCGCCACTGTGTTACCCTAATCTCCTCAATCAGGAAAATTAGGTATTAGCTAAATGTTTTACCCGACCGTGGTATACTTAATACACTGGGAAAACGTCTTTAGAGTATCTACTCTTTGCTGATGTCACGTATACTTTTGAGATACTATGTTCTCACTTCGAATACTAGTGTCAGGGCTTCAAGTACCCTCGCCGGCTACCGTATATGTTCACACACTGTTTATAGCTTTGCCTATTACCGTAGACTATTATACTTTTTCGATGTTCTAAATTGTACTTTTCCTTTGAAAAGAACTTCAACGATTTAGAGCGCGGCGACACTGAATAAAGCTGGACAGTACTTCGACTTAGAGTACTTCCGCGTCGTGATGCAGGTTCGAGTCCTCCTGTGCTGACAAGCAGCACGACCTATACGAGGACTGTTGATTTACTGCATTTACTGTTGGTACTTGTCGAACAGTATAACTTCACTTGAAGTTCGTAGTATGCTGAATTATTGTTAATCCATCGTGCAGCGCCTCTGCGCTCACGGAAACTGCATGTGCTGTGATGCAGCGTCACGCCCTCTGGACTGACTAAAACTGCATTCGATGATAGTAACACAGTGTCACGCCCGTGGGCTGACGATAACTGCATACTCGTGCTTGGGCTACAGGCCCTTATATCTGATTCTGGCAAAAATAAATAATTTCCTCTTCTTCCTCACCACAAATTTCCAAAATAATCGTCGTACGATGTTAAAAAAAATATCTCTGGAAAGCTGAGGTTATAAACGTCTCAATGGCATCTGAGTTTCCAGGAATCAATCGTACAAATCTTCAATATTAATTTAAATGTTCTCTTCAGATGTGTGGGTAGTTTATTCTTGTTGTCTCCCACCATCAGCTTCTGGTTCGGGAATTCACCAACTACGTAATGATGAGTTTGCATTTCTTTCCTGCATAACTTCTATGAACTTTATCCACTCAAAAATATCTCATTCCCTGGATAATCATTACTGGTGGAGTCCTTTCTTTACTCTAATGCCTGCAAATGGCTTAATTTCAATTATTTCTCTTATTTCCAGGCCCCTCCTCTCATGCGGTGCTGCCATTTTATTGCTGACTCGGGGCTATTTCCGAAACGTCATTCTCACTCGTATATGGAAGTTTCCATTGATCTAATTTTATCGCGTGCGTAACCCGCTCTGTGGTGACTGTTCCAATGACATCACCGGGCAGCTGCAGTCTAGTAACCTCTGGTTGCACAACTTGGCTCTGCCTCACGCAATCTTATGCAGTATTTGCTTCTCAACTCTTTATAATTCCCTTCTAAAGCCTGCATCAATTCTCTCTTTTCTTCGAAATACAAGGATATGGGATCGATACTGAACCTCTCCCATGGGTTCAATATATGTATATACATAAATTATATATAAACATTTGAACTGACGGTGGTTTTGGGGTCTGGGGGATGTGGAACGCGAAGATATGTCGAAATTTTCCGGAAATCGAAACATGATACCCATTGCAATAGTTAGCTTTCTAATGAAATCTACCTAAAAGTAGAAAACAACAAAAACAAAAGATACGTGAGGCAAAGTCCAGAGAAACGTTTCTCATGAAAATGATTCTTATTCACAATAGTGGGGTGAGTTAGCTGAAAAAAGTTTCACATCTGGCAACCAATGCGCCCTTTTGGATTCAGATAGTACATGGGTAGACGAGTCTGAAAAGCCCGGGACACAGATTTTTCTGGCCCTCTAGCGGTGTTGGTGACGTAATCAATATGGCCGCCAAATGTTTGAGACACGCTTCTACATTCCTCGTTATAACTCAGTTTTCCTTTTCGATATTAACTTAATAGTTAGTGATTATGAAGCAGGAGAAAACGCGCTTTCCAACGGTATATTTTATTTCATTGTTTAAGTTCACAATATCAAAAAAAGAAAATTTAAATTTTATAATTTATTTTGATTTTGATTTTTTCAACGCACTCTGCTAAATAACTTAAAACCGATACATGTAGCTGAAAACGTGTTCTATACGTTTTTGTTTATCATGGAATTACCTTTCCAACGGTATACTATTACCACTGTTTTATCGTAAGGAATTGCTATAAATCTGCAAAATAATGTAGCGTTGCACGAGTCGTTATCGTAACTATGCAATTTATATAGGCCCCTAAAAGTAATAGAGCGTCTAAATAACTATTTAACTAGTAGCAAATGTAATTATTGTATTTATAATGTACATGTAAAATAATAATAATAATAATAATAACAATAATGATAAAATAATTCCTTCTAAAAACGTGAAAAATGTAATAATACATAAGATTTCATGCAGTAATACTAAATGTGTATTTCTTTTTCAAGCAGACGTTGTGTGAGGAAGTTCAACATGTAAAGAAGTTATTGGTTTCATGTATGTAATAGAAATTACTCAATAATGTCAAGGAAGAGGAAACATGAATTGACTGATGCTACAACTGACCCATTGGTGGCTCCGTTTGTATGGGACCTGTGTTTGTTATGCCAGAAGAATTCAAAATAACCCTTAATCAACCCAAAATATGAAGGGCATATATCATTGGCGAATAATCTTGAAATTTTGCTGATTAAGGTCAGAAGTTTGGACCAGTTGAACGATGGACGTGGTCTTTCACAGACATTAGTAGCCCATGGAGCAAAATATCATAAATCTTTCAAAAATAAATACGATAGTCAAAAAGCGGAAACTCTCTCTGCTGAAAAAGATAACAGAAAGGACGTCCTCATTGCTCAGATCAAACTCCATCTACATCAAAATTAACAACAAGATCATCTTTATTTTGTTCAGATGAAAGAACAAAAAGTTTGTCTGTTTTGTGATGAAGGAGAAAGTAGAGATAAACTTGTGACTGCATCAACGTTGGGTATTGGGCCCACAATAAATTCATAGTCATGCTCTACAATTACAAGACGAATAACAGTTAAAGAAGTTATCGTCAACAGATTTGGTAGCATTAGAAGTCAAATACCACAAACTATGCTATACTCGCTTTCTAACGCGTTCAAGAGCTGCTGAACGTTCTCGAAGAGAAGATTACCATAATCCTGAAGCAGTAGTTTATGGTACAGTTATAACGGAATTGGATCAATACATGAAGGATTTGTACTCTAAACTCATCTAGCAGTACTTTACCTGTGTTCAAACTTTCATATCTTACAAAATTAATGTCTCAGCGCATGATTCAGATGGGAATACAAACTGACGAAAAAAATCAATCGAACTCGTCTCAAGGAACAATTATGTATTAGCATCTGTACCTGGTCCGAGAGCAGATAAATCAGGACGTGAAATTATGTTCAGTTTCGAAGGGGATGTTGGCGATGCTATACGTGACGCCAGTGCATTTAACGACTTTAGTGATGGTATGTGTCTAGGACGGCAGTGGGTATATTACGAAGACAACTCTTTCAAGATTTTCCTCAATTTGATGGATCCTTTAAGAATGCATTCACTGCTTCCACATCTGTATCTGATGTTCTTTTGCATTTTGTACGTATGTTATTTGAGGGTCCCAATATCGACTCGGATGTCTCAACAGAAATACGTGGATGTAATGCTGGATTGTCAATTGCCCAACTTATTAGATACAACAGTAAGCATAACAGAAAAGGAAATGTTCAGAGTATACGTCATTCTCTGGAGAGCATGACGATGAATTGTAGGCCCAATACCCAGCGTGGATGCAGTCACAAGTTTTTCTCTACCTTCTCCTTCATAACAAAACAGACACACTTTTGTTACATCTGAGCTTGTTAACTTTGATATAGATAGAGTTTGATCTGAGCATTGAGGACGTCCTTCCTGCTTTTACTCAGCAGATAGGCTTTCCGCTTTTTGACTATCGTATTTATTTTTGAAAGATTTATGATATTTTGCTCCATGGGCTACTAATGTCTGTGAAAGACCACGTCCATCGTTCAACTGGTCCAAACTTCTGACCATGTTCAGCAAATATTTTAGGATTCTTCGCCAATGATATATACCATTCATATTTTGGGATGATTAACTGTTCTTTTGAATTCTTCTGGCATAACAAACACAGGTCCCATACAAATGGAGCCACCACTGGGTCAGTTGTAGCATCAACCAATTCATGTTTCCTCTTCCTTGACATGATTGAGTAATTTCTATTACATACACGATATCAATAACTTCTTTACATGTTGAGTTCTTCACACTACGTCTGCCTGAAAAAGAAATACACATTTAGTTTTACAGAATGAAATCTTAAGTATTATTACATTTTTCACGTTTTTAGAAGGTATTATTTTATTATTATTATTATTATTTTACATATACATTAAAAATACAGTAATTACATTTTCTACTAGTTAAATACTTATTTAGACGATCTATTACTTTTCGGGGCCTATATAAATTGCGTAGTTATGATAACGACAACGCTACATTGTTTTGGCAGGTTTTTAGCAACTGTTTATGATAAAACTGAGGTATTATATACTGTTGGAAAGGTAATTCCGTGATGAACAAAAAAAGTATAGGACACGTTTTCAGCTACATGTAACGGATTTCAAGTTATTTAGCAAAATGCGTTGAAAAAATCAAAATAAAAATAAATTTAAAATTTTCAAATATTTTGTTATATATATTGTGAACCTAAACAATGAAATCAAATACACCGTTGGAAAGCGCGTTTTCTCCTGATTCATAATCAATAACTACATATGTTGATGTCGAAAAGGAAAACAGAGTTATAACGAGGAATGTAGAAGCGTGTCTCAAAATGTTGGCGGCCATATTGATTACGTCACCAACACCGCCAGAGGGCCAGAAAAATTTGTGTCCCGGGCTGTTTGGACTTGTCTATCCATGTACTATCTGAATCCAAAGGGGCGCATGGGTGCCCGATGTGAAATATTTTGGCATAATTTTAAGCTAACTCACCCCACTACACTATAAACGGGTTTTGTAACTTGACCACTAACATCATTCTAAGTTTTAAAAGAAGTATTGGGTGTGTGCAACTACGATGCGCGACGATATTTGAGCGTGTAAATGTCTTCTCTGACTGATTTCTTGAAACTGACGCTCTTGCGAAATTTCAGCTTCGTACATTATATTTTAATTATGCATTTTGTGGAACGGAATGTTCACAGGCGAAATGAAGAAAAGCCGACTTGCACTTCCAGGGAAACTCCAAACACAACCATTCTTCCCTGAAGTTTTAACTCAACACGACTCGCCAGTTTGCTGCTGGCTGTATCTGGGTTAATAAGTTCGCCCGCTACCTAGGCTGTAACTGGGGTAACAGCTCGTAAATTGTCACCTCAATATTTGAATGGAGATTGTTGGATGAAATGAAAACGTAAAAACACTTATAGTGGGCGATGTATTGAAGATAGAGGTATGCTCTCACGGACATTTTTGTAGAACTTTTCTTGCTGAACAATTTCTACACTCGTACTATATAGATATTTTTAACGTCTTGTCCAGCGTTAGCTTAAGAAGCGCACGCACGCCATGTGTTTCTTCGACTTTTTCACTGAAATCGTTACTATTCGGCTTCCTTTGATCATAAATAAATTATTTTCTACAGAAATCATTACAATATATCCGTTACAGAATGGTGAAAATCGCATCAAAATCCACCAAGAAGTTCACCCGTGACATCCAAAACCGACAGTAGCGACACTCGAGCGCAGCAACAGAAGAGAGAGAGAGAGCGTTGCAGCAGAAGTGAGATAAAACGATACCATCACCTTTCAATGTAACACTTTTTCACGAACGTCACTGTATTCCAACAATTTATTTGACGTTATAGTTAATGTTGTTTTAAGGGGCGGAACTACGAGGTCATCTGCCCCTTTATTAGACGTTGTCACGTCAATAGTTCTCTAATCAAGTGTTTGAGTTCTAGGGGGGAGATACAGCATAAAGAGCCAGTGAACAATTTTGCAACTATTGCACACATTTCCAAAAAATACAAAAAAGTCCTCTCGGCACGCCGGAAGGCGGAGGTAGATTTCACCGGACAAACTTGGGGATAGGCGAAAATAGGCAGAATATGCAGGTTTTCGTAGAAAGATCAGACCTCATTTATTGAAAATGAAAATCCACAGCCTGCTTCCAGTCGACCGACTGGGTCAGGAATGGAATGAATGAAGCCCCCATCTAGCGGCGAGGATATGAACTGTGCTGGCTGCCGAGGCCGGACGCACTCCTCTGGGGCAATGACTAAATGAATGACAGATGAAATGAAATGATAGTGGAGAGTGTTGCTGGAATGAAATTTTGACAGGGAAAACCGGAGTACCCGGAGAAAAACCTGTCTGCCTCCGTTTTGTCCAGCACAGAACTCACATGGAGTGACCGGGATTTGAACCACGGACCCAGCGGTGAGAGGCCGGCGTGCTGCCGCCTAAGCCACGGAGGCTAACCAGACCTCATTTATTGCGAGAAGGTATTTTATAATTGGAGATTAATTAACTTTGTTTTTCGTCATTTTATGCATATTTTAAACATTTTATTGTCTTATGATGACGGTAACCTTCTTGTCATTTGGAATCCATTTTTATACTTGTGGTCACACTGTCCTTATGCAAGGTTTCGACACTGATGTGTAACTATGTAACGGTCTGTTACTTCTTCACGCAAAATTATATCTCCCGCAGAGATGTTGGTTGGTTCCTCAGTTTAGGGGCTGCGACAACGCGGTCATGTAACCCCGTGTACTATGGGTGAGTGTAGAATCTGTCTGATAAACGGTGTGAATTGTGATGGCTGTATTAGTCTGTAATTCAGGTAAGGAATGCAGACGCTCAATTTCAAGCAGTAGTTCCTAATGTTGCTACCAGATACTACCGTCAACGACACCTAGCTGTGAACTTGGCTACTAGATGCCACTGCAATCAGCAACTCGCAACGAACGTTGGAACCTCCCCTCCAAAGGAAAGCATACTGAGGGATTTTTAGCGCTCTTAGAAAATCCGACGACTTTGGCCGGCTTTGAACCCGCGACCTTGGGCATGCTACCAGTTACGTCACCGAAGCCGCTTCACACTTAGTCATATGGAAATCTGAATCTGATCTCGCGCAAGTGCGTTGTCATGGCAACGTCTGATGGCTCATCCCTCATCAATTTAGTAGTGTTGCCATGGCAACCACTGGTAGCTCTTGGCATTTTCTCATAATTCCGAAATCATTTTTCTCATCCCTTGGCGTAATGGTGGGTCATATCAAAAATTCTTTCAGACAAAAGTTTTAGGTAATTATTAGGGGAATATTGTCCATTTTGTACGGTTTTGATATTGTGCCTATTAAGAGAGATATGATTAATGTTTCCCGAAAAACCCACTTTTTCCCACCCCTTTGGTCAATGGTTAGTGCTATAAAAAAACTCTTCAAACATATATTTTTGAGCTTTTTCCGGCACATAGTTTGAACTTTGAACGGATTCGATATTTTACATATTAAGAGAGTTATAGCAATATTTCATTTTTTCGAAAAAAGTCCCCCATTTTCATCCCCTTCGACCGATTTAGCCCAGTAACGAACTCGACCGAGATTTCATGGGTATACATATTCGATAAAAATTTTAAAGTGATTGGAGCAAAATTACGGCAGTTATCGTGTCCACAAGAAACTGATACACACATATATATATATATATACTAGCTGACCCGGCAGACGTTGTCCTGCCAATCAAAGAAAGTGTTGTAACTTTGTTTCTTGAAGTGTTTTTGGATACACATTTTTTTTCAATTTCTGTTAACTGCCTCTAAACAATCGTGAAATTAATTAACTAATCTAGAAACATTCGTGGGTGCGTGCACAACAACTCTCCAACGTTTCATCGCAATTGGATAAATGGCGTAAAACGCATACGGGATTTTGTTTAAATGATTCGTGCGCTGTAACTCGTCTGTTGAATCTACTCGTGCTCTACCAACTGTGAAATTGATTTACTAAATTAGAAAGCTTCTCGTAAGTATACACAATAACTCATCAAAGTTTCATCGGAATCGGATGAATGACTTATGAACGTATAAGGGATTCTTTTAAACGATTCGCGTGCCGGCACTCATTTGTTGAATCTACTCATGCGCTACCTATTGTAAAATAGATTTACTAAGCCTGAAACCTTCTCTGGAGTGTACTCAATCATTCACCAAGGTTTCAACGCAATCGGATGAATGATATATGACCGCATACGCGACGTTGTGTAAACGATTTACGCGCCGTCGCTCATTTGTTGAATCTACTCATGCGATACTTATTAAAAACTGGATTTACTAATTCAGAAACCTTTCCTGGAGTGTACACAACAATTCACCAAAGTTTCATCGTAATCGGATAAATGGTATATGAACGCATACAGGACTATGTTGAAACGATTCGCGCGCCATCGCACATTTGTTGAATCTACTCGTGCGCTACCTATTGTAAACGGAATTTACTGAGCCAGAAACCTTTACTGAAGTGTACACAACAATTCACCATAGTTTCATTGCAATCGGATAAATGGTATATGGACGCATATGGTACTTTGTTGAGATGATTCGCGTGCCGTCACTCATTTGTTGAATCTACTCGTGCGCTACCAATTGTAAAATGGATTTATTAAGCCAGAAACCTTCCGTAGGTTGTACACAACATCTCACCCAAGTTTCATTGTAATCGGACGAATGGTATTTGAACGCATACGGGACCTTATTGAAACGCTTCGCGCGTCGTCGCTCATTTGTTGAATCCACTCGTACGCAACCTCCTGTGAAATGGATTTACTAAGTTAGAAACCCTCACGTAAGTGTACACAACATCTCACCCAAGTTTCATTGCAATCGGATGAATGGTATATGAACGCATACGGGACTTAGCTTAAACGTTCGCACATCGTCGCTCATTTGTAGAATCTACTCGTGCGCTACCTATTGTAAAATGGATTTACTAATCCAGAAGCCTCCCCTCGAGGGTACACAACATCTCACCCAAGTTTCATCGCTATTGGACGAATGGTATTTGAACGCATACGGGACCTTGTTGAAACGCTTCGCACGTCGCCGCTCATTTGTTGATTCTACTCGTGCGCAACCTCCTGTGAAATGGATTTTCTAAGTTAGAAACCTTCACGTAAGTGTACGCAACAACTCATCAAAGTTTCATCTGAATCGATGAATGGTATATAAACTTATACGGGATTCTGTTGAAACGCTTCGCGCGTCGGCACTCATTTGTTGAATCTAGTCGTGCGCTACCTATTCTAAAATTAATTTACTAAGCCAGAAGCCTTCCCTGGAGTGCACACAACATATCACTCAAGTTTCATCGCTATCGGACGAATGGTATTTGAACGCATACGGGATCTCGTTGAAACGCTTCGTGCGTCGGCGCTCATTTGTTTAATCTACTCGTGCTTAACCTCCTATGAAATGGATTTACTAAGTTAGAAAACTTCACGGAAGTGTACACAACAACTCATCTAAGTTTCATCGCAATCGATGAATGGTATATAAACTTATACGGGATTTTGTTGAAACATTTCGCGCGTCGTCGCTCATTTGTTGAATCTACTCGTGCGCTACCTATAGTAAAATGAATTTACTAAGCCAGAAGCCTTCCCTGGAGTGTACACAACATCTCACCCAAGTTTCATCGCTATCGGACGAATGGTATTTGAACGCATACGGGGCCTTTTTGAAAAGCTTCGCGCGTCGTCGCTCATTTGTTCAATCTAGTCGTGCGCTATCTATTGAAAAACGGATTTACTAAGCCAAACACCTTCCCTGGAGTGCACTCAACATCTCACCCAAGTTTCATCGCAATCGGATGAATGGTATATGAACGCATACGGAACTTTGAAACGCTCTAACGTGCAGAGACAAACAGAATTCGACATCCCTGCCACCAAGGGTATAAAACACAACTTTCCGCCATGGGCGGAGTGTATATTATGACGGTAGTTGCACAGGTTGCGATCAGCTGGCTCTACGTGCAGAGACACACAGTCCAAAAGTATCACTTTTCACTAAGGCTAGCGGTTTCCATGACGACTGTTTATGACTGTATATTGTGGTTCTAAATTTGTGTGTAAATTGTGGTTCTGAAATTCTAAAATTCCACCTATCTGGTCAAATTGTGAATCTAAACCATACATGGGCCCACCCTAACATTCATACAAAATTTCATCAAAATCGGCCCAGGCGTTTAGGAGGAGTTCAGTCACATACACACGTGTCGAAGAATTATATATATAAAGATATATATATATATAAACATACATAAACATACATAAATTATATATAAACTTTTGAACTGACGGTGGTTTTGGGGTCTGGGGGATGTGAAACGCGAAGATATGTCGAAATTTTCCGGAAATCGAAACATGGTACCCATTGCAATAGTTAGCTTTCTAATGAAATCTACCTAAAATACTACCATCAACGACACCTATCTGTGAACTTGGCAACTAGATGCCACCGGAACCATCAACTCGCAACGAACGTTGGAACTTCTCCTCCGAAGGAAAGCAAACTCAGGGTTTTTTAGCGCTCTTAGTAAATCCGACGACTTCAGTCGGGTTTGAACCCGCGATCTTGGGCATAGAAGTTCAGCATGCTACCAGTTCCGATACCGAAGTCGCTTCCCACAGACAGATGGAAAACAGAATGTGATCTCGTGCAGTGGCGTTGTCATAGTAACTGCTGACGGCTCATCCCTTATCAATTGAAAGTAAAGTTGTCATGGCAACCTCTCTTGGCACTTGGCATTTTCTTATAATTTAAATCATTTTGCTCACCCCGTGGCGTAATGGTGGGTCATATCAAAAATTCTTTCAGACAAAGTTTTAGGTAATTATTGGAGGAATATTGTCCATTTTGTACGGTTTTGATATTGTGCCTATTAACAGAGATATGATTAATGTTTCCCGAAAAACCCACTTTTTCCCACCCCTTTGGTCAATGGTTGGTGCTATCAAAAAACTTTTCAAACATAAATTTTAGGGCCTTGTCCGACACATAGTATGAACTTAGAATGGATTCAATATTTCATATATTAAGAGAGTTATAGCGATATTTCACTTTTTCGAATAAAGCCTCCCATTTTCACCCCCTTTGATCGATTTTGCCCATTAGCGAACTCGACCGAGATGGTAAGGGTATACATATTATGTAAAAACTTCAATGTGATTGGTGCAAAATTACGACAGTTATCGTGTCCACAAGAAACTGATATACATATATATATATATACATAAATTATATATAAACTTTTGAACTGACGGTGGTTTTGGGGTCTGGGGGATGTGAAACGCGAAGATATGTCGAAATTTTCCGGAAGTCGAAACATGGGACCCATTGCAATAGTTAGCTTTCTAATGAAATCTACCTAACTCTGAGACATCTTTGCTACTAGAAACAATCTTAAGAGGAGGTGTATGTAAAAATACAGCTATTCAATTAATTTAAAATAACCTGCAAGCTAGTGAACATATCACCGGGAAATGTTATAGTGCTATTAGCTGTTATGCTCGGCATTGCTCGGGATCACAATTGGATATTAAGAGATCGTACCTTTGCTCGCATTGTCGTATTGTGTGCAAAGGTCGTTCTTATAATGGGCAATAATATTGACACTCAAAGTCCTCGAGCGTGATTTCCATCTGAACAAAAATTGTGTTGAATTTATTAAATAGGTGGGTACGACGGCTTTTTTACTGCTTGTAGCTTATAGATTAAGCCTGATATTTCACTAATATAACTGAATATTTAAGGAGCCTACTTTAATCATTGAATGCATTATTAAATTAACTAACACATTTTAAAGGCCAATGAATATCTTTTTCTTAATTGTATTAGCTTTGGGTGTTTTGTCGAACAGCAACATTTTCAAGTGGATAATGGTAGTCCGCAGATAAACCCTTAGAGTCCCAGCTTCATAATAATATATGCATTTTATTATGGAAATATTGAATACCGAAAATAAGAAATACATACTCAATATCATCTAAGAATCTACTGTATATGCCCACCTACACTTAATCCGGGAGAGGTGGCGCGGGAGACTTTGTGACCCCTCGCAATTTCGTTAAGCTTGGGTTTTTACATTTTATTACACACAGACCAAATCTGCCACATACCTTTCCCCACTTGCCTTATCTATTGTCTGAGAGCAGTATCCTATTAGTGGAAGAGATGAGGGCCGAGACAAATGTATTTCTATAGAGCCATGTTGCAATGTGTTCTGAAAGATCCCGCGCCACCAGTATCGCTGGCAGAGTGAACAGCTGTTGCAGTCGTATGTGTACTCCATGAGAATGTAGCTGTCTGATCGCGAAATAGAATTGATTGTAGTTAAGTGTTAAAATAAAATATTATGAATCGTCCGAGCTACGTAGAGCAAGAATCCATGGTGTTATCTCTTCTGCAAAACGTCGAAGAGGAAGACACATTAGGAGGTGAAAACAGTGATAGTGAAAATGACGTAGAAATAGCAGAATCTTTAAGTGATACTGAGCAGAGTGCAGACGAAGAAGGAAATGAAGAGAGTGACGATGATATACCTCATTCTAAGCAGATGTGTACCCTTACAGGAAAATACAGTTACAAAATGGACCACAATACAACCACAATACAACAAGAGGCTTCCCTAAAATGTGTCATTGGTTAAAAACAAGAATCCTACATTATTTAAAACTTGTCTAATCATTGATTTCGATATTGTCAATAGGCAAACTGAAGTAAGCGGCTTCGGTGGCGTAGTCGGTAGCATGCTGAGCTTCTATTCCCAAGATAGCGGGTTCAAACCCGTCCAAAGCCGTCGGATTTTTTAAGAACGTTAAAAATCACTCAGTATGCCTTCCTTCGGAGGAGAAGTAAATCCGGCGGTCCCATGTCATAGATTTATGGCATGTTAAAGAACTTTCCACTAATTACACCTGTGTGAAACTAAATTGTATAGGTTAAGAATGTAAACAAGGCTCTTAGGTTGCTACGTTCGTTGCCAAGAGCCAACTGCGGTGGCGTCTAGTAGCTAAGTTCTGAACTAGGCCTAGTAGTCATTGACGGTGGCGTTTGGCGGCCAAAGTAGGAACTATTTGAAAAATTCAAAGTTGCAGTCCTTTCTTGAAAAAAAAAAACCAGATACACACACTAATACAGTCATCACAATTAACACCTGTTATCAGACAGATTCTACACACACCCAAAGTACACGGGGCTACATGACCGCGTTGTCGCAGCCCCAAAACTAAGGAACCAACCAACCAAACTGAAGTAAGAATTATCAGATCAGATATTTCATAAGAATAGATGATTACCTCTCAGATACGCACCATTTCTATCATAGTGTAATAGCCGTTTATAATGTGTGCATGACTATCAGTTTAGATAAATATACTAACTCATTAGTTCAGTGAATGGTTTCATGCCATATCAGTAGCATAAACGAAATAATTGTCGTTATTACTGAGAAAAAATTGGGAGGGGTCAAACTGACACCGCGTCACCTCTCCGGGGTTAAATAGGAACTACTCATACGAGTGCAGAGAAACCTTGTGGCCGCGAGACAAACTAAATCTATTCGAAACACCATTTCACCCGCATGACCAAATCTGGTTGTGAAAACCATACACCAAAAGAACCCAGGTTCTATGTAATGAGACACTTTGACGACAAAAAACATATAATTAGTAATAAACAATATCTGAATTTATATTTACCAAAATTCTCCTTCCTGAGGTGAAAAAAATACTGAAACACTCATACAAGAAAAGCAACACATGTAGTCTAATTGTACTTTTTTCCTTCAGGCTCTTTTATTAGACTACGAGGTGATATCTTTTTTCTTCTTCTTCTTCGGAATCTGCGTAAACCATTTATGTTAAAGTATAATACTTTACAGTTTGTCTGTGGTTGTATGAAAAAAATGTCCGAGTTATTGAAGTCTTTTCTAGGAAACGCTCGTTAAAACTATATACATGGAAAACTACTTGGGTGAGGGTATTGAAATTTTTAGCTTGCTTTTCAAATTTAGCAAAAATGAGGAAAAAGTAGACTTATTTGATCCATCCGGGAAAATGTGTCTCTGTCTGGCTGTGTGTGTGTCCCCCCTATCAACTCCTAAACGGCTGCAGCAATCGAAACCAAATTTAGTATGAGTAAAGATGTATACCGGAATATCTCAAGCCCATATTTGAAAATGATGTCAGTGCTACCAACTGCTGAAAAAACGCACTAGAAATTTGAGCTCCATGTTGCATATCATCGAAGGTATGCATGGGACCTATTCCAAAATTGGCACACATGTAGATAATACTATTTCAGTTTAATTTCCAGGAGGCCATACATGACAGTGTTCCCAAAATAATGTTAAGCCTTCCGATATGTCCAATTTTTAAATGCATATAACTTCTACACTATCAATTGGATTTCAACCAAATTTTGTATGTAATATGTGTACATAAACAGATATGACTGCGTGTATTTTTAAGAGCCATCAGGGCTGCCAACTATTAATAATTGCTCTCTCTATTCTCTTTATCCAAATACCAATATATCGGAAAGTATGCAAGCCGACAGCTTTAAACTATGCACACGCATAGTACCTGACATTTTAGATTAATTTGGAGTAACGTATATACTTCATTCTACCTACATGATTCTAAGACTGCTGATAAGACCAATTTTTAAATACATGTAACTTCTATACTATCAATTGGATTTCATCCAAACTTCGTATGTGCTATGTGTAACATAAATTAAATGACTATAAGTATTCTTAAGAGCAATCAGGGCTGCCAACTGTTAATAAATGCTGATTTTTTTACCCTAATACCAATATATCAGAAAGTATGCAAGCCAACAGCTCTATACTTTGCACACGTATAGCACCTGCCATTCTAGATTTATTTGGAGCAATTAATATGTCAGTGCTGCCAACATGATTCTATGTTTGCTGATGGGTCCAATTTTAAAATACATGTAACTTCTATACCAACAAATGGACTTCATCCAAAATTGGCACAACAAGATATCATAATATTTCCGATTATCTCTAACCAGCTCACGCATGACATTGTTGCCAACATGCTTTTACGCGTGCTGATAGATCCAATGTCTAACTGCATGTAACGTCCATTGGACTTCAACCAAATTTTGTATTCTGTACCTAAAGAGATGGAACTATGAATATATTCAGTCACCAGGGCTGCCAACTGTAGTGCTCTTTTAGGCTACATTATACCTGGAATATTTCGAACTAATTAGACATTTCGATATTACCAAGTAATTTCGTCATTATTCTAGATATGATCATATACTGTAGATTGACCATTGGCATGAAAGGTAGGCTCTTTAGTTCGTCACGGAACTTCTTGTTATCTATATACGAGGGCTATTCCATAACTAAGGTCCGAAAAAAAAACATCCAAAATTGTTTCCAAAACAATTGATTTATTGACATTCCTTACGCCTTTCTCTATTTTTCTACAGAATTTCCATACTTATTTTCACATTTGTCACATCGTTCCACAAGCTTTTGAATGCCTAAGTCGTAGAACTCGGCCGCTTGCGAAGCTAACCAGTCTTTAACAGCTTCTTTCACTTCATCATCTGTGTCGAAGCGCTTGCCGCCAAGAAACTCCTTTAGGTAGCGGAACAGGCGGAAATCACTTGGCGCCAACTCCGGACTGTACGGTGGGTAGTCCATCTGTTCCCATCCAAATTTCTTGATTTGAGTTTGCGTGTCATTCGCAGTATGGGGTCTGGCATTGTCATGCAACAACAGCACTCCAGACGACAAAAGACCACGTCGCTTATTCTGGATTGCACTCGAAGTTTAGTCAGGGTAGCACAGTGGGCGGCTTTATTGATCGATGTCCCTGAAATAGTGAATCGTCGCTCTTCACGAATTTTGTCGTCAACCGCATGAACCAACTCGTCTGAAATCACTGATGGTCTGCTAGAGCGGGGTTCATCGTGCACATTGTCCCGTCCTTCATTAAAGGCTCGTACCCACTTGCGCACTTTACTGTCACTCATTATGTTAGGACCGTACACTTCAGTAATCTGCCGATGAATTTCTGCCGCAGAAATGTTTCTTGCAGACAGAAACTGTATCACTGCCTTACTTCACAATCGGCGGGCTGATTAATTGTCTTAAACATTGTGAACTGACACTATCAAGAGCACACAACAACAGTAACAACGCTACTGGCAGCTTTTGCCGCGCAAGGCATGCCAGGAGTCGGCGCGCATGCGTGTTTTGCCCTTGGCGCCGGTTTCAAATATTTGCGGTGAATCGGACCTTACTTTTGGAATTACCCTCGTACCTATACATAAAGTTCAAAGTCTGTCTGTCTGTTATTTATACAAGTCTACACCGTTTCACCATTCTGAACCAAAATTTGTATACTTACCCTTTGGAACCCTGCGAGTAAAACTGTCTACATGGAATTTCAGACAGACGACTCCATCCCCTGCACTTATCCCCTTTGGCACAAATCTACACCGTTTCACCGATCTGAACCAAAATTTGTATACTTACCCTTTGGAACCCTGCGAGTAACACTGTCTACATGCAATTTCGGACAGACCACTCCATTTCCTGCAGTTAGGCCTTTGGCAAAAATCTACACCGTTTCACCTATCTGAACCAAAATGTGTATACTTACCCTTTGGAAACCAGTGAGGAACACTGTCTACATGAAATTTCAGACTCACCACTCCATTCCCTGCATTTAGGCCCATTGGCACAAATGTACACCTTTTCGCGGATCTGAACCAACATTTGTATACTTACCCTTTAGAACCCTGCGAGTAAAATTGTCTACATGGAATTTCGGACAGACGACTTCATCCCTTGCACTTATCCCCTTTGGCACAAATATACACTGTTTCACCGATCTGAACCAAAATTTGTACACTTACCCTTTGGAACCCTGCGAGTAACACTGTCTGCATGCAATTTCGGACAGACCATTCCATTTCCTGCATTTAGGCCTTTGGCAAAAATCTACACCGTTTCACCGATCTGATCCATAATTTGTATACTTACCCTTTACAACCCTGCGAGTAACATTGTCTACATGGAATTTAGGACAGACCTTCCTTCCCCTGCATTTAGCCCCTTTTGCAAAAATCTACATCGTTTCACCGATCTGAACCAAAAGTTGTATACTTACCCTTTGGAACCTTGCGAGTAACACTGTCTACATGAAATTTTGGACAGACCACTCCATTCCCTGCATTTAGGCCTTTAGGCAAAAATCTACACCGTTTCACCGATCGGAACCGAAATTTGTATACTTACCCTTTGGAACCCTGCGAGTAACACTGTTTACATGCAATTTAGGACAGACCAATCGATTTCCTACATTTACGCCCTTTGGCATACATCTACACCGTTTCACCGATCTGAACCAAATTTTACATACTTACTCTTTGGAACCTGACGAGTAGCACAGTCCACGTGAAATGTATGACAGACCACTCCCTTCCCTGCATTTAAGCCCTTTGGAACAATTCTACATCGTTTCACCGATCTGAACGAAATTTAATGTACTTACCCTTTGGAACCCTGCGGGTAAAACTGTTCACCTGATATTTTGGACAACTCCCTCCATTCCCATTCCACTTTCATTTATTCCGATCCTAGTCCTTCAGCGCTAGGTGGCGATAAATGACACTATTGCTATCTCAGGAGCTCAGGACAACCTGCTTTCCAAAGTGCTCTGATTACTTTTCCTACGGCACTCTACTTTTCTAATAGCCGATTAGATATAGGCCCTGGTCAGTGTCTTTTGTTTCACATACTCCTCTTTCCAATCATATTTTTCAATACGTTTGTAAATTACATGTGTCAGTACAGTAGTTAGTAAATAGCTGTTTCCCTATTCATTATTATCATTATCATTGCGGTAAAATGACCTGAATGCTACGTCCACTATACTGTACTACCTATCACCCACACTACCGCCACCAACAGAAAGAGTTATATTTTTAAAACATTATTTTTCTATTAGTATAATATCATGTGCCAGTTCTGTGGTAGTAGTCATTTTCAGCCATAAAACAAATAAATCTACCGGGCGAAGCCGGGAAATACTGCTAGTAAGCTATATGCACAAGTATTGGTAATGTGAATCTCAAGTTTGAAATTCTTTCAACTACGCAATAAAAAGTTCTTATACTTTTTCTGAAGTAACGTTTTTATGTCCCAGGATAAACCTACAGCAGGAAAATTGGCCTCATTTTGAAGCTCTCATTCGGGATTATCGAAAACTATGACCACTGTAAACGTACAGTGGATGAAGAATTTCTGAAGAGTAATATTAATGGGATATTTTGTGCGATTAAAGGCGGGTGAGCTGGTGAATTCGAGTGCAGCGTTGCCGGGCGCCGTCGTCCAGGGCAGTTGTGTAATGGAATGCGAGTGACCTGACTATTTACAGTCTACCTGTTAACTGCATATTAGCCACATCACATCATTTCCAGTTGCCTCCATTGTCGGAGGGCGATCTTGGGCTCGATGTCAGTGCCTTCGTTTCTTTCGAATTGAGGGGGAAGAATTAGGGGACAAGAGGTTTCAAACTCCAGTGAAGAAGCTGGAACAACTAACCAAACGACTTCGACCGGATGTAAAGCTTGTTTCGTTACCAGTGGCTCATTGTGAGCTCAATCCAATCGAACTTATTTGGGCTTACGTTAAAGGAAAAATAGCAAAAGCAAATATGGCTAACAAATTACAAAATGATAGAAGCATAAAAGCAATGAATGTTTTATGCCGAGAAGCCTTACGTACCGATACCCCTGAACTCTGGAGACAATGTATTAAATACGGCAAAAGAATTGAAGACCACTACTGGGAGAAAGATGAAAATAATGTCCCTCATTTCGAGCCAGTCATAATTAACATGAATGACAACAGTTCTGGTTCATCGGGACAGAGCGAATCTTCAGACGAAGAATACTGACTAAATTAAATATTGTAATGATATGTAAATAATGTAAATAGCCCATGTAAAAATTGTGTAGTATCCTACGACATTTCCAAATTAGGAAGCAAACCATTTTTAAACCTGCCATTGAAGGCCGAAAGCCGTTATGTGAAATGGTGATGGAAAATGAAATTTGTACGAGTAAAGAAAATCAACGCTTGAAAGTAAACTTAAAGCTGTGTTCGTTCGTTGCGAGCCGCGACTCCTGCAACTTAACCCGGTAACGCTGCACCGGATTTCACAAGCCCGCCCGCTTTTAATCGCACGAGCCACCACGCACAAAACCTCCCATTAATATTACCCTTCATAAATTCATCATCACACTGTACGTTTGCAGTGGTCGTAGTTTCCAATATTCTAATGATAACTATTCTATCCGATTTTCAAAATTTCAATAGGTCTATTGGTTGGTTTGTAATTAATGCCTAACTCGAGTATCCATAATAAAAACATCCGATAGTAGGCACCTATTTACAACTTTTATAATTAATTTAAAAAAATACTTTTTCGTTACAGGACGTAATGAGAATAATCTTGCTGTATAGAGCTTCGTAAGACATATTACACGAGTACATCGAAGGTAAATATAATATGGCACCCCTTGGTCCTCTTAAGCGCATTGCATGTATTGTTGAATTTTACATCCTAAAGTGATTCCGGGATGTTCTTATAACTATTTGAAAATTTTGAACGAAATCTGATTAGTAGTTTTCAATTGATGGAGGAACAGACAGACAGAAAGACAAAAGTAAAATTGTATGTATAGGCCTATAGGGATAACACACACTGTATAGAATATGTCCTATATTTTTCATTATTGTCACGATTGAGTAATTTGAGCCAGCAATGTTTAAAATATTCTAATGATAACTATTCTATCCAATTTTCTAAATATTCTAATTATACATATTTTATCCAACTTTGAAAACACTCTAATGATGACTGTTATATTTAATTTTCAAAATGTTCTACTGATAACTATTCTATCAAATTCCGTAAATACTCTGATTATAAGTGTTATATTTAATTTTCAAAATATTCTAATGATAACTATTCTATCCGATTTTCAAAATATTGTATTGATAACTATTCTATCCGATTTTCAAAATATTCTAATGATAACTATTTTATTCATTTTTCAATATATTCTAATGATAACTACGTATTATATCCAATTTTGAAATCATTCTAATGCTATCTATTTTATCCATTCTTCAAAATATTCCAATGATAACTATTTTGTCCAATTCTCAAAATAGTCTAATTATAACCTTTGCAAGCTAATCTCAGACATTACAATACGGTGATTAAATCTGAGTGTCTCTATGGAAGTGAATGTCTCCGAATTACTGGAAAGTTTGGGAGAAAGGTCTTAGGAAGATCATGGACCCGAAGATGCTGGCTGGACAAGACAGGTTGCGAGGAAGCTCGGAGTTGACTAGCAGAATTTTCACCATGCCTGATGGCACACCTGAATCCACTAATAAGTGGTTTTGGGAAGTCAGGAAGGATCAGGAGAAAATGGGTATGAAACGCTAAGTCATCGCTAATAGAATCGACTACCGGCAGGAGGTCTAGAACTTTAAGGGCTTTTGATGCTTTGTACCCAAAAGAGATGGGTTATTCCCTAATCCGTATCGAATACGTTACCACAATGACATTCAGTTTCGTATCACTTAATATAAGCTGGTTTTTTTTACCATAAAACCGCAAATTTTGTTTCATTGCCCTGACAATTCGGCATCACTAGGCTATAAAGTGCTGGTTATCGAGTACCTCGAGAGTGGTCCGTGGGAGAAAATGGTGCACCAGCACGTATAAAAGAAGTGGCCAATACATGGGGATTTCGAAAAAAATGTGTGTTGAAGGAGAATCGTCCGAATCTATTCTCGGCGATGACTATCAGGTTTTGAATTGAAATATCTTTAAAATTAGTGTTTGAGGAAGGGTTACAACTGATAAGGTGTATTGGGAGGGGGGGGGGGGCGTACATGATTCAATTTCAGGTTGAGTGGTCCGTCCACTGCTCTAAACTTAATATTGCGATTTGAGATTGCTCTTTCAGTTCAATGTCACAGAGAAATATAAAAAGAAACCAGTATTAGATGTGTTCGTTAATCTGAGTGTCATCTCACAAGTTCCAATTATTGTAGCCTAGTTGTGGCAGTTTGATGGAGGGTATTGGGCAATGAAACAAAATTGGCGGCTCTATGGTGAAAAAGCGGCTTCTTTTAAGAGATACGAATCTGAATGCCATTGTGGTAACGTGTTCGATGCGGATTAGGAAATAACCCATCTCTTTTGGGTACAATCGTGTTGACCGACTGAAAAGCATCGAACTTTTGTTTACTAAGGCACCACTGAAAAATGACATCAACGAACATAATTTTCAATATATTCTAATGATAACTACTTTCATCTTTTTTCAAAATATTCTAATAACCATTTCTCCAATTTTCTTTTTGTTTTCTTTGTCGTGTGGCCTCCTGAGAGGCCGACTGCAGGTATTTCTAGTCGACGCCTGAGGGCGACCTGCGCGTCGGTATGAGAGATAGAATGGATGAAGGTGAATGAAACGGGGCGATTTTCAATTGTCAACAATTGTCAAAATACTCTAATTCATGTCTCGGAGCACCTACCTCATCCCTGTCCCTAACACAATACAACAGTCACCACAGAAACACAAGTTATCAGACAAATTGAACACTTACCAAAGTACACGGGGATGATGCCCAAATATGTCGCAAACCTCCAAAACGATTCAACAACAACAACAAGTAACTCCATTGTCATTGCCAACACTAGCACACAGTCTCTGTTGTTTTCATTCGTTCAAGGGCTGTCGCTGTTGATGCTTGTTTATATTCACTGTCAAGGGAAACGTATTAGCGGGTGTATTTGAAATATTTGTTCATTAAAATGCAATGTTGAATTAAAATGCAAATTGTGTTGCTTTACGATTTTATTAGCAAACATAAATTAAAAACGCCAGGGCGAAGTTAAGAACGGTTGTAACTTAGTCATTATTAACAATAAAAACAATTATATTCAAATAATAAATTTTTGGTAATATTAACAGTATCTGAAAGGCAACAAAATTGAAACATTAAATCCCAATGTTGTGGGTTTCAAAGCCTCTTTGTGGCTTTAAGGACGCCGAAGTGTTGGAATTCCTCTTTTAGGAATCTAAATCATGGCAGTAAATCTACTGATGCGATGCTGTCATATCTAAATGTCAATTGGGATGAGCTGCAATGGATATCAGTAACATTCGTTGTTCAAGGGCGTTACATTTACCATGTATTTACCGTATTGATTCTTAAAAATACTACGCCAATCAATACAAATTAAGAAACAACTATTCAATTGTTGCACATGTTTCTGCTTGACAATGAAGCCTTCTTCAGCGGAAAGTTCAATTAGTTAATATATCGCTGTGTTAAATTCATAATTCTTACTGATTACAAACAACAAGAATTTGATATAACTAAACCTCAGACATAATAAAAGTATTAAAAGAATTGGATATCCTTACAAATATTGAATGGAAATATGTATGGTTGGTTAGTTCCTTAGTTCAGGGGCTGCGACAACGCGGTCATGTAGCCCCGTGTACTTTGGGTGTTTGTAGAGTCAGTCTGATAAACGGTGTTAATTGTGATGACTGCATTAGTGTGTCTTATCAGATTTTATTTCAAGTAAGGACTGAAGACGATAATTTTAAGTAGTTTCTACTTTCGCTACCAAATGCTACCGGCCACGACACCTAGCTGTAAACTTGGCTACTACTAGATGCCATCGCAACCAGCGACCGGTGACGAACGTTGGAACTTAAGAGCATTAATCAAACCTAACCTACAAATTTTGCTTCACACAGGTTTAGTTAGTGGAGCGATCTTTTACGTGCCATAAATCTATGACATGAGCCCTCCGGCTTTACTTCCCCTCGAAAGGAAGACAAACTGAGGGATTTATAACACTTAAAAAAATCCAGCGACTTCGCCCGGGTTTGAACCCGTGACCTTGGGCATAGAAACTCAGCATGCTACCAACTACGTCACCGAAGCCGTCGAAAATGTATTTGACAATATTTATTAGTATAATGGAGTAGGTCATAAAATGATGTTCAAAAATGTAAAAAATGTAATGTTGCAGTCATCAAGAAATTCAGAAGAACGATGTCAATGTTTTTTGGTAATTTTGAAAGTCGTAGAGCTTCAGGGAGGTTATTAGATGTCAGGCGGCTTCGGTGGCGTAGTTGGTAGCATGGTGAGATTCTATGCCCAAGGTCGCGGGTCCAAACCCGGCCGAAGTCGTCAGATTTTTAAGAGTGCTAAAGATCCCTCAGTATGCCTTTCTTCGGAGGGAAAGTAAAGACGGAGGGCCCATGTCATAGATTTATGCCATGTAAATGAACCTTCCATTAATTAAACTTGTGTGAAGCTAAATTAGTAGGTTGGATTTGACTAACGGTCTTAAGTTCCAACGTTCGCAACCAGGCGCTGGTTTCGATGGCATCCAGTAGTAGCCAAGTTCACAGCTAGGTGCCGTGGACGGTAACATTTGGTAGCGAAAGTAGGAACAACTTGAAATTATCGTCTGCAATTCTTACTTGAATTACAAACTGTTAACACAGAAATCAGAAACCGGAAACCCCTATGGATGTCCAATTGCCAGGTTGAACAGCTTAAGGAAGTAGGTGACTTCTGTTACTTGGGAAGCAAAATAACCCGTGATGGACGAAGCAAAAAGGATATAAAAATTAGGTTAGCACAGGCATGGAAAGCATTTCTACAGAAAAGGAATCTGTTGACATCGAATATAGATTTAGGTATTAGAAAGTCATTTTTGAAAGCCTTTGTCTGGAGCGTGTCGCTCTATGGAAGTGAAACTTGGACTATTAGTGCAGCAGAAAAGAAGAGAATTGAATCGTTTGAAATGTGGTGTTACTGGAGAATGATGATCAGATGGGTAGATAGGGTTACGAATGAAGAGGTATTAAGTCGAGTGGGAGAGGAGAGATGTTTCTGGCGACTGCTAGTGTAGAGAAGAGATAGGTTGGTAGGACACCTACTAAGACACCCAGGAATAGCAAACTTAGTTATGGAAGGAAGGGTCGAGGATAGGAACTGTAGGGGTAGACCAAGGTTAGAATATGTAAACAGATTGCCTCGGCTGTAGGTTGTGGTAGCTATGTAGAGATGAAATGATTAGCTCAGGACAGGGAAGCACGGAGAGTTGCATCAAACCAGGCAAAAGACTGAAGACTCCAACAACAACAACAACAACAACAACATACACTAATACAGCCATCACAATTAACACCAGTTATCAGACAGATTCTACACACACCCAAAGTACACGGGGCTACATGACCACGTCCCTAAGCTAGAGAACTAACCAACCAATGAATGAATGAATGAATGAATGAATAAGGAAATAAAAAATAAAATAAAAAATAAATGAATTAATGAATAAATAAATAAATAAATAAATGAATAAATAAATACACAAATTAATTAATTATTTAATTAATTAAAACTGAGCGATATAGAATTTTACACGCGGGTCTGGGGTTGTAACAAAGGAGAGAATAGAAGAAGAATGGTAATGTAAGAAGCCCATAAATGGATTATGGAGGATGAGTGTTGGAAAAAGAGTAACTTTGGTCACAAGAAGTGTAGCGATTGTGGCCGCATGGAAATATTTTTTTGCATACGAATATAATGTTCTTCTCTCCAGTCCATTCTTTATTTAAGCTCTTAGCGGAGAAGAAAGTTTCTAGTCAATGAAGACGTCAGCCCGTGGTAAGCGCAACTATTTTATATGGAAATGATTTTAATAAAGGCTGTAGCCGAGCGCCGAGATGACCTTACCCAGCACTTCTTCCCTTCTATCCTCGTTTTGCCTTTTCGCTTACGAAGTAAAATTTCAGCGTTACCCGGGGCAAGACACCAGCCTAATCAAATCTTGCTGTGTAACTCAATTACAAAATTCATTACCGGCTTCAAGGCAAGGTTAATTTTGATGTTAGACGATTTAAAATGGTTAGTAAGGGCTCCTTCACTAGAAGCTAGATTAAATTGTTGTCAGCCGATTTTTTTCATACAACCTTTGAATATTAAAAATGTAAATAATCTTCCCCGCTTCACGGGTTCTTCTTTGGAAAATTCTCTTCTCTTGGGTGGAGTAAATGAACTGTGTTCCATAACGCAATTCTTTCTCTAAGCAAGTTTCAGGTTTAGTCTTTAGGGCCGGAGGGGGATCCATTTGCTGCAGTATATACAATGAGGAACGGTTTGTATACTCGACAAAATATTGTTCCTATGACTGGATATACGTATGTGACGTACGATATCCATGTATATTTTAGTTTTTAAGGACTTCTTCTTAAGTATTCAATCCGTGGATTGGTCTGCGGCAGTTCTCCAGGCGGCTCTATTTATAGCTTTCCTCTTCATCTCTTCATAGTTTCTGCATCCTACATCAGACATGATTTGCTGTACATATTGTAGGCGTGGTCTTCCTCGACATCTTTTGCCTTCCACCATTCCCTCCAATACCGCTTTCAGCAGGCTATTGTGTCTCAAAATATATCGTACCAGTCTAGCCCCCCTCCTCTTTATGCTTCTCCATATGGTATAATTTTCCTCCACCTTTTTTTAATACTTCAGCATTCGTTACTTTTTCTGTCCAGATAATTTTGAGCATTCTTCTATAACACCATTGTTCAAAAAAATTTACCTGCTTTTTTCTTCGTTTCCAATTGTCTATTATACTGCCGATTCTTTGGAAATCTTAATAGATCATTAATGGAGTAGTTTCCCGTTGCTTTCTCCATTCTATGCCGTACAATAAAGCTGATGATAAGGGATCATTAATGGAGTAGTTCCCCGTTGCTTTCTCCATTCTATGCCGTGCAATAGTGCTGATAATAAGGGATCATTAATGGAGTACTTCCCCGTTGCTTTCTCCATTCTATGCCGTACAATAAAGATGATAATAAGGGATCATTAATGGAGTAGTTCCCCGTTGCTTTCTCCATTCTATGCCGTACAATAGAGCTGATAATAAGGGATCATTAATGGAGTAGTTTCCCGTTGCTTTCTCCATTCTATGCCGTACAATAGAGCTGATAATAAGGGATCATTAATGGAGTAGTCTCCCGTTGCTTTCTCCATTCTATGCCGTACAATAGAGCTGATAATAAGGGATCATTAATGGAGTAGTTTCCCGTTGCTTTCCCCATTCTATGCCGTACAATAGAGCTGATAATAAGGGAACATTAATGGAGTAGTTCCCCGTTGCTTTCTCCATTCTATGCCGTACAATAGAGCTGATGATAAGGGATCATTAATGGAGTAGTTCCCCGTTGCTTTCCCCATTCTATGCCGTACAATAAAACTGATAATAAGGGATCATTAATGGAGTTGTACCCCGTTGCTTTCTCCATTCTATGCCGTACAATAGAGCTGATAATAAGGGAACATTAATGGAGTAGTTTCCCGTTGCTTTCCCCATTCTATGCCGTACAATAGAGCTGATAATAAGGGAACATTAATGGAGTAGTTTCCCGTTGCTTTCTCCATTCTATGCCGTACAATAGTGCTGAAAATAAGGGATCATTAATGGAGTAGTTTCCCGTTGCTTTCTCCATTCTATGCCGTACAATAGTGCTGATAATAAGGGATCATTAATGGAGTAGTTTCCCATTGCTTTCCCCATTCTATGCCGTACAATAGAGCTGATAATAAGGGAACATTAATGGAGTAGTTCCCCGTTGCTTTCTCCATTCTATGCCGTACAATAGAGCTGATAATAAGGGATCATTAATGGAGTAGTTTCCCGTTGCTTTCCCCATTCTATGCCGTACAGTAGAGCTGATAATAAGGGAACATTAATGGAGTAGTTCCCCGTTGCTTTCTCCATTCTATGCCGTACAATAGAGCTGATAATAAGGGATCATTAATGGAGTAGTTTCCCGTTGCTTTCCCCATTCTATGCCGTACAATAAAGCTGATAATAAGGGATCATTAATGGAGTTGTTCCCCGTTGCTTTCCCCATTCTATGCCGTACAATAGAGCTGATAATAAGGGATCATTAATGGAGTTGTTCCCCGTTGCTTTCTCCATTCTATGCCGTACAATAAAGCTGATAATAAGGGAACATTAATGGAGTTGTTTCCCGTTGCTTTCCCCATTCTATGCCGTACAATAGAGCTGATAATAAGGGATCATTAATGGAGTAGTTTCCCGTTGCTTTCTCCATTCTATGCCGTACAATAGAGCTGATAATAAGGGATCATTAATGGGGTAGTTTCCCGTTGCTTTCTCCATTCTATGCCGTACAATAGAGCTGATAATAAGGGATCATTAATGGAGTTGTTCCCCGTTGCTTTCTCCATTCTATGCCGTACAATTAAGCTGACAATAAGAGATCATTAATGGAGTTGTTTCCCGTTGCTTTCTACATTCTATGCCGTGCAATAGTGCTGATAATAAGGGATCATTAATGGAGTAGTTCCCCGTTGCTTTCTCCATTCTATGCCGTGCAATAGAGCTGATAATAAGGGATGTTCGGTTCGGACAATTTGAAATTAATTGTAAACGACTAATCGATTAATCAACTGACCATTCCATTAATCGATTAATGGAATAATAGGTTAATCAGCTAACCGAAGAATCGATTAATTGATTAGCAGAATCGAAATAAGAAACAAGTCTAAATGAGAGATCATTGGTTATGTTGAGTCATGCTTATTTTCGGTATGACGTATGGAAATTTAAAATTGTAGTCTAAATGTGTTTATGTTAACAATAACCAAATGAGCAGTGACAGTTGAAGGACAGACATGAATCACATTGGGAATGGTTTCGAAAAACACAACTAAGAGTTACAACATAGACTTTGAATTCTTGTTACATGTTTACAATTTAGGACAGGGGCATTTTTGTTTTACTTAGTTTTAGTCTAGTTTTCACAAAGAATGAACATTATTTAAAAATATATGAAGCAATATCATATTCTTTTTAAATATATTGGGTTCATTCTATACATGCTCCACAACAAGATAGTACTACATGCTTTCAACTATTTCACAACACTATATCGATGTCTTTTGTAGTTTATAAATGTTAATTAATGGTGACGAATCTTAATTGTTTTTAAATCTTGATGGTCTAAAGAGTTCACATATTTAGCAAAGGGTTTTGAGTAATTTTTTAATGAGAACAGATTTGTGTGTGGGCCTGTATTCATCTTAAATTATACTGATTCTAAGGACTTCCCCGTCGTTTTTCACTACATTATAATCGATGATTAGGTGATCCTCTGTTTGTGGTCCTTCGTTGCAGGAAAAATTAGGACTGCGTACTATTTTAAACCGATGCAGATAAGAATTAATGTTTCCATGACCTGTTAGTATTGTTGTCATGTTAGGCGTGAGGTCGAATTTAATTGCTAATCTACTTTCTATTGTTGGAAAAAACTCCTCAGTAATGATTCCTTTCGAAGTCTCTTCCCATTCTTGTAGCCATTCACTGTTGGATTGTTTGCAGAGTTGATTTTTTTTGAAAAGGTATTTTGTCGTAACAGATTTCATTTAATTTAGCTGCTACCTTGGCTAGTTTATCAGTCAACTTGTTACCTTCTACGCCGGGGTTTGCTTTAATCAATTCGAATTGTATCTTCCAGTTGTTACTCCTAAGTGTTGCCGTGGTTTCCTGATTCTTTCAATTAGGTGAGCGTGATTTTTAGCCTACTTTTCACATTTTGCAAAAATGAGGAAAAAGTAGAGTTACGAGATCGGGCAAATGTGTGTCTGTCTGTCTGTCCTTCTGTCTGTCTGTCTGTCTGTCTGTCTGGCTGTGTGTGTGTCCCCCACCCCTATCAACTCCTAAACGGCGGCAGCAATCGAAATAAAATTTGGTATGAGTAAAGAATATCTCACGGCCATATTTGAAAATGATATGAAATTTGAGCCTATGTTGGATATCTTGGAAGGTATGAATGGGAGCTATTTCAAAATTGGCACACGTATAGAAAATAATATTGCAGTTTAATTTCCAGGAGGCCATACATGGCAGTGTTGCCAAAATGATTATAAGCCTGCTGATAGGTCCAATTTTTAAATGCATATAACTTCTACACTATCAATTAGATTTCAACCAAATTTTGTATGTGTTATGTGTACGTAAGCAGATTTGACTGAGCGTATTCTTAAGAGCCACCAGGGCTGCCAACTGTTAATAAATGCTATCATTTTTTAAAATCCAAATACCCATATATCAGAAAGTATGCAAGCCGACAGAATTAAAACTATGCACACGTATAGTACTGTCTCCGATATCCGGATAGTAGGCTGTCAGATATCCGCCCCC
Source organism: Meconema thalassinum (assembly GCA_946902985.2). Taxonomy (NCBI): domain Eukaryota; kingdom Metazoa; phylum Arthropoda; class Insecta; order Orthoptera; family Tettigoniidae; genus Meconema; species Meconema thalassinum. The sequence goes on along the minus strand of OX336393.1, from coordinate 452,259,790 downwards.
TCAATCGGATTGCCAATAATCAATCGCACCGGCACAGCTACATCAATGAAAATGGCACTGACAGATACTACCGAGATTAGAGCACAGTAGTTAACAAGAAATTATTGTGGAACACACCAAAATATACGGGGTTCATACTTACCTCTTCAAATTAATCTCGGGTTTGGGTTGCCAACTGGATCACTTAAAGTATGCCCACACAATAACCTCCACCACGATATTTAAAATGAACCAAGACGACAACAAGAAACTTTAAACTGTACAATAATTTATTTCACATAAAGGAATGAATTTAACAAAAAAGAACAACAAATAAACGTGGCGATCATAAGCCATTGTCAATGTAATCATGTCCTCCTGTAGGACTTGTAGACTTTGCATACAAAATTTCAGCTTTCTAGCTCAAAAGAACGTAATAATAATAATACACATGGAATGAATAAGGGAGTTGGGACGAGACATATAGCAATTGTTTTCCTTTTAATAAACATCACACTTTATTTATAACTGCAAGCCTGCTATGAAGACGACCTTGGCCTCTATCATCCAGTTGTCAGGCCAGCTGCGATGCACCCTACACCATGTCGCATGCTCGCCTCGTCAAATGGACTCACCCCTCCAGCCAACGTTAGCATATGCTAGTTACCTCAGAGCCTAGCTCCTTCTCAAAACACTTTAAATGTCCTCAACTCAACTCGAATATTATCACGCAAATCTTTTAAATGCTCCATTCACATATCCATGGATTACTCTAATAATCCCAAAACTTGTTTAAATGTATAATCCACATGTTTAACTAGCGTTGTTTAGAGTATAATAACATTTTAAATTGTTTATAACAAATTGTTCATTAATTATTTATAACAATTATTAATTGTTTATAATATTGTCAAACGACAATTGAAAAATCTATACACGCCTCTATTAATCCCTTTCGTTCCAAATTATTGTTAAAGATATTTACACAATTATTTACAATATTAATATTATTTATTTTATTAATACATTAAACCACACGTCTATCCGGTTGATAATTACATAAATCGTGGTAATATAATCGACCAATGAAGGTTAGTTATATTTAATTGTAAGATCCTGGTTTAATAAGTTTTAATAATTATTATTATTATTATTATTTGTTACGGTAACCTCCATTCAAAATCGTTATCTCAAATTATGTAAACACTCTTGTTAATTTTAACAGTAACTTCACATGATTAATTTTCATAGGACCTGGACAATATACACAGCGGAAAAATACCTCGCTCAAACGCACAAAATTGCATAAAATAGGCCCAGAATTCATCATATATTTCAATATATATGGCATAAAAATCTTCCACAGTACATTCAAAAAACCTCCACTTACAAACTCATTAACTTCATTAATATTACTGTGGGAATCTCCTTCACTTATTCAAGGGCATTATTCATCAGCGACTTTTACACGTCCACTGAACTAACGATTATACATCCATAGTTCCACTTTAAAAATTCTTATATTCATTAATTGTATCATAACTGTTATTATATTTAACCTTCGTGGGTTTCATTCATGAATCGATATGAAGTAAAAATTTGCCAATCACAAATAAATTTAATAGCAAATACGATTATACACGCCTCCCTGGTCTATCAAAATTGAGACTAATATCTCTTAAGTATCGTAGTATAAAAATACTATCTTCAAACAAAGTTCATCTAAACTGCATAAATAATCGAATAGAATACAATTAGACTTTGGAATGCAAACATTATTGTTCCAATCTAAAATTGAGAAAAACTCCTATCAAATATTCATTACTATAGTGTATTCAATAAATCGTAATCAAAGTTCATAGTTCATAAAATTGTCTATAATGCAATGGTAATTTCAGAACTGACGATAAATATCTATGTTGCAATCATGTTCATAAAACGACTAGTATTTCCAAGATCGTCGATACAGAAATAGATTTTAACGCTCTAAAATCTTTTAATTATTCTTCTTTCTTGACGATGACAGAAAATTGGTCAAAGTAATTTACTGAATAGAATTACTTTAAGAAAATGACACGATGTCTGAATTCAAATATGCCATAGAAAATCGTTAACTTTACAGTCAAATCGTGACTACAAAAATATGCAAATTACTGAAAGAATATATAATATCAGTCTCAACTGATCCAAAAATTATTTAAATATGCCAATGACATAACAATGTCTTAATAAATCGTAGAAAAAGGCATAACTCATCAAAGTGTACTGAGTACAAAAATATCAAGCAAGAATATGGGGCAAAATATATGAGACAGAAAATATGGGAAAAATGGTTGCTCAGATATCGCTAAATGACTCAAATAAAACAAGAAACGTTCACGCCTACCTTATCTGTTGATTGAAGTTCCAGAGGAAAATCTTCCAAAGAAGACTGGTGATGGTTCCATTTCACCAAAAAGATGTGCTCAGACCTCGAACCTGGAACCAGCGCCCTCGGAGAATAGAACTGCTTCCTCCTCCGGAAATTGCACTGCTCCATGTATACGATAGACATCCTTCTGGCAAAACTCTTCTTTGTGAGCCGGGTCTACCCTGGCCTCTCTTGAAAGTTCCCTGAAGTTCTGGCAGAAATTCGCCATGAAGTTTATTGCAGTTATTTCCGCAGAAATATTCATAATCGTGGAGTATGAAAATATTTCCACTGCCATTTGATATAATTCAGCGTTGGACAACGATGCATGAGTGTAGTTGGATATTCACTACATGCTCGCTTTTGTAGAAAGACGATTAGCGAAGTTCCATGCTGTTATTTCACTCCATTGATATATGTCCCAATTGCATTAAAGTCTTAGCCTTCCATCTCCACTTCTGTTATAATCATAAATGAAAGAACTGCCATATTATATTGTTCCATTCTATAATGTAGCGTTGTATCACCAAATGCAATATGTAGTATCACGGTTGCAATACCCGCGTCAGCCGTAGCGTAGAATGTGATATTATAAAAGTGCTTCTCAGGTGGCGAGAAAATCACTTTTGTTGGCAGTCTTAAAATGCCAATATCTTCCAAATTATAATCGTGAAAATGTTCAACTTTTCTACACACTTTAATATAGTACTGCACAATAGTATTAGCTTAAAGGCATTAGTCAACTCTTGATATAATATCTTGTAGACTCGTTAATGTGTGCGTTTCAACTTCGCCTAGTTTCAATCACCGTAAAATGGAACTGCGGCACGCTCGAAGCTCGTTCGATGTGGTGGGCTTTACCACACGCGCTAAAGACGACTTGCTTCACTTATTCACTCGAAAACGACTATATAACATCAGAAATATATATGCGGTATGAGAGCTTCTCTCTGCTGTGCAAGAGCTTTTATCAACTTCTTAAGGGGCGTATCCATCCCTTCCATAGCTTGTTTCTCCGTCATTGCTAGAATTTCTAACTTTGGCTATACTTGACGGATTTTCAAATTTCAAAAACTCAAAATTAATTTCTTCAAAATTCCAAATCAATGCCATAACTGAAAATGGATTTCCACAATTCTGCATTCCAAAAGTAATTAAATAAGGTAGTTTCAGTAATCTCCGTCTCCCTCCAAACTATCGTTCATTGGTTCGAGCCTTTCCTCCAATAGCGTAACTTCTTCCTTAGCACAATTCTTTGTTTCCCTGCGACTGCGTCGTAAATCTGACATCTTTCTCGAACAAAATCATGATGTCACCAAGAATCTCAGTTCAACCAGCCTACTTGCATGAAGTCTGCGTCATCCGTGCTTACGTCATGAATATCCGCGTCACAACTATGACAGCCATAACTTAATTCATATATGCCAATACAGCCACCGTGGTCTCAATATAATTCAATTTACGGGAGCATTCTCCCTTCACCACGTTTTAAAAACAGTTGCAAATTGTTTTTAAACTCTGTGTTATAAATATCTCAATTCACTTGAACACGAAATTGAATTATTATTCTACTCTTGTATGATATTTCTTCTATGTTCCTTAATCATAAGTCTCTTCTTCTCTGGGTTGTGTGTGGCTAATGCATTCTCTCCTCTCTACTTTCTCTTCTGTCCTGTATTCCTGTTTTCCAAGTTCTGCTGACTTGTAGAAGGACCAGGATCGATCACTACATCCTGTCTTTTCTTTTGGTTTTCAGCTTCCTTCTCTCGTAATTCCTTCAGATACTGCTGACTTTCTTTCTCTCTCTCTTGATATTTGTGGGTGTCATACCCTGACCTTGAGAATTCTGATTTCGATTCTGGTAATTTCTATTGTAATTCCTATTGTAACCCTGGTTATTGTAGTATCTACCTCTTCCATTGTTATAATTTCCTCTATTATTATTCCAGCCTCTTCTTTGCTGATATGGACGGTGACCTTGCGATCTGTGGTTGCGAAAGTGACGGTTCCTGTGAGGACCTACATTTTCAGTTTTCTCTTCATTGGGCTTGTCAGTTTGCTGAACTTGATCCATATAGACTGTATTGATGTCTTTGAATTCGTGCCTCTGACCTTTTTGTACCACATTTGGCATTGGACTCGTGTAGTCAAGCCTTCTCAATAATTCGTCCATACTGGTCAAATCCCTGATGTTTGACGATATGATGAGTCTTCTCACCTCCACAGGCAGCATACGAGAAATCGCATCTATCAACTGCTCTGTTGACAATGGGGGTTGCAAAAATCTCAAGCGTGATAACTGGCTCGTGAAGAAATCAGCGTACCGTGTTGGAAGAGTACCTGAATACCTCCTCGAGTATACCTCAGCTCTTAATGAATTCTGTGCTTCGATGGACCAGAATCGTTTTATCAGTGCCTCTGCAAATTCGTCAAAATTACTGAAAGTATAGCGAAATGCTCTGAACCATTCAAGGGGTCCACCAGCTAGAAATCTCTCCACTATCCTCATCTCTCTTTCTCTGGGAATGTGAGCTTCAATGAAATAGTCTTTCAGGTTCCTGATATATTCTATTGGTGTTAGACTATCAGTATTGCTGAATTTTTGAGGTTTGTCCTCGAAGTTCCGGATGACTGTCACATTTCTCGGATATGAATCCATGTAATTCCTCCCACTATCACGATATTTCCATTCAGGTTCAATATTCCTATCCTCTTCTTCTTCCCGGAATCTGGATATACGTTCCTCAGGACTAATATCTCTCTCTTCTGTAGCGAGGTTACATCGTCTGACGTAATTCCTATCATCTTCACCAGTCAAGCCTTCTGGATCCTTATCCGTGATTTCCGTGATGACTTTCCTGATCAACTCTTCTTTATAGGTTTCCATCATGCTGGCTTCTCCTAGTTTCAAATTCTGAAGTTTGCTCGTAGTTTCATTAACATCAGAGACAACCTTATGAATTTGTTCCTTTAATGTTTGCACGTCCTGACCTATTTGAGTTCTATCCTCTACCTGCTTTTCGGATAGCGAATCCATCCTTATACTCAAATCTTTTCTAATTTGCACTACCTCATTATTGATATCTACTTGTGTACTGGCAAGTTTTCTTTCAATTCGTTCCTGAATCTGAGTGACATGTTCCCCACTTGACCTGTTCCATTCATCTTTCCAAACCGTTACATTTGCAGTTAACATTTCCGCAATATCTACTTCAATGTCTTCCTTAAGTAAACGATTATGATCTACGACTTGGGTTCTCATGACCTCTACATCATACTTTAATCCTGCCTAAGAAGCTGTTGTCCTAACAGACTCGTCAACCAACCTAGTTGTTAATGCACTAATGTTACGAGTACAAAGTGTTTTTGAAGTTTCAATTTCTTCTCTTACTTTATTAACATCAGTTTGAACTTTAGCAATGTCTACAAAAACAGTGTTAACTTCTACTTGTATCTTATTTATATCGATTTGCATCTCATTTACATCGGAATGAATGTTATTAATGTCTACTTGAACACTTGACACATCGGTTCGAACATTATTAATCTCTCTTTGAACCTCTTCAACCTTGTCTTGTACAGTAGCAACATCGTTCCTAACAACAATTACTTCAGCTCTAGCACATGAAATATCACCCCGGACATTAGCAACATCAAGATTCAATATAGTAAGATCTTTCTGTACCTTAGAAACATCAGTCTTAACATCTGAAACATCTTTATGTACATTGGATAAATCTTTATGGACATTGGACACGTCTGTGCGCATGTCAGTTACAGCATTCTCGATTCCCTGGGTACTGATCTGTAAACGCGACATATCATTTTCTAAGTTTGCAGAACTGGTCTGAAGAACTTTCATATTCTCCTTCATTCGACTAGTATTCCTAGCTTCCATCTCCTTCACACTTTCATCCATGCTAGCTTTCAAATTAGCAGACATATTACTAGAATTCTCCTCCTTCATCTGCTTCATACTGTTATTCATGCTAGCTTTCAACTTCTCTAACATCATCCTCATACTCTCATCTGCCATTTCAATATTATTTCAATAATAGACTGCTTTAGGGACATACATCAAACAGAGCAAAATAACAACATCTGAGCAACATTTTTCACCATATATAAGTTTGAGCAATTTTCTGTCTTAAATCTAACTTATAATTACTTCATAATTAACCCTCGTAGACATCTTATGTTGAAAAAAACTCAAGCACATGTTCAAATTTCTTTGGTTCATTTTAAAATATCTTAACACAAATAATTTACATTTACAATCCAAATAGTTTAATTTTATCTTTAATATGACTCAACATGTCATAAGCCGGTCAAATAAAATAAGACTCCAGATCATAGGCGATTTTTCTAAGTTTCCAGCCTATTTAACCTCTCTCAAGTTGTATAAGATCTGATCTTTTCTGAGTGTAATTTTCCTAATACAACACAACATTTAATCCCTATATAATCACACTCTCAAATTCTACAATTGGCCAAGACATCTAACAAAGAATCAACCTCTTTATTTGAGTCTTCACAATCCCCTTGACATCGATAACTTGGTAATCCAATGTTGTTCGAACACTCCACAAAAGTGCGGTGCCAATTCTACTGCAATAACTTGGTAATCCAATGTTTTGCTGATCGTGCCCCACCGAATTGCGGTGTCAATCCTTCTGATCGAGCCCATCGAGCCAATCGAGCCAATCGAGCCAATCGATCCCCACGTTTTAGGGTCGCCAATCCTACTGGCGTTCAACCTGGTAATCCAGTTTTGTCGAACGTGCCCCACGTTGCTTGCGCCAATCCTACTGTCCCCGATATCCGGATAGTAGGCTGTCAGATATTCGCCCCCTCAATCGGATTGCCAATAATCAATCGCACCGGCACAGCTACATCAATGAAAATGGCACTGACAGATACTACCGAGATTAGAGCACAGTAGTTAACAAGAAATTATTGTGGAACACACCAAAATATACGGGGTTCATACTTACCTCTTCAAATTAATCTCGGGTTTGGGTTGCCAACTGGATCACTTAAAGTATGCCCACACAATAACCTCCACCACGATATTTAAAATGAACCAAGACGACAACAAGAAACTATAAACTGTACAATAATTTATTTCACATAAAGGAATGAATTTAACAAAAAATAACAACAAATAAACGTGGCGATCATAAGCCATTGTCAATGTAATCATGTCCTCCTGTAGGACTTGTAGACTTTGCATACAAAATTTCAGCTTTCTAGCTCAAAAGAACGTAATAATAATAATAATACACATGGAATGAATAAGGGAGTTGGGACGAGACATATAGCAATTGTTTTCCTTTTAATAAACATCACACTTTATTTATAACTGCAAGCCTGCTATGAAGACGACCTTGGCCTCTATCATCCAGTTGTCAGGCCAGCTGCGATGCACCCTACACCATGTCGCATGCTCGCCTCGTCAAATGGACTCACCCCTCCAGCCAACGTTAGCATATGCTAGTTACCTCAGAGCCTAGCTCCTTCTCAAAACACTTTAAATGTCCTCAACTCAACTCGAATATTATCACGCAAATCTTTTAAATGCTCCATTCACATATCCATGGATTACTCTAATAATCCCAAAACTTGTTTAAATGTATAATCCACATGTTTAACTAGCGTTGTTTAGAGTATAATAACATTTTAAATTGTTTATAACAAATTGTTCATTAATTATTTATAACAATTATTAATTGTTTATAATATTGTCAAACGACAATTGAAAAATCTATACACGCCTCTATTAATCCCTTTCGTTCCAAATTATTGTTAAAGATATTTACACAATTATTTACAATATTAATATTATTTATTTTATTAATACATTAAACCACACGTCTATCCGGTTGATAATTACATAAATCGTGGTAATATAATCGACCAATGAAGGTTAGTTATATTTAATTGTAAGATCCAGGTTTAATAAGTTTTAATAATTATTATTATTATTATTATTTGTGACGGTAACCTCCATTCAAAATCGTTATCTCAAATTATTTAAACACTCTTGTTAATTTTAACAGTAACTTCACATGATTAATTTTCATAGGACCTGGACAATAAACTCTGCGGAAAAATACCTCGCTCAAACGCACAAAATTGCATAAAATAGGCCCAGAATTCATCATATATTTCAATATATATGGTATAAAAATCTTCCACAGTACATTCAAAAAACCTCCACTTACAAACTCATTAACTTCATTAATATTACTGTGGGAATCTCCTTCACTTATTCAAGGGCATTATTCATCAGCGACTTTTACACGTCCACTGAACTAACGATTATACATCCATAGTTCCACTTTAAAAATTCTTATATTCATTAATTGTATCATAACTGTTATTATATTTAACCTTCGTGGGTTTCATTCATGAATCGATATGAAGTAAAAATTTGCCAATCACAAATAAATTTAATAGCAAATACGATTATACACGCCTCCCTGGTCTATCAAAATTGAGACTAATATCTCTTAAGTATCGTAGTATAAAAATACTATCTTCAAACAAAGTTCATCTAAACTGCATAAATAATCGAATAGAATACAATTAGACTTTGGAATGCAAACATTATTGTTCCAATCTAAAATTGAGAAAAACTCCTATCAAATATTCATTACTATAGTGTATTCAATAAATCGTAATCAAAGTTCATAGTTCATAAAATTGTCTAAAATGCAATGGTAATTTCAGAACTGACGATAAATATCTATGTTGCAATCATGTTCATAAAACGACTAGTATTTCCAAGATCGTCGATACAGAAATAGATTTTAACGCTCTAAAATCTTTTAGTTATTCTTCTTTCTTGAGGATGACAGAAAATTGGTCAAAGTAATTTGCTGAATAGAATTACTTTAAGAAAATGACACGCTGTCTGAATTCAAATATGCCATAGAAAATCGTTAACTTTACAGTCAAATCGTGACTACAAAAATATGCAAATTACTGAATGAATATATAATATCAGTCTCAACTGATCCAAAAATTATTTAAATATGCCAATGACATAACAATGTCTTAATAAATCGTAGAAAAAGGCATAACTCATCAAAGTGTACCGAGTACAAATATATCAAGCAAGAATATGGGGCAAAATATATGAGACAGAAAATATGGGAAAAATGGTTGCTCAGATATCGCTAAATGACTCAAATAAAACAAGAAACGTTCACGACTACCTTATCTGTTGATTGAAGTTCCAGAGGAAAATCTTCCAAAGAAGACTGGTGATGGTTCCATTTCACCAAAAAGATGTGCTCCGACCTCGAACCTGGAACCAGCGCCCTCGGAGAATAGAACTGCTTCCTCCTCCGGAAATTGCACTGCTCCATGTATACGATAGACATCCTTCTGGCAAAACTCTTCTTTGTGAGCCGGGTCTACCCTGGCCTCCCTTGAAAGTTCTCTGAAGTTCTGGCAGAAATTCGCCATGAAGTTTATTGCAGTTATTTCCGCAGAAATATTCATAATCGTGGAGTATGAAAATATTTCCACTGCCATTTGATATAATTCAGCGTTGGACAACGATGCATGAGTGTAGTTGGATATTCACTACATGCTCGCTTTTGTAGAAAGACGATTAGCGAAGTTCCATGCTGTTATTTCACTCCATTGATATATGTCCCAATTGCATTAAAGCCTTCCATCTCCACTTCTGTTATAATCATAGATGAAAGAACTGCCATATTATATTGTTGCATTGTAGAATGTAGCGTTGTATCACCAAATGCAATATGTAGTATCACGGTTGCAATACCCGCGTCAGCCGTAGCGTAGAATGTGATATTATAAAAGTGCTTCTCAGGTGGCGAGAAAATCACTTTTGTTGGCAGTCTTAAAATGCCAATATCTTCCAAATTATAATCGTGAAAATGTTCAACTTTTCTACACACTTTAATATAGTACTGCACAATAGTATTAGATTAAAGGCATTAGTCAACTCTTGATATATTACCTTGTAGACTCGTTAATGTGTGCGTTTCAACTTCGCCTAGTTTCAATCACCGTAAAATGGAACTGCGGCACGCTCGAAGCTCGTTCGATGCGGTGGGCTTTACCACACGCGCTAAAGACGACTTGCTTCACTTATTCACTCGAAAACGACTATATAACATCAGAAATATATATGCGGTATGAGAGCTTCTCTCTGCTGTGCAAGAGCTTTTATCAACTTCTTAAGGGGCGTATCCATCCCTTCCATAGCTTGTTTCTCCGTCATTGCTAGAATTTCTAACTTTGGCTATACTTGACGGATTTTCAAATTTCAAAAACTCAAAATTAATTTCTTCAAAATTCCAAATCAATGCCATAACTGAAAATGGATTTCCACAATTCTGCATTCCAAAAGTAATTAAATAAGGTAGTTTCAGTAATCTCCGTCTCCCTCCAAACTATCGTTCATTGGTTCGAGCCTTTCCTCCAATAGCGTAACTTCTTCCTTAGCACAATTCTTTGTTTCCCTGCGACTGCGTCGTAAATCTGAGATCTTTCTCGAACAAAATCGTGATGTCACCAAGAATCTCAGTTCAACCAGCCTACTTGCATGAAGTCCGCGTCATCCGTGCTTACGTCATGAATATCCGCGTCACAACTATGACAGCCATAACTTAATTCATATATGCCAATACAGCCACCGTGGTCTCAATATAATTCAATTTACGGGGGCAGTACCCGACATATTAATTTGGAGTAACTTATATACGTCAGTGCTGCCAACATAATTCTAAGCCTGCTGATAGGTCCAATTTTAAAATGCATGTAACTTCTATACTTACTAATGGATTTCATTCAAAATTGACACAAAAATAGATCATATTATTTCAGATTATTTCTGACCAATACATGTATGTCATTGTTGCCAACATGATTTTACGTGCGCTTTTAGATTCAATGTTTAACTGCATGTAACGTCCATGCTATCCATTGGACTTCAACAAAATTTTGTATTCTGTACCTTAAGAGATGGAACTAAGAATATATTCAGTCACCAGGGCTGCCAACTGTAGTTCTCTATTAGGCTGCATAATGCCATGTATACAGTATTTCGAACTAATTAACAATTTCGATATTACCAACTTAATTTCGTCATTATTCTAGATAGATCCATATAGATTAATCATTGGCATGAATCTTAAATTTTAAGAAAAGTAGGCTCTTTAGTTCTTCACGGAACTTCTTGTTATAATCTGCTATAGAATCAATTGCCGTTATGCTATGTGTCCGTATAGTTACTTTTTTATTTTCGCTGTCTGTTGTCTCTTTCAAAGATTCTAGAGCCTTTATTATCGCAAGTTGCTCCGCCTGGTTAATCGAACAACTGTCGTGAAGTTTAAACTTTTCTTGATCTCTCAACTGGGTTGCTTTATACAGGGCCTTTATTTTTGCTTAGCAAGGCGATTCCGCTCGAACTTGGTCGCCGATCCCCGGCCAATAGTCGGCTGTTCCAGATTGGCGCGCGCGGTCTCCATCCGTATTCCCACGTTCTTCCTGCGGTAAACGTGTGAGCTCCGAGCTAATTGGGTGTTTTATGAAGCTACTATGTACTGTATATCGTATTGTATAGTGTTTTATTGTGATTGTGTGTAGTGCTGTAATGCCTTATGTGAAATATTCTTTACGTGAACGTGTATATCTGCACAATACGTACCCTACATAAAGTGCAGAAAATCGTGCGCTAGAACAAGACAAAAGTTTCGAGTGAAATTTTCAGGAAGACCCATTCCTATAAATCGCACAATAAAACAACTGGCTATGAGATTCAAACGTACAGGTGCAGTAAACAATAAAAATAGGCGTAACGGTCGTTATTTCCTTACTGAAGCTAAATTAATTGGAGTAACCGGAAACTTCATAAGGAGATGGCGATTATGTTTGGGAGCGGATGGGGAACATTTTCAGCATCTACTGTAAACATGGTGAGTAACAAGAAGTTCCGTGACGAACTAAAGAGCCTACTTTTCTCGAAATGTAAGATTCATTGCAATGATTAATCTATATGGACCTAATTAGAATAATGACAAAATTGAGTTGGTAATATCGAAATTTCTAATTAGTTCGAAATATAAGTGGCATAATGTACCCTAATAGTGCATTACATTGTGCAGCCCTGGTGACTGAATATATTATTAGTTCCATCTCTTAATGTACAGAATACAAAATTTGTTTGAAGTTCAATCGATAGCATGGACGTTGCATATAGTTAGACATTGGATCTATCACCGCGCGTAAAATCATGTTGGCAACAATGTCATGCATATGTTGGTCATAAATAATCAGAAATATTATGATCTATTGTTGTACCAATTTTGGATGAAATCCATTTATTTGTATAGTAGTTGCATGTATTTTAAAATTGGACCTATCAGCAGGCTTAGAATCATGTCGGAAGCACTGACGTACATTAGTTACTCCAAATTAATCTAGAATGTCAGGTAATATACGTGTACATAGTTTAAAGCTGCCGGCTTGCATACATTCTGATATATTGGTATTTGGATAGAAACAATAGAGAGTGCACTTATTAACAGTTGGCAGCCCCGGTGGCTCTTATGATTACGCTCAGTCATATCAGTATATCTACACATAGTACATACGAAATTTGTTTGAAATCCAATTGCTAGTGTAGAATTTATATGCATAAAAAAATTGGACCTATCAGCAGGCTTATAATCATTTTGGCAACACTGTCATGTATGGCCTCTGGTGTATTCTTTGAATACACGGTACGAGAGATATAATGTCTATTGCTCTTTGCATGTTCATTTCTTCCTTCCTCTTTGCTAAACACCAACAGTGATCATCTGTTTTCTCCTTGTTGGGCATATCTCTTATGTCTTCATAAGTATGTTTCAGATATATAACTTCTGTGATCCACCTAGCGTCATCTAGTAGCGAACCTCTGAAGCTACTCAATTCCTCATCGTGCAAGAGGACTTACTTATCCATTTGGCTACCAGATCTCGTTACCAGCGTCAGCTATTTTCTCCTTGAGCAAGAGGACTACGTCTACTTCTTTACTCACCATGCTGCGCTAGTATCATCTATCAACTCTTAGAAGACCATCCATCAAGAAGAAAATTATTATTTTTTGCTAAGTTGGTTATGCTGATATGTATACCCTTTGTTTCCTACCCCCACTCTCTCCCCTTCCTAGGACCTTCCGTGCTTCGTTGAGCTGCTCTCACTTCTCCGTCTGCAGTTGACTCGATCAGTCAAAGCTCCTCTCGAGCTAGCCTCAAACTAAGAGGCACACACTCTCCTACGCCATGTTGGCTAGATAGTCTTCATAAGGAACTCCGACTTCAACATGAAATCGAGATAAGTACCATTTTTAAAAAGTTTTAACCTCATCTTCATGGTTTTAACTTCCAAGTGCTTTTAATTATAGGCAGTGTGAAATTATTTACTTGGGGCAATAATCATTCTTCGTGGGTTTTGCCATGTTGAGCTTTTACTTGTATAAGCCAACCTTACTATAAAAGAGCTTTTCTTAAGCGATTCAAACGAGAAATCCTCTCGCTACGTGGGATATTATCTAATACCCGCTGCCTATAATTTTAAAACTATTTCCTCCGTTGGATTTTCTCAACCCCATTTTCTGCTAAGGTCGTTCTGGAACCTTCTAGAACTTGTTCTCTATCTGCGAGTCCTGCCGTCATGTATTTCTCACGTACTTGGGAGAATTCTGTTTAAAACTAAATTACTACAACAGTGAATTTTCGTCCTCCGCTGGAACCTCTGGAAAATTCTATGGCGCATTTAATTGTAAATTACAACTTTTTTAAGTAATAGACTCTCATCTATATAGTGCAATCAGTTCTTTCCATAATTGCAATAACTTTCTTTTTCATGAACTTTAGTGTTTCTATAGTGAACTTTGAATCCATCTTCATAGACTACAGTGATAAACAGTGCTTTCTCCACTTTTCTACCGCGTCGCGATCGTCCGGTTATATTAAATACGGCCATGAACATTGATCCTATATCCCAATGATCTTTCCTTAACCTTCTACTAACAACCATTATTTATAAAATTGAAACTTCTCTATAAGGTGTCACTCACGAGGTGCCCTTCCAACTTTGCTAGTTTAACATTAAGTAAATTCTGCATAATTGCTTGTGTGATACAAGTTTTAAATTCACGTTGTTCCTTTCCCATAATTAGGGAAAACAATGCTTTAAACTCTTGAGCGAGTCATGTTCAGGTTTCACGAAATGGAAACTGTCCCATTTTACTCGTGATTCTTAATTAAACATAGGAAGCCTAGAAACTTCCTTTTCACTTTCTCCAGGTTTCACAGTAAGTGACCTGCTCTCCTTGTATAAATTTCACAAAGTAATTCTGTATAAATATAAGAAGTTGTAGGAACTTCTATTTTATTTTTCACGTTGTTATTATCGTTATTTTCAAAGTTGTCGCTTTCTCTAGAACATTCTCTCCAGAATTTCTTAAGGTGCACTTTTTGTAGTTCAATTCACGTTCAAGCTTTAATTATTTTATTGTTCATGTGTTTAAATCTTATAAGGATTTTAGAAATATGTAAGGTTTGAAACCTTTTAAATTGTCAATTGCCTGGAGCAACCGTTTAATGTTAAGAGGTCTGCGACCCTATTTGTTACAAAGTTCAAATGAATTATGTTTATTAAAATTATATTGCATAATTGTTAATTTCTTCAAACTTTTTTCTAATTGTAAAATAAACAAATCTTTTCCCTTTGCTTTTTCATTTTCGAATATAAAGTTTAGGCAAAATCCTGTCTTCCTTGACTCTCCTCACTCAATGATATTAAAATCATTAATAGAGCTTTCACCATTTGTTGCATTTGAGCAAGAACTCTTAATTTTCACCTTACTAAAGCTCTTCTTAGCGATAATAGCTAATTCTAATTGGCCAGTAAGGCAAGTAAAGTTCGCTAAGCCAACTACCTGCTTGTGGAGACCCTCTCCGAAAACTTATGGTCAGTTTTCTAAAAAATAAGTGTTTCTTTTTGTCTAAACTTTTAGCCGGCTCCTCGCTGAGTAAAAGCTTAGCCATTGTCCAATGCAACCATTGGTTCCTTCACCAAGATTACCCAATAAGGCATAATTTTTTATTATATTCCTTCTTAGAGACACTTGGTCGCCCTTACAGGAACTCCATAATTTTGGAAATTGAAAATACCAAGCTTGAGTTAAATCATTGGCATTCTTCGAATCACTTTGAAAAACCTAATTTCTTTGAGAAGACATACAGTACATTTGTTCCTCTCAGTCTTGCCAGACCATCACCCTTCCCCATAGTACTTTTATACGTGCTTGGGAGGAAATGTACTAAAGCCTCTCTCTCGCAAACCGCCCAAGTCCTAGCTGCGGTTCCCGTTAGCCTCGACCAAGCTCGTACCGACTTTAGGTATCCGAGAGTTAATTTCCATTGGCAACTACCTTTAAGTGTGTTTTACACTAAACTTATTACTTTTGTGGGACTCTCCTCCTATTCTTCTATCCTTCTTTTCCAATTCCAAAATCTACTTCCTTCTCTTCATCATCTTCCCTTGGTGGGTGGGTTATTCCCTAACCTATAATCTACCCAGCCTCCTGGAAATTAAACTGAAATATTATTATTTATATGTGTGCCAATTTTGGTATAGCTCCTATGCATGCCTTCCAAGATATGCAACATGGAGCTGAAATTTCAATTATGATTTTTAAGCAGTTGGTACCACTGAAATTATTTTCAAATAGGGCTATGAGATATTCAGATCGAGATCTTTACTCATACCAAATTTGGGTTCGATTGCTAGGGCCGTTTAGGAGTTGATAGGGGGGACACACACAGCCAGACAGACAGAAGGACAGACAGACACACATTTTCCCGGATTGATCTCATAAGTCTACTTTTTCCTCATTTTTACAAAATGCGAAAAGTAGGCTAAAAATGCATGATACTGATTTTATGCACCGTATTCTGCCGTACATATGCGCGCGCGGTAGCCGGCAACTGAGCCGTCACTGGCGGATTGCGTGAGCGAGAATGTCCTTGACAAGCAAATGTAAAGATCCTGTATATTGCTACTCCTGCTCCAAGTCCTACCTCGCTTTTGCTTCCATCCGTATATATTTGCCATATTTTAATTAAATAAATGTCTGTGTTGCCTCTGTGAGAGCGTAGTGAAAGGAGCGATGTACAACGATTAATCTACAAAACAATTAATAAATTATTCGACCCCATTAATTGGTTAATGAATAATAATATCGTATGGCCTCGGGTGCCGGGTGCAAGCTTTGTAATTTGACCCCCCGATGGTAGCTTGCATGTCGAATTTCGTTGTTCCTTGAATTACTATGAAAGTCAAGGAGGTTAGGTATCTAAGCTCCTTGAACACCATCGCTTTCTAGTAGAGAAATGAGGAACTTTGTGTTGGCGGAAACTCACGAGATTAATTTTGCCATTATGAACACGGCCTACTGAATTCAAATAGGTTCTTTGACATGCCAACATCGTATGATATGCGTGTCGTATTTTTGCCGTCTTTCAAAAACCACTTACTACGGCCAGGAGCGAACCTGAAATCTTGGGGTTAGTAGACCGACACGCTATCCACTCACCCACCTTGGCAAGCTATTAATCGATAAAATGCACAATTAGATTAATCGTTATTTTTTAGCAATTAATCGATTTTTCTGCTTCGATTAGCGATAAATTAAGTTAATCGTTTAAAAGTACGTGCCTGACTCTCACCCGGAGGCCCCGGGTTCGATTCCCGGCTCCGTCAGAGATTTTAAAACTGACATGAGGGTAGGAACGGGGTGCACTCAGCCTCGTGAGGACAATTGAGTAGCTGCCTGACAGTGAGGCAGCGCCTCGATCACGAAAACCAAGATTAACGGCCGATGGGACCCGATGAGCTGATCACGCGTCACTCCAATATCTGCAGGCCAAATGGCTGGGCAGCGGTCGCTTGGTCGGCCTAGGCCATTCATGGGCTGTATAGTGCCGGGGGTTGACTTTTTTTTTTGTCTTTTCTTGTTTGTTTAAAAGTGCCATCCCTCTGCATTACAAGTTATTATTGTTAATCAACGGATGAGGCGATGGCAACTCAGATGGGAAAGTGACCTTCGTGGTAAATGGACCAAGCGACTGATACCACGCCTGGATACCTGGGTCGAAAGAGTCCATGGTGAAGTCAATTATTACCTCACATAACTTCTAACCGGACACGGATATTTCCGGAAATTCCTGCATAGAGTAGGCGGAGAGAGTGGTGCAACAAGCATATATTGTGACAACATCGATGATGTACTTCACACCTTCTTCGTGTGCGGCCATTGGATGATAAAGAGAGAATATGTGGAAACTGAATTGGAAGAACTGACACCAGATAACTTAATATTATTTCTGTGATGTTACGGAACCAGAAACCTTGGGACCAGGTAGCAGAGTATTTGGAGGATGTCCTTCGCCAGAGAAAGCGGGATCTGGAAGCGTACGAGCGCCGTTAAGAAGAAATGAAGAATGTTGAGGTCGGAAAGGCTAAGTAAGCACGACATCACCCTGAAGAAATGCGAGAGCGGTTCCGGGGTGATGAACGCATCGTGGGAAAAGAGATGTGGTTTCTAGTGGGTAAGAATCCCCCACTACTGTGGAGTGCGGACCCTTCACAAGTGTCTTTTGAGGATTTTCCTCAGTCCTCCGTAATATGTATACTGTATGTATATTATTATTAATAATATGGATATGTTTACGGGCTGGGGGTCTATCTGGAATTAGCATGGACAGTTTGGCTTCGACAAATTTGTAACACTTAGTTTCCATGGCAACGAGTGCTAGCACACTTAGGTTCTACTCGTTGAAGCGTGTAAAATCACTATACACAAGTCACAGGTCCACTTACAGAAGTACAAAGCGTTTCAAGGAAGCTCAGAGGTTAGAAACTCATAAACACATCCATGATTGATACTTCGCGTGGTGGAGGAAATGTGCACTTAAATAATAGTAATAATAAAATAACAATAATAAAAAACAATAAAACAATAATGCCATTCATTACCGGCTTCAAGACGGGATTAATTTTGATGTTATACGATTTAATACATTTAATAATGCAGCCAAATGGCCGGTTATATACATAATCAATCCAGTTGATTCACAACAGAATTGAGACAATGATAAAATTCTATCTGTACAACTCATCACGTGATATCTCTCACAGAGTTTCCCACAAATACGACAAACACAGTCCGTCGTTATCATGGCATCCGTTGTGTAAAATTCCATACAAATATAATTTTTCTTTGCTAAGTGTTCTCTGACCACCTCTTTGAAGGCCGGTGAGCAGCGTGGGCGCAAGTAGCATTTTCAAGCGTAGATCTTCTAATGGCATAATTTCTTTAGATAGTTCGTAAACTAATCTAGATCTTGTGTATCTGGATACTCCAATGGTTGTATTTAAAAAGCGCGCTTTAACCTTTTAAAATTGTTAGTAAATGCTCCTTCACAAGATGCTAGATTAATTTATTGTTGTAAGCCATTTTTATAGAGTACATCCTTTCAAAATTACCAATTGTTATTGTCATCTGTTCTTGTCTGATGGTGACTGTTGTTTTTTGTTTGCTTATTTTAATGGAGATGATGCTGCTATTTGTAATCTGTAAGGGTCAATGTACGCTAAAGTTTTAGTTTTTCATTGTCATCATTATTCATTTCGTTTCTTCCGTTACAGGTAAGATAATCCAGTTCCTTGAGATGAACACCTGCCAAGCGCACCCCCTGGTAAGCGCCTTTTAAATGACAGATCAGTGTGTTGCATGTCTTATTTAGAAATGGCTTAACTACTCGTGTATCTAGGGATTACTTTAGGCGAGAGATCGTTACAGTCATTGGTATATGAATATAGCAAATGTGCCTATGTACAAAACATTTTCAGCATTAAAGTACATGAATTCTCTTAATTTGCCTTCATTTATTTGTGTCATTATTAATTCTAGAAATAGGATGAATTTTTTCATTGTTGTAGTTCCATCATGCGGTCTTACATTGTATCAACAGTTTACCGGGTGAGTTAGCCGTGGTAGTTACGGCATGACTGCTGGCAGTCGCTCACATCCGGGAGGCGAGGAGGTTCGAATCCCCCCGCCGGCAACCTTGAAGATGGTCTTCTGTGGTTTCCCATCTTCCTTACAGGCAAATGCCGGGGTTGGTCCCTAACTATAGGCCACAGCCGCTACCTTCCAACTCCTCGTCCTTACATTCCCCCTTTCCTCCCCAACGGTACTTGTAGCTCACCCATTGGGTGTCCGTCTCGAAGCAGCTACAAAACTGGCGAGCCGAACATGTCCTCGGACACTCCCGGCACTAACAGCCATACGCTAAAAAAAATGTTTGATAGTTGCATAAGTGGGCCATCTCGGGTTAACACCAAACAAACTGGTATAGTTCCCATGATAAAGCTGCTTCTCCTTCTGTCGTTTAGGCCGACTGTGGACCACGTTAATTTGATTTCAGATTCTGGATCTTTGTTTCTGTCCAATACTCCTCCATTCTATCGCTCTGCATTCACCTCCTATCTTCAGTCCATGGTGTCTGGATCCGTGAGGTAGGATGACCCTTAAAACCCGTAAAATCCTTAATTTTGGCTTTGTATGCTTCCCTGTTGCTGACTTCAGCTTGAGATGTTGTTATTTCTTCTAGGACCTTCTTCACCTCCTGATACCAGCGAGCTGTGGTTTTCCTGATCGCAAAGAATTGAAGGGCTTGGAGCAACACAGTGACAAGCCACACTCATCAAATTTTACAGGAGAGTCATTTTAAGTTTTAAAAAATTCCATAATTAATAATAGAAATTTCAATGTCCAAGAAGTCATACTATCATAAACTTGTATATGTTACGCATCGTTTCCATCAGTTGGAAGCCACTTCAGTCCATCTAAATATGTTACTATTTAATTATTCCATTATCCGGTTGGTTAATCTACCTGGGTCCATTCAGTACATATGTCCACTGCCTTCTGTGTGGTAATCCGCACCACGGTCTGTGTCATCTTGAAAATCACTCACATTGCTATCAGATTCTTCATCTGTCTCACTAAAACCAAGCAAGTTTCTCTTGGCTTGCAAAGAATTGATACTACTCTCCGCAATCTTGGTATGAGGCTTGTTATGGTTCTGCCTAAAAAAATCATGAAAGCCTTTCAGGCAACAAGATAACTCTCTGCACTGTGCTGCTATCTGCCGGAAAATCACAGAAAGTAAAACAAAATCAGTTAGATACAATTTCAAAGATCATTGTTGTTGTTAAATGTCATTTTAGCGAAAAGTGTGGCTTGTCACTATGTTGCCCTAAGCCCTTCTTCCATTATCCGGTTGGTTAATCTACCTGGGTCTATTCTGTATATATGTCCAAAGAACATGGCCCTTATTTTCCGGATGGTGTCTGAGATCTTTTCCAATCTGAGGTATAATTCTTGGTTCCCTTTTTTTTCTATACGACTCATCTTCTGTTCTTTTAGGTCCAAGAATCTTCCTAAGAATCGTTCTCTCTATTAGCTCCAACCTTTTGATCATTCCTTTCTTTGTCAGACACAAACATTCAGCAGCATATCTGGCTTCCGAACGAATCACTGACTGGTAGTGTCTCAGTTTTGTGTTGATCGAGATGGTTAAGTGTTCCAGATTAATTTGTATGTCAAGTTAAACTGTTAATTCTCGAATGATAAAAAATTCTGATATTGTGTTGAATAAAATGAACAAGATGTTCGGGAAAGAACATATTGCCTACTTTCTCCTAAATGTATGGGCATAGTTATAACTCTCTGTCCTTATCATCTCCTAATTTCTTCCTATTTGAAGTGCAAATTGGCACACAGGATTTGAACAGTGGCGTTCAAACCATAGTTTATAATTTACCCCAGCATTTTGCAATTTCATCAGCAAACACTCGACTACTTACAATAATTGAAACTTCGTTGCTCTAATAAGACCCATCTACAATGCGCAGTCGGCAGTCCGTAGTTGGTAGTCCTCGGTCGGCAGTCGCGATCGACTCCGTGTATACTATAGGCACCATACACAACATGAAGTTGCAGTTGGTAGCTGGCAGTTGGCAGTCGCGAATTTTATCCTTGACTGCCAACTACCCGTTCTGCAGCAATGTAATAGCCAGTCAGAGCAGATCAGAAACTGACGTCACGTTGTTGTTCTGTGTCGTATACGAATGATATAGGACTAAGTGAAGTAACTTCGCAACCCGTTAATTTATAGGCTAATCTTAAATACACGGTATAACAAAATAATCCATCTCCAAATCATCCATATTGCAAGTTTTGAGGTTATCAACAACACCTCTGTGCACAAGGAATAAACGAATGTTACTGTGTTATTACTCCTAGCAGTCGTTAAGACTGGGTTCACTAACTGGCCGGTATAGAGCGCTGCTCGAATCTATAGTTTCTGCATAGTACAACTGAAGGCTGGTAGATGTCACTCCGGTGGAGAATGTCGTTTTTTTTATATATAATTTCCATTGCAAAAAGCACCATATAACCCTTTATTTTATAACGTCTCAGTACTCAAGAAACAATGAATATACAAAAGATCAAGCAAAAAAGTTCTACTCTGATAGGATTTGAACCCCGGCCAGCCACATGAGAGACGGGAGCTCTAACCACACAGCCAATCGTACACTCATAACTCACGCGTTATCGATCAAATACATATAACGTACTGTATTAGCAAATAATCACTTGGACTGAAGATTTCATCACTGGAGTGTATTTCAAACCGAGTTCATTTCATATTAAGTTCATATAATTTTTATCAGTAGGTTATATTGCATGCAACATACTGAAATTAGTAAAATGTAGGTCAGAACGAGAGATCAGCTGCCATCTTGTCAAATAGCCGAGACGATTCAGATTTTTAAAGTCACTTCTAGATTATAATATTACAATATAAACTTTTAATTTCGAACGAACCACGTCGCTTAGAACAGATTAAGGGGAGGCATGACTGAATTTTTCGGATTTTCAAGCCAAAACTCGTTTTTTTGTTTTATTTATATAAAAATACCCTAATTCTTCCTCTTTCAGAAAATCATCTCAGTTTAGTAATTCCGGCTATTTTGAAGCTTGTAGAGGCCATTTAATGTGAGCGCGCATGGCATTTAATAGCCCACTACCACGCCCACTTTTCCTGTAATAGCATAATGATAGTTTTCTGTATGTTTTTGGTCGATTATTCAAGTATTCCGCGGCGTATGTGTCGTAGAGGCACACCTGTGCAAGCTGACAGTCGTTTGTTTACTACGTAGTCCATATAACTACGTTATGTCATTTAATAGTTCAATTTTAACTAATTTAGAGAACGATTTCTCTCTTCTAAATTGCATTCCATTTTTTTCACACAACTATACTATGATAGTTAATATTATATATATATATATATGTTTGTATTATTTACATTCTGAATTTCGTATTTTTGTTGACTGTAGTAGTACAAGCATGGCTTCCCTGTTTGTTTATGTTATTGTAATGCAAAAGTAACGTGTGGTTTCAGTACAGCGAATTACATATCCAAACTAGTGATTATTCAGTGATGTGTTTCGTCTTATTTCCTTTGTAGTTGTGTAATTTATAGTGTAGAGGTCTTAGTGCGTCGTTTTAGTGTATAGATAAGTAGTGATTTTAGTTTTTAGGTTAGGCCTATAGCAATAGTGATTATTATTATTAGTGAGAAACCATGGAAATTCAAAAGAGTCCTAGGTGTAGCTATAGACCAGTGAAAAAACTTCCCTCAAAGAAAAGCAAGGCTGCCAAATTAGCTATAGCTAAAAGAAAGAGTCAAAAACCAGGACAAGAAGTCAGTTCAGTTAGGCCTAATGAAGAAGTGAATAACGTTTCTAGTAGCTCACTAGATGCAGATATGTCTGCATCTGAGAGGAAAATAAATTTATTTTCTGTTTCTGCCAGTCCAGAACAAAGTGTTGGGTCTGTGATCTATACCTTGGTGCATAAGGATGTTTGGCAAGAACTAGTGAAGGAGCTACTGTGTGGTGAGTGTAAGAACAAATCTATTTTTATTGAATTTAGGGAAACTCATGGGTTCTCCTCTAAAATTATAATTAAATGCGGAACATGTGGTTATGTTTCTGCTAACACCTACACTTCACCAAGAATTAAAGATGATAATTCTCAAAGACCAGGTTTACATGTGAACAATGCTATGGTTGAAACATTTAGTAGTTTAGGTAAAGGCCAGAGTGGGCTGGAGACATTTTCTATAGGTATGGGTATGAACACTTTAGGTCGAAGGCCTTTTGCAAAACACCTTAGAATTCTCATAGATGAGGGAAAATTAATGAGAAGAGAAGTACTTTCTATGGCTGCACAAGTAGTACACAATGCTCATGGGGCTAGTGATGAACAGACCATTGACATAGGTGTTTCATATGATGCAACATGGCAGAAACGTGGCCATACATCGAATTATGGTGCAGGATTCGTAATTGACATTCTGACTGGAGTTGTGTTAGACTACCATGTTCTGTCAAAGTATTGCCATCAGTGTGTTATTGCAGAAAGGGACCTGGGAAAAAATAGTGCAGAATATAATATTTGGTGGGAGGGTCATAAGAGCTCAGATGAATGCCAGAAAAATTATGATGGGTCCTCCAATGCAATGGAAAAAGACATTGGAGAGATCCTGTGGAAGAGATCCATTGACAATGGTTTTCGATACACATCGGTGTTGTCAGATGGGGATGCCAAGACCTACGCCCACTTGAATGAGATTGAGGTGTACGGTCCAGAACAAAGAATTGAGAAAGAAGAATGCATAAACCATATTTTTAAGCGACTTGGTACTGCTCTTCGTAACACTGTAAAGGAATGGAGGGCGAAGGGTGTGACACTGGGTGGGCGTAAAGAGGGCAACTTGAAAGACAGCACTATAACTAAATTGACCCATTATTATAGGCATGCCATTGTCAATAATATTCCAGATGTAGGAAAAATGAAGAGGGCAGTTTTTGCAACTCTTAGACACTGTATGTCAACTGACCGCAAGCCTCAGCATTTGACTTGTCCTAAGGGTGTCAACTCCTGGTGCTTCTATAACCGACAACAGGCAGAAGGAAAACCAAATGATAGCCACAGTAGAATGAGTTGCAAGCTGAATCCTTCTGTTGTTGAGAAGATAGCACCTGTGTATCTGAGACTAGCATCAGATCAGATATTGCAGCGTTGTACAGCGGGGAAGACTCAGAATGCTAACGAGTCCCTCCATAATGTAGTGTGGAGTAAATGCCCTAAGGAGATATTTGTTTCCAAGACAAAACTGGAACTTGGTATCCTCAGGGCTGTCTCAGAATTCAATATGGGGCACTACAAAACTCTGGAAACCCTTCATTCCATCAGAAATTCGACCATCCCTATAAACTCAAGTTCTCTATGCAAACTACAAGATGTTAGACGGGTTACTCAGGCACAAAAGAGGGGCTGTGATCGGGAGAAAATGACTAGGAGGCATGTAAAATGGCAGAAGATATCTAAGGAAGAAAGAACGAGGAGATGTGAAGGGGAAACATATGGGGCAGGGCAGTTTTGAGTGAGTAAATATTAACTTGCCTTTTTCTCGCATTGCTCTTTTCCAATGTTTTTCTGTGTACAAAATGCTCCTTGCGATGCAATTCTTTTCAGATGTTGTTGAAACTTGGTAAAGTAGTTGCAAAAGGTACACTAATGTAAACTTGTTTCTGGTTTTGAACTTCTCTGAGTTTTAGTATGAATTTTGATAGATAACTTTAAACTATTAATGCTGAAATTTTAAAAATATATAAAATGAAAGTTTAAACTTTTCTGGAAAGAACAGTATTCATCTAACACAAAAACCCAAAGCAATTATTGTTTCTATACATCATAACAACATTTTTTTAAAAAATCAGCTTGGTCGAACAAAAACTTTGTCGCAAGGGACTTTTTTTATGTGACCACTTTTTGAATACAAAAAAGTGCAATATCTCAAAAACTAACAAAGCTATTTAATTACAAATTAGAACATTAGATGCCAGCAACTGTTTATGCAAGTGGTTTAAATTTGGTAATGATATGATAAAAACTGTGGAAGTTGAAAAACTCAGTCATACCTCCCCTTAAACGATTCTTGGTTCGATAATCGGAACTGGTGGGTCCCATGTTATGGATTATAAATTTTGCATAATTCACACGGCCGCCATCCTGAAATGGTACGTTTGATGACCTTGTAGTTTGGGCACAAGACGCGTCCCATATGAAGGTAGGTTGTTACCAAATTTGGTAAAGATCCGATGATTAGTTTGGTCGTAATGCATTATTAAGTTTTGACCATTCGATTGGCCGCCATTACCTTTTGGTAAAGATGGCGGCAATGTAAAACATGACACTGAGGTGCCCTTTGCCAGTGCTACCTCTGTACCAAATTTCGTTCAATTCGGTTTAACCGTGTTCGAATTGATAGGGGGGACAGACATTCAGAGTACACACACTCACACACACACACACACACACACACAGACTCACACACATACAGAGACACTTTTTTTCGCCCTGTAGTGATCTCATAAGTCTACTTTCATTTTTTGCAAAAATCGAAAGTAGGCTAAAAATAAGGAAGCTCTCTCAAAACAAAAGGAGCTTCCACTTCCCTCTCTTGGGAAAATTAGGTTTGGCAAATGTGCCATAACACCGTAAAACTTGCTTGTGTCTGTATCTGCAATCATAACCCTCACAAAAGGAAACTGATTTGTACGAGCGAATGTAACAACTAGCTGTGTTGGGCATTTCGTAGCAACTTTCAACGTTTCATTGGAAAATATATTCGCATTAGGTCAGACTGAATTTATGTTCTTACATGGGATGAATACTGTAGATACGAAAATTAACAATTAACTATTTCTCGTTCCATTAGCAAAAGTGGATGAGTCAAACACCTGAATTGAAATGGGTGTAGAACGGAAACCGTACGTTTCCGGACATGGGTTCATGTTCAAAATATTATATACACGCTCATCTCTATAAGTCCTAACCATTAGTAACCGGAGTTTCCAAAGTGTAATATCTGGAATGCTATTCAGAGCCCTATCCAAAGTATTTGTACTACAGGAACCTTCTCAGAATAAACAAAAGAATTGAATCATGAGTACCGTAATTTAGTTCAGAAATATAATTACAATTATTTTATGCATGTGTCAATAAGACTGACAAGTGAACTACTTACAATGAGCTCATATCGAAAAAACGTCTTATTTCCCTCCCACAAATAGTATTTGTCAATCGAAGCCTACTTAGGATATTTGCACTTTGATCTCTTGATTAGGATACAAAAAAATAAAAACTTAATTTTAAAATTTCGCGCCACCGCCATCTTGATTTTATGAAAACAATTCAATAAAATTAAATGCCAATAGGTTAAATTTTGTATAAACGTTTACCGTGCTTGGATGATTGAAATGCGGGAAAATATTTCAACTTTGCTCGGCCGTCATGCTGGTTTTGTACTCAACAATTTTTTTAAAGTCACATAAATGAACGTATCTGAGTATTATAGGCTATAAGACTACACAAAATTTCAGTAAGAGTTTTGGAAAACGTAGAATAATGGTGAAATATTTCGAGCGGCTGCCATGTTTGATTGGTGAAACGTTTTAAAATTTGAAATACACGGTGAAAATTGAGCAGGATAGTTGTATATTCTTACCGAGTTTCATCGAAATCACTTCAGTGGTTTAGATTTTATTAAAAGGACACACACAGATCACACACAGATAAAAAGTCATCTAATACTGTAAGCTTATATTTTATATCATCAAAATAGGTAAGAAAACAGGATTATGTTTCTATTGAGCTCTTCGGAAGTTACCCAGTGAGAAATGTTCCACTTGAATAACCTGTCTTAGTACTGGGTTGAGGGGCGCAGTTGGTTCATTATCGACCTTCAAACCCCAAAATTGCGGGTTCAAACCTGGTTCCGCTCGATGGCATTTTGGGGAATTAAATTCTACAACCTTAAACCAAAAAGAATTACTGACGTTTTATAGATGCTCTCTTGGTCAAAATTCAGAGCCCCTTGATCTCGAACGCAGCAACAATTGAATGGGATGAAATACTACTACTACTACTACTACTACTAATAATAATAATAATTAACAGGCTCTTCTTAGTATTCCTGTTGTTGTTGATGCCTTTGTAGCTCTAATAATATTCACTAACAGGCTCTTCCTAGTATTCCTGTTGTTGTTGATTCCTTAGGAGCTGTAACATTTACATGCAGGTTTATATGGTAATCAAATAATAGCTAACAACGTAGTAGTGCCAACATTTATTATTGTATTATGTTCAAGTAACAAAGACTGACATCGTTGCGCAATGTATTACCGGATGTGTGTTTCGATTATCCAATTTCGAATCCTAAGGTTATCGTTACATCTCTCTTCTAAAAATGAAATGTAGTATTTCTCTGCGCTGATTAGATTTACAGATTTAACTTAACTACTGGTTTTACAGTTCTGCCATGTCTTGTAGTGTATTTGAATGATTCTAATGAGGGTGCTTTTGATGCTTCTTTCTTCTCTACGTTCTGTTCGACTGGAGATGTTCCTTTGTTGGGATCATCTGGATTTATGGGTAGACTTGATATTCCATAGACGTCTGTTAGTGGATCTTGAATTGACGATTTCATTCTCTCGTCTGTACCTTGATTTGATTCAAAATTTAAATCGGACTGAATTGGTGTTTCATTTGTTATTGTGCCTTCAATATTCAATGAGCTTGCCACGGTGGGTGAGTGGTTATAGTGTCGGACTACCAACCCCCAAGATTGCAGGTTCGTTCCTGGCCATGGTAAGTGATTTTTTTTGAAAGGCGACAAAAATCACGACTCTAATGTCATAGGTTGTTGGCATGTCAAAGAACCCATTTGAATTCAGTAGGCCATGTTCATAAAGGGAAAATTAATCTCGGGAGTCTCCGCCCACACAAAGTTCCTCATTTCTCTACTAGAAAACGCTATAGTGTTCAAGAAGCTTAGATATCTAAACTCCTTGACTTTCATAGTGCTTCAAGGAACAACGAATTCGACATGCAAGCTACCCTTTGGGTGTCAAATTACAAAGCTTGCACCCGGCACCCGATGCCATACGATATTATTATTATTATTATTATTATTATTATTATTAATATTCGGTGGTCTGATGAAACTGGTATTTCTTCGCAAAATCGTTCCATCATCTTTCTGAATCACATATGAGCGATCAGTTACCGTGTACCACTTGTTGTTTAGATCTCTGATAAAGTTCTTTTCGTCATTTTGGTACTGTCGTGATTCCTTGGCTCCGCGATCAGCATATTTCTTCTGTTTTGATCGCTTTTCCTCAAGTTTTAGTGGTACATCGGTTTGTAGTTTGGGCTGCAGATTGTTATTAGAAAAGGAAATTGGAGTTCTCGTATTCCTTCCATACAATCTCTTCTGCGACATCATGCTAATGTAGCCCCGTGTACTTGGGTGTGTGTAGAAGTTGTCTGGCAATCTGTGTCACTCTGATGTCTGTACTGGTGAGTGTATTCGTAATTAAGGTAGGATTCGAATTGGAAGCGGCCGTAGCCTTACGTAGGTACCATCCCAACATTTGCCCGGAGTAAAAATGGGAAACCACGGCAAACCACTTCTAGGATGACTGAGGTAGAAATCAGCCTACCTCTTCTCAGTTTTACCTCACGAGGCTGAGTGTAACTCGCTCCAGCCCGCAGACCAGAATTAAATCTCTTGGCAGAGCCGGGAATCGATCCGAGCCCTCCAGGGACGCACAGTACTAGTGCTAAAGATACATGCACGCAGCTTGCTCACAGTCCGCTGGTATCAGACCACTGGCTTGTGTACCTGCGGTCATCAAATAAACGCGCACACCGAATGAGCCGAATGATAACAGTTACACAATGTGGTGGACGTAGTATTCTTGTAAATATTTCACTATGGCGTTCAGTCATCGTCCACGAAGTCTACTAAACATGTTTTTATGTTCGACAATGTCGATATGTGAATATTATATGTCAGAAAATTGTATCAAATTGGGGGGTTATTAAAGTGCTACTTTTCATTATAACACAGTCTTTCCAACCAATCAAAGCTCAATATTTTTATTAATTGACCTATTAGGCAAGGATAGCTTCTGACATGCACTCAAAATACAAAATGTCGGACATGATTTGCACGATTTGACAGTAGACAATGTAGCCTATATTGGATCATCCATGGTAGTTAATGCATAAACAGACGGGGCAATATTACAAAAGAAATAGCACTGAACAAGATCCGCAACTCCAATTTCTACAAATTTGTATGATTTCGCCGACAATTGTAGTGAATGCTGTTGTTGACATAAGCACACCAGAACGTCATGGAGGAAGCAGGCGTATGACATTAGTTCCACGGAAATTATAATCCAACTCTCTGTTCAGTAAATGGATTTCTTATGCAAAACTTTTCCACCAGATGGCATAACTGTTCTATTTGGGACTCAATTGATTTGCCTCCCGTTGACATTCTATACGCATCGAATTTGAAGAACAACTAGTTGAAAATACGTTACAATTTAATTTTATAGCGTTTGTAACAGCCTATGTTGTGTTATTTGACCAAAATAACAAAATGATCCAACGTAGTACCTGTGCGCTATCTGTTCGTGCTACTTCAGGATAAACAATGTTTCAAAGTTTTGGGGTTCGTTATTGGGTAGAGGTCAAATGTTGAGCCCACACAATTCCCAAGAAGAAGAATTCAACAGACAGAATCTCGACAGATGTTTATGAATATTTAAGTTAGAACATATAGCCTAATAAAGTTATAATTATCGTCGAACATAAACAGTCGTATGCAACTCGCCTATAACAGCAATTAAGACACTCGTATGGAAATTATAAAACTCGCTTCGCTCGTCTTATACACATACTCGTGTCTTAATTATTGCCATTATAGTCCCGTTGTATAATGTACTATTATAATCCTGTCCATCAGGTCTGAAATTCGAGCGCTTCAGTCGCGTAATCCAATGTCAAGCTGCTGATCCAACGGAGAACTCGGCGTGCTCGTTTATTTGATGACCGCAGGTAGCCTACACAAGCCGGTGGTCTGATCCCACAGGACTGCGAGTGAGCTGCGTCACTGCCATCGTTATGTCCAGGCCGCAAGGTTCCTGTAGTGACGTCACGCGTAGGGCCGGTACAGCTGCCGCAGCAAGTCACGCGGCTCCTTTCAGGCTTTCACACGCAGTCACTCCAAAGCGAATATAAATTCATATTTATAGGAAAATGTTAATACAATTTGGAGTTCACTTACAGTTAGAAAAGTTACCACTAAATAGGCCTAATTTTCGTTCCGCTAGTTCGAATCCTGCCGTTGTAGCAGGCATTTTACGAGATAACAAAATGGTACAACGTCTGTGCACTTACTAGGATGTTGACGCACCCAGACAGGGCAAAATTGCAGTATTTTGACGTTCCTGTAAACGTTATATCAATACGAAGAGGCATTGATACAGTTATTCAAATCAAGATGTACCACAACGTCGATAAATCGCATATGGCTAAACTGTGGATTGACGGAAGGAAACATTCGAATATTTCAATACTAAAAAAGATTTGCAGGAACAGTTTATTAATGAAATAAATCTATGTACACACAGAAAGAATACATAGACAGGAACACTCACGTTTTAAAATCCCTGACGGAGCCGGGGATCGAACCCGGGGCTTCCGGGTGAGAGGCAGGCGCGCTAACCCAACACCACGGGGCCGGCCTTCTTAAACATTATGCCCCCAAAATTTATTATTTTATTAACAGAAATATTCATTTCTAGACCTTGCTTACCTGAAATAAATCAACATAGAATGTAACTTCCTTTCTGGATCTCACTCACAAAAGCTGCCAGTATCCTTCTGGCCCTTACTCACCAGTAAAACAGAATAACATAAAAAAATGAAAAAAAAGCAACTAACTACTCACTTCTGGACTTGTGTGAGAAAAAAGGGCTATGTTTATTCGAAGAAGATCCTGTTTTGTGACCGTCATTAAGTTTTAAGAGATGAAGTCAAGTTGGACCAGTGATTTTTACATTAGTTTATTTGAAGGATCCTCAGTAAAGTGACATTGGTACCGGTATTTGAAATTAAACAATTTTTCAGTCGCTAGGCGACAATGAGGCTAACACTGTATCATGATGAGATAAAAGGAGTTAAAAATCATTACAGATTTTTTTTGTCATAGACTAAACTACAGAACAAAAAAAAACTACCATCTTCCTAAACATTACAGAACATTTTGACATACATACAACATAACTGAAACTTCCTGTCTTCCTAGCTCTTCTTCGAATGAATAACTGTTGTAGAAAATAACAGATATCCTATGCTGACCCTTCTTCAAATAAACATAATTATGTATATAAAAGTAGTAGGAAAAGGAACACTTTGAATATTGCATCATCACGACCAGAAATTGCGTAATCGCGATGACGTCATGGGTCCTTAGAGCGAGCACGTGGTCCAGGTGGGATCAGGTGATTGGCTAATGGCTAGGATGACCACCACGCCTTGTGTTCGCATGGAGAGGACAGCAGAGGTCAGTTGTGTATCTTGACTATTAATTATTGATTGATTATTGAATTATATTTAGGTAATTGTTCAAGGAAGTGGAGAGAGTCTTGGGTGTCATAAATTTTGAATGAGAGTGTACGGCGAGGCGGTCGACATAGCTGGCTCGCTACCAGACATGTGGCGTGCATCTGTTCCGTTTTTTTTGCTCGCGCCGTGCGGGCGAGGCGTGAGACCAGCCCGCGCTCTCCGCACATGTGACGCATGGTTGTTAAAGTTTTTTGCTCGCGCTCGCTAAATAAGTCAAGTGACGTTGTAAAGCTAGACTCTGTTTAAGTACAGCATATATCACCAGAGCGTGGGAGTGAACTTGTGTTACTCGTTGTCGCTATGTTATGTCTGTTTAATTTAAATGATGTAACATTTTTTGTGTTCCGGCTTGCTTCATGATCTCAATCTGGTTACAGTGTATTATATGTCATGTATATCTTTGAGTGTGTGAAATGAATCTTGATCTGTTTGTTTTTAGATTCCTAGACGTTATTATTCAAGTGTGTAATTTTAAAGCGAGAACGAGATTGGATGTCGGTTCCCAGAGATCCATGTGAAAATGTTTAAAAGAGCTTTTTTGCAGCTTTAACTTCATAATATATAACACTGAGTTTTATATCATGATGCACTCACTAGTTCACCATGTCTTTGTGCAGCACATTGTTAGAGAAGTTGATGGAGCTGAAGAAGATCAGGATCCTTACAGACCAAGCGAGGAGGATGAACTTTAATGTCATCGCCTCATCAAGAAAAGCTGAAGAGGATATCATCTTCAATAGCTTCACCGCGTTGGAGAAACAACTTATAAATATAGAAATATCCGAAATCTTTAAAGACAACAATTACTGTCAGGAGATATTCTTCTATGGATTAACAGACAGGATTTTAGAGGTCATGATAAACAGACTTAGAATGTTTAGTGACGGTGAAGCAACTCTGAGGTTGCAAGATGTAATGGCGTGCTTTCCTCCTCTTCTAGCTGAAGAAGAAGAGGAAAGAGAAGAAAGAGAAGAAGATGGAAGTGTTGGGGAGCGTGTCGAAGAGGACATGGATGAAGAAGTCCAAATTGTGAATTAAATGGACGGTGGACAGTGGTTGCTTTTTAAAATTGTGCAGTGTAAATTTTTTTTTAATATATTTATTTGATCATTTGTGGTTTACATTAATTATATAATATGAAATAGTGAAAAATGATATGATCTTTGTTCTTAAAGTGGTAAGTAGTTCTTTTTCCAACAAGCTGCAGAGAATTGAAGATGCTGTGTTGTTAGCAGAGTTGAAATATGCTGGTCTTGTGCACGGGTAAGTACAATCATTCTTTTCTTTCTTGCGTGTGTTGGTTTTAGTGAGCTGAAAAATATATAGAGACACATTAATAATAATAATAATAATAATATTTTTGCGAGGAATTAAAAAAACCAAAACTTACACTGTTGTAATTAGAAGATATTTTTGTTGGGGATCCAAGAGTTGTGAGTTGAATCGAATCCAAGCCAAGATACGAAGGCTCGGGTTCCTTTTCTACGTAGTACTTTGTCAACTAAGTAAATATTAGGATGTTTTGTTCGTTGTAACTCTGCTTCATAAAACGCTCCAAATAACGGCAAATTTTTATTATATTTTAAAAGATATGTTCGTGGATTAGTATTTTGAACTTTATAAATTGTAAATAATTCCGTTGTCCAATTAGCTTCGTAGTCTTTAGTGTTGTGTTTCTTGATTTTTGATATTCTTACAATGTCACCGATTTTATATTTTGGTTTTCTTAAAGATTCATTATATTGTGTTGGCAAGCTGGGAGGATGTTTCTTTTTACATCAATAGGTTTCATGCCGATGCTGCGATGTATTTTGTGATTATACTTTACTAATAACTCGGGCAAAATATGTACCCATCGGTAAGAACCTCGTGTTGTGAATTCTTTCCACATCGATTCCTTAAGAGTTCGATTAAATCTTTCTACCACGCTCGCTTTAATGGAGCTGCCAGTGGAATAATGCTTTAGATTTTGTTTCTGAGACCATGTTTTGAATTCACTGTTATAAAATTTCGTTCCTCGATCGGTGTGAAAATAATTCGGCAATCTTTTACTTTGAGAATAAACAAATTTTAAGCTTTTTACAATCTCACTTCCTTTTTTGGTTTTAAGAGGAATTGCCCATGCATATTTCGAGTAAACGTCAATAATGGTTAATAAATATTTAAATCCATTATTCCATTTTGCAAGTTTGGACATGTCCACAAGGTCTGCTTCATGGAGGTCATCTATTCCTTTGCTAATAACACGTCGTCTTTTAAACTTTTTTCTAAGCGGTGCGTGAAGTTCTTTTGCAATTTCTCGTCTGATTTCGTTCATAGTTATTTTCCAAACAATGTTTTATAACACACTGTGCATTGTTTTACAAACGTTTGAATTTTTATTCAATATATCCTGCATTTCTTAGTTCTTCTTCAATTGCAAAGATTTCGCTGTCGAGTTCTGTGTGACCTGCAGCTTTCGATGCAATTAATTTTTTAAGTCTTGATACCAATTTGTTTGGTTCATTCCAGTGAACGAATTCAATATTGTTTCCGCCTTCAAATTTCCAAATGGCTTGTGGCGCGATGTGGTTTTTTTTTTGGACCATATCCAGTATGCATCGTAGTATTTGCTTCTTCTTCATTTTCATCTGCTGTTTTTATAATTCTATCTACGTCTTCAGTGAGAAGGGGTTCAATTATATGTCTATACTTATAAGATTGCGTTCCTCTTGGAGCTGCATTGCTTGTATAATTTCTTTTGTGCACGTTTGAAACATTTAATAATTTCAAATATGAACTTAAATCACTCCTATCTATTAGAGTGGGGTCTGGTACTTTCCTTTGAATCAATTCAAGTAGACCTTCTGTTATAGGAAATTTTTCACCACCAACTTTTATCCACTTTTTATCAAAGAAAACTCGTTCACGTCCCAAGTATTGTTTATCATTTCTTATCGTTATACCATATGTTCTATCCACGTTTTGTTTAATGAACGGATCAAAGTAGCGGTTAAGTAGTGAAATTATTTTGATGCTATCTCCATCTTCTTCGTCTGAAGTAGCAGTGGATTCAGAATCGTCATATTTTCCTTTTCTTTTTCGATTTTCTTTATTTTGAGTTGACGTATTAGCAATAGCTACAAGTTGATTTAATGAACTTGTTACTGGTTTAAAGTTAGTCTCTATATCTAATTCTTTACGTCTAACATCATTTTGAAGTGAAAGATACTTGTCTTTAACATCTTTTTTTAAGCGAGAAAGTTTATCCTTTACTCGACTTTCAACTTTAATCTTCGAGCTCTTCTCCATGACTAAACTGAATTTGTGGTTGTTTTACTTATTTATAGTACATTCAAAATCGATTTGAAGAGGAAGATCATCAGTTTTATGTTTTTTAGGGTCTCTAAGTCGAAACTGAATTTCATCTTGCTCTTCAACAACAATATCACTGCCATCCATTTCAATCTCTTGACGTATATTTAAAATTGCATACACAATTGGAGATCTTGGTGAAACAAAACTCGGTTTTAATATGCCTTTGTAGGGAAGTTGGTACTGTATGTTATGATTATGAAGCGTGTATACTGGTGAATGG
The DNA here is from genome assembly GCA_946902985.2 of Meconema thalassinum. NCBI lineage: Eukaryota > Metazoa > Arthropoda > Insecta > Orthoptera > Tettigoniidae > Meconema > Meconema thalassinum. The sequence goes on along the minus strand of OX336393.1, from coordinate 452,224,102 downwards.
ATTGATGGTGAGTTGGAGAATTTCAGAATAAATTTCGATAAGTTCTTTATCTTTACTTCATCTTTTAATATACCATATTCTTCTTTGGATGCAGTAAAACTTTCGAGTGGCTCTTTGTTAACCATATGCTCAATTTTTTCTAGTTCAGTTTTTAACTTGTTATATTCTTCTTTGGATTCAGCAGCATAACTTTCAAGATCTTCTTTTTTAACAACATTGAGATTGTTCACAATACCCTCAATACGAGTTTGTAAATTGCTTAAAATTTCTGTTAGTTGATTAACTTCAGTTCGTGAAGCAGCATAGTGTTCTACAAACCGTTTATTTGTCACATCTTGGTCGTTAACAGGAAACTCAACATTTGTTTGTTTTTGATGTTGTAGATTGTTTACAGTTTGTTTCAATTGATCAAATTCACGTCGGGAAGCGGCATATTGTTCAACAAACGTCTTATTTGCAACATCGTCATCGTATATGGGATTGTTTACGTGAGTAATTCGTTTACTCATCATATTTAAAGTTCCACCATCGTCTACGTTTAAAAAGTTTTGTTTATTAAATTTAGTGATTAAGTCTTCTAGATCTTTTCGAGAGGCAGCAAAGTTTTCTAGGTAATATTGGTTTATTGCATCTAACGAATCGATTGGTTGAGATATGTTTGTTAATCGTCTATTTAACATATCTACAGTTTCATCATCTCTGTTTATATTCAAAAGAGATTTTTTAATTTCATCGAGTTCATTTGTTACATGAGTTTTAAGAAAAGAATACGTTACCGCATCTTGATTTTGAATTGGATCTTTAACATTTCTTATTCTCTTGTTACCAAAGTCGAGAGTATCTTCATCATACGGAAAGTGATCTTCTGAAAATTCTCGCACTAAACCATGAATGAATTCTACTCGTTGTAACACTTCGGTTGTTCGGGTGTCTAGATATTTTTTTATATTCGATGTATGTTGCTGCATTGCAATAAGGTTTACTGCATAATTTGCAGATGATGGTAAAGCTAAGCCCGCGAGACGTTTGTTTTGAAAGTCAAGTTCTTTTTTCTCTATTTTACAAATTGAAAAAATTAAACCTTTAAGGTCGTTAAAGTTTCGTTGTATGTCTTCTTTAGACTCGATTTTATTTAGCTCATTCAATAACTTCACTACATAACCTTTGTTGCACGCATCTTCAACATGTATTGGCGTTCCAACATTTTTTAACCGTTTGCCGTTAATACTTAGATGTCCGTCGCTTGTTGTTGTTTTTAGTTGATTTCCATATTGCAGTAGCTTATCATCAACATATGATTTAGTTGCAATATCATGTCGTGAAGTCGGTCGTCCGATAGACACATTATTGGTTTTGTTAAACGATGTCATAGTTAAGTTGTTAACCACGCAAAAGCAATAACACGAATGGGCATTTAGCTCTTTTTGAAGTCATATTTATAACTGAAAATAAACATCAAATCCATTGCGATATCGACCATTTTGTAAATCGCTATCTTTATCGATAACCAAAAAGCCAAACTTAGAGTTTAGCCAACAATACGAACAAATATCAAAGAACTGATCATAGCTCATATCTGTATTTACATGATCGTTATATACGTGACGCAAGTTTGTTCCGTCTTGTTTAAAAAGAATTAAAAAATTAGCGTTATCTCTAATTAGATGTTTAGGTATACAAGAATATGTTTGACAAAGATAAAATACGTCAACGTCGTGATGACGACCTGTACTGAAATAATCTTTCATGTGTTGTTGTTTATTGCTGGCTACATCATCAAAAACAAATATAGAGTTTTTTCTAGCCATTTCTGCAGGCATAACTTCATCATTATCGGAAAAAATAACTTTTTATTTCTTTTATGGTGTCCAAAAACTTTTTTAATTCAACATATTTACTTTGAGCAAGTGATTTAGAATAAATATAAACGTTTTCAAAACGAACTCCATTTTTGTGGCATAATAAATTTAGCATTACGTTTGTTTTGCCACAGTTCGATGGACCGCAAATGATACATCGAATTGTGTTCGGTAGTAAAACACCATGCTTTCTTTTTTCACTTTTACTCTGGTTTTCAGCATTAGTAAATGAAATTACAGGTAGAGTGCTTGGCTGCTTAACAAACTTCAGCATGTCTACGTTTACGTCTGAGAATGCACACTGCACAAAAAATCACATCACATCAACATATATTGCTTCCACACGTATCATAACTTGTATTATATGGAATAATAGTAGGATTTTCAGGATTTAAATCAACGTTGCCGACGTAAAACCCTCTTAAATATGGACAATATGGCGCCCATTTTTCATGATCATTTAAAGGATTATCGTTTTCCCTCCAATTTTCAATTTCAATCTTACAGAATATACATTTCACCTTATCACCATGACCAGTATAATAAAATCCTGCCGATGCTAAACAAAATTCGTTTGGACAGGGAAGAGGCCAATTTTGAAAAGTTTTAAGTCTTTCATATTCAGATTTCAATTCTATGCTAGGAGAAATATTGTTTACGTAAGGGCAAGAAAAAGCCCATTTCTTATGCTCTTCAAACGGATCATCATCATCTTCCCAATAACTAAGTTGCAGATTACAGAAAGCACACCTAACCATATCCTTATATCCATAATAGTAAAATCCTGCAGCTGCTAACCATGCAGTGTTCGTAAAACTGTCTGAAGACCAGGTCTTAAATGTTTTTAGCCGATCTCTTTCAGATTTTAAATTCATTTTTTTTGACTCAATATCATTTGCATTAACTGTTTTTTGGAATACTTTACACAATTAAAATACTTCATGATGCTGCTTTACTTCTCAAAGAAAAGATGTTCACCACACGAAGCTAAATGCGAACTGAGATGAATCAACAAAACACGTTGGCTAATATGCATGATTTGCATGTGTTGGGTTGGCCGAGCGGTCTAAGGCGTTAGACTTAAGATCTAATTTTCAGAAATTGAAAGCGAGGGTTCGAATCCCTCACCTGACAATATTATTATTATTTTATTTACATGTGAAGTGAGGAGGTAATTGATCATTAATAAGAACTTTAATATGAAATGGTACAAAAGACCTTTTCTTCTTTATTCATTTAGAATTACAATTAATACAATTTTAATTCTCTTGAAGTAATCTCATTCTTTTTTTTAGTTGTCCAGATGAGTGTGGGTGTGTTGAGATGATCTTCTTCTTTTAGTTGTCGAGATGATTATTTTCTGTAGACAAAAAAAATATACACTGTGTTAAAAAGCAAACTAAAAACAAAATATGTATAGCTGTCAACGACACTAGTAGATTTAATTAATCACCTTTTATGGATAGCGATTACAGTTATCGCATTTGCAGCGAAGATGAAACAGTTGAAATTTCCTCTTTAGATGATCTGGTAGATGTTCCCACTCTAGACGAATTCGTTGTGGCTCATATATAGTCAGTACGTTTATAGGAAAGTAGTTCCAATCAAACTTATTAAAACCTCGAAGTCCATTGTTTCGAAACTTGTTTATTATCGAACACACGATTTTCATGATGCCATCAGAAGAATTTAACCAATGTTGAACAGCATTGACATTGAATTTAGCACAACTATTGCTTCCTATTGCTAGAGATGGTAAATGTTTTGGACAATCTGTAGGTAAACGATGGCTATGCCTCAACATTAGGTCTGACATTCCATCAATCGTATTAAGATCGAATAATGAGTCGGGGGAAAGTGCTTTTAGTGCAAACAAAGAAAATTCCTGTGGCAAATTATATACAACTAAATATTCATATTTATTCTTAATAGAGTCAAAAAAAGAAGAAAGAGTTTTTTCACAATATGCTGCAACCCATGCGATCACGGGGCTGAATGAATGTATATTGCCGTTATTTAACATACAGTAAGCAAGTTCCAAACTGCCGTTTGGTAGCTTGCGAATGTCTGCAACTATTGGTTGCTTCTTATTCCACGTGCCAGCATCAGTAGAAGGAGAGTTTGTTGTTGTCAATTCCATGATTGCAACTAAAGTGAGAATACTTGTTTACTTGCTTGCTTATAACTTAGCAAATATTGGTTTAGATAATTACTTCATTCGTTAATGGTCTGTAAGATATTTGACGATCATGAATAAGAATACAATAAAGAGTTGTATCTTCAGGTATATTCTCACTTGTTTCGATTTCAATTCGCACATCGACTGAAGATGTCTTCACTGCTTCCACTTGTTCGAGACAATTAATTACAATAATCCGACAATGAGACTTAAATTCATCTCGTGAAACCAGAGTCTCTGAACGAACATCATCGATCTGATAATATACATTACGAAATTTAACAAACATGTCATACAACTCGCTGTAGTCATTTATGGCAATTTCAGAAGTTGGCATTTCATAGGGATAAAAAATTGAATTAAAAAAACTCTTATAGATTTAATGTTACAATGGTCAAAATAGGAAGAGCATGTGTTTAGTAAATTTCTTCTAGTTTGAAAACCTAATAAAAATTGACGTGGTCTTTGAGTTTCAGAAGTTGTCATTACAGTCCAACTATATTTAGTTGTTCTAGGAAGAGAAGGCAAGACATGAACATCCCATGATCGAAAACCAACCTGAATGGGAATATTTTTCTGCATTAGTTTTAATCTTTTAATTTGTTCTTCGTCCGATAATAATGAAACGGGAATTTTTAGATAAACTTTAAATAACTTGTCCTTAGAAAGATCGTTTTCGGTTGTCGATTGCAACGCACGTGCGGCACTTGACGATCGGAGAAGTATTACCTCATGCTTGCAGTTTAAAATCGGCTTTCTGTAATCCTCTGCTAAACCTAACAGGTTGCTTAAAGGAAGTATTATATGAAAACGTTTTGTGTTACTATCAACAATATTTGCTTCACTTGCTGGTGTTGTTAAAGAGGGAAAATAACCAGCATTTTGTAAAGCTGTATATTCGTTTTTTGAATATGATGCAAAGGTTTTTATAGAACTTGTTATACCTAGATGGCGTGTACGATCAATTTCTTTACCATTTAACGTGATGCGAATTTCGCTAAAAAGATTAGCCCCAAAATTTTGGTCAGGATGTGCTGTAGTAGAAGCAGCCGGATTTATGTTAGAAGTAATAATTTGACCTTCTAAGTGAAGAACACCTTCTGATAATAAAACTATGTTTTCTTCATTTTGAATCGGTATTCGAATTTCATCATTATTTTCGAATTTATTAGCTGAATAAGGTTGATAAACTCTTTCTTCTCGTCGCACAACTCCGTTGTCAACCTCTCTTTTATCTGTTATGTTAAACATGCTAAACATGTTAACAGCTTCAACTATAGATAGAAACTAAATAAGATTAACAATTGCATATATATTTATATTGAAATTAAAGTACGCGATAGCCTAAAGACTGTAAGAAATGTTTGTTGTTACTCGATAACTGTTTCTTAGATTTCAAGGTGCGATGTTGTTGTTTGTTTTTTTTTAGAAATTTTAGCTGATTGATTTATATTATTTTTTCGAATCAGAGTCGACTTCTTTTTTTTTCAAACGTTGAGTATTATATAGTATAACCATATTTGTGAATGTTTTCTAGTAAGCTTACTCAATTAGAATGAAAACATAACAGTATTTCATTACTTTATATAGCAAGATATCGTGCTGGACGAATAATTAATTCTACAGTTAAATCTTCATCTTGCAAATCAATGAGCTGTTGAAGATGATCTTCAAGTTGCACAGATACATGTTGAATAACCTTGGTGTCCATAGGCAAAAAATTAATTGTTGTTGGTTATACAACAATCGGGTAACCAGCAGGAACATGAGCTTTAAAATTATATAAAGAGTGTGTTGGTTTATGGTTCAAATAAGAACTCGTAACAAGCACAAGGTTGCAACATACTCGAATACTATTAACAGAGTTAATTTTAATCATATATTCAGAATGATGAGTTGTGTTTGCCTCGAACTTTCTATGAGAAAATCCTAACAAATCTGCAATAGAATCTGCAACACCAAAATCTATAGCAAACACTTTCGAATATAGTTTACAATGATAAAAGACTTTATCATAATTAATATAAAATGATGGGAATTTGTCTTTGTCACCTAATAAATGTTCAACTAATAATTCATTAATCTTTTCACTTAATTGTTTTAACGTATAGCTAGCATTGGGTATTATTAAATTCGCTCTATCCGCTTCGTTCAACTTTATAGCCAAAACGTTATTATTCTCGCTAATTGTTACTTCATTATCGATTCTATTTCGATCAATTTCAATTTCTCTTTTATTCTCTTTAGGGTAAACTTTCTTTTCAATACCTAAAGGCCCTGCTACACTGTTGGCTACAGTGAAATCAATATTAAACGGAGAAGACAAAACGAGACGGTTGTGTCTTTTTCCATCTATATCCTCTTCCACATACATTTTTGTTTTTTCTAAATGTTCTGGTATAAGTTTCGACAATGACTGATAACTAAGTAAATCATCAAATGTTGGGGCTAGATCTTCAAATTCATAAATACCCGGTGGTACCACTAAATCAATTGATAAAAAATTAGTAAAATGAATGCGAAATTTATTATTTCCGTCGGTAACATTTCGAATAGAATTAGATGTATACAATCCTGCAAGTCCTATTTCAAAAAACTCTGCTCCTACAAGATGAATCGGGTTCTCCAATGTAACATCAATCTTCGAGCCTTTACCTTCAAGAGTTATCCGTCTTTCGAAAGCCATCTTTGAAATGTTTAAAGACGGTCTGTGTTTCCCTTATTTATACAATACAAGAAGACTAAACATAAATGTCCACAAATCGAAGAAGTAATCGATTGATATGAATGAAAATTATATTGTAGATAGCAATTTTTAAGATATGTTAAAATTTCTAATGGTGGTCTTAAATTACCAATACTATCAAAATAATGCACATATTTACCTCGTTTACTGAAAGCCACCCAATGTGAACCGGATTTATCCATCGGTTCAAGGTTAACAATACAGTTTTCATTTTTTCGAGGATATCTTGGTAACGTATCTCGCATAAAGACTCCTCTAAAATTTGGAATCTTTAATTGATGTGCGTATTTAGCTAAATCGAAATTACTTAATGCTATATTTGGTATTTGGTTAATTATCTTTTGTATGCAGGAGGATTTAAATAAATGCCTTGACCTCCTTTTCCTCGCATTGCTTCTATCATTCGATTGTGTCTTTTCATTTCTTTTAGTTCTTCTTGAGCAGCTTTCACCTTGTTTATAGCAGACGCCACCCCTGCTGCTCCGCCTGCTAGACCCCCCAAACCCGACAAGGCTGCAAATATCGGAAGTAGGGGTAAAATACCACCTTGCTTTTTCGATGTTCTTCTTATTTTAATCTTTTCTTGTTTTTTTTATTATTTACGTTTCGCTTACCTCCTCCAATCTTAGACTTAGCTTTCATTATGCCACCCACTGTTAGTGCAGCCGCTCTCTCTCCAAATGATGCGTCACGGGATTTTACACGAGACCTAGCTTTTGAAGCTAAAGTTTCATCAGCCTCTCTTCTTTTGTTTGAATCTTTATGGTTTGCGTAAGCAATGTCGTGCTCTTTGCACGATTTATCTAATATATTTATTCCTGGATCACCACGGCTCAATCGCTTTTCTAATTTTGTTCCTGGTCCACAATATTCATATCCCGGGATGTGTAATTCCACGGGTAAATTATCAATAGTTTTATTAAGTACACGACTAATTAATGATCCACTTCCTGTTCGTTTATATTGAGTGGTAGAGTTGCTCCTCTTACAACGCACCATTACTAAATGATATGTAATATAAAGTAATTATACATATATATACATATTTCTGGAAAATGGGAATGGTGGGGGGAGGTGTTTTTTTTAAATAATGCACACAAAATTTGGGGTTATTATTTATTCTTTTTTTATAAGCAAAGGAACACACAAAAATTAGTATTATTAACAGAATAAAAGTGTGTGTGTGTGTGTGTGAAAGAAATAAAGTAAGTGAGATGAAGTGCTTAAACTCAAATTTGTTTCTAATCATTTTTTTCAGAGAAAAATGACCAAACGGAAAAGTATCAATTCCGTTTTCAGTTATATGTCTTTTATCTTCGTTTGATGAAATTGCCAACTTATTTTGCCGAACAGTAAATACAGAATAAGATTTTGAAATTATACAAACTTGAACTTTGTTGACTTGATCTCTGTTATAAAGACACTTTCGATACTCATCAATACTCGTACTTTTACTCACACTCTTCTTAATGCCTTTAGCCTTACACAAGCTATTCATTTCATCACACAATTTTATTCCATACATTTTGGGTCTTAACCCCACAAATTCTTCAACAATCCTTCCAGCATTTTCATCTTTCATTAAACCAATTTCACCTTTATTTTGTCTCACAATGCCAAAAGGATTGTTTGTTTCATAGTTTCCAGTATCAAACAAATTTGAATGCTGTTTCATGAACTCATAAATATCATAATAGAATATATACATAAAACTATCGGTGTCTGTGTATAACAACCTCACATTTGATTCAGGATTTGCTAAAATAACATTGTAATGAAAGTCATTCATTTTACATTTAGACAAATCTAATATAGATGCACCAACATATACTGGTTGATTGTGAAAAATCTTTAGTCTACTCATCTCGATGACCATACATTGTTCATCGAATATAATTCTATGTTTAAAATTAGCCTTAGCTATTAAAGACCTAGCACCACGAGCTCCATGCCATTTGGTGACCCATTTGATGTCCCTTAACTTCCTCACATTCATCAGTGAACGACCAAAAATTGCATTATTCATCAATTTATAAAAAAAAATCAAAATCATTTTTGGCATGTTTTCGTTTCTCTGTGTTCACATCAATATATGGTTTTAGCCATTGGCTCTGATTGAATTCAATTATTCTGTGAATACGATCTAATTTCATTCCTAGTTGAATACATTGCTTTAACATTCTATAATGCAAAACATAACGTTCTTTATTATCTAGGGTAGCCATTAGCTTTGTCAACTTTTCGGGACATAGAGGGTAATCTGAATGTTTGTCATGTAACTCTTGAGGATAAGTCAAATCTACTTCCAAAATATATCCAATTTCTGAAGTGTCATCAATAGTTAAAACATCAAAGCCTTCAACATTTGCAACCCATTTAAAGCCACCCGTTGGAATATATTCCATCATCGCATATCCATATAAATTATTAACTTCAATGTACATTATGTAGGACTCTTGCTTTTTCTCATCATAAGTTTTCATATACTTATTATTAGCAATCGCATGTCGTGTTATACACTGAACATTTCCTCCTCGAATAGATCGTTCAGAAAAGTGTAACATATCAATATCTTGAAGCAATTCAAGTTGAACGTTGGTTATCTTTTTCATAGCACACCAAGACATAGATGGAGCAGTGTAAAAATGAGCTGCATCAATGCTATAAGTTTCCATGCCATTCGATCTAAAATTTTCAAAGACATCCGCCAAAAGAAGTGTGTCAACTTTTAAATACAAATCGGCGTATTCTCCTAATGTTTGACAGGAAAACGTTTCCCACACCGATTGAGCAAACTCACACTCTTCATTCGATATTGTTTGATCATTAAGACTGCTATAAAACTTGGATATTTCAGGTAATTTAGTTTCGTTAAGTACATCCATACTCGTGACGTATTCATAGGGAAACACGCCTTTTCTCGCAGTAAGTCGAAACTGTGCATCATCATTAAAATAACGTCGAGTTATTTGCTTTGAATCTTCACTTAACAAAGATGAACATTGATCTAGTGAACAGGACAAGAAATTATATGTATCGATAAATCTTAACTGAATGAATCCATTCTTAACCCGTACATACTTTGTAAACCCTTTATAACGTTCCATATTCACCGCCAACAAACTTATATCACCAGGATTATGTAACACCTCTCCATCACGTTTCTCACAAATTTCTTTAATTATAAAATGTCCATCATAGGCCGTTAGATTATGAAATGCTATAGGCAAAACCTTTGTTACTTTGTAATTTAAATTACAACTATTGTGTGCGCTTCCTCTATATTTTCCAGTTAAGTGACAATGATCGCGTACTTTGAGTTCATTATCTGTAATCGGTTTCTCGCAAATGTGACACATTTTACTTGACAAAAATAATCTTTCTTCATTTTCGGTCATTTTTAACATTGGCTTAACCGATAAGTAATATGTTTGAAGTTTATCCACAATACTATAAAGTTCCTTTACAAACAATTCAATGCAATTATTTCCCCTAAAGAGTTTGAAACTGCACAATTCACTATCAAAATTACAATGAAGGTATAAAGAAATGCTGTAAGGAATATGTTTTTGTGTTAAAGTAGAGTTATGATTGTCACTATTTGGAAAACAGGAGGAAATTGGAGACAAGACGCATTCAGTGTCTGCATATATTATAAATGGAACTGTATCTTTAACTCGGAATTCTGTAAAATTAACAAATCTTTGTTCATCAGTCGGCATTATGCTTTTTGCAACGGGAAACTGTTTATAGTCTGCAAAGTGAACATTTAACTCATCCTCAAGAAAATAATATGACAAACAACGTCTACATATATAAATCCTTCTGTGAGTGCTAGTGACGCTTGAACGCACAAGGCGAGCAAGATTTCTAATTAAACAAAAGTGATAACTTACACTGTTTCCAATCTGCAACATCAATAAGTCTACACTCCTTTCATATACTTTATCTGATACATACAAAGGTACAATAGTAAAAATTTTTTTTACTTTTACTTCGTTTGTTCCCATACATACCCAATTGTTTTCATCATATTGTGCTCCATACACATTTACAGAAATATTGTTTTGGTTTTCAAACTTGTTTAAATATTTCATTTCCATCGGAATTGGAATACCATCTAAATTTTAAACATCTCTGTAATTAGGATAGGAAGAAAGATGATTCACGTTTCGAGTTTTTGGATACAAACCAGCAACCACACTCCACGCAAAACAAGCTTCCTTTGTATCATACAAATTTAGCACTACATGTTTATTGACTATTACGTCAGGCAATCGACTAGTATTGGACATTCCTACTTGAAATCCAACATATTTATTTATATTAATTCTCAAACTATGAATTTTTTCTAAAGCCCACCCGGAACCATTTGCTTCAAATTCGCTCATTTTTGTCAATGTACCTTCAATGATATTCTTATTATAAAATTCATTTAAATCAGTATACTCGAAAACTACCTCATTTTTGATAGCAAAATATTTTGTTTCTGATATGTCGCGAAGCACATATTGTGCACACAAAACTGAATTCACCTTTAAAGCTTGTACAGTTAACGCTTTCTTAACATACTTTGTAAACCAAATATTAGCATTCGCTAAAAATTCGCGAGGATCCAAAAACTCATTCTTAACATTTGATACTGCAAGTTGTACACTCTAGAATTGAATGCCGTTTCAATTAACTCACAGCTCAAGAAAGATTCATCCTTTATTTGAATTGTAATTTCTTCGAAATTCACAGCTTGTTGCAATATGTGCTCACTAATAACTCTCCAACATTCAATCAACTCATCACTGTTCTCAATCAAGTCGGTTTGAGTGTTTTCCCCGATTTGGTATGATACTGAAATAGCACCGTTTAGTTCACTTCTAAAATTAGAAACACTTTCAAATGCATTGTCCAATTGGTTTCTTATATTTTCACTGTTATTATGTATTACAATATCAACCTTTCTACGTTTGCTAGGAGGTGAGGTCATTGTTGTTGTTGTCTAAGCAATTGTTCAATATCCACTAATGTTAATACACCACCAGCAGTTGGTGTACCATCACTGATGTCTAAGCATACGTCCAATTTGCACTACTGTTAATACACCACCAGCAGTTGCTGTAACAACGGTTTACCATAAACCTATAATCTTTTAAAGTATATTCAAGCCATTGTGATAAATTACTGCCTGTAATCTCCAATGAACGATGAACAGCCTCAAAAGGAAATTCATCCTGAAGTTTACCAAGCAATTTGTTTATATACTCATTCAATTTTGTTACATCGTAACAAGTCATGGACAATTCGATTTTGAAAACCTCATCAAATGTATTGTATCCGAAGAAACAAATAAAATGTTCATCTTCACATAATTCTTTCAATAGATATCTTAGAACTGTTTCTGTCACCTCTCGCTGACTATCATCTGATTTGCTAACATTGGTAACGTAGACTGAAAATGTCGAAATTCCACTCGAAGATGTCCATTTGTTAAAACAAGCTTCTTTCTCATTACGACTCACCTCGTTATCATCTTCTTCCTCTTCTTCCGGTTGTTGAAAGCATACACGATGATACTCTATTAGCGGGTGCGATCGATGTTCAGTTCCACTCAGGAAATTAACAGTTTTCCACTTCATTATGCCGTTCGTTTTATTAGTTTTTAGATGATCTGAAAAATTAAACAAATTAAGAAATAATGAGCAACTAAATATATCAATCGTTATATCAATCAATACATAAAATATATATAATCCAATACTCACCAAAAAAATTTACTGATTTAAAACATGTTGATGTGAGCGGTTCTTCAACCCAAAATACACCGTCATCAGTTTGCCTTCGAGTACTGTTTCAAAATGACTTGATGTGAGCGGTTCTTCAACCCCAAATACACCAGCATCAGTGTGCCTCCCATTGAGTTTAGATCATCGATCTCTGATGCGCTTAATTTTGAAAATACTGCTGGTAGAAATACACTTGTTACTTCATCTTCAATGTTAATGTCCACCACAATTTTTCTTCCAAACCTCGTCCGTACGGAGCGAATAATTTGGACCACATACGGTAAATCAATGACAAGTTCTGCTAGTTTCTTATTAGAATACTCAATACAAGAGGATAAGTTATTGAACTTCGTTAGAGCTTCCATCACACAATTTGTTCCTCGTGGTTGACTTTCTTTATTTCTTTCACACACACACACTTCGCGCAAATGTAAAAGTTAAACTCTTCCATGCACTCGTCCATTTATATATCCTTCACCCCCACCCACACTCTAGAAACCATATGCTGCAAACTAGCTTCTAACGCAAACATTTCTTTTTTTCCACTATTGCTTAAAGAAGTCAAAGATTACATTCTTAGCCAATGACGTTAAAGGTCAACTCTGTCTCACGCGAACACTGCAAACGAGATCAATCACACTGCTGCACATGCTCAAACTTGCACGGGTGTCAAATGACGGTTAGCATCCTAAGCAAAAACAATAACAGCTGCACACCACATGTGTGAATAGGAACCACCTCTCCGCTCAGCCCACCCGGCGCGGACAAAAAAAACATAACAGCTGCACACCACATGTGCGGATCGCTGGCAGTGGCACACATGCTCACACTCGCATGGGTGTCAGATGACAGTTAGCATCCTAATAAACAACCCCCATGACGTCAACACCCATTAACTTTTTATCATCATCGCACAAACAAGCCAAAAGGTCAACCCCTTCCCACGCTAACACGTGCAGTGAACATGCTCGCTCCTGGAGCACGTGCTCGCTCTAAGGACCCATGACGTCATCGCGATTACACAATTTCTGGTCGTGATGATGCAATATTCAAAGTGTTCCTTTTCCTACTACTTATGAACACTACGTCCCCCTTGGCCTCTTGTCAGAAAAATAAGGTTCAAGATCCACTTCATCAAACAAACTTGTGGGTATGAAATCACTGTGGTTCCACTTGACCAGCAGAAAAATGTTTAATCAAAAATATTAAACAATGGACCTGAGTTACCAGAAAATGAAAGACTTGCTGTTGTCTTTCTGGACCTCATCTGAGAAATTAAGTTACAGAGTTATCCTGGACTGCTGGATTTCTTAGATAAAAAGTATAGTTAAAGAAACCTGTTCTGACTTACTGGACCCAGTCGTTCTATCAATGGGAGTGACTGGAGGGGAATGGGTTATATTACCCATTCTGAGTCAAATAACTCTTCCCCCAGATGAATTAGGATATTGTAGGGCCTACACTGTACTTCACAACAACAATACCATGTAATGACCCAGTGGTGCCAATTTAATAATTTTGTTGCCAGTGACTGATTTTACGATATTAAAATATCTATTGTGACAAAATCTCATACATTTTCCACCATGTAAGTGGACATCCAGAGACATTTTTAACAATTCTTTCTGACAAACCTAATCTTGATCTATCAACTAGAAAACCTGCAAATTTTGCAATGCAATGAATTTTCCAAAGTAAAACTAAAAAAGTATAGAAAATTTACTGAAACTCTCTAGGTTCTCAAAGAACTCCATCCACACAACAAACTGATACATTTTTATGTTTTTATGTTTATCTATCACTGCACTTTGCAAAATACACTACTGTTTGTAGAAAGTGAAACACCCAGAAGAAATGGTCGGAGACACTCCCAGAACAGTGGTCGTGTAGGCCTGCAGTACCATACTAAGGGATTGAAATCGCAGAGAGATGGCGTGCACATTGGCCCACCAGTGTCGTGGGACCGGACAGGTCAGTGTTCCGTACAGCTCTGTGGGCGTGGGGCCGTCATACCAAGTGGAAACGTTTGAGCAAGTGCAACGATGCCTCGCCTACATCACAGAGTGGACTATCAGCATGTGAGTGAGCATGAGAGCTTGGGCTCGGGAGGCGGGTCTGTCGTTCCGGGACATTGCGGCTCGTTCAGGGAACGCTGCGTCAACAGTAAGGCGTATGTGGATCCAGTGGAGAGAGTAGGGCCGTACACAGCGACGACAGGATGCAAGAAGAAGCAAAGTGACCACAGCGCGAGACGACCGCCATCTTCTCCGCATGGTCGCATCGGACAGAACAGCGCCATCCTCTGTGTCGGCTCGACGCTGGAGCACTGCAACGGGGGTGGACATGTCTGCGTCAACAGTGCGGCGCCATCTTTTGAGGCTGGACTGGTAGCACGCATGCCATTGAGTCGGCTTCCAGTGACTGGGAACCACCGTCGCCTCCGAATACAATGGGCACGGGCACGCTGACACTAGCAGGCTGAGTGGTGAAATGTAGTGTTTTCGGATGAGTCCCGCTTAAACCTGTCCTACAGTGAAGGCCGCATACGCGTTCGACGCCGCCGTGGAGAACGCAATCAGGCAGACTGTATTGTTGAGCGGCATAGCGGACAAACACCATGTGTAATAGTTTGGGGCGCAACTGCCTATAACAGGCGATCGCGCCTCATACGTCTTGTGAGCAATCTGAACAGTGACCGCTACATTATGGAAGTTTAACAGCCCACTGCACTGCCCCTCTTGCAGGTCGTTCCACAGGCCATATTCCAGCAGGACAATGCCTGCCCGCATGTGGCGAGGAATGTGCAAGCCTTCTTCGCAGAACGACGGATACCTCTGCTTCCCTGGCCTGCCCGTTCGCCTGAGATGTCACCCATCGAACATGTCTGGGATATGGTCGGTAACTTGTTCGTTCAGGTCCATCTGCCGCCACTGTTGATGCTTTGTGGACGCGCCTACAAATCGCATGGGACAGTATTCCCCAGCAGCGTATTCAAGCGCTGCACGATTCCATGCCACGACGTCTAGCGGCTCTGAGAGCAGCACTTGGTGGCGCGACACCGTACTGAAGATCGACCGTCAACGTGCATATACCGGACTGTCCTAATCAGTAATGTATTGTCATGTCCCTAATCTGTGGTATAAAGAGCAATGTGGTCACATCTCTTGTTCTTGGTGTTTCACTTTCTACAAACAGTACTGTATTTCTTACAAAATATGGGTGTTTTAGGAATGAAGGACATGTCATAAAACAATAAAAGAAGAGGTCAAGGTGATAAATGCTGGACCATAAAAGTCAAGTTATCAGAACATTCCTGTACAGCTTTATCGGATCTCTAAATGTGGGTCCAGACATGTTGCATATCCCCATATCGTTCGAAATGTTAGAAGCCGTATCATTCTGCCGATATATTACAGCCAAGACCTTTCCTCCGCATAATATCCAGGCGTTATTTTTAACCCGTATAAAATTAAGGCAATGCTGACATCAGCAAGACTACATCAAACCTGAACATAGCAGCAGCGTAGCCTACAAACACATTTATTGTGCTATAAAGAAGAAAACTAGAAATAACGTCTGTGGAAATCACAGATCTATGCTATACAATGCTCTGAACTTTTCCATGTCATGTCCCTTAACTAATATGAATCGAGTGTAAAATGGACCCCATCTATTGGAGGGTTGTCTTCTCTCGTGCATCCTATTTTTTAAAATTATGATATAAGTTAATACGCTAAGGTGTGTGTTTCAAAAACTCAATCTCTTAAACCAGAGGGAGTTAGAAGGTATGGTTTGTATCAAAATCTTCCAGATCTTCTCAATAGTACTGGAAAAATCTTGCAGGTCTTCGAAAGTCAATGGAAATATATTTATTTTTAGATTAAGTGTCTTACTTTTTCGTGCATAAATCTTTGATTGTTGCTATTCAAACATGGCCAAGCCACTACCCAACAAATAACTGCACGCGGATTCCTCTGCTTTTACACCTCTCACTTTGAGATCGTTCATCACTGAATCTGACCATCGCCTTCTAGGTCTACCTCTGCTTCTCTTACGCTCTACAGCCGAACTCATTAACCTCCTAGGTATTCTCTCCTCCCCAATGAGACTTCTATAGCCCAACCAAATGCTCGATCTGTTTCATAATTCATACGACAAAAATAATTCCACCTTGCTCGATACATTGTTCTAGTGCTAAAAATATTCCTTAAGTTACGTGTCAGATACCGTACCCCATTAATTCACAATGTATGTTTAAAAGAGGAAGCTTGTAGTTTAACGTGACCGTTAATCTCGTTATCACGAGCCACGGAACTTCCTTTTTACGTGGAATCCGAACCACAGGACATGGCATTTCACTTTAAAAATCTCACATGCATTGACGGGGAAATCTTGATGAGAGACAAGATGCGCCACCACATCCCCTAATGTTTGTTTAGGTCTACCATACATTTATGATGAATTTATAAAAGGATCTCTTACTGGTACTTAAATAAAGGTTATCGGTATGTTAGGATTCAAGTAATAAAATTTCCTTCTGAAGACTACTATCAAATCAGTCGATGGGAGGATAACCCAAACAAGAACAACATATTTCACACAAATGTTTGAACCAGCTCTTCCATTGCAATGGACCAGCCTGATTGGAAAGAAACTAGTAGTAATGGTTCTAGATTTGTGACCTTAATAATCAGTACTGTAGCCTATATGAAGAGTTTCCAAATTGAAATACTTTCCTAACTGGGCAACATGACCACTTGCAACATAATTTTAAATATATTCACACTAATTAAATTAATGTGGAACCATAAAGAATATATATCCTCATCAAAGTGTCAACTTTTCAGTCAGTATTAAGCTACTGTTGTGATACCACCACTAGAGCTTTAACCTCTTATGGTGTACGGAAAATTAATAACTTAACTAAAAGTATGTAGCCTATCTAGCTAGCATAGGCCTACATGTCAACATAAACTCTGCTCTGACACACATACATTCAGAAATTTTACAAATCTAGTGATGATGTGAGTCAGGATTTGGATTATAATTATTAAGTGAACCCTAAACAATCACTTAAAGTTGATCGGGACACCTCTCTGACAAAAATTTTACTTGCGACAGACTGAATGTACTGAATAGGCCTACTGAAAATAACTTCTCTGATTCACATTTTAAGTAGCAAGTAATTTAACCTCAGCATTATCATATTCTAGAAATGTTTCCAGTCCTAGCATAGGCTGACTTTTAGAAACTTCACACTATAATATTGAAACCATATTATGACTTACCATCAAGGCGAGTAGCTCTTATCTCCCGAAGTATCTTACTTTCAGGGAAATGTTTAATTACATACTCTTGTGTTTCCTGTAATGCACAAATCTTTTCTAGGGATTTTAAGTTTCCATTGCTTTCTTAAATTTTCGTCGGCGGGGAAGAAAATACAAGGCAGATAACCTAATCATCTCCATCATACTAGTTGTTTTTGCAACCGGTAACACAACAACTTTTCAGCATGCCAGGGACTGGGCAGGAATAATTGTTTCAATGAACAAATAGAATATTGTATTACCATCCAAAAAGCCTGCATTAGTCGAAAATAAGCGATGTAAAGGTTCTAACTGAACCACAACATGCAACATGCCTGCAACTCAAACTTTTTATAGATAGGCCTATTGGCTAATAACCTTCCTACAGAATGAACATTTGCTTCAGGAAACAAACGGAATGATCCTCATTCTGAATGGCGTAAGTACTAGCGTTCTTACGTATTGCTTTTCACTCGGACACTAATTAAAATGTATAAACAGCACACAACAAACGACACACATTTAAGCAAATGGCTGTTACATCTCCGACTCGGTCGATCAGCTGATCACGTGGTAATGGCCGCTGCCTGACGGCCTGGACATAACGATGGCAGTGGCTGCGTGGATGTATCTTTAGCACTAGTACAGTGCGTCCCTCTTTGGAGTGTACACTGCTCTGACTAAGAACAATCAAGCTTATTTCTTGGCTCATTATTTTCTACGGAAGGAAATTAAAATTAATATTCCACTCATATGCCACTCCTTCGATTTGGACCACCATCATGTGAGATTGTGAATAAAGGCAGGCAGTAACAGTGGTTGGATTATATGACTGTTGTTCTTGTTATTCTTGTTGTTGTTTGAGTCTTCAGTCTTTTGACGGGTTTGAGGTAACATTCCACGCTTCCCTGTCCTGAGCTAATAGATTCATCTCTACATAAATACCACATCCTAAATCTGAGGCAGTTTAACATATTCTAACCTTGGTCTATCCCTACAGTTCATATCCTCGTCCCTTCCTTCCATAACGAAATTTGCTATTCCTGGGTGTCTTAGTACAGTATAAATGTCCTACGAACCTATCTCTTCTCTTCATTAGCAGTCGCCAGAAACATCTCTCCTCTCCCACTAGTCCTTAAACCTTTTCATTTGTAACCTACCTACCCATCTGATCTTCATCACTCTGCTGAAACACCACATTTCAACCGCATCTATCCTCCTCTTTTCAGCTGCAACAGTTTCACTTCCATAGAGCGCCACGCTCTAGACAAAGGCTATATTTGTTGTTAACAGATTTCTTTTCTGTAGAAATGCTTTCCTTGCCTGAGTCAACGTAATATGTATGTCCTCTTTGCTTCGTCCATCACTGGTTATTTATATGACTGAAGCACTAGTATTTCCGAACTGAGAGTGAGGATTACGAAGACATGTTTATTAGACTTCATGAATGTTGGCTGAAAGAAAGACACAGAGGAATATTTACAAGAACACCAGGAACTAATAGTGAATTATAATAATAATAATAATAATAATAATAATAATAATAATAATAATAATAATAATAATAATAATAATAATAATAATAATATAGTAATTAAAAGTATTTCCATCAATGCCAAATTACGATACTATCGTACAGTAGTCTTATCAGAGGCCTTTAACCCTCCGGACCGACAGCAATCAAGGGACGAACAAAAATCAAGGAATTAGGAAAACAAGAGTGAAAAATTCTGAGAAAGATCTACGGGCCAGTTCAGAAAGAGGGAATATGGATAAAGAGACCGACAATTGAACTGTACAAACAGACAGAGACGATTAGAAACAACATAAGGAAATGAAGGACAACATTTAACGGACATATTCATAGGATGACCGAAGACAGACTGACCAAGAAAATGTTTAATATAGTTACGAATAGTACACTAAAAACCAATTGGGTAAAGGAAACCGTGGAAGATCTCAAGAAACTAAAGATCTCTACAGAAGACATGACAGACAGGAGCACATACAGAGAAACACTTAGACAACAGAAGTTTGAGCAAACTCCCAAAGAGAGACAACCGGGGAAGAAGTGGACGGAGGGGAGAAAGAGGAAGGAGAGTGTGTATATGAGAGGTTTTAGGAAAAAAAAAATCCTCTCGGCACGCCGGAAGGCGGAGGTAGATTTCACCGGGCAAACTAGGGGATTGGCTATAATAGGCAAAATATGCAGGTTTTCGTAGGAGGATCAGACCTCATTGATTGCAAGAAAGTATTTTATATTTGGAGGTTAAAAATCAACTTTTTTTCGTTTTTGTATGCATATTTATATCATTTTATTGTCTTATGGGGATGGTAACCTTCTTGTCATTCGGGGTTCATTTTTATACTTCTGATCACACTGTCCTTATGCAAGGTTTGGAACTGATGTGTAACTATCAGACAGTCTGTTACTTCTTCTCGCAAAATTTTATCTCCCGCAGAGATTTTTGTTGGTTCCTCAGTTTAGGGGCTGCGACAACGTGGTCATGTAACCCCGGGTGTGTAGAATCTGATAAACGGTGTTAATTGTGATGACTGTTTTAGTCTGTAATTCAGGTAAGGTCTGCAGACGGTCAATTTTAAGTAGTAGTTCCTAATTTTGTACCATATCCTAACGTGAACGACACCTAGCTGTGAACTTGGCTACTAGATGCCACCGCAACCAGCAACTTGCAACGAACGTTGGAACTTCTCCTCCAAAGGAAAGCATGCTGAGGGTTTTTTAGCGCTCTTAGAAAATCCGACGACTTTGGCCGGCTTTGAACCAGCGACCTTGGGCATATAAGTTCAGCATGCTACCAGTTAGCCGCTTCCCACAGTCAGATGGAAAAATGAATGTGATCTCGTGCAATGGCGTTATCTTGGCAACCTCTGATAGCTCATCCCTCATCAATTTAGAAGCGTTGTCACGGTAACCTCTGATGGCACTTGGCATGTTCTTTAATTCCGAAATCATTTTTCTCTTCCCTTGGCGTAATGGTAGGTCAGATCAAAAATTCTTTCAGACAAAGTTTTAGGTAATTATTAGGGGAATGTTTTCCATTATGTACGGGTTTGATATTGTGCCTATTAAGAGAGATATGATTAATGTTTCCCGAAAAAAACACTTTTTTCCACCCCTTTGGTCAATGGTTGCTGCTATCAAAAAACCTATTTGACATAAATTTTTGGCACTTATCCAACAAATATTATGAACTTTGAATTGATTCGATATTTCACGTATTAAGAGAGTTATAGCGACATTTCACTCTTTCGAAAAAAAAGCCCCCCCCCCCCCCATTTCCCCCCCTTTAACCGATTTTGCCCATTAACGAACTCGACCGATTTTTTATTAAGGGGTTACATATTATGTAAAACATTAAAGTGATTGGTGCAAAATTACGGCAGTTATCGTGTCCACAAGAAACTGATATATATGCATATATATACACACACATATATATAAACTTTTGAACTGACGGTGGTTTGGGGTCTGGGGGATGTGAAACGCGAAGATATGTCGAAATTTTCCGGAAGTCGAAACATGGCACCCATTGTAATAGTTAGCTTTCTGATGAAATCTACCTAAAATAGGCTACATAATTTAAAATACTACCATCAAAGACACCTAACTGTGAACTTGGCCACTAGATGCCACCGGAACCATCAACTCGCAACGAACGTTGGAACTTCCCCTCCGAAGGAAAGCATACTCAGGGTTTTTTGGCCCTCTTAGTAAATCCGACGACTTCAGCCGGGTTTGAACCCGCGACCTTGGGCATAGAAGTTCAGCATGCTACCAGTTCCGATACCGTAGTCGCTTCCCACAGACATATGAAAACAGAATGTGATCTCGTGCAGTGGCGTTGTCATAGCAACTGCTGATGGCTCAACCCGTATCAATTAAAAGTGAAGTTGTCATGGCAACCATTCTTGGCACTTGGAATTTTCTTATAATTTAAATCATTTTGCTCACTCCGTGGCGTAATGGTGGGTCATATCGAAAATTCTTTCAGACAAAAGTTTTAGGTAATTATTGGAGGAATATTGTCCATTTTGTACGGTTTTGATATTGTGCCTATTAAGAGAGATATGATTAATGTTTCCCGAAAACCCCACTTTTTTCCACCCCTTTGGTCAATGGTTGGTGCTATCAAAAAACTTATTTGACATACATTTTTGGCACTTATCCGACACATATTATGAACTTTGAATGGATTCGATATTTCACGTATTAAGAGAGTTATAGCGAAATTTCACTTTTTCGAAAAAAGCCCCCCATTTTCACCCCCTTCGACCGATTTTGCCCATTAACGAACTCGACCGAGATTTTATAGGGATACATGTTATGTAAAAAATTCAAAGTGTATATATGTACATATATACATAAATTATATATAAACTTTTGAACTGACGGTGGTTTTGGGGTCTGGGGGATGTGAAACGCGAAGATATGTCGAAATTTTCCGGAAGTCGAAACATGGTACCCATTGCAATAGTTAGCTTTCTAATGAAATCTACCTAAAAAGTTGAAAGGGCCAGAATAAAACATGAAAATTGATTGTGTTGTAACGCTCTCCTGATGGGGCATTAACGAATAAAAAAAATAATGTAAAATAGACTATGGGGACAGACAGATTTCTCGAAAAAAGGTGTTATGTAAGGAAGGATTCCAAGGATGAGTGGAAAGGAAACCTGGGGCGAAGTGGTCTGAGGGTAGAAAGAAGCAGCAGAATCTAAGAACGAAGAAATATTGGGAAGAATGGAAAAGAAGGCAACAATGAGTGAAGAATTGAAACTGGCGCAGGGCCATAGCAGGCCTCATCGGAAAAATGATTAATAATAAATATAAGACATACTGTATACAACAAAAATAACATAATTATCCATTAACGACAAAATAGAGCACCACACCGGTGATCCTATGTGGTGTGGAAACTGTAAACCTGGCGAACCTGGAAAAGCTCCTGAAGATTGAAAGGAGAATTCTGAGCAGGATTTACGGCCCAAGAGTGGTACAGGAAAACTACGGACTAAGATCAACAAAACATCACACGGACTACAACTAACAAATACTGCCGAGTTGCATTATCACAACTAATTCTGCAATTAAATAAGTGTATATATTGTAATTGTTTTCACCCATACTTTCAGACATAGATGTTATAGCCTAAGTGTAGTGCCAAGTGTATTTATTAATCACATGTATTTTTTTAAATCAGGATTAGGGAATAACCCACCTCATTTGGGTACAATCGAATTGACCGACTGAAAAGCACCAAACTTTTGTTTAATAAAGCAACACTGAAAAAAGGATTCAAACACCATAACATTGGACAGCTGAATAGAAAGAATCTGTGAGCAAGAGAATGAATGAACACTGGCGCCAAAGACAACTGAAATCATGAAGGGTTATTTACGTGGTCCATAGTTGGCCAAAATTGATTATGATGATGAAATAAATAAATAAATAAATAAATAAATAAATAAATATATAAATACATAGATAAATAGATAAATAATAAATAAATAATACATAATAAATAAATAAATGAATGAATAGATAAATAATAAATAAATAAATAATAAATAAATCAATAATATATAAATAAATAAATAGATAAATAAATAGATAAATATATAGATAAATAGATGAATAATAAATAATCAAATAAATATATAAATACATAAATAAATAATAAATATATAAATAAATGGGTAAATAGTTAACTAAATAAATAGATAAATAAATAGATAAATAGTTAACTAAATAAATAAATAGGTAAATAGATAAATAAATAAATAGATAGATAAATAAATAGATAAATAATAAAAATAAATAGATAAATCAGTAAATAAATAAATAATAAATAAATAAATAATATATAAATAAATAAATAAATAAATAGATAAATCAATACTGTATATACATAAATAGCCCTCAGTAGTCAGATAGACTGACAAACATAACATTTCGATTACTAAGGCAGAGAATCCGCTCCCTTGTGTTGTAATTTGGTTCTACACCAGCACTTCCTGCTTGTTTTGTTTACTTCCTGTGCCAGACATTCTGGAGCGAGGTGTAGATAATTTCGTGCGCTTGCAGTTTTGATATTTGCGTTCTCTCTCTCAGTGTTTGAGAGCAGATCCACTCCTTCACTCAAGTACAACTGGCCAGCCTCTATTTCGCACCAGTTGGCAGAAATCTCTTCCGAGAGCTATCGGTCAAGTGTAGTGTGGAGAGGCTGACAGGAGAGGATCGACATTAGCACCTTATTATATGAGGCAAACAAAATGTGAAATTACATGATCCAAGCCATGCCTTTTAGCAATTCGGGATAAATACAATTGTTATGTGTTTAGATAAGCTAAATAACCAGAGATGGACGGAGCAAAGAGAATATAATAAGTAGGTTGGTTCAGGCACGGAAAGCTTTTCTACAGAAAATAAATCTATACGATTGAATTCGATTGTACCCAATTGTAATGTAATGCCCCCTATTTCTGCTATTTAGCCTATTTTCATTTTGTGAAAAAAAAATAGGCTTATGAGATCACCTTTTGTCCGTGTGTCTGTGTGTACGCGTGTATGTGATTCGTGTGTGTGTGTCCCCCTAATAAAATCTAAACGGCAGGAGCGATTTCAATGAAACTCGGTAAGATCAAAGCACCATTCTGGACGACCCCGACCGTGCCCTTCAAATTTTATTCTGTCGCAATCCAACATGGCAGCTGTGCGAAATATTTCACCAGAATTCAGTATCTCCGAAAATGTTACCGATATCACCCTGAAATTTTGTACGGTGATAAAGGGCACTACTAGAAGTTTATCTATGTGGCTTTTGAAAACCTGGTAACTACAAAGCCAACATGGCGGCCAAGCGAAGTTTACATTTTAAGTAGACTTTTCTCGCGATTTAACCATCCAAACGTAATGAAACTTGTTACAGCAAATGTTTATTCACATTGTAATGCACTGGTGTCTATTTTAGTTCAATTGTTTACATAACCTCAAGATGGCGGCTGAGCGAAATTTTAAAATTAAGTTTTTATTTCTTGTGACGTAATCATGCGATCGAAGTGAAAGTTTGAATAATGAAGCTACGCAATAATTTTCCTCTTATGGCGCATAACTCTATGGCCTATACATATAACAATCCAAAATGGCATTCATCAGAAATATTTTGACGGTTCCCAATATCTACGAATCTTTTACAGCAATCAGACTGAATTTTGTTATGTTATAGAGGCTATGAACATAAGTTCACCTATAGGTCTTTCAGTAACCTGGTGAGCACAAATCCAACATGGCGGCGACGCGAAATATAATTAACTAAATGGACGTTTCTCGTCATTTAACCATCCGAGTGCATTGAAATTTTGCACGTCAAATGCTTATACAAATGTTATTCCACTGGCATCTAATTTATTTCAATTGTTTTCATAACCACAAGATGAGAGCTGTGCGATATTTTAAACTCTCGTTTTAGCCTATTTTCAATTTTGAAAAAAATAGGCTTATGAGATCACCTTTTGTCCGTGTGTGTGTGCGTGTGTGTGTGTGTGTGTGTGTGTGTGTGCGTGTGTGTGATTCGTGTGTGTGTCCCCCCCTAATAAAATCGAAACGGCTGGAGCGATTTCAATGAAACTCGGGAAGTTCATAGCACTATTCCCGGCGACCTCGACCGCGCCCTTCATATTTTGTTACGTCTCTCCAATCCAACATGGCGGCTGTGCGAAATATTTCACTAGCATTCAATATCTCCGAAACTATTACTGATATCGCCCTGAGATTGTGTACGATGATAAAGGGCACAACTAGAAGTTCACCTATGAGACTTTCAAAAACCTGGTGACTACAAAACCAACATGGCGGCCAAGCGAATTTGAGACATTTAAATAGACTTTCCTCGCGATTTAACTATCTAAATGTAATGAAACTTGGTACAGCAAATGTTTATACACATTGTAATGCACTGGAGTCTAATTTAGTTCAATTGTTTACATAACCTCAAAATGGCGGCTGTGCGAAATATTTCACTGACATTCTATATCTCCGAAACTATTACAGATATCACCCTGCAATTTTGTACGGTGATAAAGGGTACTGATACAGGTATACTTATGTATATTTCATAAACCTGTAAAGTACGAAACGAACATGGCGACCAAGCGAATTTAAAATATTTTAATAGACTTTTCTCGTGATTTAACTCTCTGAGCGCAGTGAAATGTGGTACAGTAATTGATTTTGCAGATTGTAATGCACTGCCATCTAATTTAATTCAATTGCTTACATAACCTCAAGATGGCGGCTGTGCGAAATTTTAAAATTAAGTTTTAATTTCTTGTGTCGTAATCATGCGATCGAAGTGAAAGTTTGAATAATGAACCTAGGCAATAATTGTCCTTGAATGGTACATAACTCTATGGCCTATACACATAACACTCCTAAATGGTGAGCTCCCGAAATATTTAGACGGTTCTCAATATCTATGAATCTTTTACAGCAACCAAACTGATTTTTTTTTATGATCATAGAGACTATGAACGTATGTTCACCTATAGGACTTTCAGGAACCTGGTGAGCACAAATCCAACATGGCGGCGACGCGAAGTATAAATATTTAAATGGACGTTTCTCGCGAATTAACTATCCGAGTGCCGTGAAACGTTGCACGTTAAATGCTTATACAAATGTTGATCCACTGGCATCTAATTTATTTCAATGGTTTGCATTATCACAAGATGGCTGCTGTGCGTAATTTTAAAATCTCGTTTTTATTCTTGTTGTCTAATCATGCGATTGAAGTTTGAATACCACACGTACACAATAATCTTAATGTAATAGTACAAAAATAAAAATCCAAAAAAGGAAGCTTGTAGTTTAACGTGACCGTTAATCTCGCGATAATAAGCCACGGGACCTCCGTTTTACGTGGAATCCGAACCACAGGGCATGGCATTTCACATCGAAAATCTCACATGCATTGACCGGGAATCGAACCCGGCCCACCTTGGTGAGAGGCATACAGCTTGACCGCTGCGCCACCACGCCCCCAATAAAAATCCAACCTGGCGACCGTCTGAAATATTTAGACGGTTCGCAATATCTACGAATCTGTTACAGCAATTAAACTGAAAATTTGTATGTTGATTGTGGCAGTTAACATAAGTAGGATATATGAAAATAGGCTGTATAGTTCTTCACGGAACTACTTGTTACTTCTTGTGTTCTAATCATGGGATTGAAGTTTGAATACCACACGTACACAATAATCTTCATGTAATAGTACATAAATAAAAATCCAATCTGAAATATTTAGACGGTTCTCAATATCTACGAATCTATCACAAAAATCAAACTGAAATTTTGTATGTTGATAGAGGCAATTAACATGAGTAGGATATATGAAAATAGGCTGTACAGTTCTTCACGGAACTACTTGTTTTTTTGCATGAGAATAATAAATGCACTTAGGCCTGTTGTACACACAGCGGATTATTCCGAGCGGATAAATAAACGTCACTGCCGTTCCAACAGTAGCCCATTGCAGTACATTAGAGCTTACACATTAGCCTAGAAGGGAAAAATCCGATCGGTCCTTTTGCAGTTGGCGGTAGCTGTGCAGCCGTCGGGTGCCACTGGCGCTGACGGAAGTTTTGCCGTCGTCATGATCTAGTGACCTACGTAACCAAATGCGCGTTTACACACACAGCGGGTTGTCTGCCGCTCCAGCTGCTAGCACACCAATTAGAACTTCACATTGGCAGAGAAGTATATAGCGTGTATATGGTTTATATATCGAGAATATCGTATCATTTAGTAAACACGAGTGACGTGATTATCCCTCCTTCTTATATTATCCTATATTACTTTCAACTTTTCAACTTTACAAGTTATATTCACTTACCTCAGTGTTATTGCCAACATTTCTGCTGGTTGAATACAGTTCCTCATTTTGGTATTTTTGCACTGAATGGTTCTTTCAACCAGCCATGCAATTCGTCAAAGGAAGTCATCGACATTCTGAAATATTTGAACTCTTCAAATAACGTGTAGAAAGTGCCAACCTCATCTCTCCTTTCATTAATTGGATGAACCCAAATCAGTCGATTTTTTTCTTCTCCTTTTCATTCGACGACGGAATAACAATAACGCTAGAAGCTGCTCTCTGTTCATTTCAGACTACACAAGCAATCAAAAATTTGAACATCTGAGGAAGTTAGTTGGTTTCAGAAACTACTCTGCAACTACTCGTACGACGGCGACGGAAAATTTTCCGCCGTGTGTGTAACTGGCGGCGACGGTTAATTCTCCGACCGAAAAGATCCGCTCCGAAAAATTCGCCCTGTGTGCAACAGGCCTACGATGACCAGTTTCGATGTCAAGCGATTATCATCAGATCCTCTACACTTAGTCTGCAAGTTCTTGGAAGCCTTTATAGGGAGATGAAAGGCTGCTGGAGCTTTTAGCTCTCGCAGTAAAGACGCGCAGGTGCGCTTCATACGAAGAGAGGTAGTAAACAGTTCGCTACTGCTGTGGGGGTCCGGGTACGGACACTAAGAGCCCACTGATGAGCCAGTTTGGTGTTCCTAGGCGAAACCCCACACAAGCCACGGCATAAACCTAGCAAAATTGCTAAGTTTTAGTACAGTGCAACTTTTCAATTAAATTGAGCAACTAAATGTAATGTGTGAACATTCGTAACTCACCACCACACATCGCACTTGAACACATGTTACTACATCGGCATATAACGAAGCACTGTTTGATACCACATACAGCTAACAAAATGGCGGCAATTTGAGCCAAAGCATCAAACAAAGTAACATCAACGTCCGCACGTCATCCGTGACGTCATCGACTACACTAACATTTTCACCTAGACACGTACAGTATGTATCGCGACTTATAGGCTACTTGAAGCGGATGACCTAAGAAATTAATGAACTCTCTTAGAGAGAGTAAAGGAAGCAAAGGGAAAGTCTTGGAGGTATGATTAGATTTAGTTTTTAACCCTGTGAGAATTGAGAAGTGTGGAAACAGAGGAGGCCGTAGTGCTAACTGCTAATTGGGGATCGTGGGGGTGACCCGTTCACACACATGAAAATAATAATATTATTAATAATAATAATAATAATAATAATAATATCGTATAGCCTCGGATGCCGGGTGCAAGCTTCGTTATTTGACACAGAGAGGGTAGCTTGCATGTCGAATTTCGTTGTTCCTTGAAGCACTATGAAAGTCAAGGAGGTTAGATATCTAAGCTCCTTGAACACTATAGCGCTTTCTAGTAGAGAAATGAGGAGCTTTGTGTTGGCGGAAAATTCCGAGATTAATTTTACCATTATAAACACTGTCTACTCTACTGAATTCAAATGGGTTCTTTGACATGCGTGTCGTATTTTTGCCGCTTTTCAAAAATCACTTACCACGTCCAGGAACGAACCTCCAAGCTTGGGGTTTGTTGACCGACACGCTAACCACTCACTCACCGTGGCAAGCACACATGTATATGAAAATACACTACACATTCCTCCCTTCAACAGTACTTAAAAATGTCGATGTTAAAGTTTACAGTAATTTACGCAATGCACGGTCTAGTTAATACTTTTCAACAAACGGACAAAAACGTGGCAATTGTGAGATTTCTCAGCCGTCTTACGAATCGTTTTCATACTTTCTTCCGTTTCACTCTGGCCTTGCCGCTACTGTGCCTCTATCTCCACCTCTCTTTCAAGTGCCTTGTATAGCCAAGTCCATCTGAAGCCATGGTAACCAGCACTTCGCAGAACGTTTTCCTCTATGCATTGAGCATTGGTACCTGTGTTTTAAGCTGTTTTGTGCGGTCACTGGGCATCGATTTACAACGTTTTAGCGACTAAAAATAGAGAATGAAATATAACATTTCAACTGAGCTTCTCAAGTGGAGATACAGAGGGTGCTTTCACTCAAGCTGATGGCTTACTACAATACAGAATACAGATATTATATTGCTTGATGATTGAAATAAGGTATTATTATTGATACGTGCAAGGGGACGTCCCTACGCTTGCAAACATGTATTTGCTCATTTGAAATGACCGCTTGGTCGCTCAGTACCGTCTGTCACCACAAGATGGTAGCTGCAGTCGGACTTTGCAAAGATACAAATAGTTCCTGTTTCTCCCCAATAGGTGGTGTGGGCTTCGCCTTATAAACTCTATATACGCATGACATAATTGAAAGACAATTATGATTCTACGTCATAAAACAAAGAACGGTGTGTATTCTTGATACCGCCAAATTATGAACTTATTATTGACATTGTTGTTTTGATGTGTCTTTCTCTGATTGGACAATATTTATTTACATGAAGACAGTTCGATAAATGACGAGCGATTCTCCGCCATTTTTGTGGAGTCCATTAGAGGTCGTGAAGTAAACATCAAGCTATCTGGTCGTAAAAGGTGTCTCCACTAATGGGGGCTTTAAGCCCTCATTCTCTACAAAATATATATATATATTCTAGAAAAAGGAATTGCCTGTTTTCTTCAGGCTGTTTATTTTCATCGTTCCGCCGTGAAGAGGAAATGTGCAAGGATAATCGCAACTGGATGCGATCAAGTGCTTGTATCTACTCAAAGCATCGGCGTGTTAGCCATTTTTTGTGAAGTACGTGTAATAACGTAAAATTATGTGTTAATTATTTTATTTTTATTGTCTCTCCACGGAGAAGGATGTAAGGTACGTTTTTTTTTAATTTAATTTATTTAATTATTTTATTTTGGGAGCTCCAAGTTTGGCCGTGGACGAATGTTGATCTTCTGTTGTGTTCTCGCTTGTAGGCCAAAAATTTCTTTTTCGTTTTAATAACGTTTCCTTATATATATTAAGTTTCTTATTTATTTTTTTGTTTACCTTCTGGAGACACGTTTATTAGTTATTTCACGTTTAAATTATTATTTATTTTCCTTTGGCAAGCTTGGGTTTGTCTTTTTTTAAAATCCATGTAAGATCCGTCCAGTTTTAAAACGACTTGCATTAATAGTTTTTGATGTAATTGTTTTTTTTCCACCGTTCATTTCCTTCTACTAATGTTTAAATTTAATCTTATTTATTGTTTGCCGTAATTTCGTTCTGGCATGTTTTTGGTGTGCCCATATCTTTTGTTTACCGTGATGCATTGTGGTCTCGGTGTCAGTCCATTTGGCGCGGGTCTCGAAAGCAGATGTGTTGTGAATTAACTTAATCCTTTTTTTAATGTAATCTTGTTAATGTTAATTTCGTGATTTTTGGTAATGTCCTTGTGTTTTCCGCCGGCGTGCATATCATTTATTTATTTATTTTCTATCCAATTTGTTTTTTTATTTTAAAGTTTAATTTAAATTCAATCCTTAATTTTTTAGCATGGCCTCAACATCTGCATGTCGGATCGTGATTGCATTTCCTTGCAATTTATCAAGCCCGTTCTCATTGTGTTGTGCATGTAATATTTATTTTAACCTTGGGGCTGTTAAATTTTATTGTATTTTTTTAAATTAAGTCTTTCTTCTTCTTAGCTTTGCAAGCAAGCATGTTAGTCGCTATCTGGCCTTCTTGTAAATTTTGTGTGGATTGATGCATGTTCAGTTTGGGTGAAGGTTCTTTAAATTTTTAATATTAAACCTATTATTATTTTTTTAATCTTTTGTTGTGGCATTATTTCACCGACGGCAGTTCTGTTGGTTTTTGGGGGATGTTTGTACGATAGCCTGTGTGTGTTGTCCCCTTCTCCATCTTCCTTCCACTCCTTTGGAGCGCTTCTGTTGGGACATGTCATCTGGAGGTGATGTTGCTGCGGAAGTGACCCGGACCCCTGAATACAGGTAAGTTGGCCCATCCACGTTTCCCGTACTCGTCCCATTCTGGTAAGCAAAGCGTTGGTTATCGAGTAACCGACGTGTTGCTCGCCAGTGCCGTCCACCAATGCTGTAAAGGGGGGGTAGCATTTTGGTAGCAGATCCCGCTCATGTTCACTTCCGTAACTATCCCCTCCCCAGTACCCACAGGCTGTTTTATGGACCCCTCTAATGCTGATGGGTCAGTTGTTGGTGGGATTTTGTCAGGAAAATGTACTTAATGTTATGTTTTGCTAATCCTTGTCGTTATTGTGTTTCATGTTGCCTCTGGATATCCATGTGG
The DNA here is from genome assembly GCA_946902985.2 of Meconema thalassinum. Taxonomy (NCBI): domain Eukaryota; kingdom Metazoa; phylum Arthropoda; class Insecta; order Orthoptera; family Tettigoniidae; genus Meconema; species Meconema thalassinum. The sequence continues at coordinate 452,192,065 of OX336393.1, read as the reverse complement.
TATGCTGGATGTAAGGTGTCCTGTTTTTAAACGAGGCGTTTACCCCTGTATTTTACCCTGTTGGTGTGCAACATCCCCAATGAAGATGAAGCCCGGTGAGTGTCTGATATGTGTTCTTGGCATGGGAAATGGGATTTCTTAATGTTCTAATAGCCTATATGCTGCGTATGAAGGAATCCTGGAGCCCCGTCGGAAGCTGGTAGCCTGATTGTTTGTGCCTATTTTTGTGATTTATCTCCCTGTTCTCGAGCCAAGCAGGTGGTGACGTGTGCAGTTCTGGATAGCATGGTGCATGATTTGGTGTAGTAGGGTGGCTGTGTTTGAGTGTCAGCCTAATCTTTGGTGATGGTAATTGCTGGTTGTGGTACTGTTGTGAAACTGTAAACTGTCCTTGTAATTCCTGAAATTTTGTTTCTTTCTATATTGGTTGTCTGCATTCTGTGTTTTCCAAAATGGCCGACAACAATAGTGTTTTCAATTTAATCGACTTAAGCGATAACCTTGTGAATTTAGAGAGTTCTTCTGGGGTTGATCGTGAATCACCTCTGTTTACTAGGTCTGAGGTTTTGGGATCGATTACCAGTAGTAGTTTGCCTGCCCCTCTGTTGCCTGTCGCTGGCTCGTCCGTTCCACTTAATCCTGCATACGGTCATTCTTCTCATGTTAGGTCACCTAATGATTTCCTGGGTCCTGCCGACCCATTGCATCCCAGTTCTTTCTCTAGTAATATGAATGTTTTGTCGCCTGTAGAGGGTGTGCGAGCGGGCTACCCTGGTAACAATATCTCTATTCCTAATGCTACGTTCTCACCTACCGTTAATTATGGGTCGATTCCTCATCCTATTTCTGGTTTCTTAACTAAATTAAAGCATTTCAACCTTGATGACGTTACCCAAGTGGTTCAATTTTTAAAGCAAGTGGTCGAGTTGGGTAACCATGCCTCGATTTTTGGGATGTCGGAAGTTCAGATTTTCCAACTTTTGTATCCAGTTGCATCCGGTATGCTGCGCGATAAGCTTGTTGAAGCTATCCACCTCCGCATGTCCTTAGCCATGTTTATTAGGGAAGTGTTGTGGTTTTTTGTCCCTGCGAGCGCCCTAAGTGCTCTCGAGCAAAGGTTCCTTTATCGTGTCCAAAGGCTGGACGAGTCCCTTAGCGACTATGTCAGTGACATTAAGGTGTATGCCCAGGTTTTTGCATCCCCTTTAACCGAGCGAAAGTTGGTGTCATCAATTGTGAATGGGTTTTCGCCTCAATATAGGTCATACATGACTATGTGTACCAGGCCTTCGTCATTCGTCGAGCTGAAACAGGTCGTTATAGAGGCTATGGCTGTGAAGCATGCAGATTCCCTTCGTGTAGCTAATGTTCCTCCTCCTTCCTTGATGGCTTGTCCCCCTCCTTCCTTGATGTCTCGTCCCCCACCTAAGGTTATGTTTCATCCTCGACCTAATATTAAGTGCCACTCGTGCGGTGGAGTGGGACATGTCAAGAAGGTGTGTGTACGAGTAACCAGGCTGTGTATCGCCAATGACGGAACGTTGAGGAGACCAATTCGGGTGTTACTTCCAAGGATATTTCTGTGTGTAAGAATTTGGGAAAACCCTGTGAAGTTTCTGGTCGCCCTACCAATGATAGTCTTGATAACTCTATGAAAGCTAATTCATCATGTGCTAATTCTGCTTATGTCACTGGCCTACCTAACCTGTCGGTGAGCAATGGCGTGGCAAGTCAGCCTAATTCTAAACGTTGTGTGAGTCCTGTGGTGCGGGTGTCCTCGTCACCTACTTGTAATCGTGTTAGAGTGAGTAATGATTTTGGAATTTCTCCTGTGGCTAAAGGAATATCCCCGTTTATTGAAATTTGTGTTAATGACGAGCCCGTTTCCGCATTGCTTGATTCTGGTAGTGTCGCATCCTTTATAAGCGAGGACTGGTTTTTATCTATGAAGAGTGTTTGCAAATTTCCTGAGTTAGAGCCTAACAATGAATCCTTTATTTCGGCAAATTGTTCAAACTTAAATATTTTGGGTAGTATGACAGTCAAAATTCATATTCTAAATTTTTCTTGGAAATTTAAATTTTTGGTTGCCAGAAATCTTTCTTGTGCTGTGGTCATTGGAGCTAATTTCATGTCACACGTTGGTATGCTTCTTGATTTTGGTGCTCGCAACTTATGGTTTAAGTTTAATCCACAGAGTAAATTATCGTTTAACCCACTTTTATCTTCTCCTGCTGTCAATTCTGTTACTGAACCTATGACTATTGAGGATCTCGATCTGGAAAATTTAACGAGTCTTCAAAAGGATGCCATTAAGAGGTTATGTCAGGAATATGGCGATGTATTTACTGACAAGCTGGGTGTAACCCATTTGATGGAGTACAAGATTGAGCTAACCGATTCTGTGCCGGTGCGTTCCAGCCCGTATCGCCTTGCCCCGCCCAAGATGGCTGAACTTCGTAAGATTATCGATAAGATGTTAGAAGAAGGTGTAATCCAACCCTCTATCTCTGCCTACTCATCCCCTGTATTTCTTGTGCCAAAACCTAACGGTGGTTTTCGGCCGGTGGTCGACTATAGGGCCCTTAATCAAAAAGTTGTTTTGCATTCCATTCCTTTGCCCGACCTTCACACATGTTTTAGTTGGTTTCGCAACGCGAAGGTGTTCACGATCCTCGATTTAAATTCTTCCTACTTCCAAATTCCCCTCTCTCCTGAATCCAGGCATGTTACTGCTTTTTCCACTGACTGGAACCTCTTTGAGTATGCCCGTGTCCCGTTTGGCCTATCCACCGGAGCCGCTGTGTTGAGCAGACTTCTGGACAAGGTATTTTCAGAAATTAAATTCAAGTTTGTGTACCACTACCTTGACGATGTGGTGATCTATTCAGAGTCCTTCGAGGAACACGTTGATCATCTGAAAATTGTACTTGATCGGTTGCGTGACGCTGGACTTACCGTCAAATTGTCCAAGGTTTCCTTTGCCAAGCCCAAAATTTCCTTCTTGGGTCATATTGTTTCTGAATCTGGTATCTCAGTGGACCAGTCTCGCACGCAGGCCATCAGAGATTTTAAACCACCCAAGAACGCCAAGGGTGTTGCTCGCTACATTGGAATGGTCAACTTCTTTCGCAAGTTTATCAGTAACTTTGCCGACCGGGCTGCTCCTCTAAATCAATTACGCAAAAAAAGCTGTGAAGTTTGAGTGGGGTCCCTCTCAGCAAGCAGCCTTCGAAGATCTTAAGCTTGCGCTCTCTAACGCCCCTGTGTTAGCCATTCCGGATTTTGGGAAGCAGTTCATTGTGCAGACTGATGCGTCTGGACGTGGTGTTGGTTGTGTCCTTCTGCAGGAATCTGATCTGGGTCGGCAACCTATTGCATACGCTTCACGTACCTTAACGGACGCAGAGAGGAAGTATTCTATTTACGAACTTGAGGGCTTAGCTGTGTTGTTCGCTCTAGAAAAATTCCGTATGTATCTTGAGCACACCAAGTTTCTCCTTGAGACCGATAACCAAGCCTTGAGCTGGGTCTTAGGGAAACCCCGCAAAACTGGTAGAATTGCTAGGTGGGCAACTAGGATTCTGTCGTTCCAGTTCACTGTTCAACATATTCGTGGGTCCGAAAATGCGGTAGCTGATTCTTTAAGCCGCATGTACGAGGAAACAGCTGAAGAAGATGTTCAGGATTGTGAGCCTGTAAACCTTGTATCTGCTGTAAATTGTGTCAATGCCGTTCTTAGCAATTCCCCTGTGCTGTTTGAGGATGTAAGACGATTCCAGAAAGAAGACCCCTCCTTGTCTAGCCTTATTGACCGAATCAATTCTGGTGAAGTGATCAAGCCCTACTCTATGAAGGACGGTGTGTTGTGTTGTTCGTCTCGTCATGACCGCCTACCTAAAATTGTGCTCCCGGCAATCCTCATTCCGGAAATCTTTCGTTACTATCATGAATCTCCTATTGGTGGCCACCTAGGAGTATTCAAGACCCGAGCTAAAATCAGACAGTTTTTCATTTGGCAAGGTATGGATGGCGACATCAGGAGGCTCATTAGGAATTGTGCTGCATGCAGTATTAGCAAACCTCCGATTTCTACTAAGGTTGGCCTGTTGTCATCTGAACCAGCATCTAGACCCATGGAGAGGCTTTTTATCGAACATGTTGGACCGTTCCCTCGCTCTGGTCGGGGAAACCAATTTGCGCTTGTTTGCACTGACGGTTTCTCCCGGTTTAGTTGGATTTTCCCCACCAGACAGGCTACGACCAGTTCCGTCATAAAGTGTCTTAATTCCATCTTCTCGTCTTTTGGGCCGTGTCAGTATCTGGTGTCAGATAATGCCAAGTGCTTTGTATCTCATCAGTTCCGTCAATTCTTATTTGATTATGCTATTTCGCACGTAACCACCACTCCCTATTTTCCTAACCCGTCTCTTGCTGAGCGAGTCAATCGTAATCTCCGTTCTGCTCTGATTGCTTTCCACCACGACGACCATTCCAAGTGGGATTCTAATTTGCATTGGCTCAATTTTGCTTTCAACACCGCCGTGCATGAGAGCACGCAAGCTACTCCTTTTTCGCTAATGTTTTCCTTTATGGCTAATTCTCCGTTGTCTAATCTGTGGAACCTGCACGATCTCCTTCCTGACAGTTTCACGCCCGAGGATATGAGGGCGAAATTCGACAAGGCTAGAGAGAATATTAAGGTATCCCATGACCAACTTGCCAGGCGACACAATGCCTGTCGCAAGCCAGCTGATTTGGAAATTGGTGATGTTGTGTACGTCCGCAATTTCGAGCCCAAGGGCGTCAGTAATCTTGTCTCAAGCAAGTTAACCCCTCGTTTTAAAGGCCCATGCTATGTAGAGGCATTCTTGACTCCTGTTACTCTTCTTGTTCGAAACCCTAAGGCCAACAAAATTTCTAGAGTGCATCTATCACACATTAAACGAGGTGGAGACGTTTCTAATGAGGACATGCTACCGTAAATTTTGTAAAACAAATCTTGTATAATGTAGAGTATCCATAACCTTCATGGAAGCCTTCAAGCCTCTGTTCCTTGTGGAATTTTGAATTTAATTGGATTTGAAAACTCTGGTGGGATACAAAATGTAATTGTTGGGAAGTTCCCTTTGTAATGGTAAATTGTAAAAGTGTACCTAATTTTGATGTTTCATTGGAGATGCTAACATGTAAGTTGGGCTCGGTGGGAGACCTAACTCATGGTAACCTTGTATTCCTGTTCCCTTTGGGAATTGTAGTGGTCATTCCTCTACCGTAGTCCCTTCTAAATGTATAGTCGTTTAACTCATGTAATCTTGAAATGTACTTCGAATCTGTAAAAATGTAAACTTGTTAATGAAACCTTGTAAGCACGGATCTAGGGCCTAGTCAGAAGTATTTTCTTCGTTTAAATTCAAACTTGTTTCTCTTTGTAAAATGTACTAAGATATTGTAAATTCTGTAATACTTTTTGGAAACTAGATTAACTTCTATTTTTGTAAATGGCTGCCCACGCGTCGAATCGTATCTTGCACATTGCTTCATCCTACTTCGTCTAAAACGACCTACATTGGACTTGTTGAAAATTTTTCCTAACGTGTCTCGGACTCTGAAAGCACTGCTGGTGCTGGTGTACTGCGTTTCTGAAGGTTTTTGGACACAGTGAAGCTGTTAACTAAGTGGTTTGCGAGGTGATCAATTATCCCTTCACTGATAATCTGACCCTGCATTCTTCCTAACCAAAACGATGCGGTTTCATCCATCAATTGGAGTTAACTGGTGAACATTATCTTCGAGAAACATCTCTGGTGAATCGACAAGTTAAGGAGTACTGTCTATGCCTTGGCATATTCGTGAACGGTGTTCACGCTTAAGGGAGGGAGACTGATACGTGCAAGGGGACGTCCCTACGCTTGCAAACATGTATTTGCTCATTTGAAATGACCGCTTGGTCGCTCAGTACCGTCTGTCACCACAAGATGGTAGCTGCAGTCGGACTTTGCAAAGATACAAATAGTTCCTGTTTCTCCCCAATAGGTGGTGTGGGCTTCGCCTTATAAACTCTATATACGCATGACATAATTGAAAGACAATTATGATTCTACGTCATAAAACAAAGAACGGTGTGTATTCTTGATACCGCCAAATTATGAACTTATTATTGACATTGTTGTTTTGATGTGTCTTTCTCTGATTGGACAATATTTATTTACATGAAGACAGTTCGATAAATGACGAGCGATTCTCCGCCATTTTTGTGGAGTCCATTAGAGGTCGTGAAGTAAACATCAAGCTATCTGGTCGTAAAAGGTGTCTCCACTAATGGGGGCTTTAAGCCCTCATTCTCTACAAAATATATATATATATATATATTCTAGAAAAAGGAATTGCCTGTTTTCTTCAGGCTGTTTATTTTCATCGTTCCGCCGTGAAGAGGAAATGTGCAAGGATAATCGCAACTGGATGCGATCAAGTGCTTGTATCTACTCAAAGCATCGGCGTGTTAGCCATTTTTTGTGAAGTACATGTAATAACGTAAAATTATGTGTTAATTATTTTATTTTTATTGTCTCTCCACGGAGAAGGATGTAAGGTACGTTTTTTTTAATTTAATTTATTTAATTATTTTATTTTTGGAGCTCCAAGTTTGGCCGTGGACGAATGTTGATCTTCTGTTGTGTTCTCGCTTGTAGGCCAAAAATTTCTTTTTCGTTTTAATAACGTTTCCTTATATATATTAAGTTTATTATTTATTTTTTTGTTTACCTTCTGGAGACACGTTTATTAGTTATTTCACGTTTAAATTATTATTTATTTTCCTTTGGCAAGCTTGGGTTTGTCTTTTTTTAAATCCATGTAAGATCCGTCCAGTTTTAAAACGACTTGCATTAATAGTTTTTGATGTAATTGTTTTTTTTTTCCACCGTTCATTTCCTTCTACTAATGTTTAAATTTAATCTTATTTATTGTTTGCCGTAATTTCGTTCTGGCATGTTTTTGGTGTGCCCATATCTTTTGTTTACCGTGATGCATTGTGGTCTCGGTGTCGGTCCATTTGGCGCGGGTCTCGAAAGCAGATGTGTTGTGAATTAACTTAATCCTTTTTTTAATGTAATCTTGTTAATGTTAATTTCGTGATTTTTGGTAATGTCCTTGTGTTTTCCGCCGGCGTGCATATCATTTATTTATTTATTTTCTATCCAATTTGTTTTTTTATTTTAAAGTTTAATTTAAATTCAATCCTTAATTTTTTAGCATGGCCTCAACATCTGCATGTCGGATCGTGATTGCATTTCCTTGCAATTTATCAAGCCCGTTCTCATTGTGTTGTGCATGTAATATTTATTTTAACCTTGGGGCTGTTAAATTTTATTGTATTTTTTTAAATTAAGTCTTTCGTCTTCTTAGCTTTGCAAGCATGCATGTTAGTCGCTATCTGGCCTTCTTGTAAATTTTGTGTGGATTGATGCATGTTCAGTTTGGGTGAAGGTTCTTTAATTTTTTAATATTAAACCTATTATTATTTTTTTAATCTTTTGTTGTGGCATTATTTCACCGACGGCAGTTCTGTTGGTTTTTGGGGGATGTTTGTACGATAGCCTGTGTGTGTTGTCCCCTTCTCCATCTTCCTTCCACTCCTTTGGAGCGCTTCTGTTGGGACATGCCATCTGGAGGTGATGTTGCTGCGGAAGTGACCCGGACCCCTGAATACAGGTAAGTTGGCCCATCCACGTTTCCCGTACTCGTCCCATTCTGGTAAGCAAAGTGTTGGTTATCGAGTAACCGACGTGTTGCTCGCCAGTGCCGTCCACCAATGCTGTAAAGGGGGGGTAGCAATTATTATTATTATTATTATTATTATTATTATTATTATTGCGTTGTATGCTTGTGATACGTGGACACTAAATAAAAATGAATAGAACCGTCTTGTAGCCTTTGAGATGCGGTGCTATCGTAAGATGATCAATATGACGTGGAGAGACAAGATATCGAACACCAGGGTTCTCAGCACCGTGAACCAACGGAGATCAATCCTTCGCACTATCCGTAAACGTCGTCTCACATGGTGGGGTCACACAATGCGCCACTCCAATTTAATGAGACAGTGGCAGAAGGGTTCATTGAGCGAAAACATTCACGGGGAAGATTTTGAAATACCTTCCTTAAACAAATCCTAAACGACATCCAAGCACAGAATTATAATTCAATGATGGAAGCGGCAAATGACAGGACGATCTGGACATGTTTTATGGCAACTAATCAGTCTTAGGACTGCAAACCAATGATGATGATGATGATGATGATGTATTATTATCTTGATCAATAACTTTATGATTATTATTATGTTTATTATCTGTTTACTCGAGTTTATTTACGCATTCAATATTGTTTATAAAGGATTTATATGTGTATTTAAACTATTCAATTTCTTTATTCAGTTAACTTTATTTATTTATTTAATTAATTAACAAATTTGTGTGTTTTATATTTAATAAATAGTAATTATGTTATTGGTTTTATGCCCCTTTGAACTACTACGGCTTTTAGAGACGCCGGGTTGCCGGAATTTTGCCCCGAAGAGGACCTTTAACGTGCCAGTAAATTTACTGACACTGCTCCCTCACATTTACGCACCCTCAAATGCCAGCTGACTGTGCCAGGATACGATCCTGCAACCTTGGGCCCAGCAAGCGAGAACGTTACCGCTGAGCCATTCGCCTAGTCTATTGTTATATCATTTCATTCCCTTACTATATTTTTCTTTCTTTCTTTCTTTCTTTCTTTCTTTCTTTCTATCTTTCTTGCTTTCATGCTTTCTTTCTCGCTTTCTTTCTAACTTCAACTAAGCACGCAATCTCCATAGAAAAGTCCTGTATTAGCTCGTTTTACCTCTTCAGTCAGGAATTCTCTTGAATTGGTTATAAACGTGATATTTGTATGATTCTTTAGCCATCTTTCATACTATATTTACTGCCGGCCCAGTGGTGATGGGGTAGCGCGCCTGCCTCTCACCCAGGCCCTGGGTTCGATTCCCGGCTCTGTCAGGGACTTTTGAAACTGACATGAGGGTTGGAACGGGGTGTACTCAGCCTCGTAAGGAAAATTAATTGAGTAGCTGTCTGACAGTGAGGCAGCGCCCCGGTCACAAAAACCAAGATTAATGGCCGAGGGGAACCGATGCGCTGACCACGTGTCACCCCAATATCTGCAGGCCAATTGGCTGGGCAACGGCCATTAGGTAGGCCTAGGCCTTTCATGGGCTGTAGTGCCATAGGTTATATACAATTCTTACTACTCACCTGCGTCAATTACATTCCACTGTACTCTCCTCAAATGCTCTGTAGCAACTAAAACAAAACATGTTCTCCTCTCAACTGTTTCTCCATCTGAAACCATGGTAACAAGCACGGTATAGAACGCTGTCCTTTGCTGCAGAGCAAATTGACCACAGTCAAGGATACCTGTGTTATAAGCCATTTCACAACGTTTTGTGTGGTCCATGGCCAGCGTTTTACAACTTACTCGCCAACGAGACGTAGAGAATGAAGTATAACATATCAACTGAGCTCCTAAAGTGGAGATGTAGTGAGCTCTCTAGGGTGGTTTCGTTAAAGCTGATGGCTTACTACAATACATGAACTCCTGTTTGCATTAAACGTTTGCATATCATTAGTTTCGGTCCGGATATAATTGTATGGGTTTTGTACGTGTATATATAGACTCGTTATGCATACATTTTGTTTGTGTAGATTGTGCCTCAATATTAGGGATATAATCAATGATAAAGTTGGTACTTAAACATAGACGGGAACTAGAACAGCGGAACACTATAACAGCTAAGCCACAACGAATGAGATGCACGGGGATGAATACAGGATAACGAGGTCGCTGTTTTAATTGGAATGTCAATGATATGTTTCCCGGTCAAGGTGGGATTTTCTAGCCTCACATTTTCTCACTAGTATTGCGAATCTCTCTCGCTGTCTGTTTTAAAATATACACATCAAAAAACGTTTTGCATAACACTTGTTTTCCATGACGCAGATCATATGTGGGATTGCGGGCGAGGTTATTACAAAAGAGACGTCATTCTGACAAATCCTGCAGACTTTATTCATGTGTGAAAAGAAAATTACCAACAGGAAGATATTTGGCCTGTTAAACAGGGAATGGTATCTTGCCATCCTGTGACGTTTCAACAAGGAACATGGCCACCACGGGCGTCCAGCAGGACTCTTACTGGCCGTGGCACACCACAGATCAAGTTACCCAGATCCTCTTGAGGCAAGCGATCCCACTCTTCGATGGCGGCCTCCATTATTTCTTGGAGGGTTATGGGAGGGCATGGACGCTGAGTAATAGCACGCTTCAACATATCCCAGACATATTCGATACAGTTAATGTCTGGTGACATCGCAGGCCATTCTATTCGTGCAATGGTGGACTCCTGGAGGAAGTTTTGTACCACCACCTGTAGATGTGTTAAGTATATGCGAAACTGTTTTGATGTGTATGAATTGATAGTTTAATGATTATTTCAAAATCTACATGTTCGTAAACACATACATGGATCATTAATATATTAGTCGTGGACAGCTGGGTCAAGGTATTTTAGTCTATGTCCTATTTTAGGCCATGGATATTACAAAAACAAAATTTTACCATGTTGGTTAGAAAATAACAATCCCTATCGACTTACAATCATTCTTGAAAGATGTGAATGAGCGCCTATGAATACATTTATTCACAGAGACGTGAAATTTACCATGCCTACAAATGACTCTCATTAACATAGTTCCAGATGAAAGTAAAGAGAATAAAACCTTTAATCAAGGCTAATTAATATAATTATTATTTCTGATAGTACCAGTTTAGGCTATATTATGGCTTTCTTCAGAAAATAATGAACAATATTTTATAGCAACAATGAATTATTAGGTTGAAAGTACATAATTGAATAAGTTGTAATTCGTTGGCAAAGGACATTTCTTCAGACAATTATTAACGCTGTTGAGAAGAAACTGAGGAACCAACCAATATCTCTGCGGTAGATAAAATTTTGCGTGAAGAAGTAACAGACCGTTAGATTGTTACATATCAGTGTCGAAACCGTGTACAAGGACAGTGTGACCACAAGTATAAAATTGGTCCCTAAATGACGAGAAGGTTACCGTCCCCATAAGACAATAAAATGTTAAAAATATGCATAAAAGACGAAAACCAACGTTTATTAATACTTTTTCGCATTGAGGTGTATAAAATGAGGTCTGATCCTTCTACGAAAGCCTTCCGGCGTGCCGAGAGGGATTTCTTGTGTCGTACAGTGTAAATGTTTGGGAGCCCCGGGGGTAATGTGTTACTTGTTCAGCGCAAACAATTTCTTTCAGTGACACCCTCTGTAGATTTATTCGGTTTTCATTATTAATTCCATCCCGAAACTCTATGTAACGTTAAAGGATATGTACTTGGTAACCGTTGATGAAATATAGCTCATTAAATGTCTCACCATGTTAACACGTCCTGTGGTCTAGCAGGCGGTGGCTGCGGTTGTTGCTCAGAGTAATTGCTGCTCCATTTGTCCAAGAGGTGGACAAACATTGGCTGCCCAGTATATTTGTACCTTGTCATGGTGGCACATATGTGTGTGCTTATCGACCACCACAATCCACGCCATAATATATTTCTCTTTGAATATTTAAATTTAGAAAAAGGTTTACTTATTACTTAAATCGGATAAACTCCTCTAATTCCGTAATTATAAGTATTCTAGTTAGCTTTAAGGTGGAGGTAACTGAATAGTTGAACGAAAGAATTCCATTTATTACCATAAACTACTGAATCAATTGAATCGCTGAAAAGCATTAAGTCGAAAATGGTCATTTTTTTAACAATTAGTATTGTGAAGTATTGACCCAGGGGCCTTGGAACGGAATAGGATAGAATTAAGTCAGCCTTATGTTTAAGGGAGAAACCACTGCTACATGTAGTGCGATCAGAGGTGAAGAGCATTAAGTCAATGACTTGCTGCCTTACAGCGCCGTATTTCGTACTTAATGCTGGTCGTACTGTAAGATTCCCGCGTGTTACAGTGCTATTGTAAATTACATTTGTACAGGGTTTTGGTGGTTTTTATATTACAAATACATTTAAAAATAAATATCATGTGAAATATTCATTCTGGATGGCTTCATGCGGCACTTAACTGACCACGGAGCTGAAAGGCATTAAGTCGCGTTTCCAAAATTGATTTGAAAAATATGTTTATTGAATTAACATTGGTATTCCGCTAAAACAAATATAACCTGAATAGTGGCTTAAAACATAGAAGACTAATATAGTGTGTTTGTTAAGTTCTGTTCTGTCAATGACGTTTTATCTGTCTCCTGAAAAGTAGTGCAAACTGACTTAATACATTTCAGCCCCGGCCGATTCAATTGCTATGTAAATTAACCGACATTTACCTTTATAAGGTCAAATAGTTACTAAAAAGGGAATATTATTCACTGTTGGTTGCATGCTGAGCTTCCATGCCCAAGGTCATGGGTTCAAACCCGGCCGAAGTCGTCGGATTTTTTAAGAGCGTTAAAGATGCCTTCCTTCGGGGGGGGGGGGGGGGGGAGTAAAGCCGGCGGTCCCATGTCATAGATTTATGGCATGATAAAGAACATTTCACTAATTGCACTTGTGTGAAGCTAAATTATAGGTTATATTTCACTAACGTCCTTAGGTTCCAACGTTCGTCGCCAGGAGCCGACTGTGGTGGCATCTAGTAACAAAGTTCAGAACTAGTTGGTCGCCGACGTTGGCGTTTGGTAGCAAAAGTTAGAACTACTTGAAAATCGAATGTCTGCAGTCCTTACTTGGGGCGGGCATCAACTCCACCCGGGAATTCCAGTCAGGTAGCCAGGGTTACCTCAATTCCACCCGGTCCTCCAAGGGACCCAGAAATGAGTTCCTCAACTCCGCCCAGGCTTTTCCGCAATGACGTAAACAAATGTCATAACCCTCCTGCTCGCATACCAAGGGCCGTGTCAAACACCTTATGCAGCGCATGAGTAGAAAAAAATAGAAAACTTGGCAGACTTATGTAAAAGAATATTATGATTAATTTTAAATCACCACCACCAAGTCCGCTCAATCGTTATATCAGATATAAACATAATACAAAGAGCTACATATTAATCACTGTTGTTAAATAAAAATATGGTCAGGATATTTAATAAAATAAGAAAAATCAGCATCTTAAAATCACATAAATCTTTACTTCATTTCAAACTATACAAAATACTCTTGTTATTCCCTGACAATTGTTTGAGAAACACACTTCACAAGATCTAATCTACTCATTGTTTGGTTGGCGTACTGCATGAGCTTGTTTTCAATGAATTCTTTTCTCACACGACTATCCTTGTCTTTGCTCGACGCCCGCCCGCTGCTGTTAAGTAGAATGTACGTGTCTGTCTGTATCTGATGTAGGAACTTTAAAAAAATCAAATATATTTGGATAAGGTGTTGTACTTGTGTTGTCGTGTGGAAAGCAAGAATTCGCTCATGCGCTGCAGAAGGTGTTTGACGTTGACCCGGCCCTGGGTATGCGAGCAGGAGAGTTATGACATTTCTTTATGTCATTGGGGATAACCCCTTTGCCGACCCCTTGTCAAAGCCTGAGCGGAGTTGAGGAACTTATGTTTGGGTCCCTTGGAGGACCGGGTGGAATTGAGGAAAATCGGGCGGAATTGATGTTCGACTCTTACTTGAATTAAAAACAGATAATACACACTAATTTAGTCATCACAATTAACACCGGTTATCAGACGGATTCTACACACACCCAAAGTACTCGGGGCTACATGACCGCGTGTCGCAGCCCCTAAACTGAGGAACCAACCAACCAACATATTGGATAGGATTTCTAATGTTATTTCAACAATTTAGAGTCAGTTCTACTTTGGGAACTGGTGCCACTGGGAAGGAGATTCCAGTAATGGATGCGGTACTTAATAGTTGGATTGCTACTGTATTTCCTTCTCTTTACAAAATGACGAGTGCACAATCTTCTTTCCTATCGTCGAGAATTGCGTCACCTGTTCTTGTTTCCTCGATTTTGCTTTGCAAGAGAAGTTTGTCGAGGCTGGTTCTAATATGCAAATGATGAGAATGTTAGAGAGAGAATGTAATTAATCTTCATTTGGTGTGGCGGTTCGCATTTGAAGTGCCAGAGAATCCAAAAGCACCAAGGAATGCCACCAGCAAACCCCTGGTGCGTGCCTAAAGCTATTCAGCTGTTCTGACACCCTTCACACTTGGCTAGCTTGAGCCCAGGCCAAGTGGAAACGATTCACAAATTAGAGGCCCTGATTGAGGATTTTTTTTCTTAGGAACAGAAACTATACTGCGGTCTTAGACTAGTTCAACAAATTTCAGTTTTACCAGCAATTATATTATTAATAATAATAATAATAATTATTATTATTATTATTAGGCTATTATTTATACTACTGTAGGCCTACTTCACTCTCAGAAAATATGGCAAATATGTGGCAACTGTGCAAATTATGAGAATTCAGTGTCCTTTTTGATGTGTAACATCTTTCCACTCGGTTGCTGGATATTTTTGTGGGAGTGATTTTGAAAAATGGGACGGAAGTGGAACGGCCGGATGTGTGTAAGACGCACTACCGGCTGGATCGCATCCTTCCTGGCTGCTTTAGCTTTAGCTTTAGCTGCTAAAGCAGCCAGGATTTAGCAGCCAGGAGGGATGTGATCCAGCTGGCATTGGTACCATGTGAAATGTATATAACATACGGATTACTTCAAGGTTTGGAGGCGCCATTACAGATATTTCTACAATAAATCATCATCAAGTTGTCGTTCTTTGGTGAAAAAGTATTCAGTATATGATATTTGCTAAAAACAATTATGATTTATTAAGAGCCTGTGTTTCAATCTCTGGATAAAAGTGATGGGCATCCACTCCCCGAGCAACTTTGTTCAACACTTTCATACTGAACGATAAACGCTCATGCGAAATCTGGTGTCAACAGATTGAAACACAAACCTCATGTTAAAAGTTTTCGTATCAGTATTTAAATGATGATGCTCCTTATGAAACATTATAACTAGTAGGCAAAGCCGGTATTATGGTTCTGCACAATGGCTATTTAGATATTAACCCACATTGCAGTAATGCAGTGATCAATGTAATATATATCGATATATTTATACCGAAACTGGTCTAGCCTTTCATAGACCACTATAGGAATTCCCTTTACTGCCAATTAGGCGTATTCATAACTAATTTAAATCTCAATTCCACGCAGGAACATTATCGATAAAAAGCAAAATATTAATGGAGCATAAAAAATACTTCCATATTATTACCGGCACGTGAAAATGAGTTCCTGTCTTGTACTCTAAGTGTCTGTGGTTGTATTGGCTGCGTAGATAGCACCTTGGTCTGCGAATCATGAGGTCTCAGGCCCCAGTCCCGGCAATTATTTTGCCACCGGATTATCGATTTAAACGATATCTATCACAACATTATGCGTCATTTTAACAGAATCTATATGAAATTACGATTTATCTCATTTGAATTACAATAGTTTGCACCAAGCAGGAGTTGGGAAATTTGATTGTATAGAACATTATTTCTAGTAGTCTATAGCTAGGCTAGAGACTATGGTTTCATTCCTCCTCTTGATTTACAATATAATGTGTGATGTTAGTTCCAACAAGTGTGACAGTTGCACATCTCCAATTCAATCTATACATTCATCATAGTACCAGTATGAAAACGGAGCGTAAATTAACATTTTAAGAATGTCCAAGCTGTGTAGTATACGAGTAGGATAACATGTTACACATCATATGCGACTACTGTAAGGCTGGTATCTTTGTTTCTGAATTTCTGTTTGTAGTTTTCTGCTTAGATTTTGTTTTTGATTATTGCTTTGTGTTTGTTTTTTGCTTTCGATTACGATGTTTTTAATTTTTTCCTTTTTACTTTGTGTGGGCGTGGGGGGCTCGATCAAAATGAAACATAATCAATGAAAGAAATCAGCACGTTTTCGTTTTCGATCTTGATGGCATTTAATACGTTTTATTTGCATCCATCAATGTGCAAAAGCTTGAAAATGAACAGTGTTGCTTAAGCAAGTGTTAACTCTAGGTAACACTAAAAGTTTTTCACGAGTAAACAGAAATGTAATCGAATTAGTACACTAAGAATAAACGTACATAATTTCACTAATTACACTTGTGTGAAGGTAAGTTATAGGTTAGATTTGACTAACGCTCTTAGGTTACAACATTCGTCGCCAGGAGCCAACTGAGGTTGCATTTAGTAACCAAGTTCAGAAGTAGTTGTCGTTGACGGTGGCGTTTGGTAGCAAAAGTAGGAACTACTTGAAAATTGAACGTCTGCAGTCCTTACCTGAATTAAAAACAGATAACACAGACTAATACAGCCATCAAAATTAACATTGGTTATCAGACAGATTTTACACACACACAAAGTACACGGGGATACATGACCACATTGTCGCAGCCCCTAACCTGAGGAACCAACCAACCACTTTTTCCTTGAGTGCTGTTTATTACTACAATTTTATAATTGGACATTCAATCCCCAGTGGGCTTCACAGACATTCGCAGAAAGAAACACAACTGAAATTGAATGACAGTTGTCTACATTGTCAAGCAGACATGATATTCCCCGCGAATATTCACTCAATTATGTCCGGATGTACACGTCGTGGCACAGAAAATAATCCACTGATAAAGGCTACGCCCGAGCACCGTTACGACTGGAAACCCTTCAAACAAATACGTGTTGCGGCAGATATTATTGTGGGGAAACGATCATCATCCACATCAATAGAGTTGTTGTTTATGCACTTGGACATCGCCTTCAATATTATTCAGCTCCATATACTATACTCTTGTTTATGTATAAAAGTTGTCTGCCTGTAGTAGCTTGAGTGTATGTGTTAAACCCTTATGGGATAGTGGTCTGTATATTAACCACCAGTCATCAGGACAGTTTTTGCCTTCAAAGATGCTGATGGTAGAATCTTTAAGCCAAATTTCGGAGAATTTTCATGGCAAAGTGCTAGTATTTCTAAAAACCAAATATACCTACGCATCTACGTGACGTAATGTGTTGGATACAATTTAAAAAGAGTTAAAACTAAAAACATTAACAATTAAAGTGTAAAAATAAAATATAAATATAGAAATAACAATCGTAAAAATAAAAGTACAATAATAAAAGTAATATAAAAATTAAAATAATGAACATAACTATAAAATAATAGGAGAATAATTGTAAAAATCAAATCGAAATTAGTTAACTAATGAATTCAGTAAAAATATCAAAATTAAATCTGTAAGAGCATAAATTAAAAATAAATATATAAACATTAATTATAGAAACAAAAAATACATTATTAATAATTATAATAACTATAATAAATTAAAATGTAAAAACACATAAAAAATGTTTTGCCCTATAAAAGGTTAAGGCTAGGATTTGGAATGAGGTGGCCGTGGTCTATTAGCCTGGAGTGGGAAGGGAAACAACGGAAAGCCATTTCTAGGATGGCTGAGGTGAGAGTAGAAACAATCTCTTCTTAGTTTTGCCTCTCGAGGCTAAGTGAACCTTGTTCCAACACTCAGAAAAGAATTAAATGCCTTGGCAAAGCCGGGCTTCGAACCCGAAGCTCAAGGATAATTTCTGAAAGAGATAGGTGATGGGAAGAGTAGTAAAAAGCCAAAACTTAAGTCTCTTTTGTATTATTCTCATTGGACGAGTTTCATTATTTATTACCTTTATTTATATGGATGGTAGATCCTCCGTGGCTTAGGCGGCAGCACGCCGGCCTATCACCGCTGGGTCCGTGGTTCAAATCCCGGTCACTCCACGTGAGGTTTGTGCTAGACAAAGTGAAGGCAGACAGAATTTTCTCCGGGTACTCCGATTTTCCCTGTCACAATTTCATTCCTGCAACACTCTCCACTATCATTTCATTTCATCTGTCATTCATTTAATCATCACCCCAGGAGGAGGCTTCGGCAGCCAGCACAGTTCATATCCTCGCCGCTAGATGAGGGGCTTCCTTCATTCCATTCTCTGACCCGGTCGACCGGAAGCAGGCTGTGGATTTTCATTTATATGGACGGTCTTGTCACCCTAACTCATCGCTAGAGCTCTGCGCGGATAACCAAAATGTTATCTGCATCCGCCCCGCATCCGCACGACTGTTATCAGCATCCGCCCCGCAACCGCACGACTGTTATCCGCATCCGCCCCGCAACCGCATGACTTTTATCCGCATCCGCCCCGCATCCGCACGACTGTTATTCGCATCCGCCCCGCATCCGCACGACTGTTATCCGCATCCGCCCCGCAACCGCATGACTTTTATCCGCATCCGCCCCGAAACCGCATGACTTTTATCCGCATCCGCCCCGCAACCGCATGACTTTTATCCGCATCCGCCCCGCAACCGCACGACTGTTATCCGCATCCGCCCCGCATCCGCACGACTGTTATCCGCATCCGCCCCGCAACCGCATGACTTTTATCCGTAGTCGCACGTTTGTTATCTGAATCTACTGGCATCTCAATATTATTGATGTGTAACATCTTTCCACAAGCTTGCTGGATATTTTTGTGGGAGTGATTTTGAAAATGGGACGGAAGTGGATCGGACGGAAGTGTGTAAAACAGCTGGATGGTATCCCTCCTGGACTTTCATCAACACACAATACTCTTTTTTATTTACACACTAATAATACATAACAATTCGAAGACTCTCTTTTTTTCTTCACTGCCTACTTGATATTTCTACTCTCGCACTGCCTTCTTGATACTCTGTTGCTAATCATATCAATATGACTTATTTTAACAGAATCTATATGAAATTACGTGTTGGTCTGTGAATTAAGTGATCCGGGAACTGGGCAAGCCTTTCATGATCTACTGCTGTGCTCATTGCATTTATTCGCAAGTAGGCCTATTTATAAGGATTTTAAGTTTATGAGCGGTGTTGCGTCTATTAATCTAGTTGATCCATATCGTATTCTTTATTTAGGCTCGTTCAGGGGGGAAGCTACAAATCATCTAATAAAATGAGTTCCGTATTATAAACTACAATATCTGTAAAACACTCCCTTTTACAATAGATTAATATTTGTGCCAATAACCTTATAAAATACCGGTGTATCAACAATTTCACGTGAGGTTTCTTCTATGTCAGATGTTACACATCTATGTGACTACTGTAAGGCTCATAACGTTTTTTTAAATTAGTTGGTTGGTTGGTTCCTCAGTTTAGGGGCTGCGACAACGCGGTCATGTAGCCCCGAATACTTTGGGTGTGTGTAGGATCTGTCTGATACCGGTGTTAATTGTGATGGCTGTATTCGTGTGTGTTATCTGTTTTTAATTCAAGTAAGGACTGCAGACATTGAATTTCAAGTAGTTCCTACTTTTGCCGCCAAACGCCACCATCAACAACTACTAGTTCACAACTCGGCTACTAGACGCCACAATAGTCAGCTCTTGGCGACGAACGCAGGAACCTGAGCGTTGTTTAACCTATAACTAATTTAGCCTCACACAGGTGTAATTAGTGTGAGGTTCATTAACATGCCATACATCTATGACATGGGACCCTGGCTTTACTTCCCCTCCGAAGGAAGGCATACTGAGGGATTTTTAACGCGGAAGGCATACTGAGGGATTTTTAACGCTCTATAAAGATCCGACGGCTTCGGC
This sequence comes from Meconema thalassinum, assembly GCA_946902985.2. Lineage (NCBI taxonomy): Eukaryota > Metazoa > Arthropoda > Insecta > Orthoptera > Tettigoniidae > Meconema > Meconema thalassinum. The sequence continues at coordinate 452,172,285 of OX336393.1, read as the reverse complement.
CGGGTTTGAACCCGCTATCTTGGACATAGAAGCTCAGCATGCTACCAACTACGCCACCGACGCCGCTTATTTACATTAGATAAAGCGTAAAGTATTAAATTTAGACATTTGAAGAGAAAGTCGTTTCCCTAGGCTGAGAGTGTCATGTGCTATGTTATACAGCCAGCACTGCAACCCTTTTCAGCTCGGAGTGTTAATTGTGCTAATTGTGTTAATTGTGCTTAACAACAAATTGAATGGGATTTTTTATGAGAAAAACACAACGGAAAAATATGATATGTCTTAAACATCCAGATCCTAGCAATGATATTCAACAAGTTCGGTTTGTATTCTAAAAACTATCCGCAAATTTACTCCAAATATTATCCGCTGCTTATCCACTATCCGCACAGCCACGCAAACTATATCCGCAGACAGAATATCTGCTTCCGAGCAGGGCTTTACTCATCGCCTCTGCCGCCACACCCATGCGTTTCAAGGGTTATGTCAGTTCTCGGTAACTATTCAAATTTCTAAATAAAATTACTAACTTCATGGTGATTTTTCTTTTCTGGAAATAGTGACTATGAGGTAATAAAAGTTGGCAACACTGAGTTAGATGGTAAGATTTAAACATCAAACTTTAATAAATCGATCAATGAACTCTTTCAACACTGCCCTTTTGTGGTTTCAAACAACAAATATCGGCCGTGTTTGGGCGTTACATTCATCGGGCTTGAGCTGTCAATGGAAATGATAGATCTTCTCTCTTGTACTTGACGTATATTCCTGCCAGGTAGCAGCACCACCTGCTGTGATGTCGGCGAGGAGAGGGGGGTGTAACTAGTGGTTAGTAATACAGGAAGTTACAACTGGACGAGTCAGAAGTGGAGGATTAAAGTGAGAACAAACAGGGTCAAGTAGGCTACGAACTTGAAGTTGAGTAATTATTATTCCTTACTTGTTTCACCATACGTTGATTTATTTATAGGTGAAGGACATCTTGGTCATCAGTCCTTTTTACTTGTGTGTTTGAGTCTTAAATATTTCGACTGGTTTGATGACGCCTTCCATGCTTCGCATCCCTGAGCTAATCGTTTCTTCTCTACATAGCTACAACACCCTGCATCCTAGGTAATCGGTTTAACATATTCTGACCTTGGTCTCCCCTTACAGTTCTAATCCTCGACCCTTCCTTCTATAACTAGACTATAGTCTTTCCGTTTGTCCATGACACCCAGGATTAAGGGACTTCTCGGAACTCAACTGACGTCACTCACTCACCCTCTCGGACCAGCCGGGGGCGAACAATGACTCACCTACTGGCGCTGTCCCACAGCACTAAAACTTTTCTTATTTCAAGTCTCAATTTACTATTTTCAGGTTCCTAGAATTCTACATAAAATTCTAAATAAAGTGAGTCCAAATCGGATTTCTTACTTCTTAAACTGTAGTTTATTACATGTCATTTATGGTTGTATTGCAAATGAAAATCCACAGCCTGCTTCCAGTCGACCGACCGGGACAGGGAATGGAATAAATGAAGCCCCCATCTAGCGGCGAGGATATGAACTATGCCGGCTGCCGAAGCCTGTCACACTCCCCTTGGGCAATGATTAAATGAATGACAGATGAAATGAAATGACAGTGGAGAGTGTTGCTGGAATGAAATTTGTGACAGGGAAAACCGGAGTACGCGGAGAAAAATCTGTCAGCCTCCGCTTTGTCCAGCACAAATCTCATATGGAGTGACCAGGATTCGAACCACGGACCTAACGGTGAGAGGCCCGTGTGCTGCCGCCTAAGCCAAGGAGGCTCTCCTGTATTGCAACTACTAGTTTAAAAATGTCAAACAAAGTTATGACCGACTATCAGACCGTGGATATCAAGAATTTCAGTCGCGTTTGGACTCATTTTCTTTACAATTTTATGTAGAATTCAAAAAACTTGAAAATTGTAAATTTAAACTTGAAATAAAAAGTGTTAGTCCTGTGGGATAGCGCCAGTAGGTGAGTCATTGTGCGCCACCGGTTGGTCCGGCGAGCGGCTCTGGAGGGTGAGTGAGTGACGTCAGTTGAGTTCCGAGAAGTCCCTTAATCTTCTGGGTATCATGGCCAAACGGAAAGACTATAACTTTGCTATTCCTGGGTGTCTTAGTGTATGTCCTACCAACCTATCTCTTCCCTTCATTAGCAGTCACCAGACACATCTGTCAACTCCCAATCGTCTTAATACTTACAGTATGGGTGAAAATATTTATCTGATAGCGTCTGTTATTATGGTGTCTGTGGTGTTTCTATAGAGTAATTATGCACAGCAATTAGTAGCAACCCGTCCCTTTCTCGTTTTTTGACTGGCAGCTTCGCTTAGCGATAACGTTCTCGCCTGCTTGGCCCAAGGTTTCAGGATCACAGCCAGTTGGCATTTGAGGGTGCGCAAATGCAAGGTAGCCGTTTCAGTAGATTTTATGGCACGTTAAATATCCTCTTCGGGAAAAAATTCCGGTACCCCGGCGTCTTTAAAAGCCGCAGTAGTTAAAAGGGACGTAAAACCAATACCATTATTATTAGTACGAGCTGTACCCGGCATGCGTTGCAATGCCAATCAAAGAAAGTGTTGGCGTTGAAATTCTGTTTCTTGAAGTGCTTTTGGATACACAACATGTTTTTCAATTTCCGTTAACTGCCTCTAAGCTATCGTAAAATGGATTTTCTAATTTAGAAAAATTCGTGGGAGCGTGCACAACAACTTTCAAAAGTTTCATCGCAATCGGATGAATGGCATATGAACGTATACGGGATTTTGTTTGAACGATTCGTGCGCTGTCACTCATTAGTTGAATCTACTCGTACGCTACCTATTGAGAAATGGATTTACTAAGTCGAAACCCTACCCTGGCGTGTACACAATAACTCATCAAAGTTTCATCACAATCGAAGAAGGTTATTTGAACGCATAGGGGATTTTGTTAAAACGCTTCGCGCGTCGTCACCCATTTGTTGCATATACTCGTGCGCTACCTATTGCGAAATGGATTTACTAAGTCGAAACCCTTCCCTGGCGTGTACACAATAACTCATCAATGATTCATCGCAATCGGATGAATGGTATATGCACGTATACGGGGTTTTGTTTAAACGATTCGTGCGCTGTCACTCATTTGTTGAATCTACTCGTGCGCTACCTACTGTAAAATGTATTTACTAAGTTAGAAACCGTCACGTAAGTGTCCACAACATCTCACCCAAGTTTCATCGCTATCGGACTAATGGGATATGAAGACATAGGGGACTGTATTGAAACGCTCCGCGTGTCGTCGTTCATTTGTCGAATCTACTCGTGTGCTACCTATTGTGAAATGTATTTACTAAGCCAGAAACCTTCCTTGGAGTGTCCACCATATTTCACCCAAGGTTCACCGCTAACGGCAGAATGGTATATGACCTTATACGGGACTTTGTTGAAACGCTTCGTGCGTCGTCCCTCATTTGTTGAATCAACTTGTGCGCTGCATATTGTATAGTGGATTTACTAAGCCAGAAATTTTCCATGACGTGTACACAACATCTCACCCAAGTTTCATAGCTACGGACGAATGGTACATGAATGCATACGGGACTTGGTTGAAACGCTTCGCGTGTCGTCGCTCATTTGTTGATTCTACTCTTGCGCTACATATTGTAATATGGATGTACTCAGCCAAAAACCTTCCCTGGAGTGTACACAACATCTCACCCAAGTTTCATCGCAATCGGATGAATGGTATGTGAACTTACACGGGACGTTGTCGAAACGCTTCGCGCGTAGTCACTCATTTGTTGAATATAAACGTGCGCTTCGTATTGTAAAATGGATTTACTTAGCCAGAAACCTTTCCTGGAGTGTACACTACAATTCACCAAACATTTATCACTATCAGACGAATGGTATATGACTTTATACGGGACTTTGTTGAAACGCTTCGCGTGTCATCGCACATTTGTTGAATCTACTGGTGCGCTACCTATTGTAAAATGTATGTACTAAGCCAGAAACCTTCCCTGGAGTGTACACAACATCTCACCCAAGTTTCATCGCTATCAGATGAATGGTATATGAAATTATATGGGACTTTGTTGAAACGCTTCGCGCGTCGTCGCTCATTTGTTGATTCTACTCGTGCTCTACCTATTTTTAAAGGGATTTACTAAGCTAGAAACCTTCCCTGGAGTGCACACAAAATCTCAACCTAGTCTCATCGCTATCGGACGAATGGTATATGAACGCAAACGTGACTTTGTTGAAATGCTTCGCGCGTCGTAGCTCATTTGTTGAATCTACTCGTGTGCTGCCTATTGTAAAGTGGATGTACAAAGCCAGAAAATTTCCCTGCAGTGTACACAACATTTTACGCAAGTTTCATAGCTATCGGACGAATGGTATATGAATGCATACGGGACTTTGTTGAAACGCTAGGCGTGTCGTCGCTCATTTGTTGAATCTACTCGTGCGCTATCTACTGTGAAATGTATTCACTAATTTTGAAACCTTCACGTAGTGTACACAACATCTCAACCAAGTTTCATCACTATCGGACGAATGGTATATGAACACATACGGGACTTTGTTGAAATGCTTCGCGCATCGTCGCTCATTTGTTGAATCAACGCGTGCGCTACCTATTGTAAAATGGATTTACTAAGTCAGAAACCTTCCTTGGAGTGTACTCAACATCTCACCCAAGTTTCATCGCAATCGTACGAATGGTATATGAACGCATAGGAGACATACCCACAGACAGACAAACTATCACGTAACATTGATTTTTATATATATTGGAGTGCACACAAAATCTCAACCTAGTCTCATCGCTATCGGACGAATGGTATATGAACGCAAACGTGACTTTGTTGAAATGCTTCGCGCGTCGTAGCTCATTTGTTGAATCTACTCGTGTGCTGCCTATTGTAAAGTGGATGTACAAAGCCAGAAAATTTCCCTGCAGTGTACACAACATTTTACGCAAGTTTCATAGCTATCGGACGAATGGTATATGAATGCATACGGGACTTTGTTGAAACGCTAGGCGTGTCGTCGCTCATTTGTTGAATCTACTCGTGCGCTATCTACTGTGAAATGTATTCACTAATTTTGAAACCTTCACGTAGTGTACACAACATCTCACCCAAGTTTCATCGCTATCGGACGAATGGTATATGAACACATACGGGACTTTGTTGAAATGCTTCGCGCATCGTCGCTCATTTGTTGAATCAACGCGTGCGCTACCTATTGTAAAATGGATTTACTAAGTCAGAAACCTTCCTTGGAGTGTACTCAACATCTCACCCTAGTTTCATCGCAATCGTACGAATGGTATATGAACGCATAGGAGACATACCCACAGACAGACAAACTATCACGTAACATTGATTTTTAGCCTACTTTTCACATTTTGCAAAAATGAGGAAAAAGTAGACTTATGAGATCGATCCGGGAAAATGTGTGTCTGTCTGTCTGTCTGTCTGTCCTTCTGTCTGTCTGTCTGTCTGGCTGTGTGTGTGTCCCCCCCTATCAACTCCTAAACGGCTGCAGCAATCAAAACCAAATTTAGTATGAGTAAAGTTATGGACCGGAATATCTCACGTCGATATTTGAAAATGATGTCAGTGCTACCAACTGCTGAAAATACGCACTAGAAATTTGAGCTCCATGTTGGATATCTTGCAAGGTATGCATGGGAGCTATTCCAAAATTGGCACACATGTAGATAAGACTATTTCAGATTAATTTCCAGGAGGCCAACCATGACGGTGTTGCCAAAATAATGTTATGCCTTCTGATAGGTTCAATGTTTAAATGCATATAACTTTTACACTATCAATTGGATTTCAACCAAATTTTGTATGTAATATCTGTACATTAACAGATATGACTGAGCGTATTCTTAAGACCACCAGGGCTGCCAACTGTTTATAATTACTCTCTCTATTTTTTCATCCAAATACCTATATATCAGAAAGTATGCAAGCCAACAGCTTTAAACTATGCACACGTATATTCTGACATTTTATATTAATTTGGAGTAACTTATATATGTCAGTTCTACCAACATGATTATAAACCTGCTGATAGTACCAATTTTTAAATACATGTAACTTCTATACTATCAGTTGGATTTCAACCAAATTTCGTATGTGCTATGTGTACCATAACAGATATTACTATTATTATTGTTAAGAACAATCAGGGCTGCCAACTGTTAATAAATGCTGTCTATATTTTTTTAACCCTAATATCAATATATCAGAAAGTATGCAAGCCAACAGCTCTATACTTTGCACACGTATAGCACCTGACATTCTAGATTAATTTGGAGTAATTAATACAAGACAGTGCTGCCAACATGATTCTATGCCTGCTGATATGTCCAATTTTAAAATACATGTAACTTCTAAACTAACAAATGGATTTCATCCAAAATTGGCACAACAAGATATCATAATAATTCAGATTATTTCTGACCAGCACACGCATGGTATTGTTGGCAACATGCTTTTACGCGTGCTGATAGATCCAGTGTCTAACTGCATGTAACGTCCATTGGACGTCAACCAAATTTCGTATTCTGTACCTTAAGAGGTGGAACTAAGAATATGTTCAGTCACCAGGGCTGCCAACTGTAGTGCTCTATTAGGCTACATTATACCAGGTATATTTTGAACTAATTAGATATTTCGATATTACCAACTTAATTTCGTCATTATTCTAGATAGGTTCATATACTGTAGAATAATCATTGGCATGAAAAGTAGGCTGTATAGTTCTTCACGGAACTTCTTGTTATATATATAGATTATTACCTTCTCGCGTCATTACACGAGTGTGTTCCCTCGTTGCTTTATTTAGTGGTCAGGGACATCTTGGTCATCAGCCGTTTATACTTGAGAGTGAAACGATTTTTCTGATAGCGTCAGTTATTATGGTAACTGTGATTTTTCTATAGAGAAATTCTGTTTTTACTAACTACCAGCCCCTTTCTCATTTCATTACTTGATTGCGCTCTCTCGTTGCTTTATTTAGACTTCAGGGACATCTTGGTCATCAGTCCTTTCTACTTGTGTGTGAAATATTTGTGTTTTAGCATCTGTTATTATGGTAACTGTGATCTTTCTATACAGAAAGTATATGAATAGTAGTCACCCGCGCCGGCGTCGCAGGGAAGTGGCTAATAATTTGCCTGACGTAGAAGTGGATAACAACGGAAAATCACTTTCACGATGGCTGAGGTTAGAATTGAATCTGGCACTCGTCATGAGGTGGCCTGTCAGCAGTAGAAGGCATAGATTCCCTAAATGGCTCAGCATTCAACTGAGCACTTGGGCAGGTAATTTTAATCGATATATTTCAATTATCGTATAATCGATAAATCGAAGCAGAAAAATCTATTAAATGTTACAAATAACATATAATCTATTGAACGTTTAATCAATTAATGGATCAATTGGTATATCGAATAATAGATTAATGTTGTTTTGACGATTAAATCGATGGTTTTCGCTCCCTTCACTAGGTTACGCTCTCACGGAAGCAAAACGTACATTTTAATAACAATAAAGGAAGGAAGCTTGTAGTTTAACGTGACCGTCAATCTCGAGATCATGAGTCACGGGACCTCCTTTTAACGTGGAATCCGAACCACAGGACATGGCATTTCAAATTTAAATAACATTAATATATTGTATCATATAATTTTAAGTGGGCCTAATGTACCTTCTTTGTGAATACTATGCTCAAACAAAGATATGTTCCTGTCCTAAATTGTAAACATTGAACAAGAATTCAAAATCTTTGCCGAAAACTCTTCTTCTTCTTTTTTTTGAAAGCCTACCCAATTTGATTTATTGTTGTCCTTCCACAGTCACAGACTCCTATTTGGTTATTGTTAACATAAACAAGGAAGGGCACTTTGTATATTTAGGCAGAAAGTAACCTTCATAGCTTTTACATCATTCCGAAAATACGCGTAACTCAATATAAGCGATGATCTCCCATTTAAACTTATTTTCTTATCTCGTGTATATTAAACAATCGTATCTTCGGATAATCGATTAATCATTTTTGATCAATTTGAAATTATTCGATTAATCGATTAACGAAACAGAGCTTATTACCACCCTAGTCGATAGGACCTATTCATTATAAGAAATGTAAATCCACAGCCTGCTTCCAGCCGACCGACCGGGTCAGGAATGGAATGAATGGAGCCCCCATCTAGCGGCGAGGATATGAATTGTGCCGGCTGCCGAAGCCTGTCGCACCCCTCTGGGGCAATGTTTAAATGAATGACAGATTAAATGAAATGATAGTGGAGAGTGTTGCTGGAATGAAATTTTGACGGGGAAACCGGAGTATCCGGAGAAAAACCTGTCTGCCCCCGTTTTGTCCAGAACAGATCTCACATGGAGTAACCTGAATTTGTACCACGGACCCAGTGGTGAGAGGCCGGCGTGCTGCCGCCTAAGCCACGGAGACTTCAGGACCTATTCATTGTAATATACTTTATTCATTGATTAGTTCCGGTGTTAGGCATCCGAATGGATAAAGTAAAGACTGGTGGCTTCGGTGGCAGCATGCTGAGCTTCAAACCAGACCGAAGTCGGCGGTTTTTTAAGAGCGTTAAAAGTCCCTCAGTATGCCTTCATTCGGAGGGGAAGTAAATCTGGCGATCCCATGTCATAGGTTTATGGCATGAAAAACAATCTTCCACTAACTACACTTGTGGAAGCTAAAATTTGTAACGCTATATTAGTTCCAACGTTCGTCACCAGGTACTGAGTGCGAAGGCATTTAGTAGCCACGTCCGCAGCTATATGTCGTGGACGGTTGCATTTTGAAGGAAAAGTAGAAACTACTTGAAAAAAATAATCGACTGCAATTCTTCTACCTGAATCACAGATAACACACACTAATACAGCCATCACAATTAACACCGGTTATCAGACAAATTCTACACACTGCCAAAGTACACGGGGCTACATCACTGCGTTGTCACAGCCCCTAAACTGAGGAACAACCAACCTACCTAAGTAAAGACTCTTAAATGATTGTTTATGGTGAAAAAATGCATGAGATATTTTCAATCTGAAACTACTACTTATAGAATTACAAACAAATTAAAGTGGAACTTAAGTCGTATTGACCCATCCAGAGTAGAAAGGTTAAGCATGTTGGAAGTGGGTGAAGCAGAGGGAAGGGAACAATACAGGAATTGGGGCAATGTAGCGGTCAACGAGCGAAGTGTGTGTGGGGGAGTATCTTGCTGATTTCCATGTCGTGCGCATGGTTCCTGTCATTTTGTTTTGTTGTAAGAGGGCTTAGCTTGCAGTTAACTACGGTTGTGTTTGTCAAGCTTTCCTCGAACATGTTCAACTATCGCCTGGGGATTAAGTATTCATGAAAGTTCTTCGTAATCTCAACCCTCGCGTCCCCCAACCCTCCCTGCCCAACTCCCTACCACCACCTTTGATGGCGGGAAAGTTTTCATAGCATATGGTAATCCAGATCCTTTGATCTTTAGTTAAGATCAGGTAAAAAATACTATTTGTATAGCTATATCCCAAATGTAGATGCTATTTGATAATAAAAACAAGTAGTTCCGTGAAGAACTAAAGCCTAGTTTCATATATCTTACTCAAGTTAATTGCCTCTATCAATATACAACATTTCTGTTTGATTGCTGTAATAGATATTGAGAACCGTCTAAATATTCCCGATGGTCGCCATGTTGGAATTTTATCTATGTAGGTCTTAGATTTATGTACTGTTACATGAAGAAGATTATTGTGTACGTGTAGTATTCAAACTTCAATCGCATGTTTAGGACACAAGAAGTAAAAACGAGATTTTAAAATTTCGCACAGCTGCCATCGTGTGGTTATGGAAACAATTGAAAAAAAAAAGATGCCAGTGGATTAACATTTGTATAAGGATTTACATTACCAAAAGTCACTGCACTCGGATGGTTAAATTGCGAGAAACGTCCGTGTGAATATTTATAATTTGCGTCGCCGCCATATTGGATTCGTGATCACCAGGTTATTAAAAGTCCCATAGATGAACTTATATGCATAGTCCCAATGAACATTAAAAAAAATGAGTTTGATTGCTGTAATACATTCGTAGATATTGAGAACCGTCTAAATATTTCGGATGGTCTCCATGTTGGATTGTTTATGTATAGGCCATAGAGGCATGTACCATTAAAGGAAAATTATTGCGTACGTTCATTATTCAAACTTTCACTTCCATGGCATGTTTACGACACAAGATATAAAAACTTAATTTTAAAATTCGCACAGCCGTCATCTTGAGGTTATGTAGGCTAAACAATTGAACTAAATTAGATACCAGTGTATAACAATGTGTATAAACATTTAGTGTACCAAGTTTCATTGCGTTTGGATCATTAAATCGCGAGGAAAGTATATTTAAAAAATTCAACATCGCTTGGCCGCCATGTTCGTTTTGTTGTTAACCGGTTTTTGAAAGTCTCATAGATGAACTTCCAGTAGTGCCCTTTATCTCCGTACAAATTTCATGGTGATACCGGTAATAGTTTCAGAGATATAGAATGCCAGTGAAATATTTCGCACAGCCGCCATCTTGAGGTTATGTAAACAATTGAACGAAGTTAGATGTTGGTGCTTTACAATGTGTATAAATATATACTGCACCAAGTTTCATTGCGTTTGGTTTGTTAAATCATGAGAAACTTCTATTTAAAAGTCGCAACTTCGCTTGGCCACCATGTTGGTTTTATAGTTACCGGGTTTTCAAAGTCACATAGGTGAATTTCTTGTAGTTTCCTTTATAACCGTACAAAATTCCTGGGCGATATCGGTAATAGTTTCGGAGATATTGATTGCTGGTGAAATATTTCGTACAGCCGCCATGTTGGATTATACAGGGTGCTTTTTAAAAGTTTTATTAAGTTGCTAGCTCACCACGTTAGTGTGTAAGTGCTATCCTCTTGTAGGAGACCTCTACCCTACATGGAGAAACAAGGTAATATTCCATACTCCTGAATATCACAACTTAGAAAAAATACTAACAGATCCTTTCATGCATGATTTATGGCACCAAATCTACACCAATTTGAGTGATACCAATGTAATGATTATTGGTGGAAATGTTATTTTAACTGAGGACTGACGTTTTTTGTTTCTGGTCAAAAGAGTTGAAATACTGGTACCTGAAGTGTTCCCACCAGAAAGTGGCACTCCCATCGGGGCAGTAACGTGCCAAGCCACAACTTTCGGTGACATGGCAATAATAAGTAGTAACTTTTGACTCTAAAGATAGTATCTCAAGAGAAATTATATCTGTAGATCGAGCAGAATGAATGAAAAAAATTGAAAGCTATTAGTACAGCATACCTATGATTGGTACGAACTCACTCTTCTGTCCCGACTCTTTCATTTAAGTCATACTTTTCACGGGGTACTTTGACAAAAAGAAGCAGTTAATTTTCAAGAAAATATTAAAAAATGAGAACAAGAACAAAAATAAAATCATAACGAAACGATGCGTGACGTGACGAGACGAGGTGTGAAGTTAAGTGACGTGAAGGATTACACACATTTCGTATAATTACACGCCAATTGGCAACACTGTAAAATACATTAACGTTTAAAATCTTCCTCTATTCTCTTTAGTACAATTCCTAATGTCCAGTACTTTATTACTAGATGAAAATGCCCAGCATTCTCTTAGGATTGGTCCTTAATAGCGATTAACTTATAACACGAAGCTAATATTGCGACCAGAGCCAACTAACCGCTAGCCGAAAAGCAATTTAAAGAGTTCTTGTTGTGTTCTTGGTTATGTGTCGCATGCACTGTGTCATTGTGTTAGCTGCACTAGTCTGAGTATTTGATTTGATTAGAGTGAGTCGTTGACTTAATTTAAGACACCATCCGGGCATTTACCTACAATAGCTGGGGGAAAGATAGAAAATAACTTCTAGGATGGCTGTGGTGGAAATCTAATCCACTTCTTCTCAGTTCTGCCTCACAAGGCCGAGTGAATCCCGCTCGAGACCCCAGACCAGAATTAAATATTTGGGTTTCAAATCCATGCCATGCTAACCACTACGCCACGAGATGGAAATCAAAGAGTTAGTAACACTGTCCAGAACACAATGGTCATGCCCATTATTGTCTCAAGCCTTTGAATGTAAACAACAGCAATAATAATTGATTTGTGGTTCAAGAAGGCGCTATTCTTAAAGGGTTTCCACTACACTCGAAAACAGGGAATACTCAGGGATTTTTTAAATCCTGGAAAACTCAGGGTATTTTAATGAAACTCAGGGAATTTTAATTTTACAAGATCCAACCTTGAATAATTCGAAATTAAGCATTTAAATTTTGATGGACGAAAAGTAGCCTATATTCTGGTGATGATTATTGTAGATGTATGTTCGTACTGACGTTAAATCAGTAAGCTCTCGTTTCTTGCAAGATAGAGCACACAATTACATGTGTAGACTGTGTAATTGTATGTAAATGTGTAACGGTAAGATTTTTGACAGCATTACTATTGACGATCTACGATCAATACTCGCAAGTACACTCGTTTTTCAGGATGAAAATTTTAAGAATTGGCATAATATAGAAATATATATATTGGCCTTTTAAACTTTGTCATGTTACCCTTTATTGTGTGAGCACTTTTTAATTGTTTTTAAGTACAAACTGTTTTATATATTTAGTAGCAACCCACACCGGCATCGCCCGGGAACAGTTATGAATGCATTACGTGATAAGCGCTTTTTCCTCGATGTCAATAAACTACGACCTATATCCGTTTTACGTCTCGGCATGATGGGTTAAAATCACTGACTAGACTATTAATTATATTATCATGGAGATGCATGTGCAACGAAATCTTGTCAGACGTAATTTAAGAATGGCAAGGACCATGAAACTCAAATTAATCCCCTTTCCGTCCAATCTTAACTTGACTGTGTATTTTTCGGAACGAAAAGTTCATAGGCAAAATGAAGAAAAGCCGAGTTGCACTTCCAGGGAAACTCCAAACACAACCACTCTTCCCTGAAATCTTAACACGACTCAACGGTTCCCTGCTGGTGTAATAGGCTTGCCCGCTAGCTTGACTGTAACTGGGGAGATAGGCACACCCCTGGCTCTCTCGTAAACTGTCGCCTCAGTAACTGAATGGAGATTGTTGGAAGAAATGGAAACGTAAAATCACTTATAGTGGGTGATGTATTGAAGATAGACATATGCTCTCGCGGACTCTTTTGTAGAACGTGTCATGCTGTACAATTCTTACACTCATAGTATGTAGATATTTTTAACGGTTTGCCCAGCGTAGGCTTAAAAAGCGCACGGACGACAGGTCTTTTTTTCTACTTTTTCACTAAAATCGTTACTGCTTGGCTTTCGTTGATCATAAATAAATAATTTTCTACAGTACATAAACCTTCCTCGAGATATCCTTTACAGAATGGTGAAAACTGCATCAAAATCCATCCAGTGGTTCTCGAGATTACCATTGACATCATACAATCGGGGACTTCGTTTTATACTAAGTATATATATACTCGTCTTTTAACTTTGTCATGTTACCCTTTATTGTGCGAGCACTTTTCGAAATGCTTTTTAAGTACAAACTCTGTCTTATATATTAATTTAGTCTATTATGGTCACTACTGTTACTCAGGGAATTTTCTGATTCATCCTGGAAAAATCAGGGAATCGTCAGGAAAGTCAGTTGGTTTTGGCAGACATCCTGAATATATTTTAACAAACAGCCGGTGCTCATCATTAAACTGTATTTTTGTTCTTCAAATTACAGCGAAGTTCCTTAATTGCAGGAGAGTTCCCATAAGCTTGTTTCACCTTTGCTTTGTATGTGACTGCAGTGATGTGACAATACGTGATTTAACTTGTGCACAGTTCCATTAACACAAGTGCAATGCTAATGAACTGGGCGCTCCAAGTTAATGATGGTACTCAAGAATAACAGCGCGTTATTTGTCACCTGTTGAAATGTGTTTGGTCTCAAGTTGCTGGCACTAACAACATGCACCTCCATTTCTGTCTCAAGGTTTTGGATTTTCAACTAATACAGTGCTTTGTTCCAAACCTTGAGGGCGATGTTTATTTTATTTCGAATGGCAAAATGAGGTTGCGTTATGGCAAATAATTGAATTGAAAATAGACACATCACATTAGGCTTAAAATTTATAATACGAAGGGTGGAGTAGCATGTAGCATGCTGAACTGCTATACCCAAGATCGTGGGTTCAAAGACGGCTGAAGCCGCCGGTTTTTTTAAATAGCGTTAAAATCCTTCAGTATGCCTTCCTTCAGAGGGGAAGTAAAGCCGGCAGACCCATGTCATAGATTTATGGCATATAAAAGAACCTACCTCTACAATTCTTAGTGTGTAGCTACATTTTTAGTTTATTTGGTTGGAAACGCTCTATCAATTTCCAACGTTCGCCGCTAGCTGTCAGTGACGGTGGCATCTCCGGTAGCCAAAGTTGGAACTACTTGAAATTGAAGTTGTGGGAGCATATGGGCGTTCCATTAAAATACCCTGCTATGGCCATTGGCTGCAATTCAAATATAATCATCTGGGAACGGATTTCTATGTAGATACATATCTATTTAGAAAGCTAAACTTAATTATCTTTTGTTTTATCCTTACGAATCATGGCATGTGCAGTTGGGAAGTGGAGTATTTATTCATATTTATCCATATTTGTATGTTTAGCACATATATATTCCAAATTCTTCGTCAGTAAAATCAATATAGTCCATGTTTCGCCTAGAGGGCGTCCGAGAATGTTATCTGCAGTGGGTACGTGCAGCTGTGAGTGGTTGAGTCATGAGGTTAGTTGGCTGCACTGCACTGTGTCCTTATAAGCGGGACTCTCCCGTATGGACTGTCAGTGGGTATTGCGGTAAGCGAGCGAGCCTGCATGTCTTCAGTGTGTATTACAGTCAGCGAGCGTTCAGATAGATTATTGGAAGAGTGCAACAGTATACAGGCGGTAATGTTTACTACTGAAGAGAGAGTTTTTTGGTTGAATACGTTCATCGCGAAGGCGATCGGTTTACAGAAAATGTAAAATTAAGATTACAGGCGCGGTTTCCTAATTTTAAGTGTCCAAACCGTGATACCGTTCGGGATTTGATAAGTAAATTTCGTGTGACTGGCTCAGTTCGCGATGTATCGGGAACAGGCAGGCCTACGCTTTTAACAGATGAAAAACTTGATTAAATCTCCGATATAATTATGCGTAGTCCAAGTAAATCAACACGAAAATTAGCTCAACAAATAGGAATCTCTAAGTCGACATCACATAAAGCTGTAAGAGACAAGCTCCAGTTGTTCCCTTATAAAGTTACCGTGATTCATGAATTAAAACAAACTGATTATGGAAAAAGAGTGATGTACTGTGAATCGTTCCAGCGTCTGTTATAAATAGCTGTGGTGAGTACAAAGTTTATTGTTTATTTGTTATGTTATGATGCAAGCGGCAGCCGTGCTACCAACATAACTGCTGTAGCTAGCTCTCGCAGACGCATGTAGGCGCTGCGGAGAACATTCCCGGACTCACTGTATTACGTAATAGTAAATTAGTAGTCCCGTCAATAAAATAATGATATCATTATACCTGGCTGTAAGCAACATCCCATGCACTCATCAGCGACGTCCGACTATTAACTTGAATCTTTTTTTAATGTATTTTCTAAAACATATTCTGACCTTTAATTTATTTAAATTCTAATGTTTTTGTAAGGATATCCGTTTCCTCTTAGGTATTTGTTTACATAATTTTTAAGTTTCTTTTTATTATTTAATCTTCGCTGACGAGGGTATCATTGTATACTGAAACATGTGCGTTTTAATTTAAATATTAAACTTCATAGTGCTTGACAAGGCAGATTTTATAATTATTTGAGATTACCTCATTTCCAATCCTAGCCTGAATTACAAATATACAGATTACTACTACACACATGGCAATAACACAGGTAAATAACCATACTGTCCAAGCCCCTTAAATAAACATACAGCAACTTCTTCAGCAATGCATTGGTCAGTAAAATATATGAAGAGATTAAGAAGGAGCTCTTAACACTTTTCTTCAAAATTTATATTTCATATAGAGTTTAACACTTTAGTTAGTTAGTTTGTTTGCTTCGTTTTAATTTTTGTGTTTGGTTTCATTATTTGTCTCTTGATTTTTCTTTTGTTTTATTTTGCATTTTGCCTTTTTGATTTAATTTTATTATTTGTGTCTTGTTTTTTTCTTATTTTGTTTTTGCTTTCTGCTTTTTTGATTTTGTGCTTGCTTTTATTATTTATATCTTGTTTTTTCATTTGTTTTATTTTTTGCTTTATTGATTTTGTCTTTGGGTTTATTATTTTTTTCTTTTGTTTTTAGCATTTTTGTTTTCTGTTTTTGCTTTTTGGTTTCGCCATTAGATCACAGAGATCAAAGAAATAAATTTGGCTTTAGAAATATGAATACTTGCAGAAGATAATTCGTTTTATTAAGCCTGAACAATTCAACCGTCAGCACCTTTGATTACATAATTATGATAGTGGTTGGTATACAAACCACTATTTTATAACAGGTTAAGACTATAAACACCGAATGCCCTTTGTTGGGGAATTAACTAAAACCTCACCCAGTATGGGAAGTTGAACTTGGTTCCTTCGAATCAAGGACCATATTTTTCACCAGTTAGCCACAAAGCCGGACAAAATATTATACCTCACAAGAAAGTTCCGCTGGCGTGAAAGTTTGAATAAAGTATCTTATTTCGTGTTCTTAGTAGTTAGAGGAAGAGTTGGCGCATATCGGATACTCTTGTAGGCTCCGTTGGTATCTGTGGAGTGAGACAGTGGTTTGGAAATTGAGAACTACAAGAGTTGAGCCAGTGAAATGTGACAGAGGTAGGAAGAGAGAGATAAAGTAGTAAGATCTGTAATTTATATCGAAAATAAATTTTATGGGTCGGCTTCAAGATAACGAACGTTTATTCCCAGTCTCTTTTGATGCAATTTAAATGAGTTTAGTCGAGGCCTACGTGTGACCTCTTATTCCCACCAGCTTGTCAAGTGTAACACTTCTATCTCATTCCATCCTCTTCAACTTACTTCTGTTTTACATGAGGGTAACAAAGTTGGGATTTGATTTTCTGCTATACATTTTTTTCCCTCAAGGCTTCTGATGAAGAGAATCTTGCCCCCATATATCTGTCACGGGAAGATCGAAGTGTTCTTATCTTTCACATTTGATCCTCGCCTGATTTATAGAAGCTTTGTACTGTGGAACTCTGGCATGATTTTCTCTCTGCTCAACATTTATCCAAAGCTTGGAAGCCCCTCTAAAAATCCTAGTTCAGTTCAGTTCCCCTTGCATAAAAGGAACTGTTTCCAGGCCCCGATTCTTCATTCCTGGAGGAAGTACTTTAGTTCCAATTGATATTCCCCCTAACAAATAACTGCTTCCAAGGTCCGTATATAATCCAAGAGGGGTGTCACAAAGAGCCCTACGTTGATAAACAAAAAGCTAACCACATCCGCATGACTGTTATCCGCATACGATTCGCATCCGCAAGTTTGTTATCTGAAGCCGCTGGCTTTACAATAATATTTGAAATGTATTAGATGACGCATAAAGTATTAAAGCAACACACAGACATGTGAGGAGCAATTCGTTCCCCTAGGTTGTGAATCGCAAGAATATGTTGACAGAGTTTTGTCCCTCTGAGTAACGACTAGTTAAACAGCGAGTGGCTAATTATAACACTTACATACTCGTCAGATGTACACATGCAGGCAAGAACAGGTAAAAAGGCATTTTTTTTGGCCTAAGTCAACACTAATCGAGGGTATTTCCATGACTGGCTTCTCTCACGTCTCTATTATTCTCATACAATCCAAGAGAAAGTAAATAGGGAAATAACAAGAAACGTGAAAGACGGAGATCTTAGCAAAAACTAATATTTCTCTACTTAAAAAAATAATTATACGAGCCTTACAGTAGTCGCATATGATGTGTAACATGTGATATGTTATCCTGCTATGTGTGTCCCGTGAGCGCAAATCCCTTGTTGACAATGAACTCTGTTGGTCATTGAAATAACTACTTGTAAAACTCCACTGCCAAATCCTGACCGTAATGAATCATAATTGTCATTTGCCGTGGCGGAAGCAATCCACTGCCTACTTGATGCGAGCTGAGCTCTATACCGGCCAGTTAGTGAACCCATGCCAGCGATGTTATTGAAAATGGCGCACTGCCAAGTATAGCGCGATTAAAAATTATGTGTGCGGACGGTATATTAAATGTGTTTCTCCCAGTGATATGTTTAGACCAACGAAGTTTCAATTATTGTTAGTAGTCGGCGTTAATATACTGAATTCCTACGTTGTTTGGAGTGTTTGTTGATGCGATATAGATTGCACATAGCCACATTGCCGACAGTACATCGAGTGCTTACATGAAATAAGAATAAAGCAAAAGTATAAAGATTTAATAAATCGTAATTGTTTTCAGCAAATATGATAAAATGAATTATTTCACACCAAAGAACGACAACTTGAAGATGATTTATTGTAGGAATATCTTAAATGGGGTCTCCAAACCTTGAACTAAACTGTATGCGATATACATTCGCCATAGCCACATGGCCTAGAGTACGTCGTTGTACCGATCTCCGCCATCACGCGCGCTCATTGTTTCCGTCCCATGCACTTCCGTCCCGTCCATTTCCGCCCCATCCACTTCCGTCCCTTTTCCAAAATCACTCCTACAAAAATGTCCAGCTACCGAGTGGAAAGATGTTACACATCAAAAAAATCCAGTTCAACATTGTATTCTGAAAAGGATCCGCAATTTTACTCTAAATATTATCCGCAGCTTATCCGCTATCCGTACAGACATGCACTGGTCTATCCACGGATATCCACATCCATGCGGGCCTTACGTACATAGTACAGTAGATGCACGTAGTGTGTAGTTTAAGTAATCTGACTGGCAACACTGGAGACGTGGGACTAGGAGGGGAGGCTGCTGCACATGTGATACGTCATCAGTGCGAGTCGGACCTTGCTGGAGTCACGTTGCACATAGGGTCAAAATCAAAATCTACGAGGACAAAATTATTTATTTTCATAATAAAAATAAAAAAATACTTCTACAGCATTCTCATATAATTGCCACTCACTATTCTGGGATATAAACGCATCTTAGTGTAAATCTGTCACCACTGTTCGAGCAGTCTGAATTGGAGGGTGAATGTTAGTGGCTGTGGTTTGGTTATCTTTGTGGTTAGTGTGATCCTTTAAGATGGAACATGAAGCTGAAGGTATGATTTTTGTAACGTGTTACAGTTATTAGTGGGCGTAATTGTTACGTAATTTTAGGTATATTTGCATTATATAATATTTAAGTATTACTTATAAAATTACATTTTCACTTAGATTTTTAGTATGTCACGTCACTCTGCGTCACTTCCTACATAATGTTAAAATGTAGATAAAGTCTTGTAGCTCACGCCTGTTATAAGATTTTTTACATCTTTTTGCAACTTAATTAGTTATTTTACGTTTTAGAAGATGCCGCGCAACCAGTTCTCACACGATTACAACTGTTTGAAGCACTGGGTTCGACGATTATGTCAAAAGTGGAACTTTGTTGTTAAAAGTAAATTAGAGGTAGAAAATTGTTCTGAAGAGATAACTCTATCCAACTCCTAGTCATAGACAATTTCTTGCATGTGTAAACGAATCTTAAAAAAGGTCTTAACTGATGTTTATTATGAAGTAAACAAATTATATACGTTGCTTTCACTCTAAATTCATGATTAAAACGTAAATATAAATTTGTCCCCCTGGATTTCGATGTTGACTCACTGTGCGTTGGTTGCCCGTAGAGATTATTTTAGTGACGCAGGTTTTGCTTGTGCACTCTGACAATGGGTGACACTTTTATCGCGAGGTTCTTGAAACGTCATGCGTGTGAGATCAATAATCAAATATCAAAACAATTTGAATGCAGCCGAAATAAATCAGAAACCTCTATGGACATGAAATTTGCAGGTGAAAATCTAAATGAAGTAGGAGACTTCTGTTACTTAGGAAGCAAAATAACCACTGATGGGCGAAGCAAAGAAGATATAAAAAGTAGATTGGCTCAGGCAAGGAAAGCATTCCCACAAAAAAGGAATCTGTTGACATCGAATACAGATTTAGGTATTAGGAAGTCAATTTTTAAAGCCTTTGTCTGGAGTGTGGTACTCTATCGAAGTGAAACTTGAACTATTGGTGCAGCAGAGAACAGGAAAATTGAAGCGTTTGAAACGTGGTGTTACAGGAGAATGATGAAGATCAGATGGATAGATAGGGTTTCAAACGAAGAGGTATTAAGACGAGTGGGAGAGGAGAGATGTTTCTGGCGACTGCTAATGAAGAGAAGAAAAAGGAAGATTGTAGTTTTACGTGACCGTTAATCGTGAGATCATAAGCCACGGGACCTCCTTTTTACGTGGAATCCGAACCACAGGACATGGCATTTCACTTTGGAAATCTCACATGCATTGACCGGATGAAGAGAAGAGATAGGTTGTTAGGACACATACTAAGAATAGCAAGCTTAGTTATGGAAGGAAGGGTCGAGGACAAGAACTGTAGGGGTAGACGAATGTTAGAATATGTTAAACAGATTGCCTCGGATATAGGACGAGGTAGCTATGTAGAGATGAAACGATAGCTCAGGACAGGGAGGCATGGAAGGCTGCATCAAACCAGTCAAAAGACTGAAGACTCAAACATTTGTGTTATTCACTTATATACTGACTTAGTATATTTTTTAAACTGTTGCAAAGACAAGCTGAATTCGACCATTTAGAAATGCACACTGATGAAGTGGCGAGTAGTTATTGTCGTTGTTGTTAATTCAGTCAGTTGAAGGACTGCGGACATCTTGGTCATTAGCCCTGTGTTGTTGGGTGTGTGTGTTGAATGTCTCTGTCATCAGGTTCTATTCCTGCGGTGATGACTAGCACAACCAAACACTACAAAAACCCACAGAGCTACCAACAAATGAAACCCACTCGAGGTTCCTGAGCACTGGGCTATGCGACATCGTAGTCATATTTTTGAGTGTTTGAGAAATCGTATGTGGTAACCTGTGTCACTTAGTGGCTGTAGAAGTGCTTACAGTCAAGCACCATATTAAAGGAACACCGTAGGCTTTAAAAATTCCGGAACTGAAACAAGAAATTAATTCCCTGATAAAGTGCACATTGGGGTATTTTTGGATGAAATCCATGACAATTCAGTTCATAGTCCCCTTAAGACACGAGGACTGGCGCCGGATCATTTTGACCCAAAGTGCGTCACTTCCTTTTTGTCGTAGTCGTACGGGTTATAATGAAGTAGTTTTATACCTGGTGTCTTCCTAAGTACTGTTCCCAATATAAAATTAGGTTTATTTATATTTTTCAAATTTAACTTGCAGAGAAATGACAGTAATTTTCGTAACAGTATAATTGGCCTTGATATTAACGCCAAAGCAGTCATCTATATTTTTGTTAACAAAGGAGCTGATGACCATGGTTTCCCTAGACCGTAAATATGGATCAACAAGAACGTGAGATATGTGATTTTACTGCACCAAAATAGGTGGATTTTATCACTTACTTTTTACAGATTGTCCCGATTAACGAAAGCTGAAAATTGTCACGCAAGGACTGGCGCCATGGGTAAATCTGACCCGACCGTAAATTATGTAGATATAACTTGAATGTTTAAAAAGCTATGGACATTTTTCTTCTGCAAGGTGAAGTTCAAGGCTAGGAAGGAAGCTACAGTAGGCTAAGCGACAGGAAATAAGGGCTGACCAAAACGAAATGTAGAGCATTATTAAAGCCTCGGATCAAAAATACCCATGCGCCAGTCCTTGCGGGTTAAGGAAAGGTCAGGGGAGGCGATTTTGAAAGGAAGTCATGCGTGGACCTGTTCAGAGAAACTGTCCCGGAATTTGCCTGGCGATGAAAATGGGAAGTCAAATAAATCAGAACGGTCGAGGTGGGATTGTAACCCAGGCTCTCCCGATGCCAGCGCGTTGGCGCTCTCGGTCACCGTGGCCGGTTGATATTTAACAAGATGTCCAGTAAAGATCATACAGCCTACTTTCTCCTAAATGTATGGATATTGATATAACTCTTTGTCCTTTTCAAGGAGTATAATTGAAAATTGGTTGTAGTAGCTTGTTGAAATACAACGTGTTATATGGATATTAAACATGAGTATGAGGTGCCCTTTGCTAGTGCTACCTCTAAAACCATTCCATTCAATTCGGTTTCGACGTGTTTGAATTGATAGTTGGAATCAATTTGCACACATACATGGCCGCTATTTGCAAACTATTGGGCTGATGACCTTGTAGTCAGTCATAAGATGCTTTCCACAAAAAGGCATGTTGTCGCAAAATCTGGTAGAGGTCAAATTATTAGGATGGTCGTAATTTGATTTAAGCTTTTAAATTTTGGGTGGCCGTCGCTCCGTTTCCATCAACATGGCGGCGATATAAAACATGACACTGAGGTACCCTTTGCTAGTGCTACCTCTGTACCAAATTTCGTTCCATTCCGTTTCACCGTGTTCGAATTAATAGGGAGAATAAATTTTGACACAAAGATGGTCGCCATCCGCAAACTATTAGGCTAATGACCTATTAATTCGGACAAAGGATGCCTCCTCCATAAAGGTATGTCGTTGCAAAATTTGGTAGAGATCGGATGATTAGGTTAGTCGTAATTTGATTTAAGCTTTGAACATTTGTGTGGCCGCCATTACGTTTCCGTCAAGATGGCGGCGATATAAAGCATGACACTGAAGTGTCCTTTGCTAGTGCTAACTTTGTACCAAATTTCGCTCAATTCACGTTCACCGTGTTCGAATTGATAGGGGGGGGACAGACATTCAGAGTACAAACACACACACACTGACAGACAGACACACTTTATTTCGCCCTGTGTTGATCTCATAAGTCTACTTTCATTTTTTGAAAAAATTGAAAGTAGGCTAAACAAGTAGTTCCGTGAAGAACTATACAGCCTATTTTCATATATCCTACTCATGTTAATTGCCACTATCAACATACAAAATTTCAGTTTAATTGCTGTAACAGATTCGTAGATATTGAGACCCGTCTAAATATTTCAGATGGTCGCCAGGTTGGATTTTTATTTTTGTACTATTACATTAAGATTATTGTGTACGTGTGGTATTCAAACTTCAATCGCATGATTAGAACACAAGAAGTAAAAACGAGATTTTAAAATTACGCACAGCAGCCATCTTGTGATTATGCAAACAATTGAAATAAATTACATGCCAGTGGATCAACATTTGTACAAGCATTTAATGTGCAACGTTTGACGGCACTCGGATAGTTAATTCGCGAAAAAACGTCCATTTAAGTATTTATACTTCGCGTCGCCGCCATGTTGGATTTGTGCTCACCAGGTTACTAAAAGTCCTATAGGTTAACATATGTTCATAGTCTCTATGAACATAAAAATTCAGTTTGGTTGCTGTAAAAGATTCATAGATATTGAGAACCGTCTAAATATTTCGGGAGCTCGCCATTTAGGATTGTTATATGTATAGACCATAGAGTTATGTACCATTCAAGGAAAATTATTGCCTAGGTTCATTATCTAAACTTTCACTTCGATCGCATGATAACGACACAAGGAATAAGAAACTTAATTTTAAAATTTCGCACAGCCGCCATCTTGATGTTATGTAAACAATTGAATTAAATTAGATGGCAGTGCATTACAATCTGCAAAATCATTTACTGCACCACATTTCACTGCGCTCAGAGAGTTAAATCACGAGAAAAGTCTATTAAAATATTTCAAATTCGCTTGGTCGCCATGTTCATTTTGTACTCTACAGGTTTATGAAATATACGTAGGTAAACTTGTATCAGTGCCCTTTATCACTGTACATAATTGCAGGGTGATATCTGTAATAGTTTCGGAGATATACAATGTCAGTGAAATATTTCGCACAGCCGCCATTTTGAGGTTATGTAAACAATTGAACTAAATTAGACTCCAGTGCATTACAATTTGTATAAACATTTGCTGTACCAAATTTCATTACGTTTGGATAGTTAAATAGCGAGAAAAGTCTTTTTAAAAGTCTCAACTTCGCTTGACCGCCATGTTGGTTTTATAGTCACCAGGTTTTTGAAAGTCTCATAGGTGAACTTCTAGTAGTGCCTTTTATCACCGTACTCAATTTCAGGGCGATATCTGTAATAATTTCGGAGATATTGCATGCTAGTGAAATATTTCGCACAGCCGCCATGTTGGATTGGTGAGACGTAACAAAATTTGAAGGGCACGGTCGAGGGCGCCGGGAATAGTGCTGTGAACTTACCGAGTTTCATTGAAATCGCTCCAGCCGTTTAGATTTTATTAGGGGGACACACACACACACCTCTCACACACACACACACACACACGCACACACACACGGACAAAAGGTGATCTCATAAGCCTATTTTTTCAAAATTGAAAATAGGCTAAAAATCAGAGAAATATTTGTGATCGCCACACACTGTTTGTCAAGAGCATGGCTGTCGCCGTCTCAGTTGTTTACGAGCACCAAACACTAGCACAATAGGGATCATAACCGTCAAGAATTGAGACACAGATCAAGGCTATCAGAAACTATGACGATTGATAATGCTGTAGTCTTCCCTCGCTTGGATTTGAAATACAACCGCGATATAGGTTCCTTCGAGTCAAAGCAAACACACTAACCATAAGCATTGAACTAGACTTGAAAACCCATTCAGACAAGACGGAACAAGAAAATTCAATTATTGTATGGCGAATAAGAGTAGCGAAGAGGGCGAGAAATACGAAGGGGGAGCAGATAAGGACAGGGAAGTGAGAGGAAGGTAAAGAGAATGGTGTAAAAAAGTAACAAAGGAGAGAGGAATTTTATATTTTGGTGTGTTGTTGCTTGGAAGGCAAGCTGGGGAGGGGGAATGGGTGATATTGCTGGTTGAAAGCTTTTCTACGTGCCTTCATGGATCGGATAAACACTGCGTCAGTTAGGTATCTTCAACCGAAGCTATGAAATCTATTGAGGTAGATATCTCGACAATTGTTGTACGATTTAGGATAATATGGTGGATTATACATTTTAATGCACGCAAGATTTTTTAAATTAATCGGTACCTCCTCCTCTGGTCCCGGGTTACTTATTTCGATTACGATCCTATAGGTCACTCTCTGCTAGATTCCCCCCCTCCCCGCCAGGGGCTCACATCTAATGGGACGTGGGTTGGCGACCACGGGACTCCAGCTGAGTCCAGCATTACTTCCATTTACTTGTGCCGGACTCCTCTCCATCTTCTTTCCTGTCGACCTCCCTTGGTCAACTCTTGTTCTCTTCCAAATCCTGACGGTATTAGGGTAGGCAAGGCCTAGGGAGTCCCTTCCTTTCCCGCCTTATTGGCCCTTGTCTCATCATTCCTGATACCCTCCTTCTGCGAGGGGTCAGCCTTCTTTTTCTTTTCTTTTCATGTTATCTCCTGCCTTCTGCACAAGACCCTCAAGGAGGCTGGGTGTGTGTAGCCCCACCACTTCTGGTGCACCCTGGATAGTGCTACACCCTCAAGGGCTCACAGCTGGTTAGTTTAGGAGTTGGCGACCCCGAGGGATTCCTGAGCTGGGTTCGTTTATTCCCCTTTTCCACTGACTTTGGGGCGGGCCCTCTCCTCTATCCATTTCCTATCTGCCTTTCATGGCTCTCACTCCTTCCAAGACAAAGGGCATTTCTTCTCTTCCGGTCCTTTATTTGCCTTATCCTTTATTTGTTTATCATTTCTTCTTCTAGTCTGTAAGTATGCAGTTAGAATTACTTATAACTTTCATTCTCATCTCAACTTTCACTATCACCCAAACCATTAGGGGCCGATAACCTAGATGTTAGGCCCCTTAAAACAACAATATTATCATCATCATCATCATCTGCTATATTACACAGCTCATACGCTCACCTCAAATGTATCAACACCCGTTAGATTACACTGCTCCAACGCTCACATTACATTTATCGCTGCCTTCTAGATTGCACAGCTCACCTGATCAGCTCAACTTTATCACTGCCTGCCAGATTACACAGCTCAACTGTTCAGCTCAACTTTATCACTGCCTGCTAGATTACACAGCTCCCACACTCACATCACATTTATCACTGCCTGCTAGATTACACAGCTCACCTGATCAACTCAACTTTATCACTGCCTGCTAGATTACACAGCCACACCTCAAATTTATTGCTACCTATTAGAAAAAACTCACCCACTCACCACAAATGAATTACTGCCAGTTCGATTTCACAGCTCTACCGCTCACCTTAAATATATAACTGCCCATATTCATATCACCTGACAGCCAATACAACTCAACAATGCAAAATCACGGCAATAATATCGACACAGAGTGGCTTGTTTGAGCGCGCGGTGCTCAATATTTCCACCACCTTAACATTAGGTCTTCTTGTGTCATATTCAGATTACGTTTTTTTAATGTTTTTTATTGTGTTCATCTATTTTATTGTTCACTATGCCTTATTTGTTTTATTCTTTTTTTTACCATCCGCCTTTTATTCTTTTTATTCAAATAAGGCATACATTTTTGGGGCTCACTGTATGTTTTATAAACACCATTTTCGTTTCATCCATGGCAGTGAGCTGTTTTTATCTACATCCTTTCATTTCACGCCATTTCATTTCATTAGGGGCCGATAACCTCGATGTTAGGCCCCATAAAACAACAATTATCATCATCATCATCATCATCTTGTGTCACATTATGAAAGCGATTATTAACGGTGAAGAAACGCGTTACAATGAGTGTTCTGGTGCTGTTGTTTCTCGCCAACTATACTGTGAACGACTTCCCGCAGACTTCTTATATCTTCAAGGATAATCATCAATAACACCTGCTCCTGGCATGGTGAGGGTTGGCAGTAGCTATGCTCGCTAAAGCGCACCGCTAGACCACCGGGCCAAGATCTCTGTGTACTCGGTAGACGTAGGTTCGAGCCCCACCGTCGGCCGTCCTTGAAGTGGTTTTCCGTGGTTTCCCATTTTCATCTCCAGGAAAATGCTGGGACGGTTCCTTCTGAAAGGCCATGGCCGCTTTCTTCCACATCTTTGCCCAGTTTCATTCTCATGAGTTTGGCGTCAGGAAGGGCATCCGGCCGTATAAACCATGGCATTTTACCGCATCTCATCCCCGACCCCGTTGGAAATTGAATCATAGAGGGTGGACATACATCGCATGGTGAGTGTTGATATATTCATCAGATTACTTTGTTATCAGCTGTAGAGTGTTTTCCATCTTTGTCGTATTTATTGAATTATATAACAGTGATAAAGGTAAACATGTATCATGCCTTCGGTGTGTAATTTATTTATGCATTTCTCTATTTGAATGTACTCGGCGTTTTTATTTATTTATTTATTTATTTATTGTATGGCTTTTAGTGCCGGGAGTGTCCGAGGACATGTTCGGCTCGTGAGAGGCTGTATCTGATACTAGCGGACACCCATGGGGTGAGCTACAAGTTCCGTTGAATTTCAAGTAGTTCCAACTTTCACTACCAAATGTCTCTGATATCTAGTGGTGAACGTTGGAACTTGGATAGAGCGTTACAAAGAAATCTAACCTAATCTCACAAGTTTAGTTAGCTCTTAAAAAAATCAGACGATTTCGGCCGGGTTTGAACCCGCGATCTTGGGCACAGCATTTCAGCATGCTACCAACTACGCCACCGAAGCCACGGTGACTCAAGATCAACTTTTAAACTTTTACATCATCATCATCATCATCTTCATTTCCCCTTTTTCAGCTGACACTGGGTGGGGGCAAATATGGTTCCTCTCCACTTTCTTATGTCGTTCCACCATTCCTCTACCGACACGGTGTTCCAATCCAGGTTTCGTTTTCTAATGTTATACTTCACCGAGTCCATCCAACGCATTCTTGGTCTTCCTCGTCCTCTCTTCCCTGTCATCCGTCGTTCCAGTGCTCGTCTTGGTAGCCTTACTTAATTCATCCGTTTGACATTTACAAACCATCTCAATCTGTTTTGCAGCAGTTTGTCATTTAGTTTCTGTACTCCCAGTTCTTTCCGTATATCTTCATTTCTCACTCGGTATCTCCTCGTTTTATGGACCATACTTCTCAGGAATCTCATCTCAGCTGCCTGTACGCTGCTCTCATCCCTCTTAGTCATTGTCCAAGTTTCTGCTGCATATGTTATTATAGGAACATAATATACTTTGTACATAACTTTTTTAGCTTTAATTGATATATCCTTGTTCCATACTAGTCCCCGTGCCTGCTGGTAGAAAGCACTCCCGAGTTGTATTCTTCTGCTAATTTCCAAATCTAGTCTTCCATCTTCAGTCAGTTCACTTCCGAAGTATTTGAAGTGTTTCACCACTTCCAATTCCTTATCTGCGACTTTGATTACTCCTTTTCCTTCTTTCTTACCTCTACTCATCACCACTGTTTTACTCTTCTCCGCATTTATCTTCACTGCCCATTGCTCAATCATTTCATTTATTACGTCTAACTGTTTTTGTACCTCCATCTCATCCTCGCCCCAGATCACAACATCGTCTGCAACAGCATTACCTTCATGTTTGCCCTACTATAGTCTTTCATTGCTGCCTTCTTGATGTCATCCGATACAACTCACCAATGCAAAAGCACGGCAATAATATCGACACAGAGTGACTTGTTTGAGCGCGCGGTTACATATAATCGTACCGATATAATGTCCAAAGATTAGCCGTGTGTATTATTCGAATCAGCTGGTTTATAGCAACAATACAATCTTGGCAAAACATCTCTGCTGTTCCCGCCAAATCTTTCACGATCTTTCTTTCGAAATACAGGGAATAGATATCCTCAATCTCAATATCTCTCTCAGTTCCATATAATCATTCCAGGTTTCACCTCCAAAATAATATCGCAAACATCAACATTAACAAGTAGTTCCGTGAAGAACTATATAGCATATTTT
The DNA here is from genome assembly GCA_946902985.2 of Meconema thalassinum. Classification (NCBI taxonomy): domain Eukaryota; kingdom Metazoa; phylum Arthropoda; class Insecta; order Orthoptera; family Tettigoniidae; genus Meconema; species Meconema thalassinum. Next base: position 452,143,137 of record OX336393.1, on the reverse strand, counting down.
CATATATCCTGCTCATGTTAATTGCCTCTATCAACATACAGAATTTCAGTTGTTTTTTTTTTTTTTTTTTTTTTTTTTTTTTTTTTTTTTTAGCGTATGGCTTTTAGTGCCGGGAGTGTCCGAGGACATGTTCGGCTCGCCAGTTTTGTAGCTGCTTCGAGACGGACACCCAATGGGTGAGCTACAAGTACCGTTGGGGAGGGAAGGAGGGAAGTTGGAATGTAAGGACGAGGAGTTGGAAGGTAGCGGCTGTGGCCTATAGTTAGGGACCAACCCCGGCATTTGCCTGGAAGGAAGATGGGAAACCACAGAAGACCATCTTCAAGGTTGCCGGCGGGGGGATTCGAACCTCCTCGCCTCCCGGATGTGAGCGACTGCCATCAGTCATGCCGTAACCACCACGGCTAACTCACCCGGTAGAATTTCAGTTTGATTGCTGTAACAGATTCGTAGATATTGAGAACCGTCTAAATATTTCAGATGGTCGCCAGGTTGGATTTTTATTTTTGTACTATTATAATAAGATTATTGTGTACGTGTGGTATTCAAACTTCAATCGCATGATTAGAACACAAGACGCAAAAACGAGATTTTAAAATTACGCACAGCAGCCATCTTGTGATTATGCAAACAATTGAAATAAATTAGTTGCCACTGGATCCACATTTGTGTAAGCATTTAACGTGCAACGTTTCACGGCACTCGGATAGTTAATTCGCGAGAAACGTCCATTTAAATATTTATACTTCGCGTCGCCGCCATGTTGGATTCGTGCTCACCAGGTTACTGAAAGTCCTATAGGTGAACATATGTTCATAGTCTCTATGAATATAAAAAATTCAGATTGGTTGCTGTAAAAGATTCATAGATATTGAGAACCGTCTAAATATTTCGGATGCTCGCCATTTAGGATTGTTATATGTATAGGCCATAGAGTTATGTACCATTCAAGGACGCTTATTGCCTAGGTTCATTATTCAAACTTTCACTTCGATCGCATGATTACGACACAAGAAATAAAAACTTAATTTAAAAATTTCGCACAGCCGCCATCTTGGGGTTATGTAAACAATTGAATTAAATTAGATGGCAGTGCATTATAATCTGCAAAATCATTTACTGTACCACATTTCAGTGCCCTCAGAGAGTTAACTCACGAGAAAAGTCTATTAAAATATTTCAAATTCGCTTGGTCGCCATGTTCGTTTTGTACTTTACAGGTTTATGAATTATACTGTTGTACCCCTAGGGTACGCTACCCTATCCCTTAGGGAAAATCTATAAGATTCCAAAACTACAAACTTCTGATATAAAATCATTATAAAATACCACCTACAAATTACATAAAGAACATAAGTACCACATTCAGGAAGTAAGGTAGCCCCGTGCCAAAGGCAGCGACCTAAAAAGAGGTGCACGACTCGGAAGTAATGTAAGAATTCGCCGAGCGTGCACACCAAAGTTATAAAAACCCTAAAGGTCAATTACCGAGGATCATCTATCACTCAGTCCTCAGTCAGTGTACCGACGTGTCGAAGCTCTTCTGCCTACAGACCGGGTAAGTGTCTTAGCGATCTACACACTATCCACTACACTACACACTCCCCTCCCCCTGTGCTTGGATGAATTTATTTTTATTAACTACTAGTTTGAACTGCTTGCTCTATTAAGTGTATCTCCAAATAGAGATACACATTAAAATCCTAAATAATAGAAGCCACTGGTCTCACTCTTTTATATATTTAGTCTGTAAGTTCCTACCCTAATAGATTCCACTTTAGGTAGGACTTAGAAATAGCCTTATTGCCTAATTGCTTAATCGTTGCTCTTGTTCAGCTGAGCGTCCTTGATACGCGCTGACCACAGCGAACTCTCTACTCACTTGCGTGCTTACGGCTCTCTATAGACCGCGTGGCGCAGTCATTGCGCTCTGTCTTATAACTTAATAGATCTTACAGACTACCCCTGTACCTAGAACTATCCCGTCAAATAGTACCTTGGGGAGTTCTCCTTGCAGATCGCACGATCGATCTACCTTCCTAAAACACTCCTTACCTCTTACAGTTTCGCCATGCTCAAACCCCAGTTTAAACTAATTTCATCCCCTAGTTTTAGTATTTGTACTGGCATCCCTCACAGATACCATACAATACATTGGTAAACTTGTATCAGTACCCTTTATCACCGTACAAAATTGCAGGGTGATATCTGTAATAGTTTCGGAGATATAGAATATCAATGAAATATTTCGCACAGCCGCCATTTTGAGGTTATGTAAACAATTGAACTAAATTAGACTCCAGTGCATTGCAATGTGTATAAACATTTGCTGTACCAAGTTTCATTACGTTTGGATAGTTAAATCGCGAGAAAAGTCTATTTAAATGTCTTAACTTCGCTTGGCCGCCATGTTGGTTTTGTAGTAACCAGGTTTTTGAAAGTCTCATAGGTGAACTTCTAGTAGTGCACTTTATCACTGTACACAATTTCAGGGCGATATCGGTAATAGTTTCGGAGATATTGAATGCTTGTGAAATATTTCGCACAGCCGCCATGTTGGATTGGTGAGACGTAACAAAATTTGAAGGGCACGGTCGAGGTCGCCGGGAATAGTGCTATGAACTTACCGAGTGTCACTGAAATCGCTCCAGCCGTTTAGATTTTATTAGGGACACACACACACACACCTCTCTCTCTCTCTCACACACACACACACACGCACACACACACGAACAAAAGGTGATCTCATAAGCCTATTTTTTCAAAATTGAAAATAGGCTAAAAATTCTATTAGTCATCCAAACAGAGACTAATGCTTTGTACTGTATAAAAGCACCCAGATAATCAAATCGCGGCAGTCCATTACGTACAGCCCATCCTCAAAATTAATAATTTTGTTTCAATGAAGGAATGAAATTTGTAATATTGGAAAGTGTAATTAAATATGGAATAAGCCTATATGTGAAATTATGTGCAAAAACATGGGGTTTTAATTAATGTACATGTTTTTTTTTGTCGTGTGGCCTCCTCAGAGGCCGAGTGCAGGTCTTGCTATTCGACGCCCGTGGGCGACCTGCGCGTCGTGATGGAATGGATGAAGATGAATGAAACTGGGCAAGGATGTGGAAGGAATCGGCCGTGGCCTATTAGAAGGTACCGTCCCAGCATTTGCCTGGTGTTGAAAATGGGAAACCACGGAAAACCATTTCAAGGACGGCCGACGGTGCGGCTCGAACCCACCCGTCTACCGAGTCAGCAGAGAGCTTGGCCCCATGACCTAACGCTGCGCTTTAGCCAGCTGAGCCACTGCTGTCGGTAATGTACATGTGGAAATTACGTATCTGCACGAACTGGCAGTTGAGTTGAATGTCAATATAAACAAGTAGTTCCGTGAAGAACTATACAGCCTATTTTCATATATATCCTACTAATGTTAATTGCCTCTTATCAACCTACAAAATGAGAACCGTCTAAATATTAGAGATAGTCGCCATGTTGGTTTTTAATATATGTAGGCCATAGAGTTATGTACTATTAGATGGCAATTATTGCGTAAGTTCATTATTCAAACGTTAACTTCGATTGCATGAATAATACACTTAATTTAAGACTTATTTTAAAATTTCCCACAGCCGCCATCTTGAGGTTATGCAAACAATTGAAATAAATTAGATGCCAGTGCATTACAAATTGTATTAACATTTACTAAAATATATTTCACTGCGCTCAGGTGGTTAAATCGCGAGAAAAGTTTATTAAAATATTTCAACTTCGCTTGGCCGCCATGTTAGTTTTGTACTTAACAGATTTTTGAAAGTTACGCAGATAGACTCGTAGTAGTGCTTTTTATCACGGCATACAATTTCAGGGAGATATCTGTAACAGTTTCGGTGATATAGAATGCCGGTGAAATATTTCGCACAGCCGCCATCTTGATGTTATGCAAACAATTGAACTAAATTAAATACCAGTGCATTAAAATCTGTATAAACATTTGCTGTTCCAAGTTTCATTGCGCTTGGATGGTTAAATCGCGAGAATAGCCCATTTAAAAGTTTTAAATTCGCTTGGCCACCATGATCGTTTTTAAGTTAACATGCTTTTGCGAGTCTCTTAGATGAACTTCTAGTAGTGCCCTTTATCACCGTACAAAATTTCAGGGTGATGTCAGTAATAGTTTCGGAGATAGAAAGCCGTTGAAATATTTCGAACAGCCGCCATCTTAAGATTATGTAAACAATTGAATTAAGTTAGATACCAGTGCATTACAATGTGTATAAACATTGTTGCTGTAACACAAGTTTCATTGCGTTTGAATGGTAATAATAATAATATCGTATAGCCTCGGGTGCCGGGTGCAAGCTTTGTAATTTGACACCCAGAGGGTAGCTTGCATGTCGAATTTCGTTGTTCCTTGAAGCACTATGAAAGTCAATAAGGTTAGATATCTAAGCTCCACGAACACTATAGCGCTTTCTAGTAGAGAAATTAGGAACTTTGCGTTGGCGGAAACTCCCAAGATTAATTTTGCCATTATGAACACGGCCTACTGAATTCAAATGGTTTCTCTAATATGCCAACATCGTATGAAATGCGTGTCGTAGTTTTGCCGCCTTTCAAAAATCACTTACCACGGCCAGGAGCAAACCTGCAATCTTGGGGTTGGTAGACCGACACGCTATCCACTCACCCACCGTGAGAAAAGTCTATTTTAAAGTTTCAAATTCGCTTGACCGCCATGTTGGATTTGTAGTTAACAAGTTTTTGAAAGTCTGATAGGGGAACTTCTAGTAGTGCCCTTTATTACCGTTCCAAATCTCAGGATGATATCTGTAATACTTTCGGAGATATAGAATGCCGGTGAAATATTTCGCATTATTTGAATGACTAATCTTTTATCTTTCATTTGGTGAAAACAAAATGAAAATATCATCAATGCATCCTGAGATATGCCCCTAATTAGTTGCTGTCACTTAAGTTGTCTTTTTAAATTCTATCCTTAGGTAAGTTTGATGCTTCTTTCCCGAAAACTTATTTTCACGCAGCGTTTACATGAAAACTCAAATACTATTCATGATATCTCAATGAAATTTTGCATCATTGCATCATTGTGTATTGTACAAATATGAACAATATACACCAACATGCAAGCCTCCGTGGCTTAGGCGGCAGCACGCTGGCCTCTCACCTCTGAGTCCGTGGTTCAAATCCCGGTCACTCCATGTGAGATCTGTGCTGGACAAAACGGAGGCAGACGGGTTTTTCTCCGGGTACTCCGGTTTTCCCTGTCAAAATTTCATTCCAGCAACACTCTCCACCTTCATTTCATTTCACTTGTCATTCATTTAATCATTGCCCCAGAGGAGTGCGTCAGGCCTCGGCAGCCGGCACAGTTCATATCCTCGCCGCTTAGATGGGGGCTTCATTCATTCCATTCCTGACCCGGTCGGAGACTGGAAGCAGGCTGTGGATTTTCATTTTCATACACCAACATATTTTGTGTATCAAGCATACTTCCCATTTAAGAGAATATTATGTTTTCCCCCCAAAAAGTAAAAAATATACATTTAGATTAAAACATATTTCCTGAATATGTGTACGAATTATTTTGGTGTATGTTGTAGCCTGAGAGAATAAGTAACTATGAGATACGTAGAAGAACCGGTATTAAATACGCCATCAACACAGCGGACATACTAAAATGGAAAGGGGGGGGGGGGGGGCGTAGCGAGGATGGAGCATAGGAGGTGGTCGCACAGACTAACGATGTGGGACCCCAGAACCGGCAGGAGAAACTTAGGAAGATAGCGGCCACTCTGGGCTGACACATTCAAGAAATTTGCCGGACTACAATGGACAAGAAGAGCAAGAGACAGACAAGAGTGGAAGATCCTAGAAAAGGGCATTTTCAAAACATGCGAGGAAAGGAAAGGAAAGGAGCAACTCAGTGCAACATAGTGAACCCTTAAATACAAAAGCGATAATGCACTGAAGACAGTTAAAACTCTACTATAATAAAGTGAACATGTGCTAGAAATATTAACAATTTTGCAAATATTATATATAAGAACAAGAATACATAACATAGAGAATACTGTAACTAGGTTAGGAATAGATATATCAATAGCTATAAGAACAATTCAAGAACAGAGACTAACATGCCAGAAAAGTGCAACACTCGGTGCCTCACTACCCATTAGGACTGCTCATATAATGAGTGTAATGGAGCAAAACCCTGCCTAGGCAGGTGGCCATTGCCCCTAGTGGATTTAAGGGGTGTATTTATTATTATTATTTTTACTATTATTATTATTATTATTATGTTGTTGTAGCCGTGAATGTTGCCAACAGCTCAAAAGAACATTCATGTAAATATTTTAAATTGTGAGATAGTTATCATGTGAACGCTGTCCAACTGTACAAAAATCAAATGAAAGTTTGGGCATGACTGCAAGCATACAATAAAATGTGTTTTGTGCATAATAATGAAAACACTAACACTCTCTCACCTCTCATTATTACTAACCCTTCGTAAATTTGACTACTCCAACTTATAATTGTTATCTTTACTGCGTTACAGATAATATTTTACAAGATATTTGATATTTCGAGTTCTTATAGATTCATAAACAGGTCATGAATCAAAATACGTAGATATTAAATCATTTGATGTGATTATTTGTTAAATATAGCAAACTTGCTACATTACATTAACACGTTTTATAAGAACTTAATTTTATTATACTAGATATTAAAATAAACCCTTAAAACTATAAATGTTGGTTCTTTATACCACAAGGAAACCTAAACTACCATGAAATTAAATGAAATAAGTATAAATGTAAAAAAAGTATTAAGACACACTATATTGCACTATCACTAACAGTTCGTCAATATGACGACACCCACCCAATTATTATAAGAATGAGCTAATATATCAACAATCGCACCCGCCAAAGTCAACAACTGCTCGAGAAATTCAGTTACACAAATTGGCTGCAGGCACGCATGCGCGGAAGGCAATAAACTATACCGTACTGCTACCTACCGTCGTAAAAATTACGAAGGGTTAATGTTCTGGGGGTAATCCTGCAAAGTTTTATTTCATTGCAAAATATAGTTTATGAGATAATTTTAAAAACTCAGTTGAAATTGTCATGCGTAAGGTGTACTTCCCGCCTTAATCGAGCATTGGATATAATGATAAAGAATAACCACCTGTAAAGTCTCAAATGATTAATACTCCTTTTCTTTTGTGATTTATATACAAGACTCTTTGAGACATATGCATACTCCATCGAATCGACAGTAAATTAACCACTGAGATCGATACGATCCTTTCAAGGCAGTTTCAACTCTCTTCGCTATATAGGTTACAAGAAGTATTCAACACTGTTCTGAATGACATCCTTCTATAAGAAAGGGTAAAAGGGAACAAAGACCCGGCAACGCGTGGGAAAGCAGCGAACAGGAGACTAAGAAAAAGAAAGGTGGACAATGCAATAACGCAATATGAAGTGAAAAAGGAAGCGATAGATATAAAAATAATAAGAGTGAAATGCAATAGGAAAGAGGGAGGCGTATGAATATCGGTGAGAAATGTTGAACGTTATAGTAAGGGAAACGGCTCCCGATCAAAACAAGAAAGAGGAGAGCTTGCCTTCTTTGGAGGTGCCAACAAAAGACGTGAAATTGCTAGCATGGGTCGCTTGCCAGCCAACGGGCGTCCTCTCACATACCAAATGATAACACATATCCTTCGCTTTAAAGGAGGTAACACTAGGTGATTTGCTAGGTTACAAGGTAAGGTGAGAATACTGTTCCAAAAAGGAAGTTGTATCAGCAGTTCTGCAAGTCGTTTTGGTTACGTATTCGGCAGAAAGAATGCCTACATGAGTGTGAATCATTCTCTGGTTGCTAGGTATGGCAAATGTAGATTTACTAGTAACCAAGTCACCTGTAACAAAGGCTTTTCATTATCCTAAACCTAGCTTGCCACGGTGGGTGAGTGATTATCGTGTCTGTCTACCAACCCCAAAATTGCAGGTTTGCTCCTGGCTATGGTAAGTGATTTTTCAAAGGTGACAAAAATCACGACACGCATGTCATACATCGTTGGCATGTCAAAGAACCCAATTGAATTTAGTAGGCCGTGCCCATAATGGCAAAAGTAATCTCGGGATTTTCCGCCAACACAATAGTTCCTCCGTTTTCTACTAGAAAGCGCTATAGTGTCAAGGAGCTTATATATCTAACTTCCTTGACTTTCATAGCGCTCTAAGAAACAACAAAATTCGACATGCAAGCTGCCCTCTGGGTGTCAAATAAGAAAGCTTGCACCCGGCACACGAGGCCATACGATATGAGTATTATTGTTATTATCTTAAACTAGTAATTGTTCAATTTTTAGGAGAGTAATAAACCATATGAATATTTTGAATGTGCTTTATTTTCACGTTATCTTCTATTTTCAGAGAGATTTCATTGCTACCCATTGCAATGGCGACTTGCTGCGACTTCCGGATAATGGTGACATATCTCCGCGTTCCACATCGTCAGTTCAGAAGTTTATATGTACCGCAATTTACAGATATCTAATTTTCTCATTTCCTTGTGGACACGATTATGTTGTACCAATCACATTAAAATGTATCCATAAAATATAATTGATAAATTGAAAATCCACCGGACATTACTAAGAGAAGATGTTTAATGAAATATTAAACCACGTACATGTTCCGGAATATCAATGATTCCATCCTCAGCGTGAATAATATTACACCTTACAAACTAGTTAATCATTTTCAAAAAAAATGGATATCCTTTCAAATATTGCTGATTTAATTTAATGAAAAATTTATAAACATATGAATTGATGTGCAATTAAACAACATACTTTAAAATACTACGTTGAATTCTACGATTAGTATAACGAAAAATATATTAATATGAGGCTTCTTTTTTAACAACGGTTTACTTGCCTTCTCACATATCTACATTCGAAAAAAGAATTCTTGTATTAATATATTTTTCGTAATACTGATCGCAGAATTCAACATAGTATTTTAAAGTACTTTGTCTAATTGCACATCAATTCATAATGTTAAAAAAAATTCATTAATTTAAATTAACACTATTTGTAAGAATATCCTTTTTTTGACAATGCTTAACTAATTTCTAAGGTGTAATACTTTTCACGCTGAGGATGGTTGGTTGGGTTGGTTGGTTCTTAAGTTTAGGGGCTGCGACATCGCGGTCATGTAGCCCCGTGTACTTTGGGTGTGTGTAGAATCTGTCTGAAAACCGGTGTTAATTGTGATGACTGTATTAGTGTGTGTTATCTGTTTTTGAATTTAAGTACAGGCTGCAACTTTGAATTTTTCAAATTGTTCCTACTTTTGACACCAAGCGCCACCGTCAACGACTACTAGGCCAAGTTCAGAACTTAGCTACTAGACACCACCGCAGTCGGCTCTTGGCAACGAACGTAGAAACCTAAGAGCGTTGTTTACATTCTTAACCTATCCAATTTAGTTTCACACAGGTGTAATTAGTGGAAGGTTCTTTAACATGCCATAAATCTATGACATGGGACCGCCGGCTTTACTTCCCCTCCAAAGGAAGGCATACTGAGGCTCTTAAAAAATCCGACGGCTTCGGCCGGGGTTGAACCCGCTATCTTGGGCATAGAAGCTCAGCATGCTACCGACTACGCCACCGAAGCCGCTGTTGAGGATGGAACCATTGATATTCTGAAACATGAACGTCGTTTAATATTTCATTTAACAACTTCCCTTACCTAGTATATATCAGGCGGATTCTCAATTTATCAATTCAATCAATACGGATATATATATTTACCGTCTTTTCAAAATTTCGGTCGAGTTCATTAATGGGCAAATTCGGACTTAGCGAGTGGAAATGGGCGTCCTTTTTCGAGGAAGTGATATATCACTATAAATTCCTTAGCATGTGACAAAACGCCCGCATGTGGCCCGAGGGCAGCGTGTTGTGTCTGTGAGCGCCGATAAACACGGCATGCTAAGCCGGCTTTGACTGGCTGAGATCTCTGGTGCTCATACGCGGTTCAGCCGGTGGTGGCACGATCCGCTGACTCATATCGTTAGTTCACACGTGTTTTGTCATTCATATGGCTGTGTATCTGCAAAGCTTAGACGTTAGTGTTGCACATTTAGTGAGTATTGTGATTACTGAGATTGTTGGTCATGCCTAGACACCAATTCACAATGTGCGAACGTGTGTATATCCATAATTCGTACATGAAAAGCAGAACGTCTTGTTCTGAAACAAGACAAAAATTTCGAATCAAGTTTCCAGGAAGACTTGTGCCTAATGCCAGTACCATTAAGAGGCTTGCTAAGCGATTCAAGGAAACAGGCTCCGTAAATAATAAAATAGTTGGCAGACATTCTTTCATCAGAAGATGTCAGGTGTGTGTTACAAGCCAGGGAGGACATTTTCAGCATCGGCTATGAGCACTGTAAGTACACATTATTGAACACGTTTGGTAAAAGTGTAAAAGTGCGCGTGATTCTAAAGTTGTCTTCTTATGGAACAGCTGAGGATACTGGGTAGTATTGACCCTGCCTGTTTTATTCCTTGACTGCAGTGGCCCAGACGTTAGAGTGCGCCGTGCTGTCCCACGGGGGCGATCAATTATTGTATTGGCGAACATTGAGTACAAAACAAAACACGCAAAAATATTCTATGTGACACGAGATGCGTGCAAGAGGGACGAGGGAATAGGACCCTCTAGTCTTGTGGAGAGGGCATTGTACAAGCAGGAGGAAGCGATGGTTGTAGCACTCTATTGCATTATCATCCACAATGGCTGATAACTCAGTTGGTATTCATTGGGACATGATGAGGAAGGTGAAATATCCAGGGTCAGTCACTTACAATATTCTAAAATCAGAGTGAATACCAAATAGTATTATATTCATTTATTCCACCTTAGTCAATAATATATTGATAGCATTTAATTAATTAAATAAATTGTATCAGTGTTGGCCACATTGTGAGAATGAGGTAGTAAATGAATTAACGAATGACTTAATGAATCAGGTAGTGTATGTATACAAGAATTTACGTGACGAACTAAAAAGCCTACTTTCCCTGAAATTTAGGATTCATGCCAATGATTAATCTACAAGGACCTAACTATGATAATGACGAAATTAAGTTGGTATTACCGAAATCTTTAATTAGTTCGCAATATACCTGACATGTCTAGCCTAATAGAGCACTTCAGTTGCCAGCCCTGAATCTATTCTTAGTTCCATCACTTAAGGTCTAGAATTAACATACAAAATTAGGTTGAAGTCCAATGGATTGCATGCAGTTAGACATTTGATCTATCAGCACGTGCAAAATCATGTTGGCAACAATTCATGCATGTGTTGCTGAGAAATAATCTGAAATATTATGAACTATTGTCGTGACAAGTTGGATGAAATCTATTTATTAATATAGAAGTTACATGTATTTAAAAATTGAACCTATCTGCAGGCTAAAACCATGTTGACAGCACTGATGTTTAATAGTTACTCCAAATAAATCTAGAATGTCACGTGATACACGTGTGCGAAGTTTAGAATGACGATGAATAAAACTGGACAAGAAATTGCAAGGAAGAGGCTGTAAATTACAAAACAATTAGGATGAAGATTTTGGCTGACCGCTCAAGGCGTACTAGCGGTCTTTACCTGGAAAATAGGGACGGCATGTAAGCTCTTAATTAGATTAAATGCATGAAGTAGATAGCCTCTATTATTGTTCTAAATAGTTAATTTTTCACCCGAAAGTTATATTAAAAAGACAAAGTTATGGTGTTGCAGAAACAAAACATAGAATCATCGGTATGGTTATATTCGTATTTTATAAGTACTGTACCGCCCTGGAATAGGTTATGGTGATCGCGCACGCTTCAATCAGTGGGTACTAAGTGCGCTTGAACTTGTTGCCGTGTTAACTAGCTGTCAGAAATATGTCTACGCTAATCCCAGAGAGACCCCATCCCAAAAACATACCCATGCTACTATTCAATTTTTAGAGAAAAATACAGTATAGAGAAATGGAATAATTGGTTTGTGGCAGATCGTGCTATGGCTAGTGCTCGTAACGATAGATGGGTTACAAGGGCACGTTTCAAAAGGTCTGGAAATACTGTGACAAGAACATTGGCTGCTGCTTCGCGCAATTCCCAGCGCAGCCTGCAGCTGGGTTCCACAGGGGGCGGGAATTGGGCCAATGCTATTTCCAGCATAAAGAGTGAATCGGTATTGCATATAACGCTAGTACCACGTTAAGGCCCGCACTGATTACACCCACAGAATTAATTTAATTTAGATACTAGGACAGCACTGTATTGAAACCTGCTGAATTTTAAAAGTACCGTATTATTGAAAACCTCGCTTATTTCTTCAGACACAATTTATAATTATATTTGTATTTATTTATATTGATACAAGTGCCCATAGACTTCCCTTCCGACAATATATTGCATTGAGTTAAGGTGCCCTGAAATTTTATATACTGCCAATGATAATTTTCTATTATTTATTTACAAATTTCTCAGTTGCTATTAACAGGAAGTATGTGACATATTTCAAGGATGTTCCTTGAAGCTATCTCATTACTTTAACACACGCGTTTTGAAGAGATGTATTTGTGTGTGTGTACTTTTAAACGAGGGTGGATTTCTGTAGGAAGTTGTTGTTGTTGTTGTTTTGTTTCATTTGAGAGGTTTGGACATCAAGGACATTTAGCGCCGTGTACTTTGGTTAGTGTTGAATATTGTCTGTTAACCTTTGTCATTTTGATGGCTGTATTAGTGTGTCCATTTATAAGCAGGTGAGGATGCAATCAATCAATGTATACTATAGCACATTGTTATTTAACTAGCTACAACGACCAACATTCAATTATACTCCTTGAAAAGGACAAGGAGTTATAACTATATCCATGCATTTAGGACAAAGTAGGCTATATCTTATTTTCTGAACATCTTTTTTTCATAAATGAAAATAGGCTATAAAACTTTTTTTTTAATGACTGGATATTCTGTATTTCAATCGTATATGATCTCCTTTTTCTTCGCACGGCTACTTAAACTCTGCCTTATTATCCTGCTACCTAGCAGAAACGCAATTAGGCCTATTACCCTATTTTTATCGTCGAAGAGCGCACACAGAGTTTTCAAATTTCTTCCATGAAATATAAAAAGAGTTCTGTTCCTAGGATAGGACGCCCAAGAAGGTATGATGCTTTTGGAAGCACTGGAGATGTCACAGCTCGAACTAGGGATGGAGTTAATAATTTCGGTAATAGCGAAAATGCTCCATTGGCTTCTAATGTACAGTCAGAACGAAAGTGTACAGTAAGTTTAAAGACAAATAAGTTGTCTTCCGCAGTTCAGTATATTCTCCGTTACATTTTTCGTGCTTCCTTTAAAATCAGTTTCATAATTCATTTATTTTGGCAGCTTTTGCTGCGGCAGGCTACTACAGTAGTTTATCTCTAAAATCTACCACACTGACCAACAACACTATATGAAAAAGCCATGGCTGAGGTGAAGCAAAGATATTGGTAGCAGAGCGAAGACATTATGGAATACTGTAGAAAATCGTGGAGCTAGCCGTTAGCTGTAAAGTCGTCAACCGTAGTCCTCGGATCATGACTGATTTTCACAGGTTGGCGCACTAGTGAACACGACGCGCCGTAACATCCCGACAGCCTTCAATTAATAATAACCAAGAACTTTGCAATGGCATTGTTACAATACAATTATTCCTCTTTGTCAATGAACAAGCTATTAACAAGTAATTATAGGGCATATACACACGATATAGAATTAAACATGGATTTCAAACTAAATAATATGCAGTAATGACATGAATTCTGTTATCTCAACATATTACACCTCCCAACATATTGTATCCCGGGAGCGCTTTCCTAGGTCAGGGTCGACGTTTAACCTCCCCACATGACAAAACAACAAAAACAATCCATTTAATCCAATTGTTAGTCATAATATTATATTATAATCGCTTTAAATTGATGCCATGTTTACTTGCTGTGGCTGTAATGTTTATTGGAAACTTAAAAGATAATTTGTATTACACATAAATAAAAGTTTACAGGCAGAGTATCCTTGTAGAGACAGTACGCGGTTGCGGCCAGAGTCGATGGGATGATTAGTTCTTGCTTCAAAGTACTCTTCCGAATGAGGCAAAGATGAAGCCCATCATTGGTAATGAGACGAACGTTTCTGTCCTCACCGATGAATATTTATGGCACATTAGTATAATCGGATGCGTCAATACTGCTTAAGGGGTTTCAAACACGAGTGAGCACAGTTTTAGCAACATATTCAATATCTCTGACACTAGAAATCTAGAATAGTTAGTTAGAAAGGTCCACACACAGTGAATACAAATTTTAATTTGGTATTACATTTCCTGATGAAGAGCACATTTGTGCCTTTGAATGGAAAGTGTCGAGGAAGATATACGGACCCGTATTCAATGTGGACGAAGGAAGATGGAATAGGAGGCAGAAGGAAGACCTATACCAACTAGGCCTATTCAAAAAAGCAAATATTGGTAGTGTACCCGTGTGAATAATTTCCATGGAAAACATGCTTCTGCCTCCAGCCAGCAGCAGTCCTCGGGCGTGTACCGCTCACCCACCGAGCAGTTGCATATTTTAGATCTGAGACTAAGAGGTATCAACTCTACAATAATAATGCACAACTCTATTCTAAAGACTTTAATTGAGTTTTAAATCATGGCTTCACACAAAACTAACAAAATCCCAACAATAATACACAAAAACAATGCAAAACATACTTCTCCATTCAATTATTATTCGCATTTTATCCTCACAAATCCAAATGATTACTGAATTCATTTTACCATGAAATTAACATAAAATTCATTCCCAAGTGCGCTGATGCATTGGTAAAGTACACACACTGTTATTCTTACAAACTTACGGTACTTACTCTAACCATTATTAACTTCACAATCTAGATACTTATTATAAACACTTTAGACTTTACAGTATGCGTACAATCATGTTCTGTATTTCTCTTCCCACCAAAATGCTTGAGTCTACCATGCATTAACCAATCTATTAGTTGCACATCATATTTAATTGCAACTCCACTGTTACTTATAATTCTACCCTTTTTGTAACTCCTCTGTTAATTGTAATTCTACCCTTTTTGTAGCTCCACTGTATGCCGTAATGAGTTAACTTTCATAATAATTACGTTACCGTTGTGTCGGGTGGGATTTTAGGCTACCCTTGCGTGGGCGTAGCGTGTGACATCTGGTATCCACCTTCGGAAATAGGTGATAATGTCAGTATAAAAATGCAACTTTTAACATATCATAACTTTGCCAAATATTAAGTTATCAGAATGATTCTTACTTATCAATGTGTCTCATACCACACATATTCATTATTCATTACTACCATCATTATTTTATAACAAACAGGGTTCTATAGTTTTCCACTTTAAACATCTTACTCCAAGCCTATGGTAGGGTACGGTCTCTTCCCCGACCCTTCCTGAATACAATGGGCTCCGCGACGGGTGGTAACAAGATGGCCGTTACTCCCCTTCACGTCCCTCTTTCCCTTTCCAAGCATTAGCCTGTTGCTTCAACCACAACAGTGCGCCGTCTTAGTGACCCACACAAATGCATATGACCTAATTCATACTGAATGCAATACGGAAATATGGAATTGTTTAAGCATTTACTCCTATCATTAGGGTATTAATAGCTGGCCTCAACAGGTCCATTTACATCTATCTGAAGGAAAAGAGATTCATCAAGCACAAGTCGATTTGGAATAGCCGGCGCTTTTTGTCAAAGAACACGGTCAGGGCACAACTTCATGCCGCCAAATTCACTCCCAGGAGATGAATTAATTCACACAATAGCTAGTTCTCTGTCGATATCAGGCGTCGTGGCAAGGTGTCCATGTTTCCCTCTCATGCGCCATTGGATTCGAACCCGGAACGCTTTATAGCAATAATCAGAGCTAGGTTTCCCCTCTCGATACGCTCAATTGCAATATATCTCTCCGTATGCCCTTGGCTATACGAGATTTCACACGTCGATTAAGCTGCCTGCCTTCCTTGAACATTGTGAGAAGATCCCGTCCTTAAATAATAAGATAATCTCTACCAATTACTCTTATAAGCTTATACATCAAACTGCAATTCAATTCACTATTAAACATTTCCATTTCCATCTCCTTGCATATTTCCTTCCATTATCATGAAATACTCTGATATTAAATTCCTTTGTTTGGTCCATCACTTGTAATAATAAAGCTTGGATATACAGTTATTCAAATTAGCATATATTTGTCTGCTTACAATCATAGTTTCCCTGATGTTTATTTATTCTTATTATTATTACTGACATAAATTTCTCTACTCCGACACAACGTAACCGTAGTTATATCATCAATAACCGAACATCCGTGTTCGTTACGTTAACTTTCTATTTAACTCCATTGCCATTTCTACGTTAGTGGTAACGATTTATCCACACAATGATGTACAAAGAACTTCTTAACTTGACTATAATCAACACAACATTAATATCTGAAGGTTCTACCTCTCAAATTTGACTCTCATTGGTATATTTTACAACTTTTGAAATTACCGACATACAGTGGCCTACATATTCACTACAAAATCATGGTTTTCGGGTACTTGCATTGGTTATCCTGGTGGCTCTACCACACATCCTCTCCGTTAATGCCCGCCATAATTTGCATATAGGCAAGGCATCACTACACTTTTTACACACATTTTACATAATTTTTCCATTGAGCAATACACTGCACATTGCTTCTTCATGTCGAAGCTATCGCTTCCTTTTCCACAAACACGTTATATTGATTATTACACTTGTAATTTACACATATTTAAATACCAAATCACTTAAAAACCACACGATCACTATATACATTTCTCACTGGTTGACCCTTCTTGCACAATCTCAGAAACGC
This sequence comes from Meconema thalassinum, assembly GCA_946902985.2. Taxonomy (NCBI): domain Eukaryota; kingdom Metazoa; phylum Arthropoda; class Insecta; order Orthoptera; family Tettigoniidae; genus Meconema; species Meconema thalassinum. Next base: position 452,126,082 of record OX336393.1, on the reverse strand, counting down.
AGGTGTTGAAGACCTTTCCTCCACGAATAACCTGTATCTCGTTTGAAAGTCTCGTTACACTGCCTGACGATTCCCAGCGGTCCCCAATGTTTGTCAACTCCTATCCTTTGATAATTTCCCGATATTAGCATAGATATGCTTCCATCTCGTCCTGAACATTACTTAAAGTGGTAACCCTGTGAAAATGCATCACCCGTATCAACAAATGTTACAAGTGTGGAGATGCCAGACATAAAGCATCAGACTGTAAAGGTGAAGCACGATGTGTGCTATGCACGGAGAAGGAGGTTCATGACACCAAACGGAACCATGTTCCTGGTTCAGGCGCCTGTATAGTGTTTAGGGATGCTCTCGAGAAGGTTAAAATCGGCAAAAAATGGTGAGAGTTCTTCAAGGAAATGTTCACAGAAGTTTGACTGCCAATGATCTCTTGACGCAATTGGCATTTGAAATGGAAGTGGATATTTTTCTCCTGAGTGAGCAATATCAGAACAGGGACCATAATGGGTGGTTTGCGGACAACCTTGGAACAGCTGCAATTTTCATTCCGGATCTGGGAAAATATCCAGTGACAGATCAAGGTTCTAAGGATGGTTTCGTCTGGGTTAAGAATGGCACGCTTACGTACGTGAGCTGTTACTTCACTCCGAACGAACCCATTGCTGATTTCCAGAACAAGTTGGTTAGCCTTGAGGACACATTGCGTGGTATGGGAAATAACCTTATTGTAGCTGGAGATTTCAATGCCAAGGCCTTGGAATGGGGTATGCCGGATGTAGATTCCAGAGGACGTCGTATACTGGAAATGGCTGCAAGGTTGGGATTGTCGACCGTAAATGTTGGAAATACGCCTACCTTTCGACGACCTGGCTGCAATGGAACCATACCAGATGTGACTTTAGCGGCAGACGATTTTTTGTCAAGAATATCTGAATGGCGGGTGATTGAGGACTACACAGGAAGCGATCATCAGTATGTTACTTTCTGTGTACTTCAGCAAAATCGACAACAAAGCGCTGTCATACGCAAACCATCATACTGGAATCCCACAAATATGGATAAAGAAAAGTTCTGTGAGGTAATACAGAGAGGAATGGTGAAAGTTGAAACGAGTTGCTTTTCATTTGAGGGGAGAGAGGTGGCGGATAAATGGGTAGAGAACACTATGTTGCTTATTCATCAAGCCTGCAATAAATCCATGTGCAGGAAGAAAACGCGAAAACACAAACAGCCAGCATACTGGTGGACGGAGGAAATTGCTGATATGAGGCGACACTGCCTGAGGATGAGACGAAGGGCACATAGAGCGAGAGGAAGAGAAGAGGCAGCCTTATTCTCCGAAGACCACAAATCAGCAAGAAAGGCGCTTCGGGATGCAATTAAAAGAAGTAAAGCTGACAAATGGTGGGAAATGGTCAAAGAAGTTGACAACGATCCTTGGGGACTAGGATATAAGATTGTATTGAAGAAACTTGGAACTTTTTCTAATCCGATAATGGATGCACACACTATGGACGAAATAGTCAGTACGCTGTCTCCGGAACATCCGGAGAGGATTGATGAAGCTGATAATTGCATTGATATTGAAGAAATACCATTGTTCACCGAGGAAGAATTATTGAAAGCGATTAATTCTATCAGGAACAAGAAGGCTCCTGGACCAGATGGGATACCAGCAGAAGCACTTAAGGAGGTAGCAAGAGCTTGCCCGCGACTCCTTCTGAACATGTATAACGCATGTCTGAAGGCAGGCGTATTTAGTGCCTGCTGGAAGAAGGCCAGACTAGTTCTTATTAGTAAAGGAAAATTGGGAGTAAATATGCCTTCATCATACAGGCCATTATGTATGCTGGATACGGCTGGAAAAGGATTAGAAAAACTATTACAGCCTAGAATATTGATGGCAGTTCAATCAGCTTGAGATCTATCTCCCCAACAATACGGCTTTCGGAAAGGGCACTCGACTATAGATGCTGTGCGGGTAGTTGTAGAGACTGCAAACAGCTCAGATGGGTAACCATTACTCACGTAAAGTTACGCTGCTTGTGACTCTAGATGTGAAGAATGCCTTTAACTCTGCCCAGTGGAGTGACATTTTGGTGGCACTTCAAGATAAATTTAGACTACCGAGATACCTCATGCGGATAATGAGGGATTATCTAAAGGACCGTATTTTGCAGGACGATACCGAGGAAGGACATAGGACTAAAAGATTAACCGCTGGGGCAACTCAAGGATCTATTCTTGGGCCAGATCTCTGGAATATTGCATACGATGGCCTGCTTCGGCTGAAGATGCCCGAAGATGCAATATTGGTAGGATATGCTGATGGTGTTGCTGCTCTGATTGTGGCTCGTGATATAGAGCTGGCGCAACTGAAACTCAATCAGGTAATGCGACGTGTCACAGATTGGATGACGGAACATAAGCTGTCATTAGCAGACCATAAAACGGAGATTGTTGTGCTGACGAGAAGGAGAATCAACACTCTTGTACCAATGCAAGTGGGAGGGACGGTGATTAATTCATCAAGGAGTACGAAGTACTTGGGTGTAACGCTAGATACGAAGCTCACATTCTGGGCCCATATTCAAAGAGTGACGGATAAAGCAGCAAATATCTTGACCGCTTTGAGCCGATTAATGGGTAATATTAAAGGTCCGAAGCCTAGCAAACGACGTCTCCTGATGACAACAGTCCAGTCCATATTACTCTATGGAGCTGTGATCTGGGCTGAGTCCTTACGGTTCGAGAAATATCGTAAAAGGATAGCAGCAGTACAACGAAGAGGAGCACTGAGGATCACATGTGCATATCGCACTGTTTCAGAGCCTGCTGTTCTAGTGGTAGCGGGAGTAGCACCAATTGATTTACTTGCCTTAGAGCGTCAGGAAGTTTGGCGCACCAAAGAAGAACTAGACATACACCAGGCAAAGACGTCTGCACACAACCATTGTATGGAACGATGGCAACAGAAGTGGGATGATGAGACACGAGGTCGATGGACAAAGAAACTTATTCCGCGTCTGGCTGACTGAGTTGATCGAAACCACGGAGAGGTCAATTATTATTTGACACAGTTCCTAACAGGCCATGGATATTTTCGGAGATTCCTGCATCACATAGGCGTGGCTAATAGTCCTATGTGTCATTATTGTAATGAAGAGGATGATGCACTCCACACATTCTTTGTGTGTGAACGCTGGTCAACACATAGAAGAGATCTGCAAGCTTCTATAGGGGCAATCACGCCGGACAACATCCTACAGATGATGCTCCGAAATGATCAAACATGGAATCAGATAGCTATTTACATAGAATGTGTCCTGCGCCAGAAGAAGAGGGAAATGGATGCGTTCGAACATCCTTAAGAAAAAATGAAGAAAGAAGAAGTCTGAATGACTAAGTAAGCACGACGTCACCCTGAAGTAATGCGAGAGCGGTTCCGGGGTGATGAACACATCGTGGGAAAAGGGAGGTGGTTTTTAGTGGGCAAGAATCCCACACTACTGTGGAGTGCGGACCCTTCACATGTGTCTTTTGAAGATTTTCCACAGTCCCTCGTAAAAAAAAAAAAAAATCAACAAATGTTTATACCTGCGCAATTCGACATACTATTACCATGTCTAACAAATAGATTCCATATTGCGCTCTTCCATTGTACATTGTACTTGCACAATTACCACTTTCATTGTCCTTCGACTGAACTTACAGTCTCCTTGAATGATACGCGTATAACAAATCCTTAGACATTCCCACGTACATTTTTATAATCAAACATAATATCTCTTCGTTATGAGGTACGATTGACCTACTATGTCACCGTCTTAACTTGTACACAACACTGTACATTTAATGCATACTCAGTATTAATAACTTTGTAATGCCGACTATTAAAGTATTGCGGTCTCATCGTATTAATTGTTCTTACTTGTGCCTTACGCTGCGTGGCGAATATACTGATAAACACTAAAATGTTAAAGTGCGCGCGTCCCTTCCTGGATTCGAGCAACATGCGCTTCGCACTAGAATATGGCACGACTGTCCATTATCAATTGTTCTCACTCTGTGCGTTACAATGCATGGCTAACATACTGGTGAACACTAAAAATGTTAAAGTGCGTGTCCCCTTCCTGGGCCCGAGCAACATGCGCTCCGCACTAGAATATGGCACGACTGTTCTCGACTGCCTACTCCCATGACCTGATATCTGTTTTCAGCAGAAAAGTAGGTCCATAAATTCCTTGTAACTTCACCTCCTCTCTACGTGCTTCTCCTGTCTTGAAATGACATTTTCCTGGTCCATCTTGCGTCGCTGATTACATATCTGCCTGTGTGCATGATGATCGATCGGTCAATTAATTAATATTAATTGCCTTTCCCACCGCGTACCCAAGCCGCGTGGGGGGTTCTTCCCCTCTGACGTGGTCATAGTTCTGCGCTGGGCTCATTCCTCCTGTATTCTTGCGCATTACCTTAAATCTGCATCGATTTCGACGTCTGACGGCTTGATAATTAGCCTCCTTGCAATTCATTCACGTAGGTGCAATCCTCATGTCTCTCAGTTACTCCAATCACGAGTAATCATTAAATTATTCTGGCAGTTCCCCAATCCACTGGGCTTCTCTCTCATGTGAAGGGGATTCCCTGGACCATATGTCACTGTCCTCACTCCTCTCAGACGTTGTAAATAGGTCCGAGTAACTGACTCGGCAACGTGAAATCACGCATATTTTCTAAACTCATTTGTAATATGTCAAGTGCTGCAACTTCCAGTGATAAGTCCAGAACTGTATGCATTTTACAGCCCAATACTGCCGCATTCTGCTGATATTTTTTACATTATATTATCAAATAATATCAGAATTCCTTTAAATCACAACAGTGATTTACTGTGTCCTTTCCCTGGGGGTTTTTATAGCTTAAACTCCCTCAAAGACCTTGGGTTCGTTTCTTTCTGGCATCTCTAGTCTGTTCTCATTTCCCCAGAGACCCAGGTTTGACACAAGTCAGCCTGTAGGGTTGAGTAGAACCATCATATAACGACGACTTGTAATGTTCTTAGAGCAGACGCAACTATTCCTAACAGAGTTTTTCAGTCGGTCAACTGGATTGTACCCAATTGTAATCGGTGTATCCCTAATCCAAAATGAAATTGATATGACATTAATTAATTTATTAATTTATTATCATTTAGTATTATTTTGTATTAATCTCATATAAATTTCCTTCAGGTAACACCCATTATAATTGAATTCACCGACCAGAGAGCATTCTTTTAGATTAAAATACTATTTGGTAAAATGATAACATATCTGATTGTCAAATCTTGTAATGGAAACACATTTATTTTGGTTCGTGCAACAGAATTTGAACTGAAGAATGGATCTCAGGGAAGCTTGTGTATGTGAGCCCTTCTTGGCTGGTATGACGAGAGCACCAAAGTTCATATTGTATAATGAACACTGTGGTGTTCAAGAGAACCAGTTAGAGAACAACTGCTCTAATATAATAAAGAACGGCTCTAATCACCCGGGAGCCCATAAGTAGCCTTATCTATAGAGCTATCAACACTTTCCTCCTATGCGAGTTCCTAACATAAGGCTACGGCCGACTCTTTCCCAATCCAAGCCTTGTGGCCCTCAAATTCAGTTTAAGTGGTCCGCGGATAAATATTGTATTGTGCCCGTTTAGACCGGAGTCCGCACGACCACATATGCATTTTACCAATAATCAGTCAGCACGAGAATCAAAATATCCCGGAGCGCCAGATGGGTTAAAGCAAATCGCAAAAACGACATCAAATTTATAAAAATGCTTTGCTGATTTTTGGCTCAATGCAACAATAAGGATAGAAGGAGATTTAATTGGGTGAAACACATGTGGTAAAATTATCTCAGTTTATTTAAAGTTAAAATCTGACTGCAAGAATAATGCTCAAAGCAGCATCATCCACGTGTGGCGATCCACACTCTTATTTACACACAATATACAGAAATCTTCCAAACACATTTGACAATCTTTTTGAAAACACAAGTCCGATTGTTAGTCCTGTGGACTGTGTTCCAAAATTATTAACATTTTAACTCCAGTGCAAAATGAATTGTCCATACTGGAAATAACGTAGATCACTGTTTGACTATTTACATGATATTAACACTCGTAGAATAAATGTTTATAGAATTTCTTTGACTTTCATTTGTTTTCCAGTTTTCCAAAATATATCGTTGAAACTATTATTATCATCGTAGCAACACAAATTATTAACACATATTAACAACATCTGAAAAGTATTTGACCATTGAGCATAGCATCGAAGAACTGTGCGAAGCACAACAACAATTAATCGTTCTTCTGACATTAAACATTCGAGAAGTGACTCGATTATGAACTTCAAGTTCCAAACAAAACATATGATTTCTGAATCATCTACTTGATCAATAAATGGTTGAACCATTCAACTATTAGATTTTCCACTTGGAATTATTATAAAAAAAAATGTTTATATTTATGGCCATTTCTAGCAACTTTCACAACTTGCAATTTTTCGACAGAATGCGGAAATTAGAATTGTAGTCTTATAATGAATTCATTTAGTTCATGGCACTAGGATTGAAAATATCCTTCAAATTATTCGTGGTTAAAGAATTATTTTAAATTGGCAGTGGCCCATTCTACTATTTGTGTAAGAACACAATATTATAACAACAACAACAACGGCAAAGGTCTTCCTCTGAAGAAGAATAAACTACTATCATGACAAATCCGGGTTCTAGCAAAATCAAATTCTAAATGGAATTCGTAAACAAGGTTGAAATAAGAACTGATGGTTTCAAAGAAATAACCTTCGGGTTATTCATACGACGAAATGTGTGGCTCCAATACTCCAACTATAAACCTGAGCCATCGAACCTGCTATTTGATTGATGCTCGAAAAAACCTTCATTCCTGCGACTTAACATGCGCACCTGGGAATGGCATTTCAACTATTCCACACACATAAATTATCTTCCCAAAATTTATACAATAAATCAAGCCTCTGCTTGTTATCAACACTGGAAGATTAATAAACTTACAAGTTTATTTTATTTTACCATTCAGTTCAACCCGTGAATTTACCATACTCATGAAAAGCTTCATTTCACTTTCGAGTGTATTTACGTCATGATTTTATATAAATACAAAAATCCTATTTGATACAAATATCAATTGCTTCCCGTTTCATGCCTCTCCGTGTTATATGAAACATATACTTTGCTCATTGCAAATATCAACTGTTCAACCAGAACTGAAATGTTGGTTGAATGCGGGCTTGCGCTAACCACTCTCCTTCGTAAAATCTCCTGTTCCAAACTAGAAATGTTTCAACTACTTCATAGGCTCTTTCTCAATACATATGATTATTATAAAATATAATATCCAAGAATTATTTAGAAAAATTATGAAAATTATTATTATTATTATTATTAGTGGATTATTATTATTATTATTTCAAATATGTTTAATTATCATCTCATTATGTGAGAATCCACATGTTCGAACCTTCGAATATGGAAAAAATATCCATTCCTCAACAAAAATAAATTTAACTTTTACAGTTACATCGGCTGATTACCGTGATTTCCCAAAAATATGAAAAATTCAAATAAATGCTCAAAATGCTCGGTCATCGATCCTAAACTGTTCTGAGTGCTGAAAATGCTCAGAATAAATCTAATAAGTCTTGCGTAAATCATTACAAGCTTTAAATACGACGAAAAAAATGTGTTGGTCATCTGCAGAAAAATAGTTTGTTCCAATTAGCTAGGCATAAAATAATTCAAATGTGGCTTACATTTCTTGATGTTCTTGAAGTGTAGTAAACCTGGTCTATACCAGATTTATCCGTAGACATGCCCTATCGGACAAGCACGTATAATCCTTGTATCGGCCGCCATTGTAGACCCACAAATCGTCTAGTCAGACATAGTGGTAGTATCTTTCGACGTTTTAAATGACTGTGGTTCCATTTTAATATGGGCTTCTAACAAAGCCATAACAATTTGTTTGAAAAGGGTCAGATCTAAGCGATCTCTTCTTAAATGTGTCAGTTGTAACCTAACTCACTGTAATCTCATCAGTACAAGAAAAACGTTGATAGTCTAAGCAGTTAACGGCTGTTCTGAAGATCGTTCCCTGGGCATGGTTTGTATATCACCATCTGCCATGCGCTAGACAACTTGCAGTTTCCCTTGCGTAGACTAATGAACGCCACCGTTATAGACTATTCTTCAATGTACTGACGGATTGAAGTGGTTAAATAGTTACAAAATATGAAAACTGACTTCAAATGGATCTAAACATCCAAGTATTAATTTACTATTGGACTGTGACAAATACTACTTTCTAGACCAAGTCTAGCATATGTCCTTTAAGAAATATAAATATTTCCACCAATGTCTGTAGAAATACAATCACCTCAGTGATTCTCCTCACCAGAAACTTACTAAGTTCCAACTCGTTTGCGCAGCACTTCTCGTGACTATCACGATTTGAAAAGTACTTCTTCGTAGACGTGGCAACCATGTGCCTTGGCTCAGCGTAGACGCAACTTGTTCGCCAAGTGCTTGTGATGAATTGAGCTAACTAAGCCTGCTCCAGCTTGCTTTTATACAAAAACGGTCAGGGTCACGCGTCATCGCCTGATATCTAAAAATCCTCATATCTCTTGAATCCCTGGTCCGATTTACTTGATACTAATTGCATTCTCTTTCATTCGGCCGTGCCAGTAATCTGATCCCAGTCTCAAGTCTCTGCTCCATAGTTAACTATTTAATCAATAAATAGTCTCCGCCTCTGCTGTTACTCGCTACGTCATTTACCATCCAACTATCGGTAATTTCCTTCGAATGGCTTCGAGAAGCAATGTAGCGCGATATTCAAATATCCGAACTTTCAAACGCTGCTACAGCCTTTCCCTTGATGTCTAGGTGTCTGAAACTTGGAATACCCATTCCTAGAGTTGGGCACAGTATACTATTGAAAACGTGAATATATATACCGGTATTGTGAATGATGAGATTTTCCCATTATTATAGGCCCTAGTTGAAATAAGAAAATTATAAGAATGTTTCGTTAAAAATAAATTAAAACGTAAACAATTATTTTACAGATTTTAAGTTTTGCATAACCAGACTGCTGCAAGGTTCAGACTGACAGACAATGCCAAGAATCACATTAGGAGCATTAGGTTTGACGATATGTTGATTTTCATTCTTGATACACTTTGATGTTAAGGTTTCTGTTTTTTGTAGAAATAAAAATTTTACAAACTTGTGATAGTATTATTTTATTTATAAGGTGCTTTTAAAAGTAACGAGCCGGAGGCTGGAATGCGCAAACCAGTGACGACATCGGCTTATCGTGGCGTGTGTAACGAGGTGTGGTGCCGACCAGAGCGTGGAAGGTCACAGCCCGTCGCCGTGGTCGGATTGAGCGTCGGAAGTGTGCACACCATCATGAAGGATCGACTGCTCTTGCGCAAAGTGTGTGCCCAATGGATGCCCCACAGTCTTCAACCACACCAGGATGCATGTCGGATGACCCACTGTTTTGGTCATCTGCAGCGCTATGCGAGGGAAGGGAATGGGTTCCTGGCACGTGTGAAGGCTGGAGATCAGTCATGGTGTCATCACTTCGAACCAGAATCCATACGACAAAGCCTCCAGTGGAAGCATCCAGGGTCACCATCACCCAAAAAAGGCAAGGCCATCCACACGAGTGCAGGAAAGGTATCCTCCGGCTCGTTACTTTTTGAACGCTCATTATATATACCCTTAAACCTTTTCGAATTAGGAGTAAGTTGATTGCAAATCAGTAATTTGATAACGTAATAATGCAATTTGCCAAAAAACAAACTTCAAAAATGGTTTTAAACCATTTAGAGGACACAAAAATGGTATAGAAACACATTTTTTGTCTGCTGGTAAAATAGGTTATACAGATAATAGTAACATTAGCTTTAGCGGTGGGGTTTGGCAAGTGCATATGTGGGAAGGTAACTTGGGGCCCGCCACTTATTGTGTGAGAATAAACTCGGGCCCTACTTATAAAAAGGTTGTGCACCCCTGGCTTATTCCATAGCTCAGTCATGGGTAAAGTACGGCCAGCGGGCCAACTGCGGCCCTTGAGCTAGTCTAATCCGGCCCGCGACATGGTTTCAAATTATACTACCTACAAATACACACAGGTCATATTTCCTGTTCTGTGTACCTGAGTGAAAACTATTTCAATCTCATTATGCTTATGCATTTTGTGTAATATCCTTTTGTGCGAAAAATCTCCACGACCAATTTCAATGAAGATTTCATGACTTCGAAGTTATTGAACATGACTTGGACGTTTTCAGCATGTCATTAAATGTTGACTGTGAAACAGTAAAATCAGAGTTGCAACTAGAACTGATGAGTTACTATGTAACAACGAATTAAAGATACTATTCCTCAACGTTTCGAAAATTAAGTTTTACAGGGCTCTTCCAAAATCAAGCTTCCCAAACTTCAAATCACGTGAACAAAATGCTGTACAACTGCCATGTTCGCATCTTACTATGTATGTTAACAGGTGTTTCTACCCAATGAAGCTCCGCAAAAATTGCGTCAGAATTGGCAGGCCACCATTTAGGTGCGCTACTAAGAATCAACTCGTCCCAGTTTCAACCAGATTAAGAAAATCTTTTGGAAGCACAGTCACTGTTTCACTTGTCACATACTCCTTCCTCTTCTAACAAATAATGAAGGTGTGTTCTATTTTCCTAAGTTTCTACCTTACTATAAGTGTTGTTCGATTTAAAATTCAGAAATAAATAGTTCATAATCTATAAACATGTGTTGTTCTTTATTTCGGCCCGGCTAGATTATTTTGTATTGCATCTGGCCTGCCACTAAAAGGTTTGTTCAAGTCTCCGGGTTAGTATTAGTATTTTGCAAAAGTTCCGCCTAATCAATTCCTTTATTCTATTATATATAAATGATCACTTAGTGGTCTTTGGTACATGTTTCGAGGCATAATTGTTTTGGCCCCTTCATCAGCCGATATAGATAAACTGTGGTTGGATAGCTTAACACTATTACATATTCCCTTCAAAAACCCTACTATGGTGCACCATAATTGAAGGTGAAAGATGTTTACCCCAAAGGTAGATAAGGAGATAAAATTCATAAATAAATAAATAAATAAATAAATAAATAAATAAAGAAAGAAAGAAAGAGAGAATGAAGGAAAGAAAGGAAGAAAGAAAGAACGAATGAAGGAAAGAAAGGAAGAAAGAAAGAAAGAAAGAAGGAAAGAAAGAATGAAAGAAAGAAAGAAAGAGGGAAAGAAGGAAAGAAAGAATGAAGGAAAGAAAGAAGGAAAGAAAGAAAGAAGGAAAGCAGGAAAGAAGGAAAGACAGAAGGAAAGAAGAAATGAAAGGACAGAAAGAAGGAAAGAAAGAAAGAAAGAAAGAATGAAAGAAGGAAAGAAAGAAAGAATGAAGGAAAGAAAGAAAGAAAGAAAGAAAGAAAGAAGGAAAGAAAGAATCAAGGATAGAAAGAAAGAAAGAAAGAAAGAAAGAAAGAAAGAAAGAAAGGAGGAAAGCAGGAAAGAAAGAAGGAAAGAAAGAAGGAAAGAAGAAATGAAAGGAAAGAAAGAAGGAAAGAAAGAAAGAAGGAATGAAAGAAGGAATGAAAGAAAGAAAGAAAGAAAGAAAGAAAGAATGAAAGAAGGAAAGAAAGAAGGAAAGAAAGAAAGAAAGATAGAATGAAAGAAGGAATGAAAGAAAAAAAGGAAAGAAAGAAAGAAAGAAAGAAAGAAATAATGAAGGCAAGAATGAAGGAAAGAAAGAAAGAAAGACAGAAAGAATGAAGGAAAGAATGAATGAAGGAAAGAAAGGAAGAAAGAAAGAATGAAGGAAAGAAAGAAAGAAAGAAAGGATGAAGGAAAGAAAGGAAGAAAGAAAGAATGAAGGAAAGAAAGAAAGAAAGAAATTAAGTAAGAATGAAGGAAAGAAAGAAACAATGAAAGAAAGAAAGAAAGAAGGAAAGAATGAAGGAAAGAAAGGAAGAAAGAAATAGTTGAAATTTAAAAAAATAAAAAAAAAACGATGTTAACACACTCTAAAATTTCACTCTTTCATGCTGCTCACTGAAATTGTGCACTCCTCATGTAGTCCAAATCTTCTGAAATATGTGGCGACAATAACACATTTCTAGATAAAAATATATATTAATACGAATTGTTTCATCAATATGAAACCAGAATGAGCCATTCAAATACTAAAGTCTGCAGGTTATCAGACTAATTTTCAACACACTAAAATAACGGGGTTGAATGAATCAACAGCTAATAAATGAAAGTCGAGAGTGAGAGGTTCATTGCTTCAAACACCGACGCCTGCCGTTTTGGGGAAAGAAGCAACCACTTGGACACCCAATCGGTTCACACATTGCTCGTTCCGGTGCTGGAGAGTAGAATTAAAAAGGAAAGAACTGTTGCTCGCTCCATGTTAAGGCCCTGGAGGCAAGCTAATGAGAATATCCGGCCACACTTCCGTTTGCCGAGTGCGATGTAAAACCTGCCGGAGCTCTACATTCCCGGCGAAGAAAGAAGCAACTGGTAATACGAATAACCTAACCAGTGATGCTAGAAGTATTATATCTGAAGCGTTCCTTACGGCAGTACTCTTGGTAAATGAAAATCCACAGCCTGCTTTCAGTCGACAGACCGGGTCAGGGAATGGAATGAATGAAGCCCCCATCTAGCGGCGAGGATATGAACTGTGCCGGCTGCCGAAGCCTGTCGCACTCCCCTGGGGCAATAGGCTTAATTAGCTGGGTGGAGGGGATTAACCAAATTTGATGTCTTAGGCTAGTGAAAGTCTAGGGTATTCTAAGGACCTCATTTCAAATTCATTGCTTCATCCTTTGTTGTTCATTCCTCCAATTCTTCCTCGTCTTCTCACTATGAATATCCCGTGGCTTATGATGTACAGATTAACGGTCACGTTAAACTACAAGCTTCCTTCCTTTTTTCACTATGGATATTGCTCCCCTCCTTGGACCATTTTGAGGATGTTTTCTTTTCACTCCTGGCTTAAAATTATTCCCTTACGCATAACACTTTCTGAAAATCTCTCGTTTGCATCTTGCCTTATATTGTGTTTTTTTTTACTCTTGTCTGACTTCTCATTGTATTCTCTGCTTGGTTAATATCTGTCATCCTTTCTGTGTAAATGCCCAAAAATATCAGTCAAGCAATATGAATACTACACCTACACAATAATCTCCATGTAATAGTACATAGCTCTAAGTCCTACATATATAAATATCCAACATGGCAACCATCTGAATTATTTATCCTGTTCTCAATATCTACCAATCTATTAGTGCAATCAAACTGAAATTGTGTATGATGATAGTGGCAATTAACACAAATAGGATATATGATGATGATGATAATTGTTGTTTTAAGGGGCCTAACATCTAGGTTATCGGCCCCTGCGGATATATGAAAATAGGCTGTATAGTTCTTTTGTTTATTATTATCATCCAAGGGTTTTGCAAGAAGATTACTTTTCCCTCTGTATACTCTTTATGAAGAAATGTTTCTCCAGGTTAGCAGTATCATCTCTGGACTCGAATTCTTCCACGGAGTGTACACATAGTCTCGCTAAGGAAACTGCACCAAAACAAACTTTAAATTAACTCAGTTGGAAACGACGAGATAATAATGTTTTACGTTTTTTGTAGAATACGAAAGAAGAGGAACCGTTTGCTTTTCTCTAGAGTCCTTCCCTATAAGAAAGGAAAGGAAAATATCTTGTCGAGGAGTGGCATAGGGTTTGAAGCGAGCCAATTTCGGACGAAGCCAACTACGGCAAACAGCTTAGCATTGTGTCGACAGACGGGAGAGAGGTCGGAGCCATTACAACCTGAGCCTCAATAGATGATGGGCCTCGGAGCGGCTTCGAGCCATAAAATAATACTGCCGTTCCTATGTTCAACTTTGTTAATGGTCCTTATATATTTAGAAACAAGCTGACTCTTATCCACTTCACTCTACTTCACTTTTCATGTTCGCAGCCATGCAAGGCACATTGTTACACACAATACTCAGGGAAATGTTTTGGTGAATGTATTGAAAGAGCGCTTACCTGGGCGTCAACCCATCTGGTACAATCATAAAGCGCACTTTTTGGGAAGAGGACGAGGGTGGGGGAGGGGGCAGAATTTCGTATGTGAGTTCCTATTTTCGAGAAATAGTTAGACAAATATCTATTTACAGTATTTTGCTTCTTACGGTATAAAATAAGATAGGCATTCCTATGTTCTAAACGGCCTTAATCTGTTTCCCTGCGCAGTTTGTTTTAGCTTCCTAAATTGCATCTTTTCAGTCGGTCAACACAATATAATCCCAATTACTGTGACTGTGACAACCTGAAAAATGTACATGTGATTAAAATATACATAATATATATATATATATATATATATATATCTTAATTGTGGATTACAGAAGAGCTAATAAGGATGAAACGGTTGTTTTGTTTGTTTTTTTTCTGTTTGTTTTTTTAAATTTATTTTTTGACTTGTTTCCGTTTATATGTTTCCAGTGTTTGGTTTCTTTGTACATTGAAGACGTCACAAACACCCAGTCCCCGAGTCAGAGGAATTAACCTGAGGAGATTAAATTCCCCATGGCTCGGCCGGGAGTCGAACCCGTGACCCATCGGGCCAAAGCCTAGCACGCTAACCTTTTAGCCATGGAGGCGGACTGTTTCGTTCGTCAAGCTAGCATCATCAGATCCAAATCTATAACGGACAAAATAGTTCCATTAAAAACCCATAATGTCACCCACAAACGGCCAGTGTCCTCCAAAACCAGAAAGCATGGCAAAAACTCACACATTGAGGAAATTTGATCACTCCTAAACACTAAAACATTGTGCAGCCGAACTATTTAATATCTTCAAAGTTGCAAGACCGAGAAATAACAAACCCTACAAAAAAAGTCTCCTTCCACCAACAAATGTATTACAGTGTAGCTCCTATTGCTGTGATATACTTAAACTAGCCCCAAAGTAGAATGGTAAACTAACAAGCAGAAATGACCGACGAGTGCTCTACTGGGATGATGTAAATATCTAGATCTGCAACACACAGGAACTGTATTTGTCCACTAATAATGTGTTGAAAGATTTGATGTGGAGACTTATTTGACTTGTGGGATGTCTACAAACTGATCTGTCAACAACTGTCCTTAGTTAAACCACCAATCTGTTTTGGCAAGTCACCAATATCAAGATTTACGTTTGTAATTTCAGGTGCTCAAATTAAATATACCTCAAATCTTGAAACTGGATGTACGCCACTATTTCAAGGGATAGAAGATTTTTTAAACTAATTTAAATTTGCTCAGTATTTAGACAGAAATTCATGGGAATTAGAATTGGGTAGATTCAATCATTTCATACATAAGCTAGAAGTAACTGATATAAGGGTAGCGAGGACTGGCGCCGGGTCATTTTGACCCATAGTGGGTCACTCCCTTTTTGTCGTAGTCGTGCGTATTTCAATGAAGTAATTTTACACCTGGTGTCTTCCTATCAACTATTCCCAATATAAAATTAGGTTTATTTATAGTTTTAAAATTTGGCATGCAGAGGAATGACAATAATTTTCGTAACAGTATAATTGACCTGGATAATGGCGGCAAAGCAGCCATTTCAATTTTTTGAACAAAGGTGCTGATGACCAAGGTGTCCCTAGACCCTAAACATGGATCAACAAGACCGTGAGGTATATGATTGTACTGTATCAAAATAGGTGGATTTTCCCCCTTTTTGTTTTTAATATTGTCCGGACTAACGGGTGCAGAAAATTGTCACGCGAGGACTGGCGCCATGGGTAAATCTGACCCGACCGTAAATAATATAAAAATATAGAAAAGCTATGGACATGATTCTTTTGCAGGGTGAAGTTAAAGGCTAGGAAGGAAGGTACAGTAATCGACAGGAAAAAAATAAGGTCTGACCAAAACGAAAATATAGAGCATTATTTAAGCCTCGGGTCAGTCCTCGCGGGTAAAACATACAGTAATACACATATCAATGGATACTCATGAAACGTACATTGAGGGACAGATGACCTCGCAGTTCCGCCCCTTAAAACAATAACTGACTAACTAAACGTACATTGAATTATAGTTTTGTAAACGTATCCATTTATTTACAGTTTATTTTAAACCATTTATTACTTTACGTTTTAATTAGAATAGTGTTTTCCTTAGAAAAACGCTGAAGATGACGATATGTTTCGAAACTTTGATGGAGTCATCTTCAGCGTTTTTCTAAGGATATCACTATTCTAATTAAAATGTAAAATAATAAAAGGTTATACAAACTGTATATAAATGGATATTCTTACAAAACATTGAATTTAGAAATTGATTCGAAACATTATTATTGTGAATCCTGCTAAAGACCTCGAAACAAGCTACTGAAATATTCTCAAAAATGACGTGCAGTCAGTTATCAAAACTAGGAATTTCTTGAAATATTTTCAAGATGATGTGCATTCAGTTATCAATACGCAAAAACTTCTTCGAACGTTTAAATTCGTATATCCTGTGACTTGTTGCAATTTGATAATATAAGTTAGAACTTGTTAGCCTAATATGACATAAATATTACCATGTTATCACTGTTCCTTATTGACGAAATATAATAAGTTCTGAAGATTAAAAACTTAGGCCAATATTAATTAGTATTTTTTATTGTATCTGTTTCGGCCACATTGTGGCCTTCCTCAGCACGAATAATAATATGAATAGAGATGCAAGACTTACATTAAATAAATGCAAATGTAAATGCAAATGTCTATGTCTATGTCTATGTCTAGGTCTAGGTTTAGGTCTAGGTCTTTGTTTAGGTTTAGGTCTTTGTTTAGTTCTAGGTCTTTGTTTAGGTCTAGGTCTTTGTTTAGGTCTAGGTCTTTGTTTAGGTCTATGTCTATGTCTATGTCTAGGTCTAGGTTTAGGTCTAGGTCTTTGTTTAGGTTTAGGTCTTTGTTTAGGTCTAGGTCTTTGTTTAGGTCTAGGTCTTTGTTTAGGTTTAGGTCTTTGTTTAGGTCCAGGTCTTTGTTTAGGTTTAGGTCTTTGTTTAGGTCTAGGTCTTTGTTTAGGTCTAGGTCTTTGTTTAGGTCTAGGTCTTTGTTTAGGTCTATGTCTATGTCTATGTCTAGGTCTAGGTTTAGGTCTAGGTCTTTGTTTAGGTTTAGGTCTTTGCTTAGGTCTAGGTCTTTGTTTAGGTCTAGGTCTTTGTTTAGGTTTAGGTCTTTGTTTAGGTCCAGGTCTTTGTTTAGGTTTAGGTCTTTGTTTAGGTCTTTGTTTAGGTCTAGGTCTTTGTTTAGGTTTAGGTCTTTGTTTAGGTCTAGGTCTTTGTTTAGGTCTAGGTCTTTGTTTAGGTCTAGGTCTTTGTTTAGGTTTAGGTCTTTGTATAGGTCTAGGTCTTTGTTTAGGTTTAGGTCTTTGTTTAGGTCTAGGTCTTTGTTTGGGTCTAGGTCTTTGTTTAGGTCTAGGTCTTTGTTTAGGTTTAGGTCTTTGTTTAGGTCTAGGTCTTTGTTTAGGTTTAGGTCTTTGTTTAGGTTTAGGTCTTTGTTTAGGTATAGGTCTTTGTTTAGGTCTAGGTCTTTGTTTAGGTTTAGGTCTTTGTATAGGTCTAGGTCTTTGTTTAGGTTTAGGTCTTTGTTTAGGTCTAGGTCTTTGTTTAGGTCTAGGTCTTTGTTTAGGTTTAGGTCTTTGTTTAGGTCTAGGTCTTTGTTTAGGTTTAGGTCTTTGTTTAGGTCTAGGTCTTTGTTTAGGTCTAGGTCTTTGTTTAGGTCTAGGTCTTTGTTTAGGTCTAGGTCTTTGTTTAGGTCTAGGTCTTTGTTTAGGTTTAGGTCTTTGTTTAGGTCTAGGTCTTTGTTTAGGTCTAGGTATTTGTTTAGGTCTAAGTCTTTGTTTAGGTCTAGGTCTTTGTTTAGGTTTAGGTCCTTGTTTAGGTCTAGGTCTTTGTTTAGGTCTAGGTCTTTGTTAAGGTCTAGGTCTTTGTTTAGGTCTAGGTCTTTGTTTAGGTCTAGGTCTTTGTTTAGGTCTAGGTCTTTGTTTATGTCTAGGTCTTTGTTTAGGTCTTTGTTTAAGTTTAGGTCTTTGTTTACGTCTAGGTCTTTGTTTAGGTCTCGGTCTTTGTTTAGGTCTAGGTCTTTGTTTAGGTCTAGGTCTTTGTTTAGGTTTAGGTCTTTGTTTAGGTCTAGGTCTTTGTTTAGGTTTAGGTCTTTGTTTAGGTCTAGGTCTTTGTTTAGGTCTAGGTCTTTGTTTAGGTCTAGGTCTAGGTCTTTGTTTAGGTCTAGGTCTTTGTTTAGGTCTAGGTCTTTGTTTAGGTTTAGGTCTTGGTTTATGTCTTGGTTTAGGTCTTTGTTTAGGTTTAGGTCTTTGTTTAGGTCTAGGTCTTTGTTTAGGTCTAGGTCTTTGTTTAGGTTTAGGTCTTTGTTTAGGTCTAGGTCTTTGTTTAGGTCTAGGTCTTTGTTTAGGTTTAGGTCTTTGTTTAGGTCTAGGTCTTTGTTTAGGTTTAGGTCTTTGTTTAGGTTTAGGTCTTTGTTTAGGTTTAGGTCTTTGTTTATGTCTAGGTCTTTGTTTAGGTTTAGGTCTTTGTTTAGGTCTAGGTCTTTGTTTAGGTTTAGGTCTTTGTTTAGGTTAAGGTCCTTGTTTAGGTCTAGGTCTTTGTTTAGGTTTAGGTCTTTGTTTAGGTCTAGGTCTTTGTTTAGGTCTAGGTCTTTGTTGTTTAGGTCTAGGTCTTTGTTTAGGTCTAGGTCTTTGTTTAGGTATAGGTCTTTGTTTAGGTCTAGGTCTTTGTTTAGGTTTAGGTCTTTGTTTAGGTCTAGGTCTTTGTTTAGGTTTAGGTCTTTGTTTAGGTTTAGGTCTTTGTTTAGGTCTAGGTCTTTGTTAAGGTCTAGGTCTTTGTTTAGGTCTAGGTCTTTGTTTAGGTCTAGGTCTTTGTTTAGGTCTAGGTCTTTGTTTAGGTCTAGGTCTTTGTTTAGGTCTAGGTCTTTGTTTAGGTCTAGGTCTTTGTTTAGGTTTAGGTCTTTGTTTAGGTCTAGGTCTTTGTTTAGGTTTAGGTCTTTGTTTAGTTCTAGGTCTTTGTTTAGGTCTAGGTCTTTGTTTAGGTCTAGGTCTTTGTTTAGGTCTAGGTCTTTGTTTAGGTCAAGGTCTAGGTCTAGGTCTTTGTTTAGGTTTAGGTTTAGATTTATGTATAAGGTGCGTTCAAAAAGTAACGAGCTTGAGGCATAATTACAGAAACCAGTATCTGCATGTTAGAAGTATTGGTCCTGGCTGTTGAGGCAATTGTCCCACTGTGACAGGAGGCGGTGAATGGCTGTCTCATAAAATTCCCTGGGCAGCGATGTGAACCAGTTCCGTACGTACAGCTGGAATTCAGTGTCCGAGGTGAATCATTGGCCCCGCAGAGCCCTTTTCAGGGGACCAGACATGGCGTAATCACTGGGAGAGAAGTCTGGACTGTATGGAGGGTGGCCGAGAACATCCCATTTGAATATCTGCAGGAGTGCCGTGACTGTGTTGGCCGTTTGAGGTCGTGCATTTTCGTGGAGCGACCACGGCGGCTATGGCGTTCACTGGCACTCGACGGTCCTGGGTAATGAGTGCATCAACCAGCTGGACGTTGTCATCGGTAATGCAGGGGGGTGCCCCAGACCGGGCATCATCGACTAACGACACCCGTCCTTCCCTGAAGCATTTGTGCCACGCCTTGACCCTTGCAAGGGACATGCAGTGTTCGCCGTACACTTGTGACATTTGGCGATGAATGTCCGTTCCCCCTACTCCTTCCGCTGTCAGAAACCAAACAACACCTCTTTGCTCTTCGGTTGACGCCTCCATGCCACTGTTTGCAATCCGACTGGCAGCGTTGGACGATTGATGCATGCTGCTGCTGCTCACTTTGTATCGTCACATGACGTGCACGCGTGCCCTCTAGCGACGGGCTGTGACCTTCCACGCTCTGGTCGGAACCACACCTTGTTACACACTCCACGATTAGCCGATGTCGTCACCGGTTTGCGCATTCCAGCCTCCGGCTCGTTACTTTTTGATCGCACATTATATATGGGTATGTATATGTTTATGCTTATGCTTAATGTTATAGGTAGGGTTAGTTTTTAAATAGTACAAGCCATGTCGATGGCACTATCAAACAACACACACCTAGCCACACACCAACACAATGCTTGCCGGACTTAACGTATTCACGCTGAGGCAAGTAGGTCGACTGGACCTCTCTCCTCGCGGGGAATTGTACCGCCACTAACAATACAGCTGTCTCCAAGCGACAGTTATAACTGAAGTTCAAGACCTAATGTCACTGGCGTGTTTATGAGTACTAACATTTTTATAGGTTAATACGAAGGTTCCATGAAACCTTCTTGCAGGCAAACAAATTAATGCACAGATATAATTTTATTGTTAATTATAGCGCTCCCATGGGATTCATACATCCACTTCTCAAACAACGAAACTTAATTGTGTTAAAAAATAAAAATCGATTTGATTCTCGTCGTTTTCTCTTGAGAGCATAAATCATACTAATATATAACAAGATGTTCAGTAAAGAACATATAGCCTACTTTCTCCTAAATGTATGAGTATAGTTATAACTCGTTATTATCAAAGAGTATAATAGAACTATTCTTTGATGAAGACCTTAGAAACGATTTACCTCTACCAAACGCCACAACCTAGATAAAAACTGCTACCATCATTGAAGAAAGAAAGATAAGAAGTATATCAAGAATGTTATGGATCTGGAGACATAATCGACCGGACTGGCTGCGTGGCTCAGCGGTAACGTTCTCGCTTGCTGGGCCCTAGGTTGCAGGTTCGTATCCTGGCGCAGTCAGCTGGCATTTGAGGGTGCACAAATGCGAGGGAGCCGTGTCAGTACATTTACTGGCACGTTAAAGATCCCCTTCGGGCCAAAATTACGGCACCCAGGTGTCTCTAAAAGCAGCAGTAGTTAAAAGGGATGTAAAACCAATAACATTATTATTATTATTATTATTATTATTATTACATATACGACCTGCCGTGGGCAACATCCAACTTTGAGTTGAGGCATGTCTTTACACGTCTGGTTGTGCATGGCTTTCACAACCCTAATTGAATTAACAAATCTTTCCATGACCCTACAGAGACGTGTGTATACAAACTATGTGGATATTTTCGATTGCTATTTGCCTCAAATAAAAGTAGTAATTAATAACCTGAACTAACACCTACTATGTGAAATCGTTTTGTTCTTTACTTCAAATAACATTTTCAAGTAACGCAAAATAGGCTGTTACAAACCCTTTAAAATAAAAAGTAAAAATGTATCGTAGTATCATCTTGTCATTCTTCAAATTCAATGCGCATAGAATGCCAATGGTGTAGTAATCAATGGAGCCCCTCGTAGACTAGTCGTACCATCTAGTGGTGAAATATCGAACAATATAATCCTAACCACGGCCGACTGAATGCGCAGCTCGTATTCAGTCGGCCGTGTCCTAACAGAGCGAGTGCATTCTAGCGGCCAGAAGAAGAAACTTTTCAATAAAATCTGGAAGTTAATCTAGTTACCTTTTTGGCAGCTAGATGTCTCGAGTAAATCTGCTGGCGAATTATGTTTTAATTAATTATATATTTTACACCATAATATGCACAATATAACGCTTAATTTTAAAACATCTGAGTCATTACAAAACAATAAACATATAACATTTCAAGCAAAAAACCTAGCTCTGATCGGGTTTGAACCATAGGCATTTGAGCGATAGGCTGACGCTCTACCACTGAGCTAATTGTGTCAACGAATATCGTTCTATATAAAATGACTTACATAGAACTTGTTAGCAAATAATGATTTATACTAAACGATTTCATCACTGGAGTATATTATTTATATATAAAGCATTTCATACAAAGTTTATTTATTTTGTACAGTACGCTATATTGCATGCAATACTCAAATTAGTGAAATATAAGTCAGGCACAAGATATCCGCTGCCATCTTGTCTTATTAGTGAATCAGCTCAGCTTTTTAAAATCACGTCTGCACTATAGTATTACAAAATAAACTTTTAATTTCGAACGTGCCTCTTCCTTTAGAACAGTTAAAACGATTCTCGGCTCGATAATCGGAACTGGTGGGTCCCATGATATGGATTATAAAGTTTGCATAATTCGCACGGCCGCCATCCTGAAATGGTATGGCGGACGACCTTGTAGTTTGGTCACAAGACGCATCCTATACGAAGGTATGTTGTTACCAAATTTGGTAGAGATCGGATGATTTGGTTAGTCGTTATTTGATTTTATGCTTCGAACGTTTGAGTGGCCGCCATTCAGTTTTAGTAAAGATGGCGGTGATATAAAACATGACACTGAGGTGTCCTTTGCTAGTGCTACCTTTGTACCAAATTTCGTTCAATTCGCATTCACCGTGTTCGAATTGATAGGGGGGACAGACATTCAGAGTACACACACTCACACACACACAGACACACACACACACAGACACACACACAGACTCACACACACACATACACACACACACACAGACAGACACACTTTTTTCGCCCTGTGTTGATCTCATAAGTCTACTTTCATTTTTTGCAAAAATCGAAAGTAGGCTAAAAATGAGATGGTGTGTGTCGGTCTTTCTGTCTGTCTGTCTGTCTGTCTGTTACCTAATAACGCAAGAACCACTGGTCCGATTTAAATGAAATTTTGCATGGATGTAGCTGAAATACCAGGCTTACATATAGGATACTTTTAATTTCGATATTTTGTACTATTAAGAAATGGCGACCATTTTAGTGACGTCACTACACCCTTTGGTTTCAAAATTTCATATTTCCATATCAAATAAAAAGAGAACGGTAGGAAATAGCAAACTTTTGATGGCACATAAGAGCTTTGAAATTTAATTTCCTATCTGAAAGGTCCTTATCACTTTTCGTGTATCTCCAACGGTTAGCGAGTAAAACCTACTTTTGTGACGTCACTACACCCTTTGGTTTCAAAATTTCATATTTCCATTTCAAATAAAAAGAGAACGCTAAGAAATAGCAAACGTTTGATGGTATACACGAGCTTTAGAATTTAATTTTCTATCCAAAAGGTTCTTATCACTTTTCGTGTATCTCCGACGGTTAGCGAGTATAACCTAAATTTGTGCAATAAAACACGGTCAACACCGAGCGGTGCAGTATATCTCTCTATATATAAATAGAAAAATTTGTCTGTTTTTTTCTGAATTTCTACGGAAATTTGAGTTATTTACACGTTTCAGACTGTTTTATGATAGATGCGCGCGAAAATAATGTTTTGGTCTGTCTGTTTATTGTCTGTGGACAAATTTGTTCCCTTATAACTCGAGAACGGCTGGGTGTATCAACGTAAAATTTGGTACAGATATCCATCAATGGCACGACACTAATCATTGATGTAACCCTTCTCCGTACCTCTCATAAAAGGGGGACTACCCCCTTTAAAATGCATGCTGAAATAGGAGTAGAAGGACGAGACAAAAATCATTTTCAGCCCCTCGATGTGAGAGACAAAACTCGGGGGCCCTGAAGGATCCCCGAAATCCACATTTTAAGGCCCTAAAACCAACCGTTTTTGAGATATTCCCAGAAAACTAATTTCATTTAATAAACTAATGAACGAATACAAGCCGGTAACCATGGCAACAGATTCTCAGAGGTCCATCTATTGCTGTAAGACGCAATGCAATTCCATTAATTACATTGGTGTGAAAGTTTGCAAACGGCTAGAAGGTTATCACGGAACCAAATTAAGCTGTAGAATTCATCAATACGTATAATGCGCTTAAGGGGGTCAAGGGGTACAGTAGAATTTTTTCACGCGATTTACACCTCCGGGTGTGGTACGGCAGGTCTATTATATTCCTATCCCTATATATATATACACCGCGGACAGGCCAACAAGGACCACGCAAATATCACTTCTTTATAGGTCTAGTTTCCTTCTTTCTCTTCCAGAAGTCTTTCATCCTGGTCGACTGTGCAGCTCTTCTTTCAGCAGTCCATTCTCCTCTGTTGAGATTTTTCTTCTCCCCGACAAGAATTTTGAGACCAAAAATTTTTTTTCTGTACTCTATTCGATTTAGACAATCTTCTTCAGTAATTTTGAATTTTTGAAGTTCTTCTTTCATTTGTTTTACATAGCCTCCTTGTCCTTTATAGTTCCAGATTTTATCAAAAATTTGTTTGTTTAACCTTGAGCAATCCATGCGGACCATATGTCCGTAGAACTGAAGTCGCCGTTTTCTGATCATCACTTCAAGGTTGTCGATTTTACTATAAATTTCTGCATTCGATCTCAGTCTATAACCTTCCTGTGTTTTCCTAGGACCATAAATCCTTCTTAAAATTCTTCTTTCTATCTTGAGCAAATTCTCCATTCCGGTTATATTTGTAGTTTCCATGCCGTACAAGATGACTGGTCTAACAACAGTATTATTATTATATTATTATTATTATATTATGGCGTACAACGAGGAGACAAAGCCCCCTCGGTGCCAGAAACAAAACTTGGGGGCCCTAAAGGGTCCTCGAAAATTACATTATAAGGCCCTAAAACCAAAAGTATCTGAAATATTCCCAGAAAACTAATTTAATTTAACAAACTAATGAAGGAATGGAAATCGCTAACCATGACAACATTATCTCAAAGGGTGGTATCCAACTTTCCATCTATTTCTGTAAGAAGTAATGTCACTCTATTTATTACATTTCTGTGAAAGTTTGCAAATGGCTATACGGTTATCACGGAACCAACGTAGACTGTATAATTCATCAATGCAATTAAGGGGGTCAAGGGGTAACCTAGATTTTTTTCATGCAATTTTCACGTGCGACATATAGTACAGAAGGACTATTATATCTCCAAACATTTGCAAAGTGAAATGCCATGCCCTGTGGTTCAGATTCCACGTAAAATGGAGGTCCCGTGGCTTATGATCTCGCGATTAATGGTCACGTAATACTACAATCATCCTTTATATCTCCAAACAGCAACATTATTTTCAAAAATTCCTGAATTGAATCAGCATTTTTTGCGGCTTTTAGGAATTTGGCCATTCGAGACTAAAGAACCTGAATTTTCATGCACCACAAGCCTTTATAATTTATGAAAGAGGTCTTCCTGTGTATGTGGACCTAACACAACGTAGAGGGTCATTTTTTATGTGAGGTGTATTGCGTTTCGTCTACAAGTCTTTCAATTCTATTTCACGTCAAGAAGTACAAGTTAGGTGAATTTAGTTTGAGAGCAAATTTTAACTAATCTTTCTTTTGTCGACATCGTAAGGATGATTTTGTTTGATACTGTATGGCAGATATACCCATATTTGGATATCTGGGTGATATGTTGTAGACAATAGAATTGTCTGTCTGTCTTTCTGTGTATCTTTATGTACGCCTATAAATCGTGTTCGTAGGCGTGGTGCATCGTAAAATTAGGTATGGTAAACATGAGTCAATACACCAATCATTTATAAAACTCCTCCGCGTACTTTTCAAACAGTAGAAGGGTGGATATAGGGAAAAACTTCTCAAAATAAATGCTAAAATGGGCGAAATATAAAAATATAAAAAACGACCAAAGCATATGTTGCGCTTCTCAATGTGAGACACAAAATTCGCGAGTCTATAAGGGGTCTCCGAAAACCACATTTTAAGGCCCTTAAATTAACAGTGTGTGTGGTATTCCCTGAAAACTAACTTCGTTCTGATAAACTTATGAAGGAATGAAAAACCGCTAACCATTGCAACAGTAGCTCAATTGATAATGTCTGGTGTTAATATATAACACCGTTCGAAGGACGGGTACTTCTGCTATACTAATATATAAAAATGAGATGGTGTGTGTCTGTCTTTCTGTCTGTCTGTGTGCTACTCAATAACGCAAGAACCACTGGTCCGATTTAAATGAAATTTTGCATGGATGTAGCTGATTTAACAGGTTTATATATAGGATACATTTTATTTCGATAATTTGCACTATTAAAAATGGCGACCATTTTAGTGACGTCACTACACACTTTAATCAAAACTTCATATTTCCTTATCAAATAAAAAGAGAACGCTAAGAAATAGCAACCTTTTGATGGCATGCATGAGCTTTAACATTCAATTTTCTATCCAAAAGGTCCTTAACACTTTTCGTGTACCTCCAACGGTTAGCGAGTAAATCCTAAATTTGTGCAATAAAACACGGTCAACACCGAGCCGTGCAGTATATCTCTACATATATAAATAGAAAATTTGTCTGTTTTTTTTTCCTGAATTTCTACGGAAATTTGAGTTATTTACACGTTTCAGACTGTCTTATGATAGATGTGCGCAAAAATAATGTTTTGGTCTGTCTGTCTGTTTGTTTGATTGTGGACAACTTTGTTCCCTTATAAATCGAGAACGGCTGGGTGTATCAACGCAAAATTTGGTACAGATATCCATCAGAGGCACGACACTAATCATTGAAGTATCTCTTCTCTGTACCTATCATAAAAGGGGGCATACCACCTTAAAATACATGCTGAAATAGGAGTAGAAGGACGAGACAAAGCCCATTTTCAGCCCCTCAATGTGAGAGATAACATTCGGGGGCCCTAAAAACACATGTTAAGGTCCTACGTCCAACCGTTTTTGAGATATTCCCAGAAAACTAATTTAATTTAATAAACTACTGAACGAATGCAAGCCGATAACCATGGCAACAGATTCTCAGAGGTCCATCTATTGCTGTAAGACGCAATGCAATTCCATTAATTACATTAGTGTGAAAGTTTGCAAACGGCTAGATGGTTATTATGGAACCAAATTAAGCTGTAAATTTCATCAATATGTAAAATGCGCTTAAGGGGGTCAAGGGGTAGTCTAGAATTTTTTCACGCGATTTACACCTGCGGGTGTGGTATGGCAGGTCTATTATATTCCTATCCCAATATTATATTATTATTAGTAGTATTATATTATGGCGTACAACGACGAGACAAAGCCCCTCGGTGCCAGAAATAACACTCTAGGGTCCTCGAAAACTACATTATAAGGCTCTTAAACCAACAGTTTCTGAAACATTCCCAGAAAACTAATTAAATTTAATTTAACAAACTAATGAAGGAATGCAAATCCGTAACCATGACAACATTATCTCAAGGGGTGGCATCCAACTTTCCATCTATTTCAGTAAGAAGCAATTTATTACATTTATTACATTTCTGTGAAAGTTTGCAAATATAAGGTTATCACGGAACCAACGTAGACTGTATAATTCACCAATGCAATTAAGGGGGTCAAGGGGTAATCTAGGATTTTTTCATGCAATTTTCACGTGCGACATATAGTACAGAAGGTCTATTATATCTCCAAACAACAACATTATTTTCAAAAATTCCTGAATTGAATCAGCATTTTTTGCGGCTTTTAGGAATTTGGGCCATTTGAGACTAATGAACCTGAATTTTCATGCACCACAAGCTTTTATAATTTATGATAGAGGTCTTCCTGTGTATGGGGACCCAACACAACGTAGAGGGTCAGTTTTTATGTGACGTGTATTGGGTTTCATCTAACTTACAAGACTTTCAATTCTATTTCATGTCAGGAAGTACACGTTAGGTGAATATATAGTGAGAGCACATTTCAACTATTTTTTTTTTGTCGACATACGGGTTCATCGTAAGGATGATTTTCTTTGATACTGTGTGGTAGATATACCCATATTTGGATTTCTGGGTGATATGTTGTAGACAATAGAATTGTCTGTCTGTCTGTCTTTCTGTGTATCCTTATGTACGCCTATAACTCATGTTCGGATGCTTGGTGCATCGTAAAATTAGGTATGGTAAGCATGAGTCAATACACCAATCATTTATAAAACTCTTCACCGTACTTTTCATACAGTAGAAGGGTGGATATAGGGAAAAACTTCTCAAAATACATGCTAAAATAGGCGAAATATAAAAATTATCCTAGAAGGACGACCAAAGCATATGTTGCACTTCTCAATGTGAGACAAAAAATTCGCGAGTCTATAAAGGATCTCCGAAAACCACATTATAAGGACCTTAAATTAACAGTGTGTGTGATATTCCCAGAAAATTAACTTCGTTCTGATAAACTTATGAAGGAATTACAAGCCGCTAACCATTGCAACAGTAGCTCAATTGATAATGTCTGGTGCGTCTCTAAAAGAAACAGTACTTAAAAGGGATGTAACACCAATAACATTGTTATTATTATTATTATAATGTCTGGTGTTAACACCGAACACCGTTCGAAGAACGGGTACTTCTGCTATCTCTATATATAAATAAATAGAAAATTTGTCTGTTTTTTTCTGAATTTCTACGGAAATTTGGTTATTCACACGTTTCAGACTGTTTTATGATAGATGCGCGCGAAAATAATGTTTTGGTCTGTCTGTTTGTTTGATTGTCTGTGGACAAATTTGTTCCCTTATAACTCGAGAACGGCTGGGTGTATCAACGTAAAATTTGGTACAGATATCCATCAGAGGCACGACACTAATCATTGATGTAACCCTTCTCCGTACCTCTCATAAAATGGGGCCTAGCCCCTTAAAATGCATGCTGAAATAGGAGTAGAAGGACGAGACAAAAATCATTTTCAGCCCCTCGATGTGGGAGACAAAACTCGGGGGCCCTGAAGGGTCCCCGAAATCCACATTTTAAGGCCCTAAAACCAACCGTTTTTGAGATATTCCCAGAAAACTAATTTCATTTAATAAACTAATGGACGAATACAAGCCGGTAACCATGGTAACAGATTCTCAGAGGTCCATCTATTACTGTAAGACGCAATGCAATTCCATTAATTACATTGATGTGAAAGTTTGCAAACGGCTAGAAGGTTATCACGGAACCAAATTAAGCTGTAGAATTCATCAATACGTATAATGCGCTTAAGGGGGTCAAGGGGTACAGTAGAATTTTTTCACGCGATTTACACCTCCGGGTGTGGTACGGCAGGTCTATTATATTCCTATCCCTATATTATATTATTATTATTATTATTATTATATTATGGCGTACAACGAGGAGACAAAGCCCCCTCGGTGCCAGAAACAAAACTTGGGGGCCCTAAAGGGTCCTAGAAAACTACATTATAAGGCCCTAAAACCAAAAGTATCTGAAATATTCCCAGAAAACTAATTTAATTTCACAAACTAATGAAGGAATGGAAATCGCTAACCATGACAACATTATCTCAAAGGGTGGCATCCAACTTTCCATCTATTTCTGTAAGAAGTAATGTCACTCTATTTATTACATTTCTGTGAAAGTTTGCAAATGGCTATACGGTTATCACGGAACGAATGTAGACTGTATAATTCATCAATGCAATTAAGGGGGTCAAGGGGTAACCTAGATTTTTTCATGCAATTTTCACGTGCGACATATAGTACAGAAGGACTATTATATCTCCAAACATTTGCAAAGTGAAATGCCATGCCCTGTGGTTCAGATTCCACGTAAAATGGAGGTCCCGTGGCTTATGATCTCGCGATTAATGGTCACGTAAAACTACAATCATCCTTTATATCTCCAAACAGTAACATTATTTTCAAAAAATCCTGAATTGAATCAGCATTTTTTGCGGCTTTTCGGAATTTGGGCCATTTGAGACTAAAGAACCTGAATTTGCATGCACCACAAGCCTTTATAATTTATGAAAGAGGTCTTCCTGTGTATGTGGACCTAACACAACGTAGAGGGTCATTTTTTATGTGAGGTGTATTGCGTTTCGTCTACAAGTCTTTCAATTCTATTTCACGTCAAGAAGTACAAGTTAGGTGAATTTAGTTTAAGAGCAAATTTTAACTAATCTTTCTTTTGTCGACATACGGGTTCATCGTAAGGATGATTTTGTTTGATACTGTATGGCAGATATACCCATATTTGGATATCTGGGTGATATGTTGTAGACAATAGAATTGTCTGTCTGTCTTTCTGTGTATCTTTATGTACGCCTATAAATCGTGTTCGTAGGCGTGGTGCATCGTAAAATTAGGTATGGTAAACATGAGTCAATACAACAATCATTTATAAAACTCCTCACCGTACTTTTCAAACAGAAGAAGGGTGGATATAGGGAAAAACTTCTCAAAATACATGCTAAAATAGGCGAAATATAAAAAATTATCCTAGAAGGACGATCAAAGCATATGTTGCGCTTCTCAATGTGAGACACAAAATACGCGAGTCTATAAGGGGTCTCCGAAAACCACATTTTAAGGCCCTTAAATTAACAGTGTGTGTGGTATTCCCTGAAAACTCACTTCGTTCTGATAAACTTATGAAGGAATGAAAAACCGCTAACCATTGCAACAGTAGCTCAATTGATAATGTCTGGTGTTAATATATAACACCGTTCGAAGAACGGGTACTTCTGCTATACTAATATATAACAAGTAGTTCCGTGAAGAACTATGCAGCCTATTTTCATATATCCTACTTATGTTAATTGCCACTATCAACATATACAATTTCAGTTTGATTGCTGTAATAGATTCGTTATTGAGAACCGACTAAATATTTCGGATGGTCGCCATGTTGGATTTTATATATGTAGGTCCTAGAGTTTTTTACTGTTACATGCAGATTATTGTGAACGTGTAGTATTCAAACTTCAATCGCATAATTAGGACACAAGAAAAAACAAGGAGATTTTAAAAATTTTCACAGCTGCCATCTTGAGGTTATGGAAACAATTGAAATAAATTAGATGCCAGTGGATTAACATTCGTATAAGGATTTACTGTACCAAGTTTCACTGCACGCGGATGGTTAAATTGCGAGAAACGTCCATGTGAATATTTATAATTCCCGTCACCGCCATTTTGGATTTGTGATCACCAGGTTATTTAAAGTCCTATAGGTGAACTTAAGTTCATCGCCCCTATGAACATTAAAGAATGCAGTTTGATTACTAAAATAGATTCGTAGATATTCAGTATCGTTTAAATATTTCGGATGGTCGCCATGTTGGATTGTTAAATGTATAGGCCATAGAGTCTTGTACCATTAAAGGAAAATTATTGCGTAGGTTCATTATTCAAACTTTCACTTCGATCGCATGACTGTATCACAATAAATAAAATCTTAATTTTAAAATTCGCACTGCCGCCATCTTGAGGTTATGTAAACAATTGAACTAAATTAGATACCAGTGGATTACAATGTGAATAAATATTTCCTGTGCCAGGTTTCAGTGCGCTTGGAACATTAAATCGCGTGAAAGGTCTATTTAAAATTTTCAAATTCGCTTGGCCGCCATGTTCGTTTTGTAGTTAACCGGTTTTTGAAAGTCTTATAGATGGACTTCCAGTAGTGCCTTTTATCTCCGTACAAAATTTCAGGGTTTTACCGCTAATAGTTTCAGAGATATAGAATGCCGGTGAAATATTTCGCACATCCGCCATCTTGTGATTATGTAAACAATTGAACGAAGTTAGATGTCGGTGCATTACAATGTATATAAACATATACTGTACCAAGTTTCATCAAGTTTCATTGCGTTTGGTTGGTCAAATCGCGAGAAACGTCTATTTAAAAGTCGCAAATTCGCTTGGCCGCCATGTTGGTTTTGTAGTTACCAGGTTTTCAAAAGTCACATAAGTGAACTTATATAGTAGTTCCCTCTATCTCCATAGAAAATGTCAGGGTAATATCGGTAATAGTTTCGGAGATATTGAATGCTGGTGGAATATTTCGCACAACCGCCATGTTGGATTGGTGAGTCGTAACAAAATTTGAAGGGCACGGTCGAGGTCGCTGGGAATAGTGCTATGAACTTTCCGAGTTTCATTCAAATAGCTCCAGCCGTTTAGATTTTATTAGGGGGGGACACACACACGAATCACACACACACGCACACACACACACACACACACACACACACACACACACACACGCACACACACACGGACAAAAGGTGATCTCATAAGCCTATTTTTTTCAAAATTGAAAATAGGCTAAAAATGAGATGGTGTGTGTCTGTCTTTCTGTCTGTCTGTGTGCTACTCAATGACGCAAGAACCACTGGTCCGATTTAAATTAAATTTTGCGTGGATGTAGCTGAATTACCAGGTTTACATATAGGATACATTTTATTTCGATAATTTGCACTATTAAAAATGGCGACCATTTTAGTGACGTCACTACACACTTTAATCAAAACTTCATATTTCCTTATCAAATAAAAAGAGAACGCTAAGAAATAGCAAACTTTTGACGGTACATACGAGCTTCACTTTTCGTTTATCTCCAACGGTTAGCGAGTAAATCCTAAATTTGTGCAATAAAACACGGTCAACACCGAGCCGTGCAGTATATCTCTACATATATAAATAGAAAATGTGTTTGGTTTTTTTCTGAATTTCTACGGAAATTTGAGTTATTTACACGTTTCAGACTATTTTATGATAGATGCGCGCGAAAATAATGTTTTGGTCTGTCTGTCTGTTTGTTTGATTGTGGACAACTTTGTTCCCTTATAAATCGAGAACGGCTGGGTGTATCAACGCAAAATTTGGTACAGATATCCATCAGAGGCACGACACTAATCATTGATGTATCTCTTCTCTGTACCTATCATAAAAGGGGGCACACCCCCTTAAAATACATGCTGAAATAGGAGTAGAAGGACGAGACAAAGCCCATTTTCAGCCCCTCAATGTGAGAGATAACATTCGGGGGCCCTAAAAACACATTTTAAGGTCCTACGTCCAACCGTTTTTGAGATATTCCCAGAAAACTAATTTAATTTAATAAACTACTGAACGAATGCAAGCCGATAACCATAGCAACAGATTCTCAGAGGTCCATCTATTGCTGTAAGACGCAATGCAATTCCATTAATTACATTAGTGTGAAAGTTTGCAAACGGCTAGATGGTTATTATGGAACCAAATTAAGCTGTAAATTTCATCAATATGTAAAATGCGCTTAAGGGGGTCAAGGGGTAGTCTAGAATTTTTTCACGCGATTTACACCTGCGGGTGTGGTATGGCAGGTCTATTATATTCCTATCCCTATATTATATTATTATTAGTAGTATTATATTATGGCGTACAACGACGAGACAAAGCCCCTCGGTGCCAGAAATAAAACTCTAGGGTCCTCGAAAACTACATTATAAGGCTCTTAAACCAACAGTTTCTGAAACATTCCCAGAAAACTAATTAAATTTAATTTAACAAACTAATGAAGGAATGCGAATCCGTAACCATGACAACATTATCTCAAAGGGTGGCATCCAACTTTCCATCTATTTCAGTAAGAAGCAATTTATTACATTTATTACATTTCTGTGAAAGTTTGCAAATATAAGGTTATCACGGAACCAACGTAGACTGTATAATTCACCAATGCAATTAAGGGGGTCAAGGGGTAATCTAGGATTTTTTCATGCAATTTTCACGTGCGACATATAGTACAGAAGGTCTATTATATCTCCAAACAACAACATTCTTTTCAAATATTCCTGAATTGAATCAGCATTTTTGCGGCTTTTAGGAATTTGGGCCATTTGAGACTAAGGAACCTGAATTTTCATGCACCACAAGCTTTTATAATTTATGATAGAGGTCTTCCTGTGTATGGGGACCCAACACAACGTAGAGGGTCAGTTTTTATGTGACGTGTATTGCGTTTCATCTACAAGACTTTCAATTCTATTTCATGTCAGGAAGTACACGTTAGGTGAATTTAGTTTGAGAGCACATTTCAACTAATCTTTTTTCTTTTCTTTTTTTTTTGTCGACATGTGGGTTCATCGTAAGGATGATTTTCTTTGATACTGTGTGGTAGATATACCCATATTTGGATTTCTGGGTGATATGTTGTAGACAATAGAATTGTCTGTCGGTCTGTCTTGTGTATCCTTATGTACGCCTATAACTCATGTTCGGATGCTTGGTGCATCGTAAAATTAGGTATGGTAAACATGAGTCAATACACCGATCATTTATAAAACTCTTCACCGTACTTTTCATACAGTAGAAGGGTGGATATAGGGAAAAACTTTTCAAAATACATGCTAAAATAGGCGAAATATAAAAATTATCCTAGAAGGACGACCAAAGCATATGTTGCACTTCTCAATGTGAGACAAAAAATTCGCGAGTCTATAAAGGATCTCCGAAAATTACATTATAAGGCCCTTAAATTAACAGTGTGTGTGATATTCCCAGAAAATTAACTTCGTTCTGATAAACTTATGAAGGAATTACAAGCTGCTAACCATTGCAACAGTAGCTCAATTGATAATGTCTGGTGCGTCTCTAAAAGCAACAGTACTTAAAAGGGATGTAACACCAATAACATTGTTATTATTATTATTATAATGTCTGGTGTTAACACCGAACACCGTTCGAAGAACGGGTACTTCTGCTAGTTACAGATATGATTGTCCGTAATTAGCATTCTTTGTACTATACGGCACGTATTGCGGGGCAGCAGTTTCAAAGGCGCTGAGATGAGAATCGAAACAACCTTTAATCAGTCATGCTGATCCATCCCAGAGCCCATAAGAGAAGTTCTTGGCAGAGGTGGGAATTTAATCAAGTATCTTTTGGGCAGGAATCTGAACATTTAGCCCCCCTAATTCATGGATAGATATCCCTCTATCATCTCTATCCCCTTTCCTGAAACACTGCAGCAGCCAGCAGCTTGCGCTTTGGCCCAGCAAATACGGCGAGTCCGTCGATTTGAGTCGCACACCTGGAAGTAATAAAGTACCCTTATATTCTCGAAAAGAAAAAAAATCGCCGCCAATTTGATTGCGGGAACAGTCCGTACATAACACAAAGACCATCCCCTTTATATACATACAGGGTTATTCTGCTAAGAAGCAAAGCAAAGCCAACTCCGTACAGGCCATGGAGGCCCTGGGAGTAGTGGAAGGTAGAGGCTTCCACTCTTTGTGACATCAGCACTAGGTGGAAAGGAGTTGTCAGCTCCACGCCCGGCCGTCTTCGCTCCCAGGAATTACACCGGTACTCATTTCTGGTGTAGGCTGAGTGAACCCCAGGGCTATTTGAGTTTCCGAAAGTGGTAGTTTTGTTTCTAAAATCCTCTACCTGGATGGGGATAGAACCCACTCCCTTTCAGTTAGAAGCTCAGCGCCTCTACTGACTGCGCCACGCAGCCCCCATTCAGCTAAGAAGGCCACCTCAAATATCTACGGAGCCGTTGATGATATCAACATTCTGTTTTCTAATTCATAAATCGTATTAATGGGCTCATAAAACAGCGACTTTGGTCTGTGTAACGGTACTATACTAATTTAACCCGCTAGAACAACTAATATTCAGGTGGCGAGTTCAGTGATGTCCTTATTTTACAAATCTGACGAGTAATTTCTGAGATAATAAAGGTGTCCATGTGTGTCTGCATTAGACAGAAAGCGATACGCCAGCCCCTGTAATGCTGAGTGCATGATTCTCTTGCATGACCCACTCTTTGTTGACATAGGCTACCGAATTGATTCCATTAATTGCATACTGTGATGTTGTGTCCATATTTAAAGTGTTTTATGGGTAGTCAGTCTCATAATATTGAACATTAGACGAGACGTTCACCATAAGCTAAATGGGCGAGTTTTATTGCAATTTCTGAATTAAATATGTACGGTACATTAAGTCAGCCGCAGGTCTGCCATTACTACAAAATTTTCGTACTAATTATTTTTCCTATGCATTGAGGTGGTTTCAGATATTTCCGAAAGGATTCAGGACGAGGTGGAGAGGGAGAAAGGCACACCTGCACAAGTGACTGGATTTTGAAAATGAAAATGCCGACACATGGGAACGTTGAATATCACAGAAAGTACTCGTTGGATTCGAAAATAAGCAAATCACTGAACTTGCAACTCAATTTTTAGTTGTTCTAGTGGGTTAAATTAGTACTAGTTGAAACCCATCAAAATATGGTGATGAATGGAAAATATTTACTGAAGTATTTTCTTATTCTTTGTACGATTATGTTCTTGCACTAATGCAAATTTAAGGGTGTCCAAAGATTGCACTCTCGGCATTGCAGTATAGGCTACTGCTGCCCAGGACTATAAATTTGATGAGGTAAATAGAGACCTATACTTTCCAGAGTTTCCACATGAGTTTTATTGATTGTGATAAATCATGCCAAGTGAATTGGAAATTGTTGCCTCTCGTAAGAAATTGGAAGAGATTTACTGGATGATGTTAAATCAAGTCGAAGGAATAGACCTTTTATGCCTCATTTTAACTGCACCTATTATTTCTATATCCAAGCAATTTTCATACATATTTCTTACAATTAATATGGTTCCATATAGGAGCCCTTGGGAAACGTTCAGATTTCTAAGGAACATAACTATGGCTAATACGTTTGAAGTATGTGGAGGCAAATCACTTAATTCCAAAGTTGCTACCGGTTTCTTGTTAACTACAGTACGTATGTGCTGGGGATGAAATGGAGTGTGTTTCATGGGCCCCTAATGTCATTTTCGAATTTTAAAATAGAATGTCAATATCTTCAACGGTTTCATAGATATTTGAGGGGGCCCTCTTAGCTGAATAACTCTGTATATCTATCAATAGTTTACGGATTTTCTAATTAGTTTTAAGTATTTTAGTAGCCTAGGCCTATATCCTCTAGAACCAGTACAAAGTAATGCATTTGCAAAGTGTTATGGGATTTCAACAGTAAACGTGAGAGCTATCATATTTTTGTGGAATACTACCATATACATGTATAATAGACTCTTTTGGAAATATTTTCATCAAACTATCAAACATAATATTTTTGGACATAAGAATCATTTAGAAATGGAAAAGCATTGATTTCATTAGCTGTGGTGTCTGCTTCTATGAGTGTTAAAATAGTTTTCGTAGTGTCCCTATAAAATCTGGACTTAAGACAATCGAACAATGGGACGTGTTTAGGTTCAGAATGAATTGACCCTTGACTCGACGTGGGTGGCCTGTACGTCACTTAATCCAATCGATGTGTTGACTGCTGTTGCTACCTCTCACACCGTAGTCCCTCTGTCAGTTGTGGTCGTAAATTCTACTTTTTCTGTGCTGCAATGTTGAAATCGAAATGAACAAAATTATGTTAAAGAACGTCATCGTACAGTACTTCATTTCTTCACCATTTATAATAATAGGTATAGGTTAACACATGATATAACCTACTTGTTATCAGCTCAAACATTCTTATCTTACTCATGCATTTTCCTTCATGGGTGCCAGATAAACACGCTCACAATACTTCAACCTGTTCCCGTATTGACACATAGGAATTAGGATAAGTAGCGAGATCTCCATTTAGTTATTATCACTGTTTACAAATCCATTGTTTCTATAATAATTAATCTTTGCCATATTGTCATGTTTACATTTTTAGCCCACTTTTCACATATTGCAAAAATGAGAAAAGTAGACTTATGAGATCGATCCGGGAAACTGTGTGTCTGTCGGTCTGTCTGTTTTTCTGCCTGTCTGGCTGTGTGTGTGTCGTCGTCGTCCCCCCCCCCCCTATCAACTACTAAACGGTGGCAGAAATCGAAACCAAATTTGGTATGAGTAAAGATGTATACCGGAATATCAAACGTCCATATTTGAAAATGATATCAGTGCTACCAACTGCTGAAAAACGCACTAGAAATTTGAGCTCCACGTTGGATATCTTGGAAGGTATGCATAGGAGCTATTCCAAAATTGGCACACATATAGATAAAACTATTTCAGTTTAATTTCCAGGAGGCCATACATGACAGTGTTGCCAAAATAATATTAAGCCTTCTGATAGATCCAATTTTTAAATGCCTATAACTTTTACACTATCAACTGGATATCAACCAAATTTTGTATGTAATATGTGTACATAAACAGATATGACTGAGTGAATTCTTAAGAGCCACCAGGGCTGCCAACTGTTAATAATTGCTCCCTCTATTCTTTTATCCAAATACCAATATATCAGAAAGTATGCAAGCCGACAGCTTTAAACTATGCACACGTATAGTACCTGACATTTTAGATTAATTTTGGAGTAACGTATATACTTCAGATCTACCAACATGATTCTAAGCCTGCTGATAGGGCCAATTTTTAAATACATGTAACTTCTATACTTTCAGTTGGATGTCAACCAAATTTCGTATGTGCTATGTGTAACATAACAGATATGATTATAAGTATTCTTAAGAGCAATCAGGGCTGCCAACTGTTAACAAATGCTGTCTATATTTTTTTAACCTACTGTCAATATATCAGGAAGTATGCAAGCCAACAGCCCTATACTTTGCACACGTATATCACCTAACATTCTAGATTAATTTGGAATAATTAATATAAGTCACTGCTGCCAACATGATTCTATGCCTGCTGATAGATCCAATTTTAAAATACATGTAACTTCTATACTAACAAATGGATTTTGTCCAAAATTGGCACAACAAGATATCATAATATTTCAGATTAGGCTATTTCTGACCAGCACACGCATGACATTGTTGCCAACATGCTTTTACGCGTGCTGCGAGATCCAATGTCTAACTGCATGTAACGTCCATTGGACTTCAATCATTTTTTTATTCTGTACCTTAAGAGATGGAACTAAGAATATATTTAGTCACCAGGGCTGTCAACTGTAATGCTCTATTAGGCTACATTATACCAGGTATATTTCGAACTAATTAGACATTTGGATATTACCAACTTCATTTCGTCATTATTCTAGATAGGTTCATATACTGTAGATTAACCATTGGCATGAAACTTAATTTTAAGAAAAGTAGGCTCTTTAGTTCGTCACGGAACTTCTTGTTTTATATATTTTCACGTTGATTCAAAATTTTTAGCCTACTTTTCACATTTTGCAAAAATGAGGAAAAAGTAGACTTATGAGATCGATCCGGGAAAATGTGTGTCTGTCTGTCTGTCTGTCTGTCTGTCTGTCTGTCTGTCTGTCTGTCCTTCTGTCTGGCTGTGTGTGTGTCCCCCCCCTATCAACTCCTAAAAGGCTGCAGCAATCAAAACCAAATTTAGTATGAGTAAAGATGTGCACCGGAATATCTCATGTCCATATTTGAAAATGATGTCAGTGCTACCAACTGGTGAAAAAACGCACTAGAAATTTGAGCTCCATGTTGGATATCTTGCAAAGTATGCATGGGAGCTATTCCAAAATTGGCACACATGTAGATAAGACTATTTCAGTTTAATTTCCAGGAGGCCAACCATGACAGTGTTGCCAAACTAATTTTAAGCCTTCTGATAGGTCCAATGTTTAAATGCATATAACTTCAACACTATCAATTGGATTTCAACCAAATTTTGTATGTAATATCTGTACATAAACAGATATGACTGAGGATATTCTTAAGGCCACCAGGGCTGCCAACTGTTAATAATTGCTATCTCTATTTTTTCATCCAAATACCTATATATCAGAAAGTATGCAAGCCAACAGCTTTAAACTACGCACACGTATATTCTGACATTTTAGATTAATTTGGAGTAACTTATATACGTCAGTTCTACCAACATGATTATAAACCTGCTGATAGTACCAATTTTTAAATACACACAACTTCTATACTATCAGTTGGATTTCAACCAAATTTCTTATGTGCTATGTGTACCATAACAGATATTACTATTAGTATTGTTAAGAGCAATCAGGGCTGCCAACTGTTAGTAAAAGCTGTCTATATTTTTTTAACCTAATATCAATATATCAGAAAGTATGCAAGCCAACAGCTCTATACTTTGCACACGTATAGCACCTGACATTCTAGATTAATTTGGAGTAATTAATACAAGGCAGTGCTGCCAACATGATTCTATGCCTGCGGATATGTCCAATTTTAAAATACATGTAACTTCTATACTAACAAATGTATTTCATCCAAAATTGGCACAACAAGATATCATAATGAAAAATGAAAATCCACAGCCTGCTTCCAGTCGTCCGACCGGGTCAGGGAATGGAATGAATGAAGCCCCCATCTAGCGGCGAGGATATGAACTGTGCCGGCTGCCGAAGCCTGTCGTACTCCCCTGGGGCAATGATTAAATGAACGACAGATGAAATGAAATGATAGTGGAGAGTGTTGCTGGAATGAAATTGTGACAGGGAAAACCGGAGTACCCGGAGAAAACCCTGTCTGCCTCCGCTTTGTCCAGCACAAATCTCACATGGAGTGACCGGGATTTGAACCACGGACCCAGCGGTGAGAGGCCGGCGTGCTGCCGCCTAAGCCACGGAGGCTCAACAAGATATCATAATATTTCAGATTATTTCTGACCAGCACACGCATGACATTGTTGGCAGCATGCTTTTACGCGAGCTGATAGATCCAATGTCTAACTGCATGTAACGTCCATTGGACTTCAACCAAATTTTGTATTCTGTACCTTAAGAGATGGATCTAAGAATATATTCAGTCACCAGGGCTGCCAACTCTAGTGCTCTATTAGGCTACATTATACCAGGTATATTTTGAACTAATTAGATATTTCGATATTACCACCTTAATTTCGTCATTATTCTAGATAGGTTCATATTCTGTAGAATAATCATTGGCATGAAAAGTAGGCTGTATAGTTCTTCACGGAACTTCTTGTTTTCAATTATTTCATTTTTTTCGTTCACTTAAAATATGGTTTTTCTATTTATTAACAAAATGTTCTTTTGTTTTGTTCCTATTCTCAAATCAATTATTGGGGCATATGACCTCACTGTTCCGCCCCTTAAGGCAGCAATAACTAGCTGGCTAACTAACTAACTAACTAATAAACGAACAATGATTGCAGTATTCATTTAACATTTTCAGATTTATTTCAGGCAATATTTTAGATGTTTAATTTTCCCAATGTACTTTTAGCCTATTTTCATCATACGAGGCACGTCCAGAAAGTAAGTTCCGTTTGGTAATAAAATTAAATTGTGTACAGATACAGAAAAAATATTTATTGCACAACATTCTACACCTCTTAAACTACTTTTCCACATAACTGCCGAACATTTGCAGGCATTTGTCATAGCGTGGCACAAGTTTTTGGATACCTTCTTCATAGAAGTTTGCCGCCGACCCGTAAACGAGAGAGAAAACTCCCCTGTAAGATATCCTACCGTTTGGCCACCACTGTTAGGCAAATTGCGTGCTTACCAGGAGAATTGCGTATGTTTAGGATTTCTCCTAAGCTATGTGGCCAGCTGTCTCCCTACTCGGACAACGAGTGGGTTTGTATCACAAATCAGCCATGTTCGAAGAAGCTTTCCGTGATTTGCTTACTTTTTCTCCGGGCAAAATGCTGGGATGGTACATAAATCACAACCCCAGTTATATATACACACGCTAGAATACAGGTTATCAGACAAATTCCAGAGAGACACACCATGTTGCTCAAATGACAACAGATGATATCATCGGCAGAGTTTATAAACCATTTAAAGTTTCAAACTTGCTAATCCTTTTAAAACTAAAAGTATAAAGTTGTGTACCATTTAGTCACAAACGCACACACCAAATGGATAATGTTCGAGAGTTGTCAGCACTGCAGTTCAGTGTATGTGTTTGTGTGTGTGAGTAGAAGATGGTCTCGTTAATCTTATGAGCTACAGTCGAGATATTCGTCATCTCTCTCATGTCGTCCTTTGATTGTCCTTACGTTAAAGATCCCCTTCGGGGCAAAATTCCGGCACCCCGGGGTCTCTAAAAGCCAGTGTAGTTAAAAGGGACGTAAAACCAATAACATTATTATTATTATTATTATTATTATTATTGATTGTCCTTATTCTAATAAGATGTCTTGGAGGAGAACTCGACACGATATTAGCTTTAGAGATGTCTATCAAGCTTCAAGGTATTCTGCTTCCTTCACAACTTGCGCGTATGTGCCATATAGCACACGCCATTGAAGTACCGCATGCACTTGTATGATTCTAGAGTGGTATTGACGATTCTCGCCTCGCCATATGGTGTGTATGAGGTTGCCTAACTACTCACTCCTTACCGCTTGGTAAATTTAGGGCTATTAATACCTATAATAATTACGAGACAAGCTCCGAAAGTAAGTTTTGTAATTTTAACTATTTAATAGAGAACTAGGTACAGAATTTAGGATGTAAATAAATGCAAGTTAATATGCGTCAACGTTCGCTTCACAGGTGACATAGCCTACTTGAAACAAGGGAGGGATAGCAAGTTACGTTAAATTATTTGCATTGAACTGAAAGATAATTACTACTTACTTACTGTCCTGGCTCCACAAACCGCAGTCGGTTCTTGGCCTTGTCAAGTAGCCTCCTCCACCTCGTTCTGTCCTTGGCATCTTCCTCTCGCGCTCCTAGTAGCTGGATGTCCTTGGCTACCTGGTCTCTCCATCTCATTTTTGGTCTGTCTATGGTTCTTCGTCCGTCAGGCTTTTTCTCACACACTATCACAGTCTAGACCCCTCTTCTCTCCTATATACGTGACCAGCCTATCTCAGCCTTCTTGTCTAAGCTTCCGCAACAACATCAGCTTCTTTATACAACTTCTTTAGTTCCGTGTTGTTTCTCCTTCGCCACTCACCTGCTTCACAAATTGGTCCGAAAACCTTTCTGAGGATTTTATTTTCGAAAACCTTAAACTTTCTCTCTGTACATTTGCTTAATCTCCATGTTTCGGCACCATATAGTAATATAGTTTTATAAATTCGTATTTTGTTCCTTCTTGATAACAATTTGGATGTGAGTAGTTTGTTAACTGAATATGATGCTCTGGATGCTGCTTTAATCATCGCTTCTATCTCCTGTTCCTCTTCGTTTCTATTGTTTATTAATGTCCCCAGGTATTTGAACTCGTCTACTTCTTCAAACACATGGTTTTCAGTTTGTAAAGTTCCATGTCCTTTTGTCTTGTAATTTCTCTCTACCTTCATGAATTTTGTTTTTAATTTAAGTAAATTAAATATTAAAGATTCAGGCTTCGCTTCAGTTGTATTGAGCAAAGAACGAGGGTCGGACAAAACGAAAAATTGAGTTATTATATTTGAAAGATAAATAGAACAAGACTAACTACTTAGTACCTTCGCAAATATCAACAATAACAAAAATAACAATACGGAAGAGGAGATTGCTATTCTTTGGACATTTGTACAGGATGGATGACAGTAGGTTAACCAAGCAGATCTTCACATTCCTGTGGAATAAAACGTCA
Source organism: Meconema thalassinum (assembly GCA_946902985.2). Taxonomy (NCBI): domain Eukaryota; kingdom Metazoa; phylum Arthropoda; class Insecta; order Orthoptera; family Tettigoniidae; genus Meconema; species Meconema thalassinum. Next base: position 452,082,730 of record OX336393.1, on the reverse strand, counting down.
ACAACAATCTGGGTACAAGAAGTCAAACAAGATTTGGAAAGTAACAATATCAGAGAAGAAGGTACACGATAGAGAGATGTTTTTTGGCCAGAAGTTATAAAAATGGAAGGATTCCAAGGGAAAAATGGAAAGAAAACCGTCTCGAAATGGTGCGAAGAAAGTAAGAGGAAACATAGTGAGATGATGAAGGAATACTGGAGGAAGAAGAAGGAACAGCAAAGGACAAAGCATTGAAATTGGCTCGTGGTCCCGAGACGACCGAAACGAAAATAACAATAATAATAATAATAATAATAATAATAATAATAATATTAAATATATACACTTATACAGGACAATGAAGTAGGCCAGGCCTCTGTTGCCTCCTCACAAAGTTACCACTGCTGAACAGTTAGCTGTATATTTGTGGACTTTCTCCAACTGCCATATGTGTGCTGTCGTTGTGATTTAGTGTATATTGTCCGAGGTGAATCGTTGGCCCCTCAGAGCCCTTTTCAGGGGACCAAACATGGCGTAATCACAGGGAGAGAGGTCTGGACTGTACAGAGGGTGGCCGAGAACCTCCCATTTGAATTTCTGCAGGATTGCCGCGACTGTGTTGGCCGTATGAGGTCGTGCATTGTCGTGGAGCGACCACGCCGGCTATGGCGTTCACTGGCACTCGGCGGTCCTGGGTAATGAGTGCATCAACCAGCTGGACGTTGTCATCGGTAATACAGGGGGGTGCCCCAGACCGGGCATCATCGGCTAACGACACCCGTCCTTCCCTGAAGCGCTTGTGCCACGCTTTGCCCTTGTAAGGGACATGCAGTGTTCGCCATACATTTGTGACATACTGCGATGAATGTCCGTTCCCCTTACTCCTTCCGCTGTCAGATACCGAACAACACCTCTTTGCTCTTCGGTTGACGCCTCCATGCCACTGTTTGCAATGTGACTGGCAGCGTTGGAGGATTGATGAATGCTGCTGCTCGCTTTATAACGTCACGTGACGTGCACGCGTGCCCTCTAGCGACGGGCTCTGACCTTCCACGCTCTGGTCGGAACCACACCTCGTTAGACACGCCACGATTAGCCCAAGTCGTCACCGGTTTGCGCATTCCAGCCTCCGGTACGTTACTTTTTCAACACACCTTATAATGAGATATTGTTTGTTTTACGTCCCTTTTGAATATTGCGGGGTTTAGAGACGCCGGGGTGCCGGAATTTTGTCCCGAAGGGGATCTCTATCGTGACAGAAATCTACTGACACGGCTCCCTCACATTTGCACACCCTCAAATGCCAGCTGACTGCGCCAGGATTCGATCCTGCAACATTGGGACCTGCAGGCGAGTATGTTACCTGTAAGCCACGCAACCAGTCTCGTACGGAGGACAGGTGCCGATCCTTAGGCATGTGACATGAGTTGCTTTCAGTTCAACTGAAAACTCAAGTATGAATTGAATCGGTCGGTGGAGAAAGGAACGAAGTGTATTTTATAGCTTTTTCATTTTTTCACGTATATGTATTGTGGTGGGCAAGACACACCTTACTGTGGTGAAAGGAACTTTTTGTTACCAAGGCTGAAATGAACTTTGAATGTTATGTTGGGTTTTCATTCGTCTTTCAGTATCTCAGTTTGATCAGTGTAGGGTTATTAATATGCTAAAAAAAAGGTGTTATTTTGTCTTTTCTTGACCGAAATAATTAATAATACATTTTCAGCGATAAGTCTTCCAATAGTGAACGGTGAAAAGGAACACTTAGTGTTATTATGCTGTTTAGTTTGTGCCATATATATCGGAATTAGTTAATAGAACTCATGTTGAAACTAATATTCACTTGGGAACATATTTTTGTAGTAAAGAAACATAATTAAACTGAATTGTTGCTTGAAAACTGCCAGCGAGTGGAGAAAGGAATTAAGTCCATTCTTTTCTAAACATTATATTCCAAATGCGTTGCACTGTATTTTAAATCAAAACTGTTTATAATATTGCATAACGACGGTAGTTGCCATAAACAAAATTAGGAGAACACGAGTGTTGTAATTTGGTGAAAAAATAGTTTTTTTCCTTCTCCTGAAAAAAAGCGAAAATGTGACTTACTTCCTTTCTCTACCGGCCTATTCAATTGCACATGCCCTAGGCTCGCTGGCTGTTCTGTGTACGACTGTGAAACTGGGACTGACCTGCCAAAAACAGTGGCGTAAACTGTGGATTGTTCATTTCTAGACATCAGTTATTTTTGTTTTCTTTTCTTTACTTCTTCTTATAGAAAGCCATGATTAAGGCGGCCTGTGACCCAGTGAAGCAGCCTACAGCAGATCGATATTGGTTTATACTTATGGAAATGAGTGCCAAGGGGGAAGAGTTTACACAAGGGATGGTGAATACAGTAGTTTCCATTCAGAAACCCGAGTTGCTCGCCATGAAAAGCGAGCTCTATCCTCGAACAAAACAGTGGCCGACCATTGTGTGAGTATCGTGTTACATCTTCTTCATCTTCTCGTTCATTAGTTCATGAGCAGACAACAGTTACAGACCTCAGTTAAAGACGCTACATGAATAGAGCAATTCTTGTCACATACAGGACCCTCGCAGCGCCAACAATACTCGCTATGACTTCTTCTTGTTGAGTTTGGTGTTTCTTGGCGGGAGTTTCTCCGGGCGGGCACCTGGCATTGTTGTCTCCCTTCTATTAGGCTACTATGGTACATATTCACCCATGGATCATTTCTATCCTGCAGCAGAAGTCATAGAACAATACATAGATATTACATTGATACAATCTGTTGAAATACAGTTTTGTTGTTAATTCTTTAGGGGCTTTGCGACATCATGGTCAGGTAGCCCCGTGTACTTGGGTGTGTCTATAATTGTCTGAAAACTTTTTTCACTTGGGAAACCACGGAGAAATTACGCAACTTTTGGGCAAAAATGCAGTACAATTGTGTTATAATAAATTACTAATAAATTAACAATTATTATTCCATCTTCTCTTCATCGTTAGGGCTACTAAGGACCGCGAGATTTCAACTCCTCGCGGGTCCATCAGGTATTCATCCTTTCAGAGTTGTCTTTCTTCCCTGCATCCGAATGAACATCTACGGTTGAATTGTGACTTCTTCTTGATGAGCATGTTTAACTTATTGATCTTCAACAGCCAAGGAGGAATCGTTTTCAGACTTCTAAAGTAGGATAACAAACATTTTGATATTCTTTCAGCTGGCGTAAATGCCTTTCCTTCTTTTCGGATTACACTTGATATCTTTTCGGTGTGGGTGTATATTAATTTCTAAGTTGCTCGGAAGTCTGTAAACACCATCTTTGAAGTTGAGACCAAGATGTTTTCTGATATAATCCTCCTTTCAGTAATTGCCAGTTTTTTGAGCAGGCTATATGATCGAAGTGCTGAACATTCTTCTGTATATGATAATGTATTATTATTTTGATAACCATGCCATTGGGTGGGCGGCCCCGTGGTGTTGGGGTAGCGCACGTGCCTCTCACCCGGAGGCCCCGGGTTCGATTCCCGGCAGGGGCGTGGTGGCTCAGCGGTCTAGCTGTATGCCTCTCACCAAGGCGGTCCGGGTTCGATTCCCGGTCAATGCATGTGAGATTTTCGAAGTGAAATGCCATGTCCTGTGGTTCGGATTCCACGTAAAAAGGAGGTCCCGTGGCTCATGATCTCAAGATTAACGGTCACGTTAAACTACAAGCTTCCATCCTTCCTTGCTTCCTTCGATTCCCGGCTCCGTCAGGGATTTTAGAAACTGACGTCAGGGCTGGAACGGGGTACACTCAGCCTCGTGAGGACAATTGAGTAGCGGTCTGACCGTGAGGCAGTGCCCCAATCACGAAAACGGCCGAGGGGACCCGTTGCGCTGAACACGCGTCAGCCCAATATCTGCAGGCCAAATGGCTGGGCAGAGGTCGCTTGGTAGGGCTAGACTCTTCATGGGCTGTAGTGCCAGGGGTTTATGTCATTGGATACAAATCACCATTTCATCGGCAATAGGGATGTAACCGGAGAAAGTTCGCGCCAGATAGCGCTCGTGTAGTACCGGGTAAGCGCAAGGCGATCGTCTTATGTTTCTGCCAGTCAGCTGCGAGGAATGTATAGATTGTGACCGAGTTTTCTAAGCTTAAGTAAATTATATCTTCTCTAATTTTACTCTAAGACTATATTAATTAATTCTATACTTATATACCCTAATATACAGTATTATGGTCGATTTTCAGCGTTTAAGCGTTAAACAGCTGCAAAATGAGCAACGGACCAGAGGCGCTGAAACTAGCGGGAGGAAGGAAGAATGAATACAACGGTAATAACAAAATTCTAACACGCTTTATTATTCAAATAATGAATATGAGTCAGCATGCTTTCTCCTAAAGATTACCATTACTTGAGTATTGTAGGCCTATATTGATAAATATATCTCCATAAGACTTAAATCACGAAGCCTCCGTGGCTTAGGCGGCAGCACGTCGGCCTCTCAACGCTGGGTCCGTGGTTCAAATCCCGGTCACTCCATGTGAGATCTGTGCTGGACAACACGGAGGCAGACAGGTTTTTCTCCGGGTACTCCGGTTTTCCCTGTCAAAATTCCATTCCAGCAACACTCTCCACTATCATTTCATTTCATCTGTCATTCATTTAATCATTGCCCCAGAGGAGTGCGTCAGGCCTCGGCAGCCGGCACAGTTCATATCCTCGCCGCTAGATAGGGGCTTCATTCATTCCATTCCTGACCCGGTCGGAGACTGGAAGCAGGCTGTGGATTTTCATTTTCAAGACTTAAATCAGAAATTGAGATTTAAATATTCACTTGCTCCCCTTGCTTAAAGACTTCGATTCATGTCTTTTTTTTAGGTTGATAGCTTACATGAAACTGTCGTGTTTTAAGGTAAGCATAATCAAAGAAAGTTGATACCGGTATTGTATAGGCCTACCTCGAAAATTCATCGCAACGTTTGGTTCTTATGTCATTTTGTCAATTTCTCAATAGGAATCGTTCCCGTACCCCTTGGAAAGGACTTAGGGGTAAAATGTTTAATAAAAAGTTCGAGAATCCCTGCTTTAGGGCCACGAACTGTTTCCATTCATCTGACTATGTCTCAAGAATGTAGAAGTCAGTCGCTACCACATTCTACGTCAGGCAGATGGAAGTTGACGATTAATTCTCATTTCAATAAACCAACCATAATACGTTTGTGACTGTTAATGTTGAGACATTTATTCTTGAAGTAATTGTCCGCGTATTGATGTCTTTGAAAATGGGAGCCAGAAATGTTACATTCACTTCTTCGTGTACATTGACGATTTCCTACCATACTTCAACTGATATAATGTCTGCAGATTTCGATATTGTAGGCTTATCGTTGTAATCCGGCAATTTTCTTGTGCATGGCCTCTTCCTTATTTCTTTTGTGTCCGTGGTCCACGGAAAAATCAATGGAGCAGCCCCGGTTTTAATCTTGCTCTCTAACCTTCAAATACAAACGCATAAATTCAGTGGTTGCTATCGAAATGACTAATCAGTTTATAGGTACAAAATAGGAATTATTTCCCTTTGTAAATCACACTTACCCAACACAGTTTTCGTGAAGTCATCGGGTTGAAAATGATGGGAACACACTTTAATATATTCGGTCATATTTATATCACCGAATTTTTTCCTTCTCATAGCATATAACCATATCTTCCTCATTTCCTTATTTTGTGGAAATTGGTAGAACGAAAACGGGTTTCCCTGATTTTTGCAAAGCGGAACACTGCAATAGCCCGGCGTAGTCATGAAAATAACAATTTAAACAACTTCTTTTTTTGTTACCAGATAAACGACAGCATTAAGGCCGAAAACGCCTTATGACTCGACAGTAGAAAGGGTAGTACCTAAGTCGGATGAGCTCGCGTGGTAATTACACATAGGAGGGAAGAAATCAATATGATTGTACTGCGAGGGCCAAGCCCGAGCTGTGTACAATCAGAGCTGAAACCCTCAATACGGTGTAACGGAAAAGAAGAACTAAAGATAACACAAGGCAGCTATCAGCCTAACTTAAACGTTGTTAGCAATTACAATGTGGAAATAATATCAAATGAAAAATCTAAAGCTTCAGATAAACAAGCCAAGGACCTGGAAAACTGCGCCTAATAATTGGCTGCTTAGTATTAATAGCCTTGTAGATACTATCAAGGTCTTTAGTACCAGATTGGATATTATGATGTATTCTACGTTTGACCAACTTGCAGAACCTTCTGATCTGTTCATCAATGAGAGGAATATTAAGGTCACGTCTAATTTCCTAGTTTCTTTTGACGGACCTTTTGACTTGAAGGAACTGTCGGAGAGTTTTATTTTGGAATGTTTGCATCTTGCCAATATGCGTTTTAGATATGTGGCCCCAGACCTCACAGCTATACAGCAGGATAGGGCGGACTATAGCAAGATATAATTGCTTCTTAATAAATGACCTCAAATATTTATTACTAGTGAGAGCAAAAATAGCCTTTTTCGTAGCCGCTGCAAGCTGGAAGACTCGGGCCACATGCAATCGAAAAGTGAGGGATTTGTCTAGCAGTATGCTAAGGTACTGGACACTGCTAGACCAAGGAAGGAGGGTGTGATGCAAACTGAGTTGGCCAAACTGGGGGCGACGGCGAAAAAGAGAATGGCGTGAGTTTTTTCGCCATTCACTTCAATTTTATTACGAACACACCAACGCCAGAACACAGAAATTCAGCGTTTCATAGCATTGATGGCATCGCATTTCTTATGCTTGGAGGTATAAATTGCAATGTCATCGGCAAACATCTGTAGTTCTACTCCCTTCGCATTGGGGAGATCATATAGGCTCAACAGCGTTGGCGAGAGGACTCCAGCTTGAGGTACACCAGCGCGCAACTTACGAACCGTGGACCCCTCGCCATTGCAGGTAGCATAAAATGACCTGTTCCTTAAGTATGAATAGATAATCTTAATGAGGTAGTTTGGCAGGGATGAAGTATGTATGAGCTTGATGATAAGATTTTCTATCCATAAAGTGTCAAAAGCTTTCTCTGTATCAAAAAACACTGCAGGAGAACCCCACACAAGACACGGCACAAACCTAGAAGAATTGCTGAGTTTTAATTCACCGGCCGTGAAAGCCAATATACCATCTTTTTGGAAGCCTTCATAGGGAGGTTAAGGCTGCTTGAGCTTTTAGTTCTCGTAGTCAAGTGGTGCAGTTGCACCTTATATAAAGGGAGGTGGCGCGCAGTTCGTCACTCCTGTGGGGGTCCGGGCGGGGACATCAAGAGCCCGCCGATGAGCCTAGCTTGGTGTCCTAGGCGAAACCCCACACAAGACACGGCACAAACTTAGAAGAATTGCTGAGTTTTAATTCACCGGCCGTGAAAGCCAATATACCATCGTTTTACTGCAGGAACAGTTCTTTTAGGATGGAATGATCTCGTGGCATACGCGACCAATCGCAGCACGGCTAGCGGTGCACTGCGCTTGCCTCGAAAGCCGAACTGTTCAGGCCGTAGTATGTCATTTACATCGAGGCGAGCATTAATTCGCCGGAGAATAACTCTCTCGAATAAACAACTTAAATTCGTAGATGTTAGCGGCATGAGAACACATGAGACAAATGAAGACCGCCTTGCGCTTACCCAGTGCACCAGCAGTGCGCTCTATCGGTGCTAGTTCTATACATCCCTATCGTTGTAAGATGGAGTGGAGTTCTGTACAGTCAATTGGTAGGTTGAGGAATGAACTGTCTATGGAGCAGGTCTCTAATAGTACATTATGCAACGAGCCTACAATGGCTATAATTAAGACACGAGAATGTTTATACGAGTGTCTTAATTACCATTATAGGCGAGTTACATACGACTGTTTATGTTCGACGATAATTATAACTTTATTATATGTTTTAACATAAATATTCAAAAATATCTGTTCAGTCACTAGAATGTTGTGATCGGGTGCTGCGCTGGGTAGTATATCTCTGTTTTCCAAGCTCTCTGGCCAACCGACGCATGCTCTGTGTGCTTCTATGCCATATGTTCAGATTGTGCACCAGTAACAGTAAAACTGTCACCGAAGTCGTTTCAAAACAACGCGCTGTGTAGAAATTGGGTTTGGGGATATTAACGCACAGTGTTATTTCTTTTCTCATATTCACTAGTTTATTTACGCGAACATATGAACGGTGCACGTTCAGTAATTTATAAAGACATGTTGGATTTTGAGCGCATGCGCGAAGGTATCCTTACCTAAATGGTCACACAACTGTTTCTTGAGCTGTGATTGGTGGGAGAAACTGTTTCATAATGAAAAATAGTGTTATAATGAGCCTCATTATGATACAGTTTTCTGACACATAGTCAGGGTCGAACATAAAATAACTTTCTGCATTATGAGAGGCAATTGAAAAATCAATTCCTAACGCCACATCTGTCCTATCTCTTCAACCAGAGGCATGTTTTAGTCACTTTCTCAGCATAAATGTGTTGGACATTATGCGAGTTACGGACTGCAATTTCTATTAGAAGAGTTCTCTTGTGAACTTTATCAATACGAATAATGTCTGGCCTGTTTTCTGATATAGGTCTATCTGTGATCACTGATCTGTCACAGAAGAGCTTGTTATTGTTATTATTATTATTATTATTATTATTATTATTATTATTATTATCCAAATGTTTGTCTCTCCAACATTAAGCAGCAATAGAACTTCTCAAGATCGTATTGCACACAGCTTATTGCCATACATATGCAATGTTCCATCGTCTGTTCTTTGTTTCATTTACTGGCTTAAAACATCTTGGTCACTCGCAAAACTTGTCGAATATAGGATTTGTTAGTTGTTGCTTGATTGGTTTGATGCAGAACTCCATGCCCTCCTGTCCTGAGCTAGTCGTTTCATCTCTACTTAGCTACCACACCCTATATCCGAGGCAATCTGTTTAACATATCCTAACCTTGGTCTACCCCTACAGTTCTTGTCCTCGACCCTTCCTTCCATAACTAAGCTCGCTATTCCTAGGTGTCTTAGTATGTGTCCTACCAACCTATATCTTCTATTCATTAGCAGTCGTCAGAATCATATCTCCACTCCCACTCGTCTTAATACCTCTTCGTTTGTAACCCTATTCACCCATCTAATCTTCATCATTCACCTGTAACACCACATTTCAAACGCTTCAATTCTCCTATTCTCTGCTGCACCTATAGTCCAAGTTTCACTTCCATAGAACGCCACGCTCCAGACAAAGTCTTTCAAAAATGACTTCCTAATACGTAAATCTATATTCGATGTCAACAGATTGTCAGATGATAATATTATCTACATATTCCGCGGTGTCCGAGAGCCCGAACGCGCTACCTCGCTCGGTCGTCCTGAAAATGGTTTTCGTACTTTCCCATTTTCACCACCAGGGAAATGAAGGGACGGTTCCTTTCAGCAGGTCTTTGGCCGATTTCGTTCCAATATCCTCCCCCCCCCCCCCAGTGGCTCACATCTAGTGGGACGTGGGTTGGCGACCACGGGACCCAAGCTGAGTCCGGAATTGCTTCCACTTACTTGTGCCGGGCTCCTCTCTGTTATCGTTCCTGTCGGCCTCTCTTGGTCAACTCATGTTCTTTTCCGAACCCGACGGTATTAGAGTAAACGAGGCTTAGGGAGTCTCTTCCTTTCCCGCCTTAATTGGCCCTTCTCTCATCTTTCCGGGTCCCTGATTCTTCGAGGGTTCCGCCTTCGTTTTCTTCTACATTTTGTACGTTATTTCATTTCCATTTACATTGTGTACGTCCTTTCAATCTAAATTTCGTTTTGTGAGTTGTTTCAATCTAAATTGCATTTTGTAAGAATTTGATTTTCACTTGCATTTTGAGAGCAGTTTAAATTTCAATCGAATTTCGTATTTTCAACCTAAATTGCCTTTTGTAAGTGTTTTGATCTAAATTCCATATTTTTAGCCTACTTTTCACATTTTACAAAAATGAGGAAAAAGTAGACTTATGAGATCGGGCAAATGTGTGTCTGTCTGTCCGTCTGTCTATCCTTCTGTCTGTCTGTCCTTCTGTCTGTCTGTCTGTCTGGCTGTGTGTGTCCCCCCTATCAACTCCTAAACGGCTGCATCAATCGAAACAAAAGTAGGTAGGAGTAAGGATCTATTCCTGAATATCTCACGGCCATATTTGAAAATTATGTCAGTGCTACCAACTGCTGAAAAATCGCAATTGAAATATGAGCTCAATGTTGGATATCTTGGAAGGTATAAAATGGGAGCTATTTCAAAATTGACACACGTATAGATAATAATATTGCAGTTTAATTTCCAGAAGGCCATACATGGCAGTGTTGCCAAAATGATTATAAGCCTGCTGATAGGTCCAAATTTTAAATGCATATAAGTTCTACACTATCAATTTGATTTCAACCAAATTTCGTATGTGCTATGAGTGCATAAACAGATATGACTGAGCGTATTCTTAAGAGCCACCAGGACTGCCAAATATTAATAAATGCTCTCAATTTTTTAAAATCCAAATACCCATATATCAGAAAGTATGAAAGCTGACAGCTTTAAACTATGCACACGTATAGTACCTGACATTTTATATTAATTTGGAGTAACTTATATACGTCAGTGCTACCAACATGATTCTAAGCCTGCTGAGAGGTTCAACTTTAAATACATGTAACTTCTATACTATAATTTGGATTTCAACCAAATTTCGTGTGTGCTATGTGTACCATAACAAATATGACTATGCCGATTCTTAAGAGTAACCAGGGCTGCCAATTGTGAATAAATACCGTCTCTATTTTTGTTACCATAATATCAATATATCAGAAAGTATGCAAGCCAATAGCTCTAAGCTTTGCACACGTAGGCTATAGTACCTGGCATTCTACATTAATTTGGACTAACTAATATAGGCCTACGCCAGTGCTGCCAACATGATTCTAAGCCTGCTGATAGGTCCAATTTTAAAATGCATGTAACTTCTATACTAACTAATGGATTTCATTCAAAATTGAAACAACAATAGATCATATTATTTCAGATTATTTCTGACAATACATATATGTCATTGTTGCTAACATGATTTTACGCGCGCTGTTAAATCCAATGTTTAACTGCATGTAATGTCCATGCTATCCATTGGACTTCAACCAAATTTTGTATTCTGTACTTTAAGAGATGGAACTAAGAATATATTCAGTCACCAGGGCTGCCAAATGTAGTTCTCTATTAGGCTATATTATGCCATGTATACAGTATTTCGAACTAATCAGAAATTTCGATATTACCAACTTAATTTCGTCATTATTCTAGATAGATCCATATAGAATAATCATTGGCTAGAATCTTAAATTTTAAGAAAAGTAGGTTCTTTAGTTCGTCACGGACCTTCTTGTTCATATTGTTTTTGCTTTGTGATTGTTTTCGGTTTTTGGTTTCTTGTTTGTTGTTTTCTGCTTTGCCTTTGATTTTTGCTTTGAGTTTATTTTTCATTCGTTTTGTTTGTCTTTTCATTTGTTTTGTTTTGTTTAGCTTTAATGTGAAGATTCATTTCATTCAAAATTAACACTTCGTGGAATTAAGTATTTTTATTATTTGGCCCTGGGGGAAGGGGTATTTTGATACCCCTGATCGCCCTCACCCCCTCCTTAGTTACGCCACTGCACGTAAGCAAAAGTCATGCTGAAGAAGAACATTGAAGAAAGCCTCACGTAGTAAAATATTTATTCCTTCCTCATATCTTCTCTACGTATGGATATGATGTTGTTAATCTCATGCATGCAAGAAGAGCAACTTGAACACGCAAAGGCAAAACCGCTTGCAAACACAAACATCTACTTGATGGTGGGCAGTAAACTTCAGAATATAGGAAGTATTGTGTCCTGGAACACAGCTTTGAACTGAAAACTGGTGAGTAATACCAATTATGCAGGGTGGGAACACATAAACCCCAAGGTCAGGAAGCTCAGAAATACTGTACCTGAAAAGCGTATGGCAAGAGGTGCGTGGTGTAGCGGTAAAATATAGATGTTGATCAACATTTTAAAACAATCCTCAAATGGTCGCAAAGTTATTGAATATTTTCTGAAGCGTGCACTCGATGGTGGAGATTGTTTCTTGTGTACTAACAAGGTTAAATTTGTGAACATTATTTATATAATATTTTCATGACAGACCGTCACATTTTCAATGTGTATCACGAAACATTTGGCTCGACTCACAGCCCAAAAACATTTTCATGTGAATAAAGGAATAGTTTGCCCATCAGGAAGGTACAATCACTCCTTAAAGGAATGTAGTCCAGTCAATGAATGCTCAAAAAAGGGTATAGAGGGAAATGTTTGGAACACAATTTTTGATTTCGTAACTTTGTTTGGACTAGTTAGGAGGTAATCATATCAAAACTATTTTTTTGGGTGCATAGTTGAAGAGTTACCCGTTCAAAAAGAGCAAATAATTTCAGGCAAAAATATATATTTTTTCTCCAAAATTACAGACTTTCAAGAGCGGATAACAAGATATCGAAAACCTTGATTGAATGAACCTTGTAGAAAATTGAATCAGCGTTCATTTTGGATAGAGTAGTCATTCCGCTAGGACGCATAGTTTCCGAGATTTAAGCTAAAAACTGAAAAATGGGACCTGCAAACCCCCTCTCCATCCCGGCTCAAAGGTTCTGGGCGGGAACTTTTGATATATTCACCTCCTAACTAGTCCAAACAAAGTTACTAAGTCAGAAATTGTGTTCCAAACATTTCCCTCTATACCTTTTCGTTGCCTGGACTAAAGAGAAAAGAAACGAGTGTATTCAATTGTGACCCCCTTCCTTGTTTAGCAAAGCCCTTGCACGTATTGAATCATCTGGGAATGTTTACCGAATACCATCTAGATTGCGTAGAGCTCTCTGGGGATACATATCGACGCATTGACTTAAGATATTAACTGATTGTGATTTTCTGCTGTGTGATCTAATCAGTGAGCAATTGGAATTCAAGATATTCACCCGCATTATGCAACAGATGCCTAACTGCGTAATGGGGTCAAATACTAACATACACCACCATCTACACACATCAAAAAAAGTTTTGCATCACCTCGGTTCCCAGATCTCCGGCATATAGACGATGACTGTGTATATTGTATCCAAGATACAGTCCCTTTGACTGTTCATAGATGTCACTAAAACTGCTCAAAGATGTTAACAACCGTGCATGAGCAGGGCCTATTAGACGGAGGGGGTACGACAGTCGATCAGTTCCAGTCATTCCACCAGGACGAAGGTACGCTGCTCATGTTGTCTGTAGTTCTACCATGCCTAGAAGGTCAATACCGCAGTTCGATCGCGTCCGCATTGTTACTTTGTGTCAAGAAGGGCTCTCAACAAGGGAAGTTTCCAGGCGTCTCAGAGTGAACCAAAGCGATGTTGTTCGGACATGGATGAGGTAGAGAGATACAGGAACTGTCGATGACAGGCCTCGCTCAGGCCGCCCAAGGGCTACTACTGTAGTGGATGACCGCTACTTACGGATTGCCGCTCGGAGGAACCCTGACAGCAATGCCACCATGTTGAATAATGCGTTTCGTTCAGCCACAGGACGTCGTGTTTCAACTCAAACTGTGCGCAATAGGCTGCATGATGCGCAACTTCACTCCCGACGTCCATGGCGAGGTCCAGCTTTGCAACCCCGACACCATGCAGCGCGGTACAGATGGGCCCAACAACATGCTGAATGGACCCCACGGAATTGGCATCACGTTCTCTTCACCGATGAGTGTCGCATATGCCTTCAACCAGACAATCGTCGGAGACGTGTTTGGAGGCACCCTGGTCAGGCTGAACGTCATAGACACACTGTCCAGCGAGTGCAGCAAGGTGGTGGTTCCCTGATGTTTTTGGGTGGCATTATGTGGGGCCGACGTACGCCACTGGTGGTCATGGAAGGCTCCGAAACGGCTTTACGATACCTGAATGACATCCTCCGACCCATAGTGCAACCATATCGGCAGAATATTGGAGAGGCATTTGTCTTCATGGACGACAATGCACATCTTGTGAATGCGTTCCTTCAAGATAACGACATCGCTCGACTACAGTGGCCAGCATGTTCGCCAGACATGAACCCTATCGAACATGCCTGGGATATGTTGAAAAGGGCTGTTTATGGACGTCTTGACCCACCAACCACTCTGAGAGATTTACGCCGAATTGTCGTTGAGGAGTGGGACAATTTGGACCAACAGTGTCTTGATGAACTTGTGGATAGTATGCCACGACGAATACAGGCATGCATCAATGCAAGAGGACGTGCTACTGGGTATTAGAGGTAGTGGTGTGTACTGCAATCTGGACCACAAATGCTGAAAGTCTAGCTGTATGATGGTACAACATGCAATGTGTGGGTCTCATGAGCAATAAAACGAGCTGAAATGTTGTTTGTGTTGATCTCTATTCCCTTTGTATTTAAAGGTTCCGGAACTCTTGGAACCGAGGTGATGCAAAACTTTTTTTGATGTGTGTAGTTTTATAGGTGCAGTACCTCGAGGAGCCCTGTTTGCTTGGCCGTGCCACAGCATATTCACTCAATGGATCTACATTGAGTCGTCCAGTTGCAAAACTCGTTTAATCCACTTGTGAATAAGAATCATTTTCATGAGAAACGTTTCTCTGTACTTTGCCTCGCGTATATTTGTGTTTGTTGTTTTCTACTTTTTGCTTTTTGCTTTGTGTTTTTGATTTTGGTTTTGTGTTTGCTTTGTGCTTTTGCTGTTGAATTTTACTTTTTGCTTTTCTTCCTTGGTTTTGGTTTTGTGTTTGTTTTCTGCTTTTTTGAATTTTGATTTGTGTTTCATGTTTTTGTTTTCTGCTTTTGCTTTTGTTTTTGAATTCTGATATTTGCTTCGTGTTTTTAGTTTTTGGTTTTATGTTTGTTTTCTGGAAAATCAAAATAAAATAAAACAAAATAAATTAAAACAAAATAAACAAAACAAGATCAAAATAAAACAAAACAAAACAAAATAAAATAAAACAAAATAAACAAAACAAAATAAAAACAAAATCAAATAAAAACAAAATAAAATAAAACAAAACAAAAAACCAAAGCAAAAATAAACAAAACAATTTAAAACAAAATAAAACGATATAAAATAAAACAAAATTAAATCATTGAAGAGCTGCAGTTAATCTTTGAAGATATTTGGAGAACAGAGGGGATTCCAGAGGAATGGAAAGTGGCTCTAATACACCCATTGCATAAAAAAGGGGACAAACAAAACGTTGATAACTATAGAGGCATCTCTCTTCTTCAAATTGCATACAAGGTATTTTCAAAAATATTGCTGAATAGAGTAGAAACAGCACTAGACAAGCAACTGGGCGAGTATCAAGCTGGATTTAGAAAAGGTAGATCTTGTTCAGAACAAATATTTAACTTAAAATCCATAATTCGCCATAGGGTACTGAATTCAAAGGACATAGTTGTGACTTTTGTAGATTTTAAAAAGGCCTTTGACTCGGTTGATAGAGAAACCATAGATAAGACAATTCGTGAATTTGGAGTGAAAACTAAATTGGCAACCCTAATACGTGGAACCCTTACTGACACGATTTCAAAAGTAAAATTTATGGGTGAGATATCAAAATCTATTAAGACAAATACAGGTGTACGGCAGGGTGATGGTTTATCACCCCTTCTGTTCAACTGTGTTTTAGAGAAAATTGTAAGCATTTGGAATTTAAAGCTAAAAGAACATAACATTTCGCCAGTTACTTTGGGGAGAAGAAACAAAGGCATTGAAATAAGTTGCCTAGCATTTGCAGACGATTTTGCTATATTGTCAGAAAACCTAACAAGTGCAACAACACAAATCAATCTCTTGGAAGAAATAGCCAACAAAACAGGTTTGAGAATCTCCTTAGAAAAAACTAAATTTATTACAAACATAAAGAAGGCTACAAAATATTTGGCAACAGATATTGGCCCAGTGGAAAAAGTAAAGAAATTCAAATATCTGGGAGAAATAATTCAAGAAAATGGTTTAGAAAAATCTTCGGTAGAAGAAAGGGTACACAAGATGGAAAGAGCATATGGTATCACTAAGAATTTTTATATTAAAAAGTGCTTATCTAAAAATCTTAAAATAAGGCACTACACTACAGTGGTGAAACCGGAATGCCTATACGCAAGTAAATGTCTGGTACTAAACTATAGATTAGATAAACTTGAAGTACTAGAAAGGAGAATCATGAGGAAAATTTTAGGCCCAGTGAAAACAGCAGAAGTATGGAAATTAATATCTAATGATGAAATATACAGGAACATAGAAAATATAACAGAAACGATAAGAAAAAAGGAGATTGCATTTTTTGGACATATTTACAGAATGGATGATTCCAGATTAACAAAAAGGATATTCAAGTACCTTTGGGAGAGAAGGGCAACAACTAGCTGGATTCAAGAAGTAAAGAAAGATTTAGAAAGAAATAATATAAGTGAAGAAGAAACGGTGAACAGAGAGATCTTCAGAAAAAGGGTGTTAAGTATGAAAGGATTCCAAGGAAGATTGCCAAAGAAACCTGGTGCGAAGTGGTCCGAGGACAGAAAGAAACAGCATAGTGAACGGATGAAGGAGTACTGGAGGGAACGGAAGAGAAAACAAACAAAGTGTGAAGAATTGAAGTTGGCACGTGGTCCCTAGCAGGCCTCATCGGAAAGAAGAAGAAGAAAACAAAATTAAATTAAACAAAACAAATCATTCTAAAATAAAATAAACTAATTAAATAAATAATTTTATGACATGATCCTTATTCACAAGTGGATTAAACGAGTTTTGCTACTGGACAACTCATATTTGAACCGGTCACTTGATCGAAGAGAGCTGTGGGTTTAGGATACAGTATTTCTACTCTCTGATGCACCCCAGGGCAGAATTATGTTTTACTCTCGATTTGAGATTAACCCTTGAGAACTGGCGTGAAACAATATGACACGAGGACTGGTGCCGGGTCATTTTGACACATAGTGTGTCACTCACTTTTTCTCGTAGTTGTACGTATATAAATGAAGTAATTTTACACCTGGTGTCTTCCTATGAACTATTCCTAATATAAAATGAGTTTTTTTTTTTCAAATTTAGCATGCAGGAAAATGACAATAATTTTAGTATACGTATAATTGGACTTGAAATAACAGATAGTAAGTTTCCAATATGTTAGGCAAAAAGGCAGATAAGAAATACATAGTTCACGAAAGGGATATCGCATGGACATGTAGCCTGAAGAGATCTGTAACAAGAGAAATATTCTTCCCGGAAGTACAAAATCGACTGTTATCAAAATTATTAGTGCCATACATTGTCCTCACACAATTTTTAACTGGTCATGGAAAATTCAAGTCTTATAGTGAACTTTTTAAAATAGCAACAGATGACTATTCATGTTTTTGTTGATTTCCTCAATCGGTGTGTCACCTTATATTGTGCCCTAGACAAAGAAATATGCAAATCATAGTCCAGTAGCTCAAATCAGACATTCGGGGCATGGTATATTCTCCCATTGTATGATTTACACATCCCGGAACAAGCTTAGGATACACTTCAAAACAAACATCAAAATACAACTATAAAATTACTTAATAAATCTCAAAATTAGGTGCTACAAAACAAAACATGAAACTGAAGATCTTCACACTTGTTCTAAGACGATCAAGGACTCATTAAAACATAAAATACAAAAGTGAAGTTCAGAGGAGAGATGTCTGATGACTTTGAAATCAGGACAGGAGTGAGGCAAGAAGACGGGCTATCACCGCTTCTCTTCAATTGTGTTTTGGGAAAGGTCATCCGAGAATGACGGAAGGAAATGAAAAATTCAAGGGTAGAAAATGGCGTAAGGCTAGGGTACAAGTATATGAATCCTACAATCGACTGTCTAGTCCAGTGGTTCCCAACAGGTGGTCCGCAGACCCCTGGGGGTTCGCAAGCCATGCCGAAGGGGTCCGCAGATATTAGAGTAAAATATATTTGGTTCAGTAACAGATTTTCAGTATTGCAGCTTTCTGAGTACCTTAAAAAATACTAACTTTTGCGTAAAAAATTGCCGGAATTGCTGGAGCTGCTCCAACAATTGAGCAGTTCCGGCTTGATGTCTTGGAGCATCTCATCAAACAGAAGTGGTTCAGAACAGTGTCAACAGTCGAAGTCACTGGCGCTGCCACCGGGTGCCTAGTGCTGGGCCGGTAGCCCGTGGGGTTGACAGTTGAATGAGTGAAGAGCGGTGGAGGTTCGCGATCTAGCCACGCGCAGCGCTACTGAACTACCTAGTTTACTGCTCGTGCCGAGTGGGCGCGCCACTGTTTGCAGCCGACAAGTTAGTCACTTACTCAGCCAACTCGCATTTCAGACGACAGTCGGCCATTGTTAGTTTATTGCTAGTGCTGTCACAGAAGGTGTTGTATACAAGAGTGCTTTCGTAAAATAGTTAGTGTTTGTAAAGCTATGATTTTGCGGAAAGTTAGGGTAAGCGTACTGTGATTAAAAATGGATCGATGGTTGAAAAGTGGATCGTTAAAACGAGATAGGCCTACGGATGATGACGAATTTGATGTTGAAGTTAATAAGTCAGTGACTCTCGAACCGAACTTGTTAGTGTTTCTTGAACCCAACTCTCCACCGTCTCTTGAACCTAACTCATCTAAGGTCAGTGTTAAGTCTACTGAAAAAATTAGAAAGTACAACTCTGATTACTTGGAAATTGGCTTCACTTTCACTGGACCTGAGCATCAGCCTAAACCTCAATGTGTTGTTTGCTACGAAAGCCTTTCGAATGAGTGTATGAAGCCAGCAAAACTCCGTCAACATCTTGAAACAAAACATCAAGAGCACAAGAATAAGTCATTAGATTTTTTCAAAAAGAAATTTGGAGAACTTAAACGATCTCGTGAAAACATTACTAAATGTAAATGAAAATGCAACCCTTGCAACTTATGAGGTATCTCAACTTGTCGCAAAATGTGGAAAAAACCATACAATTGCTGAAGAACTTATACTGCCATCAGCAATAATTTTATGCAAGAGAATGTTAGGTGATGCAGCTGCTAAGCGAATAGGTACTGTTCCGCTCTCTAACAATACTGTCCAACAACGAATTACTGATATGGCCAATAATATTGAAGAAACGTTGCTGGTCAGACTTTGCATGAGTGATATGTATGCTCTACAATTGGATGAAAGCACAGACATATCAAAAAAATCAATAATGTTGGTTTTCACACGATTTTTGTGGGAGGACCAGATATTCGAAGATTTTCCTTTTTCGTGCGAACTACTTCACACAACATCAGAAGATATTTTTACTGCACTGAATGATTTTTTCAGTAAACATGACATCTCCTGGACAAAGTGTGTGGGCTTGTCTACGGATGGGGCAAAATCAATGGCTGGCAACAAAACGGGACTACAAGCTCGTATCATAGCAGTAGCTCCTGAGGTGAAATGGACACACTGTTGTATTCATCGTGAAGCCTTAGTAGCCAAAAGATTGCCAGAAATTTTGCAGAAGATACTTAACGAAGTGGTTCAAATCATTAACTACATTAAAACTCGTCCTCTGCAATCCAGATTATTTTCTTTGTTATGCAAAGAAATTGGCACTGAGCATGAACAGCTTCTTATTCATACGGAAGTAAGATGGCTCTCTCGAGGTAGGATCTTGACAATATTCTTTGAACTTAAAGATGAGGTTCGTATCTTCCTTCTTGACACCAAGTACGCAGATTTTCTCACTGACTTTTCTTGGCTTTGCTCAACTGCCTAATTAGCTGATGTCTTTGAACACTTGAATTTGTTAAACTTAAGTTTGCAAGGGAACAATGTAGATATGCTCAAGTAGAAGATAAAATTAGTGCTATGGTAAAAAAAAGTGTCAGATCTGGGCGGCACGGATTGAAAAAGAGTCATTTACTAACTTCCCTACGTTGAAACAATTCTTGGATTCTTCAGAGGAGAGTTTGCCTGACCATATAAAGAGCAACATAGCCGAGCATCTACGCAGCCTAGCCACTACGTTTAGGGGATATTTCCCTGAACCTGACCCTAACGATAGTTGGATTCGAAATCCCTTCAGCTGTCAAGTAATAGAAAAAATCCAAGGCCTCACAGAAATAGAACAAGATCAACTTGTGGATATGTCGAGCTGTGGTACAATGAAAAACAGTTTTAATGTTGAAAGAATTGCAGACTTCTGGGCAACAGTACGCAAAGACTACAGTGAACTTGGAGATAAGGCAATGAAAAAGATCCTTCCATTTGCAACTACCTATCGTTGTGAAAAAGCATTTTCCTCAATGTGTTACATGAAAAACAAATACAGGAATCGGCTCGACATGCAGTCGGATTTCACAGTGAAAATATCAAATTTGGAACCAAACATTTCAGAAATAATGGACTCAAAGATTAGATTCAACTCATATCATTAAGAACTGAAAATTAAAACTGTGTACTGATGGACATAATATGTATTTCCACAAATAAATCATAATTTTGTATAAAATTTGTTATTACTTATTTTCTCCATATTTTTTTCTAAATTCATGCAATTTTAATTGCAATATTCTTAAATGAGCAATACACTCCGAGGTTTTATTTTTTCTTAAATTTTCAATTCAAACTCCTAATTGTTTTAAGGATTTTGTCAGCAAAAACCTACATTTGAAAAAAAATCTTGAGCAAAAATCGAGAATTAAACAATAACAATAAAGGCAAGACTGAACAAAAAATGTTAAGCTTAATCTCTTTTCTCAAAATGTCAACCTTAATTTCCAAAACAATTAAAATAATAAAACTCTTAATTAGGCTCTTTTTAAGTGATATGAAATAGCAAGGTCCAAATTTAGACCATTTGTATTACATTGAATTAGCTCATTAGCATTAAAGACTATATAGTATAGGTTTAGGAATTAGTGGGGTTCCTTCTCATTATAGCTACTGGAAGAGGGGGTCCTTGGAAAATTTTAGTTGGGAACCACTGGTCTAGTCTTTGCAGATGATCTAGTGATCTTTTCAGATTCCATTGATATGGCAGAAGAACAACATTGTCCCCGATATCATGCCAATATGTGTAAAAAGAGAAAAACCTCATTAATGAAACTGTGCAGTGAATAACTTCAACGTATTTCCTGTTTATATTGTACTTCCTTGACTATTAGATGCAATAAATATCCCATTCCTTTTCCAAGGTCTGTTGAAACATAATTAGGTCATCTTCCTCTCAGTAGATAGCAGCACATTATCATTGCATTCATAGTAGGAGAAGTGTACTGTTTCTGAATTGTCCTATAGAAGCCACATAGAATACTGTTATTTTTGCTTGTGACAGGAATTTTTTAAATAAGAAATTTGGCATCCGCTTCTTTTGCGCTTATATCATCAACAATAACAGCCTTATGAAATTAATTGTTCGCGAATAATGATGATTTTGTTCATTATATATCGAATGTACGAGCATGCTCTGCGCATGCACTGATAAAATTCCATATTTTTCATTTACTTTTCATTTTTGATTGACTGTGTGATACGGTATGAGATCGGTATCACATCGAGCTATGTACAAAAAGGACAAAGTAAATATGTGATTATGCAAACATATGAAATTTCATTTCATTTTCATTCCTGGCTATTTGGCAGCAATAAAGATTTATTATTATTATGCGAAGTTACTAGCAGCTGTGAGCTCGGGTGATGATATAATGTGCGAGGTCACCGCTCACTGTAACGAAGACGTAGAATGAGTATGATAATGTTTAATAGATGTATGAATGAAGGATTGTATTTTAGTTTTAGAGTGCTAGTTATGAGTTTGCGGTGGCGAAGTAATGTAGCCACGTGTAGTTGGATGAGGCGGAGTTGAGATAATATTATGATGAATGATATGGCGTGTATGAAGCCACTAAGGGCAGATGATAAATTAATGATAGATGTGTGAATGATGTTGATGAAGACTTGTAGGCTGTAATGGCGTCAGTCTGTCACGTGGTGTGATCGCTGAGTGGGGTTTACCCGTGTAGAATCAGGGACGCCGAAAGTCACGATGGAGTTGGAGAAGTCTGGTGTTCCAGGCTCTGGTAGAAAGTATCTCGGTGAATTTGTCAGGAATGACGTGTTTCTGAGTAATAGATGAGAAGAAGAAGATCAGATGAAGAAACAACACATTCTAGCGATAAAATGTTCAACTTTCTGTATATTACTCACATTACCTGTTCCTATAGAAAATGTTGTGGATTTCGATGGCGCCGGCAACTGTAAACTACATGAAATACTTTAAATATTTTGTGAAGTATTGTAGTTTATATTTTCTTGAGTATTATAATTACAAACACAGACAAAAATATTGTAGTGATTAAACATGGAATGCAATCGAATAACCAAAGGAAAAAAGGACTCAAACCAATGTAATTGTATTAATGCAGCCAATGGCCATGTACTTTTGTTTTCAGGACGGGTCAGGGAAGGGATTATGAAAGGAAATTGGCCGTGGACCTGATGAACGGAACCGTCCCGGCATTTGCCTGGTAGTGAGAATGGGAAACCACCAAAACCATCTTCAGGGCGGCTGATGTGAGATTCAGACCCACGGTCTCCCGATAAGCTACCAGCGAGCTTCGAAGTAGCGCGTTAGCGGTCTCAGCCACCACGGACGATTTTAAGCCATTTATAACGATATATTAACCACCTTTCATAAGGACAGTTTATGTTTCCAAAGAAGCTGATAGTTGAATCTTTAAGCCAAATTTCGGATCATTTCCATGCCGAAGTGCTATATTTCCAAAAATCAAATATACCGTATGCAGGTCTTAGAGTTATGTACTTTTACATGAAGATTGTTGTGTACGTGTAGTTTTCAAACTTCAATCGCATGATTAGGACACAAGAAGTAAAAACGAGATTTTAAAATTTCGCACAGCTGCCATCTTGTGGTTATGGAACAATAATAAACAAGATGTTCAGTAAAGAACATATAGCCTACTTTCTCCAAAATGAGTGGGTATTGTTTTGAATGTTGGTTACAGTAGCTTGTTGAAATACAACGTGCTATACTAATATTAAACATGAATATGAGGTGCCCTTTGCTAGTGCTACCTCTGTAAAAATTCATTAAATTAGGTTTCATCGGGTTTGAATTGATATGGGAAATCAATTTGCACACATCCATGGCCGCTATCTGCAAACTATTGGGCAGTCAAAAGATGCTTCCCACAAAAATGTATGTTGTTGCAAAATTTGGTAGAGTTGAAATGATAAGGTTGGTCGTAATTTGATATAAGCTTTTAACATTTGGGTGGCCACCATTCCGTTTCCGTCAAGATGGCGACGATATAAAACATGACACTGAGGTGCCTTTTGATAGTGGTACCTCTGTACCAAATTTCGTTCAATTCGGTTTCACCGTGTTTGAAAAGATAGGGAGAATCGATTTACACACATACATGGCCGCCATCCACAAATTATTGGGCTGATGACCTTGTAGTTTGGTCAAAAGATTATTTATACTCAGATATAATGTTGAAAAATTTGGTTGAGATCAGATGACTAGTTTGGTCGTAATTTGATTCAAGCTTTTAGCATTTGGTTGGCCGCCATTACGTTTTCATCAAGATGGCGGCGATATAAAACATGACACTGGAGTGCCTTTTGTTGGTGCTACCTCTGTACGAAATTTTGTTCAATTCAGTTTCACCGTGTATTAATAGATAGGGGGAAACCATTTGCACACATACATGGCCGCCATCCGCAAAGTAATGGGCTGATGGCCTTGTAGTTTGGTCACGAGATTCCTCATACATAAAGGTATCCTGTTACAAAATTTGGTAGAGATCATATGATTAGGTAGGACGTAATTTGTTTTAAGCTTTTAACATTTGGGTGGCCGCCATTACGTTTTCGTCAAGTCTTCTGTTAGTATAGCGTTTGTTGCATAGAACTCATAACAGATGCTGTTCCTTTTCTGAAGAAAAATTGTATAGGTCTACTGTAACCGATATCGCATGGTTTTGAGAGCTCTGGCAACGTCGCATAGCAGGAGGAAGGAAGCAAGCGGAAGTAACCTGAGGTTGATGCCTGTACGTCATGGACATAGTCGACAGCATGACTAGGCGAAGGTTCCAGAAGGGTAGAGTGCGCTGATGAGCTCCAGGAAAAGTCTAGGTGGGACGTTCACTTCGGAGAGGCAGTTCACTTTCTTTTGTATCACCGTACGCCGAAGTTACAAGCAAGTGTGTAGAGGCAGTCGTACCGTGGCAACTTGGAACCAGTGCGGTATTCCGATAGTTTTATTTTTGTGCGTGTGTGTGTGTGGAACGTAGCTGAAAATCTCAGTATTATTTCTTGCGTGAACAGCTCTGTATTAACAAACATTAAAGCCAAATGTGGCGAGGCGATATTATAACGCGGATCATAATGCATTATATTGTGAAATACTAGTCATTAGGACAGCGGCGTGTGAGCAAACACACGTGGTGTCTTAAGCTTTTACTTTTACTGCATGGGCCGAGCGCGATATAATTGACGCCTAGAACATATGAATGAAGCGATATGCATTTGTTTGACAAGCAGAGAAGTGAGTCTCCAGGGTCAGTGAACTATGAGAGAAAAACTGAATGTAGTCCAAATATAGAGCGACATCCAAGGCCAAGGACGAACGTAATTTCTTATGAGTACAGGCTGGTGTAAATGCATACGATATAACCTGTGTCGTTATAGAGTTATTATCACGGCCATAAGTTGATATTACTGGCATATTCGTCATGAAGATTGCAGCGATGTATTGGACGGACATAAAGGCTATGAGTACACACCAGCGCGAGTTTTGTGACAAGAACTTTACGAGCGAAGAGATGACCGGCTAGATCTAGAAACGTGGAAGTTGTTATTATGACGTGGAAACCGAGGCGAGCCAGTACCATGGACACCCAGAAGGTCGCGAGCTGGATTCAGGGCGAGAGGAGAGGATGTTCAATCAGAAGAACGTGGAACCAAACCCCCCAGGAAACGTGTCAGCGGAACCAAGACTGAGGCGGCCGGAAGGTACTGAAAACGATGTTAATTCATAAGTAGTAGTTAATGGGTAGTGGTTACTAAGATTTGGGCAGATGGGTTTATAATCGAAATAAAATTTAATCAAAAAATAAAATGCGATAACATGACAAGATTATTGGGACAGTAAATTTAAGTTTTCTTTCGAGAGATTATTACAGTCATATTTAGAATTTAAAATGAAATAAATGGATGCTTTAAAATATAATATTCTGAATAGAATAGAAGGAATCCTAGATAAGCAACTTGGAGAATACCAAGGTGGGTTCCGGAAAGGCCGCTCCTGTGCCGAACAAATCCTAAATTTGAAATCAATAACTCGCCACAGAGCGCTGAACGGCAAAATTATAGTGGTTTCATTCATTGACTTCAAAAAAGCCTTCGACTCGGTGGACAGCGGGACCCTAGATAAGATCATTAGAGAATTTGGAGTCAAAACCAAACTGGCCAATATTATCAGAGAAACCTTAACAGCCACAACTTCTAAGGTGAAGTTCATGGGAGAATTGTCTCAGTCATTTGAAATCAAGACAGGTGTGCGACAGGGTGATGGATTATCACCATTACTATTCAACTGTGTCCTCGAGAGGATTGTGAGAATTTGGAATTCCGAACTTGAAAATCAAGAGATAGCCCCGATCTGCCTAGGAAAACTGGAGGAATCAAAGTAAATTGCTTGGCTTTCGCTGATGATTTTGCGATACTTTCAGAGAACCTAGAAGAAGCGGCCATACAGATCAACCTCTTAGAAAAGATCGCTAGCAAGACAGGACTTAGGATCTCGAAAGAGAAGACCAAGTTCATGATGAATGACAAACATGGACCACAATTCCTTGAAACAGAGATTGGACGGATTCAGAGGGTGAAAAAGTTCAAATACCTCGGTGAAACCATACAAGAGAACGGCCTAGAGAAAGCTGCTGTAGAAGATCGTATCTCAAAAATGGAAAGAGCTTATGGGCTAACTAAAAACATCTACAACAAGAAATGCATCTCATGGAATGCCAAACTAAAACATTACAACACGGTAGTAAAAACAGAATGCCTGTATGCCAGCGAATGCCTCTCGATGAATTACAAGTTGGAGAAGCTAGAGATCCTAGAAAGAAGAATACTTCGGAAAATCATGGGCCCAGTCCAGACTGAAACTGGATGGAAACTTCGGAGCAACAATGAAGTCTATAAAAATGTGGAGAGAATCTCAGAGACCATGAAGAAGAGGAGGTTATCGTTTCTCGGACACTTGTACAGAATGGACAAAACTAGACTAACCAAACAGTTATTCGACTACCTGTGGAACAAGAAGACAACAACGACATGGATTAAGGAAGATCGAAAAGATCTCGAAAATTCCAACATCCAGGAAGTTCAGATGTCAAACAGGGAAACATTTCGGTACATAATTCAAAATTTGGAAGGGTTTCACGTCACAAGAACCACAAAGAAGGGAAGAGCCTGGACGGATGAGCAGAAGAAACAGCATAGCGCCCATATGAAGGAGTACTGGAGGAAGAGGAAACTTCAGGCAAAGAAAAAATGAAATTGTAGCGTGATCCGAAGTGGTCAATTCGCAAATAAGAAAAAAAAATATGAGTACATGGATCTTTCAACGTGTTACGCCGCTGTGTTCTTTGAAATTGTGCAACCAGGATGACAATTTATGGTTTGAACATGCTTTAATTACAGGGGGAACATTTACACTTAAGGGGCCACTTTTTGTGTGCACATCTTGATATTTATACTAAACACTCACACGCCACTGAGGTTTTCCTTATCATGCTAACATGAGAAGATGCAATTGGTAGGTAACTAATACAAGGTTGTATGAATAATGAAGCATCATTGGTAAAATAGTAGGGTAGTCTAATACGAAGTTATGATGAAACTTAATCTTCTCACTATAGCGAGGTGAATAAAATAAATGATTATGATTAATGTTTCGTGATAGGTTGAAGAATATGAAATATTGAGGCAATTGCCAGTTGAAAAATAATACAGAGAGGCAGAGGCCATCTATTAAAATGTTTATGGTGTATTTATAAATGTGTGAAGAACATGCAGTGGTTAACAAAAAATAAATAAAAATCAGGAATCATAAAGATTTTACAATGCAAAGTAATAAATGTAACAGCCAACAGCCAGTCATTTTCTGAATGAGGCACAGCTGAACGTAAACCAGTGAAAATAATAATGAAGGTATTTAATCCATGAATTAAAATTTTGTAAATGAACTATTTAACGCCAGTGGCATCCATATACAAATACATATTTTTCTTTTGGTGATTACATTTAGTTAGAAGGAGATCGAATGAGGAAATAATTTTTTCCTTTGAATATTTTCTCATATTTATGCACCTGCTCATTTATGGACTATTCAACGGGGAGGTGGCATAGCATTTTGAAGTAGTGGTTGTAATATATAGCACTGATCTCCGTAAGTTATTTTGTATCCAAAGTTTAGGACGCCCGGAGATTTTTGTCCTCATTAATTTGAATTTTGCTTCTGCTTCATTAATTTATTTGCACATCAAGAGTAATTTTAAGAAGTCTCCGAGCGAAGGTAGGCTTCTGTGTTTGATTTTAGGTATATCGTGATGTGGTTCTGTAATAAATGGTGGATTAATTTTATTTTAACTCTCGATTTTTGCAAAAATTAAAGTAGACTTACGAGATCAACCCAGGGCGAAAAATTGTGTGTCTGTCTGTGTGTCGTTGAGATGTGTGTCTGTGAGTGTGTGTACTCTGAATGTCTGCCCCCCGGCTATCAATTCGAACACGGTGAAACCGAATTGAACGAAATTTGGTACAGAGGTAGCACTAGCAAAGGGCACCTCAGTGTCATGTTTTATATCGCCGCCGTCTTAACGGAAACGTAATGGCTGCCACCCAAATGTTCAAAGCTTAAATCAAATTACGACTAACCTAATCATCGGATCTCTAACAAATTTTGCAACAATATATATTTATATGGCGAGCGTCTCTTGACTAAACTACAAGGTCATCATCCCAATAGTTTGCAGATGGCGGCCATGTATGTGTGCTAATAGATTCCGCCTATCAATTCAAACACGGTGAAACCAAATTGAACAAAATTTGGTACAGAGGTAGCACTAGCAAAGAGCACCTCAGTGGCATGTTTCATATCGCCGCCATATTGACGAAAACATAATGGCGGCCGCCCAAATGTTATACGCTTAAATTACGACCAACCTAATCATATGATCTCTACTAAATTTTTCAACAACATACCTTTATATGGTAAGCATCTTTTGACCAAACTACAAGGTCATCAGCCTAATAGTTTGCAGATAGCGGCCATGTATGTGTGCAAATTGATTCTCCCTATTAATTCAAATGCGGTGAAACCGAATTGAACGAAATTTAGTACAGAGATAACACTCGTAAAATGCAACTCAGTGTCTTGTTTTATATCACCGCCATCTTGATGGAAACGTAATGGCGGCCACCCAAATATAAAAAGCTTAAATCAAATTACGACCAACCTAATCATCTGAGCTCTTTTAAATTTTGCAACAACTTACCTTTATTTGAGATGCGTTCTTTGACCAAGCTATAAGGTCATCAGTATAATAGTTTGCATATGGCGGCCATGCATGTGTGCGAATCCATTCACCCTATCAATTCACACGCGGTAAAACCGAATTGAACGAAATTTGGTACAGAGGTAGCACTAGCAAGGGGCACCTCATTGTCATGTTTTATATCGCCGCCATCTTGACGGAAATGGAATGGCGACCACCCAAATGTTAAAAGCTTAAATCAAATTACGACCAACCTAATCATTTTATCTCTACAAAATTTTGCAACAACATACTGCGCCCGAATCTCGCATTAGTTACCACCCATATCCGCTGAGATGGTAAAGGATTGTAGGGACGTCGATACACAGCTAGACACATGAACATTTCCCTAGTGGGCGAATGACTAGGAAACCCTTGACGCATACGGACGTACAATAACACTACTAATTAGTTACACATTTACTAGCAAATCTAATTCCATAATAAGATGGTAGTACGAGAATCTCAGATCTCGGACGTGAACGGTGAAAGTTGAGACTAAGTGAGTTCTAGTAACTAACTGATAGTATTAACGCACGGCGATTGCGAAATGAAAAGATGATCAGTTTCTTATACAAACAAACAGGCAAACTAAAACAAGTGCCTGGGTTTTATTCCCAAAAATATATACAACAAGGAAATCCCTATTACCACAAACATATATTTGTTAAGAGTAATAATAAAAATTATTATGATGGTAGATAAAATATCTACTCCTTAAATTAGCATATTCTGTAAGAATTGCGTTGCTAAAACGAGAAATTTCTCATATAGACATCGAATGGTAAAATTATTAGTCATACAGTGACTTGTTAAAAATATAGCTTGATCAGAGATCAGCTGTTCGACTCAATGACGTATTACAATAATGAAAAAACCTACAATATACATCCATGTTAACACACATGGATAAAATCTAATGATAATAATAATTACGTTAAGAACTTATTAACATTGTCGAAATACCTACGTCCAGCGCGGTATTCAAATCAGAACTAGATTTGACGTGATGTGTCAATCTATTAGCGCTCTCGTTACAAAACATTCCTACTTAAAAAACACTAGTTCACATAAATGATAAGTTCTTGTATCTTTAGGTTATTTGTCACAAACAATGAACTATATTTAACGAACAATGAAGCTAGTTATAATTCTAAGAATTCAAATCCATTAATAAAAATAATAGTTACATTAAAGTTCGAGACGGAACTACACAGTTACATATACGACGATGTGAATATAATATTAACGCTTACTGACATGAACAAAACATAAATATACTCCTAAATATCAATTACTTTCTCAACACACTGTAGTAGTAGTTTGCTCTCACGGCAATACTCATTTCATTTCAAATACGTGAACAATACCTTTTCATATCGTCAACTTCGCTTCCAAATACGACACAATTCCTTTCTTCTCTTTACTACAATAACCTTCATAAAATTCTGCACGGCATTCCTTCAAAATCAACAAAAACCCACCTTGCTACATACGTGTAGAAGAATTAGTGATCTTACTACGTAACACTGCTGTGTATACGGTTCATGAACCACTCCTAACCTTCACCTTCTCTAATTCTAAAATCATCGTGCTCAATCCTTCCACAATACATTTGTTCACAACTGTATACTTCGTTAAACATTCCACGTAACATTAAATAATGCATTTCAATAATAGACCACATCATTGTACTGTAATTTCACGTAATACATGAGTGTAAGTTTCAAAATACTTCTAGTCCGCCCAGCTTTCTAAAGTTAATAACAATATCTTCCGTCATTCCGTTTCTTATAATCATTAATGAATAAAATATTCATTTAAGAGCTTGTTTTACACATACTTGACTTCAGACAGACCTACAAGTCTTCTGGTCTTCATTTCGTATTAACAAAATTGTTGCTAAGTAATTGTTGCTATTTATA
This sequence comes from Meconema thalassinum, assembly GCA_946902985.2. Classification (NCBI taxonomy): domain Eukaryota; kingdom Metazoa; phylum Arthropoda; class Insecta; order Orthoptera; family Tettigoniidae; genus Meconema; species Meconema thalassinum. Next base: position 452,052,131 of record OX336393.1, on the reverse strand, counting down.
GGCATCACCTGACTTCCATTGTCACAATAGTGATCCTTTCTGACATAAATATCGTTACAGAAATTATCCATGACTGGATTAACGTCACATAGTGTTTATATTCCTTAATTGGAATTTATTATACTCGGTGAATGTTATTGTTAATAATATTTAAGATTTTTGCAAAAATGTTTATACATTATAAATTGTTAATAACAGCATTATAGTCTTTTACAATAAATCTTGATTTGAATAACTATGTATTCTAGCGATCTTAACGCATTTACATTGCTTATAGCGTAAGTGTATCAATCGGAGCATTCCCTTATATAGAACAGTTTTTGCTTAAAGGGACAATATTAAAAATGTTACCGGTACTGAATAAAAAAAACTTAAACTGCATTATAAGTTCAAATCTAATGAAATCACGTCTAAGGCGACATACGTTGGCGTGTATAAAAGTTAACTAAAAATCTCTAAATAGACAGAATAATAACATGTGTTATACGAAAGAATATATAAAATATGAATTGGTCACCCTGCTAATTCCAACAAATACTACAACCAAAACTACTGAGATAGTAGAGAAGTCATTTCTGTACCTTGCCGACGGTCTGCGATGGAAATACCTCGCTCAATGGCTTCAATGTTCCGCTCCCTAATTGGCTCGTGCTGGTCGCGGTTATGGATCGAGCCATGCAAGCAACGTGGCTCGCAGCTGATCAACTCGTTCCTGCTGGGCTGGTGACCACCTGGTCTCGGTCTCCCCGTACAGCAATCTTCTATTTTCTCGACTCTTGATAGTCTGGTCGCAGGAACCCGGAACAATGAACACCGCATTCCATCTGCTTCTTTCTTCTCCACCTCGTCGTTAAAGTAGCTATGAGTGTCCATGGTTTATATCTCTCCAAGTTCTTACTGCATATTTGAGTAGAATTGTTGAAATTCAGCAAACTGCATGATGCTTAAGCAGTCGTGGTAACGTCGATCCAAGGACCTCATGATAAACTCTGAACTTCCCGCTCCATAGTGTAGATTATCCTTCTTTCATGATTTAGTGAATCATAGTACTCTTCTTAGTGAATGCAGACTATATTCTTCCCCCTGACTGGAAGTTGTAAGCATGATGAATAGTAAGAACAAATCTGCTTGTATAATGTGGCAGTAATAGTGCTTCAATAATCTAGTAGCTTGTTATAAGTGAAGCTACTTGTTGGATTATAGAATACAGTTCGTAATAATGCAATCTTTCTCTTCGTGCGCTGTGGTTATAAAAGTTGCTTCTTTCAATGCTGAATATTACTTTTCGTTACTTTGCCGGACTCTTCACTTCTTCCTCGGCTATCGGTGCGTCTCCTGCAAGTCAGTGAAGTCTCCTGCTCGCACTTCTCGTTGCTATATGGTAATTTGCGGAGCACCTTACAACACAGGTCCGCTCTCTTCAATCGTTTCAGTAGGAGTCACCTCGCTATGACCGCGGTTCGCGCGCGTGGCTCCCTTGATCCAGTTATAGCTTCCCGTCCGGTTAATTTATAATAGAGTTATGCTATTTTCTCTTCTCCTAGCCGTGGGGGCGTGGTGGTGCAGTGGTCAAGCTGTTGGCCTCTCACCACGGCAGACCGGGTTCGATTCCCGGTCAATGCATGTGAGATTTTCAAAGTGAAATGCCATGTCCTGTGGTTCGGATTCCACGTAAAAAAGGAAGCCCCGTGGCTTATGATCTCGCGATTAACGGTCACGTAAAACTACAATCTTCCTTTCCTTCCTTCTCCTAGCCACAATTATATAATTCCATACATCCGAATAAACATCATAAACTGTTCTTGATCTGTGGAAATGCTAATTTCTCTTTATAATAGCAAATATGGTTTAATAGCAGTTCCCACACAAATTTTGCGATCTTTTCTGATTGGCTGTAGGTTTATTGGCAAAAAACTACCTGTCCTAGCCTCTTATAGTTGGGTCGTGTGCATAATTTGTTGTTGCCGACTCGGCTGACCAAAACCGGTCTTGAGAGTGCTAACTTGAAACTTTTGACAATTTCCAGCTTCAAATGATCAGACTCTCCCTTGGTTAATCTTCATTCACCACAAAATTTCCAAATCCGAATATTTCAAAATAGTCCAAAATTCTCCAAAAACATTTCTAAATAATTCAATTCACTTACCACAACACATCCTTGAGTGAAATAAATTATTATTTCCAATTTTCACATCATAAATCGAAAAATTGACAGGTCGGTTCGATCCTCGGCTCTGTCCATAACCTGAGCTTGGGTGAATTAGGGCTCAATACCCTTTTGTGGAAAGCATCCTTTGATTGACCTGCAAGGTCATCTGCCCAATCGTTTGCAGATAGTGCCCATGTATGTGTGCAAATCGATTCACCATATGATTTCAAAAACCGTGAAACCTAATTGTATGAAATTTTGTTCAGAGTTAGCACTATCATAGGGCACCTCATATTAATGTTTAATATCCTTATAATACGTTGTATTTCAACAAGCTACTACAACCAACATTCAATTATACTCCTTGGAAAGGACAAAGAGTTATAACAATACCCATGCATTTAGGAGAAAGTAGGCTATATGTTCTTTACTGAACATCTTGTTTACAGATTATCCCGACTAACGTAAGCCGAAAATTGTCACGCGAGGACTGTCGCCATGGGTAAATCTGACCCAGCCGTAAATAATATAGAAATAACTTGGGTGTTCAAAAAGCTATGGACATGTTTCTTTCGGATGGTGAAGTTCAAGGCTAGGAAGGAAGGTACAGTAAGCGACAGGAAATGAGGGCTGACAACGAAAATGAAGAGCATTATTTAATCCACGGGTCAAAAATACCCACGCGCCAGTCCTCGCGTGTTAAAAAGGAAGAAAGCTTGTAGTTTTACGTGACCGTTAATCTCGCGATTTTGAGAAGCGGCCGTGGCCTTAAGTTAGGAACCACGGTAAATTACTTCCAAGATGGCGAGTTGGAAATCGAACCCACCTCTTCACAGTTTTGCCTCACGAGGCTGAGTGTGTCCCATCCCACCCCTCACACCAGAATTAGATTGCTTGACAGAGCCGGGAATCGAACCTGGACTTCTAGGGCGAGTTCCTTAAAAGACCCAAACAGAAAAAGTAGAAAAATACACGAAAAAGAGAAATGTTAATTTGATAGTTTAGGGAGGTCAAAGGATAAACATCGATGGGCCCTCAAATTCTAGACCTAGAGCCCACGGCCCTGGACTAATGTTTTTCCCTTGAATGTCCGGAGCACATGTTAAGAAAGCCTTCCTCTTTTCGACCCTATGTCTCCGAGAGCCAGTCCACTTCGCCTACTATCCTCCTAGACCAGGGGTTCCCAACCGGTGGTACGTGTACCACTGGTGGTGATACAAGCGATACGCTAGGGTCCGCTATTATGACCCTCTGTGTGCTTGACCACGCATACTTTACTCTGCTGCCCGTCTGCCGGGCTTTTTTTTGGGGCTTAATTTGCACGAATTAAATAAAATTATGTTTATGTTCGACGATGTAGAAATGTAAATATCATAGGCTGTGTCAGAAAACTGTATCATAATGAGGGTCATGATAGTACTATTCTTCATTATGAGACAGTTTCTCCAGCCAATCAGAGCTCATTCATTGACCAATTAGGTAAGGATAGCTTCGCGCATGCGCTCAAAATCCAGCATGTCGGACATGAATTACGTGATTTGAAAGTTCAAATCGGATATCGGATCAACCATTTTAGTTACAATCCCAAACACAAAATCACCACAAACCTTTACGCTAACAAGAAAATACTATGACATATGCAAGAAATTTATGAATCTACGTCCAGAAGTTAGCAACACAGCATCCTTCTATATACATTACCGACATGGAAAGTGCACCGTCCAATATGTTCGCGTAAATAAACTGGCGAATATGAGACAAGAAATAGCACTGTACCTTAATATCCCCAACTCCAATTTCTACACAGCGCATTGCATTCAAACGACTTCGGTGACAATATTAGTGAATGCTAATGCAGGCTGTAAACAATAGCATTGCCAAGAAAAGTAAATGGTCTCTGCTTTCGAAATTCTTTGACCCACGCATGCACTCCGTTCATTCAGCGAAGCACCCGGCGCGCTCTGTTCACTAAATGTAATTAATGAATCCCACATATATTTATGTTAAAACATATAATAAAATTATGATTATCGTCGAACATAACAGTCGTATGCAACTCGCCTATAATGGTAATTAAGACACTCGTATGGAAATTATAAAACTCGCTACGCTCGTTAATTTTTAGCCTACTTTCGATTTTTGCAAAAAATGAAAGTAGACTTATGAGATCAACACAGGGCGAAAAAAGTGTGTCTGTCTGTGTGTGTGTATGTGTGTGTGTGAGAGTCTGTGTGTGTGTGTGTATGTGTGTGTGTGAGTCTGTGTGTGTGTGTGTATGTGTGTGTGTGAGTCTGTGTGTGTGTGTGTGAGTGTGTGTACTCTGAATGTCTGTCCCCCCCCCCCATAAATTCGAACACGGTGAATGCGAATTGAACGAAATTTGGTACAAAGGTAGCACTAGCAAAGGACACCTCAGTGTCATGTTTTATATCGCCGCCATCTTTACTAAAACTGAATGGCGGCCACTCAAACGTTCAAAACGTAAAATCAAATAACGACTAACCAAATCGTCCGATCTCTACCAAATTTGGTAACAACATACCTTCTTATAGGATGCGTCTTGTGACCAAACTACAAGGTCGTCCGCCATACCATTTCAGGATGGCGGCCGTGCGAATTATGCAAACTTTATAATCCATATCATGGGCCCCACCAGTTCCGATTATCGAGCCGAGAATCGTTTTAACTGTTCTAAAGGAAGAGGCACGTTCGAAATTAAAAGTTTATTTTGTAATTCTATAGTGCAGACGTGATTTTAAAAAGCTGAGCTGATTCAGTAATAAGACAAGATGGCAGCGGATATCTTGTGCCTGACTTATATTTCACTAATTTGAGTATTGCATGCAATATAGCGTACTGATACAAAATAAATAAACTTTGTATGAAATGCTTTATATATAAATAATATACTCCAGTGATGAAATCGTTTAGTATAAATCATTATTTGCTAACAAGTTCTATGCAAGTCATTTTATATAGAACGATATTCGTTGACACAATTAGCTCAGTGGTAGAGCGTTAGCCTATCGCTCAAATGCCTATGGTTCAAACCCGATCAGAGTTAGGTTTTTTGCTTGAAATGTTATATGTTTATTGTTTTGTAATGACTCAGATGTTTTAAAATTAAGCGTTATATTGTGCATATTATGGTGTAAAATATATATTTAATTAAAACATAATTCGCCAGCAGATTTACTCGAGACATCTAGCTGCCAAAAAGGTAACTGCACGACGACCTACTTATGAACTTCCAGATTTTATTGAAAAGTTTCTTCTTCTGGCCGCTAGAATGCACTCGCTCTGTTAGGATTATATTGTTCGATATTTCACCACTAGATGTCACGACTAGTCTACGTGGGGCTCCATTGATTACTATAACATTGCCATTCTATGCGCATCGAATTTGAAGAATGACAAGATGATACTACGATACATTTTTACATTTTATTTTAAAGGGTTTGTAACAGCCTATTTTGCGTTACTTGAAAATGTTATTTGAAGTAAAGAACAAAACGATTTCACATAGTAACTGAATTCAAGTCGATGGTCTTAGTTCAGGTTATTAATTACTACATTTATTTCAGGCAAATAGCAATCGAAAATATCCACATAGTTTGTATACACACGTCTCTGTAGGGTCATGGAAAGATTTGTTAATTCAATTAGGGTTGTGAAAGCCATGCACAACCAGACGTGTAAAGACATGCCTCAACTCAAAGTTGGATGTTGCCCACGGCAGGTCGTATATGTAATAATAATAATAATAATAATGTGCCTGTAATCTTGTCAGTCAACGGCCTCATACCTCACACACTCCACAAGAGTCTGAAAGATTTGGATCTTCCGCCGACCATCTACAAGAGTATGCAGCATTCGGTCCTATTGCCCACATGCAATATTGTGCGATCCTTCCTTGCTAATGAATGAGTGATTATGAACTCTTATATTTTGTATATACATGATGTGTATTATAGTTTGTATTATAGTTTTTATGTATTGTTGTAAAGCACTTGGTTTAACCCGTGCTTTAGAGTAACCCATGTTTGTAATGGTGAATTGAATAAATAATAATAATAATGTTATTGGTTTTACATCCCTTTTAACTACTGCTGCTTTTAGAGACACCGGGGTGCCGGAATTTTGGCCCGAAGGGGATCTTTAACGTGCCAGTAAATGTACTGACACGGCTCCCTCGCATTTGTGCACCCTCAAATGCCAGCTGACTGCGCCAGGATACGAATCTGCAACTTAGGGCCCAGCAAGCGAGAACGTTACCGCTGAGCCACGCAGCCAGTCCGGTCGATTATGTCTCCAGATCCATAACATTCTTGATATACTTCTTATCTTTCTTTCTTCAATGATGGTAGCAGTTTTTATCTAGGTTGTGGCGTTTGGTAGAGGTAAATCGTTTCTAAGGTCTTCAACAAAGAATAGTTCTATTATACTCTTTGATAATAATAACGAGTTATAACTATACTCACACATTTAGGAGAAAGTAGGCTATATGTTCTTTACTGAACATCTTGTTTCCATTATAGGCTCGATGTATAATGTACTATTTTAGACCTATGAGTAATAAATAAAACTGCAATCTCTCCATATATAAGAATGAAAGTTTGTCTGTTTTTTCTGATTTCTACGGAAATTTGCGTTATCTACGCGTTTTAGACTGTTTTGTGACGGATGCGCGCGAAAATAAAATTTTTGTCTGTCTGTTTGTTTGTCTGTCTGTGGACAATTTTTTGTGTCCTTATAACTCGAGAACGGCTGAGTGGATCAACGTAAAATTTGGTACAGAAATCCTTCAGAGGCACGACACCAATCATTGATGTAACTCTTCTCTGTACCTCTCATAAAAGGGGACCTACCCCCTTAAAATACTTGCTGAAATAGGCGTAGAAGGGCGAGACAAAGCTCATTTTCAGGCCCTAAAACCAACAGTTTTTGAGATATTCCCAGAAAATTAATTTCATTTAATACAATAATGAAAGGAAGCTAGCCGGTAACCATGGCAACAAAAATTCACAGGTCCATCTATGCTGTAATATAAGACGCAATACAATTCCATTAGCCTATTTTCAATTTTGAAAAAATAGGCTTATGAGATCACCTTTTGTCCGTGTGCGTGTGCGTGTGTGTGTGTGTGTGTCCCCCTAATAAAATCTAAATTGTTGGAGAGATTTCAATGAAACTCGGTAAGTTCATAGCTCTATTCCGGGCGACCCCGACCGTGCCCTTCGAATTTTGTTACGTCTCACCAATCCAACATAGCGGCTGTGCGAAATATTTCACCAGAATTCAATATCTCCGAAACTATTACCGATATCACCCTGGAATTTTGTATGGTGATAAAGGGAACTAGTAGAAATTCACTTATGTGACCTTTGAAAACCTGGTAACTACAAAACCAACATGGCGGCCAAGCGAAGTTGCGACTTTTAAATGGACGTTTCTCGCGATTTAACCAACCAAACGCAATGAAACTTGGCACAGTATATGTTTATATACATTGTAATGCGCCGACATCTAACTTCGTTCAATTTTTTACATAACCTCAAAATGCCGGCTGTGCAAAATATTTCACAGGCATTCAATATCTCCGAAACTATTTATGATATCAACCTGAAATTTTGTACGGTGATAAAGAGCACTACTATATGTTTATCCATGTAACCTTCAAAAACCTGTTAACTACGAAACGAACATCGCGGCCAAGCGAAGTTGAAACATTCTAATACATTTTTCTCGTGATTTAATCATATGAGCGCATTGAAATGTGGTACAGTAAATGATTATACATATTGTCATTCATGGCATCTAATTAGTTCAATTGTTTACATAAACTGAAGATGGCGGCTGCGTGAGATTTTAAAATTAAGTTTTATGCTTGTGTCGTAATCATGCGATCGAAGTGAAAGTTTGAATAATGAAGCTACGCAATAATTTTCCTTTAATGGTACATAACTCCATGGCCTATACATATAACAATCCAAAATGGCGAGCATCCGAAATATTTTGACGGTTCTCAATATCTAAGAATCTTTTCCAGGAATCAAACTTTTATGTTCATAGAGGCCATGAACATAAGTTCACCTACATGACTTTCTGTAACTTGGTGAGCACAAATCCAACATAGCGGTGATGCGAACAATAAATATTTAAATGGACGTTTCTCGCGATTTAACCATCTGAGTGCTGTGAATTTTTGCACGTTAATGCTTATACAAATGTTAATCCACTGGTATCTAATTTATTTCAATTGTTTTCATAACCACAAGATGGCAGCTGTGCGAAATTTTAAAATCTCGTTTTCACTTCTTGTGTCCTAATAATGCGATTGAAGTCTGAAAACCCCACGTACACAATATTCTTCATATAATAATACAGAAATAAAAATCCAACCTGGCTACCATCTGCAATATTTAGTCGGTTCTCAGTATCTACGAATCTAACACAGCAATCAAACTGAAATTTTGTATGTTGATAGAGGCAATTAATATGAGTAGGATATATGAAAATAGGCTGTATAGTTCTTCACGGAACTACTTGTTACATTACTGAGATAGTTTGCAAACGGCTAGAAGGTTATAATGGAACCAAACTAAGCTGTAAAATTCATCAATACATATAATGTACATATAATGCGCTTAAGGGGGTCAAGGGGTACTCTAGAATTTTTTCACGCGATTTACACGTGCTGGTGTGCTACGGAAAGTCTATTATATCCCTATCCCTATATTGTTATATTATTATTAAAATTAATATTATTATTACACTACGGAAAGGAAGACACCAGAGGACTGGAAAAAGGGAATATTTGTCCCAATCTTCAAGAAAGGTAGTAGAACAGAATGCAGAAACTATCGGGGAATAAAACTGATGAGTCATTGTGCAAAGATGTTTGAGAAAGTTTTGGAAAGGAGAATTAGGACAAGGATAGAAGGAGGGATGAGGGAAGAACAACATGGCTTCAGAGCAGGAAGGTCCACAGTGGATTTGATTTTTGCTGTAAGGCAGTTACAAGAACAGCACTATGAGTATGGAACAGATCTACTGATGGCCTTCCTGGACATTGAGAAAGCATATGACAGTGTATGCAGAAACAAAGTATGGAAGTCCCTGGAGGATAGAGGAGTAGAAAAATGGACTATAAGGAGGATAAAGGAGATGTACAAGGGAAGCGTGAGCTGTGTGAAAGTGGGAGGAGAGAGATCGGACTGGGTGGAACAGAGAAACGGCCTGAAACAAGGAAGTACACTGGCACCGTTACTTTTCATTGTGGTGATGGATGACATAATGACCCGAGTGGCACAAGTAATTGGGGAAGGAAAGATGAAAGCAATGGTGTTAGCGGATGATTTGATGATTTGGGGAAACAAGGAGGAGGAGGTACAGGAACAGTTGGACGTGTAGGAAGGAATAATACAAGGATATGGGATGACATTTAGCATAAATAAGAGTGAGATGGTGATCACAACAAGGAAGAAGGAAAGAACCACAACGGGAATAACAATTGGTGGGGAACAGCTGAAGAAATTGGAGAGTTTCAAGTATCTGGGAAGCCTGATACAAGATAATGGAAGAAACTATAGAGAAAAAATGAGCGGGGGAGACAGGCAGAAGCATTCCGGAGGAGTGTGAGAAGCATGCTATGGAGCAAGGATGTCCCTCAGAACAGAAAAAAAGATCATATATCGGACGTACTATGCCCCTATCCTGACGTATGCCTCGGAGACCTGGGCTATGAAAGGAAGGGAGAAGAGCAAAATACAGGCCAGTGAGATGAGGTTCTTGAGAAGCAGTATTGTAGCTACAAAGATGGACACAATAAGAAATGAGAGGACCAGAGATTTAATAAAGGAGGAACCATTACGGGATGGTATAGAGAAATCTAGACTTAGATGGCATGGACATGTAAAACGAATGGAGGATAAGAGGATACCCAGGAGGATACACGAGACGAAGTGGGAAAAAAAGAGACCGAGAGGAAGACCGAGAGACAGGTGGCTGAAAGGGATGGAAGAAAGCGTGAAGAAGAGAGGAGAAGACTGGACAGGGGTGGAAGCTGAGAGATGGTGGGAAGACAGAAGTGGCCTGTGTTCCAAACAGACCCGGCCAACGGCTGCAAACTGTGCAAGAGGTTGATGATGATGATACTACGGCCTACAACGACGAGACAAAGCTCATTTTCAACCCCTTGGTGTCAGAAAAAAAACTCGGGGCCCCTAAACAATCGTAAAGGGTCCCCGAAAACTACATTTTAATGCTCTAAAGCCAAGAGTTTCTGAGATATTCCCAGAAAACTAATTTCATTTAATAAATTAATGTAGGAATGCAAGCCAGTAACCATGACTACAGTGTCTCAAAAAGGTACATCCAATTTTCCATCTTTTTCTGCAAGAAGTAATGCCATTCCATTTATTAAATTTCTGTGAAAGTTTGCAAATGGCTATAAGGTTATCACGGAACCAACAAAAACTGTAAAATTCATCAATGCGCTTAAGGGGGTCAAGAGGCACCCTCGATTTTTCACAAGACTTAAACGTTCGATGTGACGTACAGAAGGTCTATTATATCTTCAAACAGCAACATTATTTTCAAAAATTCCTGAATTGAAATAGTTTATTTTTTATTTTATTTTTTTTGCTTTTAGGAATTTGGGCCATTGGAAGCTAAAAAACCTGAATTTTCATGCACCACAAGCCTTTATAATTTATTAAAAAGGTCTTCCTCTGGATGCGCACCTGACACAACAGTGAGGGTCAGTTTTTATGTGACGTGAATTGCATTTCGTCTACGAGGTTTTCAATTTTATTTTCACGTCAGGAAGTACACCTTAGGTAAATTAGTTTCAGAGCATATTTCAACTAATCATTTATCTTTGTCGACAAACAGGTTCCAAGCCCCTAACCATTGCAACATTAGCTCAATTGATTACGTCTGGTTATTAATACCGACGACCGTTCGAAGAATGGACACTTCTGCTAGTCTATATATATAATACGCTAAGGTGTATGTATCACAAAACTCAAACTCCTAAACCAGAGGGAGTTAGAAGTTGTTGTTTGTACCAAAATCTTCCAAATGGTCTCAATAGTACAGGAAATATCTTGCTTTTCTTGAAAAGTCAACAGAAATATATTTATTTGTTTAAGAAGTGTGTTTAAACAAATAAGGTTGAATCTAATAACTTCACGGACAGATTGTGAATATATAAAGGACACTTTCCATCTACTAGTTCCTATTTAGACGAAACTATATAATAAATGCGTAGAGACAGCATCAATACCAGATAGGTGGAGAGAATCAATAATCAAAATGCTGTATAAAGGAAAAGGAGATCCCAAAGACCCCAATAAATACAGAGGTATTGCGTTGGAGAATATCCCCTTTAAAATATTTACAAAAATAATAACTGAGAGAAAAAAAAGAAACAATCAACGAACATCTTCCGGAAAACCGATTCGGTTTCAGAAAAGGAGGATCGACTCTAACTGCAATAGAACTGCTGTTAAATGACATCTGGGAAGCCCTTAACAGAAAGGAAACGTTTTACGCCATTTTCATAGATTTCACTAAGGCCTTTGATTTGGTAAACAGGAATTTGGTGATAAAGAAACTAGAAGAGACTCTAGGCAAAAACAATATATGGATGAGAAGTATAAGCTCCATACTCCAATGGAACGAAGTAAGAGTCTCGGACAATCCTTCAGTCTCAGAGCCGATACTCCAAACAAACGGAGTACTGCAGGGAGATCCACTGAGCCCTCAACTATTCATTCTAGCAGCAGGAGATCTAATGCGAATAACCCAAAGAGAGAACATAGTTGCATACTCGTACGCCGACGATATAGTGGTTGGATCAACGGGCATTATTGAACTTCAGGACACTATAAATGATATAGAGAAAGGGTGCACCAAGCATGAGTTCGAGATCAACATATCTAAGACAGAAATTATGGTCTTTAGACCAGGAGGAAAGGCTCCTGCATTGGCGGAAATATGCATCAAAAGTTGACAATAAACATCGCTAAAGATTTTAAATATCTAGGCATCACGCTGCAAACAAGCGCCAAATGTTTCACGAAACATATAACTGAGAAAGCAACGCAAGCAGCAAGGGCGATGCACGAGATCGGCTACATTAAATCCCTCAACTTAGAAACAGCAATGATGCTCTTCAGAGTTAAAATAATGACCATATTAACGTATGGGATAGAAGTCATATGGTCGCACCTCACCGAAAAGAACCTATCCGAATTAGAATGGGTAAAAGCATTATACATGAAAAGAGCACTAGGAGTGTCAAAGACTTCACGTTCCAGACTCGTCTACCTCCTCGCAAGAGAAACATTCCTTATCGAGGACCTAAGAACACTTTTGACTCTTCCCAGCACTCGATCCTCGGAAAATCTTTTATCAACATTAAAAGCAAAAAGGGAAGAAATACCCGCAGAGTTTTATGGAACGGGGGCCATGGTAGATCGGACATGGGCCACATCAAGCTTTGAGATGAGGCACGTGTTTACCAGAATGGTGGTACACGGATTTCATCATCTCATCTGTGTGAACACATCATACCATGAGCCAGCTGAGACGTGTGAGTGCAACTTATGTGAACAAACATGTGGACGCTACCACATAGAATTGTGCAAAAAGAGAACCCAATCAATTACAGAATATGCAAACCAAGGCCCCAGAATGAAAAATTGAAATTGCTTGAATAATTTGTATTGTAATTGAATATTCCTTTTGTTTTTGTTTGGCCATTTGGCTGCAATAAAAGTATTATTATATATTAAAATAGTTTTCAAAAAATTTCACCCTTTACTTAAACTGAAATATCTCGGGAAGTACTTGCGCTACGACGACGTTTGTTGTCTTAAAATGTAATGCCCGTCAAGCACCGTCGATTGATACCCACCTTACTTGCTTATATAATTCGAGTATTAAAATAATTGCGATTATTACTTCCTTCAAGGTCTCACGAAAATAGAAGGGAATGACTTGACGGACATATTGTCGCTAGGCGACAACGACTAATACTGTATCGTGATATTCAACGCCTCCTCAATAATAAATCTAACTTGATATTAACTGAGAGTTCCCTAATTACGTCATCATATCGTTAACTTCTACCTGCTCCACTCGGGCGCTAATGTCGCATGTATCCATTCATGATATCGTTAACTTCTACCTGTTCCACTCGGGTGCTAATGTTACATGAATCCATACAATAAGTAGAAGGGGATTCTCTGCACATAATTTAATTAAAACTTCTCAAAGAAAGGATTACTTTGAGACTGAAATGCTCATGCACAATCAGCAGCCATTTTGCTAATGACACTGGGGGCGTGGTGGCTCAGCGGTCTAGCTGTATGCCTCTCACCAAGGCGGTCCGGGTTCGATTCCCGGTCAATGCATGTGAGATTTTCGAAGTGAAATGCCATGTCCTGTGGTTCGGATTCCACGTAAAAAGGAGGTCCCGTGGCTCATGATCTCAAGATTAACGGTCACGTTAAACTACAAGCTTCCTTCCTTCCTTCCTTCCTAATGACACTGTTATGTCAACACCTCTTTGAATGGCAACAAATACTGTACATGAAAGACAACTAATTTCACGAAGATGCCGCTACAGTCGAATGTTGGAACCGCCATTTTGTATCGTGTATCCGATCTTTCTGTTATATAATCTTTGGTCTCACCAGCTATAAACTGTCTTCTTTTCGTTTCATCATTCGTCGTTATAAGTTGTGTGCTCAACCAATACAATGAATCATATCATGAAGAATGATAGGCGACACTCAATTACAAATGTTATAAAGATTAAAGGTGACGCTAATTGTCTGTTCAGGTCATTGGCATATTGTGACTACAACAATCAGAGTTTATTTACACAGGTTAGAAAGCGAATTGTAAAACATGTTACAGGCAAGTGGAATAATTCTTCTTCCTTAATTGTTGGCAACAGCGATATGTACTAAACTGCTATCAATACGAGCGATGATTACAAAATGTATATGTCTATGAATGGTGTCCATGGAGGTCATGTTGAGTTAGCTGTCGCTGTTCAAGTTTGCAAAATGGATATTTATTCGTGGATTCCTACTGTCGTAGGAAGGTGACCGGTTAATATATATAGGGTGAAGTAAGGTTTTTTGGTGGTACAGGTATTTTGGTGATAGTTTACATTCCGTTCTGCAGTCAACTTACCTATTACGGAAGTAGTTCTAAATTTTGTCCAGAGATGGTGTGTAGGTTTCCTTTCCTTCTGGCGAAGTCGGGGTTGCTGCTAGGATGACCTTCACAGCGAGGATGATATTAATGTGAGAAGTGACGGAGTGACGACTTACAATGGACGTGTTTACCATCAGCGCTGCTTAAATATTTATTTCTCAGCACTTACTTTAAATACGTGAGTATTTCTACATGTTAATCTGTTCCTGAAGTTGTGCTCTATTTTTTTAGTTCTTTTAACAATACCCACGCTGGAAATATATATTGCTCTACTAACACGAGGCATATTTTAAGGCATCCGACATTTTGAAAATGTGCACATGGGATAGGTCAGATTAAATATTTATTTACGGTGATTTGGTTGAAAGGTACCGTATGACCTGTTCTATACTGTTTTCATATAATAGGGTGTATAAACTATCAAGCCGAGTGACGAATACATTAATTGAGACTATCACCAAATTACCTGCCCCTTAAAATTCAGATATCACCAAATTACCTGTGACACCTTTTTTTTGTCATTTGCAGGATTATTATTATGCCAGGACAGAAGCGTAAAGCGGGAGCAGGGAAGGACAGTACTAAAACGTACAGAAAATACAGTCATGGTGACATTGTTACTGCTTCTAATTTAGTAACAGATCAAAATATTTCAATTTACGAAGCTGCCAAGCGTACAGGTGTTCCTTGGTCTTCTCTCAAACGTTTCATCGCCAATAATGCACAGGAATCACCTTCTCTTCCCAAACTTGGACGACCGTTTGCAATACCAGCTACCCTTGAACAACAATTGTTCAAATACATTATTGATATGCAAGAGTTGTGATTTGGACTTACAGTTCAACAAGTAAGAAAGTGTGCCTACCAACTTGCCGAACATTCTGGACGACAAAACTTTTTCAGTTCTGAAACACTAAGTGCTAGCAAGTGGTGGTGGTCTAGTTTTAAAGAACGTTATGGTCTTTCTCTGCGGATTCCAGAAAATCTGTCAGCTTACCGGGCATCAATGGCTAACCAGCACATGATTAGTGATTTTTACTCCAAATTAGAGGAACTATTAACGAAGCTAAAGCTTACACACAAGCCTTCACAAATATGGAATTGTGATGAATCTGGTCTGACATACGTTGTCAAGCCAAACAAGGTAGTCACCGCTATTGGGAAGAAATTTGTTTGTAGAAGGGCATATGTGGAGCGTGGTGAAACCCATACCATCCTGGGATGTGCGTCGGCTGACGGATCGTGGATACCTCCTTTAATCATATTTAAGGGCGTGAGGTGGTCGGATCATCTGGCACAGAACTGTCTTCCTGATGCCATGGTCAGACTGTCACCTAAGGATTGGATCAATTCAGAATTGTTTCTGGAATGGTTTAGAGTTTTCATTAAGAGCATCCCCCAACAGCGGCCTGCTGTCCTACTGATGGACTCACATGCTTCTCATTTGAGCCCAGAAGTGATTCCGTTAGCAAGAGACAATGATATATTCTTATTTACATTTCCTGCTCACACAAGCCATCTTCTTCAACCCTTGGATGTTGGTGTTTACCGTCCATTGAAGGCAGCATGGGCAAAAGAAATGCAAAACTATATGGTGAAAAACCCTACAACTAAAGCCAACAGGTTCAATTTTCACGCGATCTTCAACCCTGCATTTCTACACAGCTTTTCAATTTCCAACATCAGAAATGCTTTCCGAAAGGCTGGTATTGTTCCATTCAATCCAAATGCAATTTCACCTGAAGCCATTTCTCCATCTCAACTAACAGATCGCGCTCTCGTAGCCGATAATGGGTCACTACCCAGCAGCAGCGTTGATTCTGAACAGCTGGATTCCGGCCTACTGAAACTTCCGACAGCTACCATCCAACACAGGACGAAACTAAAAGATAACTCAGCTAAATGTTTAACACTAATCGATGTCGCAACAAGGAAACCAGGTCGACCGAAGAAGGATAATCGGTTTACGCACATGCCTGTGGACGATTCTATTGCTGGACCTTCTGGTGCTCAAGCTTCAAGAAAGGAAAAGAAATGCGGCGATGACTGGACATGTGCTGTATGTAGAGGAATATATTCCAATGATGTGGCGAAGAAAACGGGAGCCAATTGGATACAATGCTCCTTCTGCCTACACACGTTCCATTTCAAATGCCAAGAGCAGGCAATTGAAGACGACGTTACAACTTACATGTGCGATGATTGCTGTCAAAAGTCACCAGATGACTCATACACAGACAATTGAACTGCCATCCTTATCAAACCATAAGCCTACTCTTAGTTTCCGCGAGGACCAAGTACCATATGACGCCTTACCAACTCGTATAGCGCTTCATCCTCGAGATCTGGTATTTCGGCTGACACCACACTGTCAATGTCAGAAATTTCTTGAAACTTACAATCTTCCGTTAATGTTAAGAGTAAATGGATGTGCGGGAGACCTCGTTTTTGGAGTTCCACTGTATATAGATATGCTTTTACCGAAAATTTCCTTAACATTAATCAATCGTAGTAATTCCTTTACTTTGCAATGGAAAACTTTCACTTCAATATCAGGCCTATTATTAGCCGTTTCCCAGAGATGAATGTTGTTAAGTATTTCTGGCCAGCCCGCATTATAGGTGAACGTAATGAATAAATCTGGCTTTCCAAACTTCCTCACTATCGCCATCGCATCTGGATAATTTTGCAATATTTTCCTTGGGCTACCTGTAAAAGAAGATGGTAAAACTACAATACGACCGTCTCTGTGATTTTCATTTTCTGCTCGTACATGCAAGGCGTCTGCTTAACCGGCATATGTATCGACTCGTAACTTCGTTTGTTGATGACGTGTGTAGGCAGAAGGAGCATTGTATCCAAATGGCTCCCGTTTTCTTCGCCACATCATTGGAATATCTTCCTCTACATACAGCACATGTCCAGTCATCGTCGCATTTCTTTTTCTTTCTTGAAGCTTGAGCACCAGATGGTCCAGCAATAGAATCGTCCACAGGCATGTGCGTAAACCGATTATCTGGTAGGATTTCTATCAAAGAAATGTATAGAAATAGTGTTTAAGTGTGAATTAATGTATTATGTAGAAGTAGAATGTGCTTAACTGATTATTTTGGACATTTTCTCTCTTGTCACCAAATTACTCACCCGGTGTCACCAAATTAAATACCTTGTCACCAAATTAGCTAACCATGTTATATACTTTTGAAATATATGCTACGTGCTAACCAAGATGATTATTTCAGTCAATGATATTCTGTCTGATACTGTATGTCCTGTACATGATGCTCCAATATTAATTATATTTTTTAACACTAACGTTTGAAAATAGTCAATGGTTGATTCGAAATTATCACCAAATTACCTTACTTTACTACAATAACCTAACATTGCATATCAGTTCACTCTTATACATATTTCTAATACATTAAAGCTCCATGGTCTTCCCATTACTTCTCTCGAATTGCCAGCTATTATTGATAATTTCCCTCAGTGAAAGTTACCAATGAATTATCCAAAATTTAATGAGGATCAATTAAGTCGGATGATAAACCAAGCAAATGGAAACCAAACGGCTATAATTACAGAAATTTTGGGGTTAGTACAAAACAGCAACGAAAGGATGAGTAATGCATATTTCATTGATGGTCCAGGGGGCACCGGGAAAACATTTCTTTACCAATGCTTGATTCACAGTTGCACAAATTTGTGGTTAAATGTAGTTTCTGTTGCACGGACTGGTATTGCAGCAATGTTACTACCTCAGGGGCGCACTGTACACAGCCAGTTCATGTTACCTCTACATATCCATGAATGTTCTGTATCAGGAATAAAAGTTAACAGCAAGGAAGCTGTTTATATTCGTTCAGCAAAACTTATCATCTGGGATGAAGCCCCTATGGCTAATAAGCACGCGTTGATGTGTGTAAATCGGTTGCTCAGGGACATCATGAATAACGACGTGCCTTTCGGAGGAAAAATTATCATCTTAGGTGGAGATTTTAGGCAGGTATTGTCTGTTGTGCCTCACGCATCTAAAGCAGCATCAGTCCAAATGTCAGTAAGGTTCTCTCCTTTGTGGCCATTATTCAAAATTTTTAAAGTCAACAAAAATATGCGAGCGGATATAGATCAACGTGACTTTGCAAACAATTCTTGATACAATTTGGTAACGGTGAATACCCTCACGTCGATGGAGAAAATTCAGAATTTGTCCCACGCTGAAAAATATTTCACGCTTTTCAAAAATAGCAATTTTAGCACCTAAAATGAACATTGTAAAGAAATTAATGACAACGTTTTAGACCTAATCCCAGGATTATCGAGAACTTACATCAGTGTGAATAATTTGATTACTGAAGATGAGAGAGTGAACTTCTACAATTCCCAATAGAATTTTTAGACAGCATAGGCATAAGTGGATTGCCACCTCATATCCTTCGACTAAAAGAAGGCTCAATTGTGATTTTTTTGAGAAATATTAATGTTACCCAAGCTCTGTTGAACGGTACTAGACTCTTGGTTTGGAAGATGCATGACAATTGCTTACACCTGGGAATTATTACTGGCGTAAATGTTGGAAACAATGTCGTACTCCCTCGCCTTGACCTTACGCCATCAGATACTTCTATGCCATTATCCTTCAAAAGGAGGCAGTTTCCAGAACGTTTGGCTATTTGTATAACTATCAATAAAGCTCAAGGTCAAACACTAGATCAAGTAGGCATTTATTTACCTCAACCGGTGTTTAGCCACGGACAACTTTACTGTATGCCGCACTATCGCGAGCAAAATCCTTTCATGACGTCAAAGTTCAAATAGAACCAAAAGGCAAGCAAACAGCAAATGTCGAATGGAAGGAAGTACTATTAGAATTTCGAAACGAATGCTGCGGACGAGCACAGACCTCAGCAAACGGGGCACAGATTAGATAACAATTATACAACGACGTCCGCATCCCTAATACGATAACTGTCCTGTGATAATGGTAAAAATACTATTGTCCTACATCGGTGATTACTATCCTACATCCTGTTATTTCATTCCCTCAGTTCTATAACAAAGATATTCTCTATCAAATTTACAGATTAATTAATATTAATTCCTTCTGTGTGAGTTATCTTTTCATTTCTCATCAAACGCCTTTAATTACTATTCTATCTGTAGGGGTGGAGGCGATAGCTGTCTTAACAGAGATGTGCAAATTATTAGATTCGATGTCAAGTTTTCCAAAATTGCATTTTTACTTTTCACGGTTTAATGCACTAAGTATGTTTACAAGGCGATGAAATTACTTCAAATGTTTAACCAAGACTCCTAATTATATTTTCATTCAAGGAACTCAAATTAAAATGATTTTTAAGAATTTCCACTAATGAGGAGCCTTGCAAATGCAAAATGCCACACGTTTCGTTTTTATTACTTCACTCTACTTTACGTGTGAATTTAGAGCGGAGGGATTTGGGGTCTTTTAACTGATGAACGCTATTGAACTATTCAAAGATTCACGAACAATGCATTGAAATCACATGACTTAAATGCTAAAGTCAATAAAAAATTGAAAATGGACCCAGCTCAGATATCCCTCGGAATCCAATAATATGAAAGTTTCCAGACGCAATTCCTTATGGGAAAATGTGTAATTCCACGGGAGAGGAAACACTACTAAGTAGGACAACAAAAGAAGTTGGTCAATAAAATGATTTTGAATAAAAGTAATTATGACTAATTAAAATTATTTATTTAATTCTATTAATTTGCACACCTCTATATGTTAACCAAGAGTTACATCTCTAAATTCAAATATAAGAGACCCATCTTTTATTTTAAATTTATACCATTGTACATAAGTAGAAAAAACAACAAATTTTACCGCTGTAGCCTTAAATTGTGTGGATATCTCTATCTACTTAGTATAAAACAAAGTTCCCAATTCTCGGATGTAACGGGTAATCTCGAGAGCAACTTGATGGATTTTGATGCGGTTTTCACCATTCTGTAAAGGATTTCTCGATGAAGGATTAGGTAGAAAAACATTTATTTATGACCGAAAGAAGCCGAGCATTTACGATTTCACAGAATTGAGTTGAAGAAAAACCTAACGTCCATGTGTCTTTTAAGCTTACACTGGGTAAACCGTTGTTCAGCATGAAAAGTTCTGCAAGAAAGTCCGCGACAGCTCCCACATCGGCCACTGTATGTGTTTTACGTTTTCATTTCTTCCAGCAATCTCCATTCAGTGGAAATTTAAATTACTAGCTTCAGAGTGAGTTTACGAGCTTGCGAGCGACCTATCACCCTAGCTTCAGCCAGCATCAAACTGCCGAGTCGTGTCGAGTTAATTCTTCAGAGAAGAGTATAGCTTATGTGTTTGGAGTTAGCTGTTCACCTCGGCCTGACGTCCGTGCGCCTTTTAAGCTTACGTATGGTAAATAGTGGGACACACACACAGAGGACATGCAGACACCCACTCATTTTATCTCATAATTCTACGTCATCATTTACCCAAAAGCAACGGTACCGTAAATGTCTGTTCACATCACTGGCATGAAGACATGCAAATGTCATATGGACAGATGTGCTGTAGGATTGTTGATGTGAATGCTGCGGAGCAGCACGGGTCTTCTAGTAATTGCTAAAGGACATTGCCCATCTTACAGCATATGGTTGACCTAGGCAACGACCTGAATAGAAAGTAGAGTGCACATCTTCATCGTAGATTCAGCGACCCCTTCTAATCCATTTTAAATACGTACGCTGTTGGCAACTATTTTATCTACATGTTCCCCTTCACAACCAGCACAGTTGTGGGAGAAATACAAGGACTAAACACCTAACCCCGAGGCACCACAGCCCATGATGGGCCTAGGCCTACAAAGCCTACATGGCCGTAGATATTCTGCGCAGAAGGCGTCATGAATCACAAAATGATGGCATGGATTTCACAGAAGAAATATACAATGAAGCCAGATAGCAAGCAGAATCGGTGTCGCCAGTTTCTCGCGGAAGTTTCAACTAATAGATCTTGATCTACGAACTGTGATGGAAGAAGCGTCAGCGTGGTGGACAAGGTGTAATAGGGAGAATGCCAGTAGTTAGTATGCACGATAGAGAAAGATATTTCTTGCGAATGCTGCTAAAAAGAGTAAACTGTGTCAAAGGTTTTGATAGTGTCAGGACAGTCAATGGAGTTCTATGCAAGACTTTCCAGGAAACATGTAAAAAACTTGGACTTCTTCAAGGAGATAAAATTTGGCATGATACTATCCCTGAGGCAACTCACTCTCATACGCCAAGTCGCTTACGAATGTTATTTGTCATTATGTGTGTTTTCGGAGAACCAGAAAATGTTCCCGAGCTTTGGGACCAACATAAAGAAGCAATGTCTGAAGATTTTGTACGCAGATACTCTGAAGAAAGTGTCCCACAGTATGCACTCATTGAAACCAATGGCCTCCTTCACACCTACGGCTTACATGTTAAGAAACTTAACGTACCAGATGTAAAACTACACGTTAACAGTCCAGGAATGCATTCGTTTGATGTTTTAGAAGAGCAAGCTAGGGCTATCAGCAACAGATAAAAGCTTAATGAGGAGCAACTAAGGGTTGTAGATTCGATCTTTAATACAATAAATAAATCTCAAGGTCAGACTTTCGATAAAATCTGCCTTTACTTGCAATGACCCGTCTTTACTCATGGACAGCTTTACGTAGCCCTTTCAAGGGTAAGATCGTTTAGCTCGCTATAGGTTGTGTCAACAAGTAACAAATTAACCAACTGTGTGTTTAGAGAAATTTTTGATAGATAAATTCAAAAAGTATCTTAACAAAATGCATTATCATGGAAGAAATACGATTTGGCTTCTTAATTACAACTCTTTACACCTCACTCGAGAACTACTGTATGTGAAAGAAGTCCTGCTTGTATCCTAAATGTCCTTTGTGAAGTTATCATTTCACAGCCCAGTTGGATCTTTACTTCCTGCACTGGTATCAACATATTAAGTTTGTGAAGTTTTTTTTCGTAAATAAATGTAATGTTATTAATAGCTCAGGTCGTTCCTTACATTGCACTGTTATTGCGTAGATACTCTACGCGGGCTCCGCTAGATTGCAATAATCGTCTTATTTTTTCCTTTAATTTAAACATGTTATTAATATAGCCTACATATTGAACCCGCTGAGCTAAGGTTCACGTGATATTTTTCATGACAACACATTTATGATGGGATGTACTACCTTTGAACACACCCAGAAAGCAACTGGAAGCTGAGAGCTTATACAATTCTCTTTGGAGTAGCGAAGGATCGCACTTTTGACTCTGGTGAAGTCTGCTAATTATTTATCTGAGGTCTTATTAATCAACTGTAACTTTCTACGAGACTCAGAATATTCCATTTCGTCATTCAGTATTATTGAAACATTTTGGAGATTTTTTTTCCACTTTAAGGTATGGTAATATCATTGCGGATATGCAAAAAGGAATGTAAACAGTCGCTAAACGACTTAGTTTGACGACTTGATTCCACGGGGAACGCAGTTCCGTGCACTACGTCTTGAGGATCCGCCCGGTTGAGGCGTGTTGTAATACCCGTCGTGTAAGACGTGGGAATAGTCCGCTTTATAGCGAAGAATTTTATCAAGTGTCATCGAGCACCATCGTATTGTGCATCACGATTATCAAAGTGTAGTGATCAGCACTAATAGTATTGTGAATTTATTTGAAACGTATTCTGAATTTTCTACGATTTTGTAGCACCGCATTTTGTACCCACGTGATTTGTGGAGGGCTAAAGCCTGGTGTCAAATATACAAGTAATCGTGATAACGTTGCATTAAACGAGTGTTATATTAAATACGCTTCGTGTATAAATTGCTACAGTGGATTTATCTGCAAGAATTCGACGCCAATTTCACGGATGCCACGTGATGGCAAAAATAGAATCTGAGCACGTGTGAACCAGCAGATCAGTGCATGGCCATTTATTTATGATATCTGCAAAGTGTAGAGGCTGTGTTGCTAGATATATGTGTAACGCCTTTGATAGCTACAAAGCACACCGCAATTTCAAGTGATAAAGAAATACATGATGTCTAATATTACCGACCACGTGTTCGACATTTATAACACCATGTTCGAGTCGAAGATGATGGGCTAGATACTGTCATGGTATGAGGGAGACGTCTCCGATGGAACGAGCATGATTTGGAACTTCAAGAACGTCGAACGAGAAGGAAGGAGTCGAGGATGCCCTTTCTAGGCATGTTCAACCCACTCACGATGTCAACTACGGGGACAGACCGAACCCTGATCTTTGGGAGAGCCAAGATGGAAGTTCTGAAATGGATAAAATCAATCCTGAAAGCCAGAGGTGCTTTGTTCAACCCTTGTCGTTGGAAAGAGCTAAGTGTGGGCTCCTTCATATCGTGAGTTTGTACAACCCTTCATTGTTCTAGTCATTGGTGGTATATTTAGATTAGTGTAGATTGTAAATCAGTCGAACTTCGTGACAGCCATTTTATAGGCAGGGATTGTAATTAGTATAATTAGATGTTATTTATTTACAGTGATTGTGAGCCACCCTTGGGTTCGATATTTTGTTTAACCCTGGTGCAACCTGATGGACGTCGTAGGACGGCAATTCCTGTCTATTGCTAAACGTGACCGTAGTCATTTCAGGGCTACTTTGTTTAACCCCATCTGGGGTGATTTTCGAGTCTTAGCAGACTCCTGATATGGTAAATTGATGCCATGGTCATAATTCTTTAACTGCACTCATAGCAGCCAGTCAACGTTACGCCCCTAACTTGATTAGAGAAGTCGTATCATTTAGGCAATCGACTGTAATTACCAGTTTTGTAACTGCATTTATATTTCATTCAGGATGTGCTCAGAAGCCATCCAGGTCGAGTGTAGACCTTGTAAGTAAAAGGGATGCTTCGTTGTAACCTAGCATCGAACCCAGTTCCCAACGTATTATTAAGCAAATCCAGCAGAGTGAGGTTTCCGCCATAATATTATTTTGTTTGTGTCAAGTGTAATGACATGTGATTTATTTGAATGTTTGATATAAGAAACAGATGAAGTGTTTTATCTTTGAGAGCAAAGAGCTCCAGCAATGATAGACATTGCTATCTTTTAAACGACTTTGCTATGAAAGACAGATTTATATATTTATATTCAGTTTTATAGCGTGCTCTTAATGCACACATTCTTAGATGTTTATAACCTATGGTATGGGTATTATTATGAGGCCAGTTTTATAGTTATTTTCTTGCCAAAACTGCCGGCCCAGTCAACGTGTTGTGTCAAATAGTACAGGGAGCCAGTAACCCGCTGTGACACGAAGACAGGTGTGTGAATATTTCCCAGCGCATGGTTGAGAGCGCTTGCTTCCAAGTGAGACAGACTTATTTTTAACACAGGACGCAATGCTTGCAGCATTTTCTTTTTCATTGCAATGATAACTCATGGAACCAAGTGTCCATTTCTGTGTCTGAACACATGTTTCTGTAGATTGTTATTTATTAGTTAAATGCCTTTTGCGTGTACCGTTGGTTCGACGAGTACAGTTATGTCAGGATTCTTATATTATGTTGGAGGCTAGTGACCCCCGTGAAGAGGCTTTTCATGTAAGAAGGTATTTTGTGTACCATGTCCGGGACAATTCCCGTAGACCAAATATTTATGGAGGGTAGCTGATGTGTTTCCAGGCCTGTCCCAAAGTTATTGAACGCGAGCTGCGCGCCGCTGGTAACTTGTGTTATTGTGTGTCCGGGGTGTTATTACTCGTTGATCGTATCCCGAACATTTGAGTCGAGGCTTCTCGACAGAGATGATCTCGCAGAGACGCTCCATGCCAGGCTAGTCAGATGTTCTTCGCCATAAACCAACGATAATTCAAACCGACATCTTAATAATAAAACGCATAATTTTTGATAAACAAAATATAACTAACAAATCTTTTCTATTTAACCTTGTTCATTTGCATTTGGAACCTGCTGACATAGCCGTGCCAATTGAAAGTATTTCCTGGAGGGAATGACCTTAGGACAGCTGACACTTTTTTTAACGACAGAGGCTTGCTTGAACTTATAGTTCGTAGCTGGTGGAGCTCAGGCCATACGATGTTAGATGTAGTTTCCACTACGCAGTCGTCACCGTAATTACACACGTTAAATGACTATGGCTTACGAACAGTAAACAAAGGTGTAGGTAGGCTTCGAATAAAACTGTGGTCTTGTATTTAATGATTTATTGATGTGAAAATGTATAAATCCTCTATGTCACCTTTTGTGTGCTGGTTAGCACCTAGTTTGTAAGAGTGCCTTAGATGTTTTTTTTATGGCTTGTCACATAGCTTTGATTGTAATTGTTTGATATTATGGACGTCACCGCCGTAAATTTTGTAATCAATTGGTAGGACTTAGCTAAATGAATTAATATTAAATGTAAATAAGGGAATGGTATCATCCCAACTTAGATTTGTTTTGCTGCCCTGTTAAATGTAAATTCCGATATTAGCTTGATCTTGTAACTTGACCTAGGGTTTCTCGCCGTACCATTTTCCTAGTGTTGCTGTTGTTGCTTTAATAATTGTGAGATAGATCTTTCGCGAGGGTTTACAGTAACCTGCTCTTTATTTTTGATTATTTATTAGCTTGCGGATTAGCCGTTAGAAACCCTCCGAACTAGGATAGGGGTTTGTCGATTTTAAAATAAATCTTTACGATGTGTTACATAAGTCTGGATGTTTCTTTTCTCAGTCTAGCTTTTAAGGTGAACCTTTCCTTAGGCAGTCTATGACCTTTAGTCACCATGTACCACAATCCCCGTGGATGATGGATTCTCGTGCCGCTTTGGCCAGTTTGGAAGTTCACCCGATCCTCTTGGCATTTAAGTCCGGCGGATGATATGTTAGGGAAGTCATTTCGGTTGTTGGCTGTCCTGGCAGCTCCTCTGACGGGCTCATATACTAGACTATATTAAGTGGCGCCCAACTCATGTGCCGACGTTTACGTGGTGACCGTCAGTTCCATGTTATTTAAGAGGATCTTAATGTTGATCAATGGTAAATTGACCGGACTGGGACGAACTTAGAAAGTCGTACTGCAGATCAATTAACCGCATGGCATTCATGTATGATACACGTCCATGGGGTGAGACTTAAGTGTTAGATAAATGATGGATAGGATTTTCTTTGATGATGCCTCATCCTGAGTAAATGTAATACTTTGCTTTGCTCGCTGTTGTCTTTGTAAATGTAGAAGCACTTAGTTTCCATACTCCAGCTGTACTCGTGATGTTTATTTAAATGAAACAAGCTTTATACCACTAAGTAACTAATCATAGCTGTAAGATCCATAAGAGATTGCTCCCTCTCTTTGTCAATAATTTCTTGTCATGGATGAGGAAACAATTCGTCGTGTATTTGGAGAGATGTTGGCAGGTGTCAATGCCAATCTCCAGCAGATTACTGCTGACTTAGGTGAAGTCAGGCAGGAATTAGGTACTGTAAGGGGTGACTTAGGTAATGTCCGGGGTGACTTGGGTGAGAATACCCAAGCTGTCAATAATCCCGGGGTGATTTAGAAGTTAATACCCAATCTGCTAACAATGTAAGTGGTCATGTGGACCAGGTTAGACAGGATCTTGAGGCCAACACCCGATCAACTAACACTGTAAGTGGTCATGTGGACCAAGTAAGAAATGAAGTTAATAATGTTGGGGCTGATCTAACGCAGGTCAGGGCCGACATAGATGCTCATAGAATAGAGGCCAGAAACGATCTTACGGCGGGTTTAGCGGCTGTTAGGGTTGACGTAATACGACACCATCAGGAGGCTAACCAGCGTATTGATAATTTGACGGACCAAATGAATAGAGCTAGGGAGGACGTGCAAGCCCGTTTAGAGGAGCACACCGCTCAGATTCAAACAACTATCAATAGAGTTCAGGTCGATATGAGGGCTGACTTAGACCATAATCGAGAGGAATTTGGAACTCGATTAACTCACGTCGAGGGATTCATGAACAACGTCAAGAAGGACATGGCTGCCATGAACATAGGACTCGTACTGATGAGAGGTGCAGCGAACGCCGTCAACAATAATGTCAAGACAATCCTCGATAGTTTGATCGAGGTCAAGGAAGAGTTGTATACGAATCAAAAGTACATTACGGAATTAACCGAGAACGTAACAGGGCTACGAGAGACAGTAGACATTCATCGAGAAGAAAATAAGGTCGATGTAATGCTATTGAGGGGTGACCTTAATGAGCATAAAACCATTATGGAGGCGATGGTAGCCAAGGTCAAGGATGACGTAGGTCAGGTCAAGGACAACATGTCCAAAGTCGAGGGGGAAATCGACTTACTGCATAAAAGATTTGAGGAAGTCGCAATAACTGAGAGGTTAGACCTCAGTTACAACTTCAGGACAGCTATTCGTGAAGTCGACACCAACCTCAAAGGTAAAGTCGAGAGAATTGAGTTGCAGCTCAACGATTTGGGAAACAAGGTCGCGGCTAAGACTATCCCAGGGCTCGAGATTATCGAGAGACGTCTCGACCGACTTGAGACTCAACCAAGGGAGATACATTTACCTCCACAGATGGGAGACTCTCAGACAACACCAGGACCGCAATCCGCAGGGATAATACCTACACATTTTCAACCTAGCGCACCCATGGAACCACAACCGTTCCAATTTACCGGTTCAGCGCAGAGTCAACCGTTAAATTATGATGCGAATCCTTTCCAACCCGCACATAATCAACAACGTCAAGAGACAAGTACGCCAACGCATAATTATACGCAGAGTTCATTCAGACCCGCGCATACACAGGGGAACGTGACAATCATCCGTTCGCGAGAAGAGCAACCAGCTCGATTCTCAAGCACTGGAAGTGGCATCACTCCAGTAGAATTCTTAGCGAATGTGGAGAGATACTTAAGGGACACAATGGTAACTCCGGAGAGAGAGCTCCGAGTTATTGAGCGTTTGCTTGAGGGGCAAGCTAGCACTTGGTTCAGGGCCTTCCGCTATTCATTCGTAGGCTATCAAGACTTCAGACGAGCCCTACTTAGGACTTATTGGTCGAGCGACATTCAGCAAAGTATCAGAGCTGAGATGTACACTCGCCGATACAGCTCGAACACTCCGACGCGCTATGCGAACTACTTCGCAACCCAGCTAGCGAAACTTCGTTGTTTGCAACACCCACTGTCAGAGCAAGACCTTGTGAATACCATCGTCTGGCAATACCCTGCAGACGTGCAACGAGTATTGATCGCTGCAGGAGCATCTACATTCCAGCAGTGCGATCAAATCTTGCGACGACTGGACGCCAATACTGAACAGTTTCCAACACACCGTCAACAGAAGGCTGACAGGCGTGATGAGCGACACGTTAACTTGACGACTGTGGACAAAGTGTGCCAGACGCCACAGCAAACACAGACTCAAGAGAGTCTTGAACAGCGTAATGAATACAATCGTGGTCGGGGAAATTGGAATAACACTCCGTACGCTAGAGACCGGAGAGATGACCGTCGTAGTTATTGGAACCGACAATTTAATCGAGGGACGAACCACGACCGTCGTCACGATAACGACCGCCGAAGGAATAACAACCGAAACCCACAGCAGGGAGATGTCCGTAGAGATTACCGCTACAGCGAAGGATACCGTCGAGATCGGGACCCCAGATATCAGGCCGATCGAGACTGGAGAGGAAGAGCACAGGAGAGTCATGAATACCTTCAGCAACTCCAAGGACTCCGAGAAATCCAAGAAGGGGGAGATCAGAACCCGACTTCGCGGGAAACACGAAATATCCCGGCGGAAGAAACGGAGCGAAACCAGCCCGGTACTTCCCGCAAAGAAAAAAATGCCAAAAACTCAGTATACTCTTACCCGATTGAATACAGAGTAACTGCCACTATCTTACTCAGGGAGCCAATTCAGGAAGATCTATTAGACGAACGACGAACGACGAACCACAACTACGAATTGACGCGTCTACCGAAAATTGTAGCTACCCTGAATGGATGTGACGTAGTCATTCTCATCGATACAGGAGCGATGATAAGTGTCATTTCCGCCGATTGCCATGCCAGACTGAAAGCAAACTCTGAGGTGACAGAGCTGCCAGTTTCTGCAGTAAGAGTCAGAGGAGTTATACCTGACCGTGTTATAACGTGCAAAATTCAAATTTTATGCCCTTTAAAAATTTCGAGCCACGTGTACTTGCACGAATTTCTAGTGATGAAAGGCCTGCATCATGATGCCATATTGGGTGCAGACTTCATTCGGAAGTACGATGGAATCATTGATATGGGACGTAATACGGTGGAGTTTAAGCCGAACGAAACCATTCAAATGAATTTGGTAGAGGAAGAACCGGAATTTGAATCCGAAGTACACGTTGTTGAGAATTTAAATGACAAGGAAATTGAGGAGACACAAGATGCCAACGGAGAGGGAGAACAATTATCAGCACCAGTACGAGAGAAACTAGATGAAATATTAAGCGAATACGAGGATATATTCGACACCACACCTGGTGAAATATTGGACTACGAGTACGATCTTATAGTACTAGATGATTCCCCGTTCCAGTAGAAGATTTATCCTATCACAGAGAAACACCGAGAGGAAGCTGCTAAGAAGATCCATGAAATGGAAGCAGCAGGTACAATTCACCGACTTCTTTCTTGAATCCTATAACACCTGTGGTTAAGGTGGATGGAAGCCAGAGACTTTGTCTCGATGCCAGGGCCTTAAACGAACGCCTAGCTCCTGAGCATGACCGACCGACCAAAATTAGGGACATCCTCAGAAAATTTAAGGGGAAGAAGGTATTTTCGTCTTTGGACTTAGTGCAATCCTACTACCATATAAGATTGTCTGAGCATACTCAGAAGTATACAGGGTTTCTGTTCGATCAGACCACCTATGTCTTTCGAAAACTACCCTTTGGAGTGAAAAATGCCGGAGCTGCATTAATTAGAGCACTTGATGCGAAGCTAACTCCTGAAGTCAAACAGAAGGTGATATGTTATGTGGATGACATCATCATAGCCTCGGAAACGGAGGTAGAACATTTAGTAACTTTACGCCTTGTTTTTGAGAATCTTCGACAGGCTAATTTCAAAGTGAAGTTCAACAAGTGTCAATTCTTCCAGAGATAAGTCAAATTTGTGGGACACATAATTAATGGAGATGGATACAGGCCGAATCCGGCGAAGATCAGAACCGTTGCTGCATTTCCGACACCAACCCGTGTGAAACACGTGAGACAATTCCTGGGAATTCTCCAATTCATTGCTGCTCATTGTGAGAAGTATTCTGAGAGTGTCGCACCACTTCAAGGTCTGTTGAAGAAGAATTGCCGATGGGCTTGGGACGACAAGTGCGAGACAGCTTTCAGAAGAGCTAAACAGATGCTGGTTGATTCGGTTCAGTTAGAATATCCGGACTACTCCCGGAATTTTATTCTAGAGACTGATGCATCTGCGATTGGAATAGGTGCTATCCTATTGCAGGAGGACGATGAGAAGAAACGTCATTACATCGCTTCCTTAAGTCGACGTTTGAGAGCGCATGAATCTCATTATTTCACCACTGAGATTGAAGCACTCGCGATTGTTTACACGCTAGAGTACTGGCAGAAACTTTTGTTAGGCCAGAGGATTATCGTGAGGACCGACCACCATGCGCTGACATTCATTTTACGAACAAGACTGGCAAGCGACAGGATCACACGTTGGACGCTGTTTCTCCAACACTTTTATTTGGAAATTGTTTACCGACCAGGCAGAGAGAATGTGTTGGCCGACATTCTCAGCCGGAATCCTGAAGCCACTGTAAATGCCATTGACATCGAGGGCGAATGCGAGGAACACCTTCGCCGACTTCGTCATCTACCAGAAGGACAACGACGTGAGGAGGAACTCCGGAACATTATCCGCTTCCTGGAACGACGAATGGATCCACAGGATGCTCACTACGCGAGGACAGCTGCACTTGCAGATGACTATTTGATCTATCATCGTGTCTTGTATAAGTTTGTGGACGAAGACCACACTCAACTGCGTGCAGTTACTCCGAGGAGATATCAAGAATCTGTCATTCTCATGGTTCATCTATCCATTGGGCATGGTGGGACTGACAAGACCGTTGCGACCATCAAGGAGTCGTTCACATGGAAAAGGCTAGGAACCACCGTTAGACAGTGTTTACGTGCTTGCGACGCATGTCAGCGTAACTAGTACACGTCACACTTGTTGAAGGAACCCCCTAGGCCTATACTCCCAACTCAACCTAGAGAGTTATACGCACAGGATCTCTATGGCCCTATACCAAAGGCCCGCCGTGGGAATCGCTTCATTGTTGTAACCATCGATGTGTTCACGAAGTACACAATGCTTCACCCAATTCAGAAAGCCACCGCACACCAGATTATACAGAGGATTGGACGACAAGTGATACCAGAGGCAGGAAAGCCACAATTCCTGTTGACTGATCATGGATCACAGTTCACCTCTGTAGAATTCGCCAATGCTATGAACGAGTTGGAGATAGGTCATGTTTTATCTTCAATTCGCCATCCAGAGAGCAACCCAGCAGAATGCGTAATGGCAACTATCGCAAAATTCTGTCGATTGTATTGTCAGGAAGAACACTGGCGTTGGACCGAAGTCCTAGTTATCATGGCAAAGTGTATTAACTCAACAGTCCATGAGAGCACTGGTCAGATACCCATGGTTTTGCATTTGAACCAGATGCCGATGAGAATGTGGAATCGTGTGATTGTAAATCCACCTTGTTTACAACCATCACACGCCAGCAGACTTTTAGCTGCAAGGGACACTTTGGACAGACAAGCTGCGAAACGTTTGAGAAGAACTAGACGCCAGAGATTCAGAGAACCACTAGTCGCGGGAGACCTTGTTCTAATAAGGAGACCCGGAATTTCAAGGCCTATAGACCACATATATGGGAAATTTCTGTCTTTATATTATGGCCCCAGTCGTATCCGACAACCTCTGAACAATGGAAGTTACGTGATTGAAGACATTAAAACAGGAGAGTGCATTGGAACCTTCAACGCAGCTAATCTAAAAAAATATCACTCATGAATGAACTTTGAGTCAAATAAAAATTCCTTCCCTACATTTTATTTGAAACGACGGAGAGGCAGAGGAACCCGCTGACCTAAGGTTCATGTGATATTTTTCATGACAACACATTTATGATGGGATGTACTTCCTTTGAACACACCCAGAAAGCAACTAGAAGCTGAGAGCTTATACAATTCTCTTTGGAGTAGCGAAGGATCGCACTTTTGACTCTGGTGAAGTCTGCTAATTATTTATCAGAGGTCTTATTAATCTACTGTAACTTTCTACGAGACTCAGAATATTCCATTTCGTCATTCAGTATTATTGAAACATTTTGGAGATTTTTTTTCCACTTTAAGGTATGGTAATATCATTGCGGATATGCAAAAAGGAATGTAAGCAGACGCTAAACGACTTAGTTTGACGACTTGATTCCACGGGGAACGCAGTTCCGTGCACTACGTCTTGAGGATCCGCCCGGTTGAGGTGTGTTGTAATACCCGTCGTGAAAGACGTGGGAATAGTCCGCTTTATAGCGAAGAATTTTATCAAGTGTCATCGAGCACCATCGTATTGTGCATCACGATTATCAAAGTGTAGTGATCAGCACTAATAGTATTGTGAATTTATTTGAAACGTATTCTGAATTTTCTACGATTTTGTAGCACCGCATTTTGTACCCACGTGATTTGTGGAGGGCTAAAGCCTAGTGTCAAATATACAAGTAATCGTGATAACGTTGCATTAAACGAGTGTTATATTAAATACGCTTCGTGTATAAATTGCTACAGTGGATTTATCTGCAAGAATTCGACGCCAATTTCACGGATGCCACGTGATGGCAAAAAATAGAATCTGTGCACGTGTGATCAGTGCATGGCCATTTTTTATGATATCTGCAAAGTGTAGAGGCTGCGTTGCTAGATATGTGTGTAACGCCTTTGATAGCTACAAAGCACACCGCAATTTCAAGTGATAAAGAAATACATGATGTCTAATATTACCGACCACGTGTTCGACTTTTATAACACCATGTTCGAGTCGAAGATGATGGGCTAGATACCGTCATGGTATGAGGGATACGTCTCGGATGGAACGAGCATGATTTGGAACTTCATGAACGTCGAACGAGAAGGAAGGAGTCGAGGATGCCCTTTCTATGCATGTTCAACCCACTCACGATGTCAACTACGGGGACAGACCGAACCCTGATCTTTGGGAGAGCCAAGATGGAAGTTCTGAAATGGATAAAATCAATCCTGAAAGCCAGAGGTGCTTTGTTCAACCCTTGTCGTTGGAAAGAGCTAAGTGTGGGCTCCTTCATATCGTGAGTTTGTACAACCCTTCATTGTTCGAATCATTGGTGGTATATTTAGATTAGTGTAGATTGTAAATCAGCCGAACTTCGTGACAGCCATTTTATAGGCAGGGACTGTAATTAGTATAATTAGATGTTATTTATTTACAGTGATTGTGAGCCACCCTTGGGTTCGATATTTTGTTTAACCCTGGTGCAACCTGATGGACGTCGTAGGACGCCAATTCCTGTCTATTGCTAAACGTGACCGTAGTCATTTCAGGGCTACTTTGTATAACCCCATCTGGGGTGATTTTCGAGTCTTAGCAGACTCCTGACATGGTAAATTGATGCCATGGTCATAATTCTTTAACTGCAGTCATAGCAGCCAGTCAACGTTACGCCCCTAACTTGATTAGAGAAGTCGTATCATTTAGGCAATCGACTGTAATTACCAGTTTTGTAACTGCATTTATATTTCATTCAGGATGTGCTCAGAAGCCATCCAGGTCGAGTGTAGACCTTGTAAGTAAAAGGGATGTTTCGTTGTAACCTAGCATCGAACCCAGTTCCCAACGTATCATTAAGCAAATCCAGCAGAGTGAGGTTTGCGCCATAATATTATTTTGTTTGTGTCAAGTGTAATGACACGTGATTTATTTGAATGTTTGATATAAGAAACAGATGAAGTGTTTTATCTTTGAGAGCAAAGAGCTCCAGCAATGATAGACATTGCTATCTTTTAAACGTCTTTGCTATGAAAGACAGATTTATATATTTATATTCAGCTTTATAGCGTGCTCTTAATGCACACATTCTTTGATGTTTATAACCTATGGTATGGGTATTATTATGAGGCCAGTTTTATAGTTATTTTCTTGCCAAAACTGCCGGCCCAATCAACGTGTTGTGTCAAATAGTACAGGGAGCCAGTAACCCGCTGTGACACGAAGACAGGTGTGTGAATATTTCCCACCGCACGGTTGAGAGCGCTTGCTTCCAAGTGAGACAGACTTATTTTTAACACAGGACGCAATGCTTGCAGCATTTTCTTTTTCATTGCAATGGTAACTCATGGAACCCAGTGTCCATTTCTGTGTCTGAACACATGTTTCTGTAGATTGTTATTTGTTGGTTAAACGCCTTTTGCGTGTACCGTTGGTTCGACGAGTACAGTTATGTCAGGATTCTTATATTATGTTGGAGGCTAGTGACCCCCGTGAAGAGGCTTTTCATGTAAGATGGTATTTTGTGTACCTTGTCCGGGACAGTTCCCGTTGACCAAATATTTATGGAGGGTAGCTGATGTGTTTCCAGGCCTGTCCCAAAGTTATTGAACGCGAGCTGCGCGCCGCTGGTAACTTGTGTTATTGTGTGTCCGAGATGTTATTACTCGTTGATCGTATCCCGACTTTTGTGTCGAAGCTCCTCGGCAGAGATGATCTCGCAGAGACGCTCCATACCAGGCTAGTCAGATGTTCTTCGCCATAAACCAACGATAATTCAAACCGACATCTTAATAATAAAACGCATAATTTTTGATAAACAAAATATAACTAACAAATCCTTTCTATTTAACCTTGTTCATTTGCATTTGGAACCTGCTGACATAGCCGTGCCAATTGAAAGTATTTCCTGGAGGAAATGACCTTAGGACAGCTGACACTTTTTGTAACGATTGAGGCTTGCTTGAACTTATAGTTCGTAGCTGGTGGAGCTCAGGCCATACGATGTTGGATGTAGTTTCCACTACGCATTCGTCACCGTAATTACACACGTTAAATGACTATGGCTTACGAACAGTAAACAAAGGTGTAGGTAGGCTTCGAATAAAACTATGGTCTTGTATTTATTGATTTATTGATGTGAAAATGTATAAATCCTCTATGTCACCTTTTGTGTGCTGGTTAGCACCTAGTTTGTAAGAGTGCCTTAGATGTTTTTTTATGGCTTGTCACATAGCTTTGATTGTAATTGTTTGATATTACGGACGTCACCGCCGTAAATTTTGTAATTAATTGGTAGGACTTAGCTAAATGAATTAATATTAAATGTAAATAAGGGAATGGTATCATCCTAACTTAGATTTGTTTTGCTGCCCTGTTAAATGTAAATTCCGATATTAGCTTGATCTTGTAACTTGACCTAGGGTTTCTCGCCGTACCATTTTCCTAGTGTTGCTGTTGTTGCTTTAATAATTGTGAGATAGATCTTTCGCGAGGGTTTACAGTAACCTGCTCTTTATTTTTGATTATTTATTAGCTTGCGGATTAGCCGATAGAAACCCTCCGAACTAGGATAGGGGTTTGTCGATTTTAAAATAAATCTTTACGATGTTTTACATAAGTCTGGATGTTTCTTTTCTCAGTCTAGCTTTTAAGGTGAACCTTTCCTTAGGCAGTCTATGACCTTTAGTCACCATGTACCACAATCCCCGAGGATGAAGGAGTCTCGTGCCGCTTTGGCCTGTTTGGAAGTTCACTCGATCCTCTTGGCATTTAGGTCCGGCTGATGAGATGTTAGGGAAGTCATTTCGGTTGTTGGCTGTCCTGGCAGCTCCTCTGACGGGCTCAATATATCTCTATATATTTTAAATTAAAATTAGCGAGATTAAATTGAAAAAAAAATTATTGATATCTTGATAAAGGGTTCAAAAATCAACGAAATACAAATAATAAAATATGAAGTTTTCACAGTAATTTAATTAAAATGAAACAAACCATTGGGAACTTGTCCGAACGTATATAATATGTTTCTTAGAAAATATAGGACTGTTGGTACGCCAACATTTCTAAAAATTCCAAGTAGTACATAGTTGCTAAAAGGTTGGGAGCCCCTTTTCTAGATCAATTTCGATATTCCCAGCTTTCGTGTGCGACAGTGACGTTGATTGGTTCAGCTGTCTCGCCACACGCGTTGCTCTCATGGAAATGTCTTTGTCCAAAATGATCAGTGCCGTAATTAATATATTATATTCACTACTAATACATTTAGGCCTATTACGTGATTAATTAGCACTGTATGTTTATGCCCGGAATGCTGGTCGATATGGAGCATTGGCATGGAAGAGGAATCTTCTTCATCCATTAGAGATGGGAAAGCAACTAGAATTGAAAGTATGATACTTGTATCCTGTGCCTTGTTTCTTGTTTGTGTCCTGAAAATATAACATCACACAAATATCAGTATCACTGTAATATGTTGTACTATTCTTTGAGTGATCTTTTATAACGAACTATTTTAACTTTTTCGTATAGTTTAGAATAACATTTGAAAATAGGGGAACTGTACAAATTATGAATCAGTTCAGGGAAGATGGTATAATGGCTTTCACGGCCAGTGAATTAAAGCTCAGCAATTCTACTAGGTTTGTGCCGTGACACCAAGAGCCCGCTGATGAGCCAGCTTGGTGTCCTAGGCGAAACCCCACACAAGACACGGCACAAACCTAGAAAAAATCATTTCAGGGAAGCCATGGAATTTACTTCGTAGAAAGCAGGCATAATTTGGAATACTACATTTGTATCAGCATCATCACTGATCTTAGCTTCATCAGTTTCATTGCCACTTGATAATAAATCCTCAACCTCTACAGAAAGTAATGTCTTCAAAATTACTGTAATCGCTGTGTCCGATTTGATCTAATACCTTGTAATCGTGGCCATATTGTTATCGTATGAGCCGGCCATTTCATTGTTTATATCGTACATCAGTGGATAACGTAATATCAAACTCAAGTATCTATCCAACCAATCATGAAAATTTCAAATGTAAAGATTGACGTAATCCCTTCCGGTTTCAGGTGCGTTCGTAAAGGCTGTCATATACCTTCCTGTCATCTACCGTAATTAAATGTAAACTTATAATAGCCTGTGGAATATTTACTAAACGACACGCAAGATAAAGGTATTAGCGTGGAATATTCCGGAAAAGACACCGTAAGGGTTAATTCACTGGGTTATATGAACGTAGATTGACCTTGGATGTACTCCTCATCAATTCATTACCTATTTCAGCTTATTAGGGGGATACGGAATCACCTATCTTACCAATGTTAAATTTGTATAATTCATGTTCCTTTCTCACAGATTATAATAAAGGTATGATAATGAAATGTATGTTCGACGATGTCGAAATATAAATGTTATATGTCAGAAAACTGTACCATAATGAGGGTCATTATAACACTACTTTTCATTATGAAACAGTTTCTCCCACCAATTTGAGCTCAAGAAACAGTTGTGAGATCAATTAGGTCAATGCGCTCAATTCCACGCCTCCAATTTTAAATTTTACTGCGTGGCTAGAGTCATAGTGAGGTATTTGAGGAGGCCATGGTCAAATACAAGGTATTCTCTGCGTCCCAAGCGCTCTGTTCAGTACATTAAACTGGCAAAATCTCGACAGATATTTATGAATATTTATGTTCGACATAAAATAGGGTGACTGCTCCTACGGTTGAACGGTTACCAGTGGATGGACACTGTCCATTTAGGTAAAGTTGATATGGTTCAGTAGGAAGGCCAACCTGAACATGAAACGGGCAGGCCTTGTGCCAAGATGCTGTAAGACATCTCCTGTAGTTGAAGAGTCTTACGGTATCTTGGCACAAGACCCGTTTTATGTTCAGGTTTATCTTTCTACTATGTCTTACGAAATCTTGGCACAAGGCCTGCCCGTTTCATGTTCAGGTTGGCCTTCCTACTGAACCTTATCAACTTTATCTAAATTGAAACTGTCCATCCTCTGGTAACCGTTCAACCATAGGTGCAGTCACCCTAGTTATAATTATCGTCGAACATAAACAGTCGTATGCAACTCGCCTATACTGGTAATTAAGACACGAGTGTCTTAATTATTGCCATTATAGGCTCGTTGCGTAATGTACCATTATGTCACATTTAAATCAAACTTTACTAAGCAAATAAACGGATCGTTGTTTATGTTGGACTTTTTTAACTGTCGAAAAATATAATTACATTTTCTTAAAAAAACAAAAAAAGGGGCGGGGGCAGATGATCTCGTAGTTCCGCCCCTTAAAACAACAATAACTAACTCATAAAAACAGCCAAACCCAAACAGTTATAATTTAAACTGGGAAACTTCTCCATTAGGCGAAATGGTCGAGCCAGCGGGTTCAACTCGGGAAGAGTTTCTGAATACGAGTCCAGAGCGGCTACACAGGTTAGGAAGTGAGCAGTATTGGTACGATTTTTTACGTCAGCGGATTCGTAGTTGGTAGCATGCTGAGTTCCTATGCCCAACATCGCGGGTTCAAACACGGCCGAAGTCGTCGGATTTTTCAGAGCGCTAAAAATTCCTCAGTATGTCTTCCATGGGAGGGGAAGGAAAGCTGGCGACCCCATGTAATAGATGTATGGCATGTAAAAGAACCTTCCACTAACTACAATGCTTGCCACGGTGGGTGAGCGGTTAACCTGTCAGACTACCAACCCAAAGTTTGCAGGTTCACTCCTAAACGTGGTAAGTAATTCTTGAAAGACGACAAAAATTACGACATGCATGTCGTACTTTGTTGGCATGTTAAAGAACCCATGTGAATTCAGTAGGCCGTGTTCATAATGGCAAAATTAATCTCGTTATTTTTTCGCCAACACAAAGTTCCCCCATTCTCTACTACAAAGCGCTATACTTAAGTGTCAAGAAGCTTAGATATCTAACCTACTTGACTTTCATAGCGTTCCAAGGAACGACGATATTCGACATGCAAGCTGCCTTCTGGGTGTCAAATAACAAAGCTTGCACCCAAGGCCATACGATATTATTATTATTATTATTATTATTATTGCTAACTACAATAGTGTGAAGGTAAATTTATAGCTTAGATTTGATTAATGCTGTATTAAGTTCCAACGTTTGGTGCCAGGCACCGGTTGCGGAGGCATCTAGTAGCCATGTCCACAGCTAGGTGTTGTTGTCGGTAACATTTTGGTAGCAAAAGTAGGAACTACTTGAAATCGATCGTCTGCAGTCCTTACCTGAATCAGCTATGACTTCTTGAGATGTTCTCAATTCGTGCTCTTGTAAAGAAATACCGCCCTTTAGATCCAGTAAAGCTATAATATGCCACCGATCATTAACCTCCACACTGTGCATTATCCGCTTTGAGCGTGTAATATTGGTATTGTATGAACCTGCAATGCATACAACAGCATTCTGTCTTTCTTTCTACCTGGCACGAGAGAGCTTAGGAATGAATAGAGCTCTTGCTCAAACTTTCCTTCGTACCCTATTTCCGCCAGAGGAAATATAGTGGACTTACAAAGTTAAGTAGCCTACCTATTAAATACTTTTAACTAATGCACAGGGACGTAAAATCGATAACATTATTACAGTACCGGTCTAAAGTTTAGGACCACATAATGAAATCATGATATGTCACCTAAAACCTAAACTTGTGGGACTAGAGCTTTGCGATTTTCCCCTTGTTCTTATCACGCTTGTCGTAAGGCTTCCTTGCTACCTACCCACTTCTAACTTATCGTGCACGGCCGACTGAATGCGCTCATACCGGCCTAGACAATGAGACCTTTTTCATGAAATCTTGTTAGTTACTCAACTGCTCACACAGCGCTGTTAACCAAGCATTGGACGACTAAGACTTATCTCTACTTAGTGTAAAACAAAGTCCCCAATTCTTGGATATCACGGGTAATCTCGAGAACCACTGGATGGATTTTGATGCGGCTTTCACCATTCTGTACAGGTAATATCGAGGAAGATTTCTGTAGAAAATAATTTATTTATGATCAAAGGGAGCCAAGCAGTAACGATTTTAGATTTCAGTGAATAGGTCGAAGAAAGAACTTGACGTCCGTGAGCTTTTTAAGCTTACGCTGGACAACCCGTTAAAAATATCAATATACTATGAGTGTAAGAATAGTTCAGCATGAAAAATTGTACAAAAATGTCCGCGTGAGCATATCTCTATCTATGATACATCGCCCACTATAAGTGTTTTTAGTTTGGACGGGAGGGGGATTTGGCTTGCACCTCGCCATTCTTAAATTACTTCTGACAGGAATTCCTTGCACATTCATAACTGTTCCCGGGCGAAGGCGGGGCGGGTTGCTAGTGACACTATTACATTATCATTATAATTCCCACAATATCAAAATGCAAATTATATCACAAAATAAAATAGCGTGCTAATAAATCTAAGAGAAATTAGACATACCTTGCACCTCGTTACAGTTGAATTCGATCAGAATCACTCGGTTTTCATTAAAGTTTATGCATTTTTCTGCTGAACGGTTTGGAAGTTCGGCAACAGGAAACTAGGACTGTTATTTACTTAAAATATTCATTTTTGTATTTTTGTACTATTTGTGTTCATGATTTCATTACATTGTCAGAATTACCGACAGTAGTAGCTACGCTGGCTAAAGCGCAGCGTTAGGCCATGGGGCCAAGCTCTCTGCTGACTCGGTAGACACGTGGGTTCGAGCCCCACCGTCGGCCGTCCTTGAAATGATTTTCCGTGGTTTCCCATTTTTCAACACCAGGCAAATGCTGGGACGGTACCTTCTAACAGGCCACGGCCGCTTCCTTCCACATCCTTGCCCAGTTTCATTCATCTTCATCCATTCCATCTCTCATCCTGACGCGCAGGTCGCCCACGGGCGTCGACTAGAAAGACCTGCACTCGGCCTCTCAGGAGGCCACACGAAAAAAAAATGTCAGAATTAATGCTTTAATTAGTAGGGTATACTATTCAGTGCACCTATTATAAATAAAAACCGTGAGGTTTCTCACCTCCCCATATTACGAAACCCGGTTGCCTAATACGGGGAAAGTGCACTTTTAAAGTTAACAATAATATCAGATGGTATTACAACATCAAACGTGCCCATATTTGTAATATACATAGTATATCGCCTGAGGTTTACATTGGTGAGAAAACCAAAATTATTCCGTTCCTTCTTATGTCTAATGTGAGCCCTATAAAAAAACTCCCCATATTTGGCGACTTTCCTCTACCCATTTTTAGAAGATACCTAATGCACTGGACAGTTGAATCCGTGATTAATTGTATAGGTAGCTTCGTAAGTCTCAGAACTCAGGAAGTCCTTTCTAGCAGCGTTACTAGCAGCTTTCAAAGTTTCAAGGTAAGAAAGAAAATATTCCTCTAGCCAGTTTAGGCGACTGACATTTAATGAGAAAAAATGCCCTTTATCTGGATTTCTAAACTGAATATGATGATATGTGATACTTACGTCATGCATAACGAACCATTTATTAACGTTTTTCAAAAAAAAATATGGTTGCTTCTGCGTCCATGAATGTGTACGCTTCCGGGTGCATGCCTATATTTTCTTTCAGTGTACTAATGGCACCAATAACTTCTGACGAGAACACTTCCTTGGTACCCCGAACATTCATTTTTTCAAATTTAGAGGGTTCGATGTGTTTTTAGTGAGGTGTCTGACCGGTTTGACGATCTCACCCTTTTGCATTGTGTATAGTAATGACAAGTATTTCCCTGAAATTATTCCAGTACCATCAGTCATCTCTCGTTACAGAAACTGCGTTCTAATGTGTTTTTTTTTTAGAATGTGACAGTGATCAAAACTAGGGAATACATTCCTAGACTCGTCGTATGGGTGATTGACCATTGGTTGCAAATTCCCTCCCCCTAAATGCCTCATCATTGTAGTGTTAGTTTTGTGATTATCAGAGACAGTTATTATAATTATGAAACCGCATTGTTCAACCTCGAGAATAACGTCCAGCAGGAGTTTATGTAAGTCCCGTCCTGACAGCTGCTCGTTAAAAAGAAGGCACACGGTATCTGATAATCTGTCGAAAGATCTCTTAGCACAAAACACAACACACGATTGACTGCTACTTGTTCCCGGCTGTAATTTTCATCCTCTCTTTCCTTTTGATGAGACGGTGCTGGAGTTGTGTCCTTGTACCCGAAGAAGGTGCAAGGTATGTCTAATTTCTCTTAGATTTATTAGCACGCTATTTTATTTTGTGATATAATTTTAAAGTTGATAATGCGGAAATAATAATGATAATAATAATTATATAGTGTCACTAGCAACCCGCCCCGGCTTCGCCCGGGAACAGTTATGAATGTGCAAGGAATTCCTGTCAGACGTAATTTAAGAATGGCGAGGTGCAAGCCAAATCCCCCTCCCATCCAAACTAAAAACACTTATAGTGGGCGATGTATCGAAGATAGAGATATGCTCTCGCGGACCTTTTTGTAGAATTTCTCACGCTGAACAGTTCTTACACTCATAATAAAGTGATATTTTTAACGGTTTGCCCAGCGTGAGCTTAAAAAGCGCACGGACGCCAGGCTCTTTTTTCGACCTTTTCACTGAAATCGTTACTGCTTGTCTCCCTTTGGTCATAAATAAATTATTTTCTACACAAATCTTCCTCGAGATCACCTTTACAGAATGGTGAAAGCAGCATCAAAATCCATCCAGTGGTTCTTGAGATTACACATTTAATATACGTACTGTACAGCTGATTCCTTATCGCGCCTATAATGGGAGGGGAGTGCGCTCTACTGGCAACGAGTAGAAACTTTCCAATTACATGTTATACATGCGTTCTGACTGGGAATGTCAAGGCCGGTATAGAGCGCAGCTCGTATTCAGTCGGCCGTGTATCGTGTCTAGTAGTTCCACTTTTACTCAACAGATGGCATCCAAGCACATATTTCAGGCTTGTGAGTTTTCGCCGTGAGATAATTTGTTGTCTTCAGTACATCGACCATTTTAGCGCTGGCTTGAAAAAGTATAAACCTGTAAAAACAGAGGTCCTGCATTTTTTCGAAATTTGTATATTTATACCAAAATGATCCCCAACTATTGCTAACTCTACAATAGAACTTGGAGGGCAATACCTGCGACCAGTTGGAATATACAATACATTATACCTCTGAAAATGGTGATTTTTTGGTGTGATCTTCCAACAGTTAAAAAATCGTAACGTCTACAATA
Organism: Meconema thalassinum; assembly: GCA_946902985.2. Lineage (NCBI taxonomy): Eukaryota > Metazoa > Arthropoda > Insecta > Orthoptera > Tettigoniidae > Meconema > Meconema thalassinum. Next base: position 452,008,338 of record OX336393.1, on the reverse strand, counting down.
CTTGGCCCAATTGAACCAAATCAGGACGTATATATTCTATCAGATGTAAGAGCTCAGTAACAAAATTGTAGAGCTCTAGTGTCATAACTTTAGGTTTTTGGTGACATATCATGATTTCTTATGTGGTCCTAAACTTTTGACCGGTATAGTATTATTATTTTTATTTTTATTATGACTTATTCGTCTGGTCATCATAATGACATGCGGGGACGGGGTAAGCTAAATGATTATGCAATGACTTAACAAATATCCCCCAGGGGCTCACACCTTGAGGGACGTGGATTGGCGACCACGGGACTCCAGCCGAGTTCGGCATTACTTCCACTTACTTGTGCCAGGCTCCTCTCTTTTATCTATCCTGTCAACCTCCCTTGGTCAACTCTTGTTCTTATCCGACGCCGACGGTATTAGGGTGTGTGAGGCCTAGGGAGTCTCTTCCTTTCCCGCCTTACTTCTCTCATCTTTCCTGATCCCTCATTCTTCGAGGGGTCAAACCTCTTGTCTTTTTTTATGGTATCACCTGCCTTCTGCTCAAGGCCCTAAAAGTGGCAGAGGCAGGTTGTGTGTAACCCCATCCCTTGTGGTGCAACCTGGATTGTGCTACACATTCATGGGCTCACGTTTGGTGAGTTCGGGAGTTGGCGACCCTGAGGGATTCCTGAGTTGGGTCCGGTTTGTCTCCTCCCATTGCCTTTGGGGCGGTCCCTCTCCACTTTCGCTTTCCTCTCTTCCGTCCGTGGCTCTCTATTCTTCCGAGTCCCCTAATTCTCATTCTTCGAGGGTTAAGGGCATTTTCTTTCCTCCTGTCTATTGCTTCCCATATTCTTCTATTTATTTTCCATTTCCTCTTCTAGTTTGTAGTTAGTTTTAGTTGTAGTTTCATTTTATTTCATTTACATTTTCACGATCATCCAAAGCATTAGTGGCCAATAACCCAGATGTTTCGTTCATTAAAACAACGATCATTATCATCATCACTTAGCAAATAACAATAATATGTTCCTAAATTTATGGGTAAAATTATAAATATATAATATCGATTGTTCTTGTGATGATCGTTAGGCTATGTGTCGTATCCTATATCAGACTTGTCGTTTCCTAAGTTTTGTTGTGATTCCGCTTTTGCATCCAGAGGATTTGATTTAAATATTAGGAAATTTAGGTCTGTCCCATAAAATTTCCTCTGTTAAGTTGAATTCTTGAAGGTCATTTTTAGTTTCTATTATTAAGGTACTTGGCTTTTAATGAGAAGACATGGTTAAATATCCATAGTCTTCCATCATTGTTCTTATTCTTGCTTCGTTACGGCCAACTTAGGACCACGTCATGCCAACTGTTTCTTCTGCATTTCAATGTTGGCCCAGTACTCTTTCATTCGTAATCAATGTTGCACCTTTCTCTCCATCGTCCACGCCTTCTCGGATTTTAGTTTCAGCTTAGGTTGAAAACTCCAATATTTTTGAAGTTCTTTCCTTGGGCCACGCTTCTGGATATCTTCACAAGTTACCCCAATCTCCAACATATCTTTCTCTACTTCACTGAACCAGGCCCCCTTTGTCTTTTTTCTCATGGAGAAGAGCAAAAAAATCGATGGGATAGCCGTGTTGATTTCATTCGGGTTATATGTCCATAGAAAGAAATCCTCCTTGTCCTCATCACGTCAGTTATTTCCTGTACGTGTGTGTACAACTCCTGCCCGTTTACCAGCTCTTGATGAATGTAGTAATTTGCTTTTATCTGTTGGCACAGGCTAGAGTATCACCGATGTCTCGGTCTCACTCATGGCTGTGATTATATGGAAGCTAGTGAGGTATGGGTGGTGCTGAGTAATGGACTCAGGGCACAGTCAGTGCCTGTGGATGCTGTGATAGGTTCTACTCATAGGGTTAGTACAGCTGTTCTGACTCAGTGAGGAAAGCAATGGCAAATTAACTCATTCCTCACCTTGCCTAGTACGCCTCAGTTGTGTGGGTTTCTACCGCATAACCTATGGTGATGCTATTTGAGGATCCAACGAGCCTCCAGGCTGACTGCCTGACAGACAGTGGTTGTGGCGTCTTATTATTATTATTATTATAATTATTATAATTATTGTTATTATTATTATTATTATTATGTGCCGACCCCGTGGTGTTGGGGTAGCGTGCCTGCCTCTCGCCCGGAGGCCCCGGGTTCGATCCCCGGCTCCGTCAGGGATTTTAAAACTGACGTGAGGGTTGGAACGGGGTGCACTCAGCCTCGTGAGGACAATTGAGTAGCTGTCTGACAGTGAGACAGCGCCCCGATCACGAATACCTAGATTAACGGCCGAGGGGACCCGACGCGCTGATCAGGCGTCACCCCAATATCTGCAGGCCAAATGGCTGGGCAGCGGTCGCTTGGTCGGCCTTAGCCCGTCATGGGCTGGATAGTGCCAGGGGTTGACTTTGTTTGATTATTATTATTATCATCATTATTATCATCATCATTATCATTACCCCAATATACATGGTTATAATAATACACAATATTTATTTCTACGAAACGGATATGTTACATGGAGTTAAGAAAAAGATGTAATTATCCAAATGCTGGAAATGTCCTCTCACTGTCTAATGAGAGGCACCTGTGAAAGCCACACGTTATCGAAGCGGCCTACCGCACCGCTTCCACCAAACTGAGATGAAAGTTTCGCGATAAGAACTTGAATAATTTATTGCAGCCGAGCTGACAAGTTCCACGCCACCGCAAAGAGTTCATAATTCTTTCTCCTCCGATTTTCACCTGCTGGCTCTAAGCTGTTTGTACGCCTTCCCAAAACTTTAAATCGTCGATGCCATGCTCTACTTGGAGAAATACGCATCAGTTCTTAAGGAAGTGTAATGGATGCCTTGACGTATTGATTTCATATTAAGTTCTAGAAGTTCTTTAAACTTTCCGTATACTTATAATTTAAAAAGAGTTTCCTTTTAATGAAATTACCTTAACCTAAATACAGTTTGATGTTATCTTGCTATTATAAACTGATGAAATTAAGCAGATATAAAACAACTCAAATTATAACAAGTTGAAGGAACATTCATTTCGTATTTTCAGTGCATTGTTATTAATGTCCAAGGAGGCCATCAGCTATTATGTTGTGACTAGTAGGTCCGTGCGAACTCGCGCAATTTGAATGTAGGTTTATAGGGTAGTAGGGAGGAATGTGGGAGAACGAAGTTATAAATATTGAAGAAATGTATTTATTATTGTTAAACGACATACGTACATGAGAAGAACACAAAGAATTATGTAGAACAGTGTTTTAGGTAGATTTCATTAGAAAGCTAACTATTGCAATGGGTACCATGTTTCGACTTCCGGAAAATTTCGACATATCTTCGCGTTTCACATCCCCCAGACCCCAAAACCACCGTCAGTTCAAAAGTTTATATATTATTTATGTATGTATATATATATATATATATGTATATATATATATGTATACAAGCTGACCCGGCAGACGTTGTCCTGCCAATCAAAGAAAGTGTTGTAACTTTGTTTCTTGAAGTGCTTTTGGGTACACAATTTTTTTTTTCAATTTATGTTAACAGCCTCTAAACTATCGTGAATTGAATTAACTAATTTAGAAACATTCGTTGGAGCGTACAACAACTCTCCAAAGTTTCATCGCAAACGGATAAATGGCATTTAACGCATACGGGATTTGGTTTAAATGATTCGTGCGCTGTCACTCATTTGTTGAATCTACTCGTGCGCTACAACTGTGAAATGGATTTACTAAGTTAGAAAGCTTCACGTAAGTGTACACAACAACTCATCAAAGTTTCATCGCAATCGATGAATAGTATATGAACGCATACAGAATTTTGTTGGAACGCTTCGCGCGTCGTCACTCATTTGTTACATCTACTCGTGCGCTACCAATATTGTAAAATGGATTTACCAAGTTGAACATCTTCCCTGTCGTGTACACAACAACTCATCAAAGTTTCATTGGAATCGGATGAATGACATATGAACGCATAAGTGATTTTCTTTAAACGATTCGCGTGCCGTCACTCATTTGTTGAATCTACTCATGCGCTACTTATTGTAAAATATATTTCCTAAGCCTGAAACCTTCTCTGGCGTGTACTCAATGATTCACCAAGGTTTGATCGCAATCGGATGAATGATATATGACCGCATATGGGACATTGTGGAAACGATTCGCGCGCCGTCGCTCATTTGTTGAATCTACTCGTGCGCTACTTATTAAAAACTGGATTTACTAAGACAGAAACATTTCCCGGGGTGTACACAACAATTCACCAAAGTTTCATCGCAATCGGATAAATGGTATATGGACGCATACGGTACTTTGTTGAAATGATTCCGGTGCCGTCTCACATTTGTTGAATAAACTCATTCGCTACGTATTGTAAAATGGATTTATTAAGCCAGAAACCTTCCGTAGGGTGTACACAACATCTCACCCAAATTTCATCGTAATCGGACGAATGGTATTTGAACGCATACGGGACCTTATTGAAACGCTTCGCGCGTCGTCGCTCATTTGTTGAATCTACTCGTGCGAAACCTCCTGTGAAATGGATTTACTAAGTTAGAAACCCTCACGTAAGTGTACACAACATCTCACCCAAGTTTCATTGCAATCGGATGAATGGTATATGAACGCATACGGGACTTTGATTAAAAATTCGTGCGTCGTTGCTCATTTGTTGAATCTACTCGTGAGCTACCAATTGTAAAATGGATTTACTAAGTTAGAAACCCTCACGTAAGTGTACACAACATCTCACCCAAGTTTCATCGCTATCGGACGAATGGTATTTGAACGCATACGGGACTTTGTTGAAACGCTTCGCACGTCGTCGCTCATTTGTTGAATCTACTCGTGCGCAACCTCCTGTGAAAAGGATTACTAAGTTAGAAGCCTTCACTTAAGTGTACACAACAACTCATCAAAGTTTCATCTCAATCTATGAATGGAATATAAACTTATACGGGATTTTGTTGAAACGCTTCGCGCGTCGTCACTCATTTGTTGAATCTAGTCGTGCGCTACCTAATGTGAAATAGATTTACTAAGCCAGAAGCCTTCCATGGAGTGTACACAACATCTCACCCAAGTTTCATCGCTATCGGACGAATGGTATTTGAACGCATACGGGAGCTTTTTGAAACGCTTCGCGCGTCGTCGCTCATTTGTTGAATCTATTCGTGCGCTATCTATTGTAAAATGGATTTACTAAGCCAAACACCTTCCCTAGAGCTCACTCAACATATCATCCAAGTTTCATGGCAATCGGATGAATGGTATATGAACGCATACGGAACTTTGAAACGCGCTAACGTGCAGAGACAAACAGTAGAATTCGACATCAATGCCACCTTTGGTATAAAACACAACTTTTCGCCACGGGCGGAGTGTATGTAATGGCGGTAGTTGCACAGGTTGCGACCAGGTGAGTCTAACGTGCAGACACAAACCGTCCAAAGACATCAGCTTTCACCAAGGCCAAGGCTAGTGGTTTCCATGACGACTGTTTTTGACTGTATATTGTGGTTCTAAAATTGTGTGCAAATTGTGGTTCTAAAATTGTGTTCATTCCACCTACCGGGTCAGATTGTGAATCTAAACCATACATGGACCCACGCTAGTATACATACCAAATTCCATCAAAATCGGTTCAGTCGTTTAGGAGGAGTTCAGTCACATACACACGTGTCGAAGAATTATATATATAAAGATATATATATGTATATCAGTTTCTTGTGGACACGATAACCACCGTAATTTTTCACCAATCACTTTGAATTTTTTACCGAATATGTATACCTATAAAATCTCGGTCGAGTTCGTTACTGGGTTCAATCGGTCGAAGGGGGTGAAAATGGGGGTATTTTTTCGAAAAAATGAAATATTGCTATAACTCTCTTAATATGTGAAATATCGAATCCGTTCAAAGTTCATACTATGTGTCGGATAAAGCCCAAACATTTATGTTTGAAGAGTTTTTTTATAGCACCAACCATTGACCAAAGGGGTGGGAAAAAGTGGGTTTTTCGGGAAACATTAATCATATCTCTCTTGATAGGCACAATATCAAAACCGTACAAAATGGACAATATTCCCCTAATAATTACCTAACACTTTTGTCTGAAAGAATTTTTGATATGACCCACCATTACGCCAAGGGATGAGAAAAATGATTTCGGAATTATAAGAAAATGCCAAGAGCTATCAGTCGTTGCCATGGCAACTCTACTAAATTGATGAGGGATGAGCCATAAGACGTTGCCATGACAACGCACTTGCACGAGATCATATTCAGATTTCCATCTGACTAAGTGTGAAGCGGCTTCGGTGACGTAGCATGCCGAACTACTATGCCCAAGGTCGCGGGTTCAAAGCCGGCCAAAGTCGTCAGATTTTCTAAAAGCGCTAAATATCCCCCAGTATGCTTTCCTTTTGGAGGGGAAGTTCCAACGTTCGTTGCGAGTTGCTGGTTGCGGTGGCATCTAGTAACCATGTTCACAGCTAGGTGTCGTTGACGGTAGTATCTGGTAGCAACTTTAGGAACTACTGCTTGAAATTGACCGTCTGCAGTCCTTACCTGAATTACAGACTAATACAGCCATCACAATTCACACCGTTTATCAGACAGATTCTACACTCACCCAAAGTACACGGGGTTACATGACCGCGTTGTCGCAGCCCCTAAACTGAGGAACCACCCAAAATCTCTGCGAGAGATATAATTTTGCGTGAAGAAATAACAGACCGTTACATAGTTACACATCAGTGTCGAAACCTTGCATAAGGACAGTGTGACCACAAGTATAACAAGATGTTCAGTAAAGAACATATAGCCTACTTTCTCCTAAATGCATGGGTATTGTTTTAACTCTTTGTCCTTTTCAAGGAGTATGATTGAATGTTGGTTGTAGTAGCTTGTTGAAATACAACGTGCTATAGGGATATTAAACATGAATATGAGGTGCCCTTTGCTAGTGCTACCTCTGTACCAAATTTCGTTCAATTCGGTTTCACCGTGTTTGAATTGATAGGGGGAATCGATTTGCACACATACTTGGCCACCATCTGCAAACTATTGGGCTGATGTTCTTGCAGTTTGGTCTGAATATGTTTCCCACATAAAGATATGGTGTTGGAAAATTTGGTAGAGACTAGATTATTAGGTTGGTCGTAATTACATTTTAGCTTCTAACATTTGGGTGGCCGCGATTACGTTTCCGTCAAGATAGCGGTGATATAAAACATGACACTGAGGGGCCCTTTGCTAGTGCTACCTCTGTACCAAATTTCGTTCCATTCGGTTTCACCATGTTCGAATTGATAAGGGGAATCGATTTTCACACAAAGATGGCCGCCATCCGCAAAATATTAGGCTGATGACCTATTAGTTTGGTCAAAGGATGCTCCCTCCATAAAGGTATGTTGTTGCTAAATTTGTTAGAGATCGGATGATTAGGCTAATCGTAATTTGATTTAAGCTTTGAACATTTGTGTGGCCGCCATTACGTTTCTGTCAATATGGCGGTGATACAAATCATGACACTGAGATGCCCTTTGCTAGTGCTATCTCTGTACCAAATTTCGTTCCATTCGGTTTCACCGTGTTTGAATTAATAGGGAGAATCGATTTTGACACAAAGATGGCCGCCATCCGCAAACTATTAGGCGAATGACCTATTAGATTGGTCAAAGGATGCTCCCTCTATAATGGTATGTAGTTGCAAAATTTGGTAGAGATCGGATGATTAGGTTAATCGAAATTTGATTTAAGCCTTGAACATTCGTGTGGCCGCCATTACGTTTCAGTCAAGATGGTGGCGATATAAAACATGACACTGAGGTGCCCTTTGCTAGTGCTACCTCTGTACCAAATTTCGTTCCATTCGGTTCCACCGTGTTCGAATTAACAGGGGGAATCAATTTTGACATAAAGATGGCCGCCACCCGCAAACTATTAGGCTAATAACCTATTAGATTTGTCAAAGGATGCTCCCTCCATAAAGGTGTGTAGTTGCAAAATTTGGTAGAGATCGGATGATTAGGTTAATCGTAATTTGATTTAAGCTTTGAACATTCATGTGGCCGCCATTACGTTTCTGTCAAGATGGCGGCGATATAAAACATGACACTGAGGTGCCCTTTGCTAGTGCTACCTCTGTACCAAATTTCGTTCCATTTGGTTTCACCGTGTTTGAATTAATAGGGAGAATCGATTTTCACACAAAGATGGCCGCCATCCGCAAACTATTAGGTTAATGACCTAGTTATTTGGTCAAAGGATGCTTCCTCTATAAAGGCATGTTGTTGCAAAATTTGGTAGAGATCGGATGATTAGGTTAATCGTAATTTGATTTAAGCTTTGAACATTTGTGTGGCCGCCATTACGTTTCCGTCAAGATGGCGGCGATATAAAACATGACACTGAGGTGCCTTTTGTTAGTACTACCTCTGTACCAAATTTCGTACCATTCGGTTGCACCGTGTTCGAATTAATAGGGGGAATCGATTTTCACACAAAGATGGCCGCCATCCGCAAACTATTACGCTGATGACTTATTAGTTTGGTCAAAGGATGCTCCCCCCATAAAGGTATGTTGTTGCAAAATTTGGTAGAGATCGGATGATTAGGTTAGTCGTAATTTGATTTAAGCTTTGAACATTTGTGTGGCCGCCATTACGTTTCCGTCAAGATGGCGGCGATATAAAGCATGACACTGAGGTGTCCTTTGCTAGTGCTACCTTTGTACCAAATTTCGTTCAATTCGCATTCACCGTGTTCGAATTGATAGGGGGGGGACAGACATTCAGAATACACACACTCACACACACACAGACACACACACACACACACACACACACAGACACACACACAGACTCACACACACACATACACACACACAGACAGACACACTTTTTTCGCCCTGTGTTGATATCATAAGTCTACTTTCATTTTTTGCAAAAATCGAAAGTAGGCTAAAAATGGACTCCAAATAACAAGAAGGTTACCGTCATCATAAGACAATAAAAAGTTTAAAATATGCATAAAATGTGGAAAAACAAAGTTAATTAATCTCCAATTATAAAATACTTTCTCGCAATAAATGAGGTCTGATCCTTCTACGAAAACCTGCATATTCTGCCTATGTTCGCCTATCCCCAAGTTTGTCCGGTGAAATCTACCTCCGCCTTCCGGCGTGCCGAGAGGACTTTTTGTAATTGTCACAGCACCTCTTTCTTGACAATATTCGATGTTACAACGGATTTATCGGTTATTGTTTGCCCGGGAGTTTCTTCTACAGCAATTTTTACATTTGCAAAGGATTGAACCCTGGAGAAAGTCTTGGCGAGACCACACCGGAGCCATCTGCTGAGACACTCCTCAGCTAACAGTACGCCGCACTCCCGCCAGATTGCTGCCGCCTCCGCGCTGCCCTGCACTCAAGTGGCAGGCTCGCCTGGTTACGGTGCTCCCCTTGCAAATGTACATTTTTTAAGGTATTTATTTAATTGTGAGGCATTTAGAAAGCGAATTTGCGACTTTTAAATAGACGTTTCTCGCGATTTGACCAACCAAACGCAATGAAACGTGGTACAGTGTATGTTTATATACATTGTAATGCACCGACATCTAACTTCGTTCAATTGTTTACATAATCACAAGATGGCGGATGTGCGAAATATTTCACCGGCATTCTATATCTCTGACAATATTAGCGGTATCTCCCAAAAATGTTGTACGGACATAAAGGGCACTACTGGAAGTCCATCTATAAGATATTTAAAAACCGCTTAACTACAAAACGAACATGGCGGCCAAGCGAATTTGAACATTTTAAATAGACCTTTCTCGCGATTTAATGTTCCAAGCGCACTGAAACCTGGTACAGGAAATATTTATACACATTGTAATCCACTGGTATCTAATTTAGTTCAATTGTTTACATAACCTCAAGATGGCGGCAGTGCGAATTTTAAAATTAAGTTTTTATTTCTTGTGATGTAGTCATGCGATCGAAGTGAAAGTTTGAATAATGAACCTACGCAATAATTTTCCTTTAATGGTACATGACTCTATGGCCTATACATTTAACAATTCAACATGGCGACCATCCGAAATATTTAGACGATACTGAATATCTACGAATCTATTTTAGCAATCAAACTGCATTTTTTAATGTTCATAGGGGCTATGAACTTAAGTTCACCTATAGGACTTAAAATAACCTGGTGATCACAAATCCAACATGGCGGTGACGCGAATTATAAATATTCACATGAACATTTCTCGCAATTTAACCATCCGCGTGCAGTGAAACTTGGTACAATAAATCTTTATCCGAATGTTAATCCACTGGCATCTAATTTATTTCAATTGTTTCCATAACCTCAAGATGGCAGCAGTGAAATTTTTTTTAATCTCCTTGTTTTTTTCTTGTGTCCTAATTATGCGATTGAAGTTTGAATACTACACGTTCACAATAATCTGCATGTAACAGTACATAACTCTAGGACCTACATATATAAAATCCAACATGGCGACCATCCGAAATACTTAGTCGGTTCTCAATATCTACGAATCTATTACAGCAATCAAACTGAAATTGTGTATGTTGATAGTGGCAATTAACATAAGTAGGATATATGAAAATAGGCTGTATAGTTCTTCACGGAACTACTTGGTTTTTCATACTTCCTCCAGGCAAATGCCGGGATAGTACCCCACTTTAAATCCCGGGGAGCGTTCTTGACAGTGGAACGATTCTCGCGCCCAAAGCGTCAGTTGAGAGCTAGACCTTCAGCTATCACCACGAGTTCTCAGTGTTACGCAAGGTTGTGTTTTGAGTGAGAAATACTGATTTGAAATGGAGATAGGAAATGACTCAGGTCTGATCTCACGTTGTGACCAGCGGTCGTACATCAGTATGGAAAGTTTGCGGGGGAAAACGCCTACCACAAGTCACAACGCTCTAATTGAAGTTTGTGGCGATAGTGCACTGGATCGAAGCACGATGTCACGGTGGGCTTCCCGTTTCCGAGAAGGCCATACAAGTACTGGAGACGACATAAGGAGTGGATGGCCGGTAACTGCAACAGACTTTACTTCCACTGTCATTATTGACAACATTTGGCAAGAAGATCGACGCAGCACATGCGAAGAAATTTTAAATGGAGCAAACATATCTCTCACTTCGGTGTTCAGAATCATAACAGAGGAACTAGAGAAAAGAAAAGTCGCTTGCAAAATGGCTTCCGTATTATCTTAGTGAGGAGCAAAATGTAAATCGCAAGGTAATCGCCCAGCAAAATTGCTTCAACGCTACGAGACAGAGGAAGATCAGTCGTTAAACAGAATTGTTGCCATAGATGAAACAGGGAGATTTTGATCCAGAATTGAAATCCCAGTCCTCTCAATGGAAACATCCTGACTTTCCTCGGCCGAACAAGTACCGTCTACAGACTGCAGTCAAATTCATGTCATGATAATTATGGCTTACGATAAGAATGGAGTGGTAGAAACATACAGAATCCCTTACAGAACCACTGTATCAGGACGATACTACAGAAACTTTCTGAAAAATGTTTGCGGTCAAAGATTCGCCAAAGAAGGCCCGACACTTTAGCAGCTGAAGTGCTCATTCTGCATGATAATGCATATTTCCGTGCCTGTACGCATAGTTTTGGAGAATTATGGATGGGATCCTTCCCCACTCCCCACCCCTCACCCCTCTACAGTCCTGGCATGAGTCCACAGACTTTGGTTTGTTTCCAAACCTGAAGAAACCACTCCGAAGGAAACGTTTTCAAACCATTGAAGAGGCCTCTGATGCAGTGACTCGATTAATCAGACAGATAAACAAAGATGGCGTCCTAACGTGAATACAAGACTTGCCGAAACGCTGGGCCGCAGTTATTGAGAATAACGGAGATTACGTTGAAGGCCTATAAAGTCATTTTTTGAAATAATAGTACATTATCCAACGAGCCTATTCTGGCAATAATTAAGACACGAGTATGTTTATAAAACGATCGAAGCGAATTTTATAATTTCCATACGAGTGTCATAAACACCATTATAGGCGAGTTGTATACGACTGTTTATGTTCGACGATAATTATAGCTTTATTTTATATTCGAACAGAAATATTCATAAATATCTGTCGAGATTCAGTCACATGAATTTAGTGATCGGAGTGCAAGCGCTGGGTTTGCTGTCTGTGCTTTACAAGTTCTCTGACCCACGCTTGCGCTCTGACTGCTTGGCAATGCCATATGTTTACAGCCCGCCGACCTGCACCAGCATTCACTCAAACTGTCACCGAAGTCGTACGAAAGCAATGCCGTGTAGAAATTGGAATTGGGGATATTGAGGTACAGTGCTATTTCTTTTCTCATATTCGCCAGTTCATTCGTGCGAAGATATGGGACGGTGCACTTTCCATGTTTGTAATGTATATAGAAGGATGCTGTGTTGCAATCTTCTGGACGCAGATTAATAAATTTCTTGCATATGTCACAGAATGTTCTTGTTATTGTAAAGGTTCGTGCCGATTTTGTCTTTGTGTTTGGGATTATAACTACAATGGTTGATCCGATATCCAATTTGAAATTTCAAATCACGTAATTCATGTCCGACATGTTGGATTATGAGTGCATGTGTGAAGCTATCCTTACCTAATTGGTCAATGCATGAAAATATTGAGCTCTGATTGAAGAAACTGTATCATAATGAAAAGTAGGAGTTTAATGACTCATTATGATACGGGACATATAATATTTACATTTTGACATCGTCGATCATAACAGTGCATTATGCAACAAGCCTATAATGGCAATACTTATAGGCGAGTTGCATACGACTTTTTATATTCGACGATAATTATTACTATTTTATGTTCGAACATAAGTATTCATAAATATCTGTCAAGATTTCGCCAGTTTTATGTACTGAACAGAGCGCAAGGGTCGCAGAGAATACCATGGCCTCCTGGAATACCCCACTATGACACTAGAAGCCACGCAGTGAAATTTAAAATAGAAGGCCGTGGAAGTCAGCGCAGGTGCGATGCTATCCTTACCTAATTCGTCACACGACTGTTTCATGAGCTCTGATTGGTGGGAGAAACTTTTTCATAATGAAAAATGACCCTCATTATGATATAGTTTTCTGACATATAATATTTATATTTCGGTACGGTCGAACATAAGAACAATTTTGAACCAAAATGTTACGGTGCAGAAGTTATGAAATGACCTCCGTAGATCCCAAAAACGTTCTCAATCAACATCTCCAATTCATTGGAGAAGCTCCTAATTTTCCTTCCGCTTCTTGGCGCAGTGGCTACCGTTCATGTCCATCACCCCTGAGGTCCGGGTTCAATTTCTGGCTCTTCCAAGTAATTTAATTGTGCTCCGAGGTTTGAAACGGGATACACTCAGCATCCTGAGGCAAAGCTGAAAAGAGAAGAGTTCGATTTCCACCTCAGCCATCATAGAAGTGGCTTTTAATGGTTTCACCCTTCTGGTCTAGAAATTACGGGATGATTCCTAACTTAAGGCCATGGCTGCCTTCTTCATATTCTCACCACAATGACAAATACACATAGACCTACTACTACAAATACCACAATACTACAAATTGTGTAGGCTATACCAAATACACGGGGATAAATGACCACAATGTCCATAGCCCTCAAATGAAACAGCAACAGCCTAATTTACTATCAGTGGTCTGATTCTATCTTTATTTCAGCATTCTCTGAACTTTCGAGAATTATGTTTGTCAAAACCTGCTGTTCGTTAATTTTTGCTTTATTAGGTTACACTTTGCGACTCCTGCCATGTATGCAAGGAGGTACAAATGCTTGTAGCACAGGTTGCATTGTGCGACACGAGGAGTATTCTGTTTACTACAGTACTACTCTATAAAACGCACTGTTTTATAAGGGGCCTTTACTACTCTGTTTATGACTCATGTTCCGTATGAATATAAAACAGAAACGTCTCATCTTACAAAGCTTTGCAATAGGTTGTCACCTAGACTGGCCTTCTCACAGGCGACTTCGTATTATTAGAATGTCTCATAAGTAAAGTCAGGCCCGGCGACAGGCCGGGAAAAAAGCCTCAATAAGGAAATAATTAGTGGAAAGCCCGAAATTGCTTTAATCGCTTTATTTGGACCCATATATTACTCTCCCAAGTTTTCCCCTCGAGCGAAGTCGGCGTTCGCCCTTTTGGCCCTAAGAAGGTACCATTTTTCGTCTGTTTGCAAATATCTCCCAAACCATCAACTTTATCAACAAAATACCTATCAGAAATATAATCTTGAGTAAATTTCCTACAAAACTGTACTGTACCATTTGTCTCTAATGTGAACCGTTACGATGCTACGACCATTCAAATTGGAGCCCTTTTTGATTCTTGCGGAAAAGCTATGGAAATGATATGCCATATCAAAGTTTGTACATGTTATAAATATTTGTCAGCATTCCAGGTGCACAAGCTGTTAACTAGTTACAATCAAAACAGCTTTTCAATGTAACAGCTGTGGCAAAGTACCTACCATTAGTATTATTATTGCGTAGTATTGGCACAAAATCACTCTTTTCCACACCACCTGGCCGTAAAGTAAATGGCGCGTTTTTTTAAAGTGATGTCCCCAGGAGGCCTAATCCACTGCTTAAATATCAAATTTTGTCGATTTTAAACCGTTTTGATGAAGGCTGGCAGTCTTGGTCTTCTGCCTTAATTTCTCCGTCATCGCTTTCATCGTGTGTATCGGTACATTTGTCCGACGTCACAGAGCGCTCAAGATTAACATCGATGTCTCCGTCACAATCAACCATATCATCTTCCTCGGCAGCATTTGTACATGACCGTCCCATACAATTCATGCAGATTCTGGAGCATCGGAGGCTCGTTTTCCTGCAACCACACGCTGGTTACATCCTTTCGAACATTTGCAGGACACTGAGTTTAGAAGCGCCGGATCCCTCGTCGTAGATATGGGAGCCAAACCACGTTGAGAATTTTTCCAGGCCCAATCCAGTGGATTTATATCATTTCCATACCATGTTTGGATTTGATGGTATGTTCTTAAAGAGTGCTCACGTGCCGCTGATTTGGTGGGAGGTAATCTTGCGAGATAAAATCGATGTTCGAGCCGCAACTCATTCCAGGTATTTCCCGTGGATTTGTTGTCAAAAAGCCTAGCCAAAACCAACTGGCCCGCTTTGTCAATTTCATCAGGGTTTGCGTTCACGTCTTGGAAAACCCTAAAAGCTGTCAGCAGTTCCTAATTACTCTTCGGTAGTGTTACGAATTTCATTTTGCCCTGCCTGTGAAACGAAGACGTTGTATCGCACCCACTAAACGCATGCAAAAAGAGGATGTTTTCCTGCACGCACGGCGGGAGATTGAAACTTGTTGTGCAAAATAGTTGTTGTTTGGTTGAACCTTTGTCGGGTTTCATAAAATACATTTTCGTGGAGGGTGGCACACGAGCCGCCAAGATGACCAGGATACCTATATCTTTGGCCACTATAATGACCGAATTGTCGGACCGAGAAAACTCGAGTGCTTGGTAACGATGAGCACAACGGCATCTCCTGGAGCTTGCCTGGTTTCGATTCCTTCGCTTTCGAATTTGACGCGACACAAGTCGATCAATCTTAGTTTGTTTGTGTCATTAGACAAAAATTTTGCTTGTGGCATAGGTGCCATCATGGACTCATAAAAAAACACATTAGCAGCATCATGCTTGTGCGATCGTCGAAGACGTTCAGCGGACTTGGTACTGCGAGCTGCTGGGTTGTCAGGATACCCATCGAAAATAATGACACTGTTTTTGAAGTATCTTTTAACGTAATTCACATATTTGGCACTAATGTCGACAAAAGTATCGGTTTGGTGCCAAATTACACGGTGCAGAAGATGTCCTCCGTCGAGAACATGATGTAGGTCCTCAAATGTGGCCTCATCGGTAACAGGATGGAATAATTTATAGAACACAGACTTTTGCGTCTTACGCATTCCCGTTTCATCAAAGATCGCAACCGGATACGGAGCTAGATCAAACTGGAAATATTGTTTCAATTCTGCATCGGATTTCTTTGCAAGGCAAATGCGTTGGAAAAGCACAACAGGATCAACAGGAATATCCGTGTTGCGGATTTTTATTTTCGAATTTACCGCGCGGAGAGGCATCACGCGATTTTTTCTAAGGAACTTCACATCGTGAAAGTTGTTGCCTTTTAAGCCTTTTTGTGCTGCTATTCCAATTTCATAGGCCATATGACAAGTGATTTGTCCATCCCCGACAACTCCTGTGCTTAACGAAACAATGTGTTGTCCACGAGGAAAGGAATCGTGAGTTGATAACCATCCAACAAATGTTCTCAAGTCCGCATCATCGATGTTAATCTTGAGCGCCCTGTGGCGTCGGTCAAATGTACCGATACAGACGATGAAAGCGATGACGGAGGAATTGAGGCAGACGATCAAGACTGCCAGCCTTCATCAAAACGGTTTAAAATCGACTAACTTTGACATTTGAACAGTGGATTAGGCCTCCTGGGGACATTACAAAAAAACGAGCCATTTACTCTACCGCCAGGTGGTGTGGAAAAGAGTGATTTGATGCCAATATTACGCAATAATAATACTAATGGTAGGTACTTTGCCACACCTGTTTACATTGAAAAGCTGTTCTACTTGTAACAAGTTAACAGCTTGTGCACCTAGAATGATGACAAATATAACATCTACAAACTTTGATATGGCATATCATTTCCATTGCTTTTCCGCAAGAATCAAAAAGGGCTCCACTTTGAATGGTCGTAGCATCGTAACGGTTAACATTAGAGACAAATAGTACAGAACAAGTTTGTAGAAAATTTACATTTACGCAAGATTAGTTTTTATAATAGATATTTTGTTGATAAAGTTGATGGTTTGGGAGATATTTGCCAAAAAACGAAAAGTGGCACCTTCTTAGTGCCAGAAGGGCCAACGCCGACTTCGCTCGAGGGGAGAAAACTTGGGTGAGTAATATCAGGGTCCAAATAAAGCGATTAAAGCAATTTCCAGCTTTCCCCTAATTATTTCCTTATTGAACTACCTGTCGCCTGGCCTATGTCGTTTTTTAAGTTTGATGTTTTATAAAGATAGAATTGGTTTTCCTTGATTTGCCAATGCTATTTACAGGAGGCCATGACTAGAATTGGATATAGATATATTGCGAGTATGTATCATCAAAAGATACCAAACATCGCCAGATTAAGAAACTTGAAAAATCAAACAGAATCTGTGGATCTGTATCTCATGAATTGGCCCCTGGAGAGGCTCAACGTAGAGTGGTTTTCCATCGTCAGCTTATCGGTAACCCTATAGATAATATTTTATCAGGATAATTGTCACAGGAGATGAATAATGGGTCTATTCCCGCAACGCTGACGCCTCGAAACAGTGGCTCAGTCCCGTCAACCTGCCAGAAACATCGTTAAAAAGGATCGGTGTGATGTTGTGTGTTTGGTGGAATTTTGAAATAGTGATTCTCTGGGAGTGGGTTCCAAATGGGCGTGCAGTTAATGCGTATCTTTACTATCAACAACTGGAACGAGTTATTGAAATTTACAGACGGAGATACCCAGCATTACTTCACCATAATTGAGTTCTATTTCAGCAGGGCAATGCGAGGCCTCATACTGCACGAGCAACCATAGCAAGAATTCAGGAATTGGAAGGAGTCAAACTGCTACCACATCCAGCATACATCACTAATCTTGCGCCTTCAGATTACCATCTTTTTCGACCCATGGCCCATTTCGTGCGTGTAAGAAGTTTCGAAAACATTGAAGCTGTGGAAGAGGGTCTCGCCGAATTCTTCGCAACAAAACCCAGAGACTGGTACCGTCGCGGGATAAGAAACCTCGCTGAAAGATGGCTCAAGACCATAGAGTGTGATGGTCTCTACTTTGAAGAAAAGTTTATTTTCTTGTCAGAAAACTTTGCAAATAAATGTTTCTTTGAGAAACGAATTTACTAAATGAGACATACTGTACTCAATCTGTATTCTTCCTGGTGTAATGGTAAAGCTAAAGACCAGATGTATTATTTTAAATAAAATATGTAAAACACAAAAAAGAAATTCATATATATTACTAAGAGATGCGGGTAGTGAAAATTAGCCAACAATTCAACTACTCAATGAAAGTTCATTGTTAGGTTACCATGACAACTAGAAACTTCACTGGTTATCAAAAATATTCATGGCTGCTTGCTGGTAAAGTATTCTAGAGGTGTATAAAATAAATATTTCGATAACCATGGATGTTTGAAGAGAGTAAAAACATCCAGAACACTTTTCAAAGATTCCGTAATTATGAAGATATATACTTTATTCTCTGATTTTACTCATTATAATTGGGTGAAATTTATAATTTGTAATCTAATGATAATGATAAACTTTTAAATTAAACTTATTGTTGATGTTCATTTGGTTTAGTTTTTATTAGTATTTGAATTCGTCCAATGTTCAGCTATCATTTCAGATATTTCGTTTACATTTTTATTACTTTATATTGACACTGCTAACTTTCATTTTAGTTCACAGCTTCTAATATATATGCATCTATAAGAGTGTAAAATGTCAACTTAATCGGGCACAGTTCCTGAGGAGTACTTAACTTGCAAAATTTCATGTTTTGAGAAATAGTTTTAAAATGTCCATAATTACTGAAATATGTCGTAACGTTTTATATTCATATCTACGTAGTACGCTACCATACATGCTGTTGTTAAACTGTGAAAAGTTGACGTTTCTAGACGTCATTGTTACCTAAGATTGAAGCCTTTATTAAGCAGTTGCATTGTTGACTAGTCTACACTACCAGGCACACCCTTAAATGGATAACTCCCCTTCCAGTGGTCATGCTGAACTGCTATGCCCAAGATCGTGGGTTCAAACCCGGCTGAAGTCGTTGGATTTTTTACAGCGTTTAAGTCTTTAAGTATGCCTTCCTTCGGAGGGGGAAGTAAAGCCAGTGGGCCCATATAGATGTATGGCATGTAAAAGAACCTACCACTACAATTGGTGGTGCGTAGCCAAATTAGTAGGTTATATTTGGCTGCTTAGAAAAGCTCTATCAAGTTCAACGCTAGGTGTCAGTGACAGTGGCATCAGGCAGCCAAAGTTGGAACTACTTTGAACTTACTGTGAGACCACGGTCGTTCAATTTAAATACCCTGCTAAGCCCATTGGCTGCAATCTTATTTAATAATTAATAACTGTCTTACTCAACAGTTATGTTATCTAAAGCCAATGTATACTTCCTAGACAATGGAGGGTGGGTGGAGTGTACTAGGCAGTTGAAAACATGCGATTGTTCAGGTCAGCAAATGCCGAAAGACGTGAATTACTCGGTTCACCTTCGTGAGGAGGAACTGAGGGCAGGAAGGTAGGTTCCACTGCTAACTCAGCAATCCTACCAGAGGTTTTAAGTTGTATTTCACATTTATTCCATGTACCTAAAATAAGGCCACGGCTGCTACCAACGTAAACCCTAGGTCTAATTTACAAATTCACACTCTAGCAAAGCCATCGCAATTATACAGGTTACCAGACATATTCCACACACACGAATACACGGGCTACATAACCAGGATGTTACAAAGCTCATAAATGAATCAACCAAGATTCATTCATAAATACATCACATTCACTTTCAAACGATTATCTTAATTTTTTTGTGTTTTTCCCTCTTTTCGAGAAAAAAAAGTAAGATCCCTCGACATATAAATCCAACTTACTTAGGTTCACGAACTGTTTTTAAAGATTTTTTTTGTTTGTTTATATAATTTTGTTGTTAATTCATTTGAGGGGCTTGGAACATGTTGGACATCGGCCCTGTGTACTTGGAAGTGTGTTCAATTTGTCTAAAAACTAGAGCTAGGAATTTTAGGTGCAAAATTTTGATTAAAATTGGTGCAAGAAATACCAATTTTACATCATATCTCTGCGTAGTGTAAAACAACCCCCCTGATACTTAGATGTAACAGGTAATCTCGAGAACCACTGGATGGATTTTGATGTGATTTTCACCATTCTGTAAAGGATTTCTCGAGGAAGGTTTCTGTAGAAAAAAATCATTTATGACCAAAGGAAGCCGAGCAGTGACCATTTCAGTGAATAGAGTCAAACAAACAATCATTCGTCAGCAAACATTTAAATTTTACGCTTGGTAAACTGTTTAAATATCTATAGAGTTTAATGTAAGAGTTTTTTAGCATGGCAAATTCTACAAAAAGTCAGGCACTAAGTGTTTTTACGTTTTCATTTCTTTCAACAATTTCCATGCAGTGAACATTTTTATTCATAGCCTCGGAGTGAGATTACGGGCTAGCGAGCGAGCTTATCACCTCAGTTTCGGCCAGCATCAAACTGTCGAGTCGTGTCGAGTTAAGACTTCAGAGAAGAGTATATGTGTTTGGAGTTAACACTGTTCACCTCAGCTTTTCTTAATTGCGTGTGGGATCTGCCGTCCGTGCGCCTTTTAAGCTTACGGTGGGTAAACAGTTAAAGATACCGGGCGAAGCTGGGGTGGGTTTTCAGTATAAGGATACAGAATTAACACATATTATCATGCATCATAATGTCTACCTGGCTTGCCACGGTGGGTGATTGGTTAGCGTGTCGGTCTACTAACCCCAAGCTTTCAGGTTCGCTCCTGGCCGAGGTATGTGATTTTTGAAAGGCGGAAAAATACGACACGCATGTCATACGATGTTGGCATGTCAAAGAACCTATTTGAATTCAGTAGGCCGTGTTCATAATGGCAAAATTAATCTCGGGAGTTTCCGCCATCACAAAGTTCTTCATTTCTCTACTAGAAAGCGCTATAGTGTTCAAGGAGCTTAGATATCTAATCTCCTTGACTATCATAGTGCTCTTAAAAAATCCAACGGCTTCGGCCGGGTTTGAACCCGCGATCTTGGGCATAGAAGTTCAGTATGCTACCAATTACGCCACCGAAGCCGCCCGCTGGTGGTTATCAAGCTCCCTAAATACTGGAATGATTGAACGTGATGATGATTCAACCATTGCTATGAATCTTATATTTTAAGAATCGTAGGCTCTTTAGTTCGTCACAGAACTTGTTTATTATTTTTAAGAGCGTTAAAGTGTTAAATGAACATTTACTTTTTATTATTTAATGACGGCGTTACCCGCAAAAAGTAACCGTTTCTTGTAACGCAATAGTCCCCATCCCTGAAATATTCAGGCAATGGCGTACTTGCTTCTGATGCTCTTCTTGTGTGTCTGGATGTATTGAAAGTGGTAATTAACAAAAAAAAAGGAAGCTTGTAGTTTAACGTGACCGTTAATCTCGCGATCATAAGCCACGGGACCTCCGTTTTACGTGGAATCCGAACCACAGGACATGGCATTTCACATCGAAAATCTCACATGCATTGACCGGGAATCGAACCCGGTCCGCCTTGGTGAGAGGCATACAGCTTGACCGCTGCGCCACCACGCCCCCGGTAATTAACAGTAATTAGTCGCAACTAAGATACTCTTCAAAACACAGACCCCTTTTGATAAATTATGTCGACCTAGTTAATAATGTGAAACGAGATTTTGTTCGGACCAGCTGCTCGTCGATCAGTACTTCCCTTGAAGGCAGGGGAACCTTGCCGGGGCATATAACCTAAGACGGCACTTCCTTTTACACATTAATGCTATACCAAAATAATAGTCTTTTCTCATGCCTCAAGATGATAAAGATATTACATTAGCATTTATAAGCCCTTCCTTGAGCTAGCGCACACAAAACAAATGGTTCCACTACAAATAGTCTGCCAGGCTATTTGATATATGTGGCTATTGTTATAGATTTATGACACCGGTGGTATTATACGTCTCACAGGGAAATACTTGATGTAATTTGCTGAGTCATTTACGGCCCGGAAGGTGTTTGACACATGAATGAAAACAATATATTTGAACAAACAAAATTAATCATGCTTATCAGTGATTTCGCTCTAATATGAAGAACACCTGAATTATTCAGGCGATCTCAACCTGGTGCCCATAAAATGAAATTTGGTCTCACATCATACGAGCCAAAAAGTGCTCGCGAGCTCAAACTCACCTAACATCCATTCTTCAATTGAGTCGTCCAGTTGCAAAACTCGTTTAATCCAGTTGTGAATAAGGATCATGTCGTAAAATTATTTATATAATTAGTTTATTTTATTTTACTTTATTTTATTTTATTTTATTTTGTTTTATAATGTTTTGTTTTGTTTTATTTTGATTTATTTTTTATTTTGTTTTATTTTATTTTGTTTTGTTTTATTTTGATTTTCCAGAAAACAAACATAAAACCAAAAACAAAAACCACGAAGCAAAAAGAAAAATTCAAAAACAAAAGCAAAAGCAGAAAACAAACACAAAACCAAAACCAAGAAATAAAAGTAAAAAGTAAAAAGTAAAATTCAAAAGCAGAAGCACAAAGCAAACACAAAACCAAAAACCAAAAACACAAAGCATAAAGAAAAAAAGTAGAAAACAACAAATACAAAAGATACGTGAGGCAAAGTCCAGAGAAACGTTTCTCTTGAAAATGATTCTTATTCACAAGTGGATTAAACGAGTTTTGCAACTGGACGACTCATTTCAAATTAGATTATTTTCCTCATATACCGGATGATTCAGCTGCCGCTAATAATATTGTTTCTTGGCTGTCACCGCGGAGGCCCGAGTTCGATTCCCGGCTCTGCATAGAATCTCAGTTAGAGCAAAGAGAAGCCTTCTGACTTCCATACCTAATAAATTTTATCTCTCAGTGAACCCTGCATCAGTGGACTATATTTTGAATTTAGATATTAAATTATGAGACTATCTGTTCTGTTTTTTTCTTCTTCAATATTTCATTAAGATGTATTATGATGTAAGTGTGTAACACACAATAAATCCTAAATAATAAATTTAAATGGTAAAAAAGTGAGAGAATGTTGTATTTGTCCATTTGAGGGGCTCGTACATCGTGATTATTTAGTCCCGTATACTTGGGTGTATTGATGCCACTGTTAGTATTGACGAACATACGTTTGAACGAGTGGAGAAATTTAAATCCTTGGGCTCGATTTCAACTAGTAAAAGTGAGAATGAACAGAGGACAATTAGTGCCATTAGAACCTTTTTTGGTCTCAATAACTTATTTAAGTCACGCTTAATTTCACAAAACACCAAGGTTAAGTTATACATGACACTAGTGAAACCGGTTCTCTTATATGGATGCGAGTCATGGGCGACCTCACAAACACTGGAAGAGGGCATTTTTGCATTTGAGAGGAAAGTACTCAGAAAGATATATGGACCTATTTACAATAGGGAAGGAGGAAGATGGGAAAGGAGGGAAAAAGAGGACTTATACCAACGTTTTGTGAAAGTTGATGTGGGTAGGATCATCAGAGGAAGACGACTCCAGTGGATGGGACATATCGTAAGAGCTGTGGAATCTATCCCTAAGAGAGAGTTGAATGCTCAGCTGATCGGCAAACGTCCAAGGGGCCGTCCATGGATGAGATGGAAGGATAGGATGATGAGACTGATGAGAACGATTCAGCAGGTGGAACCAACATCAGTACGGGATGTTGCAATGGATAGAGAAAAATGGAACGGCATTTGTAACATATGCTTGAGATTTTGATCGGGTTAACGCCTCCTGTGTGATTGATTAGGATAGTGTTTTGTAATATTGTATATTTGATGTGTTTGTTATGTTTCGCTGTTTCCTGTCATGGGCCTCAATGGCCTGACATGTACAATACATGATGATGAGTAGAGTGTGTGTGTTTGTAGTTCAGGTGAGGATTGGGGGGATGTGATCATGACATTAAATAAGTAACTATGCCGTCATTTGCCTGAAGTAGAAATGGAAAACCACGGAAAACCACTTCAATGAAGGCTGAGGTGGGAATCAAACCCAACTCTTCTTAGTTTAGCCTCACGAGGCTAAGTGTGCCCCGCTTCAGACCATAAACCAGAATTAAATTTCTTGGCAAAGCCGGGAATCGAATCCCTGCATCAGGGGAGCCAGTTAAGCACGCTAGCCACTGCGCCACGAGATGAACTAAGAGAAAATCTCACACTACATAATGCTTCTTCAATATTAATCGAACTTCAGGTATAACGATCCCATAGCAAGCTTAGTTATGGAAGGAAGGGTCGAGGACAACAACTGTAGGAATAGACCAATGTTACAGTAGAATATGTTAACAAGAGGCTTCGGTGACGTAGTTGGTAGCATGCTGAGCTTCTAGGCCCAAGATCGCGGGTTCAAACCCGGCCGAAGTCGTCGGAATTTTTAAGAGCATTACAATCCCTCAGTATGTCTTACTTCGGACGGAAAGTAAAGCCGGCGGTCCAATGTCATAGATTTATGGCATGTTAAAGAACCTTCCACTAATTACACCTGTGTGAAGCTAAATTAGGTTAAAATGTAAACAACGCTCAGATTCCTACGTTCATCGCCAAGAGCCGACTGCGGTGGTGTCTAGTAGCCAAGTTCTGAACTAGTAGTCGTTGACGGTGGCGTTTGGCGGCAAAAGTAGGAACTACTTGAAAAATTCAATGTCTGCAGTTCTTACTTGATTTAAGAAACAGACTCACACACTAATACATTCATCACAATTAACACCGGCTATCAGGCAGTTTCTACACACACACCCAAAGTACAAGGGGCTACATGACCGCGTTGTCGCAGCCCCTAAACTGAGGAACCAACCAACCAACCTGAATATGTTAAACAGATTGCCTCGGATGTAGGGTGTGGTAGCTATGTAGAGATGAAACGATTAGCTAAGGACAGGGAGGCATGGGGAGCTGCACTAAACCAGTCAAAAGACTGAACACTCAAACAACAACAGAATTTGAAATTTCTTTACCACTTGCGGGTTAAATGAAACGAGGACAACCAGACACTTCCAGATTCTTAGAAACGAATGACTGCCCGTGAGATCCCTGTGTTCTCTGTCTCAACCTCTCACTTAATATGACTTAACTTCCAGCGGCAGCTACAAGTCGGTGAGAGAAGGCGAGGAAAGAGATTCAGTCCATGAATAAGTCACAAACCTCCACCAGAGAGCAGGCTTGCTTCTCTAAATGAATCTTGTCGAGTCTGACAGACTTAAAATTAGAGTTGAAGTTATGTATCTAATTTACATGAGATGAATATTTTTTTCCCCTTTTCTCTTCATGGAAAATCCACTTCTTCTGTCGCCTTATACTACCACCTTGTAAGAGCATTGTGTATCATTTATGTTTTGGTTTTATATTTCCATGCACTCAAGTTGATTTACTAGCTGCTGTACTTCCCTGGCCTTATTACTCGTTTTATTAACTTTATGGTTGCTATTTTCCTCCTCCTTAAGAATAGCAGTGCCTCTTCTTTGTTTTGTTTTCCGACGTAGTTTTATCTTTGCTTGTTGAGTTTTTATAGTTACTTTAACAATAGCAATGTTATTGGTTTTACGTCCCTGGAACCCTACACTTGCTTATTACGGACACTAACCCTACACTGGGGCCCTCAGTATCCCAAGAATAATAAACCTGATTTTCATATTACAAAACAATATTTCTTGAATTTAGTATAGCAACAGGTTAGTTTGGTTTGATTAGACTTAAGGAATTTGTATTACACTTTAACATTCTATACTAAAGGACACCAAAACCACTTTTAAGTGTACTTAATGTAAGATGTTTGTATAAATAATAATAACCCCTGGTACTACAGCCCATGAAGGGCCTAGACCTACCAAGCGACCGTTGCCAAGCCTGCAGATATTGGGGTGATGCGTGGTCAGCGCATCGGGTCCCCTCGGCCTTTAACCATGGTTTTCCTGACCGGGGCGCTGCCTCACTATCAGATAGCTACTCAACTGTCCTCGCGAGGCTGAGTACACCTTTTTCCAGCCCTCACGTCAGTTTCTAAAATCCCTGACGGAGCCGTGGTTCGTGTCAATTGTAGAGACACTCTAACATGTGAGGTGTTACAAAATGTGGTAAAAATGTGTAAATTTTTAAATTTTAAAAACTATCAGCATTTTTGAAATCATAAACTGTCCTTATGAAATATAGAGACCACCCTCCCATAGGGGGTTAAGCAAGTAGTCTCAACCACATTATTATTGTTGGCGGTGATATTTTTAGCATATTTTCATTTATGAAAACGGCTGGAGCTATTTCAATGAAACTCGGTAAGTTCATAGCACTATTCCGGACGACCCCAACAGAGCCCTTCAAATTTTGTTACGTCTCACCAATCCAACATGGCGGCTGTTCGAAATATTTCACCGGCATTCAATATCTCCGAAACTGTTACCGATATCACCCTAGAATTTTGTACGGTGCTAAAGGGAACTACTAGAAGTTCACCTATGTGACGTTTGAAAATCTGGTGACTACAAAACCAACATGGTGGCCAAGCGAAGTTGCGACTTTTAAATAGACGTTTCTCGCGGTTTAACCAACCAAACGCAATGAAACTTGGTACAGTATATGTTTATACACATTGTAATGCACCGATATCTAACTTAGTCCAATTGTTTACATAACCTCAAGATGGCGGCTGTGCGAAATATTTCACCAGCATTCCATATCTCTGAAACTATTAGAGGTATCAGCCTGAAATTTTGTACGGAGATAAAGAAAAAAAGGAAGGGAGCTTGTAGTTTAACGTGACCGTTAATCTTGAGATCATGAGCCACGGGACCTCCTTTTTACGTGGAATCCGAACCACAGGACATGGCATTTCACTTCGAAAATCTCACATGCATTGACCGGGAATCGAACCCGGGCCGCCTTGGTGAGAGGCATACAGCTAGACCGCTGAGCCACCACGCCCGCCGGAGGTAAAGAGCACTACTGGAAGTGTATCTATAAGACTTTCAAAAACTGGTTAACTACAAAACGAATATGGCAGCCAAGCGAGTTTGAAAGTTTTTAATAGATTTTTCTCGCGATTTAATTATTCAAACGCAATGAAACTTGGTACAGCATATGTTTATACGTATTGAGATGCACTGGTGTCTAATTTAGTTCAATTGTGTATATAACCTGAAGATGGCGGCTGTGGGAATTTTAAAATTAAGTTTTTATTCCTTGTGTCGTAATCATGCGATCGAAGTGAATGTTTGAATAATGAACCTACGCAATAATGGTGCATAACTATATGGGCTATACATATAACAATCCAACATGGCGACCATCCGAAATATTTAGACGGATCTCAATATCTACGAATCTATTACAGTAATCAAACTGAAATTTTGTATGTTGATAGTGGCAATTAACATGAGTAAGATATATGAAAATATGCTTTAGTTCGTCTCGGAACTACTTGTATTATTGTTGGAAACATATCCTAGCAGACAAAGTAGGGGTCCTCATTTTAGCAAAAACGTTATATTCAGCAATTGTGCCAAACGTTGAAGGGCTAAAGGGCCCGGAAAAGTTTCAAATGGTGAGTCATGGAGAGCCCTAGCAAACTAAACAAACAAACTTTGGAAATCACTTCCCACCTAATTCCAATCCCAGAAAAGCAGAATATTATCGCCTGTTTCTTTACTCGTTCTCCTTTTGATTCTAATCCTAGCCAAATGAACTTATTTACGTAATTATTTCTTTAATGTGGTCCTTGAATGAATACCTTCAGGCGTTTTTTGATTTCTGGAAAAATCTTCAAACCAAACACTTGTTTACGAAGGCAACGCTGAAAAAGGGCTTCACACTCCGTAATGCACCAGAGTTCATGGAAAGTCTAGTCCGGTCATGGGCAATGTGCGGCCCTTGAGCAAGTCTAGTGCTGTCCCCGACATGGTTTTGAATTATACTTCCTACATAGGTCATGTTTTCTGTTCAATCTCATTGTGTTTATGTGTTTTGTGTATTAGAGTAGCAGCTACAACTGGTTGAGTTATAATGTAACAATGAATTGGAGCAACTATTGCTCAACGTTTCGATAATTGAGTTCTACACAAGGCCCTACCAAAATCAAGCTTCCCAAACTTGATCTCATGCACAGAAGATACCTACCAGTTTGGAATCTTCCTATATCTGTGTACAGGTGTTTTCTACAACGAAGCTTCGCAAAAATAGCGTCAGATATAGATTGAAAACCCCTCATTTAGCTGCGCTACTAAAAGAATCCGCTCATCCCAATTTCAACCTCATTATTAATAACTTTTAGAAACACTGTCACAGTTTCACTTTTCACATATTCCTTCCTCTTTAATGAAGGTGTGTTCCTTTTTCCGACTTCTCGGCCCGCCTAGATTATTTTGTATTGCATCTGGCCCTGCCCCTAAAAAGTTTTCCCTTGTCTGCCCTAAAGGAATAGTATCCATGCAAGGTCTAGTCTATGATATCAAAGGATGTTTTCAGCATTAAGTTGCTTGCCTAATTTTTGTTGCCAAGCGTGCTGCTGTAGAGAGGGTTGCTAGGGGTGAGGGGAAGTTGGTGGTTGGAGGGGGATTACTTCCGAATGATAAAGCCGTCAGGAGGTGCTGCTCCTAATAACTCACAGTAGTATGCAATATAATGTAATACCCTGTAAGGAATGTCATCAACAATACGCTCTACAGTGCAAGTCAACCTTCGTTTAGCAAGCTAATTAATTCTTTATTAATTAGAACCCCTACTGTGGACTCGGGATAGGTATTGAAACTCTAGATTCGATATCAGCCCCTGCCAAGTAATTTACTTCTGGTCTCGGGAGTTGCAATGTGTTACTCATCCTCATGTGCCAAAACTAATGAGTCCATGGTTCTTGATATCTACTCCCCCAAAAGACTCACAACTAGAGTGACGTGGGTTGGCGACCACGGGACCCCAGCTGAGTCCAGCATTGCTTCCACTTACTTGTGCCGGGCTCCTCTCCGTCTTCTTTCCTGTCGACCTCTCTTGGTCAACTCTTTTTCTCTTCCTACCCCAACGTTATTAGGGTATCCGAGGCCTAAGGAGTATCTTAAATTCCCGCCTAAATTGGTCCTTGTCTCATCTTTCCTGATACCCTCATTCTGCGAGTGGTCAGCCTTCTCTTTCTATTCATCTTATGTCCTACCTTCTGTTCAAGGCCCTCAAGGAGTCAGAGTGTATGTAGCCCCACCACTTCTGGTGCACCCTGGATATTGCTACACCCTCAGGGGCTCACGGCTGGTGAGTTCGGGATTTGGCGATCCCAGGGGATTCCAAAGCTGGGTCCGTTCCCCCCCCCCCCCTTTTTCCACTGACTTTCAGGCGGGCTCTCTCCTCTTTCCCTTTCCTATCTGCCTTTCATGGCTCTCCTTCCTTCAAAGTCCCTTAATCCTCATTCTTCGAGGGTTGAGGGCGTTTATTTTCTTCTTGTCATTTATTTGCCTTATCTTTTATTTGTTTACCATTTCTTCTTCTAGTATGTAAGTCCGTAGTTTGTATTAGTTATAGTTTTCATTCAGATCTCATCTTTCACTATCACCCAAACCATTAGGGTCCCATCACCTAGATGTTCGGCCCCTTAAAACAACAATCATCATCATCATCATCATCTGATATCTACTCTGGATAAATTGACGCCAAATTTACAGGTGTTAAGCTAAAGGAAGAAGGAGACTTCTGCTACTTCGGAAGCAAAATAACCAGTGATGGACGAAACAAAGAGGATATGAAAGATAGGTTGGCTCAGGCAAGAAAATCATTTCTACATAAAAAGAAGTCTGTTCTTGACTTTTATATTTGAAAGTCACTTTTGTAAGTCTTTATCTGGAGCGTGGCGCTCTATGGAAGTGTAACTTCGACTGATGGTGCAGCAAAGAAGAGAAGAATAGAAGCATTTGGAATGTTGTGTTATAGGAGAATGATGAAGATCAGATTGGTAGATAGTGTTACATATGAAGAGGTATTACGACGAGTGGGAGAGGAGAGATGTTTCTGGCGACTGCTAATGAAGAGACGAGATAGTTAGTTAGTTATTGTTGTTTTAAGGGGTGGAAGTACGAGGTCATCTGCCCCTAGAGAAGAGATAGGTTTGTAGGATACCTACTAAGACAACCAGGAATGGCATAGTTAGTTATGGAAGGAAGGATCAAGCACAAGAACTGTAGAGGTAGACCAAGGTTAGAATATGTAAAACCAATTGCCTCGGATGTAAGGTGTGGTATCAATGTAGAGATGGAACGATTAGCTCGGACACGGAGACATGGAGAATTGCATCAAACCAGTAAAACCAGACTTAAACAACAACTCCAGGTTCATGTCGGGGTGGTACCTAACTTTGCATCAAACCAGTGAAAAGACCGAACACTTAAACTACAACTTCAGGTTCATGTCCGGGTGGTACCTAACTCAAAACCTGGGCCGAGAGCTTCCGAATCCTTTCCTCAATTAACTACTCATTGCTACAGAAACCACAAAAACACAAGTTATTTAATAATATTACTCAGACAAGAACACTGATGTGAAGCCCCTAAACGAAACAGATGTGTTTATTGGCCATTTAAAACTATCTATACAGAAATAGGGAGTTCGTTCTGTTGAGATTTAAGGAGGTAGACATTATATATCTTTCTGTGGTCTCCCACTTCTTTTCCAGGTGAATGCCGGGAAGGTATCCTAATTACGGCCACGGTCGTATCCTATCCAAATCCTAGTCCAAAATACAAAATCGCACATTAGAACAGCCTTCACAATAACACAGGTTATCAGGCAGTTTATGCACAACCAAGGACACTGGGTCATGTGACAACGTTATCGCAATGCCCATAAATAAGTAATCAATAACAACAAAAAAGTATACTCGCTCCAGACTGGCCTAAGAGATTGAAAGTTAACCCGCCAGCCGCATCATCCCGGATGAGTGTGCTAAGATAGAGAGAAGAAAACTGTAAGGATATTTCTCTGGAATTGAATTCTATGGAGGCCATTCTGGATCAACTATAATCAAGAGCTCCGACATTTTGTGAACTCTTATGTGTACATCCGTTAAACCTGCAAGATAAATGGGCACTACAGACTTATAGGCCTACAGCCTTTTAACATGACGTCTTCTATGCCCAAGATCGCAGGTTTAAACCCGGCCGAAGTCGTCATATTTATTTAAGAGCGTAAAAAATTCCTCAGTATGCCTTCCTTCGGAGAGGAAGTAAAGCCGGCAGTCCCATGTCATAGATATATGACATGTAAAAGAACCTCCCACTAATTACACTTGTGTGAAGCTAAATTATAGGCTACATTTGACTAATGCTCTTAGGTTCCAACGTTCGTCACCAGGAGCCAACTGCGGAGGCATCTAGTAACAATGTTCAGAAATAGTAGTCGTTGACGGTGGCACTTGGTAGCATAGTTAGGAACTATTTAAAAATTGAATGTCTGCATTCCTTATTTGAATTAAAAACAGATAACCCACACTAATACAGCCATCACAATTAACACCGGTTATCAGACAGATTCTACACACACCCAAACTACACGGGGCTACATGACCGTGTTGTCGCAGCTCCTAAACTGAGGAACCAACCAACATGAAATGGCGTCTCTCTGATTAGCCTGGATAACACACACGGATACCCAGTGGTTACCATGGCAACAAGTGTTCGTCCTCTAGGCCTATTCATTCTAACTCAGTAGAGACATCTACAGGATGTATCCGTGATGATGTTACAAACTTTCACTGATGATGGAGGAAGACAAATGGATTCATTTGAGATAAGGACCCAGAGTCCGGAAACGATCGAGTCAACAGTTATTAATAATCACAGTTGTTTACCGTCTGTCCTCAAATCTAGTTCTTAACAGACGCCGGGGTGGCGGAATTTCGTCCCGCAGGCGTTCTTTAACGTGCTGGAAGCCAACGACATAGTGTTGGCACGTGTAAACACCACCGACGTTTGCCGTTAGACGGTATTAAACGAGTAGCATTTTGCTTATAACTTGTGACTCGATCGTTTCCGTGCTATGGTTCCTTATCTCACATCTCCCTGTGTTATGGCGGCATAAACGTGAGTGATAGTTCCTAGCCAGAATTGCTTTTAGAAGGTGACAAAGTAGAAGCAGTGCATTGCAAGAGTGATCAGTGAGAAGTAAATCAACAGCAGAACGTTCGGTGATAAACGCAGTAAGTTGAAATATTGCTGTTATTTTGATAAACAAGTATTAAAGTGTGTGAGAGGTTAGAGTTGAAAACTACAAAATGACGGGCAAAGACAAACAAAAGAAGGCAGTTGACCGTGGGGAGCGCGGAGTTCGTGAACAAACGAAGGGTGGACAGCGCAAGCAAGAGAAAGCAGACGACCCTAGCGCCCTAGAGAGGAACGGAGCAGGTAGCAGCTCGGGAGAACAATTGAAGACCGTGGATCGCAGTCAGGGTGGGGGTTGTCGCAATGCTAGCGAAGCTGACGGCTCAAAAAGGAACTGGAAGGACAGTGGCACTACTTTTTCATCAGCGGACCACAACCAAGCTACGCAGGATGTGCGCCGAGACTCAGCTGACATTTTAAGCCTGCTGAGTAATACGAACCTAATCGAGGAGCTCGTGGATCGAGTTGCTAATAACGTGATTGATAAACTAAAAGAAACAATAGATTTTAACACCCAGGTCATCAATGAACTCAGACAGGAACTTGCCAGGCGAGACGACACTATAAATCAACTTGAGCTGCAACTGAATGACCGCACTGACGAACTTGAGCAGTACCAGCGTCGAAATAACTTGAGAATTTTTGGTATTCCTGAAACTCCAGGTGAGGACACCAACAGGTGTGTAATGGATGTTGCTGCCAAGTTGAATGTAACACTCGATCCCCAAAGAATAGACCGATCTCATCGTGTAGGACTCCGGGATGCTGGAAAGAAGCGGCCAATAATAGTGCGGTTCGTGTCCTATGCAGATCGAGCAGCACTCTTCAGGTCGAAGAAATACTTAAGGAATACCGGCATAACTGTAAGAGAAGATCTGACGAAAACCCGGACTGATATTGTAAAACAAGCAGTAAGCCACTTTGGGTTACACGGTGTCTGGACTGCAGATGGCATTGTTCTGATCCGCATTGATGACCCGAGGCATCGTGTGAAAACACTTCGAGAATTGGACTTTTTGAAGAAAAAGTTTCCCGCTCCTCGTACTTAAAGGACCCTCATACGTGCCAGTGTGAGGGGGCTCAACTGATCAAAGTTACAAGTGTAAGCACAGACATGTAATATGGTTACTGGTGGAACTTGAACTACAGTGTATAGCCAAAATACAAGCCGATATTATTGATTAATATTAGAAAATAGCTTAAGTTTTAGATTTTGTAATTTTTGATATTTCTTGTTTAACAATTTTACAATAACTTTCAATTATCTTTTGCATGGATATTAGTACCAATGAGTATGATACGCATGCTTATCTTTGTGATATAGCTGATAGATTACCCAATGATTTTAAAGTAACTCACCTGAACACGCAGTAACTTAAAATGCTAGAACATTTCGCAGAATTTGAATACACATTTGTTGACTCCGGTATTGATGTAATCGCTGTTAGTGAAACATGGTTCAACAAGTCCATTACTGATTCATCTGTAACCTTGCCAGGATATAATATCTACCGCAATGACAGACAACGTAGAGAAGGGGGTGGAGTAGCAGTGTATGTTCGACAGCACATTAAGTGCCGGGTTATCTGCAAATCCCCAAATAATGAGAATTTCAGACCTGAGTACCTCTTCGTAGAGATTTGCCTGAAATATACTAAAGTATTATTTATTTGTGTTTATAGAGCACCCAAAGTCGGTTTTATGGAACTACTAATAAATGACATGCTTTCACACATTTTTAGTTATAAATATGTAATATTAGCCGGTGATTTCAATGCCCATTTTGGGTCAGCTACATTTGAAACGAAGAACATAGTAGAAACTCTAAATACTTGCAATCTGTCGTGGCTCCCGTATCAAGATACACATCACACTGCAACCTCCTCTTCTACTCTGGATCTAATAGCATCCAACTGCAATGAGCACGTGATTGAGTTTGGCCAAACAGCTGCTTCTGGCTTCTCAGCACATGATCTCTTATACGCAGTATATACCCTGTCAACTCCAAAATATAAGCCCAGTATTCGAACTTTTCGAGACTTCAGCAGGTTTAATTATGAAAGGTTTAAGGCTGATGCCATCTCAGTTCCATGGCACACTGTTCTCGAGCAGCAAACTATAGATGAGAAGGTCGAAGCATTCAACACATTTTTAATTGATTTATATGATCGCCATGCCCCAGTGCGCTTAGCTAACGTGAGGCACGCACCAGCTGCCTGGATCAACACAGAAATAAAAGATCTAATAAGATCTCGAAATAGAGCCAGAAAGAAGTGCAACAGAACACAGAAACCCGAGGACATTGTAGAATACAAAAGCTTACGCAACAGAACCCAGCAAGTTATTCGTAATACAAAGATACGTTACACTCATTCGCTAATTAATTCAGCTAAAAACTCTTCGGCTTTGTGGAGAGCTATAAAAACTCTCGGTGTTGGAAAATCCAGACACAAAAGCAATAACCCAACAATGAGCGCTGATGAGCTTAATAAGCATTATTTAGACGTATCAACCGTTGTAGACAGCAATAGAGTTTTGTCAACTATTGCTAACTACAGGGAAAAATTTACTGACCGACGGGAAGAATTTCATTTTGGCTATATATATCCAGAGGACATTCATTTAGCCATATTTAGGATAACTTCAAAAGCCATAGGACCAGATCATATATCTATTACGCTATTGAAAAGGAATATGGACCTTCTCATGCCAGTTTTATTGCATATATTTAACTATAGCCTGCAAATGGGTATTTATCCGACACAATGGAAAAAAGCCAACATCAAAGCAATACCAAAAATCACGAACGCCTTAAACTGTAGTGACTTTAGACCAATAAGTATATTGTGTGCAATTGGGAAAGCGTTAGAACGGATTGTTTTTGATCAGTTTTATGAATATATAAATTCCAACAATATCCTAAACCCGAACCAATCTGGATATAAATCAAAACATAGTACTCTGACAGCCCTTATTAAAGTCACAGACGACATTCGTCTTGCAATGGACCGGAAGGAAATAACTATATTATCTATATTCGATTTCAGCAAAGCTTTTGACAGAGTTCACCATGAGATCCTACTAGTTAAATTAAGAAATCTAGGCCTTTCAAAGTCAGTAACGAACTGGTTTAGGTCTTACCTTACAGGCAGATGTCAGAGAGTAGTCCTAGCAGATGACAATGTTTCAGAATGGTGTGAAGTAACAACAGGTGTGCCGCAGGGTTCGGTCCTTGGTCCACTCCTGTTCTCCGTGTATATAAATGACCTTCCATCTGTCCTTAAATTCTGTCAACATCATATGTACGCAGATGACCTTCAGCTATATCTACACACGGATCTGAAATCCATTCATTTGAAGGTAGCTCTAATTAACAGTGACATTCAAAGCCTATCTCAGTACGCACTCGATCATAATCTAATACTTAACTTCGAAAAAACGCAACCGATCATCATCGGCTATACCAAATTACTCAGTTCCCTACCTGACCCAGTACCACCTTTACAGCTTGCATCCCAAACAGTTCCGTACCAGTCAGCAGTAAGAAATCTGGGAGTTATTTTTGACTCTCGATTATCGTGGCAGGATCACACAAACATGATTCTGAAAAGGGTTGCATCGTCATTATATCAAATTAGGCGAACTTGCTTCTATTTGCCCCAAAATGTACGAAAGATACTGATACAGAGTTTGATATTACCAATATTTGACTATGGATCTATAATTTACCATGATATGGGAGAGGTCCTCAATACAAAATTGCAAAGAATGCAAAATGCTTGCTTGCGGTTTGTACTCAATGTACCAAGAGAGTCTCATATAACTCCATTTTACGTCCAGATTGGATGGCTAAAGTTAAAGGAACGAAGACAGTATGCCATGGCTCTGACTGTGATAAAAATTCTAAAATTCAAAATTCCGTCTTATATTTACTGCACACTAACTCCCATGCAATCAGTGCATAACCGTGCGAATAGACACACTGCACAAATGCTCCAGATACCTCATCACAGAAACGAAAAATGCAAAGGTTCATTCCGTATTTCAACTAGTATTCTCTGGAATAAATATAAATTGCACCAGTATTCAGGACTTCCTATCAGAGCGATAAAACACTCCCTTCATTGTGATCTATCAGCTATACAATTATCATGTTCAAGGTGAACGGATGTAATAACAAGAACTTCTATTGTCAACTGTATGTATAGGTTAAGTTTTTCTTTTCTTTCTTCATTTATTATTGTCAACTGTATGTATAGGTTAATTTTTTCTTTTCTTTCTTCATTTATTCTATTGTATATAACCGCCCTCTGAATGAAGAGAGCTGCATAAAGAGGCTTTGTAGCCTCAGTGGCCTGTATAAGAGTAACAATAAATTCAAAATTCAAATTGATCCATTCGCCTTCCTCCATCATCCCTGAAAGTTTGGAACAACATCACTTATACACCCTGTATATCTTACTACAGGGAGATTCTTTTACTGGAGTGGGGCCGGCGACCGGCGGCCGGGCGCGAGCATCTTCCACCGGCCAACCGAGCTCGGACCGTGGAAACGTTTATATTAGCACATCTTTTGCGCATTATTAGACTAATGAAAATCCTGACGGAGCCAGAAATTTAACACGGAACTTTCAGAAACTTGTGCGCTAACTCTAAGTTCTGGGGTCGGCAGAACATACATTACTACCTTATGAGACTGATGAAAGTTGATGCGAAAATGTCAGACTTTATTTTATTTGAATCATCAGCTTTTGATTTGATCCTACTGAATCATGAAGGGAATTCGAAATTCATTGTATAATGAGGCTAATTCCAAAATATGAATGTGTTTAATTCGTATCTATCGAGCTGATTACAAATTTCATTCCAGCAACACTCCCCACTATCATTTCATTTCATCTGTCATTCATTTAATCATTGCCCCAGAGGAGTGCGTCAGGCCTCGGCAGCCGGCACAGTTCATATCCTCGCCGGTAGATAGGGGCTTCATTCATTCCATTCCTGACCCGGTCGGAGACTGGAAGCAGGCTGTGGATTTTCATTTCATTTGTTCTTACTGTTCACATTGTATCCGTAGAAAAATATGTAGGCCTACGAAGTGTTTCAAACAACAGAAAACACTGCATGATAAAATAATATGCAGAAATATTTGCGTGTGGATCAAAATAAATTTATCAAACCACTTCGATTAAATATAAGAGAGACTCAATTTCGCACTTCATTTCACGATGTCTATAATTTCGACGGAAAATCATCCGTTCCAGCAACTCAAATTACCAGAGCGTCGAATCAAAACCGTATGAGCGAAACCGTCTATTAAACCACTATCTGATTCCATACTATGAATACGAGAGTTTAGACCTCAATAGCAAATTAAGTAATCGGTCGATCTCAAATGCTAGATACATTGTATTTGAGGTTATCAGCAGTAAACAAATAATTTATATTAGAGTTAACAAAGTAATTATAGCATGTAGAAAATTTGTTTAGGTATCTAGTCTCTTTTTGAGGAAGATTGTTTTAAATATTTTGAGCAATTCTCTTTAGTAAATAATTCTTGATATTATTTAAACTTTGTATTACAAACTTAAAGAATACACCGGGAATTCACAAGCAGAAATTTGAGGATAGGAATTAGTGAAAGTAATTGAAGAATTCCAAATGTTTCTTTCGTTCAGATGTAAAATTAAAATAGATATCACGAGTTATTGTGAGTATTTTGACGACACTATTACACAAGCTGTTCAGAAATCACCGATTTTAGGAACAAACAAACTGTCCACAGTAGAAACTTGGATAATTATAATGAAAGGAGCAAAATCTATTAAAACCTTTACTTAAGTTTTTAGGCGGGGTGCAGCCGCACACCTGCGTCAATAAATGATTATAGCGTTTAAACAAATGGTTTGTTAAGATCAACAATGAGTGAATTTCAAACAACTATGTCTGGTGGTAAAGTAGTCAACCAGCCATTAGCATGACCAACTCAGGAATTATCAAATTTAATGAATTTAAACACTGTGGTGTTGTGAGTTCCCTTCATAACCACTGGATGGTTAAAATATTAATTGTAGAGTTGAAAATCGTAAGGGGCTATTAAATTCATGATTTTGAAAAATAGAGATGAAAAAGACTGACATTTTATTACTAGCACATGATTTGGAACAAAGAAACAATACATTTGCACGTCTAGATATACAAAAAATATATGACATCATGAAAACATGTGGAACATAAAACAAACTGTAAACATACGACGTAAAAGACAACTCGTTATTTAAGGAAAGAGCTAAACTGAGTACAATTTGCCATCAATATGGGCTAAGTTCTGTACTACAATGTAATATCGTATGGTCTCAGGTGCCGGGTGCAAGTTTTGTTATTTGCTCCCAGAGGGCAGCTTGCATGTCGAAATTTGTTGTTCCTTGAAGCACTATAAAAGTCAAGGAGGTTAGATACCTAAGCTCCTTGACACTATAGCACTTTCTAGTAGAGAAATACTGACAGTAGTGGCTACGCTGGTTAAAGCGCGGAGTTAGGTCATGGGGCCAAGCTCTCTGCTGACTCGGTAGACGCGTGGGTTCGAGCCCCACCGTCGGCTGTCCTTGAAATGGTTTTCCGTGGTTTCCCATTTTCAACACCAGGCAAATGCTGGGACAGTACCTTCTGACAGGCCACGGCCGCTTCCTTCCACATCCTTGCCCGGTTTCATTCATCTTCATACATTCCATCTCTCATCCCGACGCGCAGGTCGCCCACGGGCGTCGACCTGCACTCGGCCTCTCAGGAGGCTACACGACAAAAAAAAGTAGAGAAATGAGGAATTTTGTGTTGGCGTAAAATCCCGAGATTAATTTTGCCATTATAAACATGGACTACTGAATTCAGTAGGGTTCTTTGACATGCCAACATCGTATGACATGTGTGTCGTAATTTTTGCTGCCTTTCAAAAATCACTTCACACGGTCAGGAGCGAACCTGCAAGCTTGGGGGTTAGTAATCCGACCGATAACCACTCACCCACCGCGGTAAGCTAGTTCTGTACGTATGTTATAGGAATGCAACACCAGCCTGTAACATTTAAAAGCTCTAGCAGCCTTTCACCTCCCTATTAAGTTTTGTTTTGTTTTTGGAAGCCTTTGTATGGAGGGGAAAGGCTGATTGAGTTCACGTGCGCTTCATAAGAAGGGAGGTATTGCATAGTTCGCTAGTCCTCTGGGGGCCCGGGCGTGGACACCAAGAGTCCGCTGATGAGCCAGCTTGGTGTTCCTAGGTGAAACCCCAAACAAAACAGGGCATACACCTAGAAAAATTGCTGAGTTTTTATTCACGGACCGTGAAAGCCAGTATATAATTATTCCTGTTTGTGCGACATAATCCGAATTTAAGAATATATCTCAGGGGAGTTTGTGCTCGCGAGCACTTTTTGACTCGTGAGACGAAAGCACCGAATTTCATTTAAAAAGCACAACGTTGATAACGCCTGTCCTAAAAAGGCTACCATCCGGGTCGGTAGAAAACATGACTTGACCAAGGGAGGTCGACTTTTTTATTATTCTAGCGTATGATTTGCAGTGCCGGGAGTGGCCGAGGAATTGTACAACATTTTTAAAGACCCACCTATTACAAGAATAGTGAAATCAGCCAGTTTGAGGTGGGCCGGGCATGAGTGATACGGAAGTACCTAAAAAGGTATTAAATGGAAACCCAGGGGGACATAGAGGACGAGGTCGACCGAGAACCAGGTGGATGGACGGACCAACCGAAGATCTTCGGGAAATGGGCTATAGGAATTGGAAAGCTTTAGCGTTGTAACGAGGTAAATGACGGAAGGTTGTTGAAGAGGCCAAGGTTTACAATGAACTGTAGATCCATAGAAGAAGAAAAAGAAGTGGTCGAGGACATGTTTGGGTCGCAGAGTGTGTAGTAGCTTCTATGCGGACACCCATTGGGTGAGCAGCAAGTACCGTCGCGTCTGGAGTGTTGTCTGGGGAGGAAAGTGCTAATGTAAGGACGAGGAATTGGAAGGTAGTGGCTGTCGCCTATATATAGTGTCCAACACCAGCATTTGCATGGAAGGAAGATGTGAAACCACAGAAAACCATCTTCAAGGTTGCAGGCGGGGGGATTCGAACCTCCTCGCCTCCCGGATGTGAGAGACTGCCTACAGCCACGCCGTAACGACCATGGCTAACTCACCCGGGAGTCGACAAAAAAGAGGGAAGATTTATGCTGGGTCCTGTATTCACCAACCCATAACATTTCACTAGTTGTGAGACCCTCGATAAAAATAAAAATAATTGACCTCAAAAATGGGGAGAGTTTACGGGCTAACTAAAAACATCTACAACAATAAGTTCATCTCTTGGACCGCCAAGAATAAGTACTATAACACTGTGGATAAAACAGTGTGTTTATATACCAGGGAATGCCTCTCAATGAACTATAATATTGGAGATCCTCGAAAGAAGAATACTTCAGCAAATCATGGGTCCAGTCCAGATTGAAACCGAGTGGAAACTTCGGAACACGAATCAAGTCTACAAAAATGTGGAGAAAATGTAAGAAACCATGAAAATGAGGAGGTTGTCGAATCTCGGACACTTGTACAGAATGGAAAAAACACCAGAATAACCAATAAGATATTCGACTACCTATGGAACAAGAAGACAACTACGGCATGGATTCAGTTAAGTTCGTCAAGCCAGGAAGTCCAGATGTTAGATAGGGATACATTTCGGAGCATTATTCAAAATCTGAAAGGGCTCCAAGACGAAAGAACTGCGAAGACTGGAAGAACGTGAACGGATGACCAGAAGTAGCAGCACAGCGTCCTTTTGAAGGAATACTGGAGGATGAGGAAGAATAGTACATTATGCAACGAGCATATATTGGCAATAATTAAGACACGAGTATGTATATAAAACGAGCGAAGCCATACGTGTGTCGTAACTACCATTAGAGGCGAGTTGCATACTACTGTATATGTTGGACGATAATTTTAACTTAATTATATGTTCTATCATAAATATTCATAAATATCTGTCAAGATTCTGTCGGTTGAATTCTTCTTCTTGGAAATTGTGTAGGCTCAAAATTCCAAAGCTTTGAAACATTGTTTATCCTGAATTAGCACCAATGGATAGCCCAAAAGTACTATGTCGGATCATTTTGTTATTTTGGTCAAATAACACAAAATAGGCTGTTAAAAAACGTTTTAAAATTAAAATGTATCGTATTATCAACTAGTTATTCTTCAAATTCGATGCGTATAAAATATCAACGAAAGGCAAAGCAATTGAGTCCCAAATAGAACAGTTATGACATATGGAAGAAAAGTTCCCTTTACTGAACAGAGAGTTGGGTTCTACTTTCAATGGAACTAACGTCATACGCCTGCTTTCTCCATGACGTTCTGGAGTGTTTATGTTAACAACAACATCCACTAAAATTGTCGGCGAAATCTTACGAATGTGCCGAAATTGCAGTTGCTGTTTCTTTTGTAATATTGCCCAGTTTGTTTATGCATCTTAACTACAATGGTTAATCCAATATAGGCTGCTTTGTCAACTTTCAAATCATGTAATTCATTTCCGACATGTTGGATTTTGAGTGAATGTT
Organism: Meconema thalassinum; assembly: GCA_946902985.2. Lineage (NCBI taxonomy): Eukaryota > Metazoa > Arthropoda > Insecta > Orthoptera > Tettigoniidae > Meconema > Meconema thalassinum. Next base: position 451,966,577 of record OX336393.1, on the reverse strand, counting down.
AGAAGCTATCCTTACCTAATTGGTCAATGAATTAAAATATTGAGCTCTGATAGGTTGGAAAAATTGAGTTATAATGAAAAGTAGTACCTTAATGACCCACATTATGATACAGTTTTCTGACATATAGGCTAATATTAACATATTGACATCGTCGAACATAAATGAAATAGTAGCGTATGCTCAGTGGCTATTCGCTAAATAAATTTAAAAAAAGAAAAACATAGATATATAAAAATTATTACATATTGTTCGAGGTATTTACTGTATAATGTATTCCACTACCATTCTCTATTACATTTTACCATCATTGAAAATGTAAGGACAATCAAGCTTCGAATGTTTGTGTCAAAATTAATGTTTTAAAACCTATTCTGCGGTCAGTATACAATAAACATAGAACGGTCAACATTTGTCTTTTCGTGCATTTTAATATCAATTGCGCATACATTGCTTAATACAACTGGCGTGTAATTTCATAAAAAGCTTCACTGCCTTCGAGTTTTGTAAGGGAATTAATCAATTCTGTCGTTTTCACAGCAGGCTCATTTTCCTACAATGGTCCTAATACATTATGTTAATTTTGTCTGATTCTTATTTTTAAAATTGAAAAGTAAACTGTGATATTAAAGAATAGTCTTTTAATAAAGCTATTGAGGCATGTAAACTTTTATTGAAACCATTATGCAAGCGACATAACGCCAACACAAGCTTACTTGATAAACAATTCCGTAATGGATTCCGATTCCCTGAACTGCAGACAAAACACTTCTGTTACAATGTTAGATTATAATTTGGAGAGTAAAAAGAACGAAGGAAGTGAGAGAGAAGTATCATTTGAAGAAATCGTGTAAAGTTCTGCAGCTTGCTAGCTTGCTTGACTTGCTAATGTTGGTAACGGTTAGCAACTGTAACTAGGGGAATGCATACACAAAACTCTCGGAAACACGAAACAAAGTTAAACACCAGGTTTTACCTTTACAGACGTGATGGAAACAACAACCGTGGGCCATTTTGTTTGCGTTGGCAACGAAAGGGTACATTTTAAATGTAATTATCATTTTGGATGATATAATTTTAAATATTCATTACATAAACAGAGTGTGTGTCATTTCGATGACCGTATGAGTGTGTTTGTGCTGTACAGAGTGAGCTTCGCTCTAGCTTGGGCTTAATTTGCGTCATGTTTCCTCGTGACGCCTGCCAGGGGCAAGCAAGTCAACACAAAACTGCCATGGACATGACAGAAACTCTGCTTGCTTCTAGTTTTTAAATACTTTGATTGTTGTACACAAAGGAAATAAATATCTTCCTATCATGATGTCCTTTAGTCGTTTTGCCAAGTTGAAATGTTGTTGCTGACGTCGTCGATTCATGTAGTTCCGTGTATTTCAGAAGCACATTGCACCTGTTTCATTGTTACTGCTGTACTAGAGTGTATTTGCAGTTGAGCCTAGGATTTGGGTAGGAAGGGGCTGTGGTCCTAATTTAGGTAACATCTCACCGTTCGCTTCTAGTAGAAATGGGGAAGCCACGGAAAAGGTGTTGCCTATTGGCTTCTACAGAACGATCAGTTATTATAGTGGAATCCCATAAGATCTTGGCTTTGTCATTGTTCAGAACCTGACCAAGTCTGCATTTATAATACGGGACTTTCTTCTCAACAAAGTCGTTATTATTATTAATATTATTATTATTATTATTATTATTATTATTATTTATTTATTTATTTATTTATTTATTTTTTATTTATTTATTTATTTATTGATTTATTTATTATTTAAGCGAAAATTCCCCTACAGGAGAGCGATTAAACTTGGATCACATGAAGTCATTTGGTGGCGTGTCTCCTCCGCTCCTCCCAAAATCTCTTCATTCTCGTGGAATGCTCCCTCTTCCTCTCATCCGTCCACTTTTTCCAGGTTGTAATGATCACGGTTCGAACTTAACATTCGCGATTTTCGTCTGGCACTCAGTTCGGTCTTCGAAATTTTGTATACTGATAACTTGTAGGTCTCTCTGTACCTCTTTAAGCCATTCCGTGCCGCATTTGCTCTGTGTTATGATACCAAGTAGTTTTTGGGCAATCTGGAGGTGGCCATCCTGTGGATGTGAGTGTAAAATTTGGCTCTGCATTTTCTAATTTCGTCTCTGTTATCGTAATGGTGTTTTGATAGAGTTCAGTACTAGGTGTCTTCATCCAAATGCCGTTTCTGTTGATTGCTCCGTAGATCTTCCAGAGAATTTTTCGTTCCTGCTTTTTCAGTTCGTTAATCTTGGAATGACCATCGATTACTATTATTATTATTATTATTATTATTATTATTATTATTATTATTATTATTCATTCATTCATTCATTCATTCAATTTCGCTAATCGGCCAACTAGGGACCACGATAAGCCTCATTAGCCTACTTTCGATTTTTGCAAAAAATGAAAGTAGACTTATGAGATCACTACAGGGCGAAAAAAAGTGTGTCTGTCTGTGTGTGTGTATGTGTGTGAGTCTCTGTGTGTGTACTCTGAATGTCTGTCCCCCCCTATCAATTCGAATACGGTGAGCGCAAATTGAACGAAATTTGGTACAAAGGTAGCACTAGCAAAGGACACCTCTGTGTCATGTTTTATATCGCCGCCATCTTGACGGAAACGTAATGGCGGCCACACAAATGTTCAAAGCTTAAATCAAATTACGACTAACCTAATCATCCGATCTCTACCAAATTTTGCAACAACATACATTTTTGAAGGGAGCATCCTTTGACAAATCGAATAGGTCATTAGCCTAATAGTTTGTGGATGGCGGCCATCTTTGTGTCAAAATCGATTACCCCTATTAATTCGAACACGGTGAAACCGAATGGAATGAAATTTGGTACAGAGGTAGCACTAGCAAAGGGAACCTCAGTGTCATGTTTTATATCACCGCCATCTTGACGGAAACGTAATGGCGGCCACACAAATGTTCAAAGCTTAAATCAAATTACGACTAACCTAATCATCCGATCTCTACCAAATTTTGCAACAACATACCTTTATGGAGGAAGCATCCTTTGACAAATCTAATAGGTCATTTGCCTAATATTTTGCGGATGGCGGCTATCTTTGTGTGAAAATCGATTCCCCCTATTAATTCGAACACGGTGAAACCGAATGGAACGAAATTTGGTACAGAGGTAGCACTAGAAAATGCCACCTCAATGTCATGTTTTATATCGTCGCCATCTTGACGGAAACGTAATCGCGGCCACCCAAATGTTAAAGGCTAAAATGTAATTACGACCAATGTAATAATCTAGTCTCTACCAAATTTTGCAACAACAAATCTTTATGTGGGAAGCATATTCTGACCAAACTGCTAGATCATCAGCCCAATAGTTTGCAGATGGTGGCCAAGTATGTGTGCAAATCGATTCTCCCTATCAATTCAAACACGGTGAAACCGAATTGAACGAAATTTGGTACAGAGGTAGCACTAGCAAAAGGCACCTCAGTGTCATGTTTTATATCGCCGCCATCTTGACGGAAACGGAATAACGGCCACCCAAATGTTAAAAGCTTAAATCAAAATTCCACCATCCTAATAATTTGATCTCGACGGGATTTTGCAACAACATGCCTTTTTGTGGAAAGCATCTTATGACTGACTACAAGGTCATCAGCCCAATAGTTTGCAAATAGCGGCCATGTATGTGTACAAATCCATTCCCCAGATCAATTCAAACACGGTGAAACCGAATTGAATGATTTTTTTTACAGAGGTAGCACTAGCAAAGGGCACTTCATATTCATGTTTAATATCCCTATAGCACGTTGTATTTCAACAAGCTACTACAACCAACATTCAATTATACTCCTTGAAAAGGACAAAGAGTTATAACAATACCCATGCATTTAGGAGAAAGTAGGCTATATGTTCTTTACTGAACATCTTGTTTTACATTCTGGCATTTGCTCATTTTTTTCTTGATCCGCATTGCCTTCATGAGCTCACTGTGTTTAGCACGACGTTCCTCTGTCCATTTCGCACCAGTTGTCCGTTTTTCGTCCCGGAAAGTCCCAAACGTCTTGATGGCTGCTCTATGAAGATTTCGGTCTTGTGCATCTTCTGCTCGTATCTCCATTTCTTTCAGATCTTTCTGGACGTTAACATAACATGGCATTGTCGTTTTTGGTTTTGAGTCGAATATACTGAAGATACGTTTCGTCCATCGGGAATCGATCATCCGTCACATATGACCGTAGAAGCAAACTCTGCGTTTTCGCATTGTGTCTGTGATCTTCTCTATCCTCGAGTAAACTTCTTGCCTGGATTTTCTGATGTAGATGCCATTTTTGTAGTCTGGGCCAAGTATGATGTGTAGGATCTTTCTTTCTTTTCTCTCTAACTTCGCGAGCAAACATTTCTCGGATAGGATAAGGCTTTCAGATGCATATAGCGGTACTGGTTTGATGACAGTGTTGTAGTGACGAATTTTTGTGTTCATAGAAAAGCACTTTTTGTTATATATGTTGCGGGTGGTTTGAAAATCGACTTCCATTTTCTTGAATCTTGCTTCTATGGCTTCCTTGTCAAGGCCATTTTGCTGGATCCATTCCCCAAGATATTTAAATTTATTAACACGGTTTATCGTTCCATATTTGGTGTTTAGTTGTGCTGTATCATCCTTGATGTTCGGCATTACTTCTGTCTTTTGAAAGGAAATTTGTAATCCTGTTTGTTCTGCTACTTCCTTCAATATGTTGACCTGTTCTGTTGCACTTTCGAAATCTTCTGTCATCAGGGCTATATCATCAGCGAATGCTAAGCAATCTATTTCCACTCCGTTTTTCTTCGTCCCGATCCTTAAAGGTTTGTAAGGGCCTCCTTCTTTTAACTTCTGTCGCCAATTCTGTATTACCTTTCCAAGCACGCATTTGAACAACAGAGGTGACAGGCTATCTCCCTGTCGAACACCTGTCTTGATTTCAAAGGGTTCAGAGATACATCCTTGGAATTTGACTTTGGATGTGGTATTAATTAGGGTTGCCCTTATTATCGCCAGCAGTTTCATATCGACTCCCATTTCTGCAAGTATGTTTATCAACACATCACGGTCGATGCAGTCGTACGCTTTCTTAAAGTCTACAAATGTCGATACATACGTTCGACCTCTCAACACATAGTACCTAATTATGGTTTTTAGGTTAAAGATTTGTTCTGCAGTCGATCGGCCTTTCCTAAAACCCCCTTGGTATTCTCCGAGTTTGTGTTCAACTTGCTGTTCCAGTCTTTCAAGGATGGAAAGTGACAGGATCTTGTAAGCTACTGACAGAAGAGAAATACCACGGTAGTTGTTCACATCTCTTATATTTCCTTTCTTGTGTAAATGATGGATCAAAGCTATCTTCCAGTCCTCTGGGAGTTGTTCTGTCTCCCATATATCTACAATGGTTTGGTGTAGGATGTCAATTGCTTCTTCTGGGGCATGTTTCTACAGTTCTGCAATCATGGAGTCTTCACCAGGAGCCTTGTTATTTCTCAACATCTTTATGTGGCGTATGATTTCATCGCGATTTGGTGGAGAAGATGGCAAATTGTGGTTCATTTGTTTGTTTGTTCTGATGGGGTTGGATGGCTTTTCACAATTTAGGAGGTCGTTAAAATACCCGGCTAAAATTTCGCAGTTTTCCTCGTTGGATGTTGCTAGAGTTCCATCTTTTCTTAGAAAACAAAGGGAAGGTGCCTTGTATCCTTGTATCTTCTTTTTAAAATCCCTGTAGTATTCACGGGTCTCATTTCTGTGAAAGTTTTGTTCAATTTTGTCCATTTGTTCTTTTTCATACTTGCGTTTCTCGCTGCGTATTATTTTTGCTGTTTGTGCTCGTTGGTCTCTATAGATGTTCCAATCTTCTTCCTCTTTGGTGGTGTAGTACTTTTTCCAAGAATTTAGACGATCCTTTAAGGTCTTCTCGCAGTTATTGTTCCACCATGTGTGTTTCTTCCTCTTCTTGGTTTCTGCTACTTCTTTTGCAGCGTTTATCAACTGCTTTCTCGTGCTGTTGAAGTCTTTTTCCACTGGTTGGGCAAGTTCTTTGAATTCATTCTCCCTATCTCTGAGCATGTTTGTGTCGAAGCGGATTATGGTAGGTTTGTTTTTCTTTTTGTTTAGTGGAATAGGCCGGAACTTTATTACCGATACATAGTGATCTGAGTCTATGTTCATTCCCTTTTTTACGGTAACGTTCATGATTTCCGGACTAGATCTTCGAGATATCGCAACATGGTCTATTTGGAACTCTCCTAATGTTTTGTTCGGGCATCTCCATGTAGTCTGTTTTCTAGGTAGGTGACGAAAGTGTGTTGACATCAGCTGGAGGTTATGGTTATTACATAGTTCAATGAGGCGTTCTCCATTCTTGTTAGTTCTATTGTGTGCTGGATAGAGCCCAACGACATTCCTGTATTTCCGTTCACGTCCTACCTGTGCGTTGAAATCACCCATTAGGATCTTGACGTGGTGTTTCGGGATTTTTGCCAATCTAGCATCCAAGAGGTTCCAAAATCTATCAGTGTCTTCCAACTCTTTTTTGTTTTGTTCATTAGTTGGAGCATGTACATTGACTAGCGTGTATGTTTTGTTTGCACAGCGCAGAGATAGAAGGCATAACCTATCGTTAACAGCTTCAAAATTCGAGACTGACCTAAGGATTCTGGTGTTGACAGCAAAGGCTGTACCGAAGATAGGGGTGTTCTTCATTACCCTCTTACGGGATTTGCTCTTGAAGAACCGATACCCATCAGACTCAAACGTATCTTGGTCAGTGAAGCGAGTTTCTTGCAAGGCCATTATTGCGATTTTGTTTTCGTGAAGGGCAAGGGTCAGCTGTTTCATCTTACCAGTTTGTATTAGAGAGTTGATGTTGAACGTTGCCAAAATACTCTTAGATTTGGGTTTCAGCTTTCGTGACTGTTCAGGATTTCCAAGACGCTCCGACTCGTCTTTAGCATGACGTTGCACCCCCCCCCCCCCCCCCCCCCAGAGTCCGAATGGGATGCATGCGTCGTTCGTGGGCGACGGTGGATTCCTTCTAAAAGTTGCCACCTGAGGTATTAATATCCTGTATTTGTTTTACCATCATGCTTAAGAAGCTTTAGTTTAGCTTGGAGCAAATTGCTCATAATGAATGCAACCAAGGTTGTTAGCCTTGGAGGGCCTCAAAATGTTATCCGGCGGTGGGCAGGCATTTCCTCCTAACCCGAATTGTTATGGTTTTCCCGCCAATACTCGGGTATATTATTATTATTATTATTATTATTATTATTATCTCTACATTCATTTCACCACATAAGTGGGACATATCAACATATCGTCGGCTTGTTTGCAAGACGGTATGGCTAATTCTCTTAAGGTGGCACATTGAGAAACGAGCGAACAATGGAACAGGTCTCCAAGATGACGGCCTTCTGCATGGTGATATGTAGACCAGGATGTATTCCCAATATTTGGAGATTCCGAGCCAATAATTTGGGGATGATGCCGGTAGAAGAAATTACTATGGGCAGAACCACTACACTTTCCTGTCTCCACATTTGCCGTATTTCCTCAGCCAAAGGCAGATATTTGGTGATCTTATCACAGCAGGTTTGTTGCAGATTATGGGAATTTGGCACTGCAATATCAATTAGGAAGGTTCTCTTCTGCACCTTGTCCACAAGAACGATATCTGGTCGGTTTGCTGGTATGGTTTTATCAGTAATAACTGATCGGTCCCATAACAACTTGTGACTGGGATTTTCCAAAACGGCGTCAGGAACATACTGATAGTAAGGCAAAATATGATCAGATAATAAATGCTTTTGAGCAAGGTGTTGGTGCATTATTTTGGCCACTTGGTTGTGCCTTTTCATGTAATCAGTACAGGAGATTGCTTGGCAGCCTCCTGTGATATTTTGAATTGTTTCCGGTTCTAGTTGGCATCTTCTGCATTTATCATCCTGAATATTTGCCTTAACTATATATTTCAGGTAGTTTTTATTATTATTATTATTATTATTATTATTATTATTATTATTATTATTATTATTTATTAAATCGTTACAAATACACACATTTTACAAAATTCATAATATCTGTACACATTTTATGAATTTCCTTACACTTCCTACTCATAGTTTAACCTGTAAATTTACAATTATTAAATTATATTGTTACAATATGATAAAGACAGGTCGAAATAGGATATCAAATTCACACAGAGCAGGAAGATATATCACATATGCCACTAAAAGGTGCAACCTTGTGTGTGGCATGCATATCGTTGATTACTATTTCTAAAAATTTTATAATGGCTTAGCCGAATAACACGTTCTATGTAAATGATGTATACACAAAAAAATAATGAATAAGAAGGAAAATTGAATTTGTGTTTTATAAACTTGTAGGCTCAACTAATTATATTTTCAATTTTAATTTTGTTTTCTCTGAGAAAATGTTTTATTTGCATCTTCAGGTTTGCATGATTTCCTTTAAATTCTTTTAATTTAATTGGGAGAATGTTATATAATTTTGGTGAGAAATACAGAAAGTTACGTTTGGCTATACCTAACTTAGGTTGATATAAAATAGAGTGATTCTCTGTAATACTTCTGGTTTCATACCCGTGGCTAACAACTTGAATTCTATTTCTATCTTTAAAAATGTATTTATATATTTCAAAAGCATACAATTGTTTAATGTTGAAGACCCTTGTCTCAGCATACAGTCTCATAGTCGGATATAATCTATCTTTCTTCAACATTATTCGTAATATGAGATTCTGCACTATCTGAACACTTTTTAGTACATTTTCATAGGCGCCTCCCCAGGCAAGAATACCATATGTAAGAACTGATTGGACTAGAGCATGGTAGATGTCTCTTATTAATTTGTAATTGACAATATGTTTTAAATTGTGAAATATATAGATTGTTCTTCTTATTTTACTTGTAAGGTGTTGGCATTGGCTTTTCCATTTCATGTCACTATCTATAAATAATCCCAGATATTTAACTGTATCCACTTTAGCTATTTTAGGACAGTCATAGTTCTGATTACAGTTCAACGTGTGTATTTTTAGTTCATTAAAATTATCTTCAACTGCTTTTAAACTGAATCTTACGAACTTTGATTTATTTATATTTAAAAATAGTTCGTTACCATCTAACCATACCTTTAACAATTTCAATGCCGCAGTTGCAATTTGTTTTACATTTCCCCATGTTCTACCTTCAACACAAACTACCGTATCATCTGCGTATGATATGACATTAACATTTTCAATTCCATGTATAGATGATTCAATATCGTTGATAAAAATCAAAAATAATAATGGACCCAGCACTGTGCCTTGTGGTATTCCTCTTCTCACTCTTAAAGGTAGACTTGTAGTTCCATTTATTCTAACGTATTGAATCCTTTCAGTCAAATAGCTTTCTATCAATTTCAGTGCTATGCCTCTGATGCCATATCTTTCCATCTTCTGAAGGAGAATATGGTGAGGTATGGTGTCTAAAGCCTTCTCTAAGTCGAGAAATATGCCCAAGGTCGGTTTCATACTGTTCATATTTTCATAAATTCGCCTAGTTAATTCCCCAATAGCATCAGTGGTGCTGACATTTTTTATAAAGCCAAATTGTCTAGTTGATAGTAGATTGTGTTTCTTCAAAAACTGATAAATATGATTTTTTATACATTTTTCAAATAATTTTGATATGACTGTCGTTAACGATATCGGTCGATAGTTCTTTAGTTCTGAAGGATTGCCTGATTTATGTAGCGGTTTTACAATTGTAATTTTTTTAAATTGCTTTGGGAAGTATCCAACTGAAAGTGACTCGTTTATTATTGTAAGTAAAGGACTCTAAAGAATTAAAATTCTGCTTAATAATTTGAGCTGAGATGTTATCTATTCCCATTGCTTTAGTGTCGCTTATTTCGTGTAGGTACTTATGTAAATCCGCTTCGGTAATCGGAATAAAAAAAACAGGAATATGTGTTTCTGTTGATTTTCAAGGAAAAATCTGGATTGTTCTTAATATTTTTAGACATGTCAGTAGTTTTGTTAATAAAATAATCATTGAATGTATTAGCTATAGTGAAATCATCATCGTAAACATGATTTTGAGATCTTATTTTTGTTATTTTTCACATTTTGCAAAAATGAGGAAAAAGTAGTCTTATGAGATCGGGCAAATGTGTGTCTGTCTGTCTGTCTGTCTGTCTGTCTGTCCTTCTGTCTGTCTGTCTGTCTGGCTGTGTGTGTGTCCCCCCCTATCAACTCCTAAACGGCTGCAGCAATCAAAACCAAATTTAGTATGAGTAAAGATGTGCACCGGAATATCTCACGTCCATATTTGAAAATGATGTCAGTGCTACCAACTGCTGAAAAAACGCACTAGAAATTTGAGCTCAATGTTGGATATCTTGCAAGGTATACATGGGAGCTATTCCAAAATTGGCACACATGTAGATAATACTATTTCAGTTTAATTTCCAGGAGGCCAACCATGACAGTGTTGCCAAAATAATTTTAAGCCTTCTGATAGGTCCAATGTTTAAATGCATATAACTTCTACACTATCAATTGGATTTCAACCAAATTTTGTATGTAACATCTGTACATAAACAGATATGACTGAGCGTATTCTTAAGTGCCACCAGGGCTGCCAATTGTTAAAAATTGCTCTCTCTATTTTTTTTATCCAAATACCAATATATCCGAAAGTATGCAAGCCAATAGCTTTAAACTATGCACACGAATATTCTGACATTTTAGATTAATTTGGAGTAACTTATATACGTCAGTTCTACCAACATGATTATAAGCCTGCTGATAGTACCAATTTTTAAATACATGTAACTTCTATACTATCAGTTGGATTTAAACCAAATTTCGTATGTGCTATGTGTACCATAACAGGTATGACTATAGGTATTGTTAGGAGCAATCAGGGCTGCCAACTGTTAATAAATGCTGTCTATATATTTTTTACCCTAATATCAATATATCAGAAAGTATGCAAGCGAACAGCTCTATACTTTGCACACGTATAGCACCTGATATTCTAGATTAATTTGGAGTAATTAATACAAGGCAGTGCTGCCAACATGATTCCATGCCTGCTGATATGTCCAATTTAAAAATACATGTAACTTCTATACTAACAAATGGATTTCATCCAAAATTGGCACAACAAGATATCATAATATTTCAGATTATTTCTGACCAGCACACGCATGACATTGTTGGCAACATGCTTTTACGCGTGCTGATAGATCCAGTGTCTAACTGCATGTAACGTCCATTGGACTTCAACCAAATTTTGTATTCTGTACCTTAAGAGATGGAACTAAGAATATATTCAGTCACCAGGGCTGCCAACTTTAGTGCTCTATTAGGCTACATTATACCAGGTATAGTTTGAACTAATTAGATATTTCGATATTAACAACTTAATTTCTTCATCATTCTAGATAGGTTCATATTCTGTAGAATAATCATTGGCATGAAAAGTAGGCTGTATAGTTCTTAACGGAACTTCTTGTTCTTTATGACTTATTCTTTGTGTTATTTCATTGACAATGCCCCATACTTTTCTTGGATTATTAGAATTGGAATTTATTAATTGTTTATAGTGGTCAGTTTTAGCTTTATTAAGCAATTCGTTTAATTTATTTCTATACCGCTTATATATCTCCTTCATGGCATTGTTCTCTTTATTTGCTATATATTCCTGATACAACCTATCTCTGGTGTGAATGGACTTAATTAGCGCGTGCGTGATCCACTCCTTTCTCTTTCGTTGCTTTAAATTTAATTGTATTGAAGAATTTTTATGCAATTTTGGATAGTTTGTATAAATTTATCTACTTTAGAATCCAAGTGGTTGTTCTCTAATACTGTGTCCCAATTAATATTGCTCAATTTATTTTTAAGTATCTCACTATCTAACTTAAATCTATGTTCACGTATGTTACACTGAGCTGCTTCTAAGTCACGGCCATTTTCAAGATTTATACTAACTAATATAGGATAGTGATCTGTAATTCTGCTCTGTGATATAATGGGTAAGTTGTTATCATTAGAAATACCGCTACGAATAAGTGCATGATCAATACAGGTTTTGCTCGTTGAAGTTTCTCTAGTGGTGCCATATATCAACGATCTAAAATTATGCTCATGCAGTAAGTTTAAATATTCATTAGAGTCGTACTCATCAAATAGATCTATGTTAGTGTCGCCTAGAATCACCTCGGTTTCTAGTGTACATTTTTGCTGGACATAATCATGGAGATTATTAATAAATAGTTGTTTATTGTATTTTGACGAACGGTATATGCCTGTCAATGCAATTCTATTGTTCCCATAATTTATTTTGAGCCTAAGGAGTTTGAAATCATTGTATGTCACAGTTTCTACCTCATGGTCAATAGAATTCTTCACCATAAAAACAACTCCATCACATTTATTAAAGCATCCTTCGTTATGGTATGTTTTATAGTTGGAATGCTTGCATATATTAAAATTACCTAATTTCCAAGTTTCTGTGAGTATAACGACATCAAATATATGGTTATATGCTTCTAACTCGGCATCTAAATTTATTTTATTTTTAGATAGACTTCTAATATTTGTGTGAAATATGCTTAAGTTATTTACCTTCTTAAATTTAAGTATTTGAGACACACATTGATCAATACCTCTACCTACTTCTGTATGAATTTGATATCTTACAAAGTCATCATTAAATAAAGTCATACACAGAAATATTTGACAGGAAGAGGATATTTACAATTAGTCAGCTGTTGAGATCTGTTAGTAAGGTATACTATAGTAAAGCCATCATTACTTCCGACTTGACGTTTCAGTGTTACCCTAGAGTTATCTAGCGGTCACAAGGAAACTTACTTTAACTAGCCAATCGCAGGCAGTCATTCAAATCAATATATCACGACAAATCGAGTTTCGTTAGCGATGTCGTTATTTAGCGAAAGAAAATCTAGCCTAGCACTGAAACGTCAAGTCGGAAGTAATGATGGCTTTACTATAATTACTGTATTGGATGTTTCCTCAGAAGTGAAAGGGCGAGGTAGTAGGTAGGGGTGATCGCTTTGGGGCAGTAACAGGGGAGCAGTAAGTGGGAGGGGAGGGGTTAGTGACCTTCGCGTGAGTTGGTGTTTCTAAATGACAAAGGAAGCTGAAGTGCGTACCAACTTATACGTCTTAAAGTCTTTAGCAGCTGATGTTAACCTATACTCTAAACTAACTCGAAGGATTCGAATGAATCATGCAATAAATTAATGAAGGAAGTGAAATTAATAAAATATAATGCGTATTAAATTAGTGAGTTTATTTAAATTAAAAATTAAATTGAAAAGGAAATTAAAAATGTAATGTTTTTATTATAATGAGATGGACTCCAGGAATTAAAAAGTGTCAATTACTCATCTGGTTTCATACTGGGCTGGTAACTCCTTCATTTTCGTCACTCGGACCTTTCTTCCGTCGGTGTTTCTTACAAAAATGACTCCATCTTGACTCCAAACGTTCTTCAATTGAAATCGAGACACAGCAGTCTTCAGAACAGCAAGTCGATTTGCGGTGAGGTCTTCCCTTATAGTTGTTCTCGTTCCCTTGAGATGCCTTTTCTTCTTGAAGAACTCACTCCTAGCTCTATATGAGGTAAACCTCAATATAATTGGTCGCGGCATGTTTGTTGACTTCATTCCCACTCGGTGGCTCCTATCAATGTCATTCTTGTTGACGTCTGCATTAATGTTCCATGCAACTTGGAGCACAAGGTCGTCCGTGTCCTCTGCATCATTCTCATTAATGCCAAATAGTCTGACATTGAGCCTACGTCCATACTGTTCTATTTCGTCCAGTCTGTCATTCATAGTCTGGTTCAGTTCGTCAAGTTCACGCTTTCTTAATTCTAATTTCCTCTCTAGATCGTGGCATAGTTCATTATTGAACTTCACGGACTGCTCCAGCTCTTTTATCACACACTCCGTGATTTTGTCCACAATATTGCTGGCAATTAGGTTTATGAATTCCTTAGACTGAAGTGATTCCATAAGTACCTTCCTTACGGTCTCCTCAATTGAGTTGGCACTACTGGGACTGCTGGGCTGCTCCGCGCCTTGCTGCTTTCTCTTGCTCGAACCGCCCATAGCGAAAATTCAATTTTTCGGAGAAACTGTCGCACTTAAGATAATGTTTCTTTTTGCAAATAGTTCCCAGCCACTAATAAAAACTTTTAAAAATAGATTGCCACAATCACCTGTATTTAACACCTCCGATTATACAGTTATTCCTGGAGAGAACTCGCTCACGTGTCACTCGCACTGCGCCATTAAAATACTTATTATTATTATTCAGTTTCTCGCTAAGGAGTGGAAAACGTTTCTAAGAATGCAGAGCAGCTGGGAAGTAGGGAAATGGGGCCGTTGGACTAGAAGGCTGATCCCTCAGGTACATCGCTGGACAGAACCACAGGACATGGCATATAACATCGAAAATCTTACGTCCATTGGCCGGGAATCTAACCCGGTCCACCTTGGTGAGAGGCGAATGAAGAAAAAAGGATCTGGATAGTCACGGATGAAAACAAGTTGAGTACAAGTGTCCTAGTATATGGTCCTAGCCTGAAGTATTGTGATACCGTAAGCGGTTCCAGGTTAGGTTTCAAAAGTCATGGGGAGGGGAAAGAAAGGGGGAGTTATAGTCGCTAGTTTACCACTTATTAGTCCAACACCATGTGTATATATGCATTTATTTTTTGAAAGGCGACAGAAAACACGACAAGCATGTCATACGTTGTTGGCATGTTAAGGAACCCATTTGAATCTAGTAGGTCGTGTTCATAATGGCAAAATTAATCTAGGGATTTTCCACCAACACAAAAAGTTCTTTCTCTACTAGAAAGTGCTATAGTGTCAAGGAGCTTAGATATCTAACCTCTTTGACTATCATAGCGCTCCAAGGAACAATTAAATTCGACATGCAAGCTGCCATTTGGGCGTTAAATAACAAAGCTTGCACCCGGCACCCGAGGCCATAACTTACGATATTATATTATTATTATTATCCTCTTCCATAAAAAGAAAATAATATTATAAGCCTATTATTATTACTATTATTAGACTATCATTTTAACTTGTTGACTATTCGACCTCTCTGACAAGGTTTGCTCCTATGTTGTGATTACCACCATTAGAAATTGCGCTTGAAGTGGTTGTTAGAGTATATAAAATGTATATTTCCCATGCAGGTTCCCGAAACAGTAAGTATTACACATCTCAACCTGACAGCATTATCTAATACAACCAATAATTCTATTCCTATCATAAGTTTTCCCTGTTGTGGGAATCTGTTCACAGAGTGATGAAGTGCTATGAAGTATCTATGGCTGGAAGACTTGTCCCACTTTACTGTAATTCAATGGTAAAATATGTGAAGTAACTAGCTTCAAATGAAACTCAAGTTTCCAATTGTAATACGATGTCAAAGACTACGTAGGTTATCACATTCCTCTTCATTTCATCTTCCCTTTCGTTTCATCGTCTTTTGCTGGCAAAATAAATGAGATAAGATTTTCAACAGACTGCCATCGTAGGAACGAGGAAGCCTTTGATTACCCGCTTATGGGGAATTTGCTCCATGTCAAAACCTGAGCGACTCAATTAGGTTATTCATAATTGTACGGAACTGCCTCCCCCCTTGCACGTCCTTTATAGCGTGTCTTGTACTTGTAAAAGGCGGCATTTCATCGACTTGGGAGTTAGGACTCTGAAAGTGAGTTTCTTACAACTTTTCCCTTCTCATTTTCAAATATTTTTTTCTCCTTTCTGTTCAGTATGGCAATTTATTTCAAATGTCTCTCTATGAATGCCGCAATCATTTACTCAATATTCCATGCGTAAAAGTGTTATTAATGATGTGAGGGCATTCAAAGGAAACCGCAGTAGGGCAGCATATTAAAATGTAGGAAGTTTCTTTAGTGGGTAACGACGTACGATAATTTAATTCGCCAAGGATATAATTCACTATGAGTGTGTGCTTGAGTTAGCAATAAAACTCCTCAGAGGTACATTTTGGAAAGGATTTCCTGGGTCGACTTTAGCTGGTTTCAAAATTCTGTAGTGATTTCTCTGAGAACCAACAGGTAATTCCACAAGCGTAATCGAGTTGTCTAAGGCAGACCCGAAGTCGCTAGAGTGACCACGAGCACACTTATTCACGATTAGCCTTAACAACAAGTAGTCCGCATTCCCCTCTCACTTCTATGTGCCCAGTTTTCCATTTCTCCCAACTCAGATTATCCGAACGGTTTAACCCAATTGTTCTTGGTAGTTATTGGCTTATCTGACTCATCACGTGCTAATCATGGTATTTAATACTGTAATGAACTTGTGTTTATTATGTATTGGTTTATCTATGAGTCGCCTTCGTAGCGTAGCGATCAGCATGGCTAGCTGCCGCCCCGGAGGTCCTGGGTTCGATTTCCGGCTCTGCCACGAAATTTTAAAAGTGGTTTGAGGACTGGAACGGGGTCTACTCAGCCTCGGGTGGCGCAAATGAGTAGAGGGGGGTTCGATTCCCACCTCAGCCATCCTCGAAGTAGTTTTCCGTGGTTTCCCACTTGGTTTTCGGGTAAATGCCGGGATGTTTCCTACTGTAAGACCACGGCCGCCTCCTGTCCACTTCCTTGCCTAACCATCCCACTCTTCACATCCCTTCATCAGGCCCCCTGTTCACCTTGCAGCCTGGGCGTAGTGCTGGTCACACACCCCAGTTGTATCCTTAACTCAGAGTTTCAAGCTCCTGGACACTGCCCTCAGTGGAGGTAGAGGTGGGATACCTCGCTTAGTCCGTGGGAAAAGCCGATCCTGGAGGGTAAAATGATAGCGATTTATTTATGAATAAAATTGCATAAAATAAAAGTACCAGAAAACCCTTGGAGGGAACAAATTTGTCCATCCAGTGTTCTTTGATATATTTTTGGAGGATAGCCGCACAAGAACCAAGTGAATTAATATCCCTTGCCTCTGGGTTACTTAATTTATTATTGTTAAATCATTAGGAGGCCAACTGAGGGGCCGATGACCTCGCTGTTCCTCCCCTTAAAACAACACTAAGTAACTAACTAACCAATTCATTGGGAATCTCTGGTTGGAGAGGATATTATTTCCTTAGGCCTATTCAACATCTCTCGTTATTTATTTGTTTATTTAATTAATTGTATTTATTTAGGCCTATTTTATTTTTATTTTACTTTCTTCTGTTCTGATTTGATTTCATTCCGTTTGGTTTGTTTTCGTTTGGATTAATTTAGTTTTGTTTAGTTCAGTTTCATTTCGTTTTTTATTAAAAGTTATTTATTTTATTATTCTTTTTCATTTTCGTATTTTAATTGAAATTAATTTAATTTGATTTACATATTTTCTTTTTATTGGATTTAATTCAATTTATTATTTTATTTTATTTTATTTTTTGGCATTACGATTCCGTTGTTAAACCCGAGGCAACTTATGGTAGTGAAACACTCTTCAAGTTGAACATCAAATCAACAACATACAAACTACAGAAAGCAGACAGAAGAATCATCAGAACAATTAACTAAAACAAACCAAGTACATGGCCAATGGAGATTACTTCCGAATGAAGTGGTACATCGAGAGAGTGAATCAATGCTAGAAACAATGCGGAAAATAAGAATCTCTTTTTTCTGCCATATCTCACGCCTACCAGAAACCAGACTAATAAAACAGCTCTTTAGTTATTTCTGGGAGACCAAAACAAAGAACAACTGGTTGAAGCATGAATTAGAAGAATTAAATTTAACTGTGCTCCAAATTAAAAATAGAGAAGAGAAGAATATTTCATGGAATAAATACTTACGATTCACATCAACAACATTTGAATGGAAAAACTACACCATCACAGCTCAACTAAGGGCTGCCAGGTCAGATAGAATGAAGGTAGTTAGGGTGCAGAAGAAGCTGAAGCTGAATCGCTAATCTCCAAATACCGTTGTTAGACTTAATTGTATTTCCATTGATTAAAGTGCTCCAATGAGGGCGTAAAATATGGGGTGAATGTATATAAATTATTTAAAATTTAAATAATTAAATTAAATTAAACCTTGAAGGTCAGGTTTTGGCACAGTCTCACCGCATCACTGCCTTCACTAGTACTAACAAGTGAACACGAAATTTTTTAAGTTATTGATTATAATGCTTGATTAGCATGGCCGCCATTTCGTACGTTTTAGGCTGATTACCTTGTAGTTTTGGCCACGGTCGCTTGCAAAATATGGTAGAGAAATGATGTTTATTATAGTGGTAATTAGACATTAAGCCTTGGACACTCAGGTGGCAGCGATATAAACCATGACTCTGAAGCATCCTTTACTAGTGCAAAATTTGGTTTCGACGTTTGGGAATTGTACGGGTGGACGGACATGCACACACACATAGGCACATGCACATTTCGCCCTTGAAAATTTCATAAATTTTGTTTTTAACAAAATTTGCCAGTAAGCTGTAAACGAAACCTGTCGAAAATATCAGCAAGTAGAGTGAGTTGATGGAAGCGATCAAGCGATAAGACATGTGGAACAGATGCGAATTATTTCCATCATCCTCTCCAGTACCGGAGAACTTTCCTGGGTGGCCTGAATTAGCTGGATCTAAGTGACCATCTGTACAAGTTGCTCCAAAGAGCAGTCATAATGTTAACCACCCTGTCTGGAAATTCATGCGTTGTGTTATCAAATTTCTAGCAGGCAATACGTAATTTTATTATCTGCGCGCGCAATAAGTTTGAACTGTAGCTGCCTTCCTGCGCTCCACGTACCATGCTTTTCGAAAACATTAAGTCGGTCACTACCTGCTTTACTCACTCAGCGCTTTCTTTGTACTCCGTCAAGAAATGATCCAAAAGCCACGTGAAAATGTCCACAGTAGGTAAGGGAACAATACACATTTAAAACCTAATAAACGACAAGCACTATGTGGGAGTCGCTGCCATCATATTTAGGTTAAGAATAGACGAGCTGACCATGCGTACAGCCACTCCCAGTCGCAGCGTGTCGAACTGACTTCTCTTGACGCATAGACAATACCTTTGATTTTTGAAACTAGTTACAATGTAACATACCTGTACCTGTATTAAGACTGAAAATAATCGATAAGAATTAGAAATTGGATGCTAACAGCTTGTCAAAATTAATTGGGGTCACTGGAGCCAAGTGGCTCAATTTTGTTTTGGCCATGATTTTTTAGCCTACTTTTCACATTTTGCAAAAATGAGGAAAAAGTAGACTTATGAGATCGGGCAAATGTGTGTGTGTCTGTCTGTCTGTCTGTCTGTCCTTCTGTCTGTCTGTCTGTCTGGCTGGCTGTGTGTGTGTCCCCCCCCTATCAACTCCTAAACGGCTGCAGCAATCGAAACAAAATTTGGTAGCAGTAAAGATCTATACCTGAATATCTCACGGCCATATTTGAAAATGATGTCAGTGCTACCAACTGCTGAAAAGTCGCAATTGAAATTTGAGCTCCATGTTGGATATCTTGGAAGGTATGAATGGGAGCTATTTCAAAATTGGCACACGTATAGATAGTAATATTGTAGTTTAATTTCCAGGAGGCCATACATGGCAGTGTTGCCAAAATGATTATAAGCCTGCTGATAGGTCCAAATTTTAAATGCATTTAACGTCTACACTATCAATTGGATTTCAACAAAATTTCGTACGTGCTATGTGTACATAAACAGATATGACTGGGCGTACTCTTAAGAGCCACCAGGGCTGCCAATTGTTAATAAATGCTCTCATTTTTTAAAATCCAAATACCCATATATCAGAAAGTATGCAGGCCGACAGCTTTAAACTATGCACACGTATAGTACCTGACATTCTATATTAATTTGGAGTAACTTATATACGTCAGTGCTACCAACATGATTCTAAGCCTGCTGAGAGGTCGAACTTAAAAATACATGTAACTTCTATACTATCATTTGGATTTCAACCAAATTTCGTGTGTGCTATGTGTACCATAACAGATACGACTATGCCGATTCTTAAGTGTAACCAGGGCTGCCAACTGTCAATAAATACTGTCTCTATTTTTGTTATCCTAATATCAATATATCAGAAAGTATGCAAGCCAATAGCTCTAAACTTTGCACCCGTATAATACCTGGCATTCTAGATTAATTTGGAATAACTAATATAAGCCTAGGCTAGTGCTGCCAACATGATTCTAAGCCTGCTGATAGGTCCAATTTTAAAATGCATGTAACTTCTATACGAACTAATGGATTTTATTCAAAATTCACACAACAATAGTGAGACCGTCGGTGGAGCTGTCAGGATAGCCAACAACCGCAATGACTTCCCTAACATCTCATCCGTCGGACATAACTGCCGTGAGGATCAGGTGAACTTCCTAATAGGCTAAAGCGGCACGAGAATCTGTAGTCCACAGGGATCGTGGTACATGGTGACGATGGTCATAGACTGCCTAAGGAAAGGTTCACCTTAAAAACTAGACTGAGAAAATATACATCTAGACTTATGTAAAACACCGTGAAAATTTATTGTTAAAATTCACAAGCCCCTAGCCTAGTTTGGAGGGTTTCAATCGGCTAGTCCGCAAGCTAATAAACAAAGAAAAATAAAGAGCAGGTCCCTACCTGAGAAGTTACGGAAAACCCTCGCGAAAGATCTATCTCACAATAACAAAACAACAACAGCAACACTAGGAAAATGGTACGACGCAAGTCCCTAGGTCAAGTTACAAGATCAAGCTAATATCAGAATTTACATTTAAGAGGGTAGCAAAACAAATCTAAGTTAGGATGATACCATCTCCACATTTACATTTAAGGTTAATTCATCTAGCTAAGTCCTATC
The DNA here is from genome assembly GCA_946902985.2 of Meconema thalassinum. NCBI lineage: Eukaryota > Metazoa > Arthropoda > Insecta > Orthoptera > Tettigoniidae > Meconema > Meconema thalassinum. Next base: position 451,945,632 of record OX336393.1, on the reverse strand, counting down.
AGTTAATAACAACATTTACGGCGATGACGTCCGTAACAGCAAACATTTACATTCAAATTAAACGTTTAAATTATACGCCAAATCAATTCATAAACAAATATATATTTTATATATTAGTAATATTATTAAGATGTCTAATATATAAAATATATATTTGTTTATGTATTGATTTGGCGTATAATTTAAAAGTTTAATTCTAACATCAATAAGGATATTTAAAAACATTTGTTTTCAATGGCAAATATATTTGCATTTTACATTCAAAGCCAAGTGAACAGCCATATAAAAAACATTTAGTTATTCTTAGTAACTAGGTGCTAACAGCACACAATAGGGTAACATGTAGGATTCATACACTTTTACATCATAAATAATTAATAAGAGACAACAGTTTTATTAAAATGCCTGCCTGCACCTTGGTTTACTCTTTGTAAGCCATAGTCATCTAATGTGTGTAGTTACGGTGTCAACTGCGTAGTTAATACTACGTCTAACATCGCATGGCCTGCACTCCACAAGCTACGAACTCAAGGTTCGAGCAAGCTTCAGGTCGCTACAAGAGTGTCAGCTGTTCTAAGTCATTTCCTCAAAGGAAATACCTTCATTAGCACGGCCATGTCAGCAGGTTCCAAATGCAAAAGAACAAGGTTAGATAGAAATAATTCGTTAGTTAGCTTTTGTTTTACCAAAATTATGCGTTTTATTATTAAAATGTCGGTTTAGGTTATCGTTGGTTTATGGCGAATAATACTGACAATAGTCTGGGCACGGAGTGTCTCCACTGAGATCAATCTCCACGAAAAGCCTCGACTCAAAATTCGGAATACAATCAACGAGCAATAACAACTCGGACACACAATAACACAAGTTACCAGCGGCGCGCAGCTCGCGTTCAAAACTCTGGGATGGGCCTGCACACTCAGTCATCCTCCATAACATCTGTTCAACGGGAACAATCCCGGACAAGGTACACACAAATACCTTCATACAAGAAATACCTCCTTTAACAGGACGGCCTACAACGTACTATAGAAAACCTGACATAACTGTACACGTCAAACGACGGTACACGCAAAAGTGCGTTTAACTAACAAAAAACAATCTATAAAAACATGTGATCAGATACAAGGTTGGACACTGGGTTCCATGAGCTATATAGCAATGAAAGGAAGAGCGAATACTAAAAGCATTCTGTCCTCTGTCAAAGTAATTCTGTCTCATAATACAAGCGTGCTCTCAAGGGCACTGGGTCACAAACCAGTTTGTGTCGCTGCAGGCTACAACATTCCTGCGCTGTCGGACACAACACACTAACTATCAAGGCCGGCGATTTAAGCAAAATAAAAACTGTACAACTGGCCTCATCATAAAAACTTTACCATAGGTTATAAACCTCGAAGAATACGTGTTTAAAAACACGCTATAAATCTGAATACAATAATATAATTCTGTCTTCTACACCAAAGACATTTAAATGGTAGCAATGTCACATTGCTGGAGCTCTTTGCTCACAAAGATATAATACTTCAGTAGTTGCTTGTATAACATCAAATAAATACGTGTCTTCACATGACACTAACAAAATAATAATTGCGACGCAGATTCCACACACTGGATCTGCTTAATGATACGTTGGGAACTGGGTTCGATGCTAGACAACGAAACATCCCTATTACTTATAAGGTCCACACTTGACCAGATGGCTTCTGAGCAACATCGCAAATGAAATATAATGCAGTTACAAAACTGGTAATTACAGTCGATTACGTAAATGATACGACTGCTCTAACGAAGTCAGGGGTGTAACAAAGACTGGTTGCAAAAAATGCAGTTAAAGAAATATAACCATGGCATCTAATTGCCATATCTAAAGTCAGCAAAAACTTGAAAAATCACCCCAGATAGGGTTAAACAAAGTAGCCTCAAATGACTACGGTCACGTTTAGCAAAAGATAGGCATTGACGTTCTACGACGTCCATCAAGCTGCACCAGTGTTGACCAAAATGTCTGACCCAAGGGTGACTCACTCTAACTGAAATAAATGACATCTAATTAGACTAGTTACATTCCCTACCTATAAAAATGGCTGTCACTGAGTTCGGTTGGTTCACATACTACATTAAACCTACTATACCACCAGAAACTAGAACAAGAAAGGGTGTACAAAAACTCACGATATGGAGGAGCTCTCACTCAGCCCTCTGTTCAACGACAAGGGTTGAACAAATTCATCCCTGGCTTTCCGGAACGGCATCGTCCTCATCAGGACTCCCATCTGGACTCTCCCAAAGACCAGGGTTCGATCTGTCCCTGGCGTTAACTTCGTGGATGTACTGGACATGCCTGGGAATGGCATCCTGGGTTCCTTCCTCCTCGTTCGCTGTTCCGGAAGTTCCACCATCATGCTGTTTCCAATAGATACATCGCCCTCATACCAGAGCGGTATTAGCCCATGATGTCCGTTTCGAACAAGGTGTAGAATAATCTGATCACGTGGGTGGTGGAATAAATCGTGTAGTATTTCATTCTTTCACTTCAAAATCACAATGTTAGTAGTAAATGTTACAGGCTTTAATTGCAATTGATAACACAGCCTTTACTTCGCAGATATCGAATAATACGTGATGAAGCACTGTTCTGTGGTTCTTCATGTGTACTGACGCCACTTTTTACATCACGTGGCATCAGTGAAATATGCGTCGTTTTATAATTGAAAAATTCACTGTGGCAATTCAAATATGTTATACTTTCATAATCACAATTGCTTAATATAATTACAACACATTTACCTCTATATTTTTCATCAGGCTCTCGGCCCTCCACCAACACGTGGGTATGAAAATGTGGTGTTACGGTAATGTTATAAAATTCACTATACTTGCCAATTATTTCACAATATGCTTCTTGTTGTTCACTGTGCATAAATAACAGTGATTTATAGAATATTCGTGCACGATGGCACCCGATGATAACTTCTACGCTAAACAGCGGATATTTCTCCACGTCTGACACGACGGCTACAATTGCACGCCTTCACAGGGCGGATTTTCCAGATGTAGTGCAAATAATTCACTATACAATTCTTACTTATCACTCGTATCGTAACGTATTCGTGCTCGATGGCAACAGATAACAATTTCCTCGCTAAACAGCGGATATTTTCTACGTCTAACAAGACGGATGTTACTTCACGCCTACACGGGGCGGATTCTCCAGACGTAGTGCAAGGCACAGGGTTCCTCGAGGAAGTAGGTCGTCAAACCAGCGACTACTTACATTCCTGTTTGCGTATCTGCAAGGATATTACCTTACCTTAAGCGAAAAAAACATTCTCCAAAATGTTTTAATAATGCTGAATGACGAAATGGAATATTCTGAGTCTCGTGGAAATATAAAATTGATTAATAAGACTTCAGATAAATAATTAGCAGACTTCACCAAAGTCAAAAGTGCGATTCACCGCTACTTCAAAGAGTATAGCATGAGCTCTCAGCTCCACGTGGCTTTCTGGGTGTGTTCAAAGGTACTACATCCCATCATAAATGTGCTGTCATAACAAATATCACATGAACCTTAGCTCAGCGGGTTAATCTGCCTCTCCGTCGTTTCAAATAAAATGTTGGGACGACATTTTTATTTGACTTAAAATTCATTCATAAGTGATATTTTTTTAGATTAGCTGCATTGAAGGTTCCAACGCGCTCTCCTGTCCTAATGTCTTCAATCACATAACTTCCATTGTTCAAAGGCTGTCGGATACGACTTCTTGATTGTGCCTGCTGCTTCCATCTCATGGATCTTCTTAGCAGCTTCCTCGCGGTGTTTCTCTGCGATAGGATAAATCTACTTCTGGAATGGGGAATCATCCAGTAGTACAAGATCGTACTCGTAGTCCAATATCTCACCAGGCGTGGTGTCGAATATATCCCTGTATTCACTCAATATTGCATCTAGATTCTCTCGTATGGGTGCTGATAATGGTTCTGCCTCTTCGTCGGCATCTTGTGTCACCTCAATTTCCTTGCCATTTAAATTTTCGACAACGTCGACTTCGGATAGGAATTCCGGTTCTTCTTCAACTAAGTTCATCTGGATGGGTTCGTTCGGCTTAAACTCTATTGTATTACGTCCCATATCAATGATTCCATCATACTTCCTAATGAAGTCTGCACCCAATATGGCATCATGATGCAAGCCTTTCATCACAAGAAATTCGTGCAAGTACACGTGGCTCGAAATCTTCAAAGTGCATAGAATCTGGATTTTGCACGTTACAACACTGTCAGGTATGACTCCTCTGACTCTTACAGCGGAAACTGGCAGCTCTGTCACCTCAGAGTTTGCTTTCAGTCTGGCATGGCAATCGGCGGAAATGACACTAATCATCGCCCCAGTATCGATGAGAATGACTACGTTGCATCCATTCAGGGTGGCTACAATCTTCGTTAGACGCGTCAATTCATAGTTGTGGTTCGTCGTTCGTCGTTCGTCTAACAGGTCTTCCTGGATTGGCTCCTAGAGTAATATGGTGGCAGTTACTCTGTGCTCAACCGGGCAAGAATCTATTGATTTTTCGGCGTTTTTTTCTGTCCTGGCGAGAAGTACCGGGCTGGTTTTGCTCCGTCTCCTGCGCCGAATTCCTTGTTTCCCTCGAAGTCGGGTTCTGATCTCCCTCTTCTCGGATTTGGAGTTCTCTGAGTTGTTGAAGATACTCACGGCTCTCCCGTGCTCTTCCTCTCCAATCTGTATCTGGCTGGTTCCTGGGGTCTCGATCTCTGTTATACCCTCTACTGTAACGGTAGTCCCTACGGATACTTCCGTGCTGTGGGTTTCGACCTTTATTCCCTCGGAGGTCGTTTTCGTGACGACGGTCGTCGTTCGTCCCTCGACCGAAGCGCCGGTTCCAGTGACTACGACGGTCAACTCGCTGGTTTCTAACATATGGAGTGTTGTTCCATTCTCTCCTACCATAGTTATAATTATTACGTTGTCCAGAGCTCTCTTGGGTCTGCGTCTGCTGTGGCGTCTGGCTCACTTTGTCGACAGTAGTCAAGTTGACATGTCTCTCCTCTCGCCTGTCAGCCTTCTGCTGACGGTGTGTCGGGAACTGTTCAGTGTTTGCATCCATCCGTCGCAGGATTTGGTCACACTGCTGAAAAGTGGATGCTCCTGCAGCAATCAATACACGTTGCACGTCTGCAGGGTATTGCCAAACGATGGTGTTTACTAGGTCTTGTTCAGACAATGGGGGTTGAAGACAACGAGGTTACGCAAGCTGGGTTGCGAAGTAGTTTGCATAAAGCATTGGAGTGTTAGAGCTGTATCGGCGAGTATACATCTCAGCTCTGATGCTCTGCTGGATGTCGCTTGACCAGTAGGTTCTTAACAAGGCTTCTTTGAAATCCTGGTAGCCTACAAACGAGTATTGGAAGGCTCTAAACCAGGTGCTGGCTTGCCCCTCAAGCAAACGCTCAATAAATCGGAGCTCCCTCTCCGGAGTTACCATGGTGTCTCTCAAGTAGCTTTCTACGTTGGCCAGAAATTCAATTGGATTGATGCCACTTCCAGTGCCAGAGAAGCGAGCTGGTTGCTCCTCTCTCGAACGGATTATAGTTACATTTCCCTGCGGATGCGCGGGTCTAAATGAATTCTGAATGTAGTTATGAGAAGGCGTATTAGTTTCATGACTAATTCGGTTGGGTGCTGGTTGAAAAGGATGGGCGTCAAAGTTCAAGGTTTGACTTTGCGCTGAACCAGTGAATTGGGATGGTTGCGGTGCTATGGGTGCGTTGGGTTGGAAATGAGTAGGCATCATCCCTGCGGATTGAGATACGGGTGTCGCCTGAGAGTCTCCCATCTGTGAGGGTAAGTGTCTCTCTCTAGGAAGCGTCTCAAGTCTGTCGAGACGTCTCTCAATAACCTCGAGCCCTGAGATGGTTCTAGCTGTGACTTTGTTACCTAAGTCGTTAAGTTGTAGCTCGATCCTATCGACTTTCCCTTTGAGGTACATGTCAACTTCGCGTATAGCCGTCCTCAGGTTATAGCTAAGGTCTAACCTCTCGGTTACCGTGACTTCCTCGAATCGTCTCTGTAAGGAATCGATTTCTCCTTCGACTTTCGACACGTTGTCTTGGATCTTTCCAACATCATCTCTGACCTCGGCTACCTTGGCCTCCATAGTGGTCTTGTGTTCGTTGAGGTCACCCCTCAATACCATGAGATCGATTTTATGTTCCTCACGATGAACGTCAACTGTTTCACGTAGGCCTGCTACGGTTTCTGTTAACTCCGTAATGTTCCTCCTATTGGTGTTTAATTCGTCCTTGACCTCGATCATGCCATCGACGATCGTCTTGACGTTGTTATTCACAGCGTTCGCTGCACCTCTCATCAAAATCAATCCAATATTCAAGGTTGCCATGTCCTTTTTTACGGTGCCCATAAATCCCTCGACGTGAGTCAATCGAGTCCCAAATTCTTCTCGAGTGTGCTCCAAGTCGGCTCTCATATCTATCTGGACTCTGTTTATGGTCGTTTGAATTTGAGCTGTGTGCTCCTCCAATCGGGTCTGCACGTCCTCCCTAGCTCTATTCATCTGGTCGGTTAAGCTATCTATACGCTGGTTAGCCTCCTGATGGTGTCGTATGACATCAACCCTAACAGCTGCTAAACCTGCCGTAAGATCATTCCTAGCTTCGACTCTATATGCGTCCATGTCGGCCCTGACCTGCGTTAGATCAGCCCTAACATTATTGATCGACTCTGTGATTTGGTCCACATGACCACTTACAATATTTATAGACTGGGTGTTAACCTCTAAGTCCTGTCTAACATTGTTGACAGCTTGGGTATTCTGACCTAAGTCACCTCGGACTTCACCTAAATCACCTCTTACATCACCTAAATCAGTCCTTACAGTACATAATTCAGCAGTAATCTGCTGGAGGTTGGCATTAACACCTGACATCATCTCCCCAAACACACGACGAATAGTTTCCTCATCCATTGACAAGAAATATATATGAGAAAGTGAGGGATCAATCTCTAATGGAACTTACAGCTATGATTAGTTACTTGGTGGTTTAAAGCTTGTTTCATTTATATAAACATCACGAGTACAGCTGGAGTATGCAAACTACGTGCTTCTACATTTACAAAGACAACGGCGAGCAAAGCAAAGTATTACATTTACTCAGGATGAGGCATCATCAAAGAAAATCCTATCCATCATTTATCTAACACTAAAGCCTCACCCCATGGACTTCTATCAAACATGAATGCCATGCGGTCAATTGATCTGCAGTACGACTTTCTAAGTTCGTCCCAGTCCCGTCAATTTACCATTAATCAACATTAAGATCCTCCTAAATAACATGGAACTGACGGTCACCACGTTAACGTCGGCACATGAGTTGGACGCCATTTTATGGGACCGTCGGTGGAGCTGTCAGGATAGCCAACAACCTCAATGACTTCCCTAACATCTCATCCGTTGGACATAACTGCCGTGAGGATCAGGTGAACTTCCTAATAGGCTAAAGCGGCACGAGAATCTGTAGTCCACAGGGATCGCGGTACATGGTGACGATGGTCATAGACTGCCTAAGGAAAGGTTCACCTTAAAAACTAGACTGAGAAAATAAACATCCAGACTTATGTAAAACACCGTGAAAATTTATTGTTAAAATTCACAAGCCCCTAGCCTAGTTCGGAGGGTTTCAATCGGCTAGTCCGCAAGCTAATAAACAAACAAAAATAAAGAGCAGGTCCCTACCTGAGAAGTTACGGAAAACCCTCGCGAAAGATCTATCTCACAATAACAAAACAACAACATCAACACTACGAAAATGGTACGACGCAAGTCCCTAGGTCAAGTTACAAGATCAAGCTAATATCAGAATTTACATTTAACAGGGTAGCAAAACAAATCTAAGTTAGGATGATACCATCTCCACATTTACATTTAAGGTTAATTCATCTAGCTAAGTCCTATCAGTTAATAACAACATTTACGGCGATGACGTCCGTAACAGCAAACATTTACATTCAAAGCTAAGTGAACAGCCATATAAAAAAACATTTAGTTATTCTTAGTAACTAGGTGCTAACAGCACACAATAGGGTAACCTGTAGGATTCATACACTTTTACATCATAAATAATTAATAAGTGACAACAGTTTTATTAAAATGCCTGCCTGCACCTTGGTTTACTCTTTGTAAGCCATAGTCATCTAATGTGTGTAGTTACGGTGACGACTGCGTAGTTAAGACTACGTCTAACATCGCATGGCCTGCACTCCACAAGCTACGAACTCAAGGTTCGAGCAAGCTTCAGGTCGCTACAAGAGTGTCAGCTGTTCTAAGTCATTTCCTCAAAGGAAATACCTTCATTAGCACGGCCATGTCAGCAGGTTCCAAATGCAAAAGAACAAGGTTAGATAGAAAGAATTCGTTAGTTAGCTTTTGTTTTACCAAAATTATGCGTTTTATTATTAAGATGTCGGTTTAGGTTATCGTTGGTTTATGGCGAATAATACTGACAATAGCCTGGGCACGGAGTGTCTCCACTGAGATCAATCTCCACGAAAAGCCTCGACTCAAAATTCGGAATACAATCAACGAGCAATAACAACTCGGACACAAAATAACACAAGTTACCAGCGGCGCGCAGCTCGCGTTCAAAACTCTGGGATGGGCCTGCACACTCAGTCATCCTCCATAACATCTGTTCAACGGGAACAATCCCGGACAAGGTACACACAAATACCTTCATACAAGAAATACCTCCTTTAACAGGACGGCCTACAACGTACTATAGAAAACCTGACATAACTGTACACGTCAAACGACGGTACACGCAAAAGTGCGTTTAACTAACAAAAAACAATCTATAAAAACATGTGATCAGATACAAGGTTGGACACTGGGTTCCATGAGCTATATAGCAATGAAAGGAAGAGCGAATACTAAAAGCATTCTGTCCTCTGTCAAAGTAATTCTGTCTCATAATACAAGCGTGCTCTCAAGGGCACTGGGTCACAAACCAGTTTGTGTCGCTGCAGGCTACAACATTCCTGCGCTGTCGGACACAACACACTAACTATCAAGGCCGGCGATTTAAGCAAAATAAAAACTGTACAACTGGCCTCATCATAAAAACTTTACCATAGGTTATAAACCTCGAAGAATACGTGTTTAAAAAACACGCTATAAATCTGAATACAATAATATAATTCTGTCTTCTACACCAAAGACATTTAAATGGTAGCAATGTCACATTGCTGGAGCTCTTTGCTCACAAAGATATAATACTTCAGTAGTTGCTTGTATAACATCAAATAAATACGTGTCTTCACATGACACTAACAAAATAATAATTGCGACGCAGATTCCACACACTGGATCTGCTTAATGATACGTTGGGAACTGGGTTCGATGCTAGACAACGAAACATCCCTATTACTTATAAGGTCCACACTTGACCAGATGGCTTCTGAGCAACATCTCAAATGAAAGATAATGCAGTTACAAAACTGGTAATTACAGTCGATTACGTAAATGATACGACTGCTCTAACGAAGTCAGGGGTGTAACAAAGACTGGTTGCAAAAAATGCAGTTAAAGAAATATAATCATGGCATCTGATTGCCATAACTAAAGTCAGCAAAGACTTGTAAAATCACCCCAGATATGGTTAAACAAAGTAGCCTCAAATGACTACGGTCACGTTTAGCAAAAGATAGGCATTGACGTTCTACGACGTCCATCAAGCTGCACCAGGGTTGACCAAAATGTCTGACCCAAGGGTGACTCACTCTAACTGAAATAAATGACATCTAATTAGACTAGTTACATTCCCTACCTATAAAAATGGCTGTCACTGAGTTCGGTTGGTTCACAAACTACATTAAACCTACTATACCACCAGAAACTAGAACAAGAAAGGGTGTACAAAAACTCACGATATGGAGGAGCTCTCACTTAGCCCTCTGTTCAACGACAAGGGTTGAACAAATTCATCCCTGGCTTTACGGAGCGGCATCGTCCTCATCAGTACTCCCATCTGGACTCTCCCAAAGACCAGGGTTCGATCTGTCCCTGGCGTTAACTTCGTGGATGTACTGGACATGCCTGGGAATGGCATCCTGGGTTCCTTCCTCCTCGTTCGCAGTTCTGGAAGTTCCACCATCATGCTGTTTCCAATAGATACATCACCCTCATACCAGAGCGGTAATAGCCCATGGTGTAGAATAATCTGATCACGTGGGTGGTGGAATAAATCGTGTAGTAGTTCATTCTTTCACTTCAAAATCACAATGTTAGTAGTAAATGTTACAGGCTTTAATTGCAATTGATAACACAGCCTTTACTTCGCAGATATCGAATAATACGTGATCAAGCACTGTTCTGTGGTTCTTCACGTGTACTGACGCCACTTTTTACATCACGTGGCATCCGTGAAATGTGCGTCGTTTTGTAATTGAAAAATTCACTGTGGCAATTCAAATATGTTATACTTTCATAATCACAATTGCTTAAAATAATTACATCACATTTACCTCTATATTTTTCACCAGGCTCTCGGCCCTCCACAAACACGTGGGTATGAAAATGTGGTGTTACGGTAATGTTATAAAATTCACTATACTTGCCAATTATTTCACAATATGCTTCTTGTTGTTCACTGTGCATAAATAACAGTGATTTATAGAATATTCGTGCACGATGGCACCCGATGATAACTTCTACGCTAAACAGCGGATATTTCTCCACGTCTGACACGACGGCTACAATTGCACGCCTTCACAGGGCGGATTTTCCAGATGTAGTGCAAATAATTCACTATACAATTCTTACTTATCACTCGTATCGTAACGTATTCGTGCTCGATGGCAACAGATAACAATTTCCACACTAAACAACCGATATTTTCTACGTCTAACAAGACGGATGTAACTTCACGCCTACACGGGGCGGATTCTCCAGACTTAGTGTAAGGCACAGGGTTCCTCGATGAAGTAGGTCGTCAAACCAAAGTCGTTGAGCGACTACTTACATTCCTGTTTGCGTATCTGCAAGGATATTACCTTACCTTAAGTGAAAAAATCATTCTCCAAAATGTTTTAATAATGCTGAATGACGAAATGGAATATTCTGAGTCTCGTGGAAATATAAAATTGATTAATAAGACCTCAGATAAATAATTAGCAGACTTACCAAAGTCAAAAGTGCGATTCACCGCTACTTCAAAGAGTATAGCATGAGCTCTCAGCTCCACGTGGCTTTCTGGGTGTGTTCAAAGGTACTACATCCCATCATAAATGTGCTGTCATAAAAAATATCACATGAACCTTAGCTCAGCGGGTTCAATAGATCATATTATTTCTGATTATTTCTGACCAATATATGTATGACATTGTTGCCAAAATGATTTTACGTGCGCTGGTAGATCCAATGTTTAACTGCATGTAACGTCCATGCTATCCATTGGACTTCAACCAAATTTTGTATTCTGTACCTTAAGGGATGGAACTATGAATATATTCAGTCACCAGGGCTGCCAACTGTGGTTCTCTATTAGGCTACATTACGCCAGGTATATAGTATTTCGATCTAATTAGAAATTTCGATATTACAAACCTAATTTCGACATTATTCTAGATAGATCCATATTGAACCCGAGGAGGTTATGCTGACTGAAATCGAACGTGGTTCTCAGAGACTGTGATCTCCGTATAAAGGTTCCACCAGGGAACGAACCCGAGGTCTGTGGAGGGAGTTTCATTGTAAAAACCCCTAGAGAGAAGTGTATATTTAATCACTGGTGTGATTTCAGTTGCAGTGATATTATTTATTAAAATAATGCAGGGAAATTGAGCAGAATACTGCATTATTAGACTACTTGGTGTAGGCTATATGGGGCTTGGAGCACTGCAAGTGCAGAGTTTGACATTTTACAAATAGGCCCAGAATTGTGGGAGGTGTTCAGTGGAGCCCAGTCAATCTTTCTGACCTCATTCTGTCGTCTTGAAGAGGGTGAGGGCCTGAATAATGACCCAGTTCTTCCCCGTCGGAGAATAGGATTGAGAATGGTGGGGAGAGATCACAAGGAAAATCATTGATTACCCGTGATTGGAGTAACGAAATGATATGAGAGTTGCCCACAGGTGAATCTTTAGACAGGAGGCTAATTTTAGAGCCTTTAATCTGCGTAATTGACGCATATTTAATGAAGTGCGGAAGGACCGTAGGACTATCGTTGTTCGCGGCTGGATTTGAGGATGGTGCCAGGGAATCCCCGGGAGATAGCGTCCCACGCTATGGAGAAAGGAATTAATATTAATTAATTGGCCGAGCGAATCTTTTGCACGCAGATAGTTCTGGGATCAGTGAAGAAAAAGTGATCCAATGAACATGGTTTGGAGACCAGAATCATGCTGGGAGAGGAGCCGAGATCACGCGGGAAGATTTCGCTCTACTTTTTGTGTGAAACCAATATAAGGAGGGCGACCGTTAGCAAGCAGGGCAGTTCAGTCTTACTCTTGTTGGAGCCAGTCTCACACCAGTTTGTCACAGTTTGTCAAGAGAGGCACGGACAGTCGTCATTGCGGAACATATGTTGGTCCGGCTCATGAAAGGACGCGCGAACAAAGATGTCTACATTTGAGTGAAGCATTTAATAAGTTTTTATTAATAATAGGCGTGCTGCAGGTAGACTCAGCAGTACGAACAATGGCGTGTTCACTTAGGAAGCACCGTGTAAGATGAGTGGCAGAACTATGGTAAATAATAATAATAATAATTTGTGTAAAGTTATGGACAGTGTTAAGCGCAATGTATCAAATGCGACTAATCATTCATGTCTAATTACGCTTGAATGCGCTGGGAGAAACTTTACGAAGTATTTGGTAATGTCTTAAGGATACCAAATAATAACGCTCAGGACGGAAGTTAGCATATCTATGCGACGCAGGAAGCTTACCGTAGGAGTATGGATAAAAACTGTTGGTGAATTCCGAGGGCAGGTAAACCAGACTTTCAATCAGGAGTTGGTAGAAGCACGGGAGATGCCGTCGACACCTGCAATTTTGACCTTTGCTAGGGAATTTCAAGCAATGAAAAGTGTACAAAGTGACGTGTGTTATGTATAAAGCATATGTAAAATATCTGTTAAAGTAGTGGTTTTATAAGTGTTATAAAGTGTCACATGTTTGGGAGCAATAGCCTCCTTATAGAAATGCAGAGTGCCGTGTGGTTAACGGAAGTTATGTGTCATAAAATGTGTGTATTCAAGATAAAAAATGTCGCGTTAAACCTGCATATGGCAGGCGACTTGGAAGGATATGATTGGTTGAAGCCACCATGAGGAGCCTAGAGATATGTGAGTACCCCACAAATTATGGATAAGTAGAGAATATAAGCCACTGCATGGTATGTGATTTCAGTAAAGATGCCAGTAAGAACCAGATTAGGAGGTAGACCCTCCAGGTTTAATCATTATTGTATTGATTTTATAGAGTTGAGATGTTAATTTGCATCAATAAGTGGATTAATCATTACCACTATTAATTAAGATGGCAATCAGTTATGTAAATGCTACGAGCACAGTTGTTCGAGTTTGAGATGTTTAGTTGTGTCGGATTTGGTAATGTATGTCAGTGAGAATAATAATAATAATCATGAGGAATGATTTGGTAATGTATGTCAGAATAATAATAATAATGATGAGGAATGATTTTGGTTATTTATGTCAGTGAGAATAATAATAATAACAATTATGAATATCAAAGGTATTAATGAACACATCAGGTAATTGTTGTAAACAAGTAATAGTTACGCTAATTGCAAGACTTATCGATCCAAGCAGTAGGATTATACAGTAAGATTACATTACGGGATTAAAGAAAGAGTTTGATATCAGGATATATTGTATTAATGGGAATATAATTATGCCAGGAATGGAAGAGCTTTTAGTGAATTGAATTTGCAGCTTATGTGAGAAGCTTATAGAGTAATTGATAGATTTCTCTTACTATCATAGGTCGTAGGTCGTAACATTAGGCAAGGAGCCAGGTGGTCTATTCTACGTATGAAATCTCCTACGCCGGGGGCGTAAGCGGAGATATACTTTGTGCCAGAGTGTTTAGTGTTGGACCCTAACTCTGATGATGGATGAAATGTTCCGGATTGGAATCCCATGATAGATGCGAGGAAAACGATGGACACCTCGACACTCTATTATCCCCCGAGAACTTATTGTTGAGTGATTCGGCTTGTTGAAGCGAACCTCAATGTCGGCAGCTTGGACTGACCGCATATTTTATTTAAGACACCGGCTGCCTACTAGACCAATGTTTTACGAACCTCGTACCTTCATGTTGAAATGGGCCGAGTTTGGTGCCAGTAATTAATATCCTCGGAGTAGGAATAAATATAAAGCTCATTCACTACCTGTGTGCATAATATTCAGTTAAAATCCATTGAGATATGTGTGCCATTGGGAGCACAGTATTGTCTTGTAAAATCTTACAATGCTATGGAAGTAAGCCTTCAAATATAAAAGCGAGGGTCGAGTTAGGGTGGAGACCCATCCCAGTTGTATTGTGTACAGACCGCTCGGGGAGAGGGTCTGAAGGACGGTCAAGGCGAACCGTGAAGGCAAGTTGACAAGAACAGATTTTAGACCCTGTTAATGACTTGAAATAAAATATTGTCATGTTGAGTAATGAAGCAATGTGGTTTAAGAACACATTGATAATTATATATCACCCTGATGGTTCATAATTTTAGCTATCTAACGAATGGTTAGACGTTACATTTGTACTGTCACTGACAACTTTTTCTGAAGTTGGTTACTAGATTCCAAAGGCTACGCGCGCAAGGTAGTCTGATTGTACCATCCGACACAGCAATAACATAACATTTTTAATATGAAATCACAAAACGGCATGCAGTGGAACTATATAAACAGTGGAACTATATAAACAGTGGAACTATATAAATAGTGGAGTAGGGGTAGCTTACATAATTATGGAGTTGCACGTAGTTTGCTGTGCAACACCAGAATAGGCTAATGCATGTAAAGCATTTGGTGGGAAAAGAAAGATCAAAACACACACGGTACACATAATTGTCAAATTAAGAAGGTTTAATGAATCAGTAATTTTGTGATATTAAAGAAGTCACATTGTATGACAGTAGAATCAATGTACAGTTTGTTTCTGAAGTTGTACGTGCATCAGCGCACTAGAATATCTTTGTGAAGTTCACATAAGGGTAAAGGTTTGTGGTATGATATGATTTTTATTATGATTATATTATATTCCTATTAGTGGATTGTGGAAGTAAATTTTTGTTTGCTTTGTTTTATGGTTATTGGGATTGTTTTGTTTGTTTAAAGCCATGATTTTATTTACTGAATTAATGTTTTAGAATAGAGTTGTGCCTTATCATTGTAGAGTTGATACCTTTTAGCCTCAAATCCAAAGTATGCGACTGCTCAGTGGGAGAACGGTACACGCTCGAGTCCTGAAGCTAGCTGGAGGCAGAAGCATATTTTCCATCGAGATTACTCACATGGGTACAATATAGATTAATCATTGGCATGAATCTTAAATTTTAAGAAAAGTAGGCTCTTTAGTTCGTCGCGGAACTTCTCGTTCATAATGGCACGAGATAGTTCAGGTAAATATTCCATCCCACTGTCACTGGGATACGAATCCGGACCGTCCAAGGGAAACACGAGCTGCTATCCTTTGACATAACATATACATTAATAAAATTAAAGTCGACTGCAACTTCACTATGTACCCAAGTACACGTGAATTACCGTAATCCACCGAGCTCACTAATTATATGGTGCAATTGAGTGTTTGATTTAATCATTGAGTGATTGTTGATTGATTTTTTTAAGGATCGCATTCGTGGGATAAAAAAAGGTTGTTGATGTTGTTTTAGTTAGGGTTTTTGCGACATTGTGGTCATATGGCCCCATGTACTTGTGTGTGTGTTGAAACTGTCTGATAACCTGCGTCACTGTGATGGCTAGGATTTCGGTTGGAGGTGGCCGTGGCCTGAATTTAAGTACCATCCCGGTATTTGCAGTAACAGAAATGGGAAACTGCGGATAACTGTCGTACTTATAGTGTTGCTGAGGTCGGGATCAAACCCACTTCTCATGAGGCTGAGTAAACCCCGTTCCTGCCCTCAGACCGGAATTAAAGTTCTTGGCAGAGCCTGGAATCGAACATGCACCTCCGCGGTGTTTGACTAGAATAATAGTCACTACGCCACGGGAATGGACAATAAGGAAACCCCCATTGGGACCGATCACCTTGATGTTCCTCCACTTAAAATAACAATGACCATCAGAAAGCCACTCTTCTTCAAGAATAACAGACACAGTGTGTTTAATAATCACTGTAACAAATTCCCTAGCTGCACTCAAAACAATTAAATATCTAATAAACTAAGTGTGAAAGGTCTCGGTGGAGTATTTAGTAGTATGCTGAGCTTCTATGCCCAAGATCACGGGTTCAAACCCGGCCAAAGTCGTCGGATTTTTAAGAGCGTTAAAAATCCCTCAGTATGCCTTCCTTTGGAGGGGAAGTAAAGCCAGCGGGCCCATGGCACAGATTAATACCATGTAAAAGAACCTTCCACTAACCACAATTTTATGAAGCTAAATTTGACTAACGCTCATTAAGTTCCAACGTTCTTCACCAGGTGCTGGTTCGGGGGGCATCTAGTAGCCAAGTTCACAGCTAGGTGTCGTTGACGGTAGCATTTGGTAGCAAAATTAGGAACTACTGGAAATTGATCAACTGCAGTCCTTACCTGAATTACAGATAGCACACACTAATTCAGCCATCACAGTTAACACCGATTGTCAGACAGATTCTACACACACCGAAAGTACACAGGGCTACTCGGTAGACGCGTAGGTTTGAGCCCCACCGTCAGCCGTCCTTGAGATGGTTTTCCATGGTTTCTCATTTTCAACTCCAGGCACATGCTGGGACGGTACCTTCTAACAGGCCTCGGCCGCTTCCTTCCACATCCTTGCCCAGTTTCATTCACCATAATTCATTTCATCTTTCATTAACTCCTCTCAGGAGGTTGGAGTCAGGAAGGGTATCCGACCGTAAAAACCATCCGCCAAAAATACTCCCATCGCATCTCATCCCCGACCCCGTTGGAAGACGGGACTAATAACGGGTAGACATAGCCTACATTCGTTGGTCAGATTTAAAACATATTCGAATAGAAACTAGGCCTAATACCTAGCTTAACATCTAACAAAACAAAAACAGAGAGAGATCGTATCATTTTCCCGGCGTTAGGAGGAACGCGTTAACTGGACTTTCAGGCTTTAAATTAGATTGGTAGATTTACATACTAATCTTCATACAGCAATTTAACTCTAGCGAAACATAACTTCTGTCATTTTGAATATTCATTGCATTCATTTTGAGAGTAACATCAACATATGGCATGATTCACAACGTGTATTAACTAATATTCATCTCACCGGCTCTCGGTTTTACTGCAAATTGATCTTTTTCTTGTATACTGCTTATTGTTTAAATCAGCAACTCACGGGAGAAAAGTTCGAGTCAGGCAATAAAACTCCATCTTGAGCCACTTGCAGAGTTGACAACAATGCACCGCAAATCGCATTTGAATTCGAACGCGAAGTGAACTGATTGGCTAATTTCAGCAACTGATAAAATGAATTATTTATCAGTATGACCAATCCCAAAACGCTAATATACCCGGTTCATGTTTTTTTCGACCATATATACTGTACGTATCCCTCACTTTGCAGGTGAGGTCGCCTGGGTGAGGCGCTAGTCCCGCCTCCCCAGCTGTATCCCCTGTCTCGATGTCAAGCTCCAGTACACTAACCGTAGTGGCGGTAAAGGTGGGATCCCTCGCTGAGTCCGTGGGAAAAGTCTACTTGGAGGATAAACTGACTTCTTCTTTCCTAGCGTGTACCCCGCGATGGTGCAGGGTCCGCTTGTTTGGTTGCTGTTCGCCACTTCTTCCTGTCAAGGACATCTTCAGGTTTAAGTCCACACATCACCAAGTCCTCCTTGATTCTGTCCAGCCATCTTTTCTTTGGACGTCCACGGGGTCGATTTCCTCCTGGATCGTATTGGAGAGCTGTTCTTGCCACAGAGTTCTCGTCACTTCTAGTGACATGCCCATACCACCGAAGCCGTGCTTCTCTCATTTTATCGGTAATGGCTGCAACTCCCATCTGTTTCCGGATATGTTCATTCCTGACATGATCGAGCCGTGTAACACCCACGGACCAACGTAACATTTTCATCTCCATGCCATGTAGGGCTTGTTCAGGCTAGGTTGAAGCTGGCCAACATTCTGTGCCGTGAAGTGCCACTGATCGTATCATGGACTTTCCCTTTCAATGGGATAGGTACTTTCTTATCGCACAGCACTTCTGTGACTTGGCCACTTCATCCACGCAGTGTTAACTCGTGCTCGAGCATCGAGAAGCGTTTCGCCACCTGTCGAGATATTTAAAGTGTGTAGCTTTAGTGAGATGATGTTCTTCAATACTGATGGTACCGTTGGTCTGTGAACCACATTGGCTAAAAAAAAGTAATAGGTCTATATAATTATATTTGATGAGTGCTTATTACTTGTTATGTACGGATAATAATAATAATAAGTGTTTACACTTACCGTACCATACTTCAGTCAGCTCAGTTTAACTGTAGAATACAGCCACGGTCCCGCACGTTGATGGCGTAATTGTTGTTTCGTCGTGGCATTCGATGTTTAGTAACCTCTGGATTAAAAGTTAGTTAGAGTACAATGCTCAGAATACAGTACAATATTGGGATTAAATATTGCTACGCAAAATCACTCCTTAACAACAAATGGCATTGACGAAAGAGTGGGAGAAATACTGTAAAGATCCTTCATTACCAATACATCAGGACATTTTTCAACCACATCTCAGATTGACATCTAGGAATCCTCCCTGGTTACTAGGTGATGAATTGGTTCAAGAGCAATTTAATGTCTATCAAGCATGGCGCAACAATTGGGTTTCCTCGAATCCAGACCAATATCATCTAATTCTGGATCCAATTCAACGCTCCCCTGGTTTCAACTTATCCAGAAATACTTGGACGTCACTAAATCAACTAAGAACGTGACATGGTAGATGCCAGTATTGGAGGCATAAGTGGAAGATGATCGACAGTCCAGCCTGCGACTGCAGTTAAGTGCCACAGACGGTTTATCACATTGCCATGGAATGCCCAATAAGGAGATTCAGTGGGACGCTACAAGAAATACATGAGGCTACAGATAAGGCAGGGCATTGGTTAAACTCGTTGGACATCCATTTGTGATGTTTGTATCTTCTGCCCTGTCAGAACTGATGTACATTTTGTATATACTAGCAATTAAGTTTTTCACCTTATTTGTAACATAAGTATCCTTTATGCCATAAGAAATATAAATGAAATGTACTCCATAACAACTATTTCTGCTTCTTTTCCTTCTGAGTGGGTCAATATGGGACCAGGACTGTTCAACCATTGGGCTCTGATCCTTGCCCAGTGTTGCCGCATCTTCTCAAGATAAATCGTGTTCTGGTGGAAGCCTGGACAGTGTAAGCGGCTAACGCGCCTGGGCAGGATGCAAGCAATTCGAGTATGAATTCTGACTGTGCTCTAATTTTCAAGTGGTAAAATAAATTTGAAATTAGTACAACGTTATACCTGCTATATCAGTTTTGTATGGTTTAGAATATAACCGGTATTCTTTTATTTCCCTTTACACGTTCGAGTGATATAGCTCAGCTAATACCGTCAAGGAATATAGAGGATTTAGAGGTCAAGCTGACAGCAGTATGTGGTATGAGGCATAAAAAGTGTCCAACGTGAGGATGCATGTCAAGGGTGGATAATGACACCTTCCTCCTCCCGTAAGGAAACGAGCACATAGAACTTACATACGAAAATACTCATCTTGAAAATCAGATAAATATCTAGAGATTTATTTTAAATATGTCACAAATAAATGACGAGTTTGAAATTTCATTTGTTTTCCTTTTCTTTCCAGGTATGTTCTCAATTTGCTGTTGAAGTGTACGGACTGACGACATCCCTGTCTACAAATGTCGTCGACATTATGTGAGTTGTCTATCTGAATTATTAAGCATATATAGTATTTGGGGTTCATTATAAATTCATTATAACTTTAGTTAATTATAATTATTGTATTATCTGTCAATAATAATTCTCCAGTTAAAGTTTTGAACATGTTCAATATTCAGATTTTAGTTTTAATTCGGTTCTGGAGGTTCTGAACGAGAAAATTTCCCCCTTAAAATATATTTATACAGGTGAAGTACTCTTATATCGTCAATCTGCCATAACAGACCCGATATTGTAGTCATCAATAACAATGGAACATAACATGTATTGGCGTCTGTTGACCACAGAGAAGCGTGTGTTTGTTTCCAAGACTTAAGTCACGTTATTTTCCACATCATATTGTGTTGTTTTAGGCATTCAATTTCCCATCCTTCTTTATGGTGCATCATATAAGGTTTAACAAGGGACTTTTTAGTGTGTTACGCTATACATTTTTGTGCCTTTGACATTTATTTATTCATATCGGCTGATGAAGGGGCCAAAACAATTAGGCCTTGAATGATGTCCCACCAATGACCACACAGTGATCTTTATTTAATAAAAAGTATTGATTAGGCAGAACTTTCTACCTATTTTTAGCCTACATTCGATTTTTGCAAAAAATGAAAGTAGAATTATGAGATCACTACAGGGCGAAAAAAGTGTGTCTGTCTGTGTGTGTATGTGTGTGAGTCTCTGTGTGTGTGTGTGTGTGTGTGAGTGTGTGTACTCTGAATGTCTGTCCCCCCCTATCAATTCGAACACGGTGAAACCGAATTGAACGAAATTTGGTACAGAGGTAGAACAAGCAAAGGGCACCTCAGTGTCATGTTTTATATCGCCGCCATCTTTACTGAAACTGAATGGCGGCCACTCAAACGTTCAAAACGTAAAATCAAATAACGACTAACCAAATCATCCGATCTCTACCAAATTTGGTAACAACATACGTTCGTATAGGATGCGTTTTGTGACCAAACGACAAGGTCGTCCGCCATACCATTTCAGGATGGCGGCCGTGCGAATTATGCAAACTTTATAATCCATATCATGGGACCCACCAGTTCCGATTATCGAGCCGAGAATCGTTTTAACTGTTCTAAAGGAAGAGGCACGTTCGAAATTAAAAGTTTATTTTGTAATACTATAGTGCAGACGTGATTTTAAAAAGCTGAGCCGATTCAGTAATAAGACAAGATGGCAGCGGATATCTTGTGCCTGACATATTTCATTAATTTGAGTATTGCATGCAATATAGCGTACTGATACAAAATAAATAAACTTTGTATGAAATGCTTTATATATAAATAATATACTCCAGTGATGAAATCGTTTAGTATAAATCATTATTTGCTAACAAGTTCTATGTAAGTCATTTTATATAGAACGATATTCGTTGACACAATTAGCTCAAATGCCAATGGTTCAAACCCGATCAGAGCTAGGTTTTTGCTTGAAATGTTATATGTTTATTGTTTTGTAATGACTCAGACATTTTAAAATTAAGCGTTATATTGTGCATATTATGGTGTAAAATATATATTTAATTAAAACATAATTCGCCAGCAGATTTACTCGAGACATCTAGCTGCCAAAAAGGTAACTGCACGCCGACCTACTTATTAACTTCCAGATTTTATTGAAAAGTTTCTTCTTCTGGCCGCTAGAATGCACTCGCTCTGTTAGGATTATATTGTTCGATATTTCACCACTAGATATCACGACTAGTCTACGTGGGGCTCCATTGATTACTATACCATTGGCATTCTATGCGCATCGAATTTGAAGAATGACAAGATGATACTACGATACATTTTTACTTTTTATTTTAAAGGGTTTGTAACAGCCTATTTTGCGTATCTTGAAAATGTTATTTGAAGTAAAGAACAAAACGATTTCACATAGTAACTGAATTCAAGCCGTTGGTGTTAGTTCAGGTTATTAATTACTACTTTTATTTCAGGCAAATAGCAATCGAAAATATCCACATAGTTTGTATACACACGTCTCTGTAGGGTCATGGAAAGATTTGTTAATTCAATTAGGGTTGTGAAAGCCATGCACAACCAGACGTGTAAAGACATGCCTCAACTCAAAGTTGGATGTTGCCCACGGCAGGTCGTATATGTAATAATAATAATAATAATAATAATAATGTTATTGGTTTTACATCCCTTTTAACTACTGCTGCTTTTAGAGACACCGGGGTGCCGGAATTTTGGCCCGAAGGGGATCTTTAACGTGCCAGTAAATGTACTGACACGGCTCCCTCGCATTTGTGCACCCTCTAATGCCAGCTGACTGCGCCAGGATACGAACCTGCAACCTAGGGCCCAGCAAGCGAGAACGTTACCGCTGAGCCACGCAGCCAGTCCGGTCGATTATGTCTCCAGATCCATAACATTCTTGATATACTTCTTATCTTTCTTTCTTCAATGATGGTAGCAGTTTTTATCAAGGTTGTGGCGTTTAGTAGAGGTAAATCGTTTCTAAGGTCTTCAACAAAGAATAGTTCTATTATACTCTTTGATAATAACAACGAGTTATAACTATACTCATACATTTAGGAGAAAGTAGGCTATATGTTCGTTCCTAAACATCTTGTTTAGCCTACTTTTCACATTTTGCAAAAAAGAGGAAAAAGTAGACTTATGAGATCAATCCGGGAAAATGTGTGTCAGTCTGCCTGTCCGTCTGTCTGTCTCTCTGGCTGGCTGTGTGTGTGCCCCCCCCCGCTCCCTACATCAACTCCTAAACGGCTGCAGCTATCGAAACCAAATTTGGTAGGAGTAAAGATCTATACCTGAATATCTTACGGCCATATTTTAAATTGACGTCAGTGCTACAAACTGCTGAAAAATCGCAATTGTAATTTGAGCTCTATGTTGGATATCTCCGAAGTTATGCATGCGAACTATTCCAAAATTGGCACACATATAGATAATAGGATTCCAGATTAATTTTCAGAATACCATACATGCCAGTATTGCCAACATGATTCTAAGCCTGCCGATAAGTCAAATTTCTAAATGCATGTAACTTGTATACTATCGATTGGATTTCAACCAGATTTCGTATGTACTAGGTGTACTACAGCAGATATGACTGTGCTTATTCTAATGAGCCACCAGGGCTGCCAACTCTTGATAAATGCTATCTCTATATTTTAACCCTAATATCAGTATATCAAAAAGTATACATGCCAACAGCTCTAAACTTTGCACACGGATAGTACATGACATTCTACCATAGTTTCGAGTAACTTATTTACATCAGTGCTTCCAATACGATTCTAAGTCTGCTGATAGGTCCAGTTTTTAAATGTATATAACTTCTATAGTAACAAATGGATTTCAACCAAATTTTGTATGTGCTTTGTGTACCATAACAGTTACCGACAACAGTGGCTACGCGGGCTAAAGCGCAGCGTTAGGTCATGGGGTCAAGCTCTCTGCTGACTCGGTAGACGCGAGCGTTCGAGCCCCACCGTCGGCCGTACTTGAAATGGTTTTCCATGGTTTCCCATTTTCAACACCAGGCAAATGCTGGGACGGTACCTTCTGACAGGCCACGGCCGCTTCATTTCACATCCTTGCCCAGTTTCATTCATCTTCATTCATTCCATCTCTCATCCCGACGCACAGGTCGCCCACGGGCGTCGACTAGAAAGACCTGCACTCGGCCTCTGAGGAGGCCACAAGAAAAAAAAACATAACAGTTATGACTATGCATATTCGTACGAACAAGCAGGACTACCAACTGTTAATAAATGCTCTCTCTATTTGTTTAATCCTAATATCAATATATCAGAAAGTATGCAAGTCATCATCTCTAAACTTTGCACACGTATAGTACCTGATATCTATATATTTAAAACACTAAGCTGTTTTTTGTACACACGAGATTGTGAAAACGACTTAACCGATTGGCTTCGTAAGACATTCTAACGAAAGCTCTTGGCATGCAGATTTGCAGAGTTTCTTTAAAAGGAAAATATATGTTACGGTATATTTTTAAATGATTAAAGAAATATGTAATATTTGACACTCCCGCGCATGCGCACAATGGCCTTTCTCAACAAGGAAAATGGCGATTCCGGTCGCGTCTAACTGAGATCTTTGTTTATGAGAATTAAAAAGGGTCTCCAATAATGTTCATTATGTTTTTACAATATGCATTGAAATAGAATTATATTAAATAAACCACAAACTGAAGGACTTAAACTGCAGGTTGAGTGTGTATACTGGTTAGATAGCTTAATACTGAAGTGTCCCATAGTTGTCTGGTTGGCCAAGGGGATAAGGTTACTGCCTACGAATATGTATTATGCATGATCGAGAGGGTTCGATTCCCACCTCGGATATGTTTTTTTTATTTTGTTACAAGTGCATCGCGTTTCAATTTGATAGTTATTTGCAAGAAGTATAAAGGAAGGGAACATTATTTATGATGTTCCCACGATATATACAGGAATACAATTATACACAACGGAAAATGTCGAAACACGTAGTCGAGTGTTTAGGGCCTATGTAGTTAAAGTATCTTAATATTGCGTATCATAACAAGACGTTCGGTAGCTCAGGTCGTAAAGGCAAGAAATCTTAATTTATCCATCGCGCAATGGATGCTGTTCGAGTCCCACCTCCGACATGTTTTTTTATTTCTGTATTTTTATTTCTTGGTATTGCTATTCCATTGTCAAAACATATTTAAATCTTAGCATTCCCGTAAACTAAGGAATTCGTATATATTTTAAATTAATATAGAAAATTGCAGAATTCTTTCCCCTCACGCATGCGTACAATCACCTTGCCTCATGACAGTCATGGCGGTTACAAGTGCATCGCGTTTCAATTTGATAGTTATTTATAAGAAATATAGAAGAAGTGAACATTATTTGTGACGTTCCCACGATGTATAGGCTACTGGAATACATTTATACACGACGGAAAATGTTGAAACACGTAAACTGACAGTCGAGTGTGTAGGGCCTATGTCATCAAACTGTCTTGATATTGCGCACTATTACAAGCGGTTCGGTAGCTCAGGTCGTAGAAGCGAGAAATCTTAATTTATGCATCGCGCAATGGAAGCAGTTCGAGTCCCACCTCCGACATGTTTTTTTTATTTCCGTATTTTTATTCCTTGGTATTGCTATTCCATTGTCAAAAATATTTAACTCTTGGCATTCCCCTAAACTAAGGAATTCGTATATTTTTAATTAATATAGAATTCTCGCCCCTCACGCATGCGTACAATCGCGTTTGATAGTTATTTGTCTGTCATGTCTGTTAGGTAGTCAGCCCGAAGGCTGGTTGGATCCTCAAAAAGCACCGCCGTTACGTTATGTGAGTAGATACCCACAAAAACCCAAGGCAGCGCTATATTGAGAAATTCTAGGCAAGAAGAGGAGTGAGGTAGCTTGCCATTGCTTTCCTCACCGAGTCAGAACAGTAGTCCTAACCCTATGAGTAGAACCTTTCACAGCATCCACAGGCACTGACTGTGCCCTGAAGGCCATTACTAAGCACCACCCATACCTCAGTAGCTTCCATATAATCACAGCCATGAGTGAGACTGAGATATCGGTGAAAAGCCACCTTTTACTCTAGCCTGTGCCAACTGACAAATGCAAATGTACTGTATTCATCAAGAGATGGCAAACAGGCCATGATAGTTATTTATTAGAAGTATAAAAGAAGTGAACATTATTTATGACGTTCCCACGATATATACTGGAATACAATTATACACGACGGAAAATGTTGAAATATGTATACTGACAGTTAAGTGTGTAGGGCCTATGTTGTTTAACTAACTTAATATTGAGTGGTATTACCAGTGTTTCGGTAGCTCAGGTCGTAGCGTCAGACATTTAATTTATGCATCGCGCAATGGGAGCTGTTCGAGTCCCACCTCCGTCACCTTTTTTTCCGAATTGTTATTTCTTGGTATTGCTATTCCATTGAGAAAACATATTTTACTCTTAGCATTCCCGTAAACTAAGAAATTCGGCGCGATTGACATTGCCATATATATATTTCAAACCCTAAGGTAACAAAAGCATACACCACTGTTACAGATTAAATAATGAATATGAAAGCCAGATACTTCTTACAGAATTCTTGAATTCCTCGGAATTTTGCTTCCACATATTCATACTCCTAATGTTCGAGCCACAGTTATGCTCCTTAGGAATCTGGACATTTCTCAAAAGCTCCTAATTGGTGCCAGATTAATTGTAAGAATTATGCATGAGAATTGCTTGGATTTGGAAATAATAAGTGCAGATAATATTGGGCAGAGAGTTCTAATCCTTCGACTTTATTTAACACCATCCGATGAAACACTTCCATTTTCGTTTAGAGCACCAATTTGCAATCGCTTGCCATACCTTATCACAATCAATAAAGCTGAAGGGGGAACTCTCGAACGTGTAGGTCACTATTTACCTCATCAAGTTTTCAGTCGTTGCCTCCGTAGCTCGCCTCTGTAGCGTAGTGGTCAGCATGGTTAGCTGCCGCCCCGTCCTGAGTTCAATTTCCGGCTCTGCCACGAACTTTGAAAAGTGGTATGAGGACTGGAACGGGGTATACTCTGCCTCGGGTGGTCCAAATGAGTAGAGGGGTTTCAATTCCCACCTCAGCCATCCTCGAAGTAGTTTTCCGTGGTTTCCCATTTTGTCTTCGGGAAAATGTCGGGATGGTACCTACCGTAAGGCCACGGCCGCCTCCTTCCCACTTCCTTGCCTAACCCTCCCGCTCTTACCATCCCTTCATCAGGTCCCTGATCGTTTTGCAAGTGAGGCCGCCTGGGCGTAGTGCTGGTCACACACCCGAGTTGTATCCCCGACTCAGAGTCACAAGCTCCAGGACACTGCCTTTAGAGGCGGTAGAGGTGGGACCCCTCGCTTAATCCGTTGGAAAAGACAACCCTGGAGGAGAAAAAGGTTAACGCAAACGTAACGTAACGCAAGTTTTCAGTAATGGCCAGTTATATGTTGCAAAGTCGATCTTTCTCTGTAATCATAAAGAGAATGCATATAAGAAAGTCCTACAGTAAATATTTTCCCAATGACCGTTATGTTTTGCACATCATCGCATTTCTTCGTTATATTCCAAAATTATAAGCGACGGTTTGCGGCCAGTTGTATTAGACCCCTCAGAGTTCTTGAATTCCTTGGAATTATAAGATTTGCCTCCACATACTCTAAACGCTTGACCCATAGTTATGCTGCTTAGAAATCTGAAGGTTTCCCAAGGGCTCCTAAATGCAACCATATTGCTTGGATTTGGAAATAATAAGTGCAGTAAAAATTAGGCCAAGAGGTCTAATCCTTCGACTTGATTTAATACCATCCGATATAACACTATAATAATTATTTTAAGAGGCAATATTTTCCAATTCGTTTGGCATACTCTATCAAAATCAATTAAGCTCAAGGGGAAACTCTGGAACGTACAGGTCTCAATTTGTCTCATCAATTTTTCAGTCATTGCCAGCAGTATTTTGCAATGTTAAGAGTGCAATCTTTTGACGCCCTTATAGTTTCAATAGAGCCAAAAAATAATCGTACAAAGAATGTACATTAGGCCTATATAAGGAGATTCTTCAGTAAATATTTTCCCTTTGACCGTCATGTTTTGACGGGTTTCAACTAGTTCTAGATTAATTCGGGTTAACTAATATACCTCAGTGCTGCCAACATGGTTCTAAGATTTCTGATAGTTTCAATTTTTAATTGCATGTAACTTCTATACTAACAAATGGATTTTATCCAAAATTGGCTCTATACATCGTAATACTTCAGATTAATTCTGAGCATCACATACATGACATTGTGCCCAACATGATTTTACGCGCACTGATAAATCCAATATCAAACAGCATGTAACATCCATACTATCCATTAGACTTCTGCCAAATTTTGTATGTGCATTCTATACCTTAAGAGATGGAACTAAGTGTATATTCAGAGTCACCAGGGCTGCCAACTATAGTAAGTTACTCTATTACTCTATTACTTGATTTCGTCATTATTCTAGATAAGTCTATATAGATTGGCATCAATCTGAAATTTTAAGGAAAGTAGGCTCTTTAGTTAGTCACGGAACTACTTGTTACTCAATTAGTTTATCAATACGGAACCAGAATGAACCTTTTAAGTTCTAAGAACAAGTTGTATACTGGTGGTCAGTAAAATGATTTTGAATAAAAAATCACTACTGTTTTAAAATTATTTATTTCAGTATTATAATTTTCCTACCTCCGTATCTTATCATTATTACTGATATATGCATGTGTAATTATTTTCATTTTGTTTTTGTTTGCATATCCCAGTAATTGGAAATATTTTATGTTCACCGATTGAAAAGCTGCAATATCAACTGCCAGTAAGGCAACACTGAAAACTGGCTAAAACTGTCTACAAATATAAATCATCATTTTTAGCCTATTTTCAATTTTGAAAAAATAGGCTTATGAGATCACCTTTTGTCCGTGTGTGTGTGCGTGTGTGTGTGTGTGTGTGTGTGATTCGTGTGTGTGTCCCCCCCTAATAAAATCTAAACGGCTGGAGCGATTTAAATGAAACTCGGTATGTTCATAGCACTATTCCCGGCGACCTCGACCGTACCCTTCAAATTTTGTTACGTCTCACCAATGCAAAATGGCGGCTGTGCGAAATATTTCACTAGCATTCAATATCTCCGAAACTATTACCGATATCGCCCTGAAATTGTGTAAGGTGATAAAGGGTACTACTAAAAGTTCACCTATGAGACTTTCAAAAACCTGGTGACTACAAAACCAACATGGCGGTCAAGCGAAGTTGAGACTTTTAAATAGACTTTTCTCGCGATTTAACTATCCACACGTAATGAAACTTGGTACAGCAAATGTTTATACACATTGTAATGCACTGGAGTCTAATTTAGTTCAATTGTCTACATAACTTCAAAATGGCGGCTGTGCGAAATATTTCACTGACATTCTATATCCCCGAAACTATTACAGATATCACCCTGCAATTTAGTACGGTGATAAAGGGTACTGATACAAGTTTACCTATGTATATTTCATAAACTTGTAAAGTAGAAAACGAACATGGCGACCAAGCGAAGTTGAGACTTTTAAATAGACTTTTCTCACGATTTAACCATCCAAACGTAATGAAACTAGGTACAGCAAGTGCTTATACACATAGTAATGCACTGAAGTATAATTTAGTTCAATTGTTTACATAACCTCAAAATGGCGGCTGTGCGAAATATTTCACTGACATTCTATATCTCCGAAACTATTACAGATATTACCCTGCAATTTTGTACGGTGATAAAGGGTACTGGTGCAAGTTTATCCATGTATACTTCATAAACTTGTAAAGTAAAAAAAGAACATGGCGACCAAGCGAATTTGAAATATTTTAATAGACTTTTCTCGTGATTTAACTCTCTGATCGCAGTGAAATGTGGTACAGTAAATGATTTTGCAGATTGTAATGCACTGCCATCTAATTTAAATCAATTGTTTACATAACCTCAATATGGCGGCTGTGCGAAATTTTTAAATTAAGTTTTTTAATTTCTTGTGTCGTAATCATGCGATCGAAGTGAAAGTTTGAATAATGAACCTAGGAAATAATTGTACTTGAATGGTACATAATTCTATGGCCTATACATATAACAATCCTAAATGGCGAGCTTCCGAAATATTTAGACGGTTCTCAATATCTATGAATCTTTTACAGCAACCAAACTGATTTTTTTAATGTTCATAGAGACTATGCACATATGTTCACCTATAGGACTTTCATTAACCTGGTGAGCACAAATCCAACATGGCGGCGACGCGAAGTGTAAATATTTAAATGGACGATTCTCGCGAATTAACTATCCGAGTGCTGTGAAACGTTGCACGTTAAATGCTTATACAAATGTTGATCTACTGGCATCTAATTTATTTCAATTGTTTGCATAATCACAAGATGGCTGCTGTGCGTAATTTTAAAATCTCGTTTTTACTTCTTGTGTTCTAATCATGCGATTGAAGTTTGAATACCACACGTACACAATAATCTTAATGTAATAGTACAAAAATAAAAATCCAACCTGGCGACAATCTGAAATATTTAGACGGTTCTCAATATCTACGAATCTGTTACAGCAATTAAACTGAAATTTTGTATGTTGTTAGAAGAAATTAACATGAGCAGGATATATGAAAATAGGCTGTATAGTTCTTTACGGAACTACTTGTTAAAAATTAGTGAAATACTTGTTTCTAATCATCAAAATGTGAACTAATAACATTCAAAATTAAAAGTAATGTATTTTTGTTTAAAATGATAATTTCTGGAATATTGATTAGACTATTCAATCTGAAATTAACCAGTATCTGAATATTGAGTGTGTAGTGTAAATTGTATATTAAGTTCTCAAAATCTCACAAATGCCAAGTTTTACAATTGCTGCGCAATCTTTCCCTTCCTTTTATGAGCGCAAATCTAAAGAAACGTGAGTGTGAAACTATGTCCCTGTCCTCTTTCTCACTGGTGGCCGTGCCGCATATGTTTGACACCTTTTGTTTCCACCCGCCCGCCATGCCTTTGTTTATTCTTCAACACCCGGCACAATGTATCTTTTCCTCCTGAAGCAAGACAGTTGAATAATTTATAGGCCTCTACCTACGTCTCACCCTGCCTCGGACTTCTCTGAAATATGCAACTGGAAACAAAAATAGTGAGCTGACTGGTTGTCCGCGCCCGCTACTACCGGCCTTGCATACTGTGAGCTTTGAGAACATAGCCGAGGAAACTCATCCACATCCTCTGGTATTCATAACAACATACTCCTCCAATGAAGAACACTCCAGCGTAGCCGAGACTCGGAGATTGGAATCCAGGCGCTAACAGTTTTAACATGGATATGTTTCTGGACTGAGGGTCTGCCAACATTTAAGCCTTACACCCATTGTATGAATCAGATTTTCTTTTATAAAGTTTTGTTTTACTAAGTCTTGAAGATCAAATCAGGTAGGTGACGTCCCCCATTCTCCATACACTGAGTAAACCGCTTTCTGTCGTTCGTCATGACTCTTGCCAGCATATCAGGCGTTATGTTAGCAATTTCTTCCCGGATGTTGGTCTTCAAATTTTGTAGCGCATGTAGACAGTTCACATAAACACGGGATTTAAAAAAAACATAGAAAATATCACAAGGGGACAAATCAGGAGAGTGGGCCGGCCACTCCAAATCGCCCCTAAGTGTGATGAGGCCGAGGGACTCCAGTTCTTCGTCATGTCACTCTTCCAGTTTGTCTGAACGTAGTGACCCACGTAACAATTGATTTCCGGTCCACGACAGGGACCGACGGGGCTAAATTAAAGCGCCTCTGAAATGCGCGCTGGGTTGCGATGACGGAACATCTGCCTCGTCCATGTTACAACGCATGATGGCGACTGAACTGTGTCGGGACAAAACTTTATTGTACCACCTCACAAACGAGACCACTAGCGCTCCGCTACGACATCAACCGACATAATGGCGTGCATTTTAAAAAAGGAAGTTATGCTACCGGACCCTGTAAATATGGTTCAGATTTTTAGGACCTAAAGCAACCAGAAATATGCAGGCAAATATGCCCTAAAATACTGAAATATGATCCAGAAAAGGTACAATATGACCTAATATATTTACATGCTTTCTAAAAAAGGGCGTTAATAATGTAGTGAAATGTTATTTTTATTATTAATTCTACATTCAGACCTAAAAATAATAATATGTTAAAATCTACGCTGATTTCATGAGTAGGCCTACGATAAAAATGTTTTCCTCACATTTATATCGCAGAATGTTTCTAGAGACTCGTCATATTCATCACCCTTTCTCGCTTTAAAAATTGCGACACAAATCACATTTCCTGTAAATGAGAAAGAAAATGTCCTAAGTTAAAAATACTGCCAAGTTTAGTTACAGTTAAATATTTTCTGATAGTCTGCAACAATTGGCAAGTTTTCAAAATTTTATCACCGCTGACGCACAGAAACTTTTCAGCGGCCAGCGGATACCACCACCTACCCCTTAAAATATTACCAAAATATGACCTTAATGAAATATGACAATAACTATGAAAATTATCTAATTATGCTCTGTAAAATCGACCTAAAGAGAATCAGGAACATTGAATTCCTGTTTAATTACAGTTGTTAATGAAAACGTAGTCAAGGAAAAAAATATGACATTTCTTAAACATCCGAACCTTAGTGAGAAATTATACATGGTGGTCGGAAACAACGTGAACTGGGGATATTAGCGTCACAGGATTGGTCATACTGATAAATACTCTGGTCAATAAAAGTTCTGCATATTGCATGATGTCGTATTTTCATTGCAGTATGACGACATTTCGTTTCTGCACATTGGCTCATGTGTTAACTATAAGATAACTCGTTGGTATGTTTGTACCGTACACTGTTATCGGACAAGGAGTTTGTGCATACAACCTGCACAAAGGGGAGCGGCCAAACCTCTGCTGTGGTTGTGGTAGGCCTACATCGAACCAGACCATCAAGCACATTGTGGAAGATTGCAAAATAAGAGCGTACTTTGGTGACACTAACTACTTTATCACTGCTACACCATCGAGCCTGGACTGGAGAAATAGACAGGACATAAGGTCGTAATAAGGTTGATAACTGTGCTAGTATTTACTTATTATTATTATTATTATTATTATTATTATTATTATTATTATTATTATTATTATCATCATTACTATTATTATTATTATTATTATTATTAGTCTATTATTATTATTATTATTATTATTATTATTATTGTGTTGAATGTGTAATGATATACGCTACATAAATAAACATCACAGAAGTGACAAAGAGGAAATCTGACATTCTACGGATTGGAGCGTGGAATGTTAGAAGTCTGCTAGGAAGTGGAAGGTTAGAAAACTTAGAAAGGGAAATGGATAGGTTGAGGTTGGATTTGGTTGGGATTAGTGAAATGCGCTGGCAGGAAGAACAGGACTTTTGGTCAGGAGACTATAGGGTCATTAGCACTAAATCAAACAATGGCCAAGCAGGGGTTGGCCTCATATTGAGTAGGAAACTTGGACAGCGGTTGGAATATTATGAGCAATATAGTGACCGGATTATTGTAGCAAAAATCAATACTAAACCTACCTGCACTACAGTGGTACAAGTCTATATGCCTACCAGTCAAGCTGATGATGAGGATGTTTAAAATGTCTACGAAGAAATAGACGAAATTCTGAGGTATATCAAGGGTGATGAAAATGTTATAGTTATGGGAGATTGGAATGCTGTGGTAGGAAAAGGGAGAGAAGGGAAGATAGTAGGAGATTTCGGATTAGGTGAAAGGAATGAT
Source organism: Meconema thalassinum (assembly GCA_946902985.2). NCBI lineage: Eukaryota > Metazoa > Arthropoda > Insecta > Orthoptera > Tettigoniidae > Meconema > Meconema thalassinum. The sequence continues at coordinate 451,912,056 of OX336393.1, read as the reverse complement.
CGAGGAAGCAGGCTGGTAGAATTCTGCACCGAGCATGAATTGGTCATAGCTAACACCTAATTCAATAACCACAATAGAAGAATATACACAAGGATGACGCCAGGAGATACAGGGCGTTACCAAATCGAATCATTATGGTCAAGCAGAGGTTTCGAAACCAGATTTTGGATTGTAAAACATATCCTGGTGCTGACATAAACTCTGACCACAATCTGGTTGTAATGAAATGCAGATTAAAGTTGAAGAAACTGAAGAAAAGTAAAAAGCCAAAAAGGTGGGCAATAGACAGACTGAAATAGAAGGATGTAAACGAAAGATTCAAGATGAGTATAAAGGAAGAACTAATGAAAAACCCTAAACAAACTTCAATTGCAGACGAATGGGCATTTTGAAGAATGAAATAACAAAATCCGCAGAAGAAAATATTGGTAGAAAAGAAAGAATAGGTAGAAAACCGTGGATCACTCAGGGTATACTAGAATTGATGGATGAAAGGCGGAAACACAAGAATGTAAGAGATGAAAAGGGGGAAGCAGAATACAGACGTCTGAGAAATGAGGTTAACAAGAAGTGCAAGGAAGCGAAAGAAGAATGGTTGAAAGAGAAATGTGCAGGTATAGAAAATTGTCTCAAATTAGGAAAAGTAGACACAGCTTATCGAAGGATTAAGAATACTTTTGGGGAAAAGAAGACTAAGTGCTGTAATATTAAGGACACAAATGGAAAGCCTCTAACAGATAGGGAAGAAAAGATTGAGAGATGGAAAGCTTATATAGTGAGTTTGTATAAGGGAAAGGAGATTGAGAATCATGTAATGGAAAGGGAGGAGGAAATTGATGAGGATGCGAAAGGAGATTTAATATTGAGATCATAATTTGATAGAGCTTTGGAAGACTTAAGCAGGAACAAAGCACCAGGCATAGATGATATACCGATTGAGTTGCTACGCTGCATAGGAGATGAAGGTCTGATCAGGTTATTTCACTTGGTGTGTAGGATTTATGAGACAGGTGAGGTACCCCCTGATTTCAAGAAGAATGTAATCATCCCTATACCAAAGAAAGTGGGAGCTGACAGATGTGAAGATTACCGTACAATCAGCTTGATTACTCATGCTTCAAAGATCCTGTCTAGAATAATTTACAAGAGGATTGAAAGCCAGATAGAAACTGAGTTGGGTGAAGACCAGTTCGGTTTCAGGAGAAATGTAGGAACAAGGGAAGCTGTACTAAGTCTTAGGCTGATTTTGGAAGGTAGAATAAGGAAAGATAAGAGAACGTTCATGGCTTTTGTAGACTTAGAAAAGGCTTTTGATAACGTTGATTGGACTAAATTGTTTGACATTTTGAAATCTATTGGAATAAAGTACAGGGATAGGAGGGTGATATACAATCTGTACAGAAACCAGGCAGCAGTCATTCGAGTTGAAGGACATGAGAGAGAAGCTGGTATTCAGAAAGGTGTAAGGCAAGGCTGCAACTTATCACCCATACTTTTCAATCTTTACATTGAACAAGCAATGAAGGAAATTAGAGAAAAATTTAAAGTGGGAGTGAAGATTCAAGGAGAAATAATTTCAACTCTGAGATTTGCTGATGACATCGTCATCTTGGCCGACAAGCCTGAGGATTTGAATGAGTTTTTGAATGGTATGGACTCCGTCTTACGGAAAGAATTCATGATGAAAATTAATAAATATAAAACAAAAATACTGGAATGCAGCCGAAATAAATCAGAAACCTCTATGGAGATCAAATTGGCAGGTGAAAAGCTGAAGGAAGTAGATGACTTCTGTTACTTAGGAAGCAGAATAACCAGTGATGGACGAAGCAAAGAGGATATAAAAAGTAGGTTGGCTCAGGCAAAGAAAGCATTTCTACAAAAAAGGAGTCTGCTGACATCGAATATAGATTTAGGTATTAGGAAGTCATTTTTGAAAGCCTTTGTCTGGAGCGTGGCGCTCTATGGAAGTGAAACTTGGACTATTGGTGCAGCAGAAAAGAGGAGAATTGAAGCATTTGAAATGTGGTGTTACAGGAGAATGATGAAGATCAGATGGGTAGATAAGGTTACAAACGAAGAGGTATTAAGACGAGTGGAAGAGGAGAGATGTTTCTGGCGACTGCTAATGAAGAGAAGAGATAGGTTGGTAGGACACATACTAAGACACCCAGGAATAGCAAGCTTAGTTATGGAAGGAAGGGTCGAGGACAAGAACTGTAGGGGTAGACCATGGTTAGAATATGTTAAACAGATAGCCTCGGATGTAGGGTGTCGGAGCTATGTAGAGATGAAACGATTAGCTCAGGACTGGGAGGCATGGAGAGCTGCATCAAACCAGTCGAAAGACTGAAGACTCAAACAACAACAACTACAACAACATAAATAAATGAAAACTGTTATCAGATAAAGCACGTGTATTATATTTGGTCCACAAATACATAAGCTTGCAATATGCAAAATCTTTTTAAATCAGTGCAATTACTGCTGTCATTGTTAACAGACATTTTTACAGAAAATCGATTTTCTACCGTTGAAAACCAATCACTTGTATAACCATATTCGAAAACGATTTTCGGTAAATCAGATTATTCGATAATACCGTAATCTATTTCTGGTAATGTCGTTTTGCGGTAAAATTGATTGTTGTCGAAATCTATTTTCGATAGAATTATGTTAAAGTACAGTAAACTTTATGTTTAGTTCAGAGTGATTCGGGCTTTCAAGGTCAAAAGCTTAAATCTTCACAATATTGTCAAATAAACAATACGGGAGGGAGTTGATCGTGTTTACAAACATGGTGAAGTGACAGCAGACGCCAACGCTGAGAGCAACGCTCGATCCGACTTTCTAGGAACGCCGTTCAACACGTCACACGCTCGCATGAGATTGAGAACTCCTATTTAAGGCGGATGTACGATCGAGGCAATGCAGCACAAACCACAATTTGCAATGCGTAGACGCGCTGCGTAGTGGTTCGAAACTGATCAACCTAATTTGTTACCCGTGGAGCGCGAGTTTTACACAGCTGTCCTAATTCAATCAATCAATCAATCAACAACAACAACAACAACCAGTTTACCGAGACCCGTTACAGCCGGTGATTTCCTTGAGTCTTGTAGCCTATGCATATGTAAATCCATTTTACACTGACCAAGAATAGCACTCTGCTGAGTATTCTCGAAGAGTATCTGTCAAGACAGCAGAAGTCATCCATCATCCGATCGTTGTTTCATGCTTCAACTTTTCAGAACTGTTACCTTAATATGTTTACCTCGTTTGACATTTTTTGACTAATGGAAGAGATGAGGCACTGTTCCTTCGTAACGTGTTTCCAATATACAGCCACGCGTGCTAAGACACGAACCAGACCAACGGCGTCGCGTCGTTTGGCTAAACTTAGCAGCTCCCTGTCTAGATGTCCCACATTTGATTCTCGCTCTGCCTTAAAAATCTGAAGGCCTTGTATTAGGTTTGGAAGGGGGTGTAGACAGCCTCAAGAAGACAACAGAGAAGGGACGCTTTCATCTCAGCCATCCTAGAGTTTATTTGCGTGTCTGCTACAGAGTTATTAAGTTATTAATATTATTATTATTATTATTATTATTAGTATCGAACATTTCCTTTTAAGAGAGCGTGTGAACTTGAACCATTTTCATGACAACCCAGTCTTATGGCGGCGTTCTTCCCAAATCCTCTTCATTCGTGCACTATGTTCCTTCTTCCGTTCACTTTTTTCTTGCCATCTTTGGTAGCAGTTCTTTATCAAATTTATGTTTCAGTATGTTTTTCATAAAATTAACCCGATCATTCATGTCGTGCATCGTGATGTTTAGCTACTTGAGATTTTCTTCAGTTTCGTGTATCCATTTGGACTTGCTTTTGCTGTTGAGGGAGATGTTAAACATTTGTTTTGTAATTCTGTGCTGGTCTATTCTGTACAGGGTGTTTCGAGAAAAGTGTCCGATATTGCAACAGGGGACGGGATTGGTCAAAACGGAAAGAAATGTTCCCATAAACATGCAGTGTGTACGGAAACAAATACCTGATGAGATATGATCCATTTCACCCGCGTGGAGGAGGCGTTATTTTCGGTGGTGCAGGCGTCCTTCCGTTGAAGGTCTTTGCATGAGTCGGATGTTCAGTCATAGTATGCGGTTGTGCTGGCAGTGCAGTGAGCTACCCACACGAGACTGTTGGACCCGTGCTGTGTGGATGACGTAAGCAGTGCGATGGAGTATTCCTCGAGGGAAATGGCAAACATGGTTTTTTGCTATGAATTAGAAAATGGTAGTAGCATAGCCTCCCCGTTCTCTGGACCTTAATCCATTAGATTTCTGGCTATGGGGACATGTAAAGACATTGGCCTATGCCACATCCATCGGCAATGTGCTGATGTTACAAGGGCGTGTGACCACATCCGCGAACAGTTGGGGATTCCTTGCGAAGAAGGGCCAAAGCATGTGGTAACCATGTGGAGCATCTCTTGTAACGTGCAGATGGTATTCGTGGACAGGCCGGCTTAACTCATCACAGCTCCTGGTTGGTGGTGTGGATGGATGTTTGACCAACGCGTGTTCTGTTAAACGTGTGTGACAGTCTAGTGTTCATTAGAAGTAGCTGGTAGGATGATGTCCATTGTCTGTAGTGTAGGCTACATACACAACACAAGTAAAATGGCTCATACAGTATCTCAGGGGGCGTGGTGGCGCAGCGGTCAAGCTGTTGGCCTCTTACCAAGGTGGACCGGGTTCGATTCCCGGTCAATGCATGTGATTTTTTCAAAGTGAAATCCTGTGGTTCGGATTCCACGTAAAAATGAGGTCCCGTGGCTCATGATCGCATGATTAACGGCCACGTTAAACTGAAAGCTTCCTTCCTTCATACAGTATCTCAACAGGTATTTGTTTCCGGACACACTGTATGTTTATAGGAACATCTCTTCTTGTTTTGACCAATCCCAACCCCTGCTGCAATATCAGACACTTTTTTCGAAACACCCTGTATATGTGACCAACGAATTTAACTCGTCTCTTTCGGAAAGTGTCGGTGATAGTCTTTTAATCCATTCACTGGCCCAAAAACATTTCCGAGGATTTTACGTTCTTGTTTTTCTATTTCTTTAATTTTTGAGTGACCACGAATTAGTGTTGTTTCTGCGTCATAACGTGCTTCATGAAGAACTAATGTTTTGTAGTGTCTTAGTTTTGCAGTAACTGACATCGATATTTTGTTGTAATGATTCCAGGTAAGTCTGTACGTTCTCTTTAATTTCCTCACGCATTCTTGATTTGCTATTATGTTGAGGCCTGTGGTTTGGATGATTTCTCTCAAGTATTTAAAATGGGAAACTCTTGATATAGAGCCAGATCGCGGCTTCATGGGTAGATTCTCGGACGGGGATCGTTCTATTTACTGAGTTATTTTCATAAGATATCAGGAGACCGGTCTTGATAATAATAATAATAATAATTATTGTTATTATTTGTTTATTTCCCCAAATTACAGTTAGTAGCATGACTCACATCGGTACATTAAATACAAGAAGCAGAGTGTAGTTACCCATTGGCGTGCCTATATAAGCCTAACATATACATTTTCAATCTATAGGCCTACTATGAAAGATTGACGGTAAAAGTTTGCCTAGGAATGTCACCTTCCGTGTCTCCCTAACCCAAGAAGGTCAAAGCGAATCCTAACAAGATTAGTACTCCATGTTAATATTTTAGGAATCTCTGAACTCTGCCCTTCAAATTGATGTGTAATACATTAAGTTATAGTTTAACCAAAAGTGTCATAATTTTCATTTAATCTTGGCGCTAACAATAAGATAATTATCATGTGGTGAAAGTTTTAACAGCCGTTTTCTCAGTTCGCTTTCTTTATAATGTTTGTTCCTATTGATCACAGAGCTGTGAAATTTACAACATAAATGTGCCTCATAGGGGTTAACATTTTAATGGAGAAGTTTCCTTGTTTAAAGTAAAACTGTTTGGGTTTTGGATGTTCTGTTAACCCTTTATAGGGCACAACTATTATTAATATATTTTATTTGTATTTATTTAATTATTTTATCTTAATTTTAATTAGTTTTTTATTTTCTGTTATCTTTTTAATTTATACGTTTATATATTAATAATTTTATTTTTGTTTAATTTTTATGGTTAATTTTTTTATAATTCTAATTTTACAAGCATATTTATTTTTAATTGTAAAAGCTTAATTAATTTTAATTGTAATTTTATAAGATTATTAATTTTTTATTCATATTTATTTTCAATTTTAATTTTTTCATCATATTTAATTTTTACGTTTTAATTGTTTTTGTTAAAAGAAAATCATCAAGCATCTTAGGTCAAGAAGATAGAAGCATATCATTTGGTTTCCTGAATTGTTAACAGTTCCAAAATAAAATTCGTTGATATACTGTATGGCTGAAAGAGTCAAGATCTTTGGCATAGCAGGTGGTTAATATACAGATCACTAACCTATTGAGGGTTAAGCAAAAGTAATTATATTTTTGAGAGTTCAAAAAACTGACTCCCCTACGCTCAAGTAAAGTTTGATAAAAAATGTGACATAAATTTCATTATCATACCTTGATTAGATTCTGAGGATAAGGAACATAAATTAAACAAATAAAACATTGGTGAGATGGGCGATTCCGTATCCCCTTAAAAGATCATCTCGAAAGAGATCTCATAAGATGTGAAAACGTCTTGCAAAGCTGCGATTACTTCACAGAATTGTTGGCTTAGTTAGACTGAAGAGTCGCCGCTAAAAATAGCAATGAACAGGAGTCTTGGCAACCACCAGAAAATCAGGTAAAGAATGAAAGGCAATGTTAGAGTAGAGAGAACGACATTAGCATTACCAGTATTACCCGACGAGATGGGGAGAAACATTCAATTTAAATTCCTTTTACGAAACCAGGAAGGGAAGACTAGACTGGGATGGAAATAAGGTAGAAAATCAATAGAGTTTATATTCCTGGCTGTTGACGTATAATTGATTTATAATGCCTCTATCAATATGCAGTGTGAACTAATACTCCAGCCCACAGCGCTAACGTGAGATTTAAGGTTGAAAATGGAGGAGAACATTTCAACTCGTGCCTTCATAATTTTTTTTAGAGTGCCATATTTTCTCCAGGGACGTCGGCGACCTGAATTAGAGCCCTTGGCTTCATCAGGGGATCACCAACCAGGCGTCCCGAGCCGGAGTTTGCGTGTGGTAAGGTGGTCAGTTCCTTTCTCCTGCCATAGCATCCTGCAGGTTACCATTTCACATCACGAGGCTGGAAGACCCCGTACCAGACCATACCAAGACTTTTAAATTCTTGGCAGAGCCGGGGTCGAACCCAGTACCTCAGGGCTGGCAGCCAACAATGCTAGCCACTGCACCATGAGGTGGTCTGTGCCTTTATTGGGAAAGCTTTTTACTAAGATGATAAGGCATAACTCAACATGGTCGGTCTCATGGTGTAGATATGTGGTTCCCAACTTGTAAGGACTTGACGGTCCAATTGGGAATATCGGGTATGATTGTGGGCCGCACTTTATTAATAGGCAAATTTTCAAAAACATAAGGCTGGATGCCCTTTCTGACACTATATAATTTTTCAACTGAAAATCCTACCCCAGCAAATACCGGGATTCGATCTTATTGCTTTAAAACTATTCTACAATCCCATAAAGGAGTGAAATTAAAGATACAGTACCAAGATACCAAGAATAATTTAGTTTCAATGAAGAACACTCAACAATGTAAGTTTATTTGAATTTATATAAAAAGGGCACACAGAACCAAACAAGTAGTTCCGTGACGAACTAAAGAGCCTACTTTTCTTAAAATTCTTAAAATCTATATAGAGCTATCTAGAATAATGACGAAATCAAGTTGGTAATACTAACATTTCTAAGTACTGTAGTTTGAAATGCACCTGAAGTAGTGTAGCTAAATAGAGTACTACAATTGGCAGCCCTGGTGACTCTGAATATATTCTTAGTTCCATCTTTAAGGTATAGAATGCACATACAACATTTGGTTGAAGTCTAATGGATAGAATGTACGTTACATGCTGTTAGATATTGGATCTATCACTGCGCGTAAATTCATGTTGGCAACAATGTCAGGTGTGTGTTGTTCAGACAGATGGGAAGTTCGATTTAGGCAGTGGTGTGGGAATTCGTCTTCACACGGTCAACCATGTCCAGGGTGTATCGTGAATGGTTGAATGTGGGTGTCACTGGCCGTTCAGCCACCCTCGATGACCGTGACCGGCGACAACTGAGATGGATTGTCAATAGTGACAGAAGGGCAACGGTGCAACAAATCACTGCTCAATTCAACTCAGGCATGCTAAACACGCCTCCCAGTGGGCAATTCGTAGGAACATGGGATCCATGGGGTATGGGAGCCGGCGCCGCACACGGGTGCCAATGTTAAGCCTATGTCATTGGACACAAGGGCGCGCATTTGTCGCCAATCACCATAAATTGACACTGGAACAATGGTGTAACGTGATATGGTCGGACGAATCACGATTTCATTTGCACCATGCCGATAGGAGGCACAGTGTGTGGCGCAGACCACATGAATCGAAGGATCCCGCCTGCCTCGAAGGTGTAGTCCAGGGAAGTGGTGTCTTTTATGGTCTGGGGTGCATGTTCCTGGTATGGAATGGGCCACCTAATTGTTCTTGAAGAGACTTTGAATGTTCTGCGATATGTTGTGCTGCCAGAAGCCCCACATGCTATCAGGTGACTGCCCCATGACATTTGCTAACAAGGGGAGGAAACGATGCATGGGTCACCGATTCGAACCATCTTTGGTACACGTGTAGGGCATAACCAGACGTATACCAGGAGCAAGTAGAAAGGTCTGCTCCTCAGCCGTTTCCGAGAAATTAATTATTAGCAATTGCAGTGCGGCGTCCATGTGCGTTGTACGCTAGCAGGAATCCAACGAGTGCGTGGTGCAGCGGTAAGAGTCCTGCTTCGTAAGCGCGGGATCGCTGGATCGAATCCCACCGGTGAGCCGTTGCAGTGTGTTGTATTTTCTTTTCTTTTCTTTTTTTGTAACCATTGGCAGTTTCCACCAATACGCAAAGCATGAGTCACTGCTTGTGGGGTACGGGGTGTTCTGATGGTTCACAGACGTGCTATGAACGGAACAGACTGGGCCTTCAATTTATAAATGTATACCGGTTGCCTACCTATAATAGAATACAGCTGACCATGTATAATACCAATGTATTTTCAATGCCGATACTGTGCATTATAAAATGTCACAAGCGTTAATCCCCATACGATGACTTCAGAATCCTTTTTCCCGTTCACATAACGCGTTATTACAATCGACTGCAAAATAAACATTACAACAACAACAAAAAAAAACAAGCTTACAGGTTCGCTCCTGGCCGTGGTAAGTGATTTTTTTTTAAGGCAGCAAAAATTACGACTCGCATGTCATACGATGTTGGCATGTCAAAGAACCCATTCGAATTCAGTAGGCCGTGTTCATAATGGCAAAATTAATCTCGGGAGTTTCCGCCAACACGAAGTTCCTCATTTCTCTACTAGAAAACGCTCTAGTGTTCAAGGACCTTAGATATCTAACCTCCTTGAATTTCATAGTGCTTCAAGGAACAACGAAATTCGACATGCAAACTACCCTCTGGGTGTCAAATAACAAGTTTGCACACGGCAACCGAGGCCATACGATATTTAAAAAAAATTACAGTCAGTCTGAAAGACTAGACAGTATATCATTTCAAATGACGCATGCTACAAATTCTACACATGTTAGAAAGGCTCAGGAGGGCTCTTTCAACAGACTCCATTACCCATTAACTTAGGCTTCCCGCGCGGGCATCTCTTTAAGGGTCACCCTGTATTTGAGTCTGACATCTTGTGCACCTCCTTAGGAGTTTCCCTGTATTCTTCTCTGCCATCTTGTACACCTCTTTAAGAGTCACCTTGTATTCTTATATCGCATCTTGTATATCTGTTTAGGAGTCACCCTGTATTGTTACCTGGCATCTTATACTGTATTTTGCTCTGGCATCCTGCACACCTCTTTAGGAGGCACCCTGTATTCAAATATGGCATCTTGTATATCTCTTTAGAAGTCACCCTGTGTTATTGTGTTCGCTTCGCTCAAAGCCCCAGGTCGCTCGATGCCCCAGGACTCTTTCAACAGACTCCAATAACCATTAGCTTCCGCTTCCCGCATGGCTGCATGACGTCACACACTCGCTTCCCGCGGGGCCGCATGACGTCACTTCCCGCGCGGCTGTATGACGTCACTTCCGTCTCCGTCTCCGTCTCCGTAACGCATAACGTTGGACCCAAGCATAACGACGAAGTCGACAAGATCATTTGAAATGATATAAAATATGTGTACATAATATATCCAATGTAACTATGTACATAATATATGTTTAATCCAGATTGCGTAATATAGAATTGCTGTGCTAGCAATGATCGCAGTCTCTAGGGTCAATGTTTAGCAACATCAGTCACACAGTTTAGGAATAAGGGTTAACTAGTTGAAACCCGTCAAAACATGACAGTCAATAGAAAAATATTTACTGAAGAATTTTCTTATATAGGCCTACTGTACATTTTTTGTACGATTATTTTTTGACTCTATTGAAACTATAAGGGCGTCAAATGATTGCACTCTCAACACTGAAAAATACTGCTGGCCATGACTGAAAAATTGTTGGGGCAAATTGAGGCCTATACGTTCCAGAGTTTCCCCTTGAGCTTTATTGATAGTGATAAAGTATGCCAAATTAATTGGAAAATATTGCCTCTTAAAAGAAAATGATAGTGTTTTATCGGACGGTGTTAAATCAAGTCGAAGGATTAGACCTCTCTGCCTAATTTTAACTGCACCTATTATTTCCATATCCAAGCAATATGGTTGCATTTAGGAGTCCTTGGGAAACGTTCAGATTTCTAAGCAGAATAACGGGTCAAGCGTTTGGAGTATGTGGCGGCCAGTCATTTAGTTCCAAGAAATTCAAGAACTCTGAGGAGTCTAATACAACTGGCCGCAAACCGTCGCTTATAATTTTGGAATATAACGAAGAAATGCGATGATGTGCAATTCCATACATTTTAAAACAATGTGGACCGTGTGCGTGTGGCACAGTAACATTGGCACCAAATGAAACGAAGGACATAGCATTGTACTGCCGATTAGTCTCTCTGAAATTCCTTGAGATATCATCTCCAGTGAAAAATAATTGTTGCAGCCTGTCAAATATTTTATATTTATTCAGATTAATTTTACCATTACAGCAGCAAAGGTCAAAGTAACCAAGTGTAGATTTCTTGCAAGAGATATATAGTGCAGAACAATGTTTACATTTGTTCGTCAAGGACCCTAAACTGTAACGGCATAGTATCTGGAATTGTTTCTGAAATGCCATATTTATGTTAGATTTTAAAAGTGGCTTCGTATTTTTCTCCGATTTCCCACTTTTTTTTGCGGCTAGTGTTCCATTTCGTCAAATGGGTTTATTTATAGCAGCATTTCTCCCCAAATTAACGTCATTTTAAATAACACTATAGTGGCCTGCATCAACGCAGCCGCCAAATATTAAATGGCAAATAATAACTTACTTCCATTACCAAAATCAACTGCGTGGTTAGACCCATTGTTATGTACTCTAAACAAATAATCAATAAACAATAATATTCACATATACAATGAAGTTCAGAGACTTCCATTCTCAAGTTGGTTGCTGATGAGAATGCGATGAGACTGATCGCCAATAATACAATCCTTGCAATTTTTGCAATTTGCTTGCAAACGCCACTCAGGATGACGATCTTCATTTTGAAATAAACAGAATGAAATTGCTGTAAATAATCAATTTCCATCACCTGTTGAAAGTACAATACTTTGCATTCCCATGACAGTAAATTAGGCAAGGGAGCATAGAATCACTTCGCTACTACTGGAATGAGCATAGACTCACTTCGCCAGCCACCGTAATGGAGGGAGTTTTAGAATTATATGTTCAGTGCTTGTCAAAGATCGTATTAACACAGGGAAGCCCACTCTTAAGACTACAGTCTGAGCTATTGCCCCGGATTCCAGGTTCGATCCCCGCTCTGCACGAAATTTTATTCTGGTCTGAGGACTGGAACGGGGCGCACTCGTGAGGCAAAACTAAGAAGAGCAAAGTTTGATTCCCATCTCAACAATCTTGGATTTGGTTTCCGTGGTTTCCCACTTCCACTCCAGGCAAATACCTAACTTAAAGCCTCGGTCGTTAACTCCCCATTCCCCACATTAATTACAAATGCACTCATCAACACAGCCATCACATTAACACAGGTTATCAGAGAAAAGTTTACACTCGCACACCAAAATAGACGGGGCTGAGTGACCACGATGTCTGAGTCCATCAAATGAATTATGTTCGCCAATTTGTTAACGCTGATGTATGTTTTTGAACTACTGGATATAAGTTCAATGACTTTTAAATTAATATCATTACATTGTTGCAGCTTGGCAAATATTTTATATTCCAGTAGATCAATTTTACAATCACAACAGTAAAGGCCGAAGTAACCGCGCGTAGATTTTACGCAAGAGAAATACAATGTAGAACGACGTTTACATTTGATCGTCAAAGACCTTACACTGTACTGCATAACATCTGGAATTGTTTCTGAAATTGTCTAATTATATTGGATTTTAAATGTGGCTTCGTATTATTCGATAACACTATAGTGTCTTGCAATATCGGAGGCGCTAAATATTAAATGGCAAAAAATACTTCCATTGCCGAAATCAACTGCGTAGTTAGATTCAGTACTCTAAACAAATAATCATTAAACAATTGCCTTATACAATGAAGTTCAACATGACCGTCCAGAGACTTTCATACTCAAGTTGGTTGGTGAGGAGAATGCGATGAGACTGAACGCTTAAAATAAATTCCTTATAATTGTTCCTGCCAGCGAAATTTTTTGCAATAGCTTGAAAACGCAGCTCAGAATCACGTTCTTCATTTTGATATAAACAGTACAAAACTGTTCTAAATAAGCTATTTCCATCACCTGTTATAGTTTATGGCAGTACATTTTGCAGGGGAACATAGAATCACTTCGCCAACTACTGGAATGAGCATAGGTCTAAACTCAATACTCACTTCGGCAGTCACCCTAATGGAGGCAGTTTTAGAATTCTATGTCCCGTGCATGTCAAAAATCGTATTAACACATGGAAGCCCACCCATTCTTGGCTATCGCCTCGGAGACCCGGGTTACATTTCCTGCTCTGCCAAGAAATTTAATTCTGGTCTGAGGGCAAAAACGGGGTACATTCAGTCTCTTGAGGTTTAACTAAGAAGAGGAAGGTTTGATTCCCACCTCGACAATCTTGGATGTGGTTTTCTGTGGTTTCCCACTTCCACTCAAGACAAATACCGGGATGGTTCCAAACTTAAGGCCTCGGCCGTCACCTTGCCATTTCCCACCTTAATTACAAATACACACAGTAATGCAGCCATCACAATAACACGGGTTATCAGAGGAAATTTTACACGTACACACCAAAGTACACGGGGCTAAGTGACCACGATGTCGGAGCCCTTCAAACGAATTATGTTTGCCAAGTGTCTCTCGTGGCGAAAGCAATTGTGGACACGCGCCAGGGCCTGGAAAACTACCTTTTCTCTAATAATTTAAGAGTATATCGACGATGCATAATTATAACTTTTAGTCTAGGATGCTACCAACTTGACCGCCGAAGCATTGGGAAGAAATTGCAATATTAAGGTACATAAACAACATAGCCTACACACTCAACTGTCAGTAAATGTTCTTCAACGTTTCCCTTCTTAAAAATTCCCCTCCTTTATAATTCTCCCTCACGTGGAAACGCGCGATGTCTTGTGTTTTAAATATATCGATGCAATGGTGCTGCCATCTGTTAGTTACTGGAACTATATGGGCGAGGTACTGCCATCTGTTGTCAGTTACTGGAACTGATGGCAGATATTAGCTCTTTTGACCACATGCTGTAATGCAAAGGCAAAACGGAAATAAAACGTATTGAGAGGGAATGTAGAAATATGTATCTTTAACTGACATAAAACCTTACTAATACTCCTTGATAAAACAATATTTCAGTAGTAAAAAAATAAAAATATTGGCGGGAGCTGGGATCGAACCAGTGATTCTTGGATCCACAGTCAATCGCCTTAACCAAATAGCTATTGACGCACTCTCGTCCAGCCGCAGACGCAACCATTTAGTATCTTCAAAAGCCGGTATCTGAAGAAAATAATCCAATTCATTATCAATAAAATCAATATTGCAAATTCGTGTATGTTCATACTGTTATTATATTTTATTGTCAGAACTTGGTTAATGTATGTTTTCAATTACATGGAAGCTTATTAAATAACTTACATTTAAATGGACTTCTCACCGCCATTTTGTCATGAGCCCAGGCAGATTGTGCGCATGCGTGAGGGGAAAGAATTCTGCTATTTTCTATATTTATTTAAAAATATACCGTAATATATTAGTTTATTTTATAGACACTCTGCAAATCTACAGGCCAAGAGCTTACGTTAGAGTGCTCTACGAAGTAAATCGGTTCTGTCGTTCTCTCAATCTCGTGGTAACAAAAATCGCCTTAGTGTTTTAAATATATAGATGTAAAAACATCAGACAATCTACATTGCCTACGTCAGAAGAGATTTTGCCTATGGGCTACATTTTTCGTTGGCCGTGGTATGTTATTAATATGAAATGAGTTATGTGTTGTGGAATTCAATCTGGTGAGGAGATTGTGATAGGGTGTAATAAGTTGTCCGGTGCCCAGAGCAAGTCCTGTCTGACTGTCTTGATAAAAGTAATCCTCACGCTCCTTCAAAGGAATCGCGATCAATAGGAAACGCATCTGGACTGGACCAAGGCTGTGCTTCAGTGAAATTCAATCTTGAGTTAACTAAGCCACTGCTTCCAGCTCCAAGACAGTGAAATCAAAACAAAACAGACGCCTTGTGACAGTTGACTCAATTTCTTTATTCCTTTTCCAGTTCACTGGGTTTTCTTTGTCACATCTCGTACATAAACTTCTGCTCTATCCTCTGCTCCTGGAAATCCGAGTGTAATTGAACAAATGAAATAATGGTCCATCCTACAGTCTCTCGTGGCAATATATCACAGCGCACAATCAGTAAATATACTAAACTGGCGGACCCGTGCGAGAACTCGCACATGTGCATAAACCACCGGTTATTCGATATTTATGAAATCATACTCATTCCCTTGATTTACTGTTTCTGAAATCCATGCAAAATGATAAAGGAAAGACCTGAGAATGTCAAGATGACATAAAACAGGCGTCACAGCGGCCAAAATGTGAAGTGGACTGCAATTATGAAGCGTAGCTTCCTACAGCAACAGTATCTGCAAATCGCACACTTAGTACATTTTAAGAAGTCATTTTTTAAAGAAAATATAGATAGTTATGAAATTAGAGTGCAATTCGTCACTGTTAATGTCTATTCTCTTTCATTTGAATGCTCATTTGTCACGATCGGTCGCTTGTGAGCGCCGCAGGAGGGATCTATACTACTGAAATAATATATATGATAGTAGTCCTAGCACAGATACCACAATAACACAGGCTATTATATTAAAATCACAAAGTACACGGAGTTGATGCTCACAATATCTGTTATTGTTGTTGATTATTTTAGTACCTTTGCGACATCAATGTCATGTTATACCTACGTACTTACTTGGGTGTGTGTAGAATGTATCTGATATAATCTGTGTCACTGTGGTGGTTGTACTAAAGTGTGTATTTGTAATTGAGGCATAAGTTACGTACCATCCCAGCATCTGCCTGGAGGAGAAGTGGAAAACCACGGATAAACCACTTCCAGGATGGCTGAGGTATGAATCGAACCTGCCTCTTCTCAGTTATGACCCACGAGGCTGAGTATACCCCGTTCCAATCCTCAGACCAGAAATACATTCCTGGGCAGTGCCGGGAATCAAACCCGGGTCTCTGCGATGACAACCAAAATTCTAACCACTACAGAACGAGGTGGACTACACGATATCTACAGGGTCATTATCTGTGTGCGCCCCGATAAACACGGCAAGCTAAACCGGCTGTGACTGGTGCAGATCGCGGGCTTGTGTACATGGTTCAACCGGTGGTTGGAGCACTCCGCTGACTCATATCGTTATTTCACACGTGTTTTGTCATTCATATGGACGTGTATCTGCAAAGCTTAGACGTTAGTGTTGCACGTTTAGTGGGTATTGTGATTACTGTGATTGATGGTCATGCCTAGACACCAATTCACATTGCGCGAACGTGTGTAACTTATATCCATAATTCGTATATGAAAAGAAGAAAATCTTATTCTGAAACAGGACGAAAATTTTGAATCAAGTTTCCAGGAAGACCTGTGCTTAATGCCAGTACAATTAGGAGGCTCGCTAAACGATTCAAGGAAACAGGCTCCATAAATAATAAATGAGTTGACAAACATTCTTTCATCAGAAGATGTCAGGTGTGTGTTACAAGAGAGGGAGGACATTTTCAGCATCGCCTATGAGCACTGTAAGTACACATTATTGAACATGTTTGGTATAAGAGTGAAAGTGCGCGCCGACCACCGGTTGAACCGGGTACACGTGCCCGCGATCTGCGCCAGTCACAGCCGGCGTCGCTTGCCGTGTTTATCGTGGCGCACATAGCTAATGACCCTGTACAATGGAGCAGATGCATCTTACGGAAACACGTTATAAGAGTTCATTCTTTAATGTCTGGGTGTCCTTAACAGCACATGGTCTATTCCTCTACGATTAAGTTAATCTATCACGACGTCAATGAAGGGAGCGAAACTACCGGTAATGGGCATGGGTGATCACTGGAGTACAATATGAAGCTTATTGCTGCTCGTCTCGAGGTATAATGCTCACATTCAGATCGTCACAGGCAGAATATTGTGCACTTGGCTTGAATCAAGACAAGGAAACATTAACACGAGCTCAAGCAAATGGAGGACATTATGCTGTGTGTAAAAGGCCATATGAGTTTATAAAGTCGGATCCATTTACTGTAATCCAGCCTTTCGTAGAGGCTCACCGCAGTGCACGCCATGCTCAGACAGATTCCGTGTACAATCTGGTAATTGTGTTCAAGGAACCTGCTCGGATATAGCTGGGCCAATTATTTCTGTAACGTTTTAATTCAGTTGTGTTATACTGTAGGTTATACTACTACTACTGTGTTTGTTAACATATATCTAATTATGTTTGGCACCTGCCGACAAGCGTAAGCTTGGCAGGACCAAAAAATATAAAATTTGGTTAAATAAACAAACTGTAAACTACTACTACTACTACTACTGATAATAATAATAATAAGGTAATAATAATAATAATATAATATCGTATGGCCTCGGGTGCCTGGTGCAAGCTTTGTTAATTGACACCCAGAGGGCAGCTTGCATGTCGAATTTCGTCGTTCCTTTGAACGCTACGAAAGTCAAGGAGGTTAGGTATCTAAACTCCTTGACACTACAGCGCTTTCAAGTAGAGAATGGAGGAACTTTGTGTTGGCGGAAAATCCCGAGATTAATTTGCCATTGAACCATGGCCTACTGAATTCAAATGGGTTCTTTAACATGCCAACAACGTATGACATGCGTGTCGTGATTTTTGTCGCCTTTCAAAAATCACTTACCATGGCCAGGAGTTGAATATCACATGGGGTAGGACAAAGACGACAAATGGTATTTAAGTAGGCGGCATTATTGTCAAGCTGTGGGTGAGTAGTCAAATATTAAATGCATAACAGAATGTTGTTATATGAGTGGAATAAAAGCTGTATTTTCATTATTTGTGAGACTAGGTCATTTCATGATTGTAGGAAGCCATGTTTTGATTGTTTACGACGAACTGTATGAGAGCCCTGAGAATAATGAATGTTATAGTTACTGAGGAATGTGCTCACAGTATTTGAGAGTAGTGTCGACGATGTGTGTCACTTTGTTGCTATGAATTAATAATGTAAAAGGATGGAAGGAAGCTTGTAATTTTGCTTGTCCGTTAATCTCACGATCATGATCCACGGTACCTCCCTTTTACGTGGAATGCGAACTACAGGACATGGCATTTCAATTCAAAAACTCACATGTATTGACCGGGAATCAAACCCGGTCTACCTTGGTGAGAGACTAACAGCTTGACCCCTGTGCCACAAATGTGACAGTAGCATATCTCCAATTCAATCTATTCATTCATCATAGTACCAGTATGAAAATGGAGTGTAAATTAACATTTTAAGAATGTCCATGCTGTGTAGTATACGAGTAGGATAACATGTCAGATGTTACACATCATATGCGACTACTGTAAGGCTCGTATCTTTTTTGACTTATTGAAAAGGTGAAAGCGGGTTATTAGAGAGAATTTTTCGTAGAAATCAATTAGATCATCAGTTGAATCTTTACGAATTATTATACACATTTGGGCCCCAATTTGTTTTTTCTAAAACAAAAAACATTTAATAACATCAAAACGGTGAGAGACATCAAAAATGATAAGGGGTAGAAAAGTTCCTAATTACGGTGATCGTACACCTGTAAATTTAACTTCTTCTATAGGACAGACCGTTCCCGAGATATGACGATTCGAACAAAAAGAATGAAATTCAGGGCCCCAAAAAGTAGAAAACGGAGCGTGATATCAATACATCATATCGGATAGAAAAGTTGCTAATCACTGAGATCTTACACCTGTAGATTTAACCTTTTCGATAGGAACGACGGCTTCCGGGATATAATGATTCGAAAAAAATAGGATGAAATTCAGGGCCCAAACAAAAGAAAACGGTGGGAGATATCAAAAATCATAAAAGTTGCTTAACGCGGAATTCTTACTTCTGTACATTTAACTTTTTCGATAGGACCGAATTTTCACAAATTATTATATACATTTGGGCCCCATTTTTTTCCTTCCAAAAGCAAAAATATTTAATAACATCAAAACGGTGAGAAATATCGAAAAATGAGAAAGGGTAGATGCGTTGCAAATCACTGAGATCTTACACCTGAGGATTCAACAACTTTCGATAGGACCGACGGTTTTTGAGATATAACGATTCGAAAAAAAAAAGGGATGAAATCCACCGCCCCCCAAAAAAAGAAAATTGTGAGAGATGTCAAAAAATCATAACAGTTAAAAAAGTTGCTAAACACTGAGTTCTTACACCTGTAGATTTAACTTTGTACAATACGACCAACCGTTTCCCAGATATATTGATTCGAAAAAAGGAGGAAATTCAGGGCCCCTGAAAATGAAAACGGTGAGAGATATCAAAAAAGCATAAGGGGTAAAAAAGATGCTAATCACTCCGATCTTACTCCTGTATATTTAACGTGTTTCGATACGACCAACCGTTCTCGAGATATATCGATTCCAAAAATGGATGAATCCCAGGGCCCGAAAATAGATAATGGTGAGAGATATCACAAAAATAGGGGTTAAAAAAGTTGCTAATCACCGAGATCTTACACATGTAGATTTAACTTTCTTCGATACTACCAACCGTTTCCCAGATATAACGATTCGAAAAGAAATGAAATTCAGGGCACCAGATAATGAAAACGGTGAGAGATATCAAAAAATCGTTAAGGATAAAAAAGTTGCTAATCACTGAGATCCTACACCTGTAGATTTAATTTTTTCGTTAGGACCGACCGTTTCCGAGATAATACGAGTCGAAAAAAAAGGATGATATTCAGCACCCTAAAAACTGGTCCGGCCCTGCACCGATTTTAACGCCCAACAAGAGGGTCCCTCACAGGCCCTATCTCTTTCACCGTACCAAATGTCAGCTTGATATCTTGAAAATTGCGACCTGTACTTTGCTAAACGCAAAAACGTCACGCACATACAGACTGTTTTCGATTATTTTTTTTTTTTATTTTTTTTTTTTTGCCGACCCCGATTCGATTGGTATAGGTTTGAACCCTGGGCGACGCTTAGTTCGCGAGATCTCGAAAAAAAACAAGAAGTTCCGTTAAGAACTATACAGCCTACTTTTCAAGCCAATGATTATTCTACAGAATATGAACCTATCTAGAATAATGACGAAATTAAGTTGGTAATATCGAAATATCTAATTAGTTCAAAATATACCTGGTATAATGTAGCCTAATAGAGCACTACAGTTGGCAGCCCTGGTGACTGAATATATTCTTAGTTCCATCTCTTAAGGTACAGAATACAAAATTCGGTTGAAGTCCAATGGACGTTACATGCAGTTAGACACTGGATCTATCAGCAGGCGTAAAAGCATGTTGCCAACAATACCATGCGTGTGCTGGCTGGTCAGAAATAATCTGAAATATTATGATATCTTGTTGTGCCAATTTTGGATGAAATCCATTTGTTAGTATAGAAGTTACATGTATTTTAAAATTGGACATATCAGCAGGCATAGAATCATGTTGTCAGCACTGCCTTGTATTAATTACTCCAAATTAATCTAGAATGTCAGGTGCTATACGTGTGCAAAGTATAGAGCTGTTGGCTTGCATACTTTCTGATATATTGATATTAGGGTAAAAAATATAGACAGCATTTATTAACAGTTGGCAGCCCTGATTGCACTGAAGAATACTTATAGTCATATCGGATATGTTACACATAGCACATGCGAAATTTGGATGAAATCCTACTGATAGTATAGAAGTTACATGTATTTAAAAATTGGCCCTATCAGCAGGCTTAGAATCATGTTGGTAGAACTGACGTATATAAGTTACTCCAAAATTAATCAAACATGTCAGGTACTATACGTGTGCATAGTTTAAAGCTGTCGGCTTGCACACATTCTGATATATTGGTATTTGGATAAAAAAATAGAGAGAGCAATTATTAACAGTTGGCAGCCCTGGTGGCTCCTAAGAATACGCTCAGTCATATCTGTTTATGTACAGATATTACATACAAAATTTGGTTGAAATCCAGTTGATAGTGTAGACGTTATATGCATTTAAACATTGGACCTATCAGAAGGCTTAAAATTATTTTGGCAACACTGTCATGGTTGGCCTCCTGGAAATTAATCTGAAATAGTATTATCTACATGTGTGCCAATTTTGGAATAGCTCCTATGCATACCTTGCAAGATATCCAACATGGAGCTCAAATTTCTAGTGCGTTTTTTCAGCAGTTGGTAGCACTGACATCATTTTCAAATATGGACGTGAGCTATTCCGGTGCACATCTTTACTCATACTAAATTTGGTTTTGATTGCTGCAGCCGTTTAGGAGTTGATAGGGGGGAACACACACACAGCCAGACAGACAGACAGACAGAAGGACAGACAGACAGACAGACAGACAGACACACATTTGCCCGATCTCATAAGACTACTTTTTCCTCATTTTTGCAAAATGTGAAAAGTAGGCTAAAAATACCACGCCTATATAAAAGCCTATAAGGATCTAGATCCGGTTTTCATAACAAGCTGACTAGTGATGAGCCAGGAGGAGAATCGCGAAAACCGATTAGTTGACCCTGAGACAAAGAGTCGTTTCTCCTGGTTCTGCATGAGTATGATAGTGAATTACGTGTACTCCGCAGCTCAGAGGGGATGACCGTAGACTATGCACTACTAATGTACGGAATGCTATGATTGTACACGTCCTTATCCCGTACTTACAGGGCGCCTGAGAATGTTCTCCGCAGTGGGTACGTGCAGCTGCGAGAGGTTGGGTCACAAGCTCAGTTGGCTACACTGTGTCCTTGAAAGGGGGACTCTCGCGTGTTGGCTGTCAGTGTGTATTGCGATAAGCGAGCGAGCAACATTATACAGGCGGTAATGTTTACTACTGAAAAGAGAATCTCTTTGGTGGAATACGTTTTTCGCGAAGGCGATCGGTTTACAGATAATGTAAAATTAAGATTTCAGGCGCGGTTTCTTAATTCAAAGTGTCGAAACCGTGATACCGTTCGGGATTTGGTAAGTAAATTTCGTGTGACAGGCTCAGTTCACGATGCAACGGGAACAGGCAGGCCTAAGCTTTTATCAAACGAAAAACTTGATGAAATCTCCGATATAATGCTGCGTAGTCCAAGTAGGCCTAAATTAACACGAAAATTAGCACAACAAACAGGAATCTCTAAGTCGACAGCACATAAAGCTGTAAGAGACAAGCTTCAGTTGTTCCCTAATAAAGTTACCGTGCTTCATGAATTAAAACAAACTGATTACGGAAAAAGAGTGATGTATTGGGAATGGTTACAGCATCTGTTATGAATGGCTGTGGTGAGTACAAAGTTTACTGTTCATTTTTTACGATGCAAGCGGCAGCCGTGCTACCAACGTAACTGCTGTAGCCAGCTCTCGCAGACGCATGTAGGCACTGCGGAGAACATTCCCGGACTCACAGTATAACGATATAAGCGCAGGGTCTGAAAGTAAACTTAAAGTACATACATGCATAAACGTAGAAATATCAAAGGCTTTCGCCGAATAATACATTGGAATACCCTCTAACGAAAGTACATGCCGATGTTAATAATATTATTATTTTAATTTAATTTTTACAATAGGTGCACACTGCATACAACTCTTTCTCTTTACGATAGCTTATTAGAGTTTTTAAACACAAGGCTGGATGGATTAATGGATGGATGGGGTGGGCTGATGACCAAACAGGAAAATGTTTTTCTTTAATAAAAAGTCATGTCCAGCCGCCCACCCCCATCCATCTGTGACGTCATAGCCACTCTCAAAGGAAGTCTAAACTTGTAGAACATGTCATGTGACAAGGTTAGGTTAGGTGAAGTTAGGTTATGTTAGGTGAGCTGAGGTTAAGTTAGGTTAGTTAGCTCTATCTCACTCCTAGTCAATCATTAACCTTAAAAGAATTCTTGGAATCTGTTCATGTATTTTTTTTTTGCGTATGGCTTTTAGTGCCGGGAGTGTCCGAGGACATGTTCGGCTCGCCAATTTTTTGTAGCTGCTTCGAGACGGACACCCAATGGGTGAGCTACAAGTACCGTTGGGGAGGAATGTTGGATGGGAGGGTCGAGGAGTTGGAAGGTAGCGGCTGTGGCCTATAGTTAGGGACCAACCCCGGCATTTGCCTGGAAGGAAGATGGGAAACCACAGAAGACCATCTTCAAGATTGCCGGCGGGGGGATTCGAACCTCCTCGCCTCCCGGATGTGAGCGACTGCCAACAGTCATGCCGCAACGACCTCGGTTAACTCACCCGGTTGTTCATGTAATTATTATTCTTGACAGTACTTTGGAAATTCCACCTTGAAATATATCAATCAACTTTTTTTACTGTTATAATGAATTACTCAGGTGACTTCACTAAAATTTAATTCATGTGTATTAGGTTGGTTGGTTCTTAAGTTTAGGGGCTGCGACAACGTGGTCATGTAGCCCCGTGTACTTTGGGTGTGTATAGAATCTGTCTGATAACCGGTGTTAATTGTGATGACTGTATTAGTGTGTGTATCTGTTTTAATTCATGTAAGCACTGCAGACGATCAATTTTCGAGGAGTTCCTACTTCTGCCGCCAAACGCCACCATCGACGACTACTAGTTCAGAACTTAGCTACCAGACGTCACCGCAGTCGGCTCTTGGCAACGAACGTAGGAACCTAAGAGCGTTGTTTACAATACCTATACAATTTAGCTTCACACAGGTGTAATTAGTGGAAGGTTCTTTAACTTGCCATAAATCTATGACATGGGACCACCGGCTTTACTTCCCCTCCGAAGGAAGGCATACTGAGGGATTTTTAACGTCATGTGTATTAGTTGATATAAAAGTCTCAACAACCAGCCATGGTAAGCCATATGCCTACTATAAAGGATATACTGAGACCTTATGGCATATTGCATATCCATCTAGTCTCAAGTTTATGTTTCCAACATTAATTCTATACGCAGACCGGCACAGCAGATGCAGAGTACAGAGGCGGCAAATACTTTTATTGGAAATGTGCAGAAACGTGTACGAAGAATAGCAGGAGGGATGAGTGGTCATAAATGCACTTAGCAGGTTTCCAGGGAGTGCCGAGGGTGTACGTGTACCGTGAGAAGACGAGCGAGGGTAGGACAGGCAGGTCGTTGAACGCAAGAATTTGTGTGGGAAAATTGCAGTTTGGCAAGGTCACAGCTTCAAGTTTTGGTACCGCCCAAATGTGACCTACTTAAGAATTAATGACCGGAGAGCAATGAGAGTTGCATGTATGGAAGCGGGAGGCTCTGAACCTCCCGGAAATGTAATTTGGTGCAATTTGGATGTAAGGCTGATTTAATTCAGTATAAAATGCCTGATGTGGGGGCGTTTCAGCGTCAGCCAATGAGAGGATAAGCGTCACCAAGCCGTGTTTGGCGCGTAAATTGGCAGACAATGAGGGATGATTACTGAGTTTATTTGATAAGTAGCCCACGATCGATTCTTGGAACGGACATTACCAATGAGACATTGAGATTACGACGAGTTCAGTGATATAAGCCAATTCGGGACAGAGCTATTATTTTGGAAATACACCTCATATTTCCCCCTCCCTCGACCAGTTATGCCTCAAAAACTTAAATAGCTCCATCTGGGAGAGTGAAGTCAGTCGATTTTGTGGTTCTGTTACGGACGCTCCACGACAGTCGAGTTCGTGATTTGGACTCTGTTATTTTACATGTCCAGTGATAAAAATTGAGACAGTGTGGCGCTGTTTTTGAGATCATGTCTAGATACTATAGCATACGAGTGCGAGTTCTTGTCAGTGGCGAGATAAGACATTGATATGCGCGTTAGTTCGCGAGTGCAAGTTCGGCTGAGAAATAGGCTAGCCATTGCGCTAGGTAAACATATAAGTTGTGGCGATAGGAGCTACGGCGGGCAATCTGGATGAATTGAGTAGTTCAGATGGTAGCTATTTAGGAGAATTATAGGATTATCGGCTCGGAACAGTGAGTGCGAGTTACTTTCTTGTATGCCGCATTAAGTAAATTGTGTATTTCTGTGTTCTTCGTTACCACGAGGTACCCGAAGCGAGAAGAAGCTGATGCTGAGATTGGAACAATGGGAGGATTTTCAATCGTGGGTTTCGTCATGTGAACCAAAACCGTGGGGCACGCTGCAATAATGGAGAGGATCTGGGACCCAGGAATAGTGATAAGTACAGCAAATTATCTTGATAATTTAGTTAGGGGTGTACGGATCAACATGAGTGCAATGGCTGTGTATATATTCATTTTCTTAATGTTAGTTGTGTTTTGTTGTTGTGTTTGTTGTGTTTGTTGATACAACGTGCGTGTAAATATGTATCGTGTGGTCAAGGGTTTCAGTGTAGTTTGGGGAGAGTAACATTCAGGGGAAATCTGGCCATCGGCTACTGTCACTGTAGATACATTTTCAGTTGAGAAGGTGGGGGAGAGTTTGTACAGTGGTCGTAAGCAAACCAGAGCATATTGAATATTTTGTGGTAAATCAGGTGCGTGGATCGCCTGTGGTAAGTTCTACCAGGTAATGTTTTTTTTTTTGGTAATCTTCGATCGGCGACGGACAAGGCAGGCAAACCCGGCGATTTGAGGTATTTAAATTGGAGTGTGACTGGATGTACTAATGCGTATCGGTAAGTCGTGGATGTTGTGCCCACGGGTATTTGGTTGAGTTGGTGGAGGTTGGTACCCACCCATATTGGTAAGTTGTGGATGTTCAAAACCTCGTAAGTATTTTGGTAATTCCGTGGACGAGGTAATTCCCACGAGGTAAAAATCACGGCCGTGATGCTGGGGTCGGTTTGACGCCCGTAGGCAGCGTGCTAAGTGATGATTCTGCGAGGCTTGTTGAATTGAGCCATGTTGAGCACGTGCTTCAGTCAGTACACGTCAGCTGTGGTTGGAGTGAAAGCAGGTAGCCGCTCCTCGCCGCGGGGTGTCTTGCTTGGCCTTGAGTCTGTCCGAGGTTAATTGGTAAAAGTTAAAATGGCTGGTTTGTTTACATATTTTATTGTTGATTCTGGGATTTCCGTCTGTTGTGTTTTGATTTTATTGTGGACCCACGTTACTAGTGTATCAGATTTTGTACCCTCTGGGTGGCCGCTAGACGGTTATAATTGATGTCTTGATAAATGTTTCACACGGGAACAGTTGTATGTGAATGAGGTAGGCACGTTGTATCTTAATGTAGTGTTTGTGTGGCTGCACTGCATGCTGACCGTACACGACTCTAACGGAGGTCGTGAAGGGAGGTGTGTTTGCCAAACGGAACGATCTCGTCTGTACGATTCACTTTTCCAAATAGAGAGCGTTAAAATGAGATTCCAGCTTGTAAAATTTAGTTGATTTGATGCTCCGTTGGAGTGTATAGTGTTATGATCTGATTAACGTAATGATTCATATTCTTGTGGCATTAATTTAATCTTTTGATGTTGTATTTTGAACTCACCTGGGGTGAGAGTGCGCCACTTTGATTTTGATTCTATTTCATTTGGATTTATTGTTTTATTTGGAGTTCCATGATCCTGCAGTGTTTGATCAGGGGAAGCTGAGGCTTTGCCCGAACTAATTAGGTTAAGGTACCCTGGTTGTACCATCTCTGTGGACTTTATGGCAGAGAAGGATAGTGATGACGCAGTTTACGTTGTTGTGGTTCTACGTTGTTTATTAAGGGATTGTTTTTTTTGTTTTGTAGTTCTTCTAAGAATAAATTTTGTTTCCTTGTTCCCCTGGCATATGATTTATAGTTTTAAGTTCCCATGATCCAAATTTCGAAATTCCTACGATGTAAAGTGTTAATTAGCCACCGAACGAGCCGCGCCCGAGATAAGATTCAGCATCCTAGATGGCCTTTGGAAGGGTATAATACATATATTGTAAAAAGCAACCAATAAGGATGGAACTGTTATTTGTCGATGCATAAAACAGAGGCCATGAGGTCCTGAGTTTGAATCCCAACTATGGTTCTCAGTCAATCAGTTACACTAGAGGAAACTTACTTCTTGTGTTCTGTTGCATCATAATTTGACCATCTCGCGGTGTAGTGGCTAGTATACTTCGTTGTGACCCCTGAGGTCTTGGGTTACAACTGGACTATGCCCAGAAATTAATTTTGATCTGAGGGTTTGGAAGATTAGGTTAGGTGAAATTAGGTTAGGTTAGGTTAGGTTAGGTTAGGTGAAATTAAGTTACATTACGTTAGGTGAAGTTAGGTTAGGTTACGTTAGGTAAAGTTACGTTAGGTTAGGTTAGGTTGGTTTATAACTAACTTTGTTATTCCTAGTTGTTTTTTTTTTAGTAAAACATCACTTTTGCTCTCATATTTGCTTCCATATTTTCTTTGCACTTTGAACTACCTTCACTTCTGCATTCACTTTTGCTCCTATATTTGTTCCCATATTTGCTGCCACATTTGCTCCCACGTTTTCTTCCACATTTGTTTCCACATTTGCTTCTATATTTGCTCCCTCTTTTGCTCCCATATTTTCTCTCACATTTGCTCCCACTTTTACTCCCTCATTTGTTCCCAGGTTTGCTCTCATATTTGCTTCCACTTTTGAGCCCATATTTGCTCCCTCTTTTGCTCTCATATTTGCTTCCTCTTTTGTGCACATATTTGCTCCCATTTTTGCTCTCATATTTGCTTCCACTTTTGAGCCCATATTTGCTCCCACTTTTGCTCTCATATTTGCTTCCACTTTTGTGCACATATTTGCTCCCACTTTTGTGCACATATTTGCTCCCACTTTTGCTCTCATATTTGCTTCCACTTTTGAGCCCATATTTGCTCCCGCTTTTGCTCTCTTATTTGCTTCCACTTTTGTGCTCATATTTGCTCCCTCTTTTGCTCTCATATTTGCTTCCACTTTTGAGCCCGTATTTGCTCCCACTTTTGCGCTCCAATTTGTATTTTGCATTCTCTTTGCTTCGTCCTTCACTGCTTATTTTTCTTCTCAAGTAGCACAAGTGCTGCACTTATATAAGAAACTTTTTCATCATATGCTTCCCTTTAATTCGCTCCTCATATTTTGCTACCCGTCTGTCCTTTTCCCGCCATCCATTTCGTGCACAGCTTTCGCTATGTGCATTGTGACGAAATGGGCACTCATCAAGTGGGGCTACTTCAGCGCCACCAGTGGCAAACGCGTGAGTTATCCAGCCCGTCCCTCTTCTCCCATCTCATGGCTAGAGCTGTCATTTATCTGCAGCTCCCCTCCCTTCCTGCTGCTCCTTAACGTTCAAAAGGCAAGACAACTAAAAGCGAAGCATGGGAGGGAGAGAAAATTGAGGGAGGAAGAAGAAATCAACCTGTGTATTCTGTAACCCGTATTCGTTGTACGAATTTACAAGACTGTTTTCAGATATATCTCTATTAAATTAATTCAGGGGCCGATAACCTAGATGTTAGGCCTCTTAAAACAACAATTATCA
Source organism: Meconema thalassinum (assembly GCA_946902985.2). Lineage (NCBI taxonomy): Eukaryota > Metazoa > Arthropoda > Insecta > Orthoptera > Tettigoniidae > Meconema > Meconema thalassinum. Next base: position 451,883,582 of record OX336393.1, on the reverse strand, counting down.
TCATCATCATCTATTAAATAACTACGTGACTTGGTGTAATTTATAGAGCCCTCATTTGCGAATTGGTCACTTTCAACAACTTGGTGTAACTAGAGTGCTATCGAAAATTTGAAATAATCGCCAATCAATACTTGAAATAAAATACGAGGGTTGAGCCATAAGTCATGGCAACTATTTTTTTTTCTTGTGAACTGGAGACAACACGGGAAATCTATGATATGCGTTTGGAAATATAGGGCATGTACGAATGCATAGTGCCTGAAGATAAAATCTGTCGTCAGGAGAAGCTCGGAGGTAAGTGACAAAACTCAGGCCATTGGTAAACATTGTTTTATTATGGTATGGACAGCAAATTAAACCTCCGTTGCTTAGGCAGCGGCACGCCGGCCTCTCACAGCTGGATCCGTGGTTCAAATCCCGGTCACTCAACGTGAGATTTGTGCTGGACAAAGCGGAGGCAGACAGGTTTTTCTCCGGGTACTCCGGATTTCCCTGTCACAATTTCATTCCAGCAACACTCTCCACTATCATTGCATTTCATCTGTCATTCATTTAATCATTGCCCCAAGGGAGTGCGACAGGCTTCGGCAGCCTGCACAGTTCATATCGTCGCCGCTAGATGGGGGCTGCATTCATTCCATGGGCTCCTTCACGCGTCATGGCGCGCCTCGCTCGGAAGTGATGGGCTCCATATCAGCAACGTTGTACAGCATTTCCCGGAGCGGCTAGCTGGTGAACCATGTCTTAATTCCCCGTACAAATAGAAACCGGTATAAAATAAGTGAATTATTTTACGTATTTCACAGTCATACAACATAAACTTTTGATGTATAAGGATTACAACGCAACCAAGAATTACATTTTCCAACGACCCCGGGCCGAGAAAAAGTTACCTTACAAAAATGATAACAACTTTCGTTCTTGAACACACAAAATTTTGAAATTAATTAACCAGTTATACAATATCCCAATTAATATTGTTTTAAAATTTGGATTCGATCTGATTGCGGATTTGTCAGATAATAATTCTTAAATGTGACGCATGGTTGAAACACGCTTAAAAACGGGCACTTTTTGTGTTTCAACTGCGATAAAAATATTAAAATATAAATTTAAAATTCCAAACCTACATGAACTAATGTAAAATAGAGCGATGAAAATGATGATGTTATTGGATATTATAAAAGTCTATTGGTTACTGCACAAACAACCCTCAAACTCGAGTCCACATGATATTTTGGTCGACAGTAATGCTTCCCACTCCCACACATTCCAAGCACATGAACCCATCTCCAACTCTTCCTGACACCGTCCCCCCTCCATCCACCACAACACCATTCGCCAACCCGTTCCCCCTTCACCGATGTTCACCTCCCCTCTAATCCTCAGTTTCTCTTCATCCTCTTCACCTTCAAATCCCCCACACCATCCACCTTGAAGAAGCGATACCCCATTACAATCTCCGCAATGCATCCCCCAACCTCATACTACTCCCATTTAATGGCCAATAACTACTCCATCCATTATTACTTTTCGAACTTCCCCCTCCCCAAAATTCCTATATCTCCCGTATCAATTTACTCATCTGGCCCGAAGAGACGGCGAAACCGTCTAAGGGCCGCCACTGTAGAGTCTCCCCCTGTGGTGGACTGAAACAACTGCATAATAATAATAATAATAATAATAATAATAATGCTTTCCGCAGCTCTGCATGGCATTGGCGTGCATTTCTGCCGTGGAGAACTGCGTTGTTAATATACGATCGTTGTTCCTGCTTGTTGACTTCCATTGTGTGACTCTCTCACTCACACACTGAACATGGGGGCATGCTCAAACCCACACTGTTGTTCACATACACCATCTTCTGGCATCCTACGCAAGTACATACCGTACGTTTCCAAATGCATATCGTAGATTTTCCGTGTTTTCTAATGTTCGCTAGAAAGAAAATAGTTGCCATGACTTATGACTCAACCCTCGTATATCTATTATGTATTATAGTACATGTTTCGCCCAATTAAGAATTAAAATAATATGATTAATTATAATTAAAATAATTAAACAAAATAATTAAATGGATATCCTTGCAATGCAGTTAAATGTAAATAAACTATAATATTGGGCTCCACATTAAATATCCAAAAACTCAAAAAACAAAATTTAGAAATAACAAGTGCAGAATATCAATATAGTACATTATGCAACGAGCCTATAATGGCAATAAATAAGACACGAGTATGTTTATAAAACGAGCGTATGCGAGTTTTATAATCTCCTTAAGAGTGTATTAATTACTGTTTATGTTCGACGATACTTATTATAACTATTTTATGTTCGAACATAAATATTCATAAATATCTGTCGAGATTTCGCCAGTTTTATGTACTGAACTGAGTGCATGAGACGTAGAGAATGCCTTGTATTTGACCATGGCCTCCTCAATTACCCCACTATGACACTAGGCCACGCAGAGAAATTTAAATTAGAAAGCCGTGGAACTCTGCGCTGGTGCGATGCTATTCTTATCTAATTGGTCAAACAACTGTTTCTTGAGCTCTGATTGGTGGGAGAAACTGTTTCATAATGAAAAATAGTGTTATAAGGAGCCTCAATATAGTACAGTTTTCTGACATAAAATAGTCAGGGTCGAACATAAACAATAATATTGGGCTTCACATTAAAACAACCAAAAACTAAAAAAAAAACTTTAGAAATAACAAGTGCAGAATATCAATAAATACGTTAACTGGGTTGCCTGAAAATGAGTAAAATTGAATCTTAAATAAATCTTGATCTTTAGAAATACGGTGTGTAAATTTTGCTTTCAGGTGCCAACCAGTTAGTGCACTTTTTGAATCTTGATTTGTCTTACGCAAAGAGCCTTCGAGCTGTTGGAGTACGATGAAATTTGATTTGTGGGTAACTGTTATTGTGTGCGCGTTCAAATCATTAATAATTGTGGGAAAATTACACCCTGAATAGCTTAAGGTAGATATTTCTAATTCCCCATATTCCGATAGATTTGCCATTCCAGTGTGCAAGAATGCAGTTCCCTCTTCAAACAATATTCGCAATTACTATTAACAATGCGCAATGACACACACTTAACAGCAGCAGGTGTACATTTAGACAAAACCATTTTCTGCGCCATTAATTTATATTTCCGTAAATATTTCCAACCGATAAAGTTCTCCTTCAAACCAGTCTCCGAGAATTACATGTGGTTAATTAAGTTAAAGTTATTTACCTGGAAACGTCTCTTATTCCTAGAAGACGCAATATCTCAAATATAAAGCAATAGCAAAGAAAATAAATCACAATGTATCTCTTCCCACAGATGTCTGCATGTAGGTCATTTTATCTCTCCTAATTGTGTCATTTTATTTTCTGCGCAATTCAACCTCTCAACTGAGCTTACAGTAGTTACTAACGACAGCAGTTGACTTAATGGAGTTATTGATCGATCATCGTTATTCGCTGGAGGGCTCTTAAACTTGCTTAAACATCTACAACTGGCTGGCTGCGTGGATCAGCGGTAACGTTCTCGCTTGCAGTGCCCAAGGTTGCAGGATTGAATCCTGGCGCAGGCAGTTGGCATTTGAGGGTACGCAAATGTGAAGGGGGGCCTTGTCAGAAAATGTATTGGAACTTTTAAGGTCCCCTTCGGGGCAAAGTTCCGGCACCCCGGCGTCTCTAAAAGCCGCAGTTGCTAAAAGAGACGTAAAACCAATAACATTATTAACATCTACAACTGCTGCTGTTGTTGTTGGTTTGGTTTGTTATTAATTAATTTAAGGGGGTTAGAACATCTTGGTCATTAGCCCCATGTGTTGAATTTCTGACCGTTAATACAGTAGGCTATGTGTTTATGTACGGAGATCATGCTTGCCACGGTGGGTGAGTGGTTATCGTGTCGGATTACTAACCCCAAGCTTGCAGGTTCGCTCCTGTCCGTGTTAAGTGATTTTTGAAAGGCAGCAAAAGTCACGACACCCATACGATGTTGGCATGTTAGAGAACACATTTGAATTCAGTAGGTCATGTTCAAATTGGCAAAATTTATCTCGGGTTTTTCCTCCAACACAAAGTTCCTCATTCCTCTACTAGGAAGCGCTCTAGTGTCAAGGAGCTTAGATATCTAACCTCCTTGACTTTCATAGTGCTTCAAGGAACAACAAAAGTCAGCATGTAAGATACCCTCTGGGTGTCAAATAACAAAGCTTGCACCCGGCACCTGAGGCCATACGAAATTATTATTATTATTATTATTATTATTATTATTATTATTATTATTATTATGAGACACAGCGCCAGGCCATGGGCCCAAGCTATCTGCAGACTCTGTACGCGTTGGTCCGAAACTTACCGTCGGCCATCCTCGAAATGGTTATCCATGATTTCCCATTCTCAACTAGAGGAAAATGCCTAGGCAATACTTTCTAATAGTTCACGGCTGCTTCTTTCCAACTAACAGATCAGTTTAATCCATCTTCATCGATTTCAACCCTCACGAGTCCACTATACAGGTACGCGAACCACTTAAAATATTTGACTGGAACTGGGTTCAGAAAGTCTCTCAAGATATACCTAGCCCAGAAAGCGTTGTATTGTTGTTGTTTGAGTCTTCAGCCTTTTGACTGGTTTGATGCAGCTCTCCATTCCTCCCTGTCCTGAGCTAATCGTTTCATCTCTACATAGCTACCACACCCTACATCTGAGGCAATCTGTTTAACATATTCTAACCTTGGTCTACCCCTACAGTTCTTGTCCTCGACCCTTCCTTCCATAACTAAGCTTGCTATTCCTGGGTGTCTTAGTATGTGTCCTACCAACCTATCTCTTCTCTTCATTAGCAGTCGCCAGAAACATCTCTCCTTTCCCACTCGTCTTAATACCTCTTTGTTTGTAACCCTATCTACCCATCTGATCTTCATCATTCTCCTGTAACACCACATTTCAAATGCTTCAATTCTCCTCTTTTCTGCTACACCAATAGTCCAAGTTTCACTTCCATAGAGCGCCACGCTCCAGACAAAGGCTTTCAAAAATGACTTCCTAATACCTAAATCTATATTCGATGTCAGCAGATTCCTTTTTTGTAGAAATGCTTTTCTTGCCTGAGCCAACCTACTTTTTATATCCTCTTTGCTTCGTCCATCACTGGTTATTCTGCTTCCTAAGTAACAGAAATCTCCTACTTCCTTCAGCTTTTCACCTGCCAATTTGATCTCCATAGAGGTTTCTGATTTATTTCGGCTGCATTCCAGTATTTTTGTTTTACATTTATTAATTTTCATCATGAATTCTTTCCGTAAGACGGAGTCCATACCATTCAAAAACTCATTCAAATCCTCAGGCTTGTCGGCCAAGATGACGATGTCATCAGCAAATCTCAGAGTTGAAATTATTTCTCCGTGAATCTTTAAGTGAATTTTAATGAAACATGTAACTGTTTAATTATGTAAAAAAAGGTTGTAATTACCTAAGTCAATTTAACTGTGAGTATGCTGTGTGACGTATCCAATTCTGTATGATGCAGGTTCTAGAAATAAAGAGTTTTGTATAGTATTGTATTGTATTGTATTGTATTGTAGATGTTTCGCACAACCAACGCATTGGGTGAATCGTTCGTTTGTTCACATTAAGTCCGGTGTGCTTGCGATACCAACTTTATTTATTTATTTATTTATTTATTTGTCTGTGTCCTAAGCACATACAAATATACATATAAATTGCACTAAATTTCATTTCTCCAGTGTTCAACTGATAAAATGGCACTGCCATTAGCTTCTTTCAAGTCCTGCATATCACATGGTCTTGGTAACATGCTGTAATTCAGAAGGTGCTCAGGGTCTTGGTTTTCAGCATATTTTTCAAAGTTCTTCAGTACTGTATCCCCACTTCTTCAAATTGCTTTTGCACCGACTCACACCAGTTCTCAGTCTGTTTAGCCTGTTCCAAGATCCGTACTGTAAATGGTAGCCTGCTGCCGGCTTCTCTTTCATTTTCCACGTTCCTCCCGGTGATTTTGTTTTCCAAAGTTAAATTCGGCGAGCTTCAGCTGACTCGGTCAGACACGACGAAGAGCTGTCGCAGCCCAGCCAAGAGAGGCAGGAGCCAACCCGCCGGTTACGTCTCAAAACTCACGAGTCTCAAAAGTCACGAGCTGAAAATAGTAACAAATAGTATCAAAACTCACGACAATAAACTATTAGCTGAATGAACATTATAATAATAGTCTCAAAACTCACGAGCTGATAACAGTAACAAATAGTATCAAAACTCACGACAATAAACTAGTAGCTGAATGAACATTATAATAATAGTCTCAAAACTCACGACTCCGGAGAGCACACTGCCCTTCAACCCATGATTGTCCACCCAGTTTTAGAATGGGATTTCGTTTGTATTGTACAGACGTCACAGTGACGCAGGTTATCAGACCAATTCTATGCCCACCCAAGTACATGACCACGATGTCGCAAAGCCCCTAAAAGAATCAACAACAACATCTTGATGAGAGAGGTGCCAATTACAAGAGGGCAAGCAGTTCTGGCTGGCTCTAACAATGGACCTTTTCCCAATGAACTGGCTTGGCCAAGGCTACCTATAACCTTATAGGTGGCTATGGCTTGGTTCGTGAATTTTGAGACTGGCCCAGGTACAGAAACCGGTTAGAACATACTTTTACTAATCCTCATCTTGAAATTCGTGAATTTTGAGACTCGTGAGTTTTAAGATTCGTGAGTTTTGATACGACACGAACCCGCCGGCGTGCAGCTTAGCTAAGCTAGCACGCCGAGCGTGCAAAGGCTGGACGCCGCTGTCATAAAAATGGTCAACAATCAAAGCTTTTGTGTCTTTCTATAGCGATGATTAACGCACTCATCTAGCTACTTTCTTAACCCTCTCAGTGCCACGCGCCAATCAGATCGGTTCTCGCTGCTCGCGCAAAAAGTGCCAAAGCCGATTCAATCGGCGAGCTGCTTATCTCATATTTGTAGATTTCTGAAGGCCTATATCCGTGATTATTTCATACTGTAGGAAAGGTGAGGTTTTTTAGCTTACCTGTGCGGTGTTTACTTTTTTCCTTCGATGTCCGTTACGCGATAGGTTTGAGTTTGTATTCACGCCCTCCCTTTGCGCTCCCCCAATTACGCGCGTTCCCGCCAAAATTGCGGTGCAGTTGTTTTCTTCTAGTTGAGGTTTTCTGCCTACAGATGTATCTAAGAACTTTCTACATCTGGAAACGTAGTGTTTCTTGGAATATGACTCTTAGGTCTCCTTAATTTTGGCTCAAAACTGATTTTAAAAAAATTGAACAATTATCATAATAGTCTCAATTAAAAAGTTTGAGATGCCATATTTACTTTTATGAACATAATGTATGAAAGAATGAGGTACGGTATTGTTTATAGTGAAAAGTAAAAATAATGATTCTATCGTTGAAAATGAGGTATTTATGTTTTTTTCGAATAGTCTGCATGGCCATTGAAAATCGTTTGGCATTTTTGGCAAGTATCTCAGGAAATGGCTTGGCACTAAGGGGGTTCATCAGTCAATATTGATTTCATTTTCAACGCGTAAACAAATCCTGTTTATTTCTTACTGTATTCTTGAATCCCTGTTACGTTTGAAGCTATTAACGGTTATCACCCCATACGAGCTCTGAGATTTCCAGCATAAACTAAATATAATACCTCTTTATAGAGGTAATATCCTTGCTCACCACTTTATACGACTTCAGGCATCTTTATTTATTGATGCTTCTTTATGTCCTTCCTCTCAAGAGGGTATTTCAGATATAAGGCTACAAAATATTCTGTGTACTTTAACTGCTCCAGGATACAGACGTGTATGGTTATGGGCTAATTCCGTTGAAATTGACATATTTTAACTAAAAACAATACCATACCGTCTGTTCTCGTCTAATAACATATCGCCTAATTGCGTCTCTTCCTCCCAGTCTCGCAATATGTTGGCTGCTAAGTTTAAACGCGGTACTAACCAGATTTTGTAATACAAAGCTCTAATCCGTATTTATGGGCAATTTGGCTCTAGATCCTTTTCTGCTTTACCACAGTTTATGCAATCCTTTGAAATACTACTTAGATCTTTCGCTTGGGGCATGGATTGCCAATTCTCCTTTGAGCATTCTGTATCTTACCAAGAAGAGGGTTCGTGTTATACTTAAGCCAAGTGGAGTTTTGTGATTTTCAACAAATCGCTCATTTATTACAACATTAATACAACTCAAAGTTTTCTTTTTGGAGAAATTAGGCTGTAAAGTTTCAAAGAGTTAGACAAAATGTTGGATTATTGAAATATTAGCTAGCCGCGGTGGGTGAGTGGATATCGTGTCGGACTACCATCCCCAAACATGCAGGTTCGCTCCTGGCAGTGGTAAGTGATTTTGGAAAGGCGGCAAAAATCTCGGCACGCATGTCATACGTTGTTGGCATGTTAAAAAACCCATTTGTATTCAGTAAGCCGTGTTCATAATGGCAAAATTAATCTCGAGATTTTCCGCCAACACAAAGTTCCTCATTTCTCTACTAGAAAGCGCTATAGTGTCAAGGAGCTTAGATATCTAACCTCCTTGACTTTCATAGCGCTCCAATAATGGACAAAATTCGACATGCAAGCTGCCCTCTGGGCGCAAATAACAAAGCTTGCACCCGGCATCCGAGGCCATACGATATTATTAACATTGAAATATTGTCAAACTTTCGACGCCTTATTCAGTTGGAGATGTATTATTACTAAGCATCAGTTAAGTTTAACAATCGCGCACACAAGTTGTTTCTTCCTTTATTTTATTTGTATTGTTTATTTATTTATTCATTGTCGCTTTTGATGAGTCACACTGCAAATTATTTTGTCTATTGTGCCAAAGAATAAACCTAATGTAATATGCATATCTGTCTGTTAGGTAGTCAGCCCGAAGGCTGCTTGGATCCTCAAATAGTACCGCTGTTAGGTTATGTGGGTTTGCCAATGCTTTCCTCACTGAGTCAGAACAGCAGTACTAACCCTATGAGTAGAACCTTTCACAGCATCCACAGGCACTGACTGTGCCCTGAATGTCATTAGAAACACCACCCATATAATCACAGCCATGAGTGAGACTGAGACATCGATGAAAAGCCATATTTTACTCTAGCCTGTGCCAACAGACAAATGCAAATATACTGCATTCATAAAGATATGGCAAACGATGCTTATTTAATCAATCAATATATTTCCCAGAACCTCATATGAGTCAAAGCCAATAAATGATAAATGTTGAGTCCTGTTACTGTTGCAACAAAAGAGCGAACTTATTATTGGTACAACTCAGCTTAAACAAGCATTATCTTACACTAAAACGTTTCAGTTACTGCCGGTTTTGTAATGAAACTAAAACTGCAATTAAGTCACTAATTCGTCAACTCAGTCATTAATTAATTAATTCATTTATTCATTTACATTTCAGACTGTTTTCCTTTTAGCGTCCCGGTTATCAAGCCTTTAAGAGCTGCTTGATGGGAGTGTAATGCCGTCAATCCCATAGGTCCAAGACTTTAACAAAACATTGCTATCAGGTTAGTTGGTTAGTTATTGTTGTTTTAAGGGGCGAAACTACGAGGTCATCTGCTATCAGGTTTCCACTAAGTACAGTAATAATATTTTCTTACGTTATAAGTAGATATTCATTTAGACTTGTCAATAAGGTATTTACATTTAACAGAAATTATTTCCTATCCATCTCAATTAAATTACTTTCAAGAACAAATTTGTCTTAACGAAGTTACAAACCATAAGTATTTATACTAACTCCAATTCAGTCATATTGGCACCATTTTAAACATACCATAGTTTGATTCTTTGATTATACCGTAGCTTCTTCATTTTCTCATTGTCCCCTCGTTTTTCTTTTTCTTCGTGTAGACGTACCCCAAACCCCCCTGTCATATGATTCATTTGTGCTCTCCTACTTCATTTTCTCCATGTTTCTTCTTAACCTGCAGGCCTACTATAAACAAATAAATAAATAAATACATCACAAGATAGGACAGAATCAGGTATCCAGTTCAGTGACGAAATTTGCAGAAGATTCATCGCCCAAAGACATGCCCAATATCGCGTGTTTCGATAATTATTTAAAACATTTGAATTATTCACGTACCGACGATACAACGAAAATAGCTATTTTAGAGTCTTTTCCCACAGGATAAACTCTAATTAGGTGTTACCTTTTCTTTTAAACACTATTTATGTCGTATATCAATATAAAACACATACCAATTATTATTTTTTGTCCTGCTCTTCTAATACTCACCAGTTCGGTTTTGCATCAGTGTTCTTATATTTATAGAAATCTTCCAAAGGAAGTATTCCTTGATCTTTTCTTAATTTTAATGAATTATTCATGAAAAATTCGCATCTTAGATGGCTTTGTAGAATAATCATATGAAGGTACCATTAGCGACATAGAAAGACTGAAGTTAAGCTATAGAAACCTTTGTATGGACAAGTAGTCATTGTCATTCAGGCGTAAGAAACTTGAGGAAGAACGGCATTGATATGAAGGAGGCTTTAGATCGTCTAGTGACACGCCTTATGAATATCAACGAGCAATTACTTAGCAGTGTTGGAGTAGACCTTAGAAGAGAAAGATAATGCGATGGAAATTGAGACCGGAGTGTACTCTTAAGTGAAGAGCTGGACGGGATGAGTTGAGTAAAAGTGTCTCGGGATGAAGTGATATTATATTTTGTGCCTCCAAGAGGACTGTCGAAAGTCACTGCTGATAGAAATATGAGTTTTTTTTTAAGAGACAAATTCAAAGAAATTAACTGCAAGGACAGTTGGTTGAAAGACTAACAAGAGCAGCTATAGGACTTCCCGACGACAATAATGCAATTTTCTTAGAATCTAGCGAGTATTAGTGAATACTATGGTACAACAATGCATTGCTTCATGAATCTCAAAAGTTGTTGAAAAACGAGGCACGTCCAGAAAGTAAGTTCCGTTTGGTAATAAAATTAAATTGTGTGGAGATACAGAAAAATTATTTATTGCACAACATTCTACACTTCTTAAACTACTTTTCCATATAACTGCCGAACTTTTGCAGGCATTTGTCATAGCGTGGCACAAGTTTTTGAATACCTTCTTCATAGAAGTTTGCCGCCGACCGTAAACGAGAGTGAAGACTCCCCTGTAAGATATCCTGCCGTTTGGCCACCACTGTTAGGCAAATTGCGTGCTTACCAGGATAACTGCGTTTGTTTAGGAGTTCTCCTGATCACATATGCAATTTGCCTAACAGTGGTGGCCAAACGGTAGGATATCTTACAGGGGAGTCTTCACTCTCGTTTACGATCGGCGGCAAACTTCTATGAAGAAGGTATCCAAAAACTTGTGCCACGCTATGACAAATGCCTGCAAAAGTTCGGCAGTTATGTGGAAAAGTAGTTTAAGAGGTGTAGAATATTGTGCAATAAATATTTTTTCTGTATCTGTACACAATTTAATTTTATTACCAAACGGATCTTACTTTCTGGACGTGCATCGTACATATTTTTAGCCTATTTTCAATTTTGAAAAAATAAGCTTATGAGATCACCATTTGTCCGTGTGTGTGTGCGTGTGTGTGTGTGTGTGTGCGCGTGTGTGTGTGATTCGTGTGTGTGTCCCCCCTAATAAAATCGAAACGGCTGGAGCGATTTCAATGAAACTCGGGAAGTTCATAGCACTATTCCCGGCGACCTCGACCGTGCCCTTCAAATTTTGTTACGTCTCTCCAATCCAACATGGCGGCTGTGGGAAATACTTCACTAGCATTCAATATCTCCGAAACTATTACCGATATCGCCCTGAAATTGTGTACGGTGATAAAGGGCACTACTAGAAGTTCACCTATGAGACTTTCAAAAACCTGGTGACTACAAAACCAACATGGCGGCCAAGCGAAGTTGAGACATTTAAATAGACTTTTCTCGCGATTTAACTATCTAAATGTAATGAAACTTGGTACAGCAAATGTTTATGCACATTGTAATGCACTGGAGTCTAATTTAGTTCAATTGTTTACATAACCTCGAAATGGCGGCTGTGCGAAATATTTCACTGACATTCTATATCTCCGAAACTATTACAGATATCACCCTGCAATTTTGTACGGTGATAAAGGGTACTGATACAGGTATACCTATGTATATTTCATAAACCTGTAAAGTACGAAACGAACATGGCGACCAAGTGAATTTAAAATATTTTAATAGACTTTTCTCGTGAGTTAACTCTCTGAGCGCAGTGAAATGTGGTAAAGTAATTGATTTTGCAGATTGTAATGCACTGCCATCTAATTTAATTCAATTGCTTACATAACCTGAAGATGGCGGCTGTGCGAAATTTTAAAGTTAAGTTTTAATTTCTTGTGTCGTAATCATGCGATCGAAGTGAAAGTTTGAATAATGAACCTAGGCAATAATTGTCCTTGAATGGTACATAACTCTATGGCCTATACACATAACACTCCTAAATGGTGAGCTCCCGAAATATTTGGACGGTTCTCAATATCTATGAATCTTTTACAGCAACCAAACGGATTTTTTTAATGTTCATAGAGACTATGAACATATGTTCACCTATAGGACTTTCAGGAACCTGGTGAGCACAAATCCAACATGGCGGCGACGCGAAGCATAAATATTTAAATGGACGTTCCTCGCGAATTAACTATCCGAGTGCCGTGAAACGTTGCACGTTAAATGCTTATACATATTGAGACCTTATGGCATATTGCATATCCATCTAGTCTCAAGTTTGTATTTCCAACATTAATTCTATACGCAGACCGGCACAGCAGATGCAGAGTACAGAGGCGGCGAATACTTTTATTGGATGTGTGCAGAGACGTGTACGAAGAATAGCAGGAGGGTTGAGTGGTCATAAATGCACTTAGCAGGTTTCCAGGGTGTGCCGAGGGAGGACATTGTACCATGAGAAGACGAGCGAGGGTAGGACAGGCAGGTCGTTGAACGCAGGAATTTGTGTGGGAAAATTGCAGTTTGGCAAGGTCACAGCTCCAAGTTTTGGTGCCGCCCAAATGTGACCTACTTAAGAATTAATGACCGGAGAGCAATGAGAGTTGCATGTATGGAAGCGGGAGACTCTCAGCCTCCCAGAAATGTAATTTGATGCAATTTGGATGTAAGGCTGATTTAATTCAGTATAAAATGCCTGATATGGGGGCGTTTCAGCGTCAGCCAATGAGGGGATAAGCGTCACCAAGCCGTGTTTGGCGCGTAAATTGGCAGACAATGAGGGATGATTACGGAGGTTATTTGATAAGGAGTCCACGATCGATTCTTGGAAAGGATATCACCAATGAGACATTGAGATTGCGATGAGTGCAGTGATATAAGTCAATTTGGGACAGAGCTATTATTTTTGGAAATAAATCTCATATTTCCCCCTCCTACGGCAGGTTATGCCTCAAAAACTTAAATAGCTCCAAATGGGAGAGTGAAGTCAGTCAATTTTGTGATTCTGTCACGGACGCTCCACGTCAGTCGAGTTCGTGATTTGGACTCTGTTAATTTTCACGTCAGATGGTAAATTGAGATAGCGTGGCGGTTTTTTTTGAGATCATGTCTAAATACTATAGCATACGAGTGCGAGTTTTTGTTAGTGGCTGAGAAATAGGCTAGCCATTGCGCTAGATAAACATATAAGTTGTGTCGATAGGAGCTACGGTGGACGATCTGGATGAATCGAGTAGTTCAGATGGTAGCATTTAGGAGAATGATAGGATTATCGGTCCGGAACAGTGAGTGCGTGTTACTTTCTTGATTGTCGCATTAAAAAAATTGTGTATTTCTGTGTTCTTCGTTACCACGAGGTACCTGAAGCAAGAGGAAGCTGATGCCGAGATTGGAACAATGGGAGGATCTTCAACTATGGAATTCGTCATGCGAGGAATGAGGGCGTAAACCCAAAACCTTGGGGCACGCCGCGATGGTGGAGACAGTCTGGGACCCAGGAATAGTGATAAGTACAGCAAATTATCTTGCATAATTTAGTTAGGGGTGTACGGATCAGCATAAGTGCAATGGCTGTGTACCTATTCAATTTCTTAATGTTAGTTGTGTTTTTGTTGTTGTGTTTGTTGCTGCAACGTGCGTGTAAATATGTATCGTGTGGTCATGGTTTTCAATGTAGTTTGGGGAGATTATCATTCAGGGGAAATCTGGCCATCAGCTACTGTCACTGTAGATACATTTTTCAGTTGATCAGGTGGGGTGAGAGTTTGTACAGTGGTCGTAAGCAAACCAGAGCATATTGAATATTTTGTGGTAAATCAGGTTCGTGGATCGACTGTGGTAAGTTCTACCAGGTAATGGTTGTGTTGCAATCTTCGATTGGTGACGGACAAGGCAGGCAAACCCGGCGATTTGAGGTAATTTAATTGGAGTATGGCTGGATGTACTGATGCATATTGGTAAGTCGTGGATGTTCAGAACCACGTAAGTATTTTTGGTAATTCCGTGGACGGGTAATTCCCACGAGGTAAAAATCACGGCCGTGATGCTGGGGTCGATCTGACGCCCGTAGGCAGCGTGCTAAGTGATGATTCTGCGGGGCTTGTTGAATTGGGCTATTGTGAGCTCATGCTTCAGTCAGTATACATCAGCTATGGAGGGGGTGAAAGCTGGTAGCCACTCCTCACCACGGGGTGCTTTGCTTGGCCTTGAGTCTGTCCGAGGTTAATTGGTCAAAGTTAAAATGGCTGGTTTGTTTACATATTTTATTGTTAATTCTGGGATTCTGGTTTGTTGTGTTTTGATTTTATTTTGTGGACCCACGTTACTAGTGTATCAGATTTGTACCCTCCGGGTGGCCGCTAGTCGGTATTAATGATTGTCTTGATAAATGTTTCACACGGGAACTGTTGTATGTGAATGAGATAGGCACGTTGTAGCTTAATGTAGTGTTTGTGTGGCCGCACTGCATGCTGACCGTACACGACTCTAACGGAGGTCGTGAAGGGAGGTCTGTTTGCCAAACGGAACGGTCTCGTCTGTACGATTCACTTTTCCAATATAAGAGCGTTAAAATGAGGTTCCAGCTTGTAAAATTCAGTTGATTTGATGCTCCGTTGGAGTATTTGTGTTATGATCTGATTAACGTAATGATTCATTTCTTGTGGCATTAATTTAGTCCTTTGTTGTTCCATTTGAACTCACCTGGGGTGAGAGCGCGCCACTTTGATTTTTGGGATTTTATTTTATTTGGATTTTTTTTATTTTTTTTTTGGAGTTCCATGATCCTGCAGTGTTGATCAAGGGGAAGCTGAGGCTTGCCCGAACTAATTAGATTTAAGGTACCCTGGTCGTACCATCTCTGTGGACTTTATGGCAGAGAAGGACAGTGATGACACAGTTTATTTTGTTGTGGTTCTACGTTTTATTAAGGGATTGTTTCTTCTGTTTTGTAGTCTTCTAAGAATAAATTTTGTTTCCTTGTTCCCCTGGCATATGATTTATAGTTTTAAGTTCCCATGATCCAAAATTCCGAATTCCTAGGATGTAAAGTGTTAATTAGCCACCGAACGAGCCGCGCCCGAGATAAGATTCAACATCCTAGAAGGCCCTGGAAGGGTATATAGGGGTTATGTGATGGTGCATTAGCCATTCGTCCCTAGTTGATTGCATTGTTGTTTTGATACCTAATTCATTGGATCATGTGGAAAGTCATATGCCTGTTTGAGCTAGTCGGTGCACATCGTAAAATCTGCCATCCGTGGTGGATTTTGCGTATGATTCGTACGACTAGGGTTAGTCTATGATGGCGCGCCAAGAGCGTGTGGCTGATTTATTGTAAATAAAAGGGGTGTAAAATCATGGAGTTTGTATTAGAAATACAGTTGACATTTTTATTGCAAATGTAAAGTAGAGACATGTCAGCTGGGCGCCCGATTTGAATTTTGATAGTAACAAACTCCAGTGAAAATGAAATAGGAAGGCTGGTAGCCTATAGATTGTTAATATCTTTATTAGCAAGTCTGGGATAAATTAACGTAAAAACCGCGAGTGTAAGGATGAAAGAATTTATTCAAGGAAATTTTAAGGGAGTGTGCATCACGTAGGAAGCTCAATATGTAGCTTGGATAGCTATTTGCTTATGGGTTAGAATAACGTAAATAATTGAGCTGACTAAAGTAATTGGGGGAGGCAGAACATGGAACAAAAAGGAACTCATTTTAGCGCTAACAGATTGTCTCCTCATTAAGGCATGCCCCTATTTCTCAGATAAGTGTATTTTGTGTGGTGGAGGAGATGGCTTCTTCAGAGGAAGTGCGAGCCATTATGGAAGCGATGTGTGCCCAATTAAAGGCAGACTTGAAAGCTGACACCAGCGAACAATTAGAGCGCATGAAAACAGACAATAGCGAACAATTAAATCAAATTATAGCCGAGAACAATGAACATTTAAAGGCAGACTTGAAAGCTGACACCAGCGAACAATTAGAGCGCATGAAAACAGACAATAGCGAACAATTAAATCAAATTATAGCCGAGAACAATGAACATTTAAAGGCAGATTTGAAGGCAGACACTAGCGGACAATTATCGGAACAATTCGCGAAGCTTACGCTAGACATTAAAGCAGACGCGGGCATACCATTAGAGCGCATGGAGGGAACATTGAGAGAGGCGATCGCGCTTAGCGAGGAGAAGACATTCGCTAAACTAAACCAAATAGAGTTAGCATGCAATTTGAGCGCGGAAGGACTAAAACTGACACAGGAGGAGATGAAAGGCAGGCTAGACATACTCGAAGAGGGAAATATCATGGCTCAGGGGCAGATAGCAGAGCTAAATAAAGCCGTGCGAGACATGCACGAAGACGTAGAAAGGGGGGAATTGCAAGCAGCAGAGAAATGGAGCGAGTTAGGAGCAGAGCAGGCGGCAATAAGAGGGGACCTGCGGGAGAGTAACGCTTTAATTGGTGAGAGGCTAAATCGGTTGGAAGAAAATAACGGAGCAGGAGGGAAGAAAGACGAAGAGAGATACTTGAGAATGAAAGAGGAAATAAATAAGACGTGCCTGCAGATAGGAGTCGAAGGGAAAGAAGATAGACAGAAAATATTTAAACAGATGGAAGAGAACCAAGAACGGATCAGAGAGGTCGAGAAACAATTCCTAGCCAGAATGGATGAGCAAGATAGGAAAATTATCAAAGCTGAGATACGAACTCTGGAACATGACGATTTCATGTTGGAAATGCGAACGAATAAAAGCGATGGGATTACCGCAGCCACAGTACGTAGCGAAAGAGAAGCAAGCCAGGGGGCGGTCGAGAAGGCTACGGTAGGTGAGACTACAGAGGGATTCCACCAATTTCGCGGACAAGCATCGACACCAATGGAGAATAAACTAACCACGCAATACGTACAGGTTATAAGAATGCAGGAGGACAGACCTCGGAGATACACAAATGATGGATCAGTAACACCAAAATCTTTCATTAAGGAGGTGGAATCATTTTTTGCCGATCACGCAGTACCGTCAAATAGACAGCTCAGAGCTTTAGAAAAAATGTTAGGGAATGAAGTATTGACCTGGTACCAGAGCTTCAGGTACACTTTCGAGGACTTTGAAGGGTTCAAATCGGCGTTCCTAAGAAAATATTGGGGGCAGTCGGCACAGCTAAGCCTCAGGATGGAGCTGTACAGTAGAAAGTACCATGCTACGCAGCCCACACGTTACGCGGATTATTTCACAAAACAGATGTTATTGATGAGGGATCTTGATGTCGCTCCCGGGGAAGCAGACATGATAATGACCATCGGCAAGCAATTACCCGCCAGCGTCCAGCAGATACTAGTGGCCGCAAGCGTCAATAACGCGGTACAAGCTGAGGAAGTGCTCCGACAGCTTGATGACACTTCTATGCAACCTCAGATGCGGAACGTGCGAGCCATAGGGCAGGTTAACACGGCTGTGTTACAGCAAGACACTGGTGCCAGCAAGCGAAGTCAGGGTACGAACACCGGACCGCCAGCATACGAGCGCAGGGATGAAAATAATGTGCGGAACGGATACCAAGGACATGAACGAGGAAAATGGGGACAGCACCGCGGAAGGAACTGGCAGCCGTACCAACAGAGAAGGGATGAATGGCGAAGAAGGAACGGCCCTTACGAACATGAGAGAGATGGGAGGCGGCCGTGGCCCGGAAGGCGAGAAGAAAGGCAGGAGCCCACGCAAGACTATAGACAGGATTGGAATAGTCGGTACGAGGAGACTCAGCGATATTTAAGCGAGTTGCACCAGGAACAGGAAGCACAGAGAGAAAAATGGAAACACACCATGGAGAACAGGCATAACCCAGATATACAGGGGGCAGAAAGCGAGCTGGTAATGCAGGAGAGAGAGGAGCACAATGGTACCGGACAGCAGGGTGCCGTGCACAAAAAAAAAAAACTCGGTGGTAGACCAAGAAGACAGTCTCAGAAAGGAGCAAGAGGGAAATAACTGGTTAGTCGCACACATACAGGAATGGGTCGCTACATCAGACGACTTTTTAAATGAGCTCAGTCAACCAAAACAGCAGGGATTACGCAAGTTACCTATTATCATAGCAAGAATCGGTGGAGTCAGGGTCCGGTCTCTCGTGGATACTGGGTCACAACTGTGCCTGGCATCCGAAGCTTTAGTTAAGATGCTAAACAAGCAGAACAAAATACCCACATTACCTGTCCCACAGATAAAAATCAGAGGAGTTATTCCGGAGAAGTCAGCAGTATGCAAATACCAAGTACATCTAGATTTGGATATAATGGGCCATATTCTATCACAAAACTTCATGGTTATGGCCAACATAAATTTCAACATAATCCTTGGTGCGGATTTCATATGCGACCACCAGGCAGTGATAGACCTGCATGAGAACACAGTTACGTTCAAGAACGTGGAAGGGTTAAGCAACGTAAATTTACACATGAACGAGGTGCACTTGGAGCGCGAGGCAGATATGTGGATGCTAGAAACAATACCAGAGGAGGCCGAGAATGAAACGCAGGAGGGACATTCGAACCCGCAACCCATGCACGTTAGGGAACCTACACTGAGAGAGATCTGGAATACGGCCGTGGAAGTTGACGGAGCCGAAGAAACATTTGAGAAGCTATTACAGGAAAAACTGAGCGAGGCCAGGTTGGACAGCGAAGGCAAGGCACGCCTAGAAAATATTTTGAGAGAGCAGGCATCAACGTTCGACACAATGCCAGGAAAAATTCTAAATTTCCGCTACGCCATGCAGGTGGACGACTGGTCACCATTTAAAAGCAAACTTTACCCGTTCCAGAGAAACACTATCCGGAGGTTAGGAAAATTATTGGTGAAATGGCGAAAGCAGGTATAATCAGAAAGACACCTACACCGTATTTAAACGCGATACTTGCAGTGGCGAAACCCAATGGATCTGTGAGGGTGTGTCTCGACAGTCGCACCTTGAATGCACGCCTTATACCGGAGCATGACAAAGCGCCGATAATTAAGGACGTTTTGAAGCGTTTTCGAGGAAAACAGATTTATTCGTCAGTTGATCTCTCGAGCTCTTATTACCATATCGAACTGGAGGAGAAATCACAGTTGCTGACTGGATTTCTGTTCGACCACCAGAGCTGGGTTTTCGCTAGGCTCCCATTTGGTGTCAAGACGGCCGGATCTGCACTCATTAGGGCTTTAGATCGGAATTTAACAGAAGAGGTTAAGGAAATGACCGTAAGATACGTGGACGACATCTTGCTTGCGTCTAGCACAGCGGAGGAACATATGGTAAATTTAGAGAAACTGTTAAAGAACCTCAATAGGGCAAATTTTAAAATCAACCTCAAGAAGTCGCATTTTTTTCAGCAAGAGATTTTATATCTAGGCCATATCATCGATGGAGAAGGAGTTCGGCCCAATCCGGCAAAGATTGAAGCAATTAGAAATTTCCCGAGACCAACCAGAGTGAAGCACATTAGAATGTTTTTAGGCATCACGAACTTTTTCCGCGAGAATTGCCCAGGATATACGGAGATAGTGGCACCACTCCAAGAGCTTCTGAAAAAAAATAATCGTTGGCAGTGGAGCGAGGAGAGTGAGAAGGCATTTGTCGCAACGAAGGAGCTACTAGCAAATAGTGTAAAGCTAGGATATCCAGACTTTACTCGCAAATTTATCATACAGGCCGATGCGTCTATGATAGGTGTCGGGGCCATGTTATACCAGGAAGATGCCAGCAACCCGCAGAGTCGCATATATCTGGCGTTCTCTAGCCGCAGATTGCGCAAGCACGAGAAGAATTATACAGTCTCAGAGATTGAATTATTGGCGATAATTCATGCCCTCGAACACTGGAGGAAGATTATCTATGGTTTTCCCATAATAATTAGAACTGACCATAAGGCATTGACGTTTTTGTTTAAGTCGGCTATGCTTTCTGAGAGGCTGAATAGATGGTCAATTTATGCGCAGCAATTTGACCTACAGATGGAATTTTGCCCTGGAAAATTAAACGTGATCCCGGATATTCTAAGCCGGAACCCGGAAGAAGGCGGAAGCACCGTGGAAGCAAGGGTCCATCAGATTGAGCTCACGCAGCAAGACCAGGATTTCCTGCGGGAGTTAAGCAACATTCAGGCGGAGCAGGAGAAGGAACCGTGGATGGGAATGATTATCAGATATTTCAAGAGGGAACTGGTACCCGGAAGCCCGGAATACCGTGAGGCGGAAGCTCGAGCTAATAGTTACAATTATTTCAATGGTCTCTTGCATAGATTTGTGGACCAGGACCATACCATGATGAGGATATTGGTTCCTGCCTCTCTCCAGCGAAAGCTAGTGTGGCATGCGCACTATACTTTAGGGCATGCCGGGACAGACAAAACGGAAGCGACACTAGGCGAGGCATTCACGTGGCCGAAAATGAGGAACACAATATGCGAAGTGTTAAAGACGTGCGATACGTGCCAGAGGGTCAAGCCTAATAATTTCTTGATGAAACAGTACCCGAGACCTTTGTTGCCACAAAAACCATTGGAGCTCGTGGCCATTGACTGTTATGGCGCGTTACCTAAGGGGAGAAGAGGATGCCGGCACCTTTTGGCCTGTGTGGACGTCTTTTCCAAGTACGTGGTACTTTGCGCCGTCCAGAAAACAAATTCAAAACAGCTGCTCAATCAACTAAGGAATAAAGTCATACCTAGGATGGGGAAACCAGAGTTCATATTGTCGGACCACGGTAGCTACTTTACCAGCGCCGAATTCAAGAGAGGATTAGCGGAGCTAGGTATTAAGCATGTATTAAGTAGTGTCCGTTATCCCCAGTCGAACCCCTCGGAAAGAATTTTTCGTGAAGTATCTAAATTCTGTAAAATCTTCATCCCCGACGCGCATTACAAGTGGGTGGACGCCCTGAAGAAAATAGAGATCTGCATAAATTCCACACGACATGAATCGACCGGTCAAATACCGAGCGTTCTACACTTGAACGAATATCCAGTGAGATCATGGGAAAGAGTAATAAACTGTCCCATGGATCCTAGACCAGCCCCAGCCCTGAGAGTGGAAAGGACAGCTGTGTACCTTAGAAAGCAAGCAGACCGGAGATTGCGCCGGGTACGAGGAAAGCGGTTTCACCGTGCACTGGAACTGGGCGAGTTGGTCCTTGTTAAGCGCCAACCTGTATCTGATCCAGCAGCGAAGGTGTTCCATAAATTCATACCACCTTACTCGGGCCCGTTCCGCATAATTCGAAATTTGGGAAACAACGCATACAAATTGGAAGAGATCAGTACTGGAAACACTCCCATCTACAACATTTCTAATTTAAAGATTTATTATCCACTGGAACCATACGATGAGCCCAGGGCCGCAGCAGCAAACCATGCCGAGATCATAGAGTTAAATTAATAGCAAAACTCTGGAAGAATAGGACAGGACATGGGGCGGTCCTCAGATGTAAACACGGGCCGATGTTTACAACAAGCACCTGATTGCTTCAGGCAAGTGGAGGACATTGCTCGGAGAAGGAGAGAGAGGGGAGAGACATTGTCTACCGCACGCAGGTAGTCCAAAGGAGCCAGAGGTCTGACGTAATCCGGCCGGCATGCTAGAGAAGGGAGTGAGACACCCTGTCATTTCAGAGCAACCCAGGAAGGAGGGTCCAAAGTAGAGACGGAGGAAAGGAACCTCGTAGCAGCCGTGTGGAGTGCTAAAAATCATGTAATGCTTACCCTGATTTTTAACCTTGTGAGGGAGTAATGAGACCTTATGGCATATTGCATATCCATCTAGTCTCAAGTTTGTATTTCCAACATTAATTCTATACGCAGACCGGCACAGCAGATGCAGAGTACAGAGGCGGCGAATACTTTTATTGGATGTGTGCAGAGACGTGTACGAAGAATAGCAGGAGGGTTGAGTGGTCATAAATGCACTTAGCAGGTTTCCAGGGTGTGCCGAGGGAGGACATTGTACCATGAGAAGACGAGCGAGGGTAGGACAGGCAGGTCGTTGAACGCAGGAATTTGTGTTGGAAAATTGCAGTTTGGCAAGGTCACAGCTCCAAGTTTTGGTGCCGCCCAAATGTGACCTACTTAAGAATTAATGACCGGAGAGCAATGAGAGTTGCATGTATGGAAGCGGGAGACTCTCAGCCTCCCAGAAATGTAATTTGATGCAATTTGGATGTAAGGCTGATTTAATTCAGTATAAAATGCCTGATATGGGGGCGTTTCAGCGTCAGCCAATGTGGGGATAAGCGTCACCAAGCCGTGTTTGGCGCGTAAATTGGCAGACAATGAGGGATGATTACGGAGGTTATTTGATAAGGAGTCCACGATCGATTCTTGGAAAGGATATCACCAATGAGACATTGAGATTGCGATGAGTGCAGTGATATAAGTCAATTTGGGACAGAGCTATTATTTTTGGAAATAAATCTCATATTTCCCCCTCCTACGGCAGGTTATGCCTCAAAAACTTAAATAGCTCCAAATGGGAGAGTGAAGTCAGTCAATTTTGTGATTCTGTCACGGACGCTCCACGTCAGTCGAGTTCGTGATTTGGACTCTGTTAATTTTCACGTCAGATGGTAAATTGAGATAGCGTGGCGGTTTTTTTTGAGATCATGTCTAAATACTATAGCATACGAGTGCGAGTTTTTGTTAGTGGCTGAGAAATAGGCTAGCCATTGCGCTAGATAAACATATAAGTTGTGTCGATAGGAGCTACGGTGGACGATCTGGATGAATCGAGTAGTTCAGATGGTAGCATTTAGGAGAATGATAGGATTATCGGTCCGGAACAGTGAGTGCGTGTTACTTTCTTGATTGTCGCATTAAAAAAATTGTGTATTTCTGTGTTCTTCGTTACCACGAGGTACCTGAAGCAAGATGAAGCTGATGCCGAGATTGGAACAATGGGAGGATCTTCAACTATGGAATTCGTCATGCGAGGAATGAGGGCGTAAACCCAAAACCTTGGGGCACGCCGCGATGATGGAGACAGTCTGGGACCCAGGAATAGTGATAAGTACAGCAAATTATCTTGCATAATTTAGTTAGGGGTGTACGGATCAGCATAAGTGCAATGGCTGTGTACCTATTCAATTTCTTAATGTTAGTTGTGTTTTTGTTGTTGTGTTTGTTGCTGCAACGTGCGTGTAAATATGTATCGTGTGGTCATGGTTTTCAATGTAGTTTGGGGAGATTATCATTCAGGGGAAATCTGGCCATCAGCTACTGTCACTGTAGATACATTTTTCAGTTGATCAGGTGGGGTGAGAGTTTGTACAGTGGTCGTAAGCAAACCAGAGCATATTGAATATTTTGTGGTAAATCAGGTTCGTGGATCGACTGTGGTAAGTTCTACCAGGTAATGGTTGTGTTGCAATCTTCGATTGGTGACGGACAAGGCAGGCAAACCCGGCGATTTGAGGTAATTTAATTGGAGTATGGCTGGATGTACTGATGCATATTGGTAAGTCGTGGATGTTCAGAACCACGTAAGTATTTTTGGTAATTCCGTGGACGGGTAATTCCCACGAGGTAAAAATCACGGCCGTGATGCTGGGGTCGATCTGACGCCCGTAGGCAGCGTGCTAAGTGATGATTCTGCGGGGCTTGTTGAATTGGGCTATTGTGAGCTCATGCTTCAGTCAGTATACATCAGCTATGGAGGGGGTGAAAGCTGGTAGCCACTCCTCGCCACGGGGTGCTTTGCTTGGCCTTGAGTCTGTCCGAGGTTAATTGGTCAAAGTTAAAATGGCTGGTTTGTTTACATATTTTATTGTTAATTCTGGGATTCTGGTTTGTTGTGTTTTGATTTTATTTTGTGGACCCACGTTACTAGTGTATCAGATTTGTACCCTCCGGGTGGCCGCTAGTCGGTATTAATGATTGTCTTGATAAATGTTTCACACGGGAACTGTTGTATGTGAATGAGATAGGCACGTTGTAGCTTAATGTAGTGTTTGTGTGGCCGCACTGCATGCTGACCGTACACGACTCTAACGGAGGTCGTGAAGGGAGGTCTGTTTGCCAAACGGAACGGTCTCGTCTGTACGATTCACTTTTCCAATATAAGAGCGTTAAAATGAGGTTCCAGCTTGTAAAATTCAGTTGATTTGATGCTCCGTTGGAGTATTTGTGTTATGATCTGATTAACGTAATGATTCATTTCTTGTGGCATTAATTTAGTCCTTTGTTGTTCCATTTGAACTCACCTGGGGTGAGAGCGCGCCACTTTGATTTTTGGGATTTTATTTTATTTGGATTTTTTTTATTTTTTTTTGGAGTTCCATGATCCTGCAGTGTTGATCAAGGGGAAGCTGAGGCTTGCCCGAACTAATTAGATTTAAGGTACCCTGGTCGTACCATCTCTGTGGACTTTATGGCAGAGAAGGACAGTGATGACACAGTTTATTTTGTTGTGGTTCTACGTTTTATTAAGGGATTGTTTCTTCTGTTTTGTAGTCTTCTAAGAATAAATTTTGTTTCCTTGTTCCCCTGGCATATGATTTATAGTTTTAAGTTCCCATGATCCAAAATTCCGAATTCCTAGGATGTAAAGTGTTAATTAGCCACCGAACGAGCCGCGCCCGAGATAAGATTCAACATCCTAGAAGGCCCTGGAAGGGTATAATATGTTGATCCACTGGCATCTAATTTATTTCAATGGTTTGCATTATCAGAAGATGGCTGCTGTGCGTAATTTTAAAATCTCGTTTTTACTTCTTGTGTTCTAATCATGCGATTGAAGTTTGAATACCACACGTACACAATAATCTTAATGTAATAGTACAAAAATAAAAATCCAACCTGGCGACCATCTGAAATATTTAGACGGTTCTCAATATCTACGAATCTGTTACAGCAATTAAACTGAAATTTGTATGTTGATTGTGGCAGTTAACATAAGTAGGATATATGAAAATAGGCTGTATAGTTCTTCACGGAACTACTTGTTTTTGTTTAATCATGATAATCATGATTGACCGTCCTGACAGTCTGCCATAACAGGCCAGATATTGCTAGGCTTGCCATATTTTTAGCCTACTTTTCACATTTTGCAAAAATGAGGAAAAAGTAGACTTATGAGATCGGGCAAATGTGTGTCTGTCTGTCTTTCTGTCTGTCCTTCTGTCTGTCGGTCTGTCGGTCTGTCTGGCTGTGTGTGTGTCTCCCCCCCCTTATCAACTCCTAAACGGCTGCAGCAATCGAAACAAAACTTGGTAGGAGTAAATATCTCACGGCCATATTTGAAAATGTCAGTGCTACCAACTGCTGAAAAATCACAATTGAAATTTGAGCTCCATGTTGGATATCTTGGAAGGTATGAATGGGAACTTTCTTAAAATTGGCACACGTATAGATAATAATATTGCAGTTTAATTTCCAGGAGGTCATTCATGGCAGTGTTGCCAAAATGATTCTAAGCCTGCTGGTAAGTCCAAATTTTAAATTTATATAACTTCTACACTATCAATTGGATTTCAACCAAATTTCGTATGTGCTATGTGTACATAAACATATATGACTGGGCGTATTCTTAAGAGCCACCAGGGCTGCCAACTGTTAATAAATGCTCTCAATTTTTTTAAACCAAATACCCATATATCAGAAAGTATGCTAGCCGACAGCTTGAAACTATGCACACGTATAGTACCTGGCATTCTAGATAAATTTGGAGTAACTAATATAGGCCTACGCCAGTGCTGCCAACATGATTCTAAGCCTGCTGATAGGTCCAATTTTAAAATGATTGTAACTTCTATACTAACTAATGGATTTCATTCAAAATTGAGACAACAATAGATCATGTTATTTCAGATTATTTCTGACAAATACATGTATGTCATTGTTGCCAACATGATTTTACGCGCGCTGTTAGATCCAATGTTTAACTGCATGTAACGTCCATGCTATCCATTGGACATCAACCAAATTTTGTATTCTGTACCTTAAGAGATGGAACTAAGAATATATTCAGTCACCAGGGCTGCCAACTGTAGTTCTCTAAGTGGCTACATTATACCAGGTATACAGTATTTCGAACTAATTAGAAATTTCGATAATACCAACCTAATTACGTCATTATTCTAGATTGATCCATATAGATTAATCATTGGCATGAATCTTAAATTTTAAGAAAAGTAGGCACTTTAGTTCGTCACGGAACGTCTTGTTGTTGAGTGGAACCGGGACACATTAATATGGGATGGCCTTACCGGGGGGGTCTGGGTGGTATTGAGCGAAGGTGCTGGAATTTTTTTTTAAATTAGAAGCACAATGGTTAGTTTTAAGCCTCGCAAGTGACGGGAGAGGGGAATCTGGTACCCCGAATTGTTAGTTCTATACACCTTTTAAAAATAATAAAGGAAATTTTGCCTCATAAAAATATATTATTTAAATTACTTCATAAAATTGTTTAATTGAACAATAAATAAGGCCTGTTATTTTTTTAAAAACTACAATTTTTTGTCTAACTACAAAAACAACGACAAAAAATTATGTTGATTGTTGAAAAGTAACCGATTTATAAAAGATTCTTAAACTCATAAATTCATTACTTGTTACATCTTACAGCCGTTTTTCTGGACATTGATAAAACCGGGCGGGACACCGGGACTGTCCCGGTCAAACCGGGACGTATGGCAAGCCTAGATATTGCAGTAGTGGCGGATGCTAGCGCCACCTAGGTATGTGGTGGGTACTAGTGCCACGGACACTAGCGCCACCTAGGTATGTGGTGGGTACTAGTGCCACGGACACTAGCGCCACCTAGGTATGTGGTGGGTACTAGTGCCACGGACACAAGCGCCACCTAGGTTCATAGCACAGATTACCTACTACTACAGATGGCCAACAGCCATGCTAATTCTTGGTACCTAAGACTTCAGCGCTGTCTGGTGGTTGACTGATGTACTAGCAACACGTCGACCGGTAGCGCCACCTATGAGCAGATCTCGTAAACACTAACCCTCCCGCCCCCTCCCCTCCACCCTGCCCCTTCCCCTCGTTCCGCTAAATATTCTCGTCCTAAATGCTCTGCCCACTTTAATGTTCCGAAAATCACAATCTCTCAATACTTATGGCACGTTTTTAAGTGTGGAGATAATAATATGATCTACAAGAAATAAATCACATTCAAAATACCAATAACAGAAAAAAAATATAAAAATAATAACAAAGTGGGAAATTGTGAATTCCAGAACTTTGAAATGAACAATCACAGCATTTAGGACATAACCTCATCACTAATATACATGTTTAAATTTCTTTCAGTTGCAATTGGAGCATATTGCATTGGTGACAAAAATTAGGCTACTGCAAGGCCTGCAGCATATTATTACTCAGCTTGAAAATGGCACAAGTAGGCCTATAACCAATTAGTTATTAGAAAAAACTACAAAGGAAAAGTACTGGGAAGGGAGAAAATTCATATTTTAAAATGCTTGATGCTGTTAGCAATAACAGTAAAATTTTAAGAGAGAATGCTAAGGATCAGGTGGTGTAACCAGATCCTCATCACACTAAAATTGTTAGTGTAATTAGTGCCAAATACATTAGGGGACAGAAAAAGAATTGGATATCACAAAATATCTATACAGTACCGGTAGTTCATTTCATATGCCCTTTAAAATATATCCAGTTAAAAATTTTGAAGGGTGAAATGCAGTAAGTAGGCTACACTAAAAATTATCATCACACACTAATACAGTACATTCCATGACGTGCTGTTAAGGGGAAGGGAGAAATAGGACTTTCAATGAAACAAAAGAAAAACACTCAATACTGCTAGAATTCATCATGTTTTATTTAAAAAGTTGTCAATGAAGAGAAGATAACAGCAAGAGCCAAGATCAAACTTAGCAAAAATACAGTAGATCAAATCTGGTCCTCCTAAAAGTATGTGTTGAGGCACGTTCCTTTCTTCTTTCTTGCCAAAGTATAACAGTGGGGTCCAGCACATAATAATGGACCTAGTTCCTCCTTGATGTAATGGCTGACACCGATGAACCGCAAATTCCTACAACACATACCAGTGTGTATGTTGAAACAGTAAACTTAATAAATGTGTAACTTAATGCTTGAAAAGGGGAACTTGAATTTGCTGACATGTGTATGTTTGCACCTACTATAAGTTAACTACATTTTAAAAGAATCATTGTGTTTTTGATATTAATTCATTTAGGGCTTTCGATAACATATTCATTTAGCCCCATGTATTTGGAAGTGTGTATGATTTGTTGATATTTGTTGTTTTAACGGGCCTAACATCTTGGTTATCGGCCCCTAATGGTTTGGGTGATCGTGAAGATGAAAATCAAATGTAAACTATAAATGAAACTAACTACAAACTTATATAGGCTATTAGAAGAAGAAATGGAAAACAAAAGGAGAATAAGGCAAACAAAGGACAGGAGGAAAAGAAATGCCCTCAAACCCTCGAAGAATGAGGATCGAGACACTTGGAAGGAAGGAGAGCCACGAAAGGCCCCAGAGGCAATGGAAGAAAGGGGAAAAACCGACCCAGCTCAGGAATCCCTCGGGGTCGCCATCTCCCGAACTCACCAGCAGTGAGCCCCTGAGGGTGTAGCAATATCCAGGGTGCACCAAAGGTGGTGGGGCTACATACACCCTGCCCCTTGAGGGCCTTGAGCAGAAGGCAGGAGATAACAAGAAAAGAAAAAGAAGGCTGACCCCTCGCAGGAGGAGGGCATCAGAAAAGATGAGACAAGGGCCAATTAAGGCGGGAAAGGAATAGACTCCCTAGGCCTCGGATACCCTAATACCGCGGGGGTCGGAAGAGAACAAGAGTTGACCAAGTGAGGTCGACAGGCAAGAAGACAGAGAGGAGCCCGGCACAAGTAAGTGGAAGCAATGCGGGACTCAGCTGGGGCCCCATTGTCGCCAACCCACGTCCCACTAGATGTGAGCCCCTGGGGGAGTGTATGATTTGTATGATAATCTGTGTTATTGTGGTATCTGTAGTAGTGTGTATACTTCCTGTAATTCAGGTGAGGACTGGAAAGGAGGCAGCCGTAGCCTTAAGTTGGGAACCATCCCAGCGTTAGCCTGGAGAGGAAGTGGGGAAACTTTGGATAACCACTCCTTGGATGGCCGAGGTGAGAATCGAACCTACCTCTTCTCAATTCTGCCTCACAAAGATGAGTGTGCACCGTTCCAACAGTCAGACCAGAATTAAATTGCTTAATCAAGTTTGGAAACTAGCCCAGGACCTCAGGAGTGGCAGCAACCACACCACAAGGTGGTCTTATTACAGAATCAATTGATGAAAAAATCCCTCCATGTAAGCTTAGACATTGGCATCCTACGTGTTGAAAAATATTGCAAATAACGTGTGGGAATAAAATACTACCTATAGGTATATCAACCATTACATTGGCATACAATAAATCAATTATATTTGTCTTGTGTCTATCTCGCGGTTACAGAATATCATCGACAGAACCTAACACTTATTAACTTACCAAGAGTATAAAATAAAAATTGGCAGATAAGGGTGGGGTTATCGGGCCAATGGTTCCATGGTTTTATTGGATTTTCACGTTGGACTTAGTTCCACAGGACATGACGTCCGAAACGGGGGAGGAGCTAACGGTCAGCTGTTTGCAATATGGCGGCGAGATAGTGACGAGACGTAAGCAAGACAGTGATAGGGTGTGCGTTTGTTATGGATTCTAATTTATGATGGCAAAATACTACATATTTTCTTTTATTGATAGAAATATTTTTATAGTCAATTTAAATGCAGTGCTTAATTACTACCAGTTAAAAATATTACCCACCTGTAGATAGTTAATTTACTGTCTGCCGTTACATTTATGAAGCCTGTACTTGGGAGCCTAGCGGTGTCGATGTTTCTATTAATTTCACAATATATATATCCAGGGGCGGATCTAGGGGAGGGCGACCGCCCAGGGCTCCGCGGTCTGGGGGCCCCGCGCCAAGGATTTTTAAAATTTAATTAATTAATAAATTATACGTTTCAATCTTTTCAAACTAAGTCATAATTCATAGTCTTCTTTTCAGTGCAGCTATGCCCTCCCGTGACCGTTTAGCAAGTTTAGATTTCAGTGAAATAATATAAGACTTCAGCCGGGAAAAGAAGTCGCAAAGTGATATTTTAATATTTCATAGTTTACATAATCTTCATCAAGGGGACATAAAGGTTTCTTTCATTTTCTTAAAAGAATGTACTGTAGTGTATTCAAAGTACGGTAACTATTCTTTATTTTATTATTATTGCAAAACTATTTTCCATTTGATTTGATTTTTTTATTATTACCTATTGTTGTCGGCCCCACCTTATCATATCGCCCAGGGCCCCGCAAGGCCTGGATCCGCCACTGTATATATCTCACATAACACAAAGGACGACTCCCTGATAATAAATTGAATCCAGCAACCCTGAATTTGCATGAATGTTTTGGGTTCAAAGAAGCGTTACTTGGGATGCTCAAATCATACTTCAATATTGCTAATATTGACCTACATACTTGCTGTTCAAAGGCAAGAATATAAATTTATTAATCTCTTGCCACAGACAAGTTAAAATGGAGGCATCCTCTTTATCAATATATTTAATTAAATATTTAAAATACAGGTATTTAACAAAGCTGGAGTCTCCATTTGAACTTGTCATAAGCAAGCGGAACAGATCTAAAACTACACTTTAAGCTAAATCAAATTCACTCCCCAGCTCGACATAAACCATAATACCAATTAAAACCTATACAAAACATACTCTCCTTACTGTTGTACAACTTTCAAACCAACTATTCGCACTCAAAACTGAAAAACCTTGAAATGGAAACTAATTAAAGTTAGAATAGCCTAGGCCGATCAGGTCTCCTGCTACATTACCACATATGTATACTTAAAATCACTACAACTTCTAAATTACGGCTAAGTGACCTATCTGCCTGAGTAGTATAGGTGTTACCGGCCTGCCTGGGATGATGGGTTTCCAAACCGGTACTTAAAACTAAGATTTTTCACATTAATTAACTAAATTCAACAGTAAGGAGATCATAGACAAAAACACAATTTAAGCCAAATAATACTTCAATATTGCAAATATTGAGCTACATAGGCCTACTTGCTGTTTAAAGGCAAGAATATAAATTCTCTGGCAAATTAAGGCTAGGGACAGCATTTTTCTTAAGTTTTCTAACCATTCGACTATTGTCAATCGGAAGAACCCCTAAAATAAGTTTGCGAAGAACGGATTACATTCTATGTACGACACAGAAGTATTAGGCTACAAGTTTATCAGTATTTTTGATGTAGCTAAATCCTTGTGAGTACAATTAGAGACAATAACTATCACTAATCAACAGTATCGGTGCTTACGCTGTGGAAAGAAGTCGTCTTCACAAAAATTCAGACTGGACACTGTCATGTAACGTGTAACACGTTTCCCAATTGACAGCGCCGTATACCATCTTTCTCTCTGAACTTTTTGTACAGGAAAGTAGTGAAGAGATTTCGTACCCATTTTATACGATTTGCAACCGTATACAGAGCAGTACCTCCTCGAATTTGACAAATTCCTTTCTGTTTCCATCACGACATCAATGTTTCACCATGAAAATAAACCTCACCAGTCACAATGTTACAGCTTCAACATTCTACCGCGTGGCTGCGCCATCCAACTTTTCTGACGTCAATAGTTACACATTGGTAAGACTATAATATGATCCTAGGCCATTAAAACTATTAGACCATGGGGGTGTATGTTAAGTTTTAATAACCTGTAATTACAGTCCTACATCAGTATTGCCATTACTACCAATTCGACCAACTGAACACCCAGCCCAAACACTGCATTCCTACCATAACATAAACCGTACAGCTTATTTTCCTGTGTATCTACAAAAATAAATACAAAGTGGCCATAGCATGAATATGCAAGGAAACACATCTACACATTTGTTTGTTCTTGGCTTATTAGAGGAGGACAGGTGCATTTGAATGGTATTTGGGTCGCAGAACATTACACGAGTCGACTACTTTAGCACCATGACTTAGCATAAGTATATTCACGTTGAACTTCGTTCCACAGGACAAGAACACATTAATGTATATAGTTACACATTGGTAAGACTATATGATATAGGCCATTAGACCTATTAGACCATGGGGTGTGTGTGTTAAGTTTTAATAGCCTGTAATTACAGTCCTACATGGCATTACTACCTATTCTAACTGAACTGATCTGTTTTGAATACTGTAATAATTTGAAATTCAACGAAGGGGAAAAATTAAAGCTTAGACACGTTGTCATGAATCATGAGATTTATATTCTATTGCAATGTGAAATTAATTAATTGATTATTCACACTCCTCAAGATCTTCAGTACACACATGCAATAGGCTCATTTAAATATTTCTGCGAGTTGTAATCGAGTTGTTGCAATGGTTTATGGAACCCAACCTTATTCATCTTGTACTCTACCGTAGGTCTACATCATAGGCCTATTAAAAAATCCATTACGAGAACCCACAGTACCTAGTTCCACTACCCACTGCCAAAACATTACGGTAACACAGACTTCTTACCTGGTCATAGACTGGATCATTTCTTAAGAGAGTAATTGCCATATATTCCTCTGCTATTTCGAGAACAGCGATTTACGATTTGTTTTTTTCCTTCTTCCGGTGATAGGCACAGTTCACAGAATTTGGTAGGTCTACCTATGGGATAAATAATAGTGAAAGTTAATTGATATGTCAAGTAGAATGTCACCTGCGTCTAATATCAATTCAAAACTAGGCCTATATTTTTCACAGCCACTACAGAAACACAAAACTTAAAATAAGCGTACTTACTCGCCGTAGCAGAAGAAGAACTGTTCACTTCTCATTACCACGAAGACAATTTGATATAAGAAAGATGAGATAGAACACAACATTAGCTTATTTGTATACGGCCAATATTATTACATACAACTCATAAACAGAGCCGCCATGGCATGGTCAGTGCCGCCAACCTAGTAGAAATAATGTTTATTTAATGATAAGTGCCGTAATTATCGTCTGTGAGCAAGATAATTGCAAGGAAATGTCAATTAGGAATTATGTGTATATTTATTGACTAAATGTAGTGATATGTTTGCAATTTAATTACAACGTTGTATCATGCATATGTTGGCAACACGATATACACGATATACAGCGCTCCATACGACTGGCACGTGCTACTACACCGATGGTGCCAAATGATCCCTATCTGGTTGACACCCCCTGGTTCATAGTGTGTATCATATTATAATCTTTGCTTTTTCTCTCTGTCTTCACTGTTGTTAAATAAACAAGATTCAAGAACATTAACCGTTGGCCTATCATATATCAATTTATATTATATACTGAAACCCACATTATATTATACAGTGGCTTGATCCCTCTACACAGTCATCAATAAGAAGGTTAAGAAGCCATCTTAGTTGATGTAGCAGTTCCCAATACCAACAACTTAAAGGCAAAGCACGACCTTAAGATCTCCAAATATGAAGACCTACTGGAGCCTAAGAGCAAGAGATGGCAGATTGGAAAGGTGAAGTTCATACCAATTATTGTTACATCAATCTCTGGCGTTGCACCAAGGAGGCTACTTCAGGGGTCAAAGAAACTTGATGTAAACACAAATTCATACAAATCAATGCAAAAATCAATCATCATTGCGACAACCAGATTGGTTCGCAAATTCATAGACGAGTGAAAATATGTTTAAAGGTGGTGATTATGCTCTGATTTCTTATAACCTGTTCGTATCCTGGCGCAGTCAGCTGGCATTTGAGGGTGCGCAAATGCGAGAGAGCCGTGTCCGTAGATTTACTGGCACGTTAAAGATCCCCTTCGGGGCAAAATTCCGGCACCCCGGCGTCTCCAAAAGCCAGTGTAGTTAAAAGGGACGTAAAACCAATAACATTATTATTATTATCTTATAACCTGTATAGTTGCCGTATAATTGCCAGATGATATTCTGAGGGTGAAGATTCTTTTTTTTAGCGTATGGCTTTTATTTGCCGGGAGCGTCCGAGGACATGTTCGGCTCGCCATAATTTGTAGCTGCTTCTATGCGGACACCTACGGGGTGAGCTACAAGCACCGTCACATGCGGAGTGTTGTCTGGGGAGGAAAGGTGAATGTAAGGACGAGGAATTGGAAGGTAGCGGCTGTGGCCTATAGTTAGGGACCAACACCGGCATTTGCCTGGAAGGAAGATGGGAAACCACAGAAGACCATCTTCAAGGTTGCCGGTGGGGGGATTCGAACCGCCTTGCCTCCCGGATGTGAGCGACTGCCTGCAGCACGCCATAACGACCACGGCTAATGGTGAAGTAACACAATGATAATAATAATAATCATCATCATCATCATCATTTATTGCATTAAACAGGCCATTGAGGCTTACAGCAGAATAACAAAAGGAAAAGATAAATATTACAAATATTACAAAAACCAAAAACATATTACAAAGGGATAATTATTTCAAAACACAAAAATGATCCAATAAAAGTATAGTCAGTAAATCATGAGAGGAGGTATTGCTGCAGATGGCACTCCATCTTTTCCGGTGTCTAGCATTATCCTCCACAGCTGTTGGTTCCACTTCTTGAAGGATCGTCGTCACTCGATCCTTCCATCGTGTTCTTTGGCGTCCTCTCCGGCGTTTTCCCGTGGGTTGAGATTGGAGGACTCTCTTAGGAAGGGATCCGTCCGCTCGTAAGATGTGTCCAAACCATTGTAGTCGCCTCTGTCCCATTATCCGTCCAATGTGTGGCTTTCCAAACCTCTGGTACAGGTTTCTTTCTTTCTTCTCTCCCGTTTACCTTCCATGTTATGTAGACGGGCCCATATATCTTTCGAAGTACCTTTCTTTCAAAAGCACATATTGAATCTTCTGTCGTTGCTGATGTCGCCCAAGTTTCACAACCATATAAAAGTGCTGGTCTCACCAGTGTCGTGTACAGATGGGCTTTGTTCTTCTGAGATATCAGACGAGATTTGAAGATATTGTTCAGACTAAAGAACACGCGATTAGCAGTTGTTATGCGTTGATGTACTTTTTTCGTCACATCACTTTTGTTGGTTAATATTTGAGCCCAGGTACTTGAACTCTTCAACTCGTTCGAAGGTATGTCCGTCTACAACAATGTAAGGAGGGAGAACGCGACGACGTGATACTCCAAGATATTTAGTCTTGTCCACGTTCACCTCCAGGCCAATTTTCTCTGCATTTAGGAGGAATCGGGAAGTATCAGTGCACATTTGCTCTAGCTAGAGTGTCACCAAGGATCACAACATCGTCAGCAAATGCTAGAATTGTATCTGCTTCCACCATCTCCACTTCTCTGGTTGGGCAAGTGTCACGGCTTACTTTTTCCAAGGCCAAGTTGAATAATATTGGCGCCAATGGATCTCCTTGTCTAAATCCATTTTGGATAGTGAAAGGTGGTGATAGTTGATTGCCAAACCGTACTTTAGAAGTTGACTGGGAGTAACAAACTGCGATTAGACGGATCTATTTCGATGGGATGCCAAGTTTCTCTAACGTTTCCCATAGTGCGACGCCGTCAATGCTGTCATAAGCTTGCCGAAAATCGATGAAGATGAGGTGTAGTTCCCGATCAAACTCAGAATTTTTCTATCAGCTGCCTCAAAGTAAATATGTGGTCGTTGGTAGACAGTCCAGGGACGAACCCACATTGATATGTGCCTACAATTCCTTCAGCCAGTGGTTTCATTCGGTTTAACAGCAGAGTTGTAAAGACTTTGTATCCAATTTCAAGAAGTGAAATCCCTCGGTAGTTTGATACTTTGGTAGCATCATCCTTCTTGAAGATTGGACATACAATTGCTCCCTTCCATTCTTCAGGAATTACTTCTGCTGCCCAGATGGTGGATATCAATCGTTTCAATGCATCCATCAGTGCTTGTCCTCCCAGGCGAAGCATCTCAGCTGTGATACCACTACCTCCTGGGGCCTTGTTGTTCTTGAGTAATTTTAGGGCAACACTGATTTCTTCCTCTGATGGTTCAGGGACTTCTATTCTGTCAAAAAAGGCTCCCGCCTGATATGTCACCGTCAGTGGAAAGTCCCGATTCAATAGGTTCTCAAAATGATCTTTAAATAGGTTTGCCTGCTCTTCTGGCGGTACCACTTCACCTGTCCCATTCGTTAGAACCAAAGTACGTTGTCGGTATACACCTCTGGCAAAACTTGAGGCTTGGAAAAAAGAGCGTGATGACCTTGTTTCTTCTACTGCTTTCAACAGTCCTTTATGGTGTCTAATAATATATTTTTATTATTTATTTATTTATTTATTTTATTTTTTAATTTTTCACGAAAGGCAAAGCAGTTCTCAGTTGCACAAGACCATCCTTGAAAAAAATAATTTGACACCTTTGCTCTTGAGTAAACACGTTGTTGAAAACCACCAACTTGCAGAAATTGGAAATGTGGAAGGCCAAACATCTGCATGGAAGACACCCTCATGAAGTAAGTCAAGCCCATGTCAACATGAATGCGTTGAACTCTTCGCTGACTGCGGGCCAGATCTTCCCGAGACAGAAGTATTTATGTTGACAATTCAAGACGATGTCATCCCTACTAGAAACTATCTCAAGTTCCATCAGAGATCCGCCAGTTAGTGACGATAAATGTCGAAATGGGCCTCGAGTCCCTGAAAGTATTCAACATATCACCTCTGGATCCACGCAGCTGTCAGGAACGGAATATAAGAGCAGGCATGATGCAGGTTCAAAAATCCTGCACCTAATTTATTCAAGTATATGATGATTGTAACTATGTAAGAATCTACGACATATTATTAGGCATTGACACTGAAGACGGTTTTATAAAGACAGATCCATCGAGATATTTAGAATAGATTGAAGGAAGGCAAGGACTAATGTTTATCGAACAAAATATTCAATATATAAATGAATTCATTAACCGTTCTTCTTACTAGCGATTTCTTCACCTTGTTGGATGACCAATCTAACCTCTAACCTGCTGAATATGCTCTTTATGTAAGGCGCCACTGCACAAGGGGTTATACTTCCTAATTCTGTGTATCGCACTCTCGAGTACTACTAGGGGATATTAGTGAACACCCATACCAACTTTAAAGGTAAGATCTGGACTACTCCAATATTTATGTACGTTTCTATTCGTTCAATCTAACGCACTCGAGTGTGCCCGATCCACAGGGAATGTGACATTAGAAGGCTCCCAGATAGCGATGTTTTGTAGTGGAAGCTCCTGATTTTTGTATGATATCAACTGTGTATCAGTTATTGCAAATTACAGATTTAATAATTATGCTGAGAGCTCACAAGCCCTTGCGGAAGTTAATTGAAAAGGGTGTTAATGATCTAGTATTCACGTTTACGCTCTGCTTGTTTCGTTAGGACCAATATCAAACGGTAAATAATTAATTACTTGCATTCATTGCAAGCCCTCTCCTTTAATGTAGCATTAAAGCATATTAGTCCATTTTATCTCGCTGATAATTGTAATCAAACCTGATAATGGTAGCATTTACACAATTCTAAAGAGAATCAAATCTCAACATTTTGGGCCACGATTTTTATAAACTGATTAAGACTATATTAGCTCCCTTATTGTAAATGTTAACAGTATCATACATTGAAATTAACTGGCTGTTGGTTCGTATTATGGTTACCCTACCAATTCAGTTACCTGCTGTTCAAAAATATAGCTATTGGTGTCATCAGATGGAAGGAGGGAAAATTGCCAGCCTAATGAAGCTCATTTGTAAAGGGTGGTTGCAGTCATATTTTTCGTTATATTTTTTAAATTTCAAATGGAATGTGTGTACAGAAAAGAAGAGGGGATGAGGTTGAAGACATGGAGAGGATACTCTATTCGGGTGAAGAGATGTACCATTTTGGTTACATTCTATTCCATACTGATATTTCTATCCCGTATACTTACCGTTTCTTCGTGTGTAAGGTGAGATGAGTCTTCTTTGTGGTAAATGCAGTTTTGCAGTTCTTCCTGATGCCATGCTCATCAGTCGTGACATTGCCGTTGTTGTTGATTGATTTAGGGCAGACACGGGCAATCTTGTTATGGACAGGGCCAGATACAATACAACATGATCCAGGCGGGGCGAAAATACAACAACACGTGTTTACAAATAGATTATACATTTTTATTTCAGACTTTTAAATCAAACATAACTTACAGGCTACAATGGTAGAAAACTTAGGGAAAAGAACACACCTCCTTCTTCTTCTTCATCTCTTCTTAGGGGCGTATATACAATTTTTCGGGGGGTGGGGAGGGGGGGGGGGCGGATATCCTGAAAAATTGTGAGTATTCTCAGGGGATTGTCACCGCAAAATACCCAGAAATAACAACCAATACCTTAGAGCATAAAACTTTGTGTAATTATTTTAGATAAGATTCATAGTTTATTTAGCCTACAATTACTGGCAATACACAAAATGTTTTAAAACACAACACAACACACATTTTTTTTAATACTTAATGAATTTTCTATTCTGATCTATGGAGTATGAATGGCAAATATCTAAATATTTGTCTATTTACTGAGCAGAAAGGTAAAGAGTATATATATTTTTTTACAAGTTTATAATTTATTTCTCAAAAGTACCGTACTGTGGAATTCACAGTTTTGCCTTACAAGGCTGAGTGTACCCGGTTCCAGCCCTCAGACTAGAATTAAAATTTCTTGGGAGAGCCGGGAATTGAATTCGGACCTCCAGGGCGACTGCCAAGACTGCTAGCCACTACACCACGAGTTAGTCTGATTTCAATCTTAATATTGTTTATAACTTAGCCAATAAGTTAAGATTAGGGTACAACCAAATTTACAATTATTTTATGCTCTTACAAAAGCAACACTTTTTTAATTTTATTGGCTTTTTCGGAGGGGGGGGGCTTAAGCCCCCTCAGTACCCCCCTTATATACGGCCCTGTCTCTTCTTCTTGGTTCGTTGAGGACCCTAGGACCACGTGGTTCCTAACACTGGCGAGCTTTCTTCTTAGCCCAGTATGAACACACCTTCATTATTTGTTAGAAGAAGAAGGAGAATGTGACAAGTGTAACTGTGACTGTGCTTCTAAAAGATTTTCATAATCTGGTTTAAACTGGGATGAGCTGATTCTTAGTAGCGCAGCTAAATGGTGGTCTGTTAATTTATTTCTGACGCTATTTCTAAGAAGCTTCATTGTAGAAAACACCTGTTCACAGATATAGGAAGATGCGAACATGGCGGGTATGAGATATCAAGTTTGGGAAGCTTGATTTTGGTAGGGCGTTGTGTACAAGTCAATTTTCGAAACGTTGAGGAATAGTTGCTTCAATCATTGTTACATTGTTACTCAATCAGTTCTAGCTGCTATTCTATTACACAATGCACATAAACACAAAGAGATTGATACATTTTTTCACTTCTAGGTATACAGAACAGAAAATATGTCCTATGTGTAATTGTAGGTAGCATAATTCGATAGCATGTCATGGGCCGGATTAGACCAGCCGCACTTGGCCCGTGGGGCGTGCTTTGCTCACGAATGATTTATGGGCTTTGCGACATCGTGGTCATGTAGCCACGTCTGCGTTCACCTCATGGCGTAGTGACTAACATTCTTGGCTATCACCTCGAAAGTCCGGGTTCAATTCACGGCTCTGCCAAGAAATATAAACTTATTCCTCAGCCTGAGGAAGAACTAGGAGGAGATGGATTCTCTTCGCATGCCCAAAGCAAAAGTACAGTAACTCCATATTTTCAAGATAGCGGCTAGACATACTATTTAAGCATATGAATTAGTAACTCAGGATGTTATTGGACAATTAAGGTGAAACTTAGTAGAAGAGGAGTATTGAATCCCGGCTCCGACAACGGCTATTCAGAGTGTGGTTTGTCTCGGGTGTTTATCACACTTGCTCCAGAAAAGTTCCCCGATAGTTTTTCATGTCGTATTACAGATATTCAATCTTTCCAATTAATTCACACTGTCTTATTTACTCTCTCTTTAGACACCTAAATAACCTTCTTCATCCATTCAAAATACACTGCATAATTAATCTTGCTCATAAGACAGTAATGACCCATCATCCTCATCATGATCATTATCATCATCATCATCATCATCATCAGTCTACATTTCATCAGTATTACATTTTCTTACTCTAATTTTAAACTTACTTCTAAGTATCTTACTTATTCACCCTAGCAATAAATTAGCAATACTACAATTTCCTGCCCACACCAAGCTAATCTGTTTTTATATGTATTTTATATTGTATCAACATTGTATTATTGTTAGATTTAAGTAGTATTTGTATTGTTCATTGTGCATCAATTGTATAATCTGGTTAGATGGAAGAGAGGGCCCAATATCCCTAATCTTGCCATATACCATAAATCTATCTTAATTCAAGTTCGGGGCCCCCTAGCTAATCCCCTACGCGAACAATTACAGCTACACGCACTACTACAGTATCTAAAGAAATACAGCATATGAGACAAATTGAACTCTCACCCAAGTATAGATGGGCCAGCCATTCGTGACCGGGCGTAAGCGCGTGAGAAATCTTCTTAAAGCCCGAGTAGAAGACTGAGACCACTGAATATCCACTTGCGCTGTCGAGGACACATTGCGTACTTGATTTGCATTGATCACAA
The DNA here is from genome assembly GCA_946902985.2 of Meconema thalassinum. Classification (NCBI taxonomy): domain Eukaryota; kingdom Metazoa; phylum Arthropoda; class Insecta; order Orthoptera; family Tettigoniidae; genus Meconema; species Meconema thalassinum. Next base: position 451,842,319 of record OX336393.1, on the reverse strand, counting down.
AGGTATGAAGGCTCACTGTGCGTGGAGACACCACTGCGCACCGCCCAAGAAGGAACGGCCCACTTATACACGGGGCTAATGATGGGTAAATTCCCGGAAACTTTTCCATCGAGAGTATTTTCAGGAAGTCAAAATTGTTAAAATTTAGTGGTAATTTATAAATTACTAGAAACTCAAAACCCAAATATTTCTCAAACGAATGCTTTTCAATCGGTCAACACGTTTGTTCCCAGTTACATTAGGTTCGGAATACAACTATTTAAATACCCTAACCTGAAAGTAAAATTGCATGAATTATTTATCACTTAATTTACACACATTTTGCACAAACAAGGAGGTGGGGGTTCATGATTATGTTGGCAAGTCTGGCTGCGTGACTGTTTTGAAAGATTCTGCTTCCCTGCTTTTTTATTTGTTTCTTTTAAACTTCCTGGCTTCAAATTTTATATCTGCTTTTTAATTAGCTAATTGTCCATTTCACAGCATGCAGTAATAATGTTTACTTATGGTTCTACACCCAGTTATCTCAACACCTTAATTTTACCATTACGAAGGTGCTGTACAATACGTTCGTCGAACGTTATCTGATTGGTGGCTGGACGCGGCTGGAAGCCGCCCAATCGCCCGCGTGAATACGAGTGAGTGCTCCGAGACCCGAGTGATGGCGATTGCGAGTGAAGCTGCGTGGAGGGGCTTGTTTTGCACGCGGCTTAGTTACTCGAACGCCCAGCTCTGGTTGGTTCATTGTCAGTAGAAATCTGTGGAAGAAACTTGTCACGTGTTATTTAAATGGATATTAAATGGCATTGCATACATATTCATCAAAAAGAAAAAAAATACACAAAAAGTTTGGTACTTTCGGTCGGTCAACACGAATGTTCCCAAAAAGAGCTGGGTTATGCCCTAATCCTGAAATAAATTACATGAGGTTAATAAATACACTAGGATGACCAGTTTTGAACGTCAAGCACCAAACGTTTTGTTTACTTATGCAACTGTAAAGAACATATAGCCTACTTTTTCCTGAATGCATGGGTATTGTTATAACTCTTTGTCCTTTTCAAGGAGTAGACAATTGAATGTTGGTTGTAGTAGCTTGTTGAAATACAACGTGTTATACGGATATTAAACATGAATATTAGGTGTCCTTTGCTAGTGTTACCTCTGTACAAAATTCCATTCAATTCGGTTTCACCGTGTTTGAATTGATGGTGAATCGATTTGCACACATACATGGCCGCTATCTGCAAACTATTGGGTTGATGACCTTGTAGTTCAGTCAAATGATGCTTCCCACAAAAAGGTATGTAGTTGCAAAATTTGGTAGTGATCAGATGATTATGTTGGTCGTAATTTGATTTAAGCTTCTAACATTCGGGTGGCCGCCATTACGTTTCCGTCAAGATGGCGACGATATAAAACATGACACTGAGTTGCCTTATGCGAGTGCTATCTCTGTACCAAATTTCATTCAATTCGGTTTCACCGTGTTCGAATTGATAGGGGGGGACAGACATTCAGAGTACACACACTCACTCACACACACACACACAGACAGACACACAATTTTTCGCCCTGTGTTGATCTCATAAGTCGAATTTCATTTTTTGCAAAAATCGAAAGTAGGCTAATAATGGCTTTAAACCTCACAAAAATACATACATGTACATTATAAAATGGACATCATTATGTCTTCGGTGTCGTAGTTGGTAGCATACTGAGCTCCTATGCCAAAGATCGCGATATCAAACCCGACCGAAGTCGTCGGATTTTTAAGAGCGTTCAAATCCTTCAGTATGCCTTCCTTCGGAGGGGAAATAAGCCGTTGGTCCCTTATTATAGATTTATGGCATGTAAAAGAACCTACCACTACAATTGGTGGTGTGTAGCAAAATTTGGCTGGTTTGAAACGCTCTATCAAGTTTCAACGTTCGCCGCTAGATGTTATTGACAGTGGCATCTGGTAGCCAAAGTTGGAACTACTAGAAATTGAACTTGTTGAGAGCCCTCGGGCGTTCAATTAAACTACCCTGTTATGGCCATTGGTTGTAATTCATATAGATTATAAAATGTACATCAAAATAAAATAAAATCTCTATTTTTAAGCGAAATTGGCTTACAACCTTCCATATATATATATATATTTTTTTGCGTATGGCTTTTATTGCCGGGAGTGTCTGAGGTCATGTTCGACTCGCCAGTATTTTGTACCTGCTTCGAGACGGACACCCAATGGGTGAGCTACAAGTACCGTTGGGGAGGGAAGTTGGAATGTAAGGACGAGGAGTTGGAAGGAAGCGGCTGTGGCCTATAGTTAGGGACCAACCCCGGCATTTGCCTGGAAGGAAGATGGGAAACCACAGAAGACCATCTTCAAGGTTGCCGGTGGGGGGATTCGAACCTCCTTGCCTCCCGGATGTGAGCGACTGCCAGTAGTAACGACCACGACCACGGCTAACTCACCCGGTACAACCTTCCAATAACAACTGCTAATGAAACGTTCTTAGGGTCAGGCGTTCAAATAACGGACTAGGTTTGGAGACTTCTTGAGCATTAGTTAAGCTGTTTTAACACTGAGTTTACGAGACACTGCTCGAGATTTGAACTTCTGATAATGTTGTGATGTGCTGTGGAGCCTCATGATATTCTCTGTGCGATCCTGCGTTCTGTCACAGCAGTAGCACACTCTCACAGCCAAAGCCCTGCTGATTGAGGATTATGTATGCCGCCAACTCAGTTTGCATTAGACTCTCTGTGTGCTGGATCCACACGGATTTACAATACAAGGGGAACAATTTGCATTGTTCTCTGTTTTCTCCATTCTAAATGATGTGGTTCAAACCAATATCCTGATTATTGAGATGTGAGCTAAAATATTTGATTTTAAGAACTTGATATGAGTGATAACTGCAAGAATGATTTGCTTACACATAATTAAATTTTATTCCTGCACAAATTCGTAAGAAGCATCAAATAAATTTATTTACACTTTGCTTAAAAGTAGTTCTTCTACGTTCTTCTAACAAAGTTAATGATTGTTTGCGTTAATATTCTTAGCCATCATTAACTGAAGATAGTTAGACATGTGTTTATCCGATAACACGGATATGTAACCATTTTGCTGCAGTGAAACTGTTTATATTTTTCATCCCCCCCCCCGTCTCCCCCACTCAGTCCCCCCCCTATGGGTAGTTATAATGCGCATATATACTGCAGTTTCATTTAATCACGTCCTTTTTTTAATAACTATTTTTAACATTCATGAAAATGTCTATATAGCCTACGGCACAGAAGTTAATTCCGGTATATACTGTACATCAATTATACTATTATTATTGCATTAAAGCTGGTAATTTACACTTAATGGAGTCACTAAAATCGTACAAAACTATTGAAATTAAGAATTACGAACTATGTTTTTCAATTCTTTTTTCTTGCTTAATATTGGAATTAATTAACATGGTCCGCTAATCGATACAAATTATATTCAGGTCCAACAACGGGACCTTTCAGCAAATTGGAATCAAACCTCATTACACTAATCTAATAAATCTGTTGAGAAATGAAATTAACTAAAATATATACAAGATGAAATGAAGAAACTGGAAACTAATTTATAAGAACTATGAAAATATAAACAAAAATATTTACAACAATTTAATTTCTAAAATCTAATGGATAAGTATTTGTGAAAAATGAAAAATAAAAAAATCAATTTGTGTGTACAGTACTTACAAAATATGCACATGTTACTTGCATTTTAGAATAAAATGGTTAATAATTGAGTTCTTTGTTGTTGATGTGGCCTACCCTTAATTCATCACCATTGCTTCTTAAAACTGTCCAGGATCCATATGACTTGGTTATATCCTTACAAATAAATTGATTGAATAAACATTCTAAATATTTAAATATAATTTTCCAAAAAAGTATGCAGATGCATTATCAAACTGCTCATTGAAGCCGTGATGGATGGTTGTAATGTTGAAACTGACAGATGGAATTGAGACTTCCACTTTCCAAAAAGAAACAAATTTAAAGTTACAATTCCCGGCCTCTTCTCGCTGTAGTCGTTCATGAAATGTTTAAATTCTGCACATGGATCCAATCACTCAGTGCTGTTACTTGAATGAATCCCTATATTGTAGGCTCTATCTCAAAACCAATGCTACGTCAAGTAGGCCACACATGCAACAGATATCAGCTGTTGTTGGCGATACACGGCGAAGATATGATGCCATAACTTATTATTCAGGGTGTAACACAAATGTACGGCACAAATTGCAGGACACGTTCCTCACACGTAGATGAAGACATTATGTTATATGAACATGGGTCCGGAAACGCTTTGTTTCCATGTTATACCTCATGCAAGAACAGAACGTACCAGCATACCTCATGCAAATCTTTCACACAGGAAATGTTCAATATGCCCTCCATGCTCATTGATACATTCATCAACCCACAGCCGTAGTGAATCTCGGATGTGCTGATGTATCCCTGGAGTACTGCGTATGGTGTCGTAGCCTTCCATAATACGGGCCACGGAGACTCTGAACATCTTCTACAGGGGTTCGATACACAAGAACTTTCAAATGCCCTCACAAATAAAGTTCAGTGATTTTAGGTCTGGAGAGCGCGGAGGCGAGGCCTATCCATTTGTCACCAAATCTGTTATTTAGAAGCCGACGGATATTAGCACTAAAATGAGGAGATGCTCCATCGTGCATGAAGTACATGTTTTGTCGCACAGCAAAAGGCACATCTGCTAAGTCGCATGGCAACAGGGCCATGTAAAACACACCACTCGCAGTGAACCTACGATAATGACAACGTAATCAGACGTAACCAAGAGTGCATGTTCCCCACGATTCTAATGTTCTGTTCTTGTGTGATTCCCATGAGTAATGACTTGGAGACAATGAGGTGTAACATAGAAACAAAGCGTTTCCGGACCCATGTTCATATAACATAATTTATTCGCCTACGTGTGAGGAATGTGTCCTGCAATTTGAGCCGTACCTTTCTGTTACACCCTGTATAACTATTCTGTTTTGTATACTTACAAAATATGCACATGTTAGTTGTATTTTAGAATTAATGGATAATTATTGAGTTCTATTGTTGTTGATATACTCTTAATTCAACACCACTGCTTCTCAAAACGGTAGAGTTGGTTATAATTTATAATTCATAATGTACTATTTTGAATATAAATTGTATGGATTTGCAGAGCTTTTTAATTAATTATCTATTTTTTTACATATTCCTATAATGGTAAATGTTTTTGATTTTTAGCCTACTTTTCACATTTTGCAAAAATGAGGAAAAAGTAGACTTATGAGATCGATCCGGGAAAATGTGTGTCTGTCTCTCTGTCCTTCTGTCTGTCTGCCTGTGTGTGTGTGTCCCTCCCCCCCCCCCCCTACCATCTCCTAAACGGCTGCAGAAATCGAAACCAAATTTAGTATGAGTAAAGATGTATACCGGAATATCTCACGACCATATTTGAAAATGATGTCAGTGCTACTAACTGCTGAAAAGACGCACTAGAAATTTGAGCCCCATGTTGGATATCTTGGAAGGTATGCATGGGAGCTATTCCAAAATTAGCACACATGTAGATAACTCTATTTCAGTTTAATTTTCAGGAGGCCATACGTGACAGTATTGCCAAATAATTTTAGGACTTCTGATAGGTCCAATTTTAAAATGCCTATAACTTCTACACTATCAATTGGATTTCAACCAAATTTTGTATATAATATGTGTACATAAACAGATATGACTGAGCGTATTCTTAAGAGCAACCAGAGCTGCCAACTCTTAATGATTGCTCTCTCTATTCTTATAACCAAATACCAATATATCAGAAAGTATGCGAGCCGACAACTTTAAACTATGCACACGCATAGTACCTGACATTTTAGATTAATTTTGGAGGAACTTATTGTACCCGATTGTCACCATGTGGACCATGTGTTCGTATCCCAACTAGCTCACGGTCTTTCGAGGTATGGGACGTTCCTGCCCACAATACGACCACATGCTCAGGATTTGAGTCTACCAGGTAACTACTCTACAGGAAATACACAACATTCCTATGAATAAAATATTTACTGGTCTAAAATCATGGCTGTACAACAAATACAAAACAAAGGACAAATTACAATTAATTCCCACAACTAAATAGGGTTATTCTGTGAGCTTTCTCCTTAAAAATAGCGCTACAATGCACTCAAACCTACTTCTAATATCCTGTCAATAATAGTTCAGATTACAAGGTTTTCATAGTGTTCGTCATGTGACACAATTTTATTTAATGGAAGTATCTTAACACAAAAACCACATGTCACATAAACATGATATTACTAAGACATTATTCCGTCTCCTACGACATTTACTTTAATTAGCATTACTTCAATGTTCCCTACATTTATTAGCAAATATTTTGTTGTGTCGTGCGAATCATCTTCCTTCTTTCCATCCCTATGAACGCTCTAGGAAAATGAGTCATGCTTCTTAATCATAAAATAAACATAAACATGGATAGAATATTTATAGTTTCACCATATAACGATTATCTGGGTCTTGTCGGACTTATTATAGATACAACTGTGTCATGTTCTGGGAAAAACACATACCCGTTTTTCCTAAATTAGCATAAACTGGCAAAATGCACTTTAAAGAAGATGCCTACATTATTTTGGTTCAGCTTTCCCCCTCAGAGGATAACTTCGCCAAATATCATCTGATTTCTATGGTTCAACCACATATGTGAGTTGCCATATACCATTTAATTCCATTTGCATCACTAAAATACTCATATTTTAATTGCATTATTGAATACCGAGATCTCTCAGTGTCCTATTGTGACTGTAATTGACAAGGGATCGGTCGAGCGACCTCCCTCCCCTCAGCAGGTCATAAAATTAGTTCCAGACAGCTCTCCAAGATGGCTGCCACGGAAATGGTCTACATTTCCTGTCTCTCTCTACCGTCAAGGCCACACTTGTTTACAATTATATAACAATAAAGATCCGCTAGGCATAGTCCTAAGTAATTGAGTCATTTAATTAATTAACACCTAACTTTACAGTGTATTTGGGCTCAACTGGCTCCTATTAAACATTCATGGCAGGGGTGGAATTCTAATGATAGCATTGCCGTTCTAAGGTGATTACTTTGTGGCTTTTAAGACGCGCATCATAATGAAACCCCATGGTTATCATCAGCAGCTGTCATTTACATATATTTGGGAACCACGTTCCTCGTCGACGAATATGATTCTACCTCTCGGGCAGACCATAAGTAAAAATGCACACCGCGCCTCGCTGGGCGTCCATAGTGGCTATAATTCAATGCAAGCGTTGGCAATAGACAGAATCTATCCAAATCGCTGCGTAACACATACAGTATGCACAAAGGCGATACTTCTCGAAGATTAAGCCAATTTTCACCTCACGCGCAAGCTATACTAGTCTTTCCCGTGCTTATCTTACGTAAATCACTGGATTCTACGTTAATCTGCACGCTATATGCGGCTAAACAATATTTCACATATATGACTCCATTATCAAGGTACCTGCGTTCTTCCCGTTATACTATTTAAGCCAAAGCTTTACATAGCTCCTAACACAAATGTATAAATATACTGGCTTACTTTAATTTCACATATTCATTCAAAATTTCACTGACACTGAGAAAAGCTCTCGTATTCGCGATATTCCACACTACATTCTTTACTGTTTACCAAATGACAGTATCTTAAATTAGACATGACACTATTTGAACATTACTTAGGCCAACTTTGTCCTTACTTTATGGTTGCCGACCCCAGTTATTATTATTATTATTATTATTTTAACGTTTAGATCCATCACTATTTTTGACCTACATGATCCTAAGCAAATCACCTTCCAAGTCATACTTTATTCAAGACGAGTGGTGAAAACTCGTTCAGTAAGTGACTATTACTTCTTTAATTTCAAAGTGATTAATCGTTACATGGTGAACTATGCCATTATAATGCTATTATTTGCATGTGTACTCACGTTTCCTTCTGGGTGGAAAGTACCAGTATCTCCGCCTGAGCTCTACCATGACGATTTGACTTAATCCATCATGATATCCAATACACAACACTGAGATTCACACTTTTTACACATGATACACATATTACCACAAGTGGCCTTTACCACTGATAAACACTGAATATTAATCATTAAACACATTAACACTTTAAATTATTATTTCACAATTTATACACTTCATCTATCATTTCACATGTTGATCCTTAACCTGGATTTCACCTACGCTTGACCTCAGAGATGCGATGACTTATGATAACCGCTGGTCTCCGTGAAATCTAGTAGCGTTTTTATAGATGTTCGATCCTAGTTCCCTGCACTCCCGTTCACCTCACTGTCCTGGATAGGTGGCAATAACTTCCACTCTCCCATCACTGGAGTGCTCCTGATGCTGATGTCATATAATTGACAATACCTTCCGGTATACGAACTGTTCCAAACATTATCAGTTCCTATTCGCTGTAGCGAATTTATATCTGTGTCAGATAATAAAGCAATATCTGCACTTTGTTACTTTTTATGCACTTCATTATTACTGATGAAGCTTACAATTTGCCTCCATTGTCTTCAACGGCGGTACGCTGATCTTTTAATAATTGGCGTGCTTACTGCAGAGCGCTTGTAGACAAAGGACTAACTTCCAACTGAACTGCAACTGCTTTCCAACTCAACTTCCAACAACTGAACTTCAACTGACTCTTAGCGTAGGCTGCTCTCCCTTATATTGGTTTCTTGCACAAAATAGTTCACGGGACACGTGAGAGCGACTCCCTTCTTGAAATACTCCGTCTTCAGCCGAAATAACAACTGCATCTTGTTTATCTAGGCGTGGAGGTTTTAAAAACATTCGCGTGCCGGCGATTGCTTCGGCCAATTAATTACAATTAATTGCCTTAGTTCAGCGCGTGGGATGCCACGGTGGGGATTTCCCGCTGGTTGGTTAAAGTATTCGTGCTCTCGAGCGTGAGTTAGGTTGTAATGCGGTCATTTTGAGAAATAGGCGTAATTTTAGGTGAAAAACCACTCCTAAATTACTCCTCCGTGAATACATTCATCTGTGTGTATGTTCCATTGCATTACAATGCTCCATTTATCTGTAATTAATTAATTTCTTGTGGGCTTGGTCCCGCCAAAGCTTTGCTCGTTGTCGACCGGTGAACTCCCGGGTCATTAATTTTGAGCTGTCTGACCGCCCTAGACGGAAATAGTTCCGTAGGCGCCAGGCCTACCCCGCCTACTTGTTAAAGTCATTTGTCAGACTTCAATACTAGCCTTCTCTCGACTTCGTATGCACTGAAAACGTACATTCCCTTGCATTTTGCTTATAATTTTTCCTTTAAATTGCTATGATTTGCACCTAAATAATCGTGAAATCACGCTAGACTATTATGTGTCAGTAGACCTCTCATTGCTCTGTGGGTTCCATATAATGGCTCCCCCTTAGAGACCACTGGTTCGACCTTAGGCATAACCATTTGCCTGGTCTTCTCTGATAAGGCCTGAGTTCGATACCAGACTGCCGTGACCAGTTGGGCACATCTTTCTCCTGCTAAGTTCGAAAAATTCATTTCATAAGTGAATTTTTCGGGCCTATCAGCTGGTATCAACTCCTTGCAGTATTTACTTTAAGCGGTCATTGCTCTTGGCAATGGGCTTTCACGTTTTCCCACTCCACTCTTGTCTGCTGTCTCGTAGACTTTCGTTTTCCTGTCTCAATTGTTCATTCATCTCCTCTAACTCCACAGCGGCTCCCTTTAACTGGTCGTAAAACTCCTGCAGTCGACAGCTGCACTCTTCCCTTGTGTCCGCTGGGCTGGCGAGCTGTTTGCTTTTCTTCGACCCTTCTCGAGCCTGCAAGCTTTTCTCCAGAACCTTTCCGTGCATACGTAATGATTCCCCGTTTACTTGAATGTATGTAGCTTGCTCTTCTCTCGCATCATAGTCTTCTGGTGGACTATATAACTTCAGATTTGCTGCATTTACCACAACTTCTCTACCTGTTGCCTCATCTTTAATCCGATATGCGTTATTCTGCAGATCCCTTATAATCAGGTAGGGTCCGAGATAAGCATGCTGGAATTTCTTATATTTCCTGCTCTCTGGATCTGAACTGGCGGGTTTTTTCAATAAGACGTATTCTCCCACGAGTAGCGGTCTATGATAACGTTTCCTCCTGTTTCTCCGCTGTCGTTTATCTGCTTGTTTCTTGAGATACTCGAACGTCCTCTGGATTCTCAACTCACGTCCAAGTTGTGCATCGACGGGTGTCTGGATGACATTATTCCATGGCCTCTCGGGTCTTCTGTCGAGATGTAGGCTCACTGGCACCTCTCCTGTAGCTTCGTGCACAGTATTGTTGATACAATATTCAATAATCTCAAGCACGTCAATCCATTTCCAATTCTCAGTAGAGCAGTATATCTTCATGTATTTTTGCATCTCCCTCATAACTCTCTCAGCTGAGTTCGACTCCGGGTGCCTAACCGTGGACAAAATCTGTCTTATGCCCAGATTTTCCAACTCCCTGCGAAATTCTACGCTGGTAAAACAGCTTCCGTGATCCGATAAGATGTTTTCTGGCTGTCCTAATATAGGAATGATTCTTTCCTTCAGCCTCTTAAGTACTTGTTTTGTACTGGTTTTCTGAATTGGACACAGGACTACCATTTTGGAAAACACTCTAGTGCAACTAGGATGTGTTTATTTCCTCTTCTAGCTCTAGGCAGGGGCCCAAAGTTGTCCAGCGCCAGGAGCTGACATGGCTTCTCTGGTAAGAGTGGTATAGGTTTCTGCCTCATTAAGTACGAGTTAGGCTTTACTCGTTGGCACATATCACATGTCCTGATAGTATTTCTGACTGTTTCTCTAAGTTTAGGCCAAATAAACGCCTCTTTAAGCAGGGCAACAGTCTTATCTACACCTGAATGTCCAAAAGCTCGGTGTGCTAGCCAAACTAGCCTTCTCTGCAATGCTGGTGGTACAACAATCCTAGGTTTTGTGTGGTCAGAGTCGCTCCATTTATGTAGCATCTGGTTAAACCATAGATATTCCGTTGAAAGTGCTTCAGCTTCCATATACATCGGGGTTCCTCTATCCAGCTTTCCCTCGAAGTAATTTATCATCAACCGTATCCAGGGATCTTCACGTTGAAAAACGGTGATGTTCCTCAGATCATCTAAGGTCTTCTGATCTCTATCTTCTATCTCAATAGCTAGAGTTTCTTCTTCCTCTGCTGTAGGGTATCTGCTTAGCAAATCAGGTATGATATTGTCCTTCCCCGGGCAATATTCTATTTCCACTTGAAATTGTTGTATGTACAGGGACCACCTTGTCAGTCTTTGACTCGACAAGTCAGTTTTCAGCAGGAACGTTAGGGCTTTATGGTCTGTTCTCAAAATAATTCTAAAACCATAAATCAGCTTGTGCCAATACTGTAATGCATACAGTATCGCAAGTAATTCGATCTCCGTGACCGTATAATTCTTTTCATTAGGCCTCAACCTTCTACTGATGAATGCGATATAAGTTCTCTCCTCTGGCCTGTCCTTATTTTCCTGATACAACATAGCTCCAATGCCTACGAAGGATGCGTCAGTCTGGATGATAAATTTCTGAGTGTAGTCAGGATATCCCAATTTCACATAATCTAACAACATCTGTTTAGATTTTACGAAGGCTTCCTCGCATTGCTCCGTCCATCGCCATCTTCCTCCCTTCTTAAGTAAGTCTTGGAGTGGTGCTACAGTCTCGGTGTACTTCGGACAATGGTTCGAAAAGAATCCAATAACGCCTAGATATTGCCTGACGTTCTTCACCTTCGTTGGTCTCGGGAAACGTTTTATGACTTCCAGTTTTCCCGGATTAGGCCTAACTCCTTGTGCATCGATTACATGACCTAGAAATTTAACTTCTCTCTGAGCAAAGTTAGACTTCTTTATATTGACCTTGAAGTTAGCCTGACTTAGGTCATATAACAACTTGCGTAGATCTCTGACATGTTCTTCAACTGTTTCAGAGGTCAGTAGTATATCATCTACGTAGCATATGGTTGTAGCTTTTACTTCTTCGGATAGGTTCCTATCTAGCGCTCGTATCAACGCTGAACCTGCTGTTTTTAATCCAAATGGAAGACGGACGTAGGAGTACGTGTGCTGGTCAAATAAAAATCCGGTTAACAGACTTGTTTTCTCTTCCAGAGCAAGATGGTGAAAACTTGCCGTGAGATCAAGATTTGAGAATACAGTCTTTCCTTTGAACCTTCTGAGTACCTCCTTAATGGGTGGAACTGTATCAAATTCCGGTATAACCTTGGAATTCAAATTTCGTAGGTCCAGGCATATCCTCACACTTCCATCCTGTTTCGGTACAACCACCAATGGGCTGACATAAGGTGTGGCTGTCTTTACAATGACGCCTGCTTCTAGCATTTCCTGTATCGCTTCTTTGACCTTTAAATAATGTTTCTCAGCTACAGGATACGGCTTCTGTTTGAATGGCGTCCAATCGCTGACTTGAAACGCATACTGGAAATTCTTGATCCGGCCAGGTCTCGAATCGAAGACTCCTTTATACTCGAATAGCAGTTCCCTTAGCATTTTCTTATCTTCTGGACCAAATTTAGCTTCCTCAATCTTCTCTTCCAGGCATTCTTCAAATTTTGGTTCGAGATCTTTTTCAATGTCTGCGGCCAGTGTTGCCAACTCTTCCTCAATATCTTCTATTGTCGACACTGCCTCCCCAGTCATATCTCCGTATGTATGCCATACGTATTCTTCTTGTCTCGCTTCATTATGCCTTAATGAGAGTTCTAAGTCTTCCTTTCCCTCACTTGCGCGAAACATTACAATGTCTTGCGAGAGATCTATAATAACTTTATACTCTCTTATGAAATCCATCCCAACAATAAGGTTATATGGCAGCTTATTTACAAGTAGGAAGCTCTGTGAGAATGTAGAGTTCCCTATCTGCAGATCTAAAAATACTTGGTATCTGCATATCATAACTTTGTCTGGTATGACACCTTTTATTTTCACGCTTGAAATGGGTATTTACAATACGTGGATTTTACTCTGGATTTCATTATATAATGCCTGGGTTATCAAACTCACTGTTGATCCTGTATCGATGAGACTTCTTACTTTCGTTCCCGCAATGTTTACAATAATAATAGGTAGTTCCCTTCTTACATTGACCGTTCTTTCATCGAGGTCTTCGATAAGCTCCTCAGGTTTGGCAATCCAGTTAATAACATTTACTGTATTCCATCCTGAACCTATCTCTCTCTGGTCATTTAAAATTGGTGTTTTTTTTTCAATTGCTCCATTCTTTGTGGAGTTCTTCTGCCTGTCTTCATGCTGTTGAAGTTCCAGACTTTTGGCACCATCATCATTTTGATATATGTCGGGTGACCTTCTATTTCGAATCGCTTCATCCCAGTGAACTCGCGATTGTCTTGGATCATCTCCGCGCTCTTCCATGTATCTTAAAGATGCATGATAGCGTTCTTCCGCCTCTTCATCGAACCCACGACTCTGCTCTTGGGATCTCCATCCTTGGTTATTCCCATTTCGGCCGTAATTTCTTCAGTTGTCCAGCTGCTGGTCTCTGGTACCACGCTGATTCCAGTTTTTCCTTCCTCGGTTACCACGGTTCGAACCTCCTCGATACGCTGGCCTCCAATTTTGGTTTTCGCGTCCTTCGCGCTGCCAGTCGGATTTTTCTGTTTCGGTGCTTGTAGACTTGCATTTCGTCTGCACCTTCGTTGGCTCGATCGGCGTATTCGTCATATTAACTTGTTCCACATGTCGGCTTTGTCTTGCGTGCTGCACTGTGGTTAAATCAAGTTGTCTCAGTACCTCCTCCATATCGATTGCAGTTTTGGCGTTTGCTGAGATTAGCAGGCGCTGCACTTCATACGGCAGCTGCTTAGCTATTGCTATGCATAAGTCTGACTCTCTGAGCCCTTCGTCGAGCTCGCGAAAACGGCATAATTGGTTCACAAAAAACTCTCCGTACTTGGTCGGGTTACTAGTACTGTAACGCCTGGAATACAAGTCCAGTCTGAGGTTTTGTTGTACGCTCGCGTTCCAATACCTGCTTAAAAATGTTTGGCGAAATTCCTCAACGGTGTCGAACGTGTACCTAAAACTTCTAAACCATAGAGCACACTCTCCTTCGGTTAGTTTTTCAATCGCTCTCAACCTGCGCTCTGGCGGTACTTTCGCATCATTCAAGTACTCGGAAACTTCTTTAAGCCAGTACTTGGGTGTCATATTAGAATTACTCCCCGAGTATTTCTTTGGTTTTTCATCACTAGCCCTTATAACTGTGACTATTTGGTTCTGTACAGCATTTTCCTGCGGTGTTGACATAGCCATTGGCATACCAGGTGTGGCATACGGGCTGTCACTTGGCATTGCTGCATTCTTTGGAGTGGGCTGTATTTCTATCTCTGCCCATTTATTCCTCCTATTCTCGTCTATACTTCCTTCGCTAGACCTAGGATTCCGCAACATGGATTCTTCCTGCGCTATCATTCTCGTTTCTAATTGGCTGTGGCTGTTTTCAGTCCTTTCCAAACGAGCTAATACCTCTCGTTCTATTTTCTCGAGGCGATCTCGGTTTCTTTCTGCCATAGAAAATACCTTTTCTTTATTATCCTTAAGGTTTTCCTTCAGGTGGACAATTTCCCCTGCTAGACTTTCTCTTACTTCGGCAAGAGTCTTATCACTGGCTTCAGTCTTTAAGCCTTCTCGAAGCTCTAACTCTTCGCGTAAGCCTGTAACTTCCCGTTGAATGTGACCTTGTATATGAGAGATTTCAGTCCTCATTTTCGTGATTTCTCCTTGGTCTTCGTCCTGTCTTTTATGGATAACTGCTAAGTCGTTCTGAGTTTGTTCCAACTCTTTCTGCACCTTTCCAACTTGTATCTTCATATTAGACATTATTTCCTTATTATCTCGATCAGACGTCTTTATTTCCTGCATTTCCTTGCATTGGTCAATGATATTCCGGTCCTGCTTTCTTAAAGCTTCGTCTACAGCCTTGGCATAACCTGCCATTCGCGTATTCCATTTTAGTTCATTATCCTCGAACCTATGATCCACGGTCTGAGTAAACGTGTTAAATTGTTCTAACTGACGTTTCGTGTTAGCTTCATTCTGACTTTGAATGTCTTTAAGCTCCCGGGACATACTGTTTAAATTATCGTTAATTTCACGCTGTGACTCTCTGCACATTTGCAAATTGCTTTCTAATTTTAATTCAATAGACTCAAAGCGTTTTTCGTTATCATTTTGCATTTCTGAGATCACGCTAACAATATTCTTAGTTACCTGTCTCTGGACAGACTCTTTAACGTCGTCCATTTTCTTATTAACCTCTCCTAGGTTTAATTCTAACTGTGTGTTTACACTGGCTTGATTAGCCTCTAGTCTAGTATTGACTGTAGCCAACATCTGGCTTACTTCAGTTTGACTAGCCTCTAGCCTATCCGCTATTTCATCTTTAAATGCTTTGGATTCTTCCTTACTTTTAGCATTTATAACATCGAAATGTTCCCTTAACTCGGCGATACACCTGAGTACCTCTTCCGTTCCGGCCATCCTGTACTACTTAATTTGAGATTCAGGTAGGCCCTAGCTGAAGACACTGGCGCGTTCTATTGGAAAGAAAAGATTCCGATCCCGCGACAACAACAACAACATATTATAAAATGTCAAAACTAACTATGGAATGGGTATAGACCCTCGTACCCGTCTGACAACATTTGTCTGACGTCTGAACATCATCTAGAAAGACTCACAATCGCTCAAACCAAGTTTGAGGAAAAAATTATTTCTATGGTTTTCCCCATGAAAACCATGCTATTATTATGGTTTTTTTCTGAATCCCATAAGCCAACCACGTACGGGCGCCATGTTAAATTAAGGCACTCACAGGTGGGTGACATGTTAATCTTTATACTCATGCCCCACAGGTGGGTGACATGTTAAATTAGGGTAGTCAACATGCTTATTTATGCCATGCTCATGATGCTTAAGTGGAGGTTACCTGTATTTTGAACTGGCCCCACATATCAGCGTCATGTTATTTTATATGTGTTATCTATGGCTATGGTTTATGAAAGTTACAATTATATATAAGCATGTCTTATGGAGGATTAACAATTATTTTTAATGTGGTGGCTTATTAACAAATGGGATGCGGTCTTCCTATTCTGTCCTAAATTCTATGCTATATTTGCTTCTACCATTAATACCTTGACCGACTTAAGTAATTACCTGTGACTCAATCCAAGTACAGAGACAACTCCCCCATGTACCCGATTGTCACCATGTGGACCATGTGTTCGTATCCCAACTAGCTCACGGTCTTTCGAGGTATGGGACGTTCCTGCCCACAATACGACCACATGCTCAGGATTTGAGTCTACCAGGTAACTACTCTACAGGAAATACACAACATTCCTATGAATAAAATATTTACTGGTCTAAAATCATGGCTGTACAACAAATACAAAACAAAGGACAAATTACAATTAATTCCCACAACTAAATAGGGTTATTCTGTGAGCTTTCTCCTTAAAAATAGCGCTACAATGCACTCAAACCTACTTCTAATATCCTGTCAATAATAGTTCAGATTACAAGGTTTTCATAGTGTTCGTCATGTGACACAATTTTATTTAATGGAAGTATCTTAACACAAAAACCACATGTCACATAAACATGATATTACTAAGACATTATTCCGTCTCCTACGACATTTACTTTAATTAGCATTACTTCAATGTTCCCTACATTTATTAGCAAATATTTTGTTGTGTCGTGCGAATCATCTTCCTTCTTTCCATCCCTATGAACGCTCTAGGAAAATGAGTCATGCTTCTTAATCATAAAATAAACATAAACATGGATAGAATATTTATAGTTTCACCATATAACGATTATCTGGGTCTTGTCGGACTTATTATAGATACAACTGTGTCATGTTCTGGGAAAAACACATACCCGTTTTTCCTAAATTAGCATAAACTGGCAAAATGCACTTTAAAGAAGATGCCTACATTATTTTGGTTCAGCTTTCCCCCTCAGAGGATAACTTCGCCAAATATCATCTGATTTATATGGTTCAACCACATATGTGAGTTGCCATATACCATTTAATTCCATTTGCATCACTAAAATACTCATATTTTAATTGCATTATTGAATACCGAGATCTCTCAGTGTCCTATTGTGACTGTAATTGACAAGGGATCGGTCGAGCGACCTCCCTCCCCTCAGCAGGTCATAAAATTAGTTCCAGACAGCTCTCCAAGATGGCTGCCACGGAAATGGTCTACATTTCCTGTCTCTCTCTACCGTCAAGGCCACACTTGTTTACAATTATATAACAATAAAGATCCGCTAGGCATAGTCCTAAGTAATTGAGTCATTTAATTAATTAACACCTAACTTTACAGTGTATTTGGGCTCAACTGGCTCCTATTAAACATTCATGGCAGGGGTGGAATTCTAATGATAGCATTGCCGTTCTAAGGTGATTACTTTGTGGCTTTTAAGACGCGCATCATAATGAAACCCCATGGTTATCATCAGCAGCTGTCATTTACATATATTTGGGAACCACGTTCCTCGTCGACGAATATGATTCTACCTCTCGGGCAGACCATAAGTAAAAATGCACACCGCGCCTCGCTGGGCGTCCATAGTGGCTATAATTCAATGCAAGCGTTGGCAATAGACAGAATCTATCCAAATCGCTGCGTAACACATACAGTATGCACAAAGGCGATACTTCTCGAAGATTAAGCCAATTTTCACCTCACGCGCAAGCTATACTAGTCTTTCCCGTGCTTATCTTACGTAAATCACTGGATTCTACGTTAATCTGCACGCTATATGCGGCTAAACAATATTTCACATATATGACTCCATTATCAAGGTACCTGCGTTCTTCCCGTTATACTATTTAAGCCAAAGCTTTACATAGCTCCTAACACAAATGTATAAATATACTGGCTTACTTTAATTTCACATATTCATTCAAAATTTCACTGACACTGAGAAAAGCTCTCGTATTCGCGATATTCCACACTACATTCTTTACTGTTTACCAAATGACAGTATCTTAAATTAGACATGACACTATTTGAACATTACTTAGGCCAACTTTGCCCTTACTTTATGGTTGCCGACCCCAGTTATTATTATTATTATTATTATTTTAACGTTTAGATCCATCACTATTTTTGACCTACATGATCCTAAGCAAATCACCTTCCAAGTCATACTTTATTCAAGACGAGTGGTGAAAACTCGTTCAGTAAGTGACTATTACTTCTTTAATTTCAAAGTGATTAATCGTTACATGGTGAACTATGCCATTATAATGCTATTATTTGCATGTGTACTCACGTTTCCTTCTGGGTGGAAAGTACCAGTATCTCCGCCTGAGCTCTACCATGACGATTTGACTTAATCCATCATGATATCCAATACACAACACTGAGATTCACACTTTTTACACATGATACACATATTACCACAAGTGGCCTTTACCACTGATAAACACTGAATATTAATCATTAAACACATTAACACTTTAAATTATTATTTCACAATTTATACACTTCATCTATCATTTCACATGTTGATCCTTAACCTGGATTTCACCTACGCTTGACCTCAGAGATGCGATGACTTATGATAACCGCTGGTCTCCGTGAAATCTAGTAGCGTTTTTATAGATGTTCGATCCTAGTTCCCTGCACTCCCGTTCACCTCACTGTCCTGGATAGGTGGCAATAACTTCCACTCTCCCATCACTGGAGTGCTCCTGATGCTGATGTCATATAATTGACAATACCTTCCGGTATACGAACTGTTCCAAACATTATCAGTTCCTATTCGCTGTAGCGAATTTATATCTGTGTCAGATAATAAAGCAATATCTGCACTTTGTTACTTTTTATGCACTTCATTATTACTGATGAAGCTTACAATTTGCCTCCATTGTCTTCAACGGCGGTACGCTGATCTTTTAATAATTGGCGTGCTTACTGCAGAGCGCTTGTAGACAAAGGACTAACTTCCAACTGAACTGCAACTGCTTTCCAACTCAACTTCCAACAACTGAACTTCAACTGACTCTTAGCGTAGGCTGCTCTCCCTTATATTGGTTTCTTGTACAAAATAGTTCACGGGACACGTGAGAGCGACTCCCTTCTTGAAATACTCCGTCTTCAGCCGAAATAACAACTGCATCTTGTTTATCTAGGCGTGGAGGTTTTAAAAACATTCGCGTGCCGGCGATTGCTTCGGCCAATTAATTACAATTAATTGCCTTAGTTCAGCGCGTGGGATGCCACGGTGGGGATTTCCCGCTGGTTGGTTAAAGTATTCGTGCTCTCGAGCGTGAGTTAGGTTGTAATGCGGTCATTTTGAGAAATAGGCGTAATTTTAGGTGAAAAACCACTCCTAAATTACTCCTCCGTGAATACATTCATCTGTGTGTATGTTCCATTGCATTACAATGCTCCATTTATCTGTAATTAATTAATTTCTTGTGGGCTTGGTCCCGCCAAAGCTTTGCTCGTTGTCGACCGGTGAACTCCCGGGTCATTAATTTTGAGCTGTCTGACCGCCCTAGACGGAAATAGTTCCGTAGGCGCCAGGCCTACCCCGCCTACTTGTTAAAGTCATTTGTCAGACTTCAATACTAGCCTTCTCTCGACTTCGTATGCACTAAAAACGTACATTCCCTTGCATTTTGCTTATAATTTTTCCTTTAAATTGCTATGATTTGCACATAAATAATCGTGAAATCACGCTAGACTATTATGTGTCAGTAGACCTCTCATTGCTCTGTGGGTTCCATATAATGGCTCCCCCTTAGAGACCACTGGTTCGACCTTAGGCATAACCATTTGCCTGGTCTTCTCTGATAAGGCCTGAGTTCGATACCAGACTGCCGTGACCAGTTGGGCACATTATATACTTCAGTTCTACCAACATGATTCTAAGCCTGCTGATAGGGCCAATTTTTAATACATGTAACTTCTATACTATCAGTTGGATTTCAACCCAATTTCGTATGTGCTATGTGTAACATAACAGATATGACAATAAGTATCTTTAAGAGCAATCAGGGCTGCCAACTGTTAATAAATGCTGTCTATATTTTTTTACCTAATATCAATATATCAGGAAGTAAGCAAGCCAACAGCCCTATACATTGCACACGTATAGCACCTGACATTCTAGATTAATTTGGAATAATTAATGTAAGTCAGTGCTGCCAACATGATTCTATGCCTGCGGATAGGACCAATTTTATAATGCATGTAACTTCTATACTAACAAATGGATTTCGACCAAAATTGGCACAACAAGATATCATAATATTTCAGATTAGGTTATTTCTGACCAGCACACGCATGACATTGTTGCCAACATGCTTTTTGCGCGTGCTGATATATCCATTGTCTAACTGCATGTAACGTCCATTGGACTTCGAACAATTTTTTTGTATTCTGTACCTTAAGAGATGGAACTAAGAATATATTCAGTCCAGGGCTGCCAACTGTAATGCTCTATTAGGCTACATTATACCAGGTATATTTCGAACTAATTAGACATTTCGATATTACCAACTTAATTTCGTCATTATTCTAGATGGGTTCATATACTATAGATTAATCATTGACATGAAACTTAAATATAAGAAAAGTAGGCTCTTTAGTTCGTCACGGAACTTCTTGTTAATATTGCAATGAAACTTAAAAGAACTCAATGCATATTGTATGAATACCATTCCTTTAAACTGGTAGGTATAGACTAAGCATTAATTGAGTATTTGTGTGTCATATACCCAACGCAGAAAATAGATAGTGATTAGAAGACATATTGTCCTTTTGTAGTGGATTTGAGGAAGTCAAGTGGTGTCATATAATTACTTCCTGTTACATTTCAACCGACAAATTCAACATTTGAATGGCTGTAAGTACTGTCCCCGATATCCGGATAGTAGGCTGTCAGATATCCGCCCCCTCAATCGAATTGCCAATAATCAAACGCACCGGCACAGCTACATCAATGAAAATGGCACTGACAGATACTATCGAGATTAGAACACAGTAGTTAACAAGAAATTATTGTGGAACACACCAAAATATACGGGGGTTCATACTTACCTTTTACTTACCTTTTAAATTTATCTCGGGGACTGGGTTGTCAACTGGATCACTTAAAGTATGCCCTCACAATAACCTCCACCGTGATATTTAAAATGAACCATAACGAAGACGAGAAACTTTAAACTGCACAATAATTTATTTCACATAAAGAATGAATTTAACAAAAATAAAACAACAAAATCCACGTGGCAATCAGGAGCCATTGTCCACATAACTATGTCCTCCTGTAGGACTTGTATACTCTACATACAATGTTTCAGCTTTCTCAAGCTCAAAATAACGTAAAAATAATAATGCACTTGGAATGGAAACGGGATTTGGGACGAGACATATAGCAATTGTTTTGCGTGTTTATACACATCACATTTTATTTATAGCCACAAGGCTATTATGGAGACGTCCTTGGCCTCTATCATACAGTTTCCTGGCCAGCTGCGATACACCTGCATCGTCAAGTGAACCTTAGCATATGCGAGTTACATCAGAACCTGGCTCCCTTTCAAAACACGTTAAATGTCCACTTCTCAACTGAAATATTATCACGCAAATGTTTTAAATGCTTCATTCAAACACCAATGGATTACTCTAATAATCCCAAATCATGTTTAATTGTTCAAACCACTTGTTTAATTAGCGTTGTTTAGAGTATAATAACAAAACTCTTAATGTTAATAACAAACGTTCATTAATTATTTATAACAATTATAAATTGTTTATAACAATGTCAAACGACAATTGAAAATTGTATACACGCCTCTATTAATCCCTTTCATTTCAAATTATTATCAAAGATATTTACATAATATTAATATTGTTTATATTATTTATACAAGAAATACATTAAACCACACGTTTATCCGGTTGATAATTACTTAAATCGTGTTGATATAATCAACCAATGAAGGTTAGTTATATTTAAATGTTAGATTCAGGTTTAATAAGGTTTAATAATTATTATTAATATTTGTGACGGTAACCTCCATTCAACATCTTTATCTCAAATTATTTAACACTCTTGTTAATTTTAACAGTATCTTCATATGAATAACTTTCAAAGAACCAGGACAATACATTCAGCGGAAAAATACTTCGCTCAAAATGCACAAAATTGCACAACAATTGGCCCAGAATTCATCATATATCTCAATATATATGGCATCAAAATCTTCCACAATACATACAAAAAACCTCCACTTACAAATTCAACAACATCATCCATCTTACTGTGGGAACCTCCTTCACTATTCAAGGGCATTATTCATCAGCGACTTTTACACGTCCACTGAACTAACGATTATACATCCATTGTTCCTCTTTATAAATTCTTATATTCATCAATTGTATTGATGACTGTTATTATTTAACCTTCGTGGGTTCCATTCATGAATCGATATGAAGTAAAAATTTGCCAATCACAAATAAAGTTAATAGCAAATACGATTATACACTCCTCCCTGGTCTATCAAAATTGAGATTAATATCATCAAAGTAACGCAGTATAAAAATACTATCTTCAATCAAAGTTCATCTAAACTGCATAAATAGTCGAATAGAATACAATTAGACTGTGGAATGCAAACATTATTGTTCCAATCTAGAATTGAGAAAGACTCCTATCAAAAGTTCATTACTATAGTGTATTCAATAAATCGTAATCAAAGTTCATATTTCATAAAATAGTCTATAATGCAATGATAAATGTCTATGTTGCAATCATGTTCATAAGACGACTAGTATTTCAAAGATCGTCGATAACGTAATAGATTTTAACGCTCTAAAATCATTTAATTATTCTTCTTTCTTGAGGATGACAGAAAATTGGTCAAAGTAATTTACTGAATAGAATTACTTTAATAAAATTGACACGCTGTCTGAATTCAACTTTGCCATAGCAAACCGTTAACTTTACAGTCAAATCGTGACTACAAAAATATGCAAATTACTGAAAGAATGTTAATTATCAGTCTCAACTGATCCAAAATTATTTAACTATGCCAATGACATAACAATGTCTCAAAAAATCGTAGAAAAAGGCATAAATCATCGAAGTGTACTGAGTACAGAAATGTCAAGCAAGAAAATGGGGCAAAATATAGGACAGAAAATATGGGGAAAATGGTTGCTCAGATATCGCTACATGACTCAAATAATACAAGAAACGTTCACGACTACCTTATCTGTTGATTGAAGTTCTAGAGGAAAGTTTTCAAAGAAAACTGCTGTTGGTTCCATTTCACCAGCGTAAAGACGTGCTCCGACCTCGAACCTGGAATCAGCGCCCTCGGAGAATCGAACTGCTTCCTCCTCCGGAAATTGCACTGCTCCGTGTATACGAAAGACATCCTTCTGGCAAAACTCTTCTTTGTGAGCCGGGTCCACCCTGGCCTCTCTTGAAAGTTCCCTGAAGTTCTGGTCGCAATTCGCCATGAAGTTTATTGCAGTTATTTCCGCAGAAATATTCATAATTGTGGAGTATGAAAATATTTCCACTGCCATTTGATATAATTCAGCGATGGATTCACGATGCATGAGTGTAGTTGGATGTTCACTACATGCTCGCTTTTGTAGAATGACGATTAACGAAGTTCCATGCTGTTATTTCACTCCATCGATATATGTCCCAATTGCATTAACGCCTTAACCTTCCATCTCCACTTCTGTTATAATCATTGAAAGCACTGCCAGATTATAATATTCCATAGTAGAATGTATCGTTGTATCACCAAACGTATTCCTCAATATCACGGTTGCGATACACGTGTCAGCCGTAGTGTATAATGTGGTATATTAAAAGTGCTTCTCAGGTGGCGAGAAAATCACTTTTGTCTGCAGTCTTAAAATGCCAATATCTTTCAAAGTATACTCGTGAAATTGTTCAAATCTTCTACACACCTCAATGGTGTACTGCCCAATTGAATTATAATAAAGGCAGAAGCCAACTCTTGATATCTTATCTGGTAGAAACGTTAATGTGTGCGTTTCAACTTCGCCTAGTTTCAAACACCGTAAAATGGAACTGCTCCGTGTTCGTTCGATGCGCCGGGCATTAACCACACGCTAAAGACGACTTGCTTCACTTATTCACTCGAAAATGACTATATGACATCTGAAATATATATGCGGTATCAGACATCAGATATGAGAGATATGAGAGCTCCTCTCATCTGTGCACGACCTTTTATCAACTTCTTAAGGGGCGTATCCATCCCTTCCATAGCATGTTCCTCCGTCATTGCTAGAAGTTTTAACTTTGGCTATACTTGACGGATTTTCAAATTTCAAAAACTCAAAATTAATTTCTTCAAAATTCCTTATCAATGCCATAACTGAAAATAGGTTTCCACAATTCTGTATGCCAAAAGTAATTAAATATCGTAGTTTCAGTAATCTCCGTCTTCCTTCCAAACTATCGTTCATTGGTTCGAGCCTTTCCTCCAATAGCGTAACTTCTTCCTTAGCACAATACCTTGTTTCCTGCGACTGCGTCGTAAATCTCAGATCTTTCTCGAACAAAATCATGACGTCACCAAGAATCTCAGCTCCACCAGCCTACTTGCATGAAGTCTACGTCATCCGCGCCTACGTCATGAATATACACGTCACAACTATGACATCCATAACTTTATTCATATTTGCCAATACAGCCATCGTGGTCTCAATATAATTCAATTTACGGGGGCAGTACATTGTATTAATATAATTAAAGGTTTTATAGGTATCTTGATCCACTCGAAGTTTGTATTGCGGAGTTAAAACACGTTTAAAAAATAATACACCTAATTTGACGTTGCTGAAATTCCTGTTCAAATTTAAACGTTTTTCAGTCTTATTTCTAAGAAATACATAAAACGGGCCACGATAGAGAAAATCTGAATACTGTTTTAGATTCTACATCCCTCATTACCTACGCAGTCATTTCAAGTATATTGTCTTGTTAATATATTGTATTTGTTGTGAAAAACTTTTCCAATTTTGAGGTTTATCAATTTTCTTTTCAAAATTGCAAAACAAAACTGACGTGAAACAGAGAATATCAAAACAGATATTGATTCAGGGCACTTTACTTACCATGAATCAGTGATATTTTCCCTTGATGCAGAAAACGAATTGAAATGCAGATCAGTGTAATCTGCTACGAATAGCTGACTGGTAAATTCATTAGTTGAAGTACAGCTTCACACACTACCCTGCCTGCGAATTGTTGCAGAAATGGGAACTAATTCGCTCCACCAACCACACGCCGGGGATAGACGTGCAACCGTCGCTAGCGAAACCTCATCTTATGTCGTGTGTGTGTGCACGATTCGTGTGGTGTGTTCTCATTATATGGCAGTACATGCGTTCCCCCTCACCCCGCAATCACTCGTGGCAGCCAATGCGTGGTGAGATGACGTACTGCATACACAACAGCCCCTCCACGTCCAGCGGTAACAATTTCCTGGTAGGGTAGTACATTCAGTAAGTCGTCATAATAATAATTTATTTATTTATTTATCGTATGGCTTCTAATGCCGGGAGTGTCCGAGGACAAGTTCGGCTCGCCTGAGTCTGTAGCTGCTTCCAGCGGACACCCTAAAGGGTGAGCTACAAGTTCCGTTCAATTTCAAGTAGTTCCAACTTTCGCCACCAGACATCAATGATACCTAGTGGCGAACGTTGGAACTTTGATAGAGCGTTCTGACGAAATCTAACCTAACAAATTTTGCTTTACACAAGTTTAGTCTGTGAAAGGATCTTTCACATGCCATAAATCTATGACATGGGACCGCCGGCTTTACTTCCCCTCCGAAGGAAGGCATACTGAAGGATTTTTAACGCTCTTAAAAAATCCGACGACTTCGGCCGGGTTTGAACCCGCTATCTTGGGCATAGGAGTTCAGCATGCTACCGACTACGCCACCGAAGCCGCTATAATAATAATAATAATATTGTATGGCCTTGGGTGCCGGGTGCAAGCTTTGTTATTTGACACCAAGAGGGCAGCTTGCATGTCGAATTTATTTGTTCCTTGAAGCACTATGAAAGTCAAGGAGGTTAGATATCTATGCTCCTTGACACTATACCGCTTTCTAGTAGAGAAATGAGGAACTTTGTTTTGGCGGAAAATCCAGAGATTAATTTTGCCATTATGAACACGGCCTACTGAATTCAAATGGGTTCAAATGACATGAGTGTCGTGTTTTTTCCGCCTTTCAAAAATCACCTACCACGGCCAGGAGCGAACCTGCAAGCTTGGGGGGTTAGTAATCCGACTCGATAACCACTCACCCACCGTGGCAAGCAGTCGTGAAAAATAACACATTAACCTGGGGAAATATCAGCTCTGCTACACTGACGTCACTGAAGGTCTAAACGTTTTTCTCTGTTCGCGTAATTTGCTACTACAACCACGACGTCTCATCGTTACGATCATTAGCGAATATCTATGATCTGCCTTGGCTACTTCGGCTATTTTCGGTGAGAGAGCCTCGATTCTGACGGACGGAGCCTATCCAAGAGTGTAATCTCGGTCCATCCAATGTTCAGAATTCTAGGGTCATTGTTAATGTTCCTCAACTTCCATGAATTTTCAACTTATTAGGGTAAGAACGAGCTTCACAACAGTTGAACATTTCGCCAACTTAGTATACTGCTTACAATACAGCAGCAAATAAAGCGAACATTCATGTGTTTTAACAACTACTCCCTATTGGCCTCTCACTCCCTGGTGGTTCTCATAACAGTTCAGTAAGCCTGGCAAACTCCGCTGCCTGCTCGGAGCCTCACTTGTAGAATATATCATTTGAATATCTCTCTTTCGACAAAAATAAAGTGCCCATTGGATATTGTTCTATCAGGTTGTATGAATATGCAACTATGTGTTGTACGAACATTCCCAAACAAGTGAGATATTTAATTGGATTTTGCTATCAGATTCTAAAACGCGGAATTTTAAGGAGAGTTGGTGAATAACGTTGTTATACTACATCACGATTTAACTACCAACTGATACACAATCATGCCATTCGTTTGGATCCTATTTTATTTGTACATTTCCCTTGATGTATATATTCCCTGCTGTCACACAAGCATCCATATTTGCATGGAACTGTAGAATGATCTGTGAGATAACGAGTACTTCCCTATTTCAGACTGTACTATTTTCTCGACTGTAGACGATATATTCATAATCGAAGGAAATTAATTAACAATATATTTTGTTCTTATCCCTTTTGATGCCAAGAAATTTAGAATGGTTATATAAAAAGATGCCAAGCCAGGTTTAGTGAAATTACACATTTTTGATAAAATGCATCTTGTACCTACTTATTATTTTCTAAGATAGCTTGCCACGGTTGGTGAGTGCAGGTTCGCTCCTGGCCGTGGTAAGTGATTTTTGTAAGGCGATAAAAATCATTATATGCATGTCATACGTTGCTGGCATGTTAAAGAATCCATTTGAATTCAGTAGGCCGTGTTCATAATGGCAAAATTAATCTCGGGATTTCCGCCAACACAAAGTTTCTCATTTCTCTACTAGCGTCAAGGAGCTTAGAATCTAACCTCCTTGAATTTCATAGCGCTTCAAGGAGCGATAAAATTCGACATGCTAGCTGCCCTCTGGGCGTCAATTAACAAAGCTTTCACCCGGCACCGAGGCCACACGATGTTATTATTTTTATATTTTTAAGATAGAATGTTTATATTTCTTTCCGTAGCAGGTAGATATATTTGAACGAATGAGATGTTAAATAATTAATTTATTTTCGACCCTGACTATTATGTGTCAGAAAACTGTATCAAAATGCGGCTCATTATAACACTATTTTTCATTATGAAACAGTTTCTCCCACCAATCAGAGCTCAAGAAACAGTTGTGTGACCAATTAGATAAGGATACCTTCGCGCATGCGCTCAAAATCCAACATGTCTATATAAATTACCGAAATTGCACCGTCCATATGTTCGCGTAAATAAACTGGTGAATATGGGACAAGAAATGGCACTGTACCATAATATCCCCAAAACCAATTTATACACAGCGCGTGGTTTTGAAACGACTTCGGTGACAGTTTTACTGAATACTGGAGCACAATCTGAACATATGGCATTGAAGCACACAGAGCGCATGCGTGGGTTGTCCAGAGAGCTTGGAAAACAGAGATATACTACCCACCGCAGCACCCGATCACAAGATTCTAGTGACTGAACAGATATTTATGAATATTTATGTTAAAACATATAATAAAGTTATAATTATCGTCGAACATAAACAGTCGTATGCAACTCGCCTATAATGGAAATTAAGCACTCGTATGGAAATTATAAAACTCACATACGCTCGTTTTATAAAAATACTCGTGTCTTAATTATAGCCTTTATAGGCTCGTTGCATAATGTACTATTTTCATTTGTTTCATTTAAGTAATTCAAAATTTTAATATAACTTTTACAGCCTACATAGGTTTCTTTTATTATTTATTTCGTCTTCTTGCAAAGAGCTATTAGCTCCGAGCAAGATAACATACATGGGATGTCAGCTGTTTCTTTTATTATGAATCTATTTACTCACGGAACTTTTTTTATTTACCCTTCATACTCTCTGCATGCTCCACTACATAAGTAGTACTACATGCACATACAATACATTTTTACAAATTAACAAAATAAATTAAATTTCTAGAAGACTGTAAATCTTAACAATATCTAACTATATTAGTCTTCGTTTTTCCTAAGAGCTTGAAAATCTAGAGCATTAACAAACGTAGAAAATTCCTTTAAATACTTTTTTAATGGCACAGATTTCTGCATCGGCCAGTTATCATCTCTAATAACACTATTAATCAAGAATTGCCTAATATTTTTCACTTCACTGCACACGAAAATTATATGATCTATAGTCAGAGGGCTGCTTTTACAGGAACACTCGGGATTACGTATAATTTTAAGTCTGTGTAAGTACGAAG
Source organism: Meconema thalassinum (assembly GCA_946902985.2). Classification (NCBI taxonomy): domain Eukaryota; kingdom Metazoa; phylum Arthropoda; class Insecta; order Orthoptera; family Tettigoniidae; genus Meconema; species Meconema thalassinum. The sequence goes on along the minus strand of OX336393.1, from coordinate 451,813,082 downwards.
CAATATTTCCATGTCCAGTCAGTATTGTAGTCATATTAGGTGTTACGGGGATTTTGGATTTTAATCTACCTGCAACTGTTTGAAAGAATTCTTTTGTAACTGTGCCTTTTGAAATTTGTTCCCATTTTTGCTGCCATTCATGAAATGATTCCTCTTTGAGATTCTTTTTAAATGTAGAGATGGGTATTCTATCGAAACAAACTTCACTTAATTTTGTAGCCTCCTCTGCAATTTTATCAGCATGCAACACCTGTATGTGCCTTAACCCATTCAACTTTTATTATCCAATTTTTTTTCTTTTTAGAATAGCTGTAGTCAATCTTATATTCTCAACTCACGGAACGTAAATCCATGTGACATGTGTGACAAGTGATTGCCGAGTTGTCTTGGTTACAACAGTGGGCTGCGTGGCTGACAATAGCAATAATGAGAATCCCGCAACGTCGCGACAAATAGGCTAGCTAGAAGAATTGCTTGGTTGGTTGGTTCCTTAGTTTAGGGGCAGCGACAACGCGCTCATGTAGCCCCGTGTACTTTAGGTGTGTGTGGAGTTTGTCTGATAACCAGTGTTAATTGAGATGGCTGTATTAGTAGGCTATGTGTTGTCTGTGATTCAGGTAGAAGGACCACAGACGATTAATTTTTTCAGGTACCGGTAGTTCCTACGATTGTTACCAAATGCTACCGTCCACGACACCGAGCTGCGGACATGGCTACTACTAAATGCCATCGCTGTCAGAACCTGGCGGCGAACGTTGGAAATAATATAGTGCTATCAAACTAACCCACAAATTTTAGCTTCCACAAGTGTAGTTAGTGGAAGGTTCTTTTTCATGCCATAAATCTATGACATGGGACCGCCGGCTTTACTTCCCCTCTTAAGGATGGCATACTGAGGGATTTCTAACGCTCTTAAAGAATCCAACGACTTCGACAAAACAAATATTCGACTATCTCTATAATAAGAAAACCACTCCAACGTGGACTAAGGAAGTTAGGAAAGATTTTGAAAATTTGAACATCACACAGTCTCAGATGCTAGAAAGAAGTGTAAAGTGAAAAATCTGGAAGGGTTTCAAGATGGAGGAAGACCTAAGAGAAGTGGGCGAACTTGGACAGAAGATCAAAGGAAACTTGCCAGTGAACGCATGAAGAAATATTGGAGACAGAGGAAACTCCAGGCAAAGGAAAAGAAAAATAAAGTTGTTACGTGATCCTAAGTGGTAAAAATACAGTAAATAATGAAAGTAATTACCCTTAACAGCAGAGGAACGGAGCCCTTAAGGGCAACCCGTCTCTACTCATTAAGTTTGCCCCGCGAAAAAAATGACAGACTGAGAGTACTACGTGCTATACGCTTAAACAGTAAGACCTAAAACTCCAATAGAATTGTAAACTAATACGCGGAACTTTGAACACGTTTCTTTACAAACGTTTAAACGTTTATTTTTAGGAATCGTTGGGAATCACAAAAGCGTTTCTGATGCAAGCTCTAATGGTAACTAATGGATAGCTGCTGCACTTGCGAATATGCTGTGAAAAGCGCCAGATTCCCCGCAGGCAGCTGAAATGCAGTGGAGTGATTGCAATATGTATTTCTATTCGTCATGATATGAAGATTGTCCCTCGATTTCGAATAGAAATTCAGTGTTTGAAATGTAGACATTCATGTGTATATTGCCAATCTCAGTTGCGAATGGGATAAATCCTGGCACTGTGTAGTTTGAGTGTTGAAAGCTTGATGGTAGAGTAATCGGCTTGTTTCATGGTGGCTTGACAACAAACAACAAGTAACTTCATAGTGAAACAAGTGTTATCTGAAAGCTTTCTGCGGTTACCTGCGCGCTGATAACATTCACTGGCTATTAAGCTTAAATACAGCGACGACAATGTGATAGTGGACTGGTTGGGAGTTGATGAGCACAACTAGCGGACCCGGGCGAGAAATCTCGCATGTTCATGAACCACACTTTCCCCAATAGGTTTATAATGAGACACTTAAGGAGAAAGGTTATGTTTTTATTTCAACCAAATAATTATACAACACTATTTACATTTCAGGATAAAGGAAAGACCTCAGAATGTTAATATGACATGAAACAGGTGTCACAGCGGCCCGTGGACAGCAATTATGGAGCGTATTTTCCTACATCAACGGTGTTTGCAAATCGCACACTTCGTACATTTTTTTAAAGTAATTTTTTTTTTTTTAAATATAGATATTTATTAGTGCAATAAGTCACTGCTAATGTCTATTCTTTTTCATTTGAATGCTCATTTGTCACGATCGGTCGCTTGTGAGCGCCGCAGGAGGGATGCATACTACTGAAATAATATGTAGGATATGTCCAGGATTGCCGGATCGAATTATGGAACAGTCGGTTAACATTTGTGATGCTGAAGTGAAAGAAATACGTGTCTGTGAGTTAAATAACACATTTAGAGGAGACATCTGACACCCTGGCGTCTATACATCTTCGACTGGTAAACGAGACGTTGAATGCATGCTGATAATAATAATGCGAACGATACCAAGTATATATCTTCTTAAGGTACAATGTATGTAAATTACCACCGAAGTAGGTGACTTCTGTTACTTGGGAAGCAAAAAAACTAGTAGCAGTAAAGAGGAGAATTGAAGCGTTTGAAATTAGGTGTTGCAGTAGAATGATGAAGATCAGATAGGTAGATAGATTAACAAATAAAGAAGTATTAAGACGAGTGGGTGAGGAGAGATATTTCTGGTGACTGCTAATGAAAATATGTAAGGTGTGCTAGCTATGTAGAGATGAAACGATTAGCCCAGGACAGGGAGGCCCGGAGAACTGCATCAAACCAGTCAAAAGACTCGCGACCCAAAGAAACAAATTAGGTGCAATAAGTGTTGTGTTGTGCTCAGATGAGCATATTGTCTACATCCAATCAATGCAGTGTAGGATTGCAGCCAATGGCCATAGCAGGGTATTATAATTGAACGCCCAACAAGTTCAATTTCAAGTAGCTCCAACTTTGGCTACCAGATGCTACTGTCACCGACACCTAGCGGCGAACGTTGGGATAGAGTTCATGGAAGGTCTAGTCTTTGACATTAAGGCCCCTTACACACGAGCGTTTTTCTGTCGACTGCAAAAATACGCTCTTTGTCGCCACTCCGACCACTTCTGTAGTTCAGTATGGCCACATTTTGTGGATAGGCCAGCGTTAAAATGTGGTCCGGCCAGCTTCTTCGCGGATGGAGTAATATAATAGGGTTTATGTTCGACCCTGACTATTATGTTTTCATTAATGTACAGCCTCTCCAACCAATCAGACCAATTAGAAACTTGATAGCTTCGCTGTTGAACACATAATCCAATATGTCGGATTACATGATTTGAAAGGTGACAATGTGAAAGATATCTGATCAACCACTGTAGTTATAATGGCAAACACAAAGACAAAATCACCGACATGGAAAGTGCACCGTCCCATATCTTCGCGTAAATAAACTGGTGAATATGAGAAAAGAAATAGCACTGTACCTTAATATCTCCAACTCCAATTTCTACACAGGTCATTCTTTCATTCGGCAGGCTGTAAAGAAACATATGGCATTACCAAGCTGACAGAGCGCATGCGTGCTGCGTGGGTCAGCGAGTTTGGGAAGCAAAGAGAGCAAACTCGGTGTTTGCACCCCGATCACTAAATTCAAGTGACTGAATCTCGACAGATATTTATGAATATTTCTGTTCGAACATAAAATTAAAAAAATAAAGTTATAATTATCGTCGAACATAAACAGATAATGATGATGATAATGATGATGATGATAATTGTTGTTTTAAGGTGCCTAACATCTAGGTTATCGGCCCCTAGAACATAAACAGTCGTATGCAACTCACCTATAATGGTAATTAAGACACTCGTATGGAAATTATGAAACTCGCTTACGCTCTTTTCATAAACATACTCGTGTCTTAATTATTGCCATTATGGGCTTGTTGCATAGTGTAGACTACTATTAATAATGTCGTTCAGCAAGTGGAACTTCGGTCATTCACAGTATGGATTCCGAAGAGGAGGATGTTCTTCTTTTGTTCAAGCGAAGACGCAAAAAAAAAAAAAAAAAGAAGGAACACGTGAAGAATGTGGATACATCCAATCGTTGAAATCCGGCAACAGTTTGGGCAGTTTCATTATATCACGAACTTTGCAATTATTCGGATAAGTTTTTCCAGTTCTTCAGAATGTCTAACATTTTTTCAATGAGCTACTACAGGCATTTAAACCAATTATTTCAAGGACAGATACTGTGATGAGGAAGGCCATATTACTGTGAGCGAGAACCAGCCACGATGTGGCTGTTATGTCGCCCGTATGAAAAGGAAAGCACTGCTGCCGGTATGTGGTCAGTGGACGGGTTCGGCCACAGCTGGCGACAGTGGTTTACATGTGGTCGGGAAAGCGTTCGTTAGTAAGGTGAAGTATTGTTCCCATTGCATTATGATCACGGCACGGCGACAAGCGACCACACATGAACCACTTTTCGCAGTCGACAACGACGACAGAGTAACGCTCGTGTGTTAAGCTGCGTTTAAACTATCGAAACTCCCTCGTGCAAAATAATGTCGCGAGGGAATAGCGCTAGTTTAGACGTGCCCCCACCCCTGAGTAATTGCGGGGTGAGGGCCCTCGCTGCGAGCCGGTGCTCAGTCGGTTTTTGTCTGCACATCGAAAGGTTTCGCACGTCAAGTTTCGCTTAGTGTAAACGTGTTCGCCGTAGTTGCGCGAGGGATGAATCAAGAACAGTGCTTGTAGCTCATCGAGCTCTACAAAACTAGAGTTTTTATGTGGAATCCAAAACACAAAAACTATTTCAGTCGCAATTAAGAGAAGATGCATGGAAGGAAATTAGTTTGAACTAAACTTTTCTATTTCTGCACTGAAAGGGAAGATGAAAGCGCCAGTGGGATCATACCGCAGCGAAAGAATAACTGTTTGGTCCACCATAGTCGAGGGCGGCGATTTTTCGTCTTCCCTTTCTTGATTAAAAATTCAATTGATATGACGGAAAACGCGGCTGGAGGGACAAAACAAGTTGCCATGTTGGCCGCGAGACCAGAACTGAAGGCGGCTCGCCATGTTGGCCGCGAGACCAGAACTGAAGGCGGCTCGCCATGTTGGCCCCGAGACCAGAACTGAAGGCGGCTCGCCATGTTGGCCGCGAGACCAGAACTGAAGGCGGCTCGCCATGTTGGCCGCGAGACCAGAACTGAAGGCGGCTCGCCATGTTGGCCGCGAGACCAGAACTGAAGGCGGCTCGCCATGTTGGCCGCGAGACCAGAACTGAAGGCGGCTCGCCATGTTGGCCGCGAGACCAGAACTGAAGGCGGCTCGCCATGTTGGCCGCGAGACCAGAACTGAAGGCGGCTCGCCATGTTGGCCGCGAGACCAGAACTGAAGGCGGCTCGCCATGTTGGCCGCGAGACCAGAACTGAAGGCGGCTCGGCCTGTTGGCCGCGAGACCAGAACTGAAGGCGGCTCGCCATGTTGGCCGCGAGACCAGAACTGAAGGCGGCTCGCCATGTTGGCCGCGAGACCAGAACTGAAGGTGGCTCGCCATGTTGGCCGCGAGACCAGAACTGAAGGCGGCTCGCCATGTTGGCCGCGAGACCAGAACTGTAGGCGGCTCGCCATGTTGGCCGCGAGACCAGAACTGAAGGCGGCTCGCCATGTTGGCCGCGAGACCAGAACTGAAGGCGGCTCGCCATGTTGGCCGCGAGACCAGAACTGAAGGCGGCTCGCCCTGTTGGCCGCGAGACCAGAACTGAAGGCGGCTCGCCATGTTGGCCGCGAGACCAGAACTGAAGGCGGCTCACCATGTTGGCCGCGAGACCAGAACTGAAGGCGGCTCGCCATGTTGGCCGCGATTCCAGAACTGAAGGCGGCTCGCCATGTTGGCCGCGAGACCAGAACTGTAGGCGGCTCGCCATGTTGGCCGCGAGACCAGAACTGAAGGCGGCTCGCCATGTTGGCCGCGAGACCAGAACTGAAGGCGGCTCGCCATGTTGGCCGCGAAACCAGAACTGAAGGCGGCTCGCCATGTTGGCCGCGAAACCAGAACTGAAGGCGGCTCGTCCTACTCACGCAATTAATAGCTCTAAATTGCGCTGTGTTTTGGGTAACTTTCGCCCAAGTGATAAGGCTATGCCCTGAAACACTGCGTGTTTGGGAAGAAAGAGGTAAGCCGGAAGACCAAGACCAGGGTCATCGAGCCTATACTTATCTACGGCAGCGAGAGTTGGACGGCGAGTAGAAGTGACGTCAGCAGGGCAATGCAGTCCAAATGAAGTGTCTCCGGCGGATAGCAGGGCGGGACAGAGTACGGAACAAACGTATCCGAGAGGAGCAAGCAGTGGAGAAGCTCTCCTGGTTTGGGCACATTATGAGAATGGGAATGGAGAGGAAACCACGACTGTATATGGAGGCGAGAGGGCAGGGCAGGAGACCCATTGGACGACCGAGAAAGAGAAGATGATGCAGGTTGCAGCCAGTAGAGGAAATACCTTGCAGCAGCTCCGCGGTCTCGCCGGGAGCAGGCAGATTTACAATGGATGGATCCGAGGTTATCTCCCAACGCCACGGTAGTGGCATATTGGGGAAGAGAAAGAAGGAGCAGAAGGAGAAGAAGAAGACTTTCGCGAGGGAGTTTCGCTAGTAAAAACGTAGCTTAAGGGCCCTAAAGGATGTTTTCACCATTGAGTTGCTTGCCTGCAGGGCTTGAGACTCATGGCTAGGGCTCAGATTTTTAGGTAAATATTTTTTCTTATATAAATAAATATTTTAAACAGTGTGTCTATAAATACATACATTCCTACTATCCACTTATTAGCACATAAAAAGTTCTAATATGTACATTTTTTAAAATCAGTATGCTAGATCTTTCAGTTTTAGGTAGATTTCATTAGAAAGATAACTATTGCAATGGGTCCCATGTTTCGACTTCCGGAAAATTTCGACATATCTTCGCGTTTCACATCCCCCAGACCCCAAAACCACCGTTAGTTGAAAAGTTTATATATAATTTATGTATGTATATATTTATTTATTTATTTATTTATTTATTTATTTATCGTATGGCTTTTAGTGTCGGGAGTGTCCGAGGACATGTTCGGCTCGCCTGAGTCTGTAGCTGCTTCCAGCGGACACCCTAAAGGGCGGGCTACAAGTTCCGTTCAATTTCAAGTAGTTCCAACTTTCACCACCAGATATCAATGATACCTAGTGGTGAACGTTGGAACTTTGATAGAGCGTTCTGTCGAAATCTAACCTAACAAATTTTGCTTTACACAAGTTTAGTCTGTGAAAGGATCTTTTACATGCCATAAATCTATGACATGGGACCGCCGGCTTTACTTCCCCTCCGAAGGAAGGCATACTGAAGGATTTTTAACGCTCTTAAAAAATCCGACGACTTCGGCCAGGTTTGAACCCGCTATCTTGGGCACAGCAGTTCAGCATGCTACCGACTACGCCACCGAAGCCGCTATATATATATATATATATATATATATATATATATATATATATAAGCAAGCTTGTATTTTAACGTGAACGTTAATCTCGAGATCATGAGCCACGGGACCTCCTTTTTACGTGGAATCCGAACCACAGGACATGGCATTTCACTTCGAAAATCTCACATGCATTGACCGGGAATCGAACCCAGACCGCCTTGGTGAGAGGCATACAGCTAGACCGCTGAGCCACCACGCCCCTTATATATATATATGTATATCAGTTTCTTGTGGACACGATAACTGCCGTAATTTTGCACCAATCACTTTGAATTTTTTACCGAATATGTATACCTATAAAATCTCGGTCGATTTCGTTACTGGGCTAAATCGGTCGAAGGGGGTGAAAATGGGGGGCTTTTTTCGAAAAAGTGAAATATGTGAAATATCGAATACGTTCAAAGTTCATACTATGTGTCGGACAAAGGCCAAAAATTTATGTTTGAAGAGTTTTTTTTATAGCACCAACCATTGACCAAAGGGGTGGGAAAAAGTGGGTTTTTCGGGAAACATTAATCATATCTCTCTTAATAGGCACAATATCAAAACCGTACAAAATGGACAATATTCCCCTAATAATTACCTAAAACTTTTGTCTGAAAGAATTTTTGATATGACCCACCATTACGCCAAGGGATGAGAAAAATGATTTCGGAATTATAAGAAAATACCAAGAGCTATCAGTGGTTGTCATGGCAACACTACTAAATTGATGAGAGATAAGCCATCAGACGTTGCCATGACAACGCACTTGCACGAGATCAGATTCAGATTTCCATCTGACTAAGTGTGAAGCGGCTTCGGTGACGTAACTGGTAGCATGCTGAACTCCTATGCCCAAGGTCGCAGGTTCAAAGCCGGGCATAGTCGTCGGATTTTCTAAGAGCGCTAAAAATCCCTCATTATGCTTTCCTTTGGATGGGAAGTTCCAACGTTCGTTGCGAGTTGCTGGTTGCGGTGGCATCTAGTAGCCAAGTTCACAGCTAGGTGTTGTTGACGGTAGTATCTGGTAGCAATATTAGGAACTATTGCTTGAAATTGACCGTCTGCAGTCCGTACCTGAATTACAGACTAATACAGCCATCACAATTCACACCGTTTATAAGACAGATTCTACACTCACCCTAAGTACACGGGGTTACATGACCGCGTTGTCGCAGCCCCTAAACTGAGGAACCAACCAAAATCTCTGCGGGAGATATAATTTTGGGTGAAGAAGTAACAGACCGTTACACAGTTACACATCAGTGTCGAAACCTTGCATATGGATAGTGTGACCACAAGTATAAAAATGTACTCCAAATGACAAGAAGGTTACCGTCATCATAAGACAATAAAATGTTTAAAATATTCATAAAATGACGAAAAACAAAGTTAATTAATCTCCAATTATAAAATACTTTCTCGCAATAAATGAGGTCTGATCCTTACGAAAACCTGCATATTCTGCCTATTTTCACCTATCCCCAAGATTGTCCGGTGAAATCTACCTCCGCCTTCCGGCGTGCCGAGAAGACTTTTTTTTCTGTGTTACTTCAACGGGGAAGAACCTGTGAGCTATCTAATCTTCATGCAGAGCGTATGTCAGCTTGCAGCTGTGTTTTTCTTATCTTATCGCCCCGTCACACTCACTGTGGAAGCCAGGGATGCCTAAAGTAAAAGAAACTACAAGTTATCGTCTGCAGCAGTATGTTGCAGAATTTGAGAATAATTTTACTTCAGATGGGGGCGTTCTGTTCTGCCAACCATGTGGTAAAGCAATCAAGGCTGAACAGCGATCTCAAGTTACACAATACTTCGAGATCAAGAAACATATTGCCACAGTTTCGCACCTTCAGAAGAAGTGTTTCGCGATAATCGTCGGTCATTTGTGATGGACAACCTGAAGATGTATCTCGTTGTGTATTGTAATGCTTCAGCAGTCAGTGAGACATAGAATAAATTGCATTCGTGAGTACTGCATATTGTCTATACTCACATTAATAAACTAAATTATAATTACATATATTTACTTTTCTGTCAAATATTTCAGGTATTTTTAATACATAAAAAATAAATATTTTTCCAATTTTTAGCACCTAAATATCCGAGCCCTACTCATGACTTTGACGATTACTGTTCTTCGTCCGCGAATTTTCTATGCTGAGCCACACTTGTTGTGGAGTTAACACCTCCAAGTGTGTGCTGCAATGGAGCGAGTGTGTGACACGCAACGCTTAGAATTACAAATTTACCAATGTTGTTGTTCGATTGATTGTCGCTTAGCTTATGCTCGTCACGAAGCGTTCTGAAATGCATAGCCAGACTTTGTGCTTCCTCTCTTCTATAATCAATTCGTGTTAAGAATGCGGGCAACTGAACCTTTTCAGACCTCTAGCAGCCGCGAATTGTAAGCAGTATTAGCGTGTCGTGGCGTCGTTCCTCTCCCGCGCTTTAGCTTGTCACCAATAAATAATATCGCCGATACGATGTTGGTTGGTTGTTTCCACAGTTTAGGGGCTGCGACAACGCGGTCATGTAGCCCCGTGTACTTTGGGTGTGTGTAGAATCTGTCTGATAACCGGTGTTAATTGTGACGACTTGAGTTATCTGTTTTTAATTCAAGTAAGGACTGCAGATATTGAATTTTAAGTAGTTCCTACTTTTGCCACCAAACGCCACCGTCAACGACTACTAGTTCAGAACTTGGCTACTAGAGGTCACTGCAGTCGGCTACTGGTGACGAACGTAGGAACTTAATTAGAGCGTTGTTTAACCTATAATTAATTTAGCTTCACACAGGTGTAATTAGCGGAAGGTTCCTTAACATGCCATAAATCTATAACATGGGACCGCCTGCTTTACTTCCCCTCCAAAGAAAGGCATACTGAGGGATTCTTAACGCTCTTAAAAAATCCGACGACTTCGGCCGGGTTTGAACCAGCGATCTTGGGCATAGAAGCTCAGCATGCTACCAACTACGCCAGCGATACGATGTTAAAGAACGTTAAAAAGCAAGCAATTATTGTATGACTAAAACTTTCACCACCATTATTATTACTTGCTATTGTAGTGGCAGCGCGTAATGGAGCACTAGCAATTACCATATTCCTTCTTTCTTCATTCATAGTTGAAGGTCTTTTTCTTTGGTCGTTTGGGCCTCCTCTGAACCACAGTGCTTGTGTTTTAGACAGGAAGCTCTTGCTCGATTATGGTCTAGAATGCCTTAAAATGAATCTCTCCCTGTTCAAAAATATGGTATATTGGCTTTCACAGTCAGTGAATTAAAACTCAGCATTTTTTCAAGGTTTGTGCCGTGTCTTGCGTGGTGTTCTGCCTAGAACATCAAGCTGGCTCATTAGCGAGCTCTTGGTGTCCTCGCCCCGGTAGAAAGCCAGGCGTCTCCTTCTGATGGAATCGGCGAGGTTTCCTGGTGTTTGTAGTGTACCGTCGTCTTCCATCTGGAAAGATCCTTGGTCCCACTATTTTCCGCAAGAATTTTCTTTCCTGTACCTCAAGGGCCCTTAGGGGTGTCTTCTCAGTTAGAAACAGGCACTCAGCTGTGCAGAGGATTGATGGTCTGACTCAGGGGCGTATATAAATGGGGGAGGGGGCTGGTAGCGTATTTGGTGGCATGATGAGTATCTATGCCATTGATCGCGGGTTCAAACCTGGTCGAAGTCGTCGGATTTTTTAAGAGCGTTAAAATCCCTCAGTATGCCTTAAATTCGGAGGGGAAGTAAAGCCGACGGGCCCATTTCACAGATGTATGGCATGTAAGAGAACCTTCCACTTAACTACAATTGTGTGAAGTTAAATTTGTAGGTTAGACTTGATTAATGCTCTATTAAGTTCCAACGTACGTCACTAGGTGCCGGTTGCGGTAGCATCTAATAGCCAAGTTCGCGGTAGCATTTGGTAGCAAAAGTAGGAACAACTTCAAATTGATCGTCAGCAGTCCTTACCTGATTTACAAATAACACACACTCATACAGCCATCACAATTAACTCCGCATATCAGACAGATTCTACATACACCCAATGTTGGGCTACATGACCGCGTTGTCACAGCCCCTAAACTGAGGAACCAACCAACCATACAAATGTCTAATTTAAAGAAATTTTATGACAACTTAAAAATGGTGGCTGTGCATTTTCTTTAAATCTCGTTTCCATTTCTCGTGTCCTAAGTAAGATCAGTAGGATATATGAAAATAGACTATTCCGTTCTTCACGGAACTACTTGCTTCCTTTGTGTCCACCTTTGGTTTATTATTGTGATTTTCTTATACGGCATTATACTGAACCCTTGCGAAGGAGCTTTTATGAGACTCTGTTTCGGGGTAGTGTTTCGGTTCATAATGAAGTTGCTCAAATGTGCTTCTTATCAAAGTACAAGGTAACATAGCCTAAATATATGGCATAAAGAAAGAAAAGAGAAGCCAAAATTAACAAAAACAAATTTAACATCAGATCAAAATTACAATAACAAAGTAAAACATCTCCCGATCTTACACCGTGCCTCACCCCACCACGAAATTTTTGTCACATATACACACATCAAAAAAAGTTTTGCATCACCTCGGTTCCAAGAGTTCCGGAACCTTTAAATACAAAGGGAATAGAGATCAACACAAACAACATTTCAGCTCGTTTTATTGCTCATGAGACCCACACATTGCATGTTGTACCATCATACAGCTAGACTTTCAGCATTTGTGGTCCAGATTGCAGTACACACCACTACCTCTAATACCCAGTAGCACGTCCTCTTGCATTGATGCATGCCTGTATTCGTCGTGGCATACTATCCACAAGTTCATCAAGACACTGTTGGTCCAAATTGTCCCACTACTCAACGACAATTCGGCGTAAATCTCTCAGAGTGATTGGTGGGTCAAGACGTCCATAAACAGCCCTTTTCAACATATCCCAGGCATGTTCGATAGGGTTCATGTCTGGCGAACATGCTGGCCACTGTAGTCGAGCGATGTCGTTATCTTGAAGGAACGCATTCACAAGATGTGCACGATGAGGTCGAGAATTGTCGTCCATGAAGACAAATGCCTCTCCAATATTCTGCCGATATGGGTGCACTATGGGTCGGAGGATGTCATTCAGGTATCGTAAAGCCGTTTCGGAGCCTTCCATGACCACCAGTGGCGTACGTCGGCCCCACATAATGCCACCCCAAAACATCAGGGAACCACCACCTTGCTGCACTCGCTGGACAGTGTGTCTAAGACGTTCAGCCTGACCAGGGTGCCTCCAAACACGTCTCCGACGATTGTCTGGTTGAAGGCATATGCGACACTCATCGGTGAAGAGAACGTGATGCCAATTCTGTGGGGTCCATTCAGCATGTTGTTGGGCCCATCTGTACCGCGCTGCATGGTGACGGGGTTGCAAAGCTGGACCTCGCCATGGACGTCGGGAGTGAAGTTGCGCATCATGCAGCCTATTGCGCACAGTTTGAGTTGAAACACGACGTCCTGTGGCTGAACGAAACGCATTATTCAACATGGTGGCATTGCTGTCAGGGTTCCTCCGAGCGGCAATCCGTAAGTAGCGGTCATCCACTACAGTAGTAGCCCTTGGGCGGCCTGAGCGAGGCCTGTCATCGACAGTTCCTGTATCTCTGTACCTCCTCCATGTCCGAACAACATCGCTTTGGTTCACTCTGAGACGCCTGGAAACTTCCCTTGTTGAGAGCCCTTCTTGACACAAAGTAACAATGCGGACGCGATCGAACTGCGGTATTGACCTTCTAGGCATGGTAGAACTACAGACAACATGAGCAGCGTACCTTCGTCCTGGTGGAATGACTGGAACTGATCGGCTGTCGTACCCCCTCCGTCTAATAGGGCCTGCTCATGCATGGTTGTTTACATCTTTGAGCAGTTTTAGTGACATCTATGAACAGTCAAAGGGACTGTATCTTTGATACAATATACACAGTCAACGTCTATATGCCGGAGATCTGGGAACCGAGGTGATGCAAAACTTTTTTTGATGTGTGTATTATTTGTTTCTGAATTAGAACATTAAAAACTAATATACCCGTACTTATCCTGTATTATTGTTACTAAGCGACATATGGCAACGTTGAAAAGTGAGGTGACGGTAGACGGTAGAACATAACCTCTTACTGTACTACCCTCCAGTGGCTTCGCTCTTATGAACGTACCAAGAACAGCAACAAGTGCCCTTGAAGCGTGTGACAAAAGTGTTTTCCTTAACTTTTATACCCTTATCAAACATTCGGCGAATTTGCCTCTCTCTGTAGCTACCGGTACTGCCGAACGAAGTTTGAGTTGGTTGAAAATATACTTAAGAAATTCTACTTCTGAAAACAGACTCAACGGTCTAGTATTGTTGTCTATTCACAGAGGCATACATCTCACTAACGATTAAGTTATAAACCTATCTGCTAATGCTTCAAGAAACCTGGACTTTATATTTTAATGTAAGTTGTAAATCAAAACAGTAATGTTAATTCTTTCCATGCAAACACTATCAAGTGAGCAAGATGATTATATGAATAACAAGAAGTTCCGTAACGAACTAAAGAGCCTATTATTCTTAAAATTAAGATTCAATGATTAATCTACAGTATATGAACTTATCTAGAATAATGACGAAATTAAGTTCATAATATCGAAATGTTTAATTAGTTAGAAATATACCTGGTATAACGTAGCTTAATAGAGCACTACAGTTGGCAGCCCTGGTGACTGAATATATTCTTAGTTCCATATCTTAAGGTACAGAATACAGAATTTGGTTGAAGTCCAATGGACGTTACATGCAGTTAGACATTGGATCTATCAGCACGTGTAAAAGCATGTTGGCAACAGTGTCTTGCGTGTGCTGGTCAGAAATAATCTGAAATATTATGATATCTTGATGTGCCAATTTTGGATGAAATCCATTTGTTAGTGTAGACGTTACAAAAAACATCCATAGCCTGCTTCCAGTCTCCGACCGGGTCAGGAATGGAATGAATGAAGCCCCCATCTAGCGGCGAGGATATGAACTGTGCCGGCTGCCGAGGCCTGTCGCACTCCTCTAGGGCAATGATTAAATGAATGACAGATGAAATGAAATGATAGTGGAGAGTGTTGCTGGAATGAAATGTTGACAGGGAAAGCCGGAGTACCCGGAGAAAAACCTGTCTGCCTCCGTTTTGTCCAGCACAGGTCTCACATGGAGTGACCGGGATTTGAACCACGGACCCAGCGGTGAGAGGCCGGCGTGCTGCCGCCTAAGCCACGGAGGCTTACAGTGTAGACCTTACATGTATTTTAAAATTGGACATATCAGCAGACATAGAATCATATTGGCAGCACTGACTTATATGAATTAATCCAAATTAATCTAAAATGTCAGGTACTATACGTATGTATAGTTTAAAGCTGTCGGCTGGCATAGTTTCAGATATATTGGTATTTGGACAAAAATAGAGTGAGCAATTACTAACAGTTGGCAGCCCTGGTGGATCGTAAGAATCCGCTCAGTCATATATGTTTATGTACACATATTACATACAAAATTTGGTTGAAATCCAATTGAGAGTGTAGGAGTTATATGCATTTACAAATTGGACCTATCAGAAGGCTTAAAATTATTTTGGCAACACTGTCTTGTATGGCCTCCTGGAAATTAAACTGAAATAGTATTGTCTACATGTGTGCCAATTTTGAAATAGCCTCCATGCATACCTTCCCAGTTATTCAACATGGAGATCAAATTTCTAGTGCGTTTTTTCAGCAGTTGGTAGCAGTGACATCATTTTCATATATGGGCTTGAGATATTCCGGTATACATCTTTACTCATACTAAATTTGGTTCCGACTGCTGCAGCCGTTAATGAGTTGATAGGGGGACAGACAGACAGAAGGACAGACAGACAGCCACACATTTTCCCGGATCGATCTCATAAGTCAACTTTTTCCTAATTTTTGAAAAATGTGAAAAGTAGGCTAAAAAGTAACGTAAAATGGTGTTAGTTGTGCTTGACACTAACCAAACATAATACATCATTATAAATTGATTGAAAAGTGATGCCAGATAGCCTTAAAACTCATCATTTTGCATCAAATTATGCAAAAGTTTCCCGGGAAGACCCCCCCCCCTATTCTTTGGGGCATATACCATGCCCCCCCCGCAACCACCGGTTGGGCACCCCCAGAAATAAAACTCTCTATACGCCCCTGGTCTGACTACTGCATTATAGTGTCATAGTTTGACATTCATCGACAGATGTTTCGAGCCCTACAGTTTTCTACATGGCCTCTGTCTAGTTTGATCTTCCTTTGTTCGAGAGCCATTATTTCACTGAGATTTTCTGAGATCTATTCTCCAAGGTATTTTGCTGCTTTCACTCTCTTGATATGGTTTGTATCACCGACTCTCGTCGTTTTAGGGGCGTCTTGAATATTGGTAATGAACTCTGTCTTTCCGATGTTGATCAACAGACCCGTTTTCGCCGCTATTGAGTACAGTGCTTGGTGGCCTCTTGCATGTTGTTTGCCATCAATGTCTGGCCGTCAGCGGAGGCTATTCATATTCATAAAACTTCTAAACTATGTTGACCGATTGAAAATCATTATTTTTGATACTGAAATTAGTGTAAAGCCATAGGCAAAATACATATCCCAAGTAAAGTGTCGAATATTATCTCATACACTAAGAAATGTTAAGTTTTAATTTCATTTGATCACATTAGATTCACAAGCAGATTACAATTACATTTACGATGAGTGGAGGAAAGTAAGATTCATTTCGCAGTCATGAGTTCTTTTATTTTGACTAAAAAGCATATCCAGTAATTATTCGTAAAAAATATATTTGAAAAACGATTAACAACAAAACATATACACTAAAGAAAGAAGAAACGAAGGGCATAATTGCTTAAATCTTCCCGGGCATTCCTCGATGTCGCCGGTTTGGGTTTGGTCCGTAACATGCATGTATACAGGTACAGCTGGAAACCCTCTTTTTGATGATTTTAACGATTAATGTACAGTACATAATGGGCGAAGAAATTAAAACTTAATTTTCTACCACATTTGCTCATAGAATTCGATATAAATTGAACTTTACTTGTTACTTACGGCTTAATTTAACCATAGAAGTTTTTGAAACTTCACATTCCTTGCTATTTCTCGCTCAATTCAAAGACATTCCACTATTACCCTCTTTTCTTGACGATAAATTCTTTGCTAAGGCATTTCCAGGAAGGAGTCAAACTTTTTCTAAACGGGCGTGGTATATGTCATTCATGCGATAATAATAATAATAATAATAATAATAATAATAATAATAATAATAATATCGTATGGCCTCGGATGCCTGGTGCAAGCTTTGTTATTTGACGCCCAGAAGGCAGCTTGCATGTAGAATTTTATCGTTCCTTGGAGTGCTATGTCAAGGAGGTTTGATATCTAAGCTCCTTAACACTATAGCACTTTCTAGTAGAGATAGGAGGAACTTTGTGTTGGCGGAAAATCCCGAGATTAAAGTTTCCTTGATCAAAAGGAAAAAAATACCTGTAATATTTTTACAAACTTTCTCATCGCCGAAAACTATGAAATGAATCCATAAACATAACTGCTACGGCTCCCTGGCATTTGCGCACCCTCCACCAGGATACGATCCTGAAAACGTTAACGCTGAGATACGCAGCCAGTCAGCCCCTCATTGCACCAACTCATAAAGTCTTGGTACACTCGCTGTAATTCATTCTCATTGATATTTTGTATCGGTACAGTTATTTCTTTCTCGAGAGCCTCAAGAGAACGCAGATTGATTTTGTATAACTTCGGTTTGTGGTTACCCCACTGAAACTTGCGAACACATTTACTGTAATACTTTATCTTAAGATGATATGTTTCCACAAGGAAAATTCATTTTTTGGCTTTATATCTAACCTTGTTCACGGGATAGAGATAGGCTACAGTACTTCACCACAAGTCCTAATTATCTCAGCTAATGTAGGCTATATTACCAGCTCCGTTTGTAATAAATGCAATGACAGCATTCAGGGTTTCCCGACCCGCCCTTGTGTGATCGGCAAATGCTAGTCATCTGGTGCTGATGCAATGTTCTTCAGCAGTCACACGGACCCGGTTCTATAGAGAAGGACCTCACTGTACTAGAAGTCACCATGTGTGTAGTGACGGGGGGAGAAGGTTACATTGTTAAGTCACCTGTTTAACCCTTTAAGGGGCAAAACTATTTTAGCCTATTTTCAATTTTGAAAAAATAGGCTTATGATATCACCTTTTGTCCGTGTGTGTGTGCGTGTGTGTGTGAGAGGTGTGTGTGTGTGTGTGTGTCCCCCCTAATAAAATCTAAACGGCTGGAGAGATTTCAATGAAACTCGGTAAGTTCATAGCACTATTACCGGCGACCTCGACCGTGCCCTTCAAATTTTGTTACGTCACACCAATCCAACATGGCGGCTGTGCGAAATATTTCACTAGCATTCAATATCTCCGAAACTATCACGGATATCGCCCTGAAATTGTGTACGGTGATAAAGGGCACTACTAGAAGTTCACCTATGAGACTTTCAAAAACCTGGTGACTACAAAACCAACATGGCGGTCAAGCGAAATTGAGACTTTTAAATAGACGTTTCTCGCGATTTAACTATCCAAACGTAATGAAACTTGGTACAGCAAATGTTTATACATATTGTAATGCACTGGAGTCTAATTTAGTTCAATTACTTACATAACCTCAAAATGGCGGCTGTGCGAAATATTTCACTGACATTCTATATCTCCGAAACTATTACAGATATCAACATGCAATTTTGTACGGTGATAAGGGGTACTGATACAAGTTTATCTATGTATATTTCATAAACCTGTAAAGTACAAAACGAACATGGCGACTGGGTAGATTATAGGCCGAGGAATAACCCACCCACCAAGGGAAGATGATTGAGAGAAGGAAGTAGATTTGGGATTGGAAAAGAAGGATAGAAAAATAGGAGGAGAGTCCCACAAAATTAATAAGTTGAGCTTTAAATACCCTTAAAAGCAGTTGCCAATGGAAATTAACTCTCGGATACCTAAAGTAGGTACGAGCTTGGTCGAAGCTGACGGGAACCGCAGCTAAGACTTGGGCAGTTTGCCAGAGAGAGGCTTTAGTGTGTTTCCTCCCAAGCACGAATGAAAGTACTATAGGGAAGGGTGATGGTCTGACAAGACTGAGAGCAAACGATTTATTGTATATGAACGAGGGCATAAACCTAGGAAGAGCTAGGAAGGCCAGGATCCTGCCTAACTGTAGTATCAGAGAAATGATGAATCCAAAAACCAATATTTAATTTATTTAACAAATAAATATTCTCTATGTAGTTAACAATTTGGGGTCGCAGACCTCCCGACATTAAACGGTTGCTCCAGGCAATTGACAATTTACAAGGTTTCAAACCTTACATGTTTCTAAAATCTTTATAAGATTTAAACAAATAAGCAATGAAATAATTAAAGCTTGAACGGGAATTGGAGTACAAAAAGTGCACCTTAAGAAATTCAGGAGAGAATGTTCTAGAGAAAGTGACAACTTTGAAAATAACAATAATAACAACATGAAAAATAAGATAGAAGTTCCTACAACTTCTTATATTTATACAGAATTAATATATGAGAATTATACAAAGAGGGCAGGTCACTTACTGTGAAACCTGAAGAAATTGAAAGGGAAAGTTCTAGACTTCCCAAGGTTGAGTAGGAATCACTCGCCAAATGGGACAGTTTCCATTTCGTGAAACCTGAACATGACTCGCTCAAGAGTTTAGAGAATTGTTTTCCCTGATTATGGGAAAGGAACAACGTGAATTTAAAACTTGTATCACACAAGCAATTATGCAGAATTTAATTAATGTTAAACTAGCAAAGTTGGAAGGGCACCTCGTGGGTGACACCTTATAGAAAAGTTTCAATTTTATTAATAATGGTTGTTAGTAGAAGGTTGAGGAAAGATCATTGGGATATAGGATCAATGTTCATGGCCGTATTTAATATAACCGGACGATCGCGACGCGGTAGAAACGTGGAGCAAGCACTGTTTATCACTGTAGTCTATGAAGATGGATGCAAAGTTCACTATAGAAACACTGAAGTTTATGAGAAAAAAAGTTATTGCAATTATGGAAATAACCGATTGCACTATATAGGTGAGAGTCTATTTCTTGAAAAAGTTGTGATTTACAATTAAATGCGCCATAGAATGTTCCAGAGGTTCCAGCGGTGGAGGAAAGTTAGCTATTGCAAAAATTTGTAAGGAAGATTCCTCATTTTAACTAGCATTTTCACAAGTGCGTGAACAATACTTGACGGCAAGACTCGCAGATAGAGAACAAGATCTCGAAGGTTCCAGAACGACCTTAGCAGAAAATGGGGTTGAGAAAATCCAACGGAGGAATTAGCTTTATAATTATAGACAGCGGGTATTAGATAATATCCCACGTAGCGAGAGGATTTCTCGTTTGAATAGCTTAAGAAAAGCTCTTTTTTAGTAAGGTTGGCTTATACAAGCAAAAGCTCAACATGGCAAATCCCACGAAGAATGATTATTGCCCCAAAGTAAATAATTTCACACTGCCTATAAATTATAATTAAAAGCACTTGGAAGTTAAAACCATGAAGATGAGGTTAAAACTTTTAAAATGGTACTTATCTTGATTTCATGTTGAAGTCGAAGTTTCTGTTGAAGATTACTTAGCCAACATGGCGTAGAAGAGGGTGAGCCTCTTGGGTTGAGGAGGCAAGCTCGAGCGGAGCTTTGACTGAACGAGTCAACTGCAGACTAAGAAGTGAGAGCAGCTCAACGGAGCACGGAGGGTCCAAGAAGGGGGGAAAGAGAGGGGGGTAGGAGACAAAAGGAGAACATATAAACATTGCCAACTTAAAAATAAAACATTTATCTTCTCTTGCTGAGCTGGTCTTCTAAGAGTTGATCACAGTTGATACTAGCGCAGCATGGTGAGTAAAGAAGTGGACGTAGTCCTCTTGCTCCAAGAGAAAATAGTTGACGATGGTAACAGGATCTGGTGACCAAATGGATAAGTAAGTCCTCTAGCACCAGGAAGAATTGAGGAGCTTCAGAGATTCGCTGCGAGATGACGCTAGGTGGATCACAGAAGTTATATATCTGAAACATACTTATGAAGACGTAAGAGATTTGCCCAACAAGGAGAAAACAGATGATCACTGTTGGTGTTTGACAAAGAAGAAGGAAGAAATGAACATGCAAAGAGCAATAAAAATTATATCTCAGGTACCGTGTATTCAAAGAATACACCATACTGGGGGGACAAACACCAATAGCGAGCAAGAAAAACAAGTACAGTAATAAACAATTGCCGAAAAGTAGTCTTGTGATCTGACCATTATTGGTCAAGACTCTAAATACCCTGACTCTCCTATCTCTTCCAGGGTAACACTTTGTCACTCTTCCAAAAGGCCAGACTAGGGGGGGTGAAACATCCCTAACTAAGACCAAGTCTCCCACTTTAATGTCGGGACTGGAAAGAAACCACTTCTGCCTCCGTTGCAAGGACGTTAAATATTCCAAGTTCCATCTCTTCCAAAAAGAATTACGGAGGGCTTCAAGTGTACACCAAACAATAGGTAAATCAGAATCCCTGAAAGAATTAGGAAGGGGAGGATGGGCAGAGAGAGAAGTGCGTGTAAAGAAGCGACCAGGTGTAAGTGGAAGGAGGTTATCAGGGTCATTGGAAAGCGGAATTGAAAGGCGAGAATTATCAACACTTTCAATCACGAAATAGCTGGAAGCTGAGAGAAATAAAGCACTAGTAAAGATTGCGATACGATGAGAAAGAAGAATTGGCAAGTTTAAACAAAGCGTATAGAAACAAGTACATCTATTCAAGACAAGAATATACCAAATAAACAAAGGAACTATGCGAGTAGAAAGCAAGAACGCCATAGGTAACAAACTAGTAGCCATAAACAATGACCTCAAGTTATAATGAGTATCAAAGGGTTTACTCAGAAAAATACTTAAGTCAGCGAAAAACGTGACATGACAAGTATGAATACAAAAACACATCGAATGTGACGACGAGAAAAACAAGTTTGTTCATCAATGAACATTAAGATCGCAAAATATGCAAGCAAAGTAAAATACATGAGCACGTGAGAAATACGCAACGAAGTTTTGAAACAGGGATCGAAGCAGTTATAGAATACGAACATGAGTAAGTGAGAGACGTAAACAAGCACGGCCTTGACACACATAGTACAACGAGATAAGACATATAAATAGCTGAAGGAGTCCTTAACTAGAACAAGTTTATTTTTGGAAGTAGGTGAACGGCTTCCGAGATTACGGTAGCGGCTCGCCAGACAATGGTTGGCAATCAGCCAAAGTTGAGATAAGAGAAACTTGCTTTGAACTGTGTCAAGCGTACAGGAAATAAACAACAACTTGGCCTTCCTCAGACTGGTATACAAACAAGTCTGACAAACAAGCAGTTCAAAGTACACAAATAACATTTGTTGAATCAGCTGTGACTTAAAGCAGATATTCAGGTTGAACGGAATGCAGTCAATCGTAACTTGGACGTGAAAAAGCAATTTAAAGCTATATGAAATAGAGTAGGAAATCAATTTCGCATAATTGAGGGGATCACGAAATCGGATAATTTTCAACAGAAAGAAGCTTAATTCTTCCGAGCAAAAAGACAAGCTGGGACATTGAGAAGAAGGTTATGCATAAGAATAGTTATTCTAGATGCTATCGAATTCAGAGTTTCAAGCGGTTTCAAAAGCGACTTCCAATTGTGAGGAAGGAGGGAGGAGCCGGCCGTGGCCATCCTTCTACATAGCGAAAGAAGTGAAACATAGCGTACAGCAAAGTGATGGTGACTGATAGCCATGGTTTTACACAAGGGGAAGATAGTTTTCGAGAAAAAATTTAAGTAATTAACTGCTATAAAAAATGACGTAAGAAGGTAGACGAAATAACACAAAGCAAGGCGAACTTGAATTGCCATTTTGTGCGGGAAGAAGGAAAAACCATTTAAACAACTTACAGAGGTAGCGCAGTTGTTCACGATAAGACATCGTTTCGACAAGTGTTTTTCAAAAATATTGAGATTTGAAACATGAGCGTTCTCTTTTTCAGAAATGGGATTTATGTCAGCTGTAACGAAATGACATTGCGCTTTGGTTTGAACACTGGGATGCTGAATTTCACCAGTAATAACCCAACCAAAATCGGTGTCTCTGGCGACCACGGTTGAAGATAACTTGCGTGTTTGTTTGCGAATGCAATTCCAAAAAACATTGGCACTGAAAAGTACATCAATGGGACCTTGAGCATTAAACTGAGGATCAGCTAACCTTAAGTGCGAAGGAATCTTTAATCCGGAGGTATTAATAGAGTGACTTGGAGTGTCCTTGCCTATACTGGTAAGAATGAGACAGTTTAAATTAAGATTGGTGTTTCTTTGGCAAACGTCTCTGATTTTCAATTTTGAAGACTGCAAAACTTGAGTTTTCAAATTATCAATGCCTGTCACATTGATAGAAGTAGGCGATGACGAAAGACCTAGTTTTTTAATCAACGATTGCGAAACAAAATTATGAGTTGAAGCGGAATCGAGAAGACCACGGGTTCTAAACCAATTTCCAAATTTATCTTGGATTTCGAATTGTACAGTGGTCAAAAGGGTTTGCGCACTGTAAGAAGTTTCGGCATTAGAAATGCAGGAAGAAGCATTAGTTTGTTCGGAGCTGCTCTGCATGGAGCTTGAAGAGGCAGGTGCTGATGACCTCGATTTATCGTGAACGTGCAATAAAGAATGATGCGGTTTTTTACAATGGAAACAGAGATTTGATGACGTACAGTTCGAAGAAGAATGCTTAGGTGATAAGCAATTGAAACAATGTTTGCTATTCAAGACAAACTTTCTTCGATCTTCGACAGACAATTCTTTAAAGGATTTGCACAAATACAATGTGTGAAGCCAAGGCCTCAGATTCCAAAGACGTACGGAGGAAGTAAAATTTTTAACGATTTGTTAAGCGGCCTGATATGTTCTCTTGGACTATTGAAAGAAGAACGGGTTTGTTTGTTTTCGACAAATGGGGGCTGATGTCCCTTTGAAGAAGCAAGTTTTTTTTCAAAAATTTGACACTGGGGATTCGTTTCGACTTTTTCGCACTGAAATGCGAGTGCTGTAAGGAATTGACATCGACTTTTGAGAAACGAGATAAGGTGTTCGAACGAATGTTCCTTGTTGCAGGCGAGTTCGATCTCCCAGGCCTTCAGTGTCGAAAAATCGAATCTTGATGTAGCTAGGTGAATAAGTATGGTGTCCCATGTTTGGACAGGCTGCTTTAATTGGTACAATGCTCTGACATTTAACTGCATAGAATCTAAGAGGTCTCTTAAAGATGTGACGTCATTAGGTTTGACGGCTGGTAAGTTGAAGAGACAGCGGATATGACGAGCTACACTCAAACGTAAATTGCCATATCTCTCTTTAAGGAGATTAAAGGCGATGTGGTAGTTGTCTGCGCTTAAAGGCAGTGACTCCACCAAGGCCAAGGCCTCAGATTCCAAAGACGTACGGAGGAAGTAAAATTTATGTATGTCGGGGATCTCAGCATTTTCATGAATTAGGGAGCAGTAAAGTTCGTAAAAAGAATACCATTCACTTTCCTTGCCTGAGAAATGCGGTAGGCTTATCTTGGGAAGTAACGGTTTCGGTTTGTTCTTGTGAACTGAAGCGGGTGCGAACTGGGCCGGATTGATGACCCTAGTGTCCGGTTCTGAGATATTGCGGATCAGTTGGTGGGCCTTTGCAATTCCTTCAAAGTACAAGGGTTCGACCTCGTCCCGATCTGATTGCAGTTCTGGGCAAGCGGATTCAATCTCGGTTTGAATTTGGTCATAATAATCATAAGACCGTTCGTACAACTTAAGACGATGTGTTAAGATATCTAAATCACACTCGGCGGGATCTAATTTGTTGATAAAATTTCGGAATCTAGTGAGTTGCCCTTTATAGGAAGAACGTCTAGCAATGAGAGTTTCATCTTTTTCAGCAGGAGCCATGACAAAAAGAATAAATTGAAATACAACTCACGAAACTGTAGAACCTTGAAGATGCTGTCAAGTTGGCAACAGCGAAAGAGTAGAAAGAACAGGACACCCCAAAGGAGACAGGAGCGGCCTCTTTCCCGTTCACAGGCTTTACATGACGTAGATATAGCTGAAAGATCCAAAGGAGATATTAAAAATTTGCAAAGTATTGTC
The DNA here is from genome assembly GCA_946902985.2 of Meconema thalassinum. Taxonomy (NCBI): domain Eukaryota; kingdom Metazoa; phylum Arthropoda; class Insecta; order Orthoptera; family Tettigoniidae; genus Meconema; species Meconema thalassinum. The sequence continues at coordinate 451,788,240 of OX336393.1, read as the reverse complement.
AAATGACACTTGACAAACAATGGACATAGCAAATGGACTCTCCCGGGTTTCTGGGACCAAATATTGGGTAGATTATAGGCTGAGGAATAACCCACCCACCAAGGGAAGATGTTTGAGAGAAGGAAGTAGATTTGGGATTGGAAAAGAAGGATAGAAAAATAGGAGGAGAGTCCCACAAAATTAATAACTTGAGCTTTAAATACCCTTAAAAGCAGTTGCCAATGGAAATTAACTCTCGGATACCTAAAGTAGGTACGAGCTTGGTCGAAGCTGACGGGAACCGCAGCTAAGACTTGGGCAGTTTGCCAGAGAGAGGCTTTAGTGTGTTTCCTCCCAAGCACGAATGAAAGTACTATAGGGAAGGGTGATGGTCTGACAAGACTGAGAGCAAACGATTTATTGTATATGAACGAGGGCATAAACCTAGGAAGAGCTAGGAAGGCCAGGATCCTGCCTAACTGTAGTATCAGAGAAATGATGAATCCAAAAACAAATATTTAATTTATTTAACAATGCAGGATTAATTAATCTTTTTAACAAATAAATATTCTCTATGTAGTTAACAATTTGGGGTCGCAGACCTCCCGACATTAAATGGTTGCTCCAGGCAATTGACAATTTACAAGGTTTCAAACCTTACATGTTTCTAAAATCTTTATAAGATTTAAACAAATGAGCAATGAAATAATTAAAGCTTGAACGGGAATTGGAGTACAAAAAGTGCACCTTAAGAAATTCAGGAGAGAATGTTCTAGAGAAAGTGACAACTTTGAAAATAACAATAATAACAACATGAAAAATAAGATAGAAGTTCCTACAACTTCTTATATTTATACAGAATTAATATATGAGAATTATACAAAGAGGGCAGGTCACTTACTGTGAAACCTGAAGAAATTGAAAGGGAAAGTTCTAGACTTCCCAAGGTTGAGCAGGAATCACTCGCCAAATGGGACAGTTTCCATTTCGTGAAACCTGAACATGACTCGCTCAAGAGTTTAGAGAATTGTTTTCCCTGATTATGGGAAAGGAACAACGTGAATTTAAAACTTGTATCACACAAGCAATTATGCAGAATTTAATTAATGTTAAACTAGCAAAGTTGGAAGGGCACCTCGTGGGTGACACCTTATAGAAAAGTTTCAATTTTATTAATAATGGTTGTTAGTAGAAGGTTGAGGAAAGATCATTGGGATATAGGATCAATGTTCATGGCCGTATTTAATATAACCGGACGATCGCGACGCGGTAGAAACGTGGAGCAAGCATTGTTTATCACTGTAGTCTATGAAGATGGATGCAAAGTTCACTATAGAAACACTGAAGTTTATGAGAAAAAAAGTTATTGCAATTATGGAAATAACCGATTGCACTATATAGGTGAGAGTCTATTTCTTGAAAAAGTTGTGATTTACAATTAAATGCGCCATAGAATGTTCCAGAGGTTCCAGCGGTGGAGGAAAGTTAGCTATTGCAAAAATTTGTAAGGAAGATTCCTCATTTTAACTAGCATTTTCACAAGTGCGTTAACAATACTTGACGGCAAGACTCGCAGATAGAGAACAAGATCTCGAAGGTTCCAGAACGACCTTAGCAGAAAATGGGGTTGAGAAAATCCAACGGAGGAATTAGCTTTATAATTATAGACAGCGGGTATTAGATAATATCCCACGTAGCGAGAGGATTTCTCGTTTGAATAGCTTAAGAAAAGCTCTTTTTTAGTAAGGTTGGCTTATACAAGCAAAAGCTCAACATGGCAAATCCCACGAAGAATGATTTTTGCCCCAAAGTAAATAATTTCACACTGCCTATAAATTATAATTAAAAGCACTTGGAAGTTAAAACCATGAAGATGAGGTTAAAACTTTTAAAATGGTACTTATCTTGATTTCATGTTGAAGTCGAAGTTTCTGTTGAAGATTACTTAGCCAACATGGCGTAGAAGAGGGTGAGCCTCTTGGGTTGAGGAGGCAAGCTCGAGCGGAGCTTTGACTGAACGAGTCAACTGCAGACTAAGAAGTGAGAGCAGCTCAACGGAGCACGGAGGGTCCAAGAAGGGGGGAAAGAAAGGGGGGTAGGAGACAAAAGGAGAACATATAAACATTGCCAACTTAAAAATAAAACATTTATCTTCTCTTGCTGAGCTGGTCTTCTAAGAGTTGATCACAGTTGATACTAGCGCAGCATGGTGAGTAAAGAAGTGGACGTAGTCCTCTTGCTCCAAGAGAAAATAGCTGACGATGGTAACAGGATCTGGTGACCAAATGGATAAGTAAGTCCTCTAGCACCAGGAAGAATTGAGGAGCTTCAGAGATTCGCTGCGAGATGACGCTAGGTGGATCACAGAAGTTATATATCTGAAACATACTTATGAAGACGTAAGAGATTTGCCCAACAAGGAGAAAACAGATGATCACTGTTGGTGTTTGACAAAGAAGAAGGAAGAAATGAACAAGCAAAGAGCAATAAAAATTATATCTCAGGTACCGTGTATTCAAAGAATACACCAGCGACCAAGCGAATTTAAAATATTTTAATAGACTTTTCTCGTGATTTAACTCTCTGAGCGCAGTGAAATGTGCTACAGTAAATGATTTTGCAGATTGTAATGCACTGCCATCTAATTTAATTCAATTGTTTACATAACCTCAAGATGGCGGCTGTGCGAAATTTTAAAATTAAGTTTTTATTTCTTGTGTCGTAATCATGCGATCGAAGTGAAAGTTTGAATAATGAGGCTAGGCAATAATTGTCCTTGAATGGTACATAACTCTATGGCCTATACATATAACAATCCTAAATGGCGAGCTTCCGAAATATTTAAACGGTTCTCATTATCTATGAATCTTTTACAGCAACCAAACTGTTTTTTTTTTAAATGTTCATAGAGACTATGAACATATGTTCACCTATAGGACTTTCAGTAACCTGGTGAGCACAAATCCAACATGGCGGCGACGCAAAGTAGAAGTATTTAAATGGACGTATCTCGCGAACTAACTATCCGAGTGCCGTGAAACGTTGCACGTTAAATGCTTATACAAATGTTGATCCACTGGCATCTAATTTATTTCAATTGTTTGCATATTCACAAGGTGTGCGTACTTTTAAAATCTCGTTTTTACTTCTTGTGTTCTAATCATGCGATTTAAGTTTGAATACCACACGTACACAATAATCTTAATATAATAGTACAAAAATAAAAATCCAACCTGGCGACCATCTGAAATATTTAGACGGTTCTCAATATCTACGAATCTGCTACAGCAATTAAACTGAAATTTTGTATGTTGATAGAGGCAATTAACATGAGTAGGATATATGAAAATAGGCTGTATAGTTCTTCACGGAACTACTTGTTACTTTTATGTGTTTCTACATTTTAATTTATTTTAATTATTATAATTATAATTAATGTTAGAGCCTCCGTGGCTCAGGCGGCAGCACGCCAGCCTCTCACCGCTGGGTCCGTGGTTCAAATCCCGGTCACTCCATGTGAGATCTGTGCTGGACAAAACGGAGGCAGACAGGTTTTTCTCCGGGTACTCCGGTTTTCCCTGTCGATATTTCATTCCAGCAACACTCTCCACTATCATTTCATTTCATCTGTCATTCATTTAATCATTGCCCCAGAGGAGTGCGTCAGGCCTCGGCAGCCGGCACAGTTCATATCCTCGCCGCTAGATAGGGGCTTCATTCATTCCATTCCTGACCCGGTCGGAGACTGGAAGCAGGCTGTGGATTTTCATTTATAATTAATGTTAATTTTTTTTTCAAGTTTTAATGATTATATATTAATTTTCAATTTATGTTCTTATAGACTTAATTTTGATATTTTTAGTGAGTTAACTAATTTCGAATTGATTTTTAAAATTATTTTCATAATTCCTTATAGTTATGTTTATTATTTTAATTTTTATATAGCTTGCCACGGTTGGTGAGTGAACAACGTGTCGGTCTACTAACCCCCAAGCTCGCAGGTTCGCTCCTGGCCGTTGAAAGGCGGAAAAAAGTTCGTCACCATGTCATATGATGTTGGTATGTCAAAGAACCCATTTGAATTCAGTAGGCCGTGTTCATAATGGCAAAATTAATCTCGGGAGTTACCGCCAACACAAAGTTCCTCATTTCTCTACTAGAAAGCGCTATAGTGTTCAAGGAGCTTAGATATCTAACCTCCTTGACTTGCATAATGCTTCAAGGAAGAACAAATTTGACACGCAAGCTACCCTACGATATTATATTATTATTATTATTATTATTATTATTATTATTATTATATTTCTTTTATTATTGTAATTTTATTTTTACGATGTTTATATCTTTATTTATATTTTATTTTTACACTTTAATGTTTTCAGTTTTAAATTCTTCTACATTTTATCCAACACTTACGCCAAGTAGATAGGTATATAATATTTGATTTTTAGAAATACTAGCACTCCGAAATTTTGCTGCAAGATTCAACTATCAGCATCTTATGACAGGTAATAATAATAATAATAATAATATCGTATGGCCTCGGTGCCGGGTGCAAGCTTTGTAATTTGTCACCCAGAGGGTAGCTTGCATGTCGAATTTCGTTGTTCCTTGAATCACTATGAAAGTCAAGGAGGTTATATAATAGATATCTAAGCTCCTTGAACACTATAGCGCTTTCTAGTAGAGAAATGAGAAACTTTGTGTTGGCGGAAACTCCCGAGATTAATTTTGCCATTATGAACTCGGCCTACTGAATTCAAATGGGTTCTTTGACAGGCCAACATCGTATGACATGCGTATCGTATTTTTGCCGCCTTTCAAAATTCACTTACGACGGCCAGGGGCGAACCTGCAATCTTGGGGTTAGTAGACCGACACGCTATCCACTCACCCACCGTGCAGGTGGTTAATATAGAGACGCGGACTCTAGAATAAATCATTGCAACATTTACAAGCTGTTATCCTTCTGTTTGTCAGTTCTTCCTGTTGAAGGACGTGGTAGATGACTCGAGGAGATGGTGGGGAGACGAACGCAATGCGGCAAAAGGTCCTGCTAGTTACATTAATTTGCCTCACCTCGGTAGCTGAGAATGCGTAGGTAAGCGACATACGGTGGGTTGCTAGCATTATTCCTTATGTACGTGCAATCTTAGTAAGAGTAGCGATAACCCAACACTAACTAGAGTTAATCCCTAAGAGATATGAAACATACTAACTGGCTTATTACACAGAGGAATGGAGGTAGGAGATCTCCGGGCGTGCGCATCTTGCTTCCTGCTTATGCGATTATATCTTACTTACCCGAACTTGCTCCTCCTCTTACTCTTGGATATTTCCAACTAATCCTTTCCTTTCTTCTTCGTTCTCTTCTTCTTTAACATTGTCTTCCTCGTGTTGTTGTTTCTAGAATTGTGACAATCTTTGCTCGACTTAGCCGCATTGCATTACATTTGTAATAGCGCAAAGAACACCATCCCTTTGTAGCATTTGATGACATTGTCTACATATTTGTCGTCTTGAATATTAAACACCGTCTTCTATTCCAACAATGTTACTGGTTAAAGTTTAATATACGTTTATCCTTCGCTAAATTATTTCTCTATTACTTATATAAACCCAGCAGTATAGCTGTGTACGTGACGTCACGCACCACGACTACAGTGATGAAGATAAGTTCAGAAATTCATTGTTGGAATCCTGGTACTGATGACGGCCATCCTGAGTGTGGTATTTTGTAAGTTTTCTTATAACGTACACACACCAGGGAAATACCAACATAGTACCTTTCATCAAGTCCCGGGGCATCTAATAATCCCAGACCTAAAGTCCATAGATTCAAGGCTCGAATCTTCGTACTGATAAGATCAGGTGCGAGCTTGGATAGCCTCACGGGCTCTTGAACCCTGCACTTCTACAATTTTTGCTTGTCCGCTGGAAACTAATCCATGTAACATTCTACAGTGTTATCATTTTCATAATGTACAATACTATTATTTATTTTGATGTTGATTTTGTAATTGATTTATTGAGATATTGATATTAATTTTAATATATTTAAATTTGAAATGGTATTCTTTAATGTTCATGTTAATTTTACTTATTTTATAATTTTTTATTAAATTTTTATTTATTTCAAAAATATTTTTTGTTAATTTTTTACTTTTCATTTTTGTTGTTGTTAATTTTTATTTCCAATTTCAATTTAATGCAATTTCTCCTTCTCTTTCCAAAATTGGCATACTGTGGACCACGGGAAACAATTATTGATTTACTGGTTAGTTACTTTTTCTTCACCTTTTCGCTGTGCTTCCTCCTCCTCTCCTCTGACCAGGTGTTTTTGGTCTTTCTACTGGGTCTTTCCTTGAACCCCTTGAAGTTATCAATTTTAGCTCGAATCACAGCCCTATTCCAGATGTCTTTTGGATGTACGCCTACTTCCTCCGTGTCTTTTTTCCGCTTTAGCTTGGTGATGCAATTGAAAATTATTTTCGTTATTCCATTCCCATCCATTCTTATGAGGTGCCCATAACAATTCAGTTTTCGTTAGTGCAATTTATTAACTATTTTATTCTATTTTTGTAATAATCTCAATATAACATATTATATTTACCGATTGTTATAAATTACCATAAACAGTAAGAGTTTAAGGATTATTTTAAGTGCAGTGTTCTAAAAATATATTTGCACTCACGTTTGTTAAGCCTACTAGTAACTTGTCCCAATTACTTGCCATTTTCATCAATTTTGTTCATTGCTACATTTAATCCTTTATGGGATAGTGGTCTCTATATTTACCACCTGTCATAAGGACAGTTTTTGCTCTCAAGGATGCTGATCGTTGAATCTTTAAGCCAAATTGCGGAAAATATTCATGCCGAAGTGCTAGTATTTCTAAAAATCAAATATTATATAATGTACGTATCTACTTGACATAATGTGTTGGTTAAAATTTTAAACTAAAAATAATAATAATTTAAGAGCAAAAATAAACTTTAAATATAGAAATAACAATCATAAAATTAAAATTACAATAATAAAAGAAATATAAATATTAAATTAATAAACATAACTATAAAACAAGTAGTTCCGTGAAGAACTATACAGCCTATTTTCATATATCCTACTTATGTTAATTGCCACAATCAACATACACAATTTCTGTTTGATTGCTGTAATAGATTCGTAGATATTGAGAACCGACTTAATATTTCGGATGGTCGCCATGTTGGATTTTATATATGTAGGTCCTAGAGTTATGTACTGTCACATGCAGATTATTGTGAACGTGTAGTATTCAAACTTCAATCGCATATTTAGGACACATGAAAAAACAAGGAGATTTTAAAATTTTGCACAGCTGCCATCTTGAGGTTATGGAAACAATTGAAATAAATTAGATGCCAGTGGATTAACATTCGTATAAGGATTTACTGTACCAAGTTTCACTGCACGCGGATGGTTAAATTGCGAGAAACGTCCATGTTAATATTTATAATTCGCGTCACCGCCATGTTGGATTTGTGATCACCAGGTTATTTAAAGTCCTATAGGTGTACTTAAGTTCATAGCCCCTATGAACATTAAAAAATGCAGTTTGATTGCTAAAATAGATTCGTAGATATTCATTATCGTCTAAATATTTCGGATGGTCGCCATGTTGGATTGTTAAATGTATAGGCCATAGAGTCATGTACCATTAAAGGAAAATTATTGCGTAGGTTCATTATTCAAACTTTCACTTCGATCGCATGACAACATCACAAGAAATAAAAACTTAATTTTAAAATTCGCACTGCCGCCATCTTGAGGTTATGTAAACAATTGAACTAAATTAGATACCAGTGGATTACAATGTGTATAAATATTTCCTGTACCAGGTTTCAGTGCGCTTGGAACATTAAATCGCGAGAAAGGTCAATTTAAAATTTTCAAATTCGCTTGGCCACCATGTTCGTTTTGTAGTTAACCGGTTTTTAAAAGTCTTATAGATGGACTTCCAGTAGTAACCTTTATCTCCGTACAAAATTTTAGGGAGATACCGCTAATAGTTTCAGAGATATAGAATGCCGGTGAAATATTTCGCACATCCGCCATCTTGTGATTATGTGAACAATTGAACGAAGTTAGATATCGGTGCATTACAATGTATATAAACATATACTGTACCAAGTTTCATTGCGTTTGGTTGGTCAAATCGCGAGAAACGTCTATTTAAAAGTCGCAAATTCGCTTGGCCTCCATGTTGGTTTTGTAGTTACCAGGTTTTCAAAAGTCACATAAGTGAACTTATAGTAGTTCCCTCTATCACATTAGAAAATGTCAGGGTAATATCGGTAATAGTTTCGGTGATATTGAATGCTGGTGAAATATTTCGCACAGCCGCCATGTTGGATTGGTGAGTCTCAACAAAATTTGAAGGGCACGGTCGAGGTCGCCGGGAATAGTGCTATGAACTTTCCGAGTTTCATTGAAATCGCTCCTGCCGTTTAGATTTTATTAGGGGGGGACACACACACGAATCACACACACACACACGCACACACGGACAAAAGGCGATCTCATAAGCCTATTTTTTCAAAATTGAAAATAGGCTAAAAAATATGAAAATAATTGTAAAAATCAATTCGAAATTAGTTAATCTCTACTTAGTATAAAACAAAGTCCCCGATTCTTGGATGTTACGGGTAAACTCGAGAACTGCTGGATGGAGTTTGATGCGGTTTTCGCCACTCTGTAAAGGATATATTGAGGATAATATATGTAGAAAATAATTTATTTATGATCAAAGGAAGCCGAGCAGTAACGATTTCAGTGGAAAAGTCGAAAAAAAAAAAACCTGGCGTCCGAGCGCTTTGTAAGCTCTCGCTGGGCAAACGGTTAAAAATATCTAAATACTATGAGTGTAAGAATTGTTCAGCATGAAAAGTTCTACAGAAAAGTTCCCGAGAGCATATGTCTATCTTCAATACATCGCCCACTATAAGTGTTTTTATGTTTTAATTTCTTCCAACTATGTCCATTCAGTTACTGAGGCGACATTTTACGAACTAGCTAAGGGCGAGTCTATCATCTCTGTTACAGCCTAGCTAACGGGCAAACCTATTGCCCCAGATACAGCCAGCAGCAAACTGTTGAGTCGTGCTGAGTTAAGACTTTTGAGAAGGGTGGTTGTGTTTGGAGTTTCTCTGGAAGTGCAACTCGGGTTTTCTTCATTTCGCCTGTGAAACACATTCAAGTTAAGATTGGACGGAAGGGAGATTTGAGTTTCATTCACCTCGCCATTCCCTGGAAGTGCAACTCTCATTTCGCCTGTGAACTTTTCGTTCCGCAAAATTCAGTCATTTTAAGTTTAGACGGAAGGGGGATTATATTAAATTATACTGAGGCGTATAATCTCTACTTAGTATAAAACAATGTCCTCGATTCTTGGATGTCACGGGTAATTTCGAGAACCACTGAATGGATTTTGATGCGGTTTTCGCCATTCTCTAAAGGATATCTCGAGGAACGTTTCTGTAGAAAATAATTTATTTATGACCATAGGAAGTCAAGCACTAACGTTTTCAGTTAAAAGGTCGAAAAAAAATGGCGTCCGTAAGCTTTTTAAGCTTGTGCTGGCCAAACCGTTAAAAATATTTATATAGTGTAAGAATTGTTCAGCATGAAAAGTTCTACAAAAAAGCCCGGGAGAGCATATCTTCAATTCATCGCCTACTATAAGTGCCTTTAAGTTTTCATTTCTTCCAACAATCTCAATTCAGTTATTGAGGCGACAGTTTACGAGCTATCTAGGGGCGAGTCTATCACCCCAGTTACAGCTAAGCTAGCAGACGAGCGTATTGCCCCAGATACAGCCAGCAGCAAACTGTCGAGTCGTGTTGAGTTAAAAAGTTTAGAGAAGAGTGGTTGTGTTTGGAGTTTCCCTGGAAGTGCAACTCGGCTTTCCTTCATTTCGCCTGTGAACATTTCGTTCCGCAAAATACACAGTCACGTTTAGATTGGACGGAAGGGGATTTGTGTTTCATGAACCTCGCCATTCTTAAATTACGTCTGACAAGAATTTGTTGCACATGCATCTCCATGATAATATAATTAATAGTCCAGTCAGTGATTTTAGCCCATCATGCCGAGACGTAAGACGGATATTGGTCGTTGTTCATTAAAAAAAAAAGCGCTTATCACGTAATGCAGTCATACATAATGTTAGAAGATCCCTTTCATCCTCAATCCCTACCCCCTCACCCTCCTAATTACCCACTGCCCCAATCATTCCCTACGTCTTTCCCGAGATTTGTCCCTTGCTGCCTTCACTGACATTTGTTACCTGTTATTGTTGTTGTTTTTGTTAATATTAGTTAAAATTGTTAAAATATTAGTGTAAAATGACCTATTCATGGTTGTATCTAATAATTATTAAATAAAAAAATAAATAAATATCTGTTCCCGGGCGAAGAATGGTCGGGTTGCTAGCTTAATAATAAAATAAAATTTCAAAATTAAATCTATAAGAACCTAAATTGAAAATCAAAAACAAGATGTTCAGTAAAGAACATATAGCCTACTTTCTCCTAAATGCATGGGTATTGTTATAACTCTTTGTCCTTTTCAAGGAGTATAATTGAATTTTGGTTGTAGTAGCTTGTTGAAATACAACGTGCTATAGGGATATTAAACATGAATATGAGGTGCCCTTTGCTAGTGTTCCCTCTGTAAAAAAATTCATTCAATTCGGTTTCACCGTGTTTGAATTGAAATGGGGAATGGATTTGCACACATACATGGCCGCTATTTGCAAACTATTGGGCTGATGACCTTGTAGTCAGTCATAAGATGCTTTCCAAAAAAAAGGCATGTTGTTGCAAAATCTGGTAAAGATCAAATTATTAGGATGGTCGTAATTTGATTTAAGCTTTTAACATTTGGGTGGTTGTCATTCCGTTTCCGTCAAGATGACGGCGATATAAAACATGACACTGAGGTGCCCTTTGCTAGTGCTACCTTTGTACCAAATTTCGTTCAATTTGGTTATATCGTGTTTGTATTGATAGGGGGAATCGATTTGCACACATACTTGGCCACCATCTGCACACTATTGGGCTGATGATCTTGCAGTTTGGTCAGAATATGCTTCCCACATAAAGATATGTTGTTGCAAAATTTGGTAGAGACTAGATTATTAGGTAGGTCGTAATTAAATTTTAGCTTTTAACATTTGGGTGGCCGCGATTACGTTTCCGTCAAGATGGTGGTGATATAAAACATGACACTGAGGTGCCCTTTGCTAGTGCTTCCTCTGTACCAAATTTCGTTCCATTCGGTTTCACCGTGTTCGAATTGATAGGGCGAATCGATTTTCACACAAAGATGGCCGCAATCCACAAAATATTAGGCTAATGACCTATTAGTTTGGTCAAAGGATGCTCCCTCCATAATGGTATGTTGTTGCAAAATTTGGTAGAGATCGGATGATTAGGTTTATCGTAATTTGATTTAAGTTTTGAACATTTGTGGGGCCGCCATTACGTTTCCGTCAAGATGGCGGCGATATAAAACATGACACTGAGGTGTCCTTTGCTAGTGCTACCTTTGTAAAAAAAATTGTTCAATTCGCGTTCACCGTGTTCGAATTGATAGGGGGGGGGGGGGGGACAGACATGCAGAGTACACACACTTACACACACACGCACATACACACACACAGACAGACACTTTTTTCGCCCTGTGTTGATCTCATAAGTCTACTTTCGTTTTTTGCAAAAATCGAAAGTAGGCTAATAAATATATATGTCGTAGTCAGATAGTGAAATCCGTCATTTCATGAAGATCCTAGGCACTTCATGAAAAGCCGGCATATGATGTAAAATGGGATAGTTACACAATCTGACGCGTTTCTTCATGAAGTGACGGACTGCCTTAGGCAGATGGTGTAAGAAATCATATTTCATTATCTGCCGAGGCACTTCATGAAGATCCGGCATTTTTTGATTCGGCTCTTCATGAAATGACTGACGCGACGAAGTCGTACATAAATTCATTTAATTGTTCTATTCCAAGAAATAAATTAATGCTTATTTACTATGGAATTCGAAATCAATTTCCACGTACAACCTAAAATCTAATCCTGGAACACTGGGTAAGTTTTCCTCCTGTTTTTTTCTTCTGTGTAAGTTTATATATTTTTAGCCTATTTTAAATTTTGAAAAAATAGGCTTATGAGATCACTTTTTGTCCGTGTGTGTGTGTGTGAGGTGTGTGTCCCCCCTAATAAAATCTAAACGGCTGGAGCGATTTCAATGAAACTCGGTAAGTTTATAGCACTATTCCCAGCGACCTCGACCGTGCCCTTCAAATTTTGTTACGTCTCACCAATCCAACATGGCGGCTGTGCGAAATATTTCACTAGCATTCAATATCTCCGAAACTATTACCGATATCGCCCTGAAATTGTGTACGGTGATAAAGGGCACTACTAGAAGTTCACCTATGAGACTTTCAAAAACCTGGTGACTACAAAACCAACATGGCGGCCAAGCGAATTTGAGACATTTAAATAGACTTTTCTCGCGATTTAACTATCCAAACGTAATGAAACTTGGTACAGCAAATGTTTATACACATTGTAATGCACTGGAGTCTAATTTAGTTCAATTGTTTACATAACCTCAAAATGGCGGCTGTGCGAAATATTTAAACTGACATTCTATATCTCCGAAACTATTACAGATATCACCCTGCAATTTTGTACGGTGATAAAGGGTACTGATACAAGTTTACTTATGTATATTTCATAAACCTGTAAAGTACAAAACGAACATGGCGACCAAGCGAATTTGAAATATTTTAATAGACTTTTCTCGTGATTTAACTCTCTGAGCGCAGTGAAATGTGGTACAGTAAATGATTTTTCACATTGTAATGCACTGCCATCTAATTTAATTCAATTGTTTACATAACCTCAAGATGGCGGCTGTGCGAAATTTTAAAATTAAGTTTTTATTTCTTGTGTCGTAATCATGCGATCAAAGTGAAAGTTTGAATAATGAACCTAGGCAATAATTGTCCTTGAATGGTACATAACTCTATAGCCTATACATATAACAATCCTAAATGGCGAGCTTCCGAAATATTTAAACGGTTCTCATTATCTATGAATCTTTTACAGCTACCAAACTGAATTTTTTTTATGTTCATAGAGACTATGAACATATGTTCACCTATAGGACTTTCAGTAACCTGGTGAGCACAAATCCAACATGGCGGCGACGCGAAGTATACATATTTAAATGGACGTATCACGCGAATTAACTATCCGAGTGCCGTGAAACGTTGCACGTTAAATGCTAATACAAATGTTGATCCACTGGCATCTAATTTATTTAAATTGTTTGCATAATCACAAGATGGCTGCTGTGCGTAATTTTAAAATCTCGTTTTTACTTCTTGTGTTCTAATTATGCGATTGACGTTTGAATACCACACGTACACAATAATCTTAATGTAATAGTACAAAAATAAAAATCCAACCTGGCGACCATCTGAAATATTTAGACGGTTCTCAATATCTACGAATATATCACAACAATCAAACTGAAATTTTGTATGTTGATAGAGGCAATTAACATGAGTAGGATATATTAAAATAGGATGTATAGTTCTTCTCGGAACTACTTGTTTCCATTTGTAGACCTGCATTAATCCTTTTCTAATCAGAATTAAATGACTGCCGCAGTGGAGTCGTACATTAATTTTTCTGTGTAATACACGAATTATTCCGAGAAATAAATTGATGCTCGTTTATTATGATGTTCATAATTAATTCCCACGTTAGACTGAAACCCTAATCGTGGAATACTAGGTACACTTTTCTCCCTCTGTCTTCTTTTTGTAGAAGCTTACATTTTTCCCAATTTGTGCAATCTACTTTTTCTTTATGTATATTTTCATAATTTATTTTGTGGTTTGGCTTTATTTCCTAAAATGTGTACCCTTTCTTTTTATTTATTTCTCTCTCTCTCTCTCTCTCTCTTCCTCATTGATGTATTTTGTATTTTTGGACTTAATATGTCTGATGACCTAATCAGACAACATACTGTACACCCTAATGTACTGGGCTGATGACCTTATCAGACAACATACTGTACACCCTAATATACTGGGCTGATGACCTTATCAGACAACATACTGTACACCCTAATGTACTGGGCTGATGACCTTATCAGACAACATACTGTACACCCTAATATACTGGGCTGATGACCTTATCAGACAACATACTGTACACCCTAATGTACTGGGCTGATGATCTTATCAGACAACATACTGTACACCCTAATGTACTGGGCTGATGACCTTATCAGACAACATACAGTACACCTTAATGTACTGGGCTGATGACCTTATCAGACAACATACTGTACACCCTAATGTACTGGGCTGATGACCTTATCAGACAACATACTGTACACCCTAATGTACTGGGCTGATGACCTTATCAGACAACATACTGTACACCTTAATGTACTGGGCTGATGACCTTATCAGACAACATACTGTACACCTTAATGTACTGGGCTGATGACCTTATCAGACAACATACTGTACACCCTAATGTACTGGGCTGATGACCTTATCAGACAACATACTGTACACCCTAATGTACTGGGCTGATGACCTTATCAGACAACATACTGTACACCTTAATGTACTGGGCGGATGACCTTATCAGACAACATACTGTACACCTTAATGTACTGGGCTGATGACCTTATCAGACAACATACTGTACACCCTAATGTACTGGGCTGATGACCTTATCAGACAACATACTGTACACCCTAATGTACTGGGCTGATGACCTTATCAGACAACATACTGTACACCCTAATGTACTGGGCTGATGACCTTATCAGACAAACATATTGTACACCCTAATGTACTGGGCTGATGACCTTAACAGACAACATACTTTACACCCTAATGTACTGGGCTGATGACCTTATCAGACAACATACTGTACACCCTAATGTACTGGGCTGATGACCTTATCAGACAACATACTGTACACCTTAATGTACTGGGCTGATGACCTTATCAGACAACATACTGTACACCTTAATGTACTGGGCTGATGACCTTATCAGACAACATACTGTACACCCTAATGTACTGGGCTGATGACCTTATCAGACAACATACTGTACACCCTAATGTACTGGGCTGATGACCTTATCAGACAACATACAGTACACCTTAATGTACTGGGCTGATGACCTTATCAGACAACATACTGTACACCTTAATGTACTGGGCTGATGACCTTATCAGACAACATACTGTACACCCTAATGTACTGGGCTGATGACCTTATCAGACAACATACTGTACACCCTAATGTACTGGGCTGATGACCTTATCAGACAACATACAGTACACCTTAATGTACTGGGCTGATGACCTTATCAGACAACATACTGTACACCTTAATGTACTGGGCTGATGACCTTATCAGACAACATACTGTACACCCTAATGTACTGGGCTGATGACCTTATCAGACAACATACTGTACACCCTAATGTACTGGGCTGATGACCTTATCAGACAACATATTGTACACCCTAATGTACTGGGCTGATGACCTTAACAGACAACATACTTTACACCCTAATGTACTGGGCTGATGACCTTATCAGACAACATACTGTACACCCTAATGTACTGGGCTGATGACCTTATCAGACAACATACTGTACACCCTAATGTACTGGGCTGATGACCTTATCAGACAACATACTGTACACCCAAATGTACTGGGCTGATTACCTTATCAGACAACATACTGTACACCCTAATGTACTGGGCTGATGACCTTAACAGACAACATACTGCACACCCTAATGTACTGGGGTGATGACCTTATCAGACAACATACACCTAGTATACTGGTGACCAAGATGTATGGTACCTAGCCCGTTTTTACAATAATAAAACAACTACAACACTATATTAAAATGTGTAGACTGAAAAAATGAAAATACTGAAACCCTCCCGAAATTACTTTCTGGGTACGGCCCTGATTTCTTCATTGCGGTAAGACTTCAGAAACACGAAACATGAAACCACGCGTCAGATAGTGTAACTATCTCATTTTTCATCATATGCCGGCTTTTCATGAAGTGCCTAGGATCTTCATGAAATGGCGGATTTCACTATCTGCCTACGACATATAGACATTAAAATAAGAGAAAATATATTGAAATGTAGAAACACATAAAAGTAAATAATAAGGGTTAAACTTTAACTACGAGTATCATCACTCTGCGTCTTCATTAAAAGAATTCCCCGCTTCCGTAAAGGTGACGTCACAGTACGGACTCGCGGCACGAACAGGCTCCTTTTTACACGTCTATTACTGGCCTGATGATCAAGTGAGTACTTTGCCTATGGCTTAACACTAACTTCATTATCGAAATTAATGCTTTACAATTGGTCAACATACATTAAAAATTTTATGAATATGAATAGCCTTCGCTGACGACCTGACCTTGCTGGCAATCGACATGAACGTTACGGGCGGGCATCAATTCCACTCAGGAATTCCAGTCAGGTAGCTAGGGTTAACTCAATTCCACTCGACACTCCAGGTAGTCGCCAGAGGAGTCCCTCAACTCCGCTCGGTCGCGGTATCTTTATCCTTATGCATTCTTAGAACGACACAAATCTTCCATGCTCACTTCTACCGTTGATTATAATCGATGCTTCTAATATAACTAATATAACTTCTAATAATGATAACAAATTAAGTATAACTTCTTAAAATAACCTACCGTGGTCAGTTATATTTCAGCAGTACAATAACCACTGCTTCAGTGTTTATATTTTTAAGTTTACTAAAATAAGTGGAACAGCTAATTTCAAAACATAGAGTAGAATTGTTTAACTTTTTGTTGTTACTTAGTCTACTCCTCATTTAACAATTTCTTATCACTTTAAACTGATAAGAACAGACGAGATGATTGCATAGAAAAAGTGGTGTGCAGACGATATCTTGAATCCGATTAGCTGTTACGGTAAACAAGCCTAGCTCTATAAGAGTTAGAATTCATAACTAATTTGTTGTGTGGGAATGTAGCTGATTTTTCCGTTCCAGGCTGGAGAACAGTATTTTCAGCATCTGCAACTGATATCGAAAGTAATTTTTTGGTACAAATTGTACACCTATTATTATCTTAATTTAATTTTATAATGTGTGACTAGGTTAAGCCTCCGTGGCTTAGGCGGCAGCACGCCGGCCTCTCACCGCTGGATCCGTGGTTCAAATCCCGGTCACTCCATGTGAGATCTGTGCTGGACAAAACGGAGGCAGACAGGTTTTTCTCCGGGTACTCCGGTTTTCCCTGCCAAAAATTTAATTCCAGCAACACTCTCCACTATCATTTCATTTCACCTGTCATTCATTTAATCATTGCCCCAGAGGAGTGGGTCAGGCCTCGGCAGCCGGCACAGTTCATATCCTCTCCGCTAGATGGGGGCTTCATTCATTCCATTCCTGACCCGGTCGGAGACTGGAAGCAGGCTGTGGATTTTCATTTCAATGTGTGACTAGGTTAAAAAACGTACAAACATTTAATTATGAACATGTTAAAAACAATGCATAAAATTTGTAGAAAAAATAGAAAACGTGGCAGACTTATTTAAAAGAATATTATGATTAATTTTAAATCATTAGTATTTTCTGCCATATAAGTTATAATGATTTAACGAATGGGCGGATTTGACATCAGAGCGGTTGACCAAAGGCACAACAATGTCTTGTGAACACCACCACGCCATCGGTCAAACGCTCTGAAGTCAAGTCCGCTCATTCGTTAAATCAGATATAAACATAATACATAAAGAACTAGATTTTAATCACGGTTGTTAAATAAAAATATGGTCCGGAAATATAATAAAATAAGAAGAATCAGCATCTTAAAGTCACATAAATGTTTACTTCATTTCAATCTATACAAAAAGCATTAGATGAAACTCTTTTCATCCCCTAAATATTTTGACCCGGCCCTTGGTATGCGAGCAGGAGAGTTATGACATTTGTTTACGTCATGGGGGATAACCCCTTTGCCGACCCCTTTCCAAAGCCTGAGCAGAGTTGAGGAACTCATTCTTGGGTCCCTTGAAGGACCGAGTGGAATTAAGGAAAATCAGGGGGAATTGATGTTCGACCAATGATTTTTCTTTTTCTTAACATTAAATGTGTGTCAAATACTTCGCCGCAGGGATAACTTGTTTCTCTAAAACACAGTGCTTGAAGAAGTTAATGACCTCGCATTTCCGCCCCTAAAACCACAATAACCAACACAGTGCTTGCAAGTGAGGAGGAAGTAGACTCGTAATGAATACTATCGCAGTATGGACTGTACCACTCATTTGAGTTTCGCAATATTGCTCCATTTAGTGAGCTCTAATAACAACAGGGCAGTCTCCAACTTGTATAAAGGTGAATGTAATGAACGCATTCCTGGCTGTACCTCCACTCGCAGTTGCTAATACGAGACTATTAAAGCTGCAGCGGCAGCGATAATTTTAACCCAAGTGATACAAAATAGGCAATCTACAGGATGTTTTAAAAACATCGCTCAACCATCTCAGGGCGATTCCAATGTAGCACTGTCGGTCTAACAGGGAAATATCGCGAATGTGAATCTCCCGAGTTCACGGAAACATTGATTAAATGTTGGTCATATCGCAAGGCAAATATGTCTGATGGAAGTTCTTCCCAATTCATTCGGGCTGTTCCTTAGATAGTCATTTTGTACACGTTTGAATAGGGCGGCGAATAGTTCAAACAGCACAAATTGGTTTCTGTGTCTGCGCTGAATTATCATTGACTGCATCTTATCACATTATTGCAACTACAGGGTCATTATCTATGTGCGCCTCGATAAACATGGCGAGCTAAACCGGCTTTGACTGGCGCAGATCGCGGGTGCGCGTACTCGGATCAGCCTGTGGTTGGCGAGCTCCGCTGACTCATATCGTTAGTTCACAGGTGTTTTGCCATTCATATGGACGTGTATCTGCAAAGCTTAGACGTTAGTGTTGCACGTTTACATAGTGAGTATTGCGATTACTGTGATTGTTGGTCATGCCTAGACACCAATTCACATTGTGCGAACGTGTGTATATCCATAATTCGTATATGAAAAGCAGAAAGTCTTGTTCTGAATGAAAACGAAAATTTCGAATCAAGTTTCCAGGAAGACCTGTGCCTAATATCATTACAATTAGGAGGCTCGCTAAACGATTCAAGAAAACAGGCTCCTTAAATAATAATAATAAAGTGAACAGACAACGTTGTGTTCCTACAGAACAAAAATTATATGAAATTGCTGTCCATTCTTTCATCAGAAGATGTCAGGTGTGTGTTACAAGAGAGGGAAGACATTTTCAGCATCGGCTATGAGCACTGTAAGTAGGCCTACACATTATTGAACATGTGTGGTAAAAGTGTAAAATTGCGCGCCATCTCCGGCTGAACCGTGTACGCACACCCGCGATCTGCGCCAGTCAAAGCCGGCTTAGCTTGCCGTGTTTATTGGGTCGCACAGAGACAATGACCCTGTACTTGTCGCAGCATTATACCGTTAGGCTAATGCCTTGTCGATGCAACCACTCTATTCAGTCGTTGGTGGTTCGTTTCACTTCCATGTAATTGTCACATCCCATTCTATTCTTGTTGTCTTCAAATACTTCGTCCTACGCCATCCTCTTCCTTTCTTTCCCAGCATTTTCCCTTCAAGAATGTTAACGATGAAAGTGATGACATGTCCAATACATTTTATTTTTCTCTTTCCCATTTCCTTCATTAATCTTCTCTCTTCTTTGACTTCCCTTAAGACTTCCAGGTTGGTTTCTTTTTCCATCCAGCTCGTTCTTGTCATTTTCCGCCTTATCCAAATTTCAGCAGCTTCAATTCTATTCTTTTTCAATTTACCCAGAGTCCGACTTTCACTTCCATAGAGCAGTGTACTCCATACAAATGATTTTGCAAGGGATGTTCCTACATATATATATATATTCATATGTTTGCAGGATAAAATGTTTTTTATTAATCATAAAAGACTGTTTTGCCAATGCAATCCTTCTCTTCACTTGTGTGATTATAGTCTACTACCGAGATAACAAAATGACACGAGCAAAGTTTGTTCAGTAGATGCGCGAGATATAAACACAATAGAAAGTGAAAATGAATATCACATTTAATGTGTGTTTGAGTCTTCAGTCTTTTGATTCGTTTGATGCAGCTCTCCATGCTTCCCTGTCCTGAGCTAAACGTTTCATCTCTACATAGCTACCACACCCTACATCCGAGGCATTCTGTTTAACATACTCTATCCTTGGTCTACCCCTACAGTTCTTGTCCTCGACCCTTCCTTCCATAAATAAGCTTGCTATTCCTGGGTGACTTAGTATGTGTCCTACTAACCTATCTCTTCTCTTCATTAACAGTCGTCAGAAACATCTCTCCTCTCCCACTCGTCTTAATACCTCTTCGTTTGTAACCCTATCTACCCATCTGATCTTCATAATTCTCCTGTAACACCACATTCCAAATGCTTCAATTCTCCTCTTTTCTGCTGCACCAATAGTCCAAGTTTCACTTCCATAGAGCGCCACGCTCCAGACAAAGGCTTTCAAAAATGACTTCCTAATACCTAAATCTATATTCAATGTTAACAGATTCCTTTTTTGTAGAAATGCTTTCCTTGCCTGAGCCAACCTACTTTTTATATCCTCTTTGCTTCGTCCATCACTGGTTATTTTGCTTCCTAAATAACAGAAGTCTCCTACTTCCTTGAGCTTTTCACCTGCCAATTTGTTGTCCATAGAGGTTTCTGATTTATTTCGGCTGCATTCCAGTATTTTTGTTTTACCTTTATTAATTTTCATCATGAATTCTTTCCGTAAAATGGAGTCCATACCTTTCAAAAACTCATTCAAATCCTCAGGCGTGTCGGCCAAGATGACAATGTCATCAACAAATCTCAGAGTTGAAATTATTTCTCCTTGAATCTTCACTCCCACTTTAATTTTTTCTCAAATTTCCTTCATTGCTTGTTCAATGTAAAGATTGAAAAGTATGGGTGATAAATTGCAGCCTTGCCTTACACCTTTCTGAATACCAGCTTCTCTCTCATGTCCTTCAGTTCGAATGACTGCTGTCTGGTTTCTGAATAGATTGTATATCACCCTCCTATCCCTGTACTTTATTCCAATAGATTTCAAAATGTCAAACAATTTAGTCCAATCAACATTATCAAAAGCCTTTTCTTAGTCTACAAATGCCATGAACGTTCTCTTATCTTTCCTTATTCTACCTTCCAAAATCAGCCTAATAAAATTACTAAATAGGGAATGGAGGAAGCCTGGTAAATTAGCGAAACATTTTAATATATTATTAGAGGAATGTGGGATAGCAAAGCGACAGTTGAGAAACACAACAAAGATGCATGTGAAACAAATATACGGGTACAGGAGACGGTATCCTAAACCTCTCTGTATCAATTACAATAAGGTGGTATATTGGCTTTCACGGCCTGTGAATTAAAACTCAGCAATTCTTTTAGGTTTGTGCCTTGTCTTGTGTGGGGTTTCTCCTAAGACACGAAGCAGGTTCATCAGCAGGCTCTTGGTGTCCCCATCCGGGTACCCGCTACAGTAGTAGCGAACTGCGCGCTACCTCCCTTTTTATGAAGCACACCTGCGCCTCTTTACTGCGAGAACTTCAAGCTCAAACAGCCATAACCTCCCTATGAAGGCTTCCAAAAAGGTGGTGTATTGGCTTTCACGGCCTGTGAATTATAACTCAGCAATATTTCTAGGTTTGTGCCGTGTCTTGTGTGGGGTTGCACCTGATGAGTCAGCTCGGTGTCCTAGACAAACCCCACACAAGACACGGCACAAACCTAGAAAAATTGCTGAGTTTTAATTAGAACAAGATTATGATAGTTCATAGTTATTAGCCATTACCAGTGTTTTGACAATTGTTTTTAACATTTAATAAAATGTAAATTATTTGTAAGTTTTGTGAATTTTTTTTCAATTCATGTTACGATTTATATTCTTACTGAGAAGGATATGTGTATTAAGCTGTTAGCGAATCTCTGTAACTACTGCAATATTCACATGTATCTGATGGTGGTTGTAACAATAATACTCTCACCCCAATCTCTGGTTATCCGAGATTAGTAACAAAGGGTATTCTATTCGAAACACCCATTACAATTGGGTAAAATAGTGTTGACAGACTGAAAATCATTAATTTTGATTACTAAGGCAACACCTAAAAATGACTTTCAACATGATAACAACTAACCCATGATCCTGAGTTTATTTATCCACCACCCAAGGTACTACTTATTTATACCGAAATGCACCTCAGATTTTAGGACTAAGGATTTGCAAATATTTCCGCGGTGAGATTCCTACCTTTTTTACGAAGAATTGTCACTGTGCCAATAACGAGAAGAATTCAGTTATTCAACAACCTAATTAAGTGGTTTCATTTAATATGTGACAACTTGTCCTTGTGAATTAGAAAACTGAGAGAATTTTCTTGGCTCTCGTTTCATGTAATTTCTTTCTTCTTCGTTATCCTTCCCTTCAACTAATCGCTCTCATTTCACATGTTATCATACCAGAAGCTGGTTGTCATTCAATTTATTACCGCACGTATTGTACCTTCGTTATACAAACCGTGTTTCCCTTCTGTGTCGAGTTTATCTGATTGTATTCTCAAAATAAACATGTTACAGTATGCATATCACATTGCAATTTCACATATAATGTAAATCTTGCCTCGAATGTTTCATACTTACAAAAGGAAATTTAACATAGAAGTCCTTGCGAGACTGGAGTTCCTTCAAACTCGCTAGTAATAAAATACATGTCCTGATATTGATGCAATCGATTCGAATTTCTCAATAAAAAAGACGAAGCGTATTCAGATCTCCTATACAGACAATGCGGACCCATGGGTTAGTAGAAGGTGGAATACACCGGCAATTGATGGGATAGAACTGTCAGGTCCATGCACGGCAGGAATTACTCTGGTACTCATTTTTGTTGAAGGATAGGTTAACCGGGTAGATTTTATTTCTTCAATCCATTAACTAGGTGAGAATTCAACCCTTATTTTTTCACTCAAAATTATGTGACTACTGACTGAGCCGTCCTAACCCCTGTGACATAATAATAATAATATATATTTATTCGTTACGGCCAACTATGAACCACGTTTGACAGCTTTTACATTATTTGTTGTCTTCACTCTCTGCCAATATCTCTTCATCATCTCTCCCACTTCCTTCTTCTGCTCCTCCGTGTAAGATCTACCTTTCCTCACTGAACACTCTCCTGTCTCCTGGAAACCTGTAAACTCCTTAACTAGTCGTCTAAATCGCTCTCTGTCCATTATGTCTTCTTTTCACCCCCATCCGATCCAAATCCAATCTCACTTCCCGAAACCATTTCGGCTCCGTCTTCCACTTCCTGAAGAATTCAAAAATCCTCTTTGTCAATCTGGCATGGTTCATCCTCACCAAGTGTTCATAAAACTGGATTATCCTTTTCCTCATTAGGGCTACGACTCCTTCTGTTTTCAGGTATAGTTCCTTGATATTTGGGCCTAAGATTTTTCGGAGCATTTTCCTTTCCCCCTTTTGGATGTCTTCGAGGCCACCCTTCCCAATCATATCTAGTGTTTCTGCTGCATACAGATTTTCAGGTTTGATAATAATAATAAGACATCAAGAAAGAAGAAAGAACAAGTAGTTCCGTGAAGAACTATACAGCCTATTTTCATATATTCTACTCATGTTAATCGCTTCTATCTACATACAAAATTTCAGTTTAATTGCTGTAACAGATTCGTAGATATTGAGAACCGTCTAAATATTTCAGATGGTCACCAGGTTGGATTTTTATTTCTGTACTATTACATTAAGATTATTGTGTATGTGTGGTATACAAACTTCAATCGCTTGATTAGAACACAAGAAGTAAAAAACGAGATTTTAAAATTACGCACAGCAGCCATCTTGTGATCAAGCAAACAATTGAAATAAATTAGATGCCAGTGGATCAACATTTGTGTAAGCATTTAACGTGCAACGTTTCACGGCACTCGGATAGTTAATTCGCGAGAAACGTCCATTTAAATATTTATAATTCGCGTCGCCGCCACGTTGGATTTGTGCTCACCAGGTTACTGAAAGTCCTATAGGTGAACATATGTTCATAGTCTCTATGAACATTTAAAAAATTCAGTTTGATTGCTGTAAAAGATTCATAGATATTGAGAACCGTCTAAATATTTCGGAAGCTCGCCAATTAGGATTGTTATATGTATAGGCCATAGAGTTATGTACCATTCAAGGACAATTATTGCTTAGGTTCATTATTCAAACTTTCACTTCGATCGCATGATTACGACACAAGAAATAAAAACTTAATTTTAAAATTTCGCACAGCCGCCATCTTGAGGTTATGTAAACAATTGAATTAAATTAGATGGCAGTGCATTACAAACTGCAAAATCATTTACTGTACCACATTTCACGGCGCTCAGAGAGTAAAATCACGAGAAAAGTCTATTAAAATATTTCAAATTCGCTTGGTCGCCATGTTCGTTTTGTACTTTAGAGGTTTACGAAATATACATAGGTAAACTTGTATCAATACCCTTTATCACCGTAGAAAATTGCAGGGTGATATTTGTAATAATTTCGGAGATATAGAATGTCAGTGAAATATTTCGCACAGCCGCCATTTTGAGGTTATGTAAACAATTGATCTAAATTAGACTCCAGTGCATTACAATGTGTATAAACAATTGCTGTACCGAGTTTCATTACGTTTGGATAGTTAAAACGCGAGAAAAGTCTATTTAAAAGTCTCAAATTCGCTTGGCCGCCATGTTGGTTTTGTAATCACCAGGTTTTAGAAAAACTCATAGGTAAACTTCTAGTAGTGTCCTTTATCATCGTACACAATTTCAGGGCGATATCAGTAATAGTTTCGGAGATATTGAATGCTAGTGAAATATTTCGCACAGCCGCCATGTTGGGTTGGTGAGACGTAACAAAATTTGAAGGACACGGTCGAGGTCGCCGGGAATATTGCTATGAACTTACCGAGTTTCATTGACATCGCTCCAGCCGTTTAGATTTTATTAGGGGGACACACACACACACCTCTCTCTCACACACACACACACACACACACACGCACACACACACGGACAAAAGGTGATCTCATAAGCCAATTTTTTCAAAATTGAAAATAGACTAAAAATCATTCGGAAAATACTGTGATCAAGACTCACTCCTGACGGGTACCGACTACAGTCAATCAAGACAACTGAAAAATCTTCAAACATCGAAGTCGACTTCAGAAAAAGAAGATTGAAATTCTTCGGGCACATAAGTAGACTGCCGAATACACGACTAACCAAAAGAATACTAGATTACATATCATCACTCAAAAGTACAACACCATGGATGAAAGAAGTACAAAAAGACATGCGAACTGCTAACATAACCAACACATCTGACAGAGACTCCTTCCGTAACAATGTGAACAACTGGGAAGTCCAAACAGAGCAACCAAAACCTACACCTTACAGACCTCAATGGTCTGACGAAAAACAAGATGTTCAGTAAAGAACATATAGCCTACTTTCTCCTAAATGCATGGCTATTGTTATAACTCTTTGTCCTTTTCAAGGAGTATGATTGAATGTTGGTTGTAGTAGCTTGTTGAAATACAACGTGCTATAGGGATATTAAACATGAATATGAGGTGCCCTTTGCTAGTGCTACCTCTGTACCAAATTTCGTTCAATTCGGTTTCACCGTGTTTGAATTGATAGGGGGAATCGATTTGCACACATACTTGGCCACCATCTGCAAACTATTAGGCTGATGTTCTTGCAGTTTGGTCTGAATATGTTTCCCACATAAAGATATGGTGTTGCAAAATTTGGTAGAGACTAGATTATTAGGTTGGTCATAATTACATTTTAGCTTTTAACATTTGGGTGGCCGCGATTACGTTTCCGTCAAGATAGCGGTGATATAAAACATGACACTGAGGTGCCCTTGGCTAGTGCTACCTCTGTACCAAATTTCGTTCCATTCGGTTTCACCGTGTTCGAATTGATAAGGGGAATCGATTTTCACACAAAGATGGCCGCCATCCGCAAAATATTAGGCTGATGACCTATTAGTTTGGTCAAAGGATGCTCCCTCCATAAAGGTATGTTGTTGCTAAATTTGCTAGAGATCGGATGATTAGGCTAATCATAATTTGATTTAAGCTTTGAACATTTGTGTGGCCACCATTACGTTTCTGTCAATATGGCGGCGATATAAATCATGACACTGAGATGCCCTTTGCTAGTGCTATCTCTGTACCAAATTTCGTTCCATTCGGTTTCACCGTGTTTGAATTAATAGGGAGAATCGATTTTGACACAAAGATGGCCACCATCCGCAAACTATTAGGCGAATGACCTATTAGATTGGTCAAAGGATGCTCCCTCCATAAAGGTATGTAGTTGCAAAATTTGGTAGAGATCGGATGATTAGGTTAATCGTAATTTGATTTAAGCTTTGAACATTCGTGTGGCCGCCATTACGTTTCAGTCAAGATGGTGGCGATATAAAACGTGACACTGAGGTGCCCTTTGCTAGTGCTACCTCTGTACCAAATTTCGTTCCATTCGGTTCCACCGTGTTCGAATTAATAGGGGGAATCAATTTTGACATAAAGATGGCCGCCACCCGCAAACTATTAGTCTAATAACCCATTAGATTGGTCAAAGGATGCTCCCTCCATAAAGGTATGTAGTTGCAAAATTTGGTAGAGATCGGATGATTAGGTTAATCGTAATTTGATTTAAGCTTTGAACATTCGTGTGGCCGCCATTACGTTTCTGTCAAGATGGCGGCGATATAAAACATGACACTGAGGTGCCCTTTGCTAGTGCTACCTCTGTACCAAATTTCGTTCCATTTGGTTTCACCGTGTTTGAATTAATAGGGGGAATTGATTTTCACACAAAGATGGCCGCCATCCGCAAACTATTAGGCGAATAACCTAGTTATTTGGTCAAAGGATGCTTCCTCTATAAAGGTATGTTGTTGCAAAATTTGGTAGAGATCGGATGATTAGGTTAATCGTAATTTGATTTAAGCTTTGAACATTCGTGTGGCCGCCATTACGTTTCAGTCAAGATGGTGGCGATATAAAACGTGACACTGAGGTGCCCTTTGCTAGTGCTACCTCTGTACCAAATTTCGTTCCATTCGGTTCCACCGTGTTCGAATTAATAGGGGGAATCAATTTTGACATAAAGATGGCCGCCACCCGCAAACTATTAGTCTAATAACCCATTAGATTGGTCAAAGGATGCTCCCTCCATAAAGGTATGTAGTTGCAAAATTTGGTAGAGATCGGATGATTAGGTTAATCGTAATTTGATTTAAGCTTTGAACATTCGTGTGGCCGCCATTACGTTTCTGTCAAGATGGCGGCGATATAAAACATGACACTGAGGTGCCCTTTGCTAGTGCTACCTCTGTACCAAATTTCGTTCCATTTGGTTTCACCGTGTTTGAATTAATAGGGGGAATTTATTTTCACACAAAGATGGCCGCCATCCGCAAACTATTAGGCGAATGACCTAGTTATTTGGTCTAAGGATGCTTCCTCTATAACGGTATGTTGTGGCAAAATTTGGTAGAGATCGGATGATTAGGTTAATCGTAATTTGATTTAAGCTTTGAACATTTGTGTGGCCGCCATTACGTTTCCGTCAAGATGGCGGCGATATAAAACATGACACTGAGGTGCCTTTTGTTAGTACTACCTCTGTACCAAATTTCGTTCCATTCGGTTGCATCGTGTTCGAATTAATAGGGGGGAATCGATTTTCACACAAAGATGGCCGCCATCCGCAAACTATTACGCTGATGACTTATTAGTTTGGTCAAAGGATGCTCCCCCCATAAAGGTATGTTGTTGCAAAATTTGGTAGAGATCGGATGATTAGGTTAGTCGTAATTTGATTTAAGCTTTGAACATTTGTGTGGCCGCCATTACGTTTCCGTCAAGATGGCGGCGATATAAAACATGACACTGAGGTGTCCTTTGCTAGTGCTACCTTTGTACCAAATTTCGTTCAATTCGCATTCACCGTGTTCGAATTGATAGGGGGGGACAGACATTCAGAGTACACACACTCACACACACACAGACACACAGACACACACACACACAGACTCACACACACACATACACACACACAGACAGACACACTTTTTTCGCCCTGTGTTGATCTCATAAGTCTACTTTCATTTTTTGCAAAAATCGAAAGTAGGCTAAAAATTGGCACTCTCCAACAGAATGAAACAATATTGGCAAGATAAGAAGAACGTCAAGAATTGAGTCAAATTGCTTAACGCTTTCCAATATTGGGAAAATACGCTGTAAATAAATAAATAAATAAATAAATAAATAAATAAATAAATAAATAATAATAACAGTAATTCATTCATATGCATATGTCTCTGGTGTTGCGCCAATTGACTTACTCGCGCAAGAACGTAAAGAAGTATACCTAGGTACAGTACTTCCAACGAGTAGAACTGGGCAAGGCTCAAGCCCGGAAGGAAGCTGTGGCACGCAAGATGGAGCTTTGGCAGCAGAGGTAGAATGACGATCTCAGAGGAAGATGGACAGCTCGGCTGATACAGGGTCTGGTTGAGTGGAAAAGTAGAAACCATGGGGAGATTAATTACTTTCTGACTCAGATGTTGACAGGTCACGGCTACTTTCGGAATTACCTTCATCCTATGGCCAAAGTAAGGAGCTCAGTGTGTATATACTGAGAGAACGAACGAAATGACGTACATCATACTTTCTTCGTCTGCGCTCGTTGGGCAGCGGAAAAACAACGACTTTGAAGCTGAGGTTGGTCCAATAACGCTGGACAATATAGTTGGAATTATGCTGAGGAATCAGCTCAGCTGGGATACGGTCGCTTTCTTCGTTGAGGTGGTCCTTCGTCATAAGAAGACGGATGGGGACTTGCACGATTTAGTTCATTGAGTCTCCGATCCGCGAACTGAGTATGAATTAAGAAGGAAGAAGGTGCTTGCGAAGCAGAGAAAATGACTCCATCCTGAAGTAATAAGAAAGTGGTCCCGGGATGGATCTTTGTCAAGAGGTGAGGGTGCGGTTTTTTGTGGGCAAGAAACCCACTCGCTTGAGGAGTGGGGACCCTTGTCAAGTGTCTGATGCATGATTTTTCAATTCCCTCGTAAAAAAAGAAATATAATATAAAATAAAATGGAACTAGCCTTCCAGAAAACCAAAAATACATACAATAAGAAAACCCTCTCCTGGAACACTAAAA
Organism: Meconema thalassinum; assembly: GCA_946902985.2. Classification (NCBI taxonomy): domain Eukaryota; kingdom Metazoa; phylum Arthropoda; class Insecta; order Orthoptera; family Tettigoniidae; genus Meconema; species Meconema thalassinum. The sequence continues at coordinate 451,758,779 of OX336393.1, read as the reverse complement.
TCAGGCATTATAACACCGTAATTAAGCCAGAGGCACTCTTTGCAGCAGAAACACTAGTCTTGAGGACACAAGAGCAAATGGAAATATTGGAAATCAAAGAGAGAAAAATTTTGAGGAAGATCATAGGTCCTAAATTCCAAAATAACAAATAAGTTTTCTATAGGAACGACACCCTCTATGTGAAGTCGGAGAGACTTTCAGATACCATACGGAAAAGGAGGATTGATTTCTATGGACACATCTACCGGATGAATCCTACCCGATTAACCAAGAAAATCTTTGACTTCTTTTCCAAAAAGAAGATCAAACCTAATTGGTTTACGGAAGAAGAAAAGGACCTGCGAGAGCTTCAGATTACTGAAATCATGTTGATGAATGGTACAGCCAAAACCGTGACCAAAGACGACACCAAGAAGTTCCAAGCCAGAGCCGTCTCCAGAAAACCGATGCAGATATCACAAGAGGAACGAAAGAGGAGATCAGATAGAATGAAGAAATATTGGGAGAAAAGGAGAGCAAAGCATCTAAGAAGTGATTGATCTGACGTACCCCAAAGTGGGTGATTCGAAATGAGGAAGAAGAAGAAGAAAATAAAATATGCATTTGAATAGGTTTTCATTTCAGCGTCCAGCCTAGTGTGCAAACCTCTGGTTGCCAACGAATTGCCTCTTACTAGGTCGTATTATGCACAAGTAGTGCGGGTCATAATGATGTTAAGTACTTACTTACCGCGGCATCGGTGGTGTAGTCGGTAGCATGCTGAACTGCTGTGCCCAAGATAGCGGGTTCAAACCCGGCCGAAGTCGTCGGATTTTTTAAGAGCGTTAAAAATCCTTCAGTATGCCTTCCTTCGGAGGGGAAGTAAAGCCGGCGGTCCCATGTCATAGATTTATGGCATGTAAAAGATCCTTTCACAGACTAAACTTGTGTAAAGCAAAATTTGTTAGGTTAGATTTCGTCGGAACGCTCTATCAAAGTTCCAACGTTCACCACTAGGTATCATTGATATCTGGTAGCGAATGTTGGAACTACTTGAAATTGAACGGAACTTGTAGCTCACCCTAAGGGTGTCCTCTGGAAGCAGCTACAGACTCAGGCGAGCCGAACATGTCCTCGGACACTCCCGGCACTAAAAGCCATACGATAAATAAATAAATAAATAAATAAATAAATAAATAAATAAATAAATAAATAAACTTACTTAGTTGACCACACGAACAGAAGTCGGGTCATTGCCCCGCTCTTTAGCCTCTTTCATTGCTTTCTGTCTCCGGCCATATTCTCGTTGGCTCCCAGGGCCTCCATCCTGAAATCTCAACTTTGGTCTACCAAGGGGTCTTTTTCCTTGTGGTTTTCCTTCTATCACTCATTTTACCATCCCTTCTTCCCTTTTCAGTAGCCTACATGTCCCAGCCATTCTAATCTTCTGCTCCTTATTACTGTGCTATCTCATCCTGTTCGTTATACAGTGCGTGAAATTCTGTGGTTTGTCTTCTTACGAAGATTCCCTGCTCTGATACCAACCCGAAGATGTTTCTTAACACTTTGTTCTCCTCTCCATCTTCTTACTCACTCTCCATGTCTCTGCCCCTTATATTAATACTGGTCGTACAATTGCCTTATAAACACGGAGTTTTGATGTCCTTGATAACAGTTTACTGCTGAATAGGCCTAGTTTATTCATTGCAAACATGCACCTCTCTGCAGAGTTTATACGCTTCATTATCTCTTCCTCCATGTTGTTATTCCAATTTACGATGATTCCTAGATATTTGAAGGATCCAGTCTTTCAAGCTTCCTATCTCTAGTGCCTCCCTTATTCTCCCTTTTAACTACCTTACACTCCATTGTCTCTTGATTGATCCTCAGACCCACTTTTTGTGCCTCCAATGATGTAAAGCAGGCTGTTCCAAATCCACGAGTTTGAGTATGCGTACACGCGAGTACTCAGCAGTGATGCTCGGTGCACGGTTGGAGATGAACTGGGGGTGATAGTCAATACGTCACTGGGCGAAGTTCTCTTCCGACCCCGACGGTATTAGGGTATCCCAGGCCTAGGGAGTCTTTCACTTTCCCGCCTTAATTGGACCTTGTCTCATCTTTCCTGATACCCTCCTTCTGTTAGGGGTCAGCCTTCTTTTTCTTTTCCTTTTACCTCCTGCCTTGTGCTCTCGGCCCTTAAGGAGGCAGGGTGTATGTAGCCCCACCACTTCTGGTGCACCCTAGATAATGCTACACCCTCAGGGGCTCACGGCTGGTGAGTTTGGGAGTTGGCGACCCCGAGGGATTCCTGAGCTGGGTCCGTTTTCCCCTTTTGTCCCGTACCTTTGGGGCGGACCCTCTCCTCTCCTCTCCTCTTTTCCTTATATTTCGTTTTCTCTTTCAGATTCCCGCACTGTTTGTGTTACTTGGTTCACCGTGTATCTAAATTCCCTTTTAGCGATTTTTAAGGCATTTTTAATCTACGTTGCATTTTGTAAGTTTTTTCGATATAAATTACATCTCGCGATTGTTTTCAACCTCAATTGCATTTGGTAAAGACTGACAATCTAAATTGCTTTTTAGTAAGTTTTTCAATGTAGGCGCAGGACATTTTAGTGAGATTATTGAATTTCAAGTGCATTTTGTATTTTCAACCTAAACCGCATTTCGCAAGAATTTTGATTCTAAATTGCATTTTGTTTGGCGGGCATTTTGCAAATATTTTGATTCTCAATTGCATTTTGTGGGTATTTTGAATCTAAAGTACATTTTGTCACGTATTTTCAATCTAAATAGCATTTTGTAAATATTGTCAATCCACGTGAGTCGTTTGAATCTACCGTACATTTTGTAAGCATTTTCAATTTCAATTGCATTTTTTAAGCATTTTCAATTTCAATTGCATTTTGTAAGTATTTTGAATTTCAATTGCACTTTGTGAATAATTTGGATTGGAACTGGTATATTTCAATCTGAATTGCATTGTGTATTTTCAATTTCAATTGCATTTTGTAAGTATTTTGAACCTCAATTGCATTTTGTACGTATTTTCGATCTCATTTGCATTTTGTAAGTATTTTGAATTTCAGTTGCATTTTGTAAGTATTTCGACGCTACTTTGCATTTTTTACGTATTTTGAATCTAGCCTACGTTTTGTGGGTCTTTTTCAATCTATTCTTTTTGTGAATCTTTACGTTCTAAATTCCCTTTTGTAAGACCATATTGTGAGTTGTTTCCATCTGAGTTTCTATTTGTACGTATTTTCCGTCTCACATAATTTTCGTTCTGGTTTCCATTTCATTCTCATTTTCGCTATCACCCAGATCATTAGGGGCCGATAACCTAGATGTTAGGCTCCTTAAAACAACATTTATCATCATCATCATCATCATCACTGGGCGAAGGTCATAGTACAAGTCCATGCGCTCCTTGCCGGTCCTAATGTATCCACCGCTTAGTAACGGCAGCCCCTACAGCAGAGCTGTATTGCATATTGCAGGTTTACTCACAAAAGTCGGCGAGTACTCACCTGCTCACAAGCGAGCTGCTCGGCTGGAACAGCCTGATGTTAAGTATGGAATTGAAATATGTAACGCATGTGGGCTTCTTGGGATTTCAAATATTTAGGATCGGTCCTTTCGAACAGGAATGAGATAGCAAAGGAAGTACAGCAGAGGATAACTACAGCGAATCGTGTTTTCTATAGCTTGAATAATCTCTTCAAATCACGTTTGATTTCACAGGAAAGTAAGGTACATAATCTGCATGACCTTGGTGAGACCTGTGGACCTATATGGCTGTGAGACTTGGGCCACGCCTCAAACACTTGAGGAACGTCTCTGCGTTTTTGAAAGGAAGGACTTGCGCAAAATATATGGTCCACTATATAATGTAGAAACCGAAAGGTGGGAAAGAAGATCTCACCAAGACCTTTATCAACGCTTTGGGAAGACGAGCATCAACCGGATTCTGGAGAGGAGGAGGTTGCAATGGTTGGGACATATCATTCGAGCTGAGGATCCATATCCAATCGTGTTTTCAGCTCGACACCAACTGGCAGACGCCCGAGAGGCCGCCCTAGAACAAGATGGAAGGATCGAGCGATAATGCCACTGGTAAAGGAGGCACCAACAGCAACTGTGGAGGAAGCAAGGGACAGAGAAAGGTGGAAGATCATCTGCGACCGATACTTGTGAAAAGTCTCAGTCCCTCCTGTTGTAATGCCTGTGTTCTTTTATATTTTTGGTTTATGCTCTTATTGTCTGTTCTGGGTCTTAACGGCCTGTTAATACAATAAATAATGATGATGATGTTGATGTGGGCTTCTTGACCCGCTGTTTTGTAATCGATACATGCTACTTATCTGTCCGCGACTCATCGCGATCCATTCTCCGCGCGGCCTCTATGAGGTTCCGTAGTTTAGAAAAGGACCTCGCTGTATTAACTCTTGACAACACTGGGTAGTCTAGCGGTTCCCTCAAGTTGATCAAGATTGGATCAGGTGAATGCACTAACCACGGTCACCGCAGCTCCTCTGAAACTTCCCAGGAACTTGACTGCGCGTCCTATTGGAGCGTTTGACTTGGCTTGTATTTAGCGAGGTCACAGCAGATCAAGTTTTGATCAGATTCCTATCAAATGCTGTGACACTCTCAAGATGTAACGCAGTTGTTTTCTTTTGTCAGAGGATGAAACAGATTTTCAGATTGTATGTCCGCAGTCAAGTTGTTTTTGGCTTTGGTTCACCTCTTGTTGCAGTACAGTTCTGCACACTGAAGAAGAGAAAACGAAAACAAGCAGAGAAATAGTCCTTAAATGGCTACAAGTGTCTTATATGGAATTGTTGGTCTCCCTCCTAATGAATAAAACCACCATTTTGAAGTGTAAACGTCTAAACAGCTACAATACCAAAAAAATTGTATATGTAAATTTGAATTTGACATAAGGTAAGTTGTTCAGTTACAAGAGTACATAAGGAATTTCCAAAATTTAAATGAGTAAATTTGAAAAAGTGGTAAATTCTTACGGCGTCACGGTATCACTTATAATTAGATCGTTATCGAATAAAGCATAAATTAGTTCCGTACCGTACATTCTTTTATTTCCTTTATGTCTTTCCTGAAACTAAATTTCAAGTTCCTATGCATGAAACACAAATCCCCCTTCCGTCCAATCTAAACTTGACTGTGTATTCTGCGGAACGAAGAGTTTACAGGCGAAGTAAAGCAAAGCAAGTTGCACTTCCAGGGAAACTCCAAACGCCTCCACTCTTCTATGAAGTCTTAAATCGACACGACTCTACAGTGTCTGGGGGTGATCGGCTCGCTTGCCAGCCAGCTAGCTCGTAAATTGTCTCGAAGCTAGTAATTGAACGTAGATTGTTGGAAGAAATGAAAACGTAAAAACACTTATAGTGGGCGATGTATTGAAGATAGAGATATGCTGTCGCAGACTTTCTTTTATAACTTCTCTTGCTGAAAAATTCTTATACTCAAAGTACATAGTTAGTTTTAACGGTTTGCCCAGCGTAAGTTTAAAAAGCACACGGACGCCAGGTTTTTCGACTTTTTCACTGAAATCGTTACTGCTAGGCTTCCTTTAATCAAAAATAAATAATTTTCTACAGAAAACGTCCTTTACAGAATGGTGAAAACCGCATCAAAATCCATCCAGTGGTTCTCGAGATTACCCGTAACAACCAAGAATCGGGGACTTTGTTTTATACTAACAAGGGAAGTCTCTGAACCGGGGAATCGCGGATCCTGCTGGAACTTAGCAGATGCGTTGCGTGAGCCCAACTAGGCAGAACCGTGACGAAAAATATTTCGGAAATTAACTCCTCCCCACCGTAGACGGCAGTAAGAACAACAATTTTGAACTGTGCGCGCTGGTCAAGCGGGAGTGTGCCTCACTCCTGATTGGTGGCTCAAAATATCACGTTCCAAACGACTGCCCTCCCGTACTCGCGCTCATAAGCTTCGCTGCGGCAAGGGACATTAATGTTGCATCTTTATTATTAATCATGCAATGTAAAGTATCACAAATACATATAATTACAACACAACACAGAGTAAACTGAACCAATGGTCACACGAGGAGTAAGAGACCAAGCTATTTCACATAGTTCTGACAACAGTGATGTTTGTGATAATAATGTTGGAAACACATACTGCTTTTACACCATCCTCACCGTATAAGGCACGGGCGAGTGCAAGTACTACATTGTATTGCACTGATATCGAAACAATATGGCACAGGGTGTTAAAACCGTTCGGGATTGTCGGACGGATACTGACTTCGGTACCATGTGTATTGTCACTTTGAAGCAAAACGAGAGGACGACAATTGGTGGCCAGAGACTGCATTTTCAAGATTGTATTTCTCTGGGCCAAATTGATGTCAAAATTCAATAACCGAACGGTGTTCGAAAATCTACAGGCAAAGCTTTTCCAGATCCTAAAGCCGTATACATCCAATGGTTGACAATAGGCTGTGGACCCAGGAAGGATGATCATCAGTCGTATGCGCTCTTCTCTTTCTAACGATTATGTCCAGAAAAGGAATCCAGAAGGGGTGCCACATTGACAGACGGTACATGCTGTTTGAAAACATTATGAAACCAATTCTTCAATTGTGCGGATCCCATTTTGCCAGATTTTGTGGGAACAACGTAAATATTGTCATGTGTAAACATAGTTTCTCTCACCCTTTCACCAAACACACCTTTTGGTACTTTCAAAGTTATGAAGGGAGGTCCAAGCAGCTTGCCCGCTGCTGTTACTGTTGGCATTATTGTATAACTGTGCGTTGTGACCGGCACTGATTGCACTTTGGAGAAAACCGTTTTCGACCCTTTTATAGCCAGTGTCCTACCCGAACACATCTCCAAATTGAACCCACTTTGATCACTATTACAGTGCATACTGTACGTTTCCAGGGCCGAGAGAATCTAGAACCGATGTAACCTCTTCCACGAATATTTCTGCTACTGACATAATATCCATTTTTCGATGGGCATTCTTTGATATCACCACAGTTGCTATTTTTCGCGAAATGATATTATAGCGATCCTTAAAGTGCTGCACCCAGGAATGGCTGGCTTTAAACCCCGTATATTTTACGTCCTGCGCAGCTAGCATAGCCCATTGCTGAATTGTCACGTCATATATTACGTCATTATTCTGATGGGCAATGTCAAATTGGGCTTTTAAGGCACATGTTATTCTCCTCAATATGTCGCGGTGTGTGCCGCCCCTTTTCACTTGCTCTGCCCACAAATATAAATCTATATTACTTCTTAAACGGTAAAACTTACATTTTACCGACGAAAAGGAAAGCGGACGCCTCTTACCGCTTTTCCAATACTCAACAGCATTTTGTTTGTATTTCATACCTAACACACTTGTTACAAGAGACGAACGCCAGAAAGCCAGATAGGCACAAAACCATCCAAACTGTCCAACAGGTCCTGTTCTTGAATCCTGAGAAACCTTTCCATACATTTTCCATATTTTTCCTCCAGACAACAGATAACTTTTCCTATGTTAACATTCATTATGCAACGCATGGGACACTCTGCGTACACGGATATAAGCGTATGCCGGGTCTGTCGCCTCTCATTCGGTGACTGTACACCGTAGGCCGGGAAGCAACCTCTGACGCAGCCAATGAAGCTCACGCCACTGGCGCGCCAATTTAAACGTGTAAATCTTAATTTTTCATCTAGTAGAAGGGGAAGTTAATTTCCGAAAGATCTTTCTTCACGGTTCTGCATGGTTGGGCTCACGCAACGTATCTGCAAAGTTCCAGCAAGATCCGAGATTCCCCGGTTCAGAGACTTCCCTTGTACGTAGAGATGACGTAGGTAACACAGGGTGCTTATAAGTCTACGTGAATTCCAATTACTGTGAGCATTGCTCCATTGGATCATAAGTTTGATTATAATGTTGAAATGCCTTCCACAGCCGCCATCAAGAAATTATTTGGCTGATGACCTTACAGTTTGGGCCTCTGACGTTTCTTACATGTAGGCTCATTATTTCATTGAGGACCTACGGACGAAGAGAGGACTAGCATCTACATACGCCTGGAAAAGACTAATGCGTGAGGGAGTGAAGAAGAGAGATGAAATCCGGCTCGAATTTTACATAACGGAAGCCATGACGAATAGGGCATGGACAGACACTAATCAAGACCTACGACACTTCGTTTACTCGATGGCGGTACATGGGTACCACCATAAACTGTGCGTCAACGAGTTCTTTCATGACATAGACGTATCCTGTATTAGTAAATTATGTGGTAAACAATGTAGTCGGTACCACGTAATCACATGCAAGAACCGGAGAACTTCCATTGTAATATTTTGTGAAGGTGGAAGGTGAAAACACACATGTATAAGTTATTCAAATTTATTAACCCTATGCACAATTTGTACGCTGTATTTTCAATAATTATTTCAAAATATGGTAGAGATCTGACGATTAGTTTAGTTGGAATTCTATATAAGAATTAAACAATTGGGTGTAGTCACCATTTTGATTTCTGGTGGCAATATAAAACATGACATTGAGGTGCCGTTTACTTGTGCTACCTGTGCACAGAATTTGATTCAATTCGGGCTTCGTCATTTGGAAATAGATGAGGAGCTCATCCATACACACACATCTACATATACACATGCAGACACATGGATATTTAGGTCGTGTATATCTCCTTTTTTTTACAAAATTTGAAAGTAAGCTAAAAGTGAGATTTTTCACCGCACATCTTAAAAATTCAGTCAGAAGAATAATGCATATTTATACTAATACTAGCGACCCGACCCGGCTTCGTTCGGGAACAGTCATGAATGAATTACGTGATAAGTTTTTTTTTTTTTCAATGTCAATGAACAACGACCAATATCCGTTTTACGTCTCGGCGAGATGGGTTAAAATCACTGACTGGACTATTAATTATATTATCATGGAAATGCATGTGCAACAAATTCTTGTCAGACGTAATTTAAGAATGACGAGGTGCTTGAAACACAAATCCCCCTTCCGTCGAATCTTAACTTGACTGTGAATTTTGCGGAACGAAAAGTTCACAGGGAGTCTCCAAGCACAACCACTCTTCTCTAAAGTTTTTAACTCAACACGACTCGACAGTTTGCTTCTGGCTGTATCTGGGGCAATAGGTTTGCCCACTAGCTAGGCTGTAACAGGGATGATACACTCTCCCTTAGCTAGCTCGTGAACTCTCGCTTCAGTGGTTGAATGGAGATTGATGGAAGATATGGAAACGTAAAAACACTTATAGTAGGAGATGTATTGAAGATAGAGATATGCTCTCCAGAGATGTTTTATAGAACTTTTCATGCTGAACAATTCTCACACTCATAGTATATAGGTATTGTTAACGGTTTGCCCTGCGTAAGCTTAAAAAGCGCACGGGCGCCCTTTTTTACCTTTTCACTGAAATCGTTAGTGCTTGACTTCCTTTGGTCATAAATAAATTATTTTATACAGAAACCTTCCTCGAGATATCCTTTACAAAATGGTGAAAACCACATCAAAATCCGTTCTGTGGTTCCCGAATTACCCGTGACATCCAAGAATCGGGAACTTTGTTTTATACTAAGTAGAGATTATACGCCAATCAGTATATTTTAATATAATATAATCCCCCTTCCGTCAAATCTTAACTTGACTGTGTTTCACAGGCGAAATGAAGAAAACCCAAGTTGCACTTCCAGGGAAACTCCAAACACAACCACCCTTCTCAGAAGTCTTAACTCAACACGAATCAACGGTTTGCTGCTGGCTGTATTTAGGGCTATAGGTTTGCCCGCTAGCTAGGCTGTAACAGGGATGATAGAATCGCCCTTAGGTAGCTCGTAAACTGTCGCCTCAGTAGTTGAATAGACATGGTTGGAAGATATTAAAATGTAAACACACTTATAGTGGGCGAGATATTGAAGATAGACATATGCTCTCCTGGACTTTTTTGTAGAACTTTTCATGCTGAACTATTCTTACACTCATAGTATTTAGATATTTTAACGGTTTGCCAAGCGTAGCTCACAAAGCGCTCGGACACCAGGTTTTTTTTCGACTTTTCCACTTAAATCGTTACTGCTCGGCTTCCTTTGATCTAAATAAATTATTTTCTACAGAAATAATCCCCGAGGTATCCTTTACAGAACGGTGATAACCGCATCAAAATCCATCCGATGGTTCTCGAGTTTACCCGTAACATCCAAGAATCGGGGACTTCGTTTTATACTAAGTAGAGATATAATAAGTAGTTCCGTGAAGAACTATACAGCCTATTTTCATATATCCTACTTATGTTAATTGCCACTATCAACATACATAAATTCAGTTTGATTGCTGTAATAGATTCGTAGATATTGAGAACCGACTAAATATTTCGGATGGTCGCCTTGTTGAATTTTATATATGTAGGTCCTAGAGTTATGTACTGTTACATGCAGATTATTGTGTACGTGTAGTATTAAAACTTTAATCGCATAATTAGGACACAAGAAGTAACAAGGACATTTTAAAATTTCGCACAGCTGCCATCTTGACGTTATGGAAACAATTGAAATAAATTAGATGCCAGTGGATTACCATTCGTATAAGGATTTACTGTACCACGTTTCACTGCACTCGTATGGTTAAATTGCGAGAAACGTCCATGTGAATATTTATAATTCGCGTCGCCGCCATGTTGGATTTGTTATCACCAGGTTATTTAAAGTCCTATAGGTGAACTTAAGCTCATAGCCCCTATGAACATTAAAAAAATCAGTTTGATTGCTATAATAGATTCGTAGATATTCAGAGCCGTCTAAATATATCGGATGGTCGCCATGTTGGATTGTTAAATGTATAGGCCATAGAGGCATGTACCATTAAAGGAAAATTATTGCGTAGGTTCATTATACAAACTTTTACTTCGATCGCATGACTACATCACAAGAAATAAAAACTTAATTTTAAAATTCGCATAGCCGCCATCTTAAGGTTATGTAAACAATTGAACTAAATTAGATACCAGTGCATTACAATGTGTATAAATATTTCCTGTACCAGATTTCAGTGCGTTTGGAACATTAAATCGCGAGAAAGGTCTATTTAAAATTTTAAAATTCACTTGGCCGCCATGATCGTTTTGTGTTAACTGGTTTTTGAAAGTCTTATAGGTGGACTTCCAGTAGTGCCCTTTATCTCCAAACAAAATTTCAGGGAGATACCGGTAATAGTTACAGATATATAGAATGCCAGTGAAATATTTCGCACATCCGCCATCTTGAGGTTATGTAAACAATTGAACGAAGTTAGATGTCGGTGCATTACAATGTATATAAATATATACAGTACCAAGTTTCATTGCGTTTGGTTGGTTAAATCGCGAGAAACGTCTATTTAAAAGTCGCAACTTCGCTTGGCCGCCATGTTGGTTTTGTAGTCAACAGGTTTTCAAAGGTCACATAAGTGAACTTATAGGAGTTCCCTTTATCACCATACAAAATGTCAGGGTAATATCCGTAATAGTTTCGGAGATATTGAATGCTGTTGAAATATTTCGCACAGCCGCCATGTTGGATTGGTGAGTCGTAACAAAATTTGAAGGGCACGGTCGGGGTCGCCGGGAATAGTGCTATGAACTTACCGAGTTTCATTGTAATTGCTCCAGCCGTTTAGATTTTATTAGGGGGGACACACACACACGAATCACACACACACGCACACACACACACGGACAAAAGGTGATCTCATAAGCCTATTTTTTCAAAATTGAAAATAGGCTAAAAATGAGATGGTGTGAGTCTGTGTGTTTGTGTATTACTCAATCACGCAAGAACCACTGGTCCGATTTACAAGAAACTTTACATGGAACTAGCTGATTTTCCTGGTTAACATATAAGTTAGACTACTTTTGATTTCGATACTTTGCACTATTTAAAGATGGCGACCATTTTAGTGACGTCACTACACCCTTTGGTTTCAAACTTTCATAATTCCATTTCATACAAAAAGAGAACGCTAAGAAATAGCAAACTTTTGATGGGATATCCGCGGTTTAAAATGTAATGTTCTATCCGAAAGGCCCTTATCACTTTTCGTGTATATCCAACGGTTAGCGAGTAAAACCGGAATTTGTGCTATAAAACACGGTCAACGCCGAGCGGTGTAGTTGGACGAAATGTTCCCTCCTGACTCTCCCTCCGCCCAGCACCTCGCCTATCCCGTTTGAACTGTCACCTTGGCATTTAAATTTATCGATGACCCGTAGCGTAGCACGGGCTCCTCAGCTAGTATCATATAAAATACATCTGGTTTTACTTAGAGTTTGATATTTTGTCTTTCTTTGGTTTTGAAGTCATGCAAATGCAGTGAATTATTAGGTTGCATATACAAATGAAATTCATTTCTAATAAGAATTTGAAAAGGCAGTGATTCAATGAAGAGAGTTTTTACTGACGTGACAGTACCTATTACCGTATCGGATTGGACGTCATTCTCACAGCTTTTCATCTGTCGGCCAGCGATAATTCGGCCGTCTATTACTCCCCACGATGACTTGCTTTGTGACATCTCAATGCCATTGTTGTAGAAAGAAGACCCTTCAATTTCTTTTCTGAATGCAGCTTCATATTGACCATCTGGAACTCGTTTCCTCTCGGGGACACAGAAGACTTCGTTAGGAAATTAGATCTGAATTAGATTTTCTTTTGCTCTGAAGACTTGCATTACGGCAGATCCTCTAACAAAGATGTTCCATTACGTTGCAGGCTATGTCGTTATCGCGACCAGCTTTGGTGCCTTATTGTTAGAACAGGACCTGGTGATCCATTAGCTGAAGACCAGGGAGGGACACAGTTTGAAGACACATCAATTTATGCCAGTATAAACCGTGATCATAATAATATTATTTCAGTATTATAAATCCCTCCTGCGGCGCTCACAAACGATCGATCGTGACAAAATGAGCATTCAAATGAAAGAGAAAGGACATTAGAAGTGACGAATTGCACTCTAATTTCAAAAATATCTATAATTGCTTTAAAAAATGACTTTCAAAAATTGAAGGAAGTGTGCGATTTGCAAACACCGTTGCAGTAGGAAAATACGCTCCATAATTGCTGTCCATGAGCCACTTCGACGCCTGTTTCATGTCATATTAACATTCTGAGGTCTCTCCATTATCCTGAAATGTAAATAGTGTCCTATAATCATTTGGTTGGAATAAAAACATAACCTATCTCCTTAAGTCTCTCATTATAAACCTATTGGGGAAAGTGTGGTTTATGAGCAAGCGAGATTTCTCGAACGGGTCCGCTAGTAATGTATTTAGTCATAAACTACTATGAAGCTTTTTTCCATAATAATAATAACAAGGTGAAATGTTTCAAAATGTTGAGAACGTTTCTTAAATGACACTATTTAGTAAAAACCTAAAGTTGAGCTATTTTTACAATTAGCCAAACATTGAGCAGCTAGAAGACCCGAAAATGTGTCAAAATGAGAGTTTTCTAAAGCTTTATCATATTCCATATTTAGTGAACTACGTATGACACAGGATGTGGTCTAACGCTTGGTGTCCATGACTTGTCCGTTTAGTGTGTGTCACCATGCCGCCAACTCGTAAGAGGCGATTGGTTGATACAAAAAATATGCAAAAGTGGAATACAATTAGAAAGCAGAAAGTAGTAAGAATCAACACCGAACCTGGAACGAGTCGGCAACAAGATGTTTAGCCTACTTTTCACATTTTGTAAAAATGTGGAAAAAGTAGACTTATGAGATCGGGCAAATGTGTGTCTGTCTGTCTGTACTTCTGTCTGTCTGTCTGGCTGTTTGTGTGTCCCCCCCCCTATCAACTCCTAAACGGCTGCAGCAATCAAAACAAAATTTGGTAGGAGTAAAGATCTATACCTGAATATCTCACGGCCATATTTGAAAATGATGTCAGTGCTACCAACTGCTGAAAAATCGCAATTGACATTTGAGCTACATGTTGGATATCTTGGAAGGTATGAATGGGAGCTAATTCAAAATTGGCACACGAATAGAGAATAATAGTGCAGTTTTAATTCCAGGAGGCCATACATGGCAGTGTTGCCAAAATGATTATAAGCCCGCTGATAAGTCCAAAATTTAAATGCATATAACTTCTACACTATCAATTGGATTTCAACCAAATTTCGTATGTGCTATGTGTACATAAACAGATATGACTGAGCATATTCTTAAGAGGCACCTGGGCTGCCAACTGTTAATAAATGCTCTCAATTTTTTTAAAATCCAAATACCCATATATCAGAAAGAATGCAAGCCGACAGCTTTGAACTACGCACACGTAAAGTACCTGACATTCTATATTAATATGGAGTAGCTTATATACGTCAGTGCTACCAACATGATTCTAAGCCTGCTGAGAGGTCCAACTTTAATTACATGGAAATTCTATACTATCATTTGGACTTCAACCAAATTTCGTATGTGCTATGTGTACCATAACAGCTATGACTATGCCGATTCTTAAGAGTAGCCAAGGCTGCCAACTGTTAATAAATACTGTCTCCATTGTTGTTACCCTAATCTCAATATATCAGAAAGTATGCAAGCCAATAGCTCTAAACTTTGCACACGTATAGCACCTGGCATTCTAGATTAATTTTGGAGTAACTAATATACGCCTACGCCAGTGCTGCCAACATGATTCTACGCCTGCTGATAGGTCCAATTTTAAAATCCATGTAACCTCTATACTAACTAATGGATTTAATTCAAAATTTACACAACAATAGATCATATTATTTCAGATTATTTCTGACCAATACATGTATGCCATTGTTGCCAACATGACTTTACGCGCGCTGTTAGATCCAATGTTTAACTGCATGTAACGTCCATGCTATCCATTGGACGTCAACCAAATTTTGTATTCTGTACCTTAAGATATGGACTAAGAATTTTATCAGTCACCAGGGCTGCCAACTGTAGTTCTCAATTAGGCTACATTATGCCAGGCATACAGTATTTCGAACTAATTAGAAATTTCGATATTACCAACTTAATTTCGTCATTATTCTAGATAGATCCATATAGATTAAGCATTGGCATGAATCTTAAATTTTAAGAAAAGTAGGCTCTTTAATTCGTCACGGAACTTCTTGTTTTTATATATTTCTTTTTAGTGCTGGTAGTGTCCGAGGACATGTTTGGCTCGCCAGAGACTGTAGAAGCTTCAAGCGAACAACCATAGGGTGAGCTACAAATTCCGTTCAATTTCAAGTAGTTCCAATTTTCGCTACCAGATGTCACTGATACCTAGTGGTGAACGTTGGATCTTTGATAGAGCGTTACAACGAAATCTAACCTAGAAATTTAGCTTCACACAAGTTTAGTTAGTGGAAGGATCTTTTACATGCCATAAATCTATGACATGGGACCGCCGGCTTTACTTCCCCTCCATAGGAAGGCATACTGAAGGATTTTAACGCTGTTAAAAATCTGATGACTTCGGCTGGATTTGAACCCGCGATCCTAGGCACAGCAGTTCAGCATGCACCAACTACGCCACCGAAGCCGCAACCAGATGAAGACGTTTTACTCGTGGAACGATCAAGAACTACAAATAACATTTTGAAATGTTGAAGATATTGGGCATTTGGAGCCCCGTAACGAACTTGCAGTGTGGACATGAACCAAGATGTCTTACCACTTCTGAAGGTACAGTAATTGATTCAGCAAAGTCACAAGACTTCATCGTATTGATCTCACATATCCATCGTACAACAACTTACACGTTGGGTGTTGTGTATAGTATAAAATATAGTAACGAATTTACCCGGGAAGTGTAACCCTATTCTCTAATTAGACCGTATTTTGTAGGAAGCACCGTTCTGGAGTGATGGAGTGAAGAGAGTGCCACTCGCAATTTTATGTCTTCTAGTCTTATACAGAATTAATTAATGCAAGTTGGTAAGACTTCTTAGGCTAAGAGCGTGTCTGGCTTCCAACCCCACCACTTGAAAACTATGCAGATACTTGGTAAGGGATAGGGCGGGACAATAAAAGCATTATAATGATAGCTCGCCACATCGACAAGTGAACTAATAATCTGAATGTAGGGCAAATGAAGCACTTCGTAAGATTTCCCAGATGATGAGGGAAGAATGTTTCCAAGAACGAAATTATTTCTAAGGAATTCCAATAAATCAAGTCACTTGTCGTTTCTATAAAATCAAGTGGGTGTCTAACGCCAGGGTTGGGTAAGTCATATCTTAAATACAAGTAGTTCCGTGACGAACCTAAGAGACCATTTTTCAACAGTTGGCATCTCTTAAGACCCACCATGGAGGAAAGAATAAGAGGAGATGCCCTGAGCTCGTATGAGTGAAGCCAAGCGCTGCAACCAAAGTGGGCGTAACCTTAACACGTATTTGGTGTTCTGTGACTTGCATGAGGCATTGTGCATGGCTAAACCTTATTTTGGCCCTGGTTTTTATCGCGCTCCGGTTATGCAACTTTGGAAACGTAATAACAGTAGCGATAAGTTGTTTTAAAAAAAAACATTCTAATCTCAGCATGTGTAGGCCTACCCTATATACCAAAAACATAAAAATCATTCCTCTGGAAATCCCAAATTATCAAACGGTTGTCGGTCAATAATTACGGTAGGCCTACGTAATTAATCAATTCGAGGCTAATCGTCAACTTTCTACCCCCCACAAAGAAAATACCGTACGGTACCGAAACGTATAGGCTATACCGTATTTTTGTGCAAATATGCGTCCTTTTTTAATTGTTCTGTTTATTAATTTTGAGGTTCGTGTACTTGAATATCAAAATGTGTACGACCAATGAGTGGAAGTGGCTGTGCTCGAAATTAGGCCTAAAAACTGATGAATGCCTCAACACCAATAAGAACATAAAACTCAATTTGGTGTAAATAGCCTACCATAATTAGTTCGGCATCATTAATTCCCAAGATTTTCCTTCTTAGGTATAACTCGCATCTTCAGACACCTGTATTCAATTTAATCAGTGTTTCAACGTATTATTACGTTTTGCCGCGTCTTCCTTACAAAGCTAGCCTCGCAAAGGCGCTCTCATATTTATATTTAAATTGGCTTTTCAAACGATAACGCAGCTTATTTGTGCCAAGTACCGTGATGTACAGAGTGAATTCTGCCTATCGAAGAGAAAATCTTGACCTGTCATTGCAGTTTTATGTCACTAAAATCCATTACTAGTTGGAGTGGATTACGGCTTTAAGCATAGGGACAGCCATTTTCTTGCAACCAAAGTGGGCGAGCCGCTTGGCTTCAGGAGCTTGCGCTAGGCAGCGTAGCGAAGGCATATCCTTCCTTTCTTTCCTCCATGAGACCCACACTGCACATAAAAAATTTGGTTGAGATCCAATAGATAGTATGTACGTTTCATGTATTTAAATATTGACTTTATCAGCATGCATAAAATCAGGTTGGTGACACTGCCATAAATTGGATGGTCAAACCTAAATTAAAATAATATGATCTATGATATATGTGCCAATTTTAAAGAACTTCATCTATTAGTTTGGACGTTACGTGTGATTCAACATTAAACCTATCTGCAAGCGAAGAATCATGTTGGCCTGCACTGTCGTATATCGGTAACTGAAAATTAACCTTCATTTTGCAGGTACTATATGTAAGCGAAGTTTGAACTGTCGGCCTGCATATTTTCGAGTGCATTTTTCAACAGTTGGCAGCCCTGTTGCCACTAAAAAACATGCATATTCATATCTGCTCCGGTGCGCAAATCACATACCTAATTTGGTTGAAATCCAATACATAGTATGGAAGTCACATGCATTTAAAGATTGGACCTATCAGCAGGCATAGAATCATGTTGGCAACACTCTCATGATTGTATAGGATCCTGTAAATTAGTCTTATGAAATATGTTTCTATATGTGTGTCAATTTTTGAACAATTCCCATGCATATCTTCCGAGATATCCAACATAGATCTTAATTTTCAATTGTGATTTTTCAGCTGTTGGTAGCACTGACGTCATTTTCAAATATGGGCTTGCGTTATTCAGGCGTAGCTCTTTACTCTTACCAAATTTTGTTTCGATAGTTGCAGCCGCTTAGGAGTTGCTAGGGACACACACACACACACACACACACACACACACACACACACACACAGAGAGAGAGAGAGAGAGAGAGAGAGAGAGAGAGAGAGAGAGACAGACACTCAGAAGGACAGACAGACGGACAAACATTTGCCCGGATGGACCTCATAAGTCAAAATTTTCCTAATTTTTTCAAAATGAGAAAAGTAGGCTAATAACCACCTTACAATTACCGTTACTTACCAACTTAATAAAACCAATAAAATTAAAACAAAATAATGGAATGCTGCCGAAAGAAATGAGAAATCCCTATGTACGTCAGATTTATTTAATCGTGTCAGACAACATACACTGAGTCCGGGAATGTTCTCCGCGGCGCCTACATGCGTCTGCGAGACCTAGCTACAGAAGTTACGTTCTCAGCACGACTGCCACTTGCATCATATTAGCCTTTCAGGAAATGATTGCCGGCGGTCGACATGGGAACTATTCTTTGTTTACTTGTGTCACACGTCAGCCTGCTTCGTTTACAGGTACAGTTCCGCGAGTAGGATATGACTCAGCTCAAGTAGCCTCTGTCATCGTTTAACTGTCCGTGGTGACATGAGCTCCTATGACGCGCAACGCTGCTTGACTTATGTGCAGAATGCATTCTGTCATCGCTGTGTTCCCTAATAACAAGCGAACAGTATACTTTGTACTCACCACAGCCATTCATAACAGATGCTGGAAGTGCTGATGCCACATACGCTCGCTAATTGCAATACACACTGACGATTTCGACAGGCTTCAGCCCACACGTGTGGGATTCACCCTGTCAAAGACACCGTGCTACCAACTAAACCGATGAGGCAACCACTCACAGCTGCACGTAACCACTGCGGAGAACATTCTCGGGCGCCCTGTATAACATACACACACACACCTCCCCGTACGGCGGCCAGCCTCATAGGCAATTCAAATGAAATGTGACCAGTTTCGTGGCTAGCATCAAGTCCTCGAGAGAGCAGGTTGTATGGCACAGCTTCCAGATGATCTGCTCTTCATCGCAGGTGAAAAACTAAAGGAAATAGGGGACTTCTGTTACTTATGAAGAAAAATAACTAGTGATGGACCAAGCGAAGAGGATATAAAAGTAGATTGGCTCAGGGCCAGTAGTACGAACTCGGGTTATACCTCGGCTAAAGTTATCTACGTAGTTAACGCAGAATTGAGTTGTACGACATTGGTATAAGGGATAATCCTGGTATAAACGACGGCATAGCTAACTGGGCATGGAATGGCGGGCTATCTTCTTATACCTGGTATATATATGGCGGACGGGAGAGACCGCAATAACATCCGAAGTTAAATCATCGCAAACTCTTAATTCCAGTGAACTATTTATTAATGGACAAGGAAATATATAATCTTAATAGCAGCACAGTAATTACATACATACTTTACAGAAAATTACGAAATCATGTCACAGACAATACGTACGTAAGCATCATATGCGCAGTCTTCACAGAATTTCGATAGGTCGCGGTGGTGTGCCGGACTCACGACGGAGAGTTTCAATTTTTGCGGATCAAATATCTCCATGTCCAACTTATTTTGCTTATTAGTACTTGTTTTTATGTTATGCTTGGTGTTTCTGCATTATCTTTTATATGTACCGGTAATCCTTTGGGGTGATCCTTGGTTGAACTGGGTATTAATAGTAACTTCGCGTCAGTCACGAACGTAGGCTACTCATATTCAAGAGTGCATTCATGCTGGAGATGCCAGGAATTAATGTAGAGGATCACTTATTAGAAAGAATATTACTACAAAGGCAAGCCTCCGTGGCTTAGGTGGCAGCAAGCCGGCCTCTCACCGCTGGGTCCGTGGTTCAAATCCCGGTCACTCCATGTGAGATTTGTGCTGGACAAAACGGAGGCAGACAGGTTTTTCTCCGGGTACTCCAGTTTTCCCTGTCACCAATTTCATTCCAGCAACACTCTCCACGATCATTTCATTTCATCTGTCATTCATTTAATAATTGCCCCAGGGGAGTGCGACAGGCTTCGGCAGCGGGCCCAGTTCCTATCCTAGCCGGTAGATGGGGGATTCATTCATTCCATTCCCTGACCCGGTCGGTCGACTTGAAGCAGGCTGTGGATTTTCATTTTCATTACTACAAAGGTGAAAAACAAAGAAGTTCAGACAGAGGTTGGATTATTTTCAGAACTGTGATGAAAATCAATTCTTTATACGGTTCAGACTGGGAAAAGACACAGTTTAGAGGTTATTAGATCAAATTATCAATCGACTGGAACATATGACTGAGAGGTAAAATTTATGATAATGACATGTAGTAGCCTAGTCTGCTCCTACCGGTACATATTCCTTGGATAGGCTATATTAGTTTGTATTATATTTATACTAGCAACCCGGCCCGGCTTCGCCCTGTACCTTTAACACTTTACCCGGCGTAAGCTTAAAAGGCGCACGGACGTCAGGTTCCAGAGGAAATTCAGAAAAGCCGATGTGAACAGCGAAACTCCAATCACATACACACTTCTCTGAAGTTTTAATTCGTCGCGACTCGACAGTTAGATGCTAGCGGAAACTGGGGTGATAGGCTCGCTCTCTAGCTCGTAAACTCGCTCCGATGCTAGTAATTTAAATCTCCACTGAATGGAGATTGTTGGAAGATATGAGAACGTAAAATGTCCTCTCGGCACGCCGGAAGGCGGAGGTAGATTTCTCCGGACAAACTTGGGGATAGGCGAAAATAGGCAGAATATGCAGGTTTTCGTAGAAGGATCAGTCCTCATTTATTGCGTGAAAGTATTTTATAATTGGAGATTCATTAACTTTGTTTTTCGTCATTTTATGCATATTTTAAACATTTTATTGTCTTATGATGACGGTAACCTTCTTGTCATTTGGAGTCCATTTTTATACTTGTGGTCACACTGTCCTTATGCAAGGTTTCGACACTGATGTGTAACTATGTAACGGTCTGTTACTTCTTCACGCAAAATTATATCTCCCGCAGAGATGTTGGTTGGTTCCTCAGTTTAGGGGCTACGACAACGCGGTCATGTAACCCCGTGTACTTTGGGTGAGTGTAGAATCTGTCTGATAAACGGTGTGAATTGTGATGGCTGTATTAGTCTGTAATTCAGGTAAGGAGTGCAGACGCTCAATTTCAAGCTGTAGTTCCTAATGTTGCTACCAGATACTACCGTCAACGACGCCTAGCTGTGAACTTGGCTACTAGATGCCACCGCAATCAGCAACTCGCAACGAACGTTGGAACCTCCCCTCCAAAGGAAAGCATACTGAGGGATTTTTAGCGCTCTAAGAAAATCCGACGACTTTGGCTGGCTTTGAACCCGCGACCTTGGGCATGCTACCAGTTACGTCACCGAAGCCGCTTCACACTTAGTCAGATGGAAATCTGAATCTGATCTCGCGCAAGTGCGTTGTCATGGCAACGTCTGATGGCTCATCCCTCATCAATTTAATAGTGTTGCCATGGCAACCACTGATAGGTCTTGGCATTTTCTTATAATTCCGAAATCATTTTTCTCATCCCTTGGCGTAATGGTGGGTCATATCAAAAATTCTTTCAGACAAAAGTTTTAGGTAATTATTAGGGGAATATTGTCCATTTTGTACGGTTTTGGTATTGTGCCTATTAAGAGAGATATGATTAATGTTTCCCGAAAAACCCACTTTTTCCCACCCCTTTGGTTGGTCAATGGTTGGTGCTATAAAAAAACTCTTCAAACATAAATTTTTGAGCTTTATCCGGCACATAGTATGAACTTTGAACGGATTCGATATTTCACATATTAAGAGAGTTATAGCAAGGAAAAAAAAATTCCCCCATTTTCATCCCCTTCGACCGATCTTGCCCAGTAACGAACTCGACCGAGATTTTATAGGTATACATATTCGGTAAAAAATTCAAAGTGATTGGTGCAAAATTACGGCAGTTATCGTGTCCACAAGAAACTGATATACATATATATATACTAGCAGGTACCCGCGGCTTCGCCCGCGATCAAGACAATGGGGACGATGCATTATTGCTGATAATTGGTCTATTCTATTACAGCAATCGCGGCTATAGGTGTGTCCATTCTAATTCTGAATATTCTGATACATACAGTATATTGATATGATCAGCAAAGTGGGAATTTTATCGAGTTGTGAACGTCTGCAGGGTTCGATGTTACATTATGTTAACACATTTTAAAATTACGTTTATGGTTTTGCCATCTTCTGCTGAGACATAACGAGTTTGTTGTCCGGGTGCTCGCGAGCACGCCACATACAGTTGGCCATGGGAAAAAGTGGTTTTGTCTAAATGTGCACGTGCTACTCTTAAGTGTGTGTCATTGCGCTTTGTTAAAGAAATTGCGAATATTGTTTGAAGAGGGAACTGTACTCTTGCACACTGGAATGGCAAATCTATCGGAATATGGGGAATTAAAAGTATTCTTGCTTAAGCTATTCTGGATGTAATTTGGCCATACTAATTGATGATTTGAACGTAAACATATCCCTATTAATAGACCTCTAGTTAAATATCGCTCACCTTGGCCGCTGATGTACATTATGCAGTCTCTTCCAGTGTTACATCCCAGGGATTGAAATTCTCCAACGACCCTTTTGCCCCACATGCCTCTCTAAGTAATTAAAATTCCTGATTGTTGTTGTTTGAGTCTTCAGTTTTTTAACTGGTTTGATGCAGCCCTCCATGTATCCCTCTCCTGAGATAATCGTTTCATTTCTACATAGCTACCACACCCTACATCCGAGGCAATCTGTTTAACCCTGGTTTACCCCTACAGTTCTAGTCCGCGACCCTCCCATCCATAACTACTGTCGACCAAACTATTATGTGTACTCGAGTTTGAAGTTCGTTTGTGAAGTAACCGATAGACCTATATAAAATCCAGTAACATCATCATTTTCGTCGTTCTATTTTACGTTAGATCATGTAGGATTGGAATTTTTAATTTATATTTTAATATTTTTTATCACAGTTGGAACACAAGAAGTGCCCGTTTTAAGCGTTTTTCAACCATGCGTCACATTTAAGAATTATTATCTCACAAACCCGTCATCAGATCGAATCCAAATTTTAACACAATATACACTGGAATGTTGTATAACAGGTTTATTAATTTTAAAATGCGAGGAGCATATATATATATATATATACATACATAAATTATATATAAACTTTTGAACTGACGGTGGTTTTGGGGTCTGGGGAATGTGAAACGCGAAGATATGTCGAAATTTTCCGGAAGTCGAAACATGGGACCCATTGCAATAGTTAGCTTTCTAATGAAATCTACCTAAAACAATTATAGAGGGCGATGTATTTAAAGATAGTGATATATTCTGTCGCGGACGTTTTGGTAGAACATTTCATGC
Source organism: Meconema thalassinum (assembly GCA_946902985.2). NCBI lineage: Eukaryota > Metazoa > Arthropoda > Insecta > Orthoptera > Tettigoniidae > Meconema > Meconema thalassinum. The sequence continues at coordinate 451,735,244 of OX336393.1, read as the reverse complement.
TGAACAATTCTTACACTCGGAGTATAGCCTGTAGATATTTTTAAGGGTTTACCCAGCGTAAGCTTACAAGGTAGATTTTTTTCGATTCGATTCGTTGAAATCATTACTCCTCGTCTTCCTTTGGTCGTAAATGAATGTTTTTCTGCAGATATCTTCCTAGAGAAATTCTTTACAGAATGATGAAAACCGCATCAAAATCCATCCAGTGGTTCTCGAGGTTACCTGTCTCATCCAAGAATCAGGGACTTTGTTTATTACTTTGTAGAGATTGTTTATATTTAAAAAATTCAAACATTTAATAATAATAATAAATTAAAAATAATAAAAACAGTAACATCTCTTTTGCATGCACTCTGGTGTTCAAATACAATCTCCTATGTTGTAAATAATGAATATGTCTCTCAGATAATCTGTAATGAATTTGCCGACACAATCGTGAGACATATCGGTTGGTTGGTTTCTTAGTTTAGGGGCTGCGACAACGCGGTCATGTAGCCCCGTGTACTTTGGGTGTGTGTAGAATATGTCTGATAACCGGTGTTAATTGTGATGACTGTATTAGTGTGTGTATCTGTTTTTTAATTCAAGTAGGGACTGCAACTTTGAATTTTCAAATAGTTCCTACTTTTGCCGCCAAACGCCACCGTCAACGACTACTAGGCCTAGTTCAGAACTAGCTACTAGACGCCACCGCAGTCGGCTCTTGGCAACGAACGTAGCAACCTAAGAGCGTTGTTTATATTCTTAACCTATCCAATTTAGTTTCACACAGGTGTAATTAGTGGAAAGATCTTTAACATGCCATAAATCTATGACATGGGACCGCCGGCTTTACTTCCCCTCCGAAGGAAGGCATACTGAGGGATTTTTAACGCTCTTAAAAAATCCGACGGCCTATTATAAGTATTTCATAAATGTATTATTATTATTATTATTAATTATTATTATTATTAATTATTATTATTATTAATTATTATTATTATTATTATTATTATTATTATTATTAATTCGGCAGTTTGAGACCCGAATATCTGCCCTTGAGGATTTCCTAGGTACAATAACTGGGGGTATTCTGGTGGCCGGTGATTTTAATGGTCGAGCAGTTGAGTGGGGCTTGGCTCATACAAACGGGAGAGGCCATAGCATTTTGGAGATGGCTGCTAGGTTGGACTTAGTGCTGCTAAATAGCGGTGATCTTCCAACATTTTGTCGGCCTGGGCAAAACGGAACCACACCAGACCTAACGTCTCTCTCTGCAGATCTTGCTGCTTACATTTCAGACTGGCATGTAATGCTAGATTATAACAACAGTGACCATAGACACATCCTCTTTAATATTAGGCCTCGAGGAGGCCTAGTCCATGAAATTCAGATACCGTCTAGATGGAACGTTGATTATATGGATGGTAAAATTCTTCTTGCAGTAATAGCACAAGGGAAACAAGTTCTGGAGGATTTGTTTCAACATAGCCCCGCGGGTTCTGCAGAGACCCTGGTTAGGTCGACCATTAATCTCATTGTTAAGGCTTGCGAAGCATCCATGCCAAAAATGAAGATTTTTCCGAACAAACGGCCAGCCTATTGGTGGAATGTTGAAATAGCAGAGGCTCGACGATTGTGTTTTCGATTAAGGAGAAGGGCACAGAGGCTCTGCAGAGATTCTCTAGAGTATGTAAATGCGATAGAAGGGTGTAGAGTGGCGAGGAGGGCTCTCAAACGGGCCATTGCTCAAAGTAAGGCACATCAATGGAACGAGCTCATTAACGATCTGGATCAGGACCCATGGGGTCTGGGCTACAAAATTGTCAATAAGAAGCTCGGCGGCATTATGGTGTCTACTGCTGCTATGACGGCATCCCAGAAGGAAGCTATTATAGATGAGCTATTTCCTAATCATCCAGAGAGATTTCCCGATCACATTCCGGTATTGCATGATGATATTCCGCTATTCACTAGAGAGAAATTACAAACTACAGCACGATCTTTTCAGAATAAGAAGACACCAGGGCCGGATTGAATTCCGGCTGAAGTATTAAAGGTGATATCCGAAGAGGAACCAGATGTTTTGCTGAACATGAATAATTGTTGTTTACTACAGGGAGTATTTGCGACCCCGTGGAAAGTGGCCAGGCTTGTGCTCATGCCTAAAGGCAAAGGAGATCCCACTATTGCTTCAGGTCAGAGACCTCTATGCTTGTTGGACATGGCTGGCAAACTGTTTGAGAAGATGATTAAAGGAAGGCTTCAGGTACCGATTGTTTCTGCTGGAGGTCTGTCCCCCAAACAATACGGTTTTGTGAAGGGTAAGTCCACCATCAGCGCCATTGATGAAGCGGTGATGGCTGTCAGATCCACTGAGCATGGAAACCACTTCTCTAGGAAAATGTGCTTACTGGTTACTCTGGATGTGAAAAATGCCTTCAATTCTGCCCGATGGATTGACATAATAGCTGCACTTGAAACAACATTTAACATTCCTCGCTACTTGGCGTCTGAGGAATTATCTTTGTGATCGTTGGATACGGTATGACACAGATGAAGGAGTAAGGTGTCGCAAGGTAACAGCGGGGGCGGTTCAAGGCTCGGTGTTAGGTCCTGATTTATGGAACGTAAATTAAGACAGCATTTTACGGATGGAGATGCCAGAGGACACTTCCTTGGTAGGATATGCTGATGATCTTGTTGTGCTCATTATGGAGCGCTCCATGGAGGGTCTGCAACTTAAACTTAATCAGGTAATGCAGAGAGTTTCCACCTGGATGAATGAACATGGTCTCCAACTAGCAGTTCATAAAACTGAACTAGTCCTTGCTACAAAGAAGAGAGTTCCACGAGTTGATCCAATGCTAGTAGATAATCAAGTGATAGAAACTGCTCCTGCTGTTCGTTACTTGGGTGTTATGATTGACAGCAAGTTAACATTCTGGAATCATATCAGCAAGATTGCTGATAAGGCTGCAAGGATTGTTAACACCTTGTCGCGGCTCATGGCTAATATTGGCGGCCCTTCACCCTTTGGGTAGATTATTAGCTTGGGAATAAACTAACCCCCAAGGGAAGATGATGAAGAAAAAGAAGTGGGTTTCGGACTGGGGAAAAAGGATGGAAAAATAGCACGAGAGTCCAACTGAAGATATAATTTTAACTTTAAGTATACTCAAAGACAGCAACCACTGCAAATCCGCTCTTCGATACCCAAAGTGGGTAGGGACCTGGGCGAAGCTAACAGGAAACGCAGCTGGTACTTGGGCTGTTCGCATGAAAGTTGCTGTAGCGTATTCCCTCTCAAGCATAAATATACCTACTATGGGGTAGGGTGGTGGTCTGGCAAGACAAAGAGTAACAGATTTATTGTGTATCTGTTCAAAGGAGTTTGTTTCTAAACAAGTAATTTGAAGAGTACAAATAATTTGAATCAGCTTTGATATTTTAGTTTTTGAAATTGCATAATTTCTAAAGAGCGACCAAATGCTTCCCAGAAGGATAGGGATAAAGCAATTATACCCTTGGGAATAATTTTGGTAAGTGTACCAATAGTTGCATTTAGAAATGACTAAGCTTTTACCCAGCGAGGCACCGACTAAAAGTTTAGACAATGAGAAACCCTTATATAAAAAAAAAAAACATAAGTGTTAGAGAGAATCTCCACAAGCAGGAAGCTGGCGTAGCGAGCTATGCTTGCCTTACTAGCCAGTTAGAATTAGCTATTAAAGCTAAGAGAGACTTTACTAAGTTAATAACTAAGAGTTCTTGCTCAAATGCAACAAGTGGTGAAAACCCTATCAATAGATTTATTTTTATTAAAGAAGGAAGAAGATTGTAGTTTTACGTGACCGTGAATCTTGTGATTATTAGCCACGGGGCCTCCTTTTTACGTGGAATCCGAACCACAGGACATGGCATTTCACTTTGAAAATCTCACATGCATTGACCGGGAATCGAACCCGGACCGCCTTGGTGAGAGGCATACAGCTAGACCTCTGAGCCACCACGCCCCCTTTTATTAAAGAGGGCATAAACCTAGGAAGAGTAAAGGAAGAAAGGATCTTGCCTAACCGTTATGTTAGAGAAATGATAAAGCAAAGAACAAACCTTAATTTATTTAACAATGTAAAAGGAAGTAGTTTATGTAACAAATATATAATTTTGATTTTTATAAACAATTGGGGTCGAAGACCTCCGAAAACATCTAAAGCTTGCGCCAGGCAATTGACAATTCTTTTGGTTTTAAACCTTTTATATGCTTTAAAATCTTCGTAAGATTTGGAAATGTTGCTAAGATGAATAAATGGAAAACTTAAAGATAATTGACGTAATTAAAGTTAAACAATAAATCAAGTACAAGGTGTGTACCTTAAGGATTTCTAGATAGGTATCTTAGAAATATGACCAAATAACAACTTCGAAAGTAACAACAAAAAAGCAGGAAGAATGAAATAGAAGTTTCTACAACTTCTTGTATTAATGCAGAACTACGCTTAATGATTATACATAGGAGATTACACAAATAGGGCAGGTCACTTATCTTGAAACCTGAAGAGAAAAATTGAAAGGAAGTTTCTAAACTCCTATGTTTAAGTAGGGATCACGAGAAAAATGGAGAGAGTTTCCCTTTCGTGAAACCTAGAGATAACTCACTTTTGAGTTGAAAGAATTGGATTCCCTCATTAGAAGGGAGAAACAATATAATGTAAGGCGTGTACTAGACACGAAGTTTTACAGACATTAATTCGTTATACGTGGAGCAAATAAGGGAGGGCACTTATGTAGAGTGACACCTCATTGAAAAAAGACCTAAAGTAACAATTTTAATATTTTAGTTTGTTTGTAAAGGGTTTGGGAAAGATCAAATGGAATTGTGGAAAAGTGTTCATGGCCGTATTTATTGTACTCGGACGAGCGCGACGCGGATGAGAAGTTGAACAGGCACTGTTTTCACTATAGTCTGTTGATATAGTTGAAGAGTTCACTGTAGTAGCACAAAACGTTGATGGCAAAGAAAGTTATTACAATCATGGAAAATAACTAGTTACACTAGATTTACGAGAGTCTATTGCTTGAAAAACTTGTAGGTTATAGTTGATTGCACCAGAAAAATCCCAACGGAAGAAGAAAAATTAGATATTGATTAGCAGTTCATAAGGAAAATTCCTTAGTTTGAAGAAGTATTCCCATATGTGAGTGGAAAGTACATGACTGTATAAATGGTAGATAGAGTGTAGGTTCTGGAAGGTTCCAGAGCAATGATAAGTTGTTTAAATTGGGCAGAGAATCCCTCGGCGGAAAACTAGATTATATAGACAGTGGGTATTTTAGAAATATCCCTCGATGTGAGATAGCATCTCAGAAAATCTTTCATTTTGAAAGTTAGACTTGATAGTTTGAGTTTGATCAAGAAGATCTCTTGAAAGCAGTTATTATCACATAGCAAATTTCACTGTCTATAAAATCCAAATAAAAGCATTGAGCCTTTTAAAAGCGATGAAAATGTGGTTAAAACATGAAATCGGTACTTATCTTTGCTTCATGAAGAAGTCGATGTTGCTGTTGACGGTTGGTTTTAAAACTCGAACATGGCGTCGAATTTAAAAGTTTGCCTCTTGAGTAGAGGAGGCGAGCTTTAGTTAAGCTCCAACTGACTGGTTTGACTTCCGACGTACAAGTGAGACCCGCTCAACGGAGTGCGGAGGGACCGGGGAAGGGAAAAAGAGTGGGGGTAGGAGACAAAAGGAATACATATAAGAATAGCCAACTTTACAGTAATAAAAATCTTCTTGATGAAATGGTCTTCAAAGAGTTGATAGCAGGAGTCACTAGCGCAGCCTGGTGGGTGAAAAAGTAGACGAAGTTCAGTTGATCACGGAGATGATAGCTGGCGATAGCAACGAGATCTGGTGGCTAGATTGGTAAGGAACTCCTCTTGTACAGGGAAGAATTGAGGAACTTCAGAGATTCGCTGCTAGATGACGCTAGGTGGGCCATGGAAGATATATATCTAGAACAGACTTACAGGTGGTGTAAGAAACATATACCAACAAAGAAAAATCAGGAGATCACTGTTGGTGTTTGCGAAAAAAGGAAGGGATGAACTAAAGCAAAGAGAATCAAAAGCTTACCGGTACTCTATCTTACCGTGTATTCCAAAGAATACACCACCCTTGAAGAGGAAATTGCTGATGAGAGTGGCGGAATCAGTTATTCTTTATGGTGCAGAGATTTGGTCAGGAGCTCTTGGCTCTGAGATGTATAGCAAGTGGATAACCTCTGTTCACAGAAGAGCTGCCCTCAGAATAACGTCTGCCTATCGTACAGTGTCTGGACCGGCAGTGCTAGTAATAGCAGGGGCGATACCCATTTACATCCTGGCCAAGGAAAGGCGCCGTATATACTTGCGCAAAGACGAGCATTCTAAGATACGCGTGAAGATGGAGGAGAGAGGCAGATCTCTTCTGGAATGGCAGGAAGAATGGGAACGTGAACATCGTGGCAGGTGGACCGCTAGGCTCATCAAGCAACTGAAGCCATGGCTGTCGAGGGAACATGGTGAGGTTAATTATTACATTACCATGTTTATCTCTGGCCATGGTTATTATGAAGCATACCTCCATCGAATTGGAATTTCACCGAGTTCACGGTGTCGTTATTGTGATGATCAATGGGACGATGTTCAGCACACATTCTTTGCATGCTTGAGGTGGAGAAATCTTCGAAGGCTTCTGGAGACAAAAGTTGGTGTTATTACACCAGACAATGTGGTGGATAAATTGCTCAGCAGCAGAGAAAGTTGGGCACAGATTGCTGTCTACATCTCTGAGCTGCTGAAAACAAAAAACAAAAGAAGAGAAACCGAGAAGATTGGTTGCTGAAGACAGTGAAGATGATGATGAGTAATTTCATTATCATCAAGTTAAATGAAATTGACTGAGACCTCTGGTCGTAACAGTGGCTCCACCCGGAAGTAAGGCTGAACAGGCAGTTCCGGGGTGGCCTTAAGCCAAGTATAGGGTTTGTGGGTTTTAAGTAGGTAAGATGGCCTGTTCGCCATCTCTTGATGAATACAGTACTTTTGCATTTGTCAGTTGGCACAGGCTAGAGTAAAAGGTGGCTTTTCACCGATGTCTCAGACTCACTCATGGCTGTGATTATATGGAAGCTACTGAGGTATGGGTGGCGCTTAGTAATGGCATTCGGGGCACAGTCAGTGCCTGTGAATGCTGTGAAAGGTTCAACTCATAAGGTTAGGACTACTGTTCTGACTCAGTGAGGAAAGCAATGGCAAACTACCTCACTCCTCTTCTTGCCTCGCTTCGCCTGCTGGGTCCAAGCGTATACTCGAGTCGTTGAGAGTCTATTGACTTCCTCTCCGCTTATCTGCCGCGTAAATTACCTTTACCAAAAATAATATCATAAACATCACAATGTTTAATTAATACTGCATGACGATGTGGTAAGTTCTGAGACTTTTAAAATCAAATAAATGGAATAATAATTACTCAGAAAAATCTCCAGGATGAATGTCCAAATTCAAGACAACATCCTTTCTCGTGACAAGCCATGTGCTGGCCCCAGGGTGCGTTCAGCGATGAAGCATGGCATGTACATAAACATTCGACGAAATATCACCGAGCAATGAGCTCAGGCGGCCTCAATACATGCATCTACCCACCGTCGTAGTGAATCTCGGATGCGCTGGTAGAAGTGAAACTTGGACTATTGGTACAGCAGAAAAGAGGAGAATTGAAGCGTTTGAAATGGGGTGTTACAGGAGAATGATCAAGATTAGATGGGTAAGGGTTACAAATGAAGAGGTATTAAAACGAGTGGGAGAGGAGAGATGTTTCTGGCGACTGCTAATGAAGAGAATTGATAGGTTGGTCGGACACATACTAAGACACCCGGGAATAGCAAGCTTAGTTATGGAAGGAAAGGTCGAGGACAAGAACTGTAGGGATAGACCAAGGTTATAATACGTTAAACAGATTGCCTCGGATGTAGGATGTGGTAGCTATGTAGAGATGAAACGATTAGCTCAGGACAGTGAGGAATGGAGATCTGCATCAAACCAGTCTAAAGACTGAAGACTCAAACAACAACCATCAAATACTTAATATTGCGCATTTAGCAGGGTGTCCCCTACTAAAGGCCATTCAAAGAACGAGTACTTCTGCTGCTATTATAATAAAAGTGCGCTTAGTTTTCAATCGGTCAACAGCCATTTGAGGTCCTGTAGTGTGGGAGCATCTCGACAGTCCGCAGCTGCATCCAGTTAGTACAGGTGCGTACATAGAGCTTCTGATTGTTTGTTTTGGACTCAGGGTGGGAACATTGGAATCAATAAGCTGAGGTTTGCCACAAAACCTCACCCCCTTCGCAAGCAGCAGGAGACCAGACACGTGATATGGGTCCCAAATCAGCGGGAGGTTGCTTCAAAAGCAACTGGACGTCGCGTCGCGTCGAGCAAATTGCCACCTCTCTCTTACCAAGTGCGTTCTTCTAGAAGGGGGAACTGATTGAGTGTTGTGCTTTGAGACACAGCCAAGGCCTTTGTTACACAATGTTTACCTCACGCTTGGCGTTGTAACTAACCAAGCAAACTTTTGATGGGGCAGGTAATAAAAAGTTAATTTTTTCTACCATCATATTTGTAATTTCAAAAATAAGGCCAAGGTTGTCTACTGCCCAATCCTAATCGCAATAACAACAAATACTTCCGTGAAGAACTAAATATCCTATTTTCATATAATTATCCTACTTATGTTAATTGCCTCTATCACATACAAACATTCAGTTTAATTGTTGTAATAGATTCGTAGATGTTGAGAACCGTCTAAATAAATCGGATGGTCGCCATGTTGGGTTTTTATATACAGGCCTTAGAGTTATGTACTATTACATGAAGATTATTGTGTAGGTGTTTCATTCAAACTTCAATCGAATGATTAGGAAACAATAAATAACAAGTAGTTCCGTGAAGAACTATACAGCCTATTTTCATATATCCTACTTATGTTAATTGCCACTATCAACATACACAATTTCAGTTTGATTGCTGTAATAGATTCGTAGATATTGAGAACCGACTAAATATTTCGGATGGTCGCCATGTTGGATTTTATATATGTAGGTCCTAGAGTTATGTACTGTTACATGCAGATTATTGTGAACGTGTAGTATTCAAACTTCAATCGCATAATTAGGACACAAGAAAAAACAAGGAGATTTAAAAAAATTTCACAGCTGCCATCTTGAGGTTATGGAAACAATTGAAATATATTAGATGCCAGTGGATTAACATCCTGATAAAGATTTACTGTACCAAGTTTCACTGCACGCGGATGGTTAAATTGCGAGAAACGTCCATGTGAATATTTATAATTCGCGTCACCGCCATGTTGGATTTGTGATCACCAGGTTATTTAAAGTCCTATAGGTGAACTTAAGTTCATAGCCCCCATGAACATTAAAAAATGCAGTTTGATTGCTAAAATAGATTCGTAGATATTCAGTATCGTCTAAATATTTCGGATGGTCGCCATGTTGGATTGTTAAATGTATAGGCCATAGAGTCATGTACCATTAAAGGAAAATTATTGCGTAGGTTCATTATTCAAACTTTCACTTCGATCGCATGACTACATCACAAGAAATAAAAACTTAATTTTAAAATTCACACTGCCGCCATCTTGAGGTTATGTAAACAATTGAACTAAATTAGATACCAGTGGATTACAATATGTATAAATATTTCCTGTACCAGGTTTCAGTGCGCTTGGAACATTAAATCGCGAGAAAGGTCTATTTAAAATGTTCAAATTCGCTTGGCCGCCATGTTCGTTTTGTAGTTAACCGGTTTTTGAAAATCTTATAGATGGACTTCCAGTAGTCCCCTTTATCTCAGTACAAAATTTTAGGGAGATACCGCTAATAGTTTCAGAGATATAGAATGCCGGTGAAATATTTCGCACATCCGCCATCTTGTGATTATGTAAACAATTGAACGAAGTTAGATGTCGGTGCATTACAATGTATATAAACATATACTGTACCAAGTTTCATTGCGTTTGGTTGGTCAAATCGCGAGAAACGTCTATTTAAAAGTCGCAAATTCGCTTGGCCGCCATGTTGGTTTTGTAGTTAACAGGTTTTCAAAGGTCACATAAGTGAACTTATAGTAGTTCCCTCTATCACATTAGAAAATGTCAGGGTAATATCGGTAATAGTTTCGGAGATATTGAAAGCTGGTGAAATATTTCGCACAGCCGCCATGTTGGATTGGTGAGTCGACACAAAATTTGAAGGGCACGGTCGAGGTCGCCGGGAATAGTGCTATGAACTTTCCGAGTTTCATTGAAATCGCTCCTGCCGTTTAGATTTTATTAGGGGGGGACACACACACGAATCACACACACACACACACACACACACACACACACGCACACACACACGGACAAAAGGTGATCTCATAAGCCTATTTTTTCAAAATTGAAAATAGGCTAAAAATGAGATTTTAAAATTTCACTGGTTATGAAAACAATTTTAATGAATTAGATGCCAGTGGTCTAACATTTATATAAGAAGTATACCGTACCAAGTTTCACTCCGCTCGGATGGTTAAATCGCGACAAATGTCCATTTAAATATTTAATTTTCGCGTCGCTGCCATGTTGGAATTCTGCTCACCAGGTTATTGAACGTCCCATAGGTGAACTTAATTGTTTAGCCTATAGCTTCTATACACACACAAAATTTCAGTTTGATTGCTGTCATAGATTAATAGATATTGACAACTGTCTAAATATTTCGGATGGACGCCATGTTGGATGTTGATATATGTAGGCCTTAGAGTTATGTACTATTAGATGAGAAGTATAGTGTACGTTCATTATTCAAAAGTTGATTCGATCACATGATCAGAACACAAGAAATGACAACATTTTTTTTTAAATTTCGCACAGCCACCATCTTGAAGTTATGTAAACAAGTGAACTAAATTACATGCCAGTGCATTTCAATGTGTATAAATATTTGCTGTACAAAGTTTCATTGGGTTTGGATGTTTAAATCACGAGATAAGTCTATTTAAATGTTTCAAATTCGCTTTGTAGTTAACAGGTTTTTGAAAATCACATAGATGAACGTCAGTAGTACCCTTTATCACCGTACTGGACCCAAAATGCTCCAGCTATATGCCAGGCAATGCCATGCATCACTAAGACAGTTCCTGGGTTTGATCAACATTGCAAGGTATGGTCAATGCTGAACCGCCTTAGGACGGGACATTGAAGATCGGGGATTCACTTTTTAAATGGCGAATGTTGTCCTCACCAGAACACCAGCATGCGACTGTGGCGCGCCGCGACAGACTGTTGAGCACATCTGGGAGGTCTGCAGCATCAGAGCTTACGGAGGGCGATTTGAAGATTTCTTGCTAGCAACCCTAAAATGTATTGAGTACATACAAGGTCTAGACGTTTGTTTGTAGTTTAGGTGATAATTATTGTTTATTTGAAATAGCGTATTTATATGCAATACGCTAAATAAATATTGATAAATAAGAAAATATCACCGTACGAAATTTTAGGGTGATATGAGTAATAGCTTCGGAGATATAGAATGCCGGTGAAATATTTCGCACAGCCACCAAGTTATATTGGTGAGACGTAATAAAATTTGAAAGGACGGCCGGGGTAGGTCGAAATAGTACTATGACCTTACCGAGTTTCATTGAAATCGTTTCATCTATTTACAATATATATTAGGGGAACACATACAGTACATACGGACGCACACACAACCTTAGACACACACACACACGCGCGCGCGCGCTCGCGGACTAAAGGTGATCTCATAAGCCTATTTTCATTAATGAAATTAGGCTAAAAAGTAACAATTCCATCCAAATAAGCCATTTTAAATGTATATGTTCTATAGCACATTTAACACCTGGGAAAGAATCGCGAGGAGAATATTTCTGAACAGAATTGCTGATTGCAACTTCTTTGTTGGCCAGGGAGCTGATATTTGATCGAGTTTCAAGAGATGTACAGTCCTTTGTGATGTGATCGCGCTCGCACCTGCTAATTGAAACCCAAGCTGGAAAGTGTGAGCTGTGTTACAGTTGCTGGACACTTCAGTACCCACGGAAACAATTAAAATCTATGCTCAAACATTTGCGGCTTCACTAAGAGCTGGCCATGTGTCAACTTGATTGGTTTGTCGACAGACATACTGTGAGTAACCTGCAACAGCTACAGACTCCATCCTCCAGTTTAGATCTTTTACAGATGCTCTGTTACAGTCGATTGCTCGCATTCATTCCGTTCCTATATCTTATCTCAACATTCTGTATGTTCTGATATACAGCCTGTTACAATATCTAATATTCTACATCAGGGGCGGCTCCTGACTAAAATCTCAGTGTGAGTCAGATGAAATTACTGTTGTTGGATATTAAAATTGTTCTATAATTGAGTCGTCCAGTTGCAAAACTCGTTTAATCCACTTGTGAATAAGAATCATTTTCATGAGAAACGTTTCTCTGGACTTTGCCTCACGTATCTTTAGTGTTTGTTGTTTTCTACTTTTTTCTTTTTGCTTTGTGTTTTTGGTTTTTGGTTTTGTGTTTGCTTTGTGCTTTTGCATTTGAATTTTCCTTTTTGCTTTTCTTTCTTGGTTTTGGTTTTGTGTTTGTTTTCTGCTTTTGCTTTTTTGAATTTTGCCTTTTGCTTTGTGTTTCTTGTTTTTAGTTTTCTACTCCTGCTTTTGTTTTTGAATTTTGTTTTTGCTTCGTATTTTTTGTTTTTGGTTTTATGTTTGTTTTCTGGAAAATATAAACAAAACAAAATCAAAATAAAACAAAATTAACAAAACAAAATAAAAACAAAATAAAACAAATCAAAAAGACAAAAAAAAATTAAACAAAACAATTTAAATCAAAATAAAACGAAATAAAATAAAACAAAACAAAATCAAAGAAAACAAAACAAAATTAAATTAAATTTAACAAAACAAAATAAAACAATATAAAATAAAATAAACTAATTAAATAACAGTACATTATGCAACGAGCCTATAATGGCAATAATTAAGACACGAGTATGTTTATAAAACGAGCGTATGCGAGTTTTATAATTTCCATACGAGTGTCTTAATTACCATTATAGGCGAGTTGCATACGACTTTTATGTTCGACGATAATTATTATAACTATTTCATGTTCGAACATAAATATTCATAAATATTTGTCGAGATTTCGCCAGTTTTATATACTGAACAGAGCGCTTGGGACGCAGAGAATGCCTTTTATTTGACCATGGCCTCCTCGATTACCCCACGATGACACTAGGCCAGGCAGTGACATTTAAATTAGAAGGCCTTGGAATTCAGCGCAGGCGCGATGCTATCCTCACCTAATTGGTCAAACAACTGTTTCTTGAACTGTGATTGGTGGGAGAAACTGTTTTATAATGAAAATTAGTGTTATAATGACCTTCATTATGATACAGTTTTCTGTCATATAATAGTCAGGGTCGAACATAATAGTACATTATGCAACGAGCCTATAATGGCTATAATTAAGACTCGAGTATATTTATAAAACGAGCGTATGCGAGGTCGTAATATTTTCATTCCTAACTTCTTCAATGGCATCGAAGAAAATTGAATTGTTAATAAAAATTCCACTCCATTAATTTTCCTAAGTCGCACTCAATCAGCATATTAAATAACTACGTGCCGTACCACAATAGTACATTAGGCAACAAGCCTATAATGGCAATAACTAAGGCACATAGTGTAGTTTATGTTAATTGACAGAATCGTGATTTTTTTTTGTTTGAAATGCAAACGGTCGATATTTTGAAAGTGCTTCGGTGGCGTAGTCGGTAGCATGCTGAACTGCTATGCCCAAGATAGCGGGTTCAAACCCGGCCGAAGTCGTCGGATTTTTTAAGAGCGTTAAAAATCCTTCAGTATGCCTTCCTTCGGAGGGGAAGTAAAGCCGGCGGTCCCATGTCATAGATTTATGGCATGTAAAAAATCCTTTCACAGACTAAACTTGTGTAAAGCAAAATTTGTTAGGTTAGATTTCGTCAGAACGCTCTATCAAAGTTCCAACGTTCGCCACTAGGTATCATTGATATCTGGTGGCGAAAGTTGGAACTACTTGAAATTGAACGGAACTTGTAGCTCATCCTTTAGGGTATCCGCTGGAAGCAGCTACAGACTCAGGCGAGCCGAACATGTCCTCGGACACTCCCGGCACTAAAAAGCCATACGATAAATAAATATTTGAAAGTGAACTCTGAAACTGTGTATAAATTATCATAATTGAAGGGTCAGATGACCTCCCTGTTCCTCCCCTAATAACAACAATAACTAACAAACTATTATAAGTGATTGTTATAGTACGGAAAGTGGATTAAGTTAAATTCATATTCATTTAACAGCAGTTTATATGGAAACATCTCTTCAGTTTCAAACAAAAGTTTGTACATTACTTACTGATATTAAATGAGTGTTCACTGTGCAATGTATTTTCTCATTCGTAATAGTGAACTAATAGTACATTATGCATCAAGCATATGATGACAATATTAAGACACGAGTATGTTTATAAAACGAGCGGAGCAAGTTTTATAACTTCCAAACGAGTGCTTTAATTACCATTGTAGGCGAGTTGCATCCGACTGTTTATGTTCGACGATAATTATAACTTTATTTTATGTTCGAACATAAATATTCATAAATATCTGTCGAGATTTCACCAGTTTTGTTTACTAAAAAGAGCGCATGGGACGCAGAGAATACCTTGTATTCGACCACGGCCTCCTCGAATACCACACTATGGCACTAGTCACGCAGTGAAATTAAAAATAGGAGGCCGTGGAAGTCAGCGCAGGTGCGATGCAATCCCTACCTAATTGGTCAAACCGATGTATCGTAATGAAAATCTTGAGCTCTGATTGGTACAGAACCTGTTGCATAATGAATGTTCTAAATGCTTTCTTTGTTCCACTTTCATGACTATTATTGTGAGAAATTACACCAAATCGTGGTAAAATTAAAATATAAACTTCTGGTTGCCCAATAAATCAAAATACATGTTTATAAAGATAAAGAATAGGATCTCCCCCTCCTTAATGGAAAAGTTAAAAATATAAAATAAGTATAACTTTGCAGATGATATTGCTTATTCAGAGCACAACATGACTGAGATGCCCGGTATGCTAAACAACACGTTATAGTAGGCTAAGAATAAACACAAAGAAAGCGAAACTCATGGCTGTTCAAATGAAGAAGACAGAATTGAAAACAGACATAAGTTATTCTGTAAAAATTAGATCAGGTTACAGAATTTTATCTGGGCAGTGTCTCATTACCAGTGACAATCAGTGCCTTAAAGAAGTCAAAAGAATAACTTTGATAGCAAAGCTTTTCATAGAAGGAACAAGTAGTTCCGTGAAGAACTATACAGCCTATTTTCATATATCCTACTTATGTTAATTGCCTCTACCTACATACAAAATTTCAGTTTGATTGCTGTAATAGATTCGTAGATATTGAGAACCAACTAAATATTTCGGTCACCATGTTGGATTATATATATGTAGGTCCTAGAGTTATGAACTGTTACATGAAGATTATTGTGTACGTGTAGCATTCAAACTTCAATCGCATGATTAGGACACAAGAAGTAACAAGGAGATTTTAAAATTACGCACAGCTGCCATCTTATGGTTATGGAAACAATTGAAATAAATTAGATGCCAGTAGATTAACATTCGTATAAGGATTTACTGTACCAAGTTTCACTGCACTCGGATGGTTAAAATGCAAGAAACGTCCATGCGAATATTTATACTTCGCGTCGCCGCCATGTTGGATTTGTGATCGCCAGGTTATTTAAAGTCCTATAGGTGAACTTAAGTTCATAGCCCCTATGCGCATAAAATAATTCACTTTGAATGCTATAATAGATTCGTAGATATTCAGAGCCATCTAAATATTTCGGATGGTCGCCATGATGGATTGTTAAATGTATAGGCCATAGAGTCATGTACCATTAAAGGAAAATTATTGCGTAGGTTCATTATTCAAACTTTCACTTCGATCACAAGATTGACACAAGAAATAAAAACTTAATTTTAAAATTCGCACAGCCGCCATCTTGAGGTTATGTAAACAATTGAACTAAATTAGATACCAGTGCATTACAATGTGTATAAACATTTCCTGAACCCGATTTCATTGCGTTTGGAACATTAAATCGTGAGAAAGTTCTATTTAAAATATTAAAATTCGCTTGGCCGCCATGTTCGTTTTGTAGTTAACCGGTTTTTGAAAGTCTTATGGATGAACTTCCAGTAGTGCCCTTTATCTCCGTACAAAATTTCAGGATGATACCGCTAATAGTTTCAGAGATATAGAATGCCGGTGAAATAATTCGCACATCCGCCATCTTTTGGTTATGTAAACAATTGAACGAAGTTAGATGTCTGTGCATTACAATGTTTATAAATATATACTGTACAAAGTTTTATTGCGTTTAGTTGTTTAAATCGCGAGAAACATCTATTTAAAATTCGCAAATTCGCGTGGCCGCCATGTTGGTTCTGTAGTTACCAGTTTTTCAAAAGTCACATAGGTGAACATCGAGTAGTTCCCTTTATCACCGTAATAAATCCCATGGTAATATCGGGAATAGTTTCGGAGATATTGAATGCTGGTGAAATAATTCGCACAGCCACCATGTTGGATTGGTGAGACGTATTATAATTTGAAGGGCACGGTCGGGGTCGCCCGGAATATTGCTATGAACTTACCGAGTTTCATTGAAATCGCTCCAGACGTTTAAAAGTTATTAGGGACACACACACACACACTCCTCACACACACACGCACACACACACATGGACAAAAGGTGATCTCATAAGCCTTTTTTTTTCAAAATTGAAAATAGGCTGAAAATCTATTGTTAAATAAGCACATAGGAATTAGAGCCATGAAGAAATTTGTTAAAAGCTTTGTTTGGAGTGTGCTAGCTTACGGGTATGAGACCTGGGCTTTGGGAAAATAAGCACAATCAAGACTGGAAGCTGCTGAAATGTGTTTCTGGAGTGGACTGACAAGGATGAGTTGGAGGGAAAAGAAGACCGATGAAGAAATCTTGGTGGACGTTAAGGAAAACCGGACATTACTTTATTCATTAGAGAAGAGGAAAAGTAAATTTCTTGGACACGACTTACTGCACGACACCTTTCTCCGGATTCTCTTCGAAGGCAAGGTCTTAGGGAAGAAATCGAGGGGTAGACCGCGTCTCTCATAGCTTAGAAACACAAACACTCAGCTGTGTTATGCTTCCTACGTCACGATGAAGAGAACTGCTGGAGATTGTAGGCTGTGGCTGCAGCCTTTACATAATGATCATGACGAACTTTGATATTTTATAAAAATTAATTAAAAATAACCATTAATTTTAAAAAATGAAAACAGAATAAATGCTTATCTTAAAAAAGTTTTAGAAGGTTCTTTTCTTCTTCTCAGGGTGCCTGTCCGCTTCGAAAGTTGGCGATCATTCTGGCTATGGTGTCTTTAGTGGTTACAATTGGGTGGAAGTTTTTCCAAACCATACTCTGTGGTTGGCAAGCCAGGAAATTCTTCTTCGTCTTGGGGCTCGTTTTCCTTCTATTTTTCCTTGCAAAATATATTGCAGTAGTTTGTATCTGCCTCTGTTCCTCGTTATGTGACCCAGGTATTGAAGCTCACGGCATATAACAATATTGACTATTTCTTGGGTTGTATTCATCCTTCGTAATATTTCTTGGTTGGTAATCTTATGAGTCCATGGTATCTTTAGAATCCTTCTGTAGAGCCATAGTTCAAACGGGTGGAGTTTTGAAGTGGTTTCTTCTTTCAAGGTCCATGTTTCTACGCCATACATAAGCATTTGAGGAGTCTTATTTTTGTGGCGAGGGTGAGCTTATGACTCTTGAAAATCGAGCCCATTGTTAATACAGGACTTTTAGCCTTGGCAATTCTACAACGGATCTCTTGCTAGT
This sequence comes from Meconema thalassinum, assembly GCA_946902985.2. Classification (NCBI taxonomy): domain Eukaryota; kingdom Metazoa; phylum Arthropoda; class Insecta; order Orthoptera; family Tettigoniidae; genus Meconema; species Meconema thalassinum. The sequence goes on along the minus strand of OX336393.1, from coordinate 451,717,185 downwards.
TATCCCACTGTTCACTCCTAGGTAATTGTAATGTGAGACTCGTTCTATTCTCTCCTGATTTATGTACAGATTTGCTTCTCTGATGTTTTCTTTGCTAATGATCATGAGTTTAGTTTTCCTAGTATTAATATCAAGTCCATAAATTTTACTCGTATCTGTAATTTCGTGCATCAAGGTTTGCAGGCCTTCTATTGCATCCGAAAATCTGCATAACGGAGGTTATTGAGCTTAATCCCGTTTATCGAGATACCTTCGTTTATTTTTTTAAAGCTTCGCTAAAACGTGCTCTGAATACAGGTTGAATATCAGAAGAGAGATTATGCACCCTTGTCGCACACCTCGCAGGATTTTTACTTGATCTGTATGTTATTTACCTACCCTGAGGACCTCCGATTGATTCCAATAAAGATTCGCTATTATTCTAAGGTCTTTTCCGTCCATTGCAGTTCTTTTCAGTATATCTATCATTTGAAAATTGAATAAACATGTATTTTATTAAACTAAAGAAGCTTTGAAATTTAACTTTATGTAAGGTACTATCCCGGCCTTGAGGGAGTGAGGGGATAAATCACACTCAGGATAGCCGATGTCAACTCCGGTATTCCAACCTGCGATCTCCAGACATATGCAGCTACGCGTGGCCGTGGTGCACGATTTAACGAGCACGGTTTTAAGGCTGAATTCAGGGCTTTAGCAAAACCCCTAAATAAAACAGGAACAAATGACTAACGACAAAGTACAGGAACGCATTCACAGCATTGATCTTTTCTTTATATTGATATTTATGTTCTGAAGGAATAAAAAGAAAGAGTTTTAAAACTCCATTTGAGTCTAATACTATGGCCACCCTCTGAAGATTATAGGGGAAGTTTAATATTAGACTACCAATAAATACGACCACTACTGTGTTTTTCGTTTGATTCAGAGAACATAAAAAGAAATATCACTCTTGTGCACACAAAATATACCCCATGGGAAGGGGAGGATTTCGTCCCCATTTTCATATAAAAACATTCATAAGAACCTTACTTTGCTACAGATGGATATACGGTAGTTTGGCGACAAATGCAAATACAACTTCTGCATTATTTATTTTGATGTCAGCAAATATTTCTATTTCTAAGTGTCATTTAACAACAACAACAAAAACAGGGCACGCCAGAAAGCGAAGGTAGATTTCACCGGGCAAGATAAAAGATTTCGGATTAACTAAATTAACTAAATTTGAAAGACAAGCAAATCAAATGTTGAAGGACCTAAATAAAATTTGTAAAATATATGGGACTAGCAGGAGTACCCATCCTTGGAACGGTCTTCGGTATTAATAACCAGAGCTACTGTTGCAATGGTTAGGGGTTTGGAACCTGTTTGTCGACAAAGAAAAATGATTAGTTAATAAGTGCTCTCAAACTAAATTTACCTAACGTGTACTTCGTGGCGTGAAAATAAATTTGAAAACCTCGTAGACGAAAAGCAATCCACGTCACATAAAAACTGACCCTCACCGTTATGTCAAATCCACAGGAAGATCTCTTTAATAAATTATAAAGGCTTGTGGTGCATGAAAATTCAGGTTTTTAGCCTCCAATGGCCCAAATTCCTAAAAGCCATAAAATACTATTTCAAATCAGGAATTTTTGAAAATAATGTTGCTGTTTGGAGATATAATAGACCTTCTGTACGACATATTGCACGTGTAAATTGCGTGAAAAAATATTAAGGTACCCCTTGACCCCCTTAAGCGTTTTATATATATTGATGAATTTTACAGATTAATTTGGTTCCGTGATAACCTTATAGCCATTTGGAAACTTTCACAGTAATGTAATAAAAGGAACTGCATTGCATCTTACAGAAATAAATGGACCTCGGAGATTTTGTTGCCACGGTTACCGGCTTTCATTCTTTCATTAGCTTATTAAATAAAATTACTTTTCTGGGAATATCTCAAAAACTGTTGGTTTTAGGGCCATAAAATGTGTTTTTTTTCGGGGGCCCTAATCGTTTCTCACATTGAGGGGCTGAAGATGAGCTTTCTCTAACCTTCTTGCCTATTTCATCATGTATTTTAAGGGGGTAGGCCCCCATTTATGAGAGGTACGGATAAGAGTTACATCAATGAACAGTGGCGTGCCTCTGATGGATATCTGTACTAAATATTACGTTGATCCACCCAGCCATTCTCGAGTTATAAGGGAACAAACAAGTAGTTCCGTGAAGAACTATACAGCCTATTTTCATATATCCTACTTATGTTAATTGCCTCTAACTACATACAAAATTTCAGTTTGATTGCTGTAATAGATTCGTAGATATTGAGAACCGACTAAATATTTCGGATGGTCGCCATGTTGGATTTTATATATATGTAGGCCCTAGAGTTATGTACTGTTACATGAAGTATATTGTGTACGTGTAGCATTAAAACTTCAATCGCATGATTAGGACACAAGAAGTAATAAGGAGATTTTAAAATTTCGCACAGCTGCCATCTTGTGGTTATGGAAACAAATTAAATAAATTAGAAGCCAGTGGATGAACATTCGTATAAGGATTTACTGTACCAAGTTTCACTGCACTCGGATGGTTAAAATGCAATAAACGTCCATGTGAATATTTATACTTCGCGTATGGAATTAGAATTAAGAGACGAACTGCAGTCCTCTATAGTGTCACTGACAGTTTCACAAACACTGAAGGCAGGTGTAGTTTGACATTTTTGAGCACATATTTAGGATGGATAACAATAGACACATAAAAATATTAATCAATATAACGAATACACAAAATAAGAGGATAATTTGGGGAACATAAGTGAGATTATCATCGAGGAGAACATAATGAAAAATTGAAAACTCATCAGAATCTCAATAAATAAGCAGAAGGACTATCACAAGATGGACGGAAGAAGGGAAGAGACAACATCAAATTATTTTTTTGAGAAAACGAAGGCAAAAGTCAACAAGCTAAATAACAAGTTCTAAAGCGCTCTATGAATGGACATAGTGAAGAAACAAGAAAGAAAGAAAGAAAGAAAGAAAGAAAGAAAGAAAGAAAGAAAGAAAGAAAGAAAGAAAGAGAAAGAAAGAAAGAAAGAAAGAAGATATTACAGAGCAACAATTTATGTATTAATAATTTAAAACATGTGGCATTATTATTATTATTAGTGATTTAAGCCCACTAAGGAGCGCTTATGACTGGTGCTTGTGCGATGCTTACTTTGTTCTCCAATAACTCCTCAGTCCAGCCCGTTCCTCTCCTGTGTGAAGGTGGTCGGGTCTTAATCACTTTGGGTGATGAGGACCAAGAGTTAACACTATCACAAAATTTGGAACAGTCAAGAATATCACAGTCGACAATCCCAGCGTTATTCAAGTCTTGTTTCACTTCATTAAGCCTCAAGCTGCCAGTCTTGTAGCCATTAATCAAGTTGAAGATCTTCTTGGTGATTATATCGTTCCCCATCCGGAAGAGGTGCCCGTAGAATTTCAGTCGTCTCCGTCGCATGATAGTGGTGGTTGGTTCCAACTTAAGGTATAGTTCGGTGTTTGCTTATGTCGATAAGAGCTAACTGGGAGCAATCTTGGTTCATGAATTTTTCGAAGGATACGTCTCTCGACGTTCTCTAAATCATCCATGTTGCATTTCTTGTTCATCAAGAGGTTCTCTGCTGCATTTAAGAACTGTGGTCTAATAAAGGTTTTATAATGACATATCTTTGCATTTTTTGAAATACATCTCATGTTGTAGCGGTTAAGTGATAGATAATAGGCTGCATTGAGTTGAGTGCCATGTTTAAGAAACCAATTAAATTTACTTGCATGTATTGTACTCCCTGCCCTGTGCAGGTTTATTTACAAATTGAAGCGTCGCTAGAATATTTCACGTATACGGAACTCTAGCCGATGGTTATCAGACAAAATTCGAGCACATATAAGTACACGGAGCTGATAACCAAAGATAACACACATCCTTAATTGAAGCAACAACAATAATAATATACTGATTTGGAGAAAGTGTTGTAATTAGATTGAAGTGTTCGGATGTGCCGTAGATGATACATCACACAGAACTTGAAACAGATCCTTATATAGCTTCCTGATTATTTACAGCTAACGCGCTACCTCGTGCCTCGCTGACATCGAGAGAGCGTGGGATCGAATCTTACCTCGGCCGTCCTGAAAATGGTTTTCGTGGTTTCCCATTTTCACCACCAGCGAAATACCGGGACGGTTCCTTTCAATAGGTCCACGGCTGATTTCCGTCCAAAATCCCTTCCCTGACCCGTCCTAAGTACATGAACATTGGCTGCATTAATAAAATAAAATAAATTAAATATAATAATATTAAATTTAAAATTATTATTATTTACAGCTTCTTCTCCATCCCCATTCTATCTTCTACTTGACTCTGACGAACAACCATTATACCGAGGATAAAGCCCCTAATTGAAGCTACACCAGCAAAAATCTTCTTGCAAGCTTCAAAGCAACTTATTGTTGGTACTGTGAAGAGATGAGGTAACTCGACGCTTACTCAATTTCTTCTGTGCTAGTTCTTGTGGATCATATTCATAGCACCACATACTGTGCTTTGGTTCTCCGCTTTAAGGCAACAACATTAAACACAAGTGTCTTCGTTCTGTAGAGTAAGACAACCGAATCAGCTGGTCTATGCAAGAATAATTACAGTAATGCTGGGTTAGTGGCCTTTATACCTTGTCGACTACGCCATGATTTTTCCGGTGTATTTTCAATTAGGGGCTTTACCCTTGTGTGCTTTTGGTTAGTTGGTTCCTCAGTTTAGGGGCTGCGACAACGCGGTCATGTAACCCCGTGTACTTTGGGTGTGTGTAGAATCTTTCTGATAACCGGTGTTAATTGTGATGGCTGTATTATTGTGTGTATCTGTCTTTTAATTCAAGTAAGGACTGCAACTTTGAATTTTTCAAATAGTTCCTACTTTTGCCGCCAAACGCCACCGTCAACGAATACTAGGCCTAGCAGAACAAAGCTACTAGACGCCACTGCAGTCGGCTCTTGGCAACGAACGTAGGAACCTAAGAGCGTTGTTCACATTCTTAACCTATATAATTTAGCTTCACACAGGTGTAATTAGTGGAAGATTCTTTAACATGCCATAAATCTATGACATGGGACTGCCGGCTTTACTTCCCCTCCGAAGGAAGGCATACTGAGAGATTTTTAACGCCCTTAACAAATTCGACGGCTTCGGCCGGGTTTGAACCCGCTATCTTGGGCATAGAAGCTCAGCATGCTACCAACTACGCCACCGAAGCCGCCTTTTGTGTGCTTTTGAGGGTACAGTATAATGGATTATTGGTCGTTTGTATTAAGTACAAGGCACGTCCAGAGAGTAAGATCCGTTTTTATACGTTGCCCCGGTATCAGGGTAATCGCACTTTGGCACATGCGCGGTAGTTGCTCTGAGTCAAAAAGTACAAAGATGACGCCATCTTGAGACCGCTGTCCATTGTTTACGCTTTATAGTGCTTGATTAGAACAGCAAAGTTTATTGAAAACCCCGCTGCTCGTGAGATTAGATCTGTCATTCGTTTTCTGAATGCGAAAAACACTAACCCAGTCGTCATTCATCGGCAGATTTGCGAGGTGTGCAGAGAAAATGCGAGGAGTGATTCACTGGTAGAATGGGCCTGACAGTTCAATGAAGGACGCGATCAAGTGCACGATGACGAATGAAGTGGGTGTCCATTGTTGGTTAATGAAGAACGCGTCAAGGAAAACTGTTCTACGAACTTTCCGAAAATTTCGGGATCATCTTACCATGAAATTGTACACAACACGGGCGGCAACGACTTATGAAGATCCCCCAGGGGCTCAGATCTAAAGGGGACGTGGGTTGGCGACCACGGGACCCCAGCTGAGTTTGACATTGCTTCCACTTACATGTGCCGAGCTCCTCTCCATCTTCTTTCCTGTCGACCTCCCTTGGTCAACTCTTGTTCTTTTGCGACCCCGACGGTATTAGGGAATCCGAGGCCTACGGAGTCTTTCACTTTCCCGCCTTAATTGGTCCTTGTCTCAATTTCCTGATCCCTCTTCTTTGAGAGGTCAGACATCTTGTTTTGTTTCATTCTATTTCTTTTTCTCTATAAGATTCCCGCCCTTTTTAGGCTACTTCCGATTTATGCAAAAAATGAAAGTAGACTTATGAGATCCACATAGGGCCAAAAATTGTGTGTGTGTGTGTGTGCGTGCGTGCGTGCGTGTGCGTGTGTGTGTGTGTGTGCGTGCGTGCGTGTGTGTGTGTGTGCATGTGTGTGTGAGAATTCTGAATGTCCTTCCCCCCTATCAATTCAAACACGGTGAAACCGAATTGAACGAAATTTGGTACAGAGGTAGAACTAGCAAAGGGCACCTCAGTGTCATGTTTTATATCGCCGCCATCTTTACCAAAACTGAATGGCGGCCACTCAAACGTTTAAAACGTAAAATCAAATAACGGCTAATCAAATCATCCGATCCCTACCAATTTTGGTAACAACATACCTTCATATAGGACGCGCCTTGTGACCAAACTACAAGGTCATCCTCCGTACCATTTCAGTATGACGGCCGTGTGAATTATACAAACTTTATGATCCATATCATGGGACCCACCAGTTCCGATTATCGAACCAAGAATCGTTTTAACTGATGTAAAGGAAGAGGCTTGTTCGAAATTAAAAGTTTATTTTGTAATACTATAGTGCATAAGTGATTTTAAAAAGCTGAGCCGTCTCAGTTATAAGGCAAGACGGCAGCGGATGTCTTGTGCCTGACTTATTTCATTAATTTGAGTATTGCATGCAATATAGCGTACTGATACAAAATAAATAAACTTTGTATGAAATGCTTTATATATAAATAATATAAATGCTAAACGACACCCAAGCACAGAATTATAATTCAATGAAGGAAGCGGCAATTGACAGGACGATCTGGACATGTTTTATGGCAACTGACCAGTCTTAGGACTGCAAACCAATGATGATAAATAATATACTCCACTGATAGAATCGTTTAGTCTAAATCGTTATTTGCTAACACGTTCTATCTAACTCATCTGATATCGTACAATGTTCATTGGCACGTTTGGCTGCGTGGTAAAGCGTTGGCCTTTCACTCTTATGGCTATGGTTCAAACCCCATCAGAGATAGATTTTTTTGCTATTGTTTTGTAATGACTCAGACGTTTTAAAATTAAGCTTTATATTGTGAATATTACAATGGAAAATATATATTTAATTAAAACAAAATTCGCCAGCAGATTTGCACGAGACATCTAGCAGCAAAAAAAGTGAATTATCGTGGCCAACTGGCTGGAACTGCACGCCGGCCTACAGATTAACTTACAGATTGTATTGAAAAGTTTCTTGTTATGGCCGCTACAATGAACTCGCCCTGATAGGATTATCTTGTTCGATACTTCTCCACTAGATGTCACGACTGGTCTGCGTGGGACTCCATTGATTAGCATACCATTGGCATTCTATGCGCATTGAATTTGAAGAATGACAAACTGATGAAACGATACATTTTTAGCCTATTTTCAATTTTGAAAAAATAGGCTTATGAGATCACCTTTTGTCCGTGTGTGCGTGCGTGTGTGTGTGTGTGTGTGTGTGTGTGTGATTCGTGTGTGTGTCCCCCCCTAATAAAATCTAAACGGCAGGAGCGGTTTCAATGAAACTCGGAAAGTTCATAGCACTATTCCCGGCGACCTCGACCGTGCCCTTCAAATTTTGTTACGACTCACCAATCCAACATGGCGGCTGTGCGAAATATTTCACCAGCATTCAATATCTCCGAAACTATTACCGATATTACCCTGACATTTTCTAATGTGATAGAGGGAACTACTATAAGTTCACTTATGTGACTTTTGAAAACCTGGTAACTACAAAACCAACATGGCGGCCAAGCGAATTTGCGACTTTTAAATAGACGTTTCTCGCGATTTGACCAACCAAACGCAATGAAACATGGTACAGTATATGTTTATATACATTGTAATGCACCGACATCTAACTTCGTTCAATTGTTTACATAATCACAAGATGGCGGATGTGCGAAATATTTCACCGGCATTCTATATCTCTGAAACTATTAGCGGTATCTCCCTAAAATTTTGTACTGAGATAAAGGGCACTACTGGAAGTCCATCTATAAGATTTTCAAAAACCGGTTAACTACAAAACGAACATGGCGGCCAAGCGAATTTGAACATTTTAAATAGACCTTTCTCGCGATTTAACGTTCCAAGCGCACTGAAACCTGGTACAGGAAATATTTATACACATTGTAATCCACTGGTATCTAATTTAGTTCAATTGTTTACATAACCTCAAGATGGCGGCAGTGCGAATTTTAAAATTAAGTTTTTATTTCTTGTGATGTAGTCATGCGATCGAAGTGAAAGTTTGAATAATGAACCTACGCAATAATTTTCCTTTAATGGTACATGACTCTATGGCCTATACATTTAACAATCCAACATGGCGACCATCCGAAATATTTAGACGATACTGAATATCTACGAATCTATTTTAGCAATCAAACTGCATTTTTTAATGTTCATAGGGGCTATGAACTTAAGTTCACCTATAGGACTTTAAATAACCTGGTGATCACAAATCCAACATGGCGGTGACGCGAATTATTAATATTCACATGGACGTTTCTCGCAATTTAACCATCCGCGTGCAGTGAAACTTGGTACAGTAAATCGTTATCCGAATGTTAATCCACTGGCATCTAATTTATTTCAATTGTTTCCATAACCTCAGGATGGCTGCTGTGAAAATGTTTTAAATCTCCTTGTTTTTTCTTGCGTCCTAATTATGCGATTGAAGTTTGAATACTACACGTTCACAATAATCTGCATGTAACAGTACATAACTCTAGGACCTACATATATAAAATCCAACATGGCGACTATCCGAAATATTTAGTCGGTTCTCAATATCTACGAATCTATTACAGCAATCAAACTGAAATTGTGTATGTTAAATAGTGGCAATTAACATAAGTTGGATATATGAAAATAGGCTGTATAGTTCTTCACGGAACTACTTGTTATTTTTTATTTTATAGGGGTTTGTAACAGCCTATTGTGCGTTATTTGAAAATGTTATTTGAAGTAAAGAACAAAACGATTTCACATAGTATCTGAACTCGAGCAGTTGGTGCTAGTTCAGAATATTAATTAATACTTTTATTGCAGCCAAATAGCAATCAAAAATATCCACATAATTGGTATAGACACGTCATTGTAGGGTCATAGAAAGATTTGTTAATTCAATTAGGGTGGTGAAAGCCATGCACAGCCAGATGTGTAAACATATGCTTCAACTCAAAGTTGGATGTTGCCCACGTCAGGTCGATTATGTAATAATAATAATAATAATGTTATTGGTTTTACGTCCCTTTTAATTACTGTGGCTTTTAGGGACGCCGGGGTGTTGGAAATTTGCCCCGAAGGGGATCTTTAACGTGCCAGTAAATCTACTGACACGGCTCCCTCGCATGTGTGCACCCTCAAATGCCAGCTGACTGCGCCAGGATACGAACCTGCAACCTAGGGCCCAGCAAGCGAGAACGTTACCGCTGAGCCACGCAGCCAGTCCGAACGATTATGTCTCCAGATCCATAACATTCTTGAGATACTTCTTATCTTTCTTTCTTTCTTTCTTTCTTTCTTTCTTTCTTCAATGATGGTAGCAGTTTTTTCGATGTTGTGGTGTTTGGTAGAGGTAAATAGTTTCTAAGGTCTTCAACCAAGAAATGATTCTATTATACTCCTTGATAAAAACGAGTTATAACTATACTCATACATTTAAGAAAAAGTAGGCTATATGTTCTTTACTGAACATCTTGGTTTATTTGTGAATTTGCTCCCCGTGTATCTAAATTACCTGTAGCGAATTTTTGGAATCTACACTACATTTTGTGGATAGTTTCAATCTAAGTTGCATTTTGTAAGTACTTTCTATCTAAATTGAATTTGCGAGTATTTTTTAACCTCAATTGCAAGTTTTAAGTATTTGCACTCTACTTTTTGTGAGTCGTTTCAATCTGAGTTTCATTTTGTAAGTGTTTTCACTCTCTCTTAATTTTCGTTATGATTTCCATTTTATTGTCATTGTCGCTATCACCCAGACCATTAGGGGCCCCTTAAAACAACAATGATCATCATCATCATTATCATGTTCATGATTTATGAAGAAGGCACACGGGAACTTATGCCACGCTATGACAAGTGTCTGCTAAATGCTGGGAGCTCTGTGGAAAAACACTGTAGTTTACGAATTTGTTTTGCAATACATTGTTTATGTGAATCTGTTTTTTTAATTACAAACGGAACTCACTTTCTGGACGTAGACTACAACGCGTATACGACGATACTCATTTTGAAAATTAGATTTTAAAAAGAATGTCAGAAATTGATGACGAGTTTGAAATTTAATTTGGTTTTCTTTTCTTTTCAGGTATGCTCACAATTTCTTGTTGAAATGTATGGACTGTCGATAACGCTGTCTACAAATTCCGTCGATATTATGTGAGTTGTCTATCTGAAATATTATTTAAATACTTGGGGTTCATTATAAGTTTATTATAACTTCAATTAACTACATTGTAAGTCGAGTATCCGTCAGCACTTATTATCCATTTGAAGTTGTGAACATGTTCCACATTCACTTTCTAATTTTAATTTGTGTCTGTAAGTACGGAATGAGAAAATTTCCCCCTTAAAATATACAGTATTTATACAGGTGAAGTCAAAACTATATTAATTAATTAATTTATATCGTATGGCCTCGCGTTCCAGGTGCAAGCTTTGTTATTTGCAACCAGAGGGCAGCTTGCATGTCGAAGTTTGTTGTTCCTTGGAACGCTATGAAATCAAGGAGGTAGTGAAAGCGATGAGTGACATAAAACAGATTCATAAATTGTCCCTGTTCCATCTGTTTCATGTAAAAATAGTACCAATCGCATCTTATGGATTGGAAAGTATATGGATACACCTCAAGAGAAAACAACTGGCAGATCTGGAAAGAGTAAAGTCCATCTATCTCAAGAGAACTTGATGCCTTTCCAAGTACACGCCATCCCGTTTAGTTTACGTGCTAGCTAGAGAGCCATATTTTGTTGAGGACCTGAAACTGAACCTACTGCTGCCCGTTACACCTGGATATGAGACTCTACTGACAGAATAGTAGAGTACAGCAGGAATGGTTTTGTTCCAAAAACTGTGCTATCGTTGTCTTTTTGTAAATCGTTAGAAAAGCATAAAAAAACCTTAACTCTAAATTTTAGAATAATTTGCACGATTAGTTTGTCGGAAAACTCAAAAAAACATTGAAAAGCGTTTTTCTCTGAATCGACGTATTTTAAAGAAAGGTTTTTTAAACAAAAAAAGTAGAGGACATTGTCACCTACAATTCGTCTCATTGAGGTCATGTCATAGGTTTTGAAATGCAGAAGCTAGGTGGCGCCAAAATTTCCAAAAAAGGGGTTTTTCACTTTTTGTCCCAGAAAAAATAGTTTTTTTTTTACAAAAGAGTGAATCAGAAATTTTTTCCTCTCAAAATTGTCTGCAACATTTATTTAAACGTTTGTTTCCTCCGACTTACCGTTCCAAAGTTATAGCGCAGCAAATGCAACGCTGCTTAGTCAAGGCTACTATTGTTACTGCGGAGAGAGCGGTGGGCATAATTTAGACAGGGACCGGTGTCGGACAGCTGCCTAAGGCTCGGTTAAACAGGACGCGGGCAGTGTTTGTTAATTAGCTCAAACAAATCATATCTATTTAAATCGCAACGTATCAATCATAACTGTACGCATATTAATATTTGTGCCACCTTAATAGTACAATTTTCACACTTTGTAACGTGTTTTTCGAGGGGTTTTATGCAACTGGCATAAGTCAGTAGGAAGCCATTCTATATTTATTTACGCGGCAAATTGTTCAGCCAAGAGAATTTTTCATGTTAATTTATTATTATTATTATTATTAATTTATTATAATTATTATTTAGGTATTTTCGGAGCATTTTATAAAAATTATTAGCATTCAGATAGGTTTTCTATGTCTTAGAAAACGCTATCCAGCAAATTATTACGAACGACGATATCATAGAAAATTATCTGATTACGGAATTTTACGGAGTTTTCGTCAGTTAGGGTATATCGAGAGACGTGACTCACTGGAATTTCAAGTACACGCTTAATCTTGTCGAGAAGCATGACGCAATCTTGGGTCGTAAGGTCTAGAAAAGACGAATTGTGGGAACGGAACCCTCCCGCCGAGTGTAATGACCCGGAGGAGGAGAAGATCGCGTGGTGGGTCAGCCAATCAGGGGAGACGACGTAAGCTAGTTGGGACTGAAGAGTGGGGAGCCGGCGTGTGGTTATATCGTTCGACGCGCCGTGAAACAAGGACTATCTGTGAAATACTTGACGAGTATGGATGCGAGTGCGTGTCGCTCCGATGTTCAGTGGAGTTAGCGACGAACTTTTGTAAAACTTGGTTGTACGAGTGTTTGGGTCCGAGGTACGGACCATAGAATTATCTAAGCTACCAGAATATCATCAAATTCCGACGGAGATGACGACGTCCAGGAGACTGTGGGAAGCTCACCGCATCAGCAAGTACGAGGGAAATGCCTTGGCAATTTCCAATGGTAAGCGCAAATGACGCAGAAATACGCAATCTCTCATTTTTCTTTGTTTTACATTTCATATTTCAGTAACTTCATAGCTTGGAAATAAGAGTAAAATCAATTTATCAGACTCCGTTTTCACGTAATTTTCTATCGGTAATATTCAAATCACAACGCTCCAATTTAAATTTTGTACTTATTATTAATATTAATTTTGCTATACTTGTTTTATATAATAAATTCATTTCTTTTACAATGCAATCTTTGCTTTCAGTAGGTAGCATTAGATATAGACCAATTCCTTCTCCTGATACAATTGTTTGTTGGGTTAATGACCAAATCATACCACGATCTGAGTGAATAGAGTCTTGAATGTGTTCTGCCAGAGCTAGACGTTGTTTAATACAAATTTAGATTTCAACATTGCATTGAGGTCTTGGCGCCCATTAAAACGACATAGCTTAGGCAAAGGTAAACAGTTACATTTCTCACCCAACAGTTAGGAGATAGCAAAACGTTTCATTTGACGCTCAACGTGGAGCAAAGTAAATACCGTTTCATTTGGCGCCCAACGTGGGGATGAAAACCTAATAACATTTGTGGAAGGAGAAGGGTATATATTTCTGTGCCTGTATTTTGGGGGTTATTTGTCTGTATCAGTGTATATCATTATGGGGGATGAGAAAGAAAGACAGATGAGGTTACGTAGTGGTCATCAACGGGAGAGTGATGATACGAGCAGTATGTCGAGTGATGGTAGTACCGGGGTAGCGGAGGTAAATCCCGATACTGAAACAGGGAGTGTAGGCGGCCAACCAGAATTAAAAACTTTACTTCTCGAGTTTATGTATCAGAACAAAGTTAGTAGTGATGCCTTAAATGCAAAGTTAGAACAGAATAACGCTAAACTAGAACAAAACAGTAGGGAAAATAAAGAGAGTAATAGGGAATTGAGCGATAGTTTAAACGCCAGATTAGAACAAAACAGTAAGGAAAATAGAGAGAGTACTGAAACTTTAAACGCTAAATTAGAACAAAACAGTAGGGAAAATAAAGAAAGTACAGAAGCTTTAAATGCAAAATTAGAACAGAATAATGCAAAATTAGATAAGAACAACAAGGAAATTAGTGTGAAAATGGAGCAGATTAGAGGAGAAATCAGAGGAGTAATGGAAGAGAAGGTTAAAGAGATCATTGCAGATGTAGACAAGAAATTAGGAAAAGTACAGGAGGAGTTAGAAATTAGAATCAGTACACAGGCTGAAAATTTAAAAGAACTAGTGCAACTGGAAACACAGCAGGTCAAAAAGCAATTGGGGGGAGAAATTGACAAAATTCAGGTAGCAACTAAAGAGGTTAAGGAACAGCTGGGGGGTAGAATTGAGAAAGTCCACTCGCAAATAGTTGCAGAAGTAAATGATTTAAGAGAGAGTAATAGAGAGAGCATTAGCAAGATTGAGGAGAAACAAGCAAAGCTATATGATAAAGTAGAAGAATCAGAAGGAAACATTAAATTAACAGTAAACAGTATTGAGAGGAAGGCTGAGGAGAAAATCGCAGAATTAGAATTAAAATTAAAAGCTAGGATCAGGCAAGAAAATAGTCAGAATAGGCCAGTTTTTGTGAATAGCACACACAGGGAGGTAGAACTGGGTAAGTTCAGCAATCGACAGGGGTGCCCAATGGAGTTCATGAACACTATAGAAAATAAATTCGGGGAGAGGTTGGAAAATGGTAGTATTGAGTGGTGCCAGGTAGTTGAAATTTTAGAACAAGTATTTGTGGGGGAAACGAGGAATTGGTTTGCTGTCTACAGAGACAAGTTTACTGATATTAATGATTTTAAAATGAAATTCTGTGAAAAGTTCTGGAATGAGGTTATTCAGTCGCAGCATCGTGAGGGAGTAGTGTGTGGTAAATATAACCCTAAAGGAAGCTCCACCATGACCGAATACTTTTTAGGGCAGGTATTAGTGTGTAAATATCTGGATGGCTTGAAGGAGGAAAGTGATGTGGTAAGGTTGCTACTTAGGCACTTTCCCTATAGGATCAAGGAGGCTGCTTGTATCCAGAATGTAAAGACAATATCACAAGTAGAAAATTTGTTAAGCACATTTGATGCACTAGGGAGAGGGGGTTATGAGGACAATTTCAATCGGAACCAGGGTAATAATAATAATAGACCTAATGAAGCCAGGCATCAAGAAGTTCAAGGGAACGGTGGCGAAGGGGCCAACGCTCAAAATAGAAATAATAATAATCAGCTATATCAGAACAGAGGAAATGGCTATGGTAATCAGTATCAAGGGAGGAACAATGATTTCAGGGGAAATCAAGGGAGGAACAATGATTACAGGGGAAATCAAGGGAGAAATTATAATGACAATAATTACAACCAGAATAGGGGTCAAGGAAGAGGACAGCCTAGTGGTAGTAATATACAGCCAAACAATGACAACACAGCCCAGAACAACCAGACCAGTTTAGTAGTTAGTAGTACTACGGCCAGCTGTAGCGGTTCTTTAAACGCGAACCAGGCTGCGAAGTAAGGTCAGAATCTCAGTCTGTAGCATGCCCTGTCCATACAATTATACAGGAACCCTATGACCTAAATGTAAGAAATGAATTATTACATGAACTAAATGATGAAGGTATTATTCAGGAAGTGGTTAGTAAGAGCCCCATAGTTAAATTTAACGTGTCCGAGGCGTACACAGATGTTTTAATTGATAGTGGTTGTATGAAGAGTTGCATAAGTAGTGCATTTTATGATAAAATGAAAGGAACTGGAGTAAATTTTGAGGAGATGCCAATTAAAAGCACTTTTGTTATCACAGCTGTTGGGAAGAGGTCTAAAGTAATTTCTAAGCAAGTTTTAGTAGACATTAAAATTAATAATCATGTAGAGAAGCAGATTTGCCTTGTAATTCCAAATTTAGTATTCAGTGTTATCTTGGGTTCAGAGTGGCTAAGTAGAGTGTCTGGTAACTTATGTTATGATGTAGGGAGTTTGAAATTTAAATGGGGAGATTCTGAAGTAGAAGTAGCGTTCAATGACCATATTCAGAGGAGTAGTATTGTAGGTGTGATTTGTACTTTAAATGAGATATCGCCAGCCGTAGAGCGGGGTTCTCCATGTTTTGTGGGCAGTGTGATTACGAACGGAAGTCTAGAGGACTCGTTACGTGAGGCTGCATTTCAGGGAAATATAGAGGATGAACAGTGTGTTCGGCTCTATGATGTGTTATTGTGTAATAGGAGAGTTTTTGAGGATCGCATTGGTATGGCCAATTGCTATACACATTCATTGAACGTTATTGATAGGTCAGTATTCACAGGACATAGATATCCTGTACCTTTCGCTTATCAAAGTGCAGTTGAGGCACAAATTAACCAGATGCTTGAAGATGGGATTATTGAGCACTCGAACAGTCCATATGTTAATTCTTTGATCACGGTACCCAAGACCGACGGCACTGTTCGTATTTGTTTAGACGCTCGTTTGGTTAACAGTAGAATTAGTTCAGATCAGCTGAAATCTATGTCAATAGAGGAATTAATGCAAACATTTGAGGGGAAGAAGTATTTCACTTGTGTAGATTTGAGTTCCAGTTTTTGGCAAGTGCCACTTATGTACGAAGATAGACCATTTACAGCTTTTAGTCATAAATATAACCTTTATCAATTTTGTAGAACACCTTATGGGTTAAAGAGTAGTTCAGCAGCTTTAATTAGGGCTTTAAACATCGCATTAGGGGATGACACAGGAGAGTTTGTAACCATTTACATAGATGATATGGTAATTAGTTCACGCAGTTTTGAGGAGCATCTACATCATTTAAATATAGTTTTTCAGAAGTTAGATCAGGCAGGGTTCACTTTGAAGCTATCTAAGTCGTCATTCTGTCAGTCAGAAGTGACATTTTTAGGTCATAGAGTGTCGAGTAGAGGTGTGACACCATAGGAAGGTAGGGTTAGCATGGGTGGACAGTAGCAACAGGGCATCGTTACAGACACTGAGAAATATGCTAGGTAGAGCAACGTGATGACGTTCATTTAAGGGAGCCACTTGCAAGGTTGGAAGCAGGTGACGCAGAAACATTTATAGTTTCCAAACGTATTGGCAAAACAGCATATGTGCTGGAGAATAGTGAGGGAAACAGATTATACGGGACGTATAATATACATAGTCTCCGAAAGTATGTGTCATAAAGTGAGGATGTTTAGCTGGCGAGCCAGCCTATCAAATGAGTAAGTGTGGTATTGGGTGCGTGGGAGGATCTGGTCTTAAGGCAGGCGTATCAGAAGTCACACAAGGGGGTAGTATGTAAGTAAATGAGAGTTTTTAAGGTACAGGGAAATATGACGGGATTGTCGGATGCTGTTGAGCACTAAATTGTCTCGATGCACCAAGGCCATTTTGGCAGCGCTGATGGGTTCCCATTTATCTCCAAGAGATGGGGGAGCGCTTGAATAGGGCTTGTTAGCTTAAGGCGTCCACGAGATAAAAGATGGGCCATCAGAATGCGAGACAGTCCTTCATGAAACTCATACATATCAGCACACGTGATTTCTGTTTACGGCCTCGCCATGTAAGATTTGTAAGTGTGTAATTTAAGATAATTTGTACAATGGTATTATTTGTGTGAGGTGAAATGGTCTGTGTTGAGAACTAGTATTAAGTAGAATATGGTGTACGGGAACTTAACAAGACAGGGCGATTACGGCACAGAAATATTTGGTGTTATATGTAATGCGCATTTACTGTTTTTTTTCAGAAGTCAATATTAATTTAATCTACTTCAAAGAGAGATTAAGTATTATGGTCACGAGGCGCTGCCACAATAGTGTGATCGTGTGCTCAGTGATAAGTGGAATTAAATGTCACCATAAGGAGGGGACCTCCAGTGAAATTAGGAAGTTCTATGGTGATATAAATATATCATAACACCTTCAATGCGTGTGATATGACATCATAAATACATAGTGCTCACACATTAATTATGTCTATTTCTCCAACATAGAGAAATTTGAGAGGCGGAAATATCCGTGGGACACTATTCCATATGTAAAACATTGGACTGGTTGCAAAGTGCAACCCATTGTGACAACAAACTTTGACGCAAAGTGCGTGAAGAAAAATTATGAGTGTATATATATCTGTGATTTAGGGTGATTTCATTTATGTAATATGTATTTTGGATGGGGTTTATTAACGTGTCTGGGATAATCGGATAATGGACCGTCGTCACGGTAAATCATCCGATGATCCGAGGCGAATATGTAACGTGTTTTTCGAGGGGTTTTATGCAACTGGCATAAGTCAGTAGGAAGCCATTCTATATTTATTTACGCGGCAAATTGTTCAGCCAAGAGAATTTTTCATGGTAATTTATTATTATTATTAATTTATTATAATTATTATTAAGGTATTTTCGGAGCATTTTATAAAAATTATTAGCATTCAGATAGGTTTTCTATGTCTTAGAAAACGCTATCCAGCAAATTATTACGAACGACGATATCATAGAAAATTATCTGATTACGGAATTTTACGGAGTTTTCGTCAGTTAGGGTATATCGAGAGACGTGACTCACTGGAATTTCGAGTACACGCTTAATCTTGTCGAGAAGCATGACGCAATCTTGGGTCGTAAGGTCTAGAAAAGACGAATTGTGGGAACGGAACCCTCCCGCCGAGTGTAATGACCCGGAGGAGGAGAAGATCGCGTGGTGGGTCAGCCAATCAGGGGAGACGACGTAAGCTAGTTGGGACTGAAGAGTGGGGAGCCGGCGTGTGGTTATATCGTTCGACGCGCCGTGAAACAAGGACTATCTGTGAAATACTTGACGAGTATGGATGCGAGTGCGTGTCGCTCCGATGTTCAGTGGAGTTAGCGACGAACTTTTGTAAAACTTGGTTGTACGAGTGTTTGGGTCCGAGGTACGGACCATAGAATTATCTAAGCTACCAGAATATCATCAAATTCCGACGGAGATGACGACGTCCAGGAGACTGTGGGAAGCTCACCGCATCAGCAAGTACGAGGGAAATGCCTTGGCAATTTCCAATGGTAAGCGCAAATGACGCAGAAATACGCAATCTCTCATTTTTCTTTGTTTTACATTTCATATTTCAGTAACTTCATAGCTTGGAAATAAGAGTAAAATCAATTTATCAGACTCCGTTTTCACGTAATTTTCTATCGGTAATATTCAAATCACAACGCTCCAATTTAAATTTTGTACTTATTATTAATATTAATTTTGCTATACTTGTTTTATATAATAAATTCATTTCTTTTACAATGCAATCTTTGCTTTCAGTAGGTAGCATTAGATATAGACCAATTCCTTCTCCTGATACAATTGTTTGTTGGGTTAATGACCAAATCATACCACGATCTGAGTGAATAGAGTCTTGAATGTGTTCTGCCAGAGCTAGACGTTGTTTAATACAAATTTAGATTTCAACATTGCATTGAGGTCTTGGCGCCCATTAAAACGACATAGCTTAGGCAAAGGTAAACAGTTACATTTCTCACCCAACAGTTAGGAGATAGCAAAACGTTTCATTTGACGCTCAACGTGGAGCAAAGTAAATACCGTTTCAACTTCGACAGACTATAACTTCGGAACGGTAAGGCGGAGGAAAAAAAGTTTCAATAAATGTTGTAGACCATTTTGAGAGGAACAAATTTCTGATTCGTTCTTTTGTGAACAAAACATTTTTTCTAGGACAAAAAGTGGAAAAAAAAAACTTGTTTGGAAACTTTGGCACCACCTTGCTTCTGCATTTCAAAACGTATGACATGACCTCAATGAGACGAATTGTAGGTGACCATGTCCTCCACATTTTTTGTTTAAAAAACTTTTCTTTAAAATACGTCGATTCAGAGAAAAAAGCTTTTCAATGTTTTGTTTTGTTTTCCGACAAAATAATCGTGCAAATTATTCTAAAATTCAGAGTTAAGCTTTTTTGTGCTTTTATAACGATTTTAAAAAAGTGAACCATAGCACAGTTTTTGGAACAAAAGGTTTTTTTTTTCTGTGCAGCTGTCCTGTACTAGAATTGAAAAGGAAGAGAGAAGTCATATAGGACGACTTTTACGCCACTGACGCGATGCTTTCAACTGAATGGACAAATGCATTGTATGATTTGCGTCATATAGTTACGAGATTTTCGGTGCATGGTTTTCACCATTAAGTATGCACCAAGAAGAAATATCGTCAGCCGGACCAGCAGTGCATCTGTTTGCAGTGTGGAGAGCAGTGTGATATGTATCACGTGGTGTTGTGCAAACAAAGACAGGTCACACTTACAATGTTTTGTAGTGAAGCCTAAGGCAATCTTTGTTTTGTTAATGTTAATTTATTAATTTGGCCATTGGTTGCAATAAAGTTCTTATTATTAGATATCTAAGCTCCTTGATATTATAACGCTATCTAGTTGAGAAAGGAAGGAACTTTTTGTGTTGGCGGGAAATCTTGAGATTAATTTTTCCATTATGAACACATCCTACTGAATCCAAATAGGTTCTTTAACATGCCAACAACGTGTGACATGCGAATCGTGATTTTTGTCGCCTTTCAAAAATCACTTACCATGGCCAGGAGCGAACCTGCAAGCATGGGGTTGGTAGACCGACACGATAACCACTCACCTACCGTGGCAAGCACTATAATAATAATAATAATAATAATAATAATAATAATGTTTACCATCTATTTAACTACTGTCGTTTAAGAGACTCCAGAATGTCAAGCTTTTGATGTGTACGGTTGGTGTATAATTATGAGACGCCTCTTCAGCGGTCTCCTAGAAAGTGGATCATGTTTCACTGATCAGCAGTTTCCATATATTCTACTCACCATCATAGCTGAGTGTCAAAGACACGTCTTGACCGAGTAGCTGGCGTTCGTAGGTATGAGGTTCGAATCACGGCAATGGCAGCAGCCATCCCAGTATGATTTTCCCCGGGATTTAAGACACTCGGCCAAGACGAATATTGGGACAATACCTCATTTAAAATCACGGGATATCACCCATTTCCCAAAACATTCTAATTGAATAATCAAGTACACACACTGAACATCCGACTCTGTGGTGCCTGGCTCCTCCGACTACACCATAATTTAATACCCGACGCGAGTAATGGATCGGACAACTTGAGTGGCTAGTTAGCTTCAGTGTTGCCTTATTGCCAATTGATAACGCAACTCTTCAGTCGGTCAACATAATATAATTACAATTACTGGGACATGTAAAATATAACCTGAAAATAATTAGGCCAACATATGATTATACTATATAGGGTGTCTCATATTAACGTTTAAAACTCTCTATAGCGACGTAGATGGCATTGAGACAAGTAATTTGATATAGGACACTTACGGACACAAGTGTCCGGAAATACCTTAAAAGTGAACCACAACTGTTAAACATATGACGTCATCAGTTGACGGCTCAGCTCGAGCAGTCTGGTCCGGGCTCTCTTGCGCACACCAAAGCAAACGTTGAATGTCATATCACTCTGGCTCCGAGTCTGCGTGTGCGACTTGGCGCGTGGGGTTTGAGGTGCAAATCCTGGCCCTATCGTTTATCTTTCTTTATTCTCTCTCTTCTCCTTTCAAGTGGAAGCAGATTGTTTGACATTAAGACACCGAAGAGTGATATGATATTCAAGGTTTGCTTTGGTGTGCGTAAGAGAGTCCGGACCTGACCGCTCGAGCTGAGCCGTCACCTAATGACGTCATATGTTTAACAGTTGTGGTTCACTTTTAAGGTATTTCCGGACACTTGTGTCCGTAAGTGTCCTATATCAAATTACTTGCCTCAATGCCATCTACGTCGCTATAGAGAGTTTTAAACGTTAATAAGAGACACCCAGTATACAGGATGTAATTGATATAATGGAATTCCGTTACACTGGTGATAGAAGAGACTATTGTAAGCTTCCTAGGAAAAAAAATGTCACCTATCTTTAAATTGAAAATTTATCATTAAAAAGTGAATGATTTTAGGCTTTTCCGAAATTCTTTCAACAGAAGGTGAGGCAGCAGGCTGGGGGAAACGAGGAGGAGCGAGCTGGGACGATGCGTGGAGGAGAAGTTGTTACGTAATCGGAGCATTGACCTTACTAGTTGAGGGGAGGTATCAGCTGTTACGAGGAAAGCGAGCGATACCCGTCTCGTAGAAAATTTGTAGTGCTGTTGTTGTTGTTGTTGTTGAAATTGCACGCAATATCTTGGGACGTTATGACGGGTAGTATTATGTAGCCTACATTGTAAGTGTCTTTGACGTCCGGCTCTTTAAATAAATACAGTGTGACAAAATTCCGACATCCCGTATTCTGATCAGAACTAGCATTTAAGACGGAAGGAATATACTTGATGTTTTGTTTGAGAAGCTTGGCAATTATGGTCATTTAGCCCCATGTGGTTGGGTTTGGGAAGAATTTGTTTGATAACCTGTGTTTTTGTGGTTTCTTTAATAATGTGGGTATTTGTAATTCAGGTGAGGATTGGGAAGGAGGCGGCCGTGGACCTAAGTTAGGAACCATCCCAGCATTTGCCTGGGGTAGAAGTGGGAAACCATGGAAAACTACTTCCAAGATTTAATACTAGTATGGTACCACATGCACTTAGTAATAGTAATAATAATAATAATAATAATAAATAATAATAAATAATAATAATAAAAATAGCCGGCCTTGTGGTGTTGGGCTAGCGCGCCTGCCTCTCACCCAGAGGTCCAGGTTTCGATTCCCGGCTACGTCAGGGATTTTAGAAACTGACGTGAGGGCTGGAACGGGGTGCACTCAGCATCGTGAGGACAATTGAGTAGCTGTCTGACAGTGAGGCAGCGCACCGATCACGAAACCCAAGATTAACGCCGGAAGGGAACCGATGCGCTGATCACGCGTCACCCCAATATCTGCAGGCCAAATGACTGGGCAGCGGTCGCTTGGTAGGCCTAGGCCCTTCACGGGCTGTATTGAAATGAAAATGAAAATCCACAGCCTGCTTCCAGTCTCCGACCGGGTCAGGAATGGAATGAATGAAGCCCCATCTAGCGACGAGGATATGGACTGTGCCGGCTGCCGAGGCCTGACAAACTCCTCTGGGGCAATGATTAAATGAATGACAGATGCAATGAAATGATAGTGGAGAGTGTTGCTGGAATGACATTTTGACAGGGAAAACCGGAGTACCCGGAGAAAAACCTGTCTGCCTCCGTTTTGTCCAGCACAGATCTCACATGGAGTGACCGGGATTTGAACCACGGACCCAGCGGTGAGAGGCCGGCGTGCTGCCGCCTAAGCCACGGAGGCTTATTTTTAATAATAGTAACATTAAAGCAAATATAGCGATTTGGTTGGCCCTATCAAAAGGCAATGGTGGTGTATTCTTTGAATACACGGTACCTGAGATATAATGTCTACTGCTCCTTGCATGTTCATTTCTTCCTTCCTCTTTGCCAAACACCAACAGTGATCATCTGTTTTCTCCTTGTTGGGCATATCTCTTATGTCTTCATAAGTATGTTTCAGATATATAACTTCTGTGACCCACCTAGCGTCACCTCGCAGCGAATCTCTGAAGCTCCTCAATTTTTCCTGGTGCTAGAGGACTTACTTCTCCATTTGGTCACCAGATCCTGTTACCATCGTCAGCTATTTTCTCTTGGAGCAAGAGGACTACGTCCACTTCTTTACTCACCATGCTGCGCTAGTATCAACTGTTATCAACTCTTAGAAGACCGGCTCAGCAATAGAAGATAAATTTTTTTTTTTCAAGTTGGCAATGTTTATATGTTCTCCTTTTGTCTCCTACCCCCCACTCTTTCCCCTCTTTCTTGGACCCTCCGTGCTCCGTTGAGCTGCTCTCACTTCTTAGTCTGCAGTTGACTCGTTCAGTCAAAGCTCCGCTCGAGCTTGCCTCCTCAACCCAAGAGGCTCACCCTCTTTTACGCCATGTTGGCTAAGTAATCATCAACGGAAACTTCGACTTCAACATGAAATCAAGATAAGTACCATTTTAAAAGTTTTAACCTCATCTTCATGGTTTTAACTTCCACGTGCTTTTAATTATAATTTATAGACAGTGTGAAATCATTTACTTTGGGGCAATAATCATTCTTCGTGGGATTTGCCATGTTGAGCTTTTGCTTGTATAAGCCAACATTACTAAAAAAGAGCTTTTCTTAAGCTATTTAAACGAGAAACCCTCTCGCTACGTGGGATATTATCTAATACCCGCTGTCTATAATTATAAAGCTAGTTCCTCCGTTGGATTTTCTCAACCCCATTTTCTGCTAAGGTCGTTCTGGAACCTTCGAGATCTTGTTCTCTATCTGCGAGTCTTGCCGTCAAGTATTGTTCACGCACTTGTGAAAATGCTAGTTAAAATGAGGAATCTTCCTTACACATTTTTGCAATAGCTAACTTTCCTCCACCGCTGGAACCTCTGGAACATTCTATGGCGCATTTAATTGTAAATCACAACTTTTTCAAGAAATAGACTCTCACCTATATAGTGCAATCGGTTATTTCCATAATTGCAATAACTTTCTTTTTCATGAACTTTAGTGTTTCTATAGTGAACTTTGCATCCATCTTCATAGACTATAGTGATAAACAGTGCTTGCTCCACGTTTCTACCGCGTCGCGATCGTCCGGTTATATTAAATACGGCCATGAACATTGATCCTATATCCCAATGATCTTTCCTCAACCTTCTACTAACAACCATTATTAATAAAATTGTAACTTTCTATAAGGTGTCACTCACAAGGTGCCCTTCCCTCTTTGATAGTTTAACATTAATTAAATTCTGCATAATTGCTTGTGTGACACAAGTTTTAAATTTACTTTGTTCCTTTCCCATAATCAGGGAAAACAATTCTTTAAACTCTTGAGCGAGTCATGTTCAGGTTTCACGAAATGGGAACTGTCCCATTTGGCGAGTGATTCCTGCTCGAACTTGGGAAGTCCAGAACTTTCCCTTTCACTTTCTTCAGGTTTCACAGTAAGTGACCTGCCCTCTTTGTATAATTCTCATATATTAATTCTGTATAAATATAAGAAGTTGTAGGAACTTCTATCTTATTTTTCATGTTGTTATTATTGTTATTTTCAAAGTTGTCACTTTCTCTAGAACATTCTCTCCTGAATTTCTTAAGGTGCACTTTTTGTACTCCAATTCACGTTCAAGCTTTAATTATTTCGTTGCTCATTTGTTTAAATCTTATAAAGATTTTAGAAACATGTAAGGTTTGAAACCTTGTAAATTGTCAATTGCCTGGAGCAACCGTTTAATGTTGAGAGGTCTGCGACCCCAAATTGTTAACTACATAGAGCATATTTATTTGTTAAAGTTACGCTTCTTTGAATTGTTAAATAAATTAAATATTTGTTTTTGGATTCATCATTTCTCTGATACTACAGTTAGGCAGGATCCTGGCCTTCCTAGCTCTTCCTAGGTTTATGCCCTCGTTCATATACAATAAATCGTTTGCTCTCAGTCTTGTCAGACCATCACCCTTCCCTATAGTACTTTCATTCGTGCTTGGGAGGAAACACACTAAAGCCTCTCTCTGGCAAACTGCCCAAGTCTTAGCTGCGGTTCCCGTCAGCTTCGACCAAGCTCGTACCTACTTTAGGTATCAAGGTGTTAATTTTCATTGGCAACTGCCTCTAAAGGTATTTAAAGTTGAACTCATTAATTTTGTGGGACTCTCCTCCCATTTTTCTATCCTTTTTCTCCAATCCCAAATCTACTTCCTTCTCTCAATCATCTTCCCTTGGTGGGTGGGTTATTCCTCAGCCTATAATCTACCCAAAATTTGGTGCCGATACCCGGGAGAGCCCATTTTTTCTTTTCTCTTTTTAAAATAGTGTCATTTGACAATACTTTGCATATTTCTAATATCTGTGTTGAATATTTCAGCTATAACCACATCGTGCAAAGCCTGTGAACGGGAAAGAGGCCGCTCCTGTCTCCTATGGTGTGTCCCATTCTTTCTACTCATTCGCTGCTGCCAGCTTGACAGCATTTCCAAGGTTCCACAGTTTCGTGAGTTACATTTTCATTTACCTTCTTTAATATGGCTCCCACTGATAAGGATAAGGATGAAAAACTTACTTCTAAACGAGCATCCTATAAAGGGCAAATTACCCGATTCAGAAGGTACATAAATGAATTAGATCCATCAGACGCGCAATTAGATTTGTTGAAACATCGTGTAAAGGATTTTGAACGTTCTTATGAGAACTACTGTAACATTCAAACTGAAATTGAAACTTGCATGCTCAATCAAACAGAAGATCGTGTCGAAGTAGAGAACTTATATTACGAAGGCATAGGTTCTGCTTTCAAAATAATACGCCAACTCGAAGAGGAGCAGAAAAAGGACGCTTCTGTTCTTGGTTCCCTTCACGAACCCCAAACTTCTTTCCGTGAGGGCACTCACAAGCCCAAACCTACTTTACCGAAAATTGATTTACCCCATTTTTCTGGAGATGAATCCACTTGGGATTCTTTCTATGAATTATTTTTCTCCCTTGTTCATGACAATGAAGACATTCAAGTCATTTACAAGTTTCATTACTTGAGATCTATCCTTCGAGGTCAAGCTTTGCAGTTAGTTGAAGCACTTCCTCTGCGTGCCGAAAATTACCCCATTGCCTTTAACTTATTAAAAGAAAGATATGGAAATTCACGTTTACGTATTCAACGCCATATTAAGGCTCTATTTAACGTACCAGCCGTCAAACCTAATGACGTCACATCTTTAAGAGACCTCTTAGATTCTATGCAGTTAAATGTCAGAGCATTGTACCAATTAAAGCAGCCTGTCCAAACATGGGACACCATACTTATTCACCTAGCTACATCAAGATTCGATTTTTCGACACTGAAGGCCTGGGAGATCGAACTCGCTTGCAACAAGGAACATTCGTTCGAACACCTTATCTCGTTTCTCAACAGTCGATGTCAATTCCTTACAGCACTCGCATTTCAGTGCGAAAAGGTCGAAACGAATCATCAGTCTCACATTTTTGAGAAAAACCTTGCTTTTTCAAAGGGACATCAGCCCCCATTTGTCGAAAACAAACAAAACCGTTCTTCTTTCAATAATCCAAGAGAATATATCAGGCCGCTTAACAAATCGTTAAAATGCACGCTCTGTAAAAAGCTTCACACATTGTATTTGTGCAAATCCTTTAAAGAATTGTCTGTCGATGATCGAAGGAAGTTTGTCTTGAATAGCAAACATTGTTTCAATTGCTTGTCACCTAAGCATTCTTCTTCGAACTGTACGTCATCAAATCTCTGTTTCCATTGTAAAAAACCGCATCATTCTTTATTGCACGTTCACGATAAATCGAGGTCATCAGTACCTGCCTCTTCAAGCTCCATGCAGAGCAGCTCCGAACAAACTAATGCTTCTTCCTGCATTTCCAACGCCGACACTTCTCATAGTGCGCAAACCCTGTTGACCACTGTACAATTTGAAATCCAAGATAAATTTGGAAATTGGTTTAGAACCCGTGGTCTTCTCGATTCCGCTTCAACTCATAACTTTGTTTCGCAATCGTTGATTAAAAAACTAGGTCTTTCGTCATCGCCTACTTCTATCAATGTGACAGGCATTGATAATTTGAAAACTCAAGTTTTGCAGTCTTCAAAATTGAAAATCAGAGACGTTTGCCAAAGAAACACCAATCTTAATTTAAACTGTCTCATTCTTACCAGTATAGGCAAGGACACTCCAAGTCACTCTATTAATACCTCCGGATTAAAGATTCCTTCGTACTTAAGGTTAGCCGATCCTCAGTTTAATGCTCAAGGTCCCATTGATGTACTTTTCAGTGCCAATGTTTTTTGGAATTGCATTCGCAAACAAACACGCAAGTTATCTTCAACCGTGGTCGCTAGAGACACCGATTTTGGTTGGTTTATTACTGGTGAAATTCAGCATCCCAGTGTTCAAACCAAAGCGCAATGTCATTTCGTTACAGCTGACATAAATCCCATTTCTGAAAAAGAGAACGCTCATGTTTCAAATCTCAATATTTTTGAAAAACACTTGTCGAAACGATGTCTTATCGTGAACAACTGCGCTACCTCTGTAAGTTGTTTAAATGGTTTTTCCTTCTTCCCGCACAAGATGGCCATTCAAGGTCGCCTTGCTTTGTGTTATTTCGTCTATCTTCTTATGTCATTTTTTATAGCAGTTAATTGCTTAAATTTTCTCTCGAAAACTATCTTCCCTTGTGTAAAACCATGGCTATCAGTCACCATCACTTTGCTGTACGCTATGTTTCACTTCTTTCGCTATGTAGAAGGATGGCCACGGCCGGCTCCTCCCTCCTTCCTCACAATTGGAAGTCGCTTTTGAAACCGCTTGAAACTCTGAATTCTATAGCATCTAGAATAACTATTCTTATGCATAACCTTCTTCTCAATGTCCCAGCTTGTCTTCTTTGCTCGGAAGAATTAAGCTTCTTTCTGTTGAAAATTGTCCGATTTCGTGATCCTCTCAATTATGCGAAATTGATTTCCTACTCTATTTCATATAGCTTTAAATTGCTTTTTCACGTCCAAGTTACGATTGACTGCATTCCGTTCAACCTGAATATCTGCTTTAAGTTACAGCTGATTCAACAAATGTTATTTGTGTACTTTGAACTGCTTGTTTGTCAGACTTGTTTGTATACTAGTCTGAGGAAGGCCAAGTTGTTGTTTATTTCCTGTACGCTTGACACAGTTCAAAGCAAGTTTCTCTTATCTCAACTTTGGCTGATTGCCAACCATTGTCTGGCGAGCCGCTACCGTAATCTCGGAAGCCGCTCACCTATTTCCCAAAATAAACTTGTTCTAGTTAAGGACTCTTTCAGCTATTTATATGTCTTATCTCGTTGTACTATGTGTGTCAAGGCCGTGCTTCTTTACGTCTCTCACTTACTCACGCTCGTATCTTACAATTGTTTCGATTCTTGCTTCAAAACTTCGTTGCGTATTTCTCACGCGCTTATGTATTGCAATTTGCTTACATATTTTGAAATCTTATTGTTCATTGATGAACAAACTTACTTTTTCTCGTCGTTACATTCGATGTGTTTTTGCATTTATACTTGTCATGTCACGTTTCTCGCTGACTTAAGTATTTTTCTGAGCAACCCCTTTGATACTCATTATAACTTGAGGTCATTGTTTATGGCTACTCGTTTGTTACCTATGGCGTTCTTGCTTTCTACTCGCATAGTTCCTTTGTTTATTTGGTATATTCTTGTCCTGAATAGATGTACTTGTTTCTATACGCTTTGTTTAAACTCGTTAATTCTCCTTTTGCATTGTATCGCAATCTTTACTAGTGCTATATTTCTCTCAGCTTCCAGCTATTTTGTGATTGAAAGTGTTGATAATTCTCGTTATTTAATTCCGCTTTCCAATGACCCTGATAACCTCCTTCCACTTACACCTGGTCGCTTCTTTACACGCACTTCTCTCTCTGCCCATCCTCCCCTTCCTAATTCTTTCAGGGATTCTGATTTACCTATTGTTTGGTGTAAACTTGAAGCCCTCCGTAATTCTTTTTGGAAGAGATGGAACTTGGAATATTTAACGTCCTTGCAACGGAGGCAGAAGTGGCTTCTTTCCAGTCCCGACATTAAAGTGGGAGACTTGGTCTTAGTTAGGGATGTTTCACCCCCCCCCCCCTAGTCTGGCCTTTTGGAAAAGTGACCGAGTGTTACCCTGGAAAGGAGAGTCAGGGTATTTAGAGTCTTGACCAATAATGGTCAGATCACAAGACTACCTCTCGGCAATTGTTTATCACTGTACTTGTTTTTCTTGCTCGCTGTTGGTGTTTCTCCCCCAGTATGGTGTATTCTTTGAATACACGGTACCTGAGATATAATGTCTACTGCTCCTTGCATGTTCATTTCTTCCTTCCTCTTTGCCAAACACCAACAGTGATCATCTGTTTTCTCCTTGTTGGGCATATCTCTTATGTCTTCATAAGTATGTTTCAGATATATAACTTCTGTGACCCACCTAGCGTCACCTCGCAGCGAATCTCTGAAGCTCCTCAATTTTTCCTGGTGCTAGAGGACTTACTTCTCCATTTGGTCACCAGATCCTGTTACCATCGTCAGCTATTTTCTCTTGGAGCAAGAGGACTACGTCCACTTCTTTACTCACCATGCTGCGCTAGTATCAACTGTTATCAACTCTTAGAAGACCGGCTCAGCAAGAGAAGATAAATTTTTTATTTTCAAGTTGGCAATGTTTATATGTTCTCCTTTTGTCTCCTACCCCCCACTCTTTCCCCTCTTTCTTGGACCCTCCGTGCTCCGTTGAGCTGCTCTCACTTCTTAGTCTGCAGTTGACTCGTTCAGTCAAAGCTCCGCTCGAGCTTGCCTCCTCAACCCAAGAGGCTCACCCTCTTTTACGCCATGTTGGCTAAGTAATCATCAACGGAAACTTCGACTTCAACATGAAATCAAGATAAGTACCATTTTAAAAGTTTTAACCTCATCTTCATGGTTTTAACTTCCACGTGCTTTTAATTATAATTTATAGACAGTGTGAAATCATTTACTTTGGGGCAATATTCATTCTTCGTGGGATTTGCCATGTTGAGCTTTTGCTTGTATAAGCCAACATTACTAAAAAAGAGCTTTTCTTAAGCTATTTAAACGAGAAACCCTCTCGCTACGTGGGATATTATCTAATAACCGCTGTCTATAATTATAAAGCTAGTTCCTCCGTTGGATTTTCTCAACCCCATTTTCTGCTAAGGTCGTTCTGGAACCTTCGAGATCTTGTTCTCTATCTGCGAGTCTTGCCGTCAAGTATTGTTCACGCACTTGTGAAAATGCTAGTTAAAATGAGGAATCTTCCTTACACATTTTTGCAATAGCTAACTTTCCTCCACCGCTGGAACCTCTGGAACATTCTATGGCGCATTTAATTGTAAATCACAACTTTTTCAAGAAATAGACTCTCACCTATATAGTGCAATCGGTTATTTCCATAATTGCAATAACTTTCTTTTTCATGAACTTTAGTGTTTCTATAGTGAACTTTGCATCCATCTTCATAGACTATAGTGATAAACAGTGCTTGCTCCACGTTTCTACCGCGTCGCGATCGTCCGGTTATATTAAATACGGCCATGAACATTGATCCTATATCCCAATGATCTTTCCTCAACCTTCTACTAACCATCATTATTAATAAAATTGTAACTTTCTATAAGGTGTCACTCACAAGGTGCCCTTCTCTCTTTGTTAGTTTAACATTAATTGAATTCTGCATAATTTCTTGTGTGACACAAGTTTTAAATTTACTTTGTTCCTTTCCCATAATCAGGGAAAACAATTCTTTAAACTCTTGAGCGAGTCATGTTCAGGTTTCACGAAATGGAAACTGTCCCATTTGGCGAGTGATTCCTGCTCGAACTTGGGAAGTCCAGAACTTTCCCTTTCACTTTCTTCAGGTTTCACAGTAAGTGACCTGCCCTCTTTGTATAATTCTCATATATTAATTCTGTATAAATATAAGAAGTTGTAGGAACTTCTATCTTATTTTTCATGTTGTTATTATTGTTATTTTCAAAGTTGTCACTTTCTCTAGAACATTCTCTCCTGAATTTCTTAAGGTGCACTTTTTGTACTCCAATTCACGTTCAAGCTTTAATTATTTCGTTGCTCATTTGTTTAAATCTTATAAAGATTTTAGAAACATGTAAGGTTTGAAACCTTGTAAATTGTCAATTGCCTGGAGCAACCGTTTAATGTTGAGAGGTCTGCGACCCCAAATTGTTAACTACATAGAGCATATTCATTTGTTAAAGTTACGCTTCTTTGAATTGTTAAATAAATTAAATATTTGTTTTTGGATTCATCATTTCTCTGATACTACAGTTAGGCAGGATCCTGGCCTTCCTAGCTCTTCCTAGGTTTATGCCCTCGTTCATATACAATAAATCGTTTGCTCTCAGTCTTGTCAGACCATCACCCTTCCCTATAGTACTTTCATTCGTGCTTGGGAGGAAACACACTAAAGCCTCTCTCTGGCAAACTGCCCAAGTCTTAGCTGCGGTTCCCGTCAGCTTCGACCAAGCTCGTACCTACTTTAGGTATCAAGGTGTTAATTTTCAGTGGCAACTGCCTCTAAAGGTATTTAAAGTTGAACTCATTAATTTTGTGGGACTCTCCTCCCATTTTTCTATCCTTTTTCTCCAATCCCAAATCTACTTCCTTCTCTCAATCATCTTCCCTTGGTGGGTGGGTTATTCCTCAGCCTATAATCTACCCAAATGGCATTTAGAACGGGTAAAGTCCATACCTATCATTGTCTCAAATACGGGCGTGATCCCAAGTACCTTGCTCCAAGACCTTAAAGAACTGGTTCTGGATACTCAAATGGACAAACTAATGCAGAAGGCAGTAGTTCTCTCAACAACACGAATCGTCTGGAAATTCATGGGTAGCGATTTCAACCTTCCAGCTTAGAAGTGGCTATTTCAGTAGCAATACTTTTGTTCCCTGAAGCCCGTATAGTTATGTTGTGATGTACAAGCAATATGTTATATGTACAGTGTAAAACAATAATAATAATTAAATGATAGTGAGGCTGTGAGCTCAGGTATTAGAGTGCTATCCTTCTCGAAGGTTGGATCTAGTCTGAGTCATGTAATACATGAAGGTGAACAAATACGACAGCCTTATGCCGATGGAAGTAATGGCACGTACATGAAATTCTGTGAACACAACATTCCGGAATCTCGACATCCCCGCCAAAAATAAAAAATAGTGTGTTCAACAACATATTTTTATTAATATTATTAGTCTATTATTATTATTATTATTATTATACACATTATAAGAGATTATATCTTACTGAATGTTATTTATTTTTAAGTAGGGTTCCAACTGTTTAGGACGTTCAGTAAATAAATATTTTTGGTAACAATGATGATGGAAGAGACTTGAAAGCTTGTTGTGATGGTTGTTAATTCATTTTAGGCGCTTGGGACATTTGTTTATCAGCCCCGTGTAGTTGGGTGAGTGATGGATTTGTCTGATAAACTGTGTTCTGTGGTGACTGTAGTAGTATGTGTAGCTGTAGTAATTAGGGTCGTGAATGAGGTTGGTGCTCCGGGAATCCAAGTACCATACTATCCCAGCATGTGCTTGGAAAGCGCGTGGAAGAATCCAGGGAAATCCAAACTCAGTATAGCCACTGTCGGTGCTGAGTTTGAACCTCCAATCACCGGACTTGCTGCGATCGTGGTGTACGATTAAATGCGCATGCCTACACCGCGGTGGTAGGAAGGAAAGCAGCCGTGGTCTTATGTAGGGACATTCCAACTTAGGGCTCGTGGGATGCCACGGGAAGTCATCTTGTGGCTGCAGATGGTAGGAAGTTAGGAAGCTTGTGGTTTACATGACCGTAAATTTCGTGATCATGAGCTACTGGACCTCCTTTTGATGTGGAATCCGAACCACAGGACATGGCATTTCACTTCGAAAATCCCACATGCATTGACCGGGAATCAAACCCGGTCCGCCGTGGTGAGAGGCCAACAGCTGGACCGCTGCGCCATCACGCTCCGACTTGCATATCGGCCGGTGATGGTAAGCTGTCTCTATACTAGCACCCCATGCAGATGATGATGATAATAATAGTAAGAGTCAGCATGTGTAGCTCTGGTGGTAGAGTGCTAAAAATAAAAGTCTGGCAACTCGACATACCAAAAAAAACAACATAAAGGAACTTAGGTTGGTTCCATAGTTTAAGGGCTGCGACAACGTGGTCAGGTAGCCCCGTATTAAAGAAGTTAGTACGTCTAAAATTCTATTATTACTATTATTACTACAGTAGTAGTAGCCTAGTATAATAATCATAGTATTATTAATATGTTTGTTACAGTTGTTGCACTGTCTTCACACAAGGATAGACCAACAGTTTCTTAAATTAATTTACCAAATCTTTTGGATTTCCATTTTCTATGCATAGGCCATGAGGATGGCAAAATCCTAAACAGATCCGCCATCACTAGTCATGTAGCCACTCCTCATGAAGGTGTGAAACAGCTGTTCATAGGCTCGGTTTGTGTATGTCAATGTCATTGGCAGACAAGACGAGGAGGTCACTCAACTTCAGACTCTTGTCAACATTCCTTAGCGTTGGAGGGGAGGGTGACGGGGAGAAGTCAGCTGTGCTGCGGAGGGGAACGAAGTGTAAGCCCGTTTCCAAGACATTGACCGACGATTTTTGTGATTTAATTCCACCTTCACTAATTAAGATCCGACTGAATTTCATGAAGATATTTGCTTAGAATATCATCTTCTATCACCATTGTAACGGACTTCCATCATATCATATACACCCTGTATATACCGGTAACGCAGTTTCTCGATACAAAATCTTAAGGCAAACTCAAATAAAAACAAAATATGGAGATATTGTACAAGTCAATGACTTCAAATATTTAGGAGAAATTGTGGTTAAATCTGGTCTGAACACAAAGGCTAACGAAGAAAGAGTCTCAAAATTACAGAAAGTTTACAAACTTAGCTGGTCCCACTACAATGAAATATGCATCTCCACGGCTGCGAAATAACGACATTATACAACGGTAGTCATGCCGGAAGCCTTATACCCTTCAGAAACCATAAGCACCTAGGGAATGGCCAAAATTAAAGACATTCAAAATCAAGAAAGGAAAATTATGAGAAGAATTTACGGCGCCGTTTTCAGAGATAATTCCTGGCAAAAAGACCCACAGAAGAATTATAGAAAAATACTGAATCTATCTGAATCTATCATGACACTCATCAGAAAACGCAGAGTGAAGTTCTTTACACACATCGCCAGAATGTACGACACCAGACTGACTAAAATAATATTAAACATAATTTCTACGTCAAAATCGGGTAGGCCTACTTGTTGGTACAAAGAAACTATGGAAGACTTACAACAATTATTATCAAAATCTATGCATCATACTTTATGCAACTGTAGAATGCACCCTGTTGTTAGTCACATCTAGACCATCTGCACAATAGGCTAGTATTAAGTGATAATCACTAGGTATTAATACATTTAATACTTGTTGTTTTCACCCATTACTAATATTACTAACATTCTTAATTAAATTACAGTTTACTTTCACTTTATCAAGTTGGCATTCGGCATATATTTGTGTTAAGAATAGTTAAACTTGAATATTGTACAATCTGAACTGTATTATTATTGTTTGTGGGTTTTATTTCTTGAACATGTGATTATGATCAATCTATGTAAAATTGTTCAGTCTCCAGTAATTGGAATTTTATTCTGTTGGAGGCAATAAATAAATAAATAAATAAATTACATATCACCATAAAATATATTCATGACCGCAGCATTTGTAGAGAAAAAATAAGAAACCATAAATTTGAATTTAGATCACAACTCAAAATAAATAGGCGTAAATGGACAGATGAAGAGAAGAACGCACACAGTGAACGGATGAAAGGTCTTTGGGAAGATGAAAAAAAGAAAAGAACCACCACCAAAAGCTAGATTTTTGTGTTTTTAGCTCTCTCCTTAAAGGGGAATGTACGCAAATGATTGGCTAATGATAATATATATTTGTTATGGACTGTAGAAGAGGGAGAAAATTATAGGTGGACATGTTTCGCTCGCCAAGTGAGCATCTTCAGATCCATACGGACCTTGTAGAGCTATTTTGTCTTGTATATTCTGTATGCCTCTCACCAAGGCGGTCCGGGTTCGATTCTCGGTCAATGCATGTGAGATTTTCGAAGTGAAAATGGCATGTCCAGTGGTTCGGATTCCACGTAAAAAGGAGGTCCCGTGGCTCATGATCTCAAGATTAACGGTCACGTTAAACTACAAGCTTCCTTCCTTCCTTTGTCTTGTATATTTGGAACTGACGATGCACACTTGGCGATTGAAACATGCCCACCGACAGTTTTCTCGCTCTTATTTAATCCATAACAAAAATACATAATTATACACTTCCCAACAAAAGTTTGGACTACCGCCATCTTTGCATGCTGACGCTGCCTTAGAGGAGTTGGGCCTCTTACCCCAAGGTAAAGTTGATGGTCTCATTCAGAGCATGTGTGCGGGGAGGACTGGTACTGATAATCAGGAGATACAGATTTTTAATGTTTTTTTTTTTTGTTTTCAA
The DNA here is from genome assembly GCA_946902985.2 of Meconema thalassinum. Taxonomy (NCBI): domain Eukaryota; kingdom Metazoa; phylum Arthropoda; class Insecta; order Orthoptera; family Tettigoniidae; genus Meconema; species Meconema thalassinum. The sequence continues at coordinate 451,681,279 of OX336393.1, read as the reverse complement.
CAGGGACACTTAGAAGCAAGTTCACTTTGTTTCTGTACCGTTTCATTGTTATCTAACCACGATTGTTATTGTTTCCAGAAGGACTGATGATTAGTTTGTTAATAAGATATTGCATAAACTTCAATGGGTTTACTATAAGAAGTCATTGTAGTCAAATCTATGCTAGTATATTGGCTTTCACTGCCAGTGAATTAAAACTCAGCAATTTTTCTAGGTTGGCGGGGATGCCAAGAGGCCACTGATGAGCCAACTTGGTGTCCTAGGCGAAATCCCACACAAGACACGGCACACACCTAGAAAAATTGCTGAGTTTTAGAATCTATGCTAGTCCAAAATTTGTTGAGCAGTGATTTTAATCACATGCAATTTTCCACTAACTAAGCTTGTGTGAAGCTAAATTTCTAGGTTAGATTTCATCGAAAAGCTCTATCATAGTTCCAAACTTCACCACTAGGTGTCAGTGACATCTGGTAGCGAAAGTTGGAACTACTTGAAATTGAACGGAATTTGTAGCTCACCCCATGGGTGTCCGCTTTAAGCAGCTACAGCCTCTGGCAGCCGAACATGTCCTCGGGCACTTCCGGCACTAAGAGCTCCCGCTAAACAAATAAATAAATAAATGAATAAATAATTATCAGGTTATTATGTTGTAGCCTATATCTCATTAATTGGGATTAGCCTATATTGTGTGACCGACTGAAGAGTAACAATATCAACTTGAGTAGCTGCTTGACTTGCGTTTCACTGGGACCGATAACCTAGATGTTAGGCCCCTTAAAACAACAATTATCATCATTATTATTATTGACTTGCGTTTCAGGCTGTGAACTTGGCGTTAATCGCCCTTTTTAAAGTTTGGTCGTCGATGCTCAATTGACTGGGGAAGGGGGGGGGGCTTCGTTTACGCACATTTCAAGAGTCTCTCACAATAAAATAAATATCTCACACATTAATTATACGGGGCTGATATCCAGGATAGTCCAAGTATCTAAGTGAAATAACAAGAACGTCATATTATTTCCTGGCGGTCAAGTTTGCTGCTCATTCATGCGCTTTTTGTCTATACCTGCTGTAGGCTACTGCCCCCTGTCATAGCGTGTAACATAACAACACGCTACATCTCGTGATTGGCTGGCGAGGACTGCGTGTTGTTAGCTTCCATTGTGATTGGCTGAGAGGTGACGGCATAACCCATCCTCTGCTATCTTGCCGTAAAATCTTTTTCCGATCATTTCACATCCCCTCCACATTAATTTCTTTTAAACAAGCAAGAGTTTGCTGTTTGCATTCCAATTTGATTCAACAGATCTTGGCTAAGTTCTTCCACACACAAATGAAAAACCACAGCCTGTTCCAGTCATTCGACCGGGTCAGGGATGGAATGAATGAAGCCCCCATCTAGCTGCGAGGATATGAACTGTGCTGGCTGCCGAAGCCTGTCGCACTCCTCTGAGGCAAGGATTAAATAAATGAGAGATGAAATGATAGTGGAGAGTGTTGCTGGAATGAAATTGTTGACAAGGAAAACCAGAGTACCCGGAGAAAAACCTGTCGGCCTCCGTTTTGTACAGCACTGATCTCACATGCAGTGACCGGGATTTGAACCACGGACTCAGCGGTGAGAGGCCGACGTGCTGCCACCTAAGCCACGGAGGCTCGAAGTTCTTCCACATACGCAATTATCAATATGGCAGAGAGGCTTTCTTTGTCAAGTAGATCGAAAATTAAGAAAGTATATGTGGTGATTTCAAGTGGCAAATCTTCAGGGGCTGATTAAGGGGATCATCTACACTGTAATCTATCAATTCTAGCCACAAGATGGCTTCACCCAAAGAAGCCATTTGTAACTTTGAAGATACAAAAATTAAATAAAAATGAATACTCTGCCTCACAAATTGCCTTTCTTTAAAATTTAAGCAAATGACATAATTAGTACTGTAATTGAACAAATCCACCATTTTTTAAACTCTTCTTATCTCCGGGCGTGTGCAAATATTCTGAAAGGACTAACTCGTACATAGGCCTTACCAAAACCTCCTATAAATTAATAAAGACGAAGGAAGGTTTACATGCATCTAACTAAAAAGAAACTATCCTATTTAAATTTACTTTATATTCTGAAACTGCATGCAAGAAATGGATAAATATAATAACAAAGAGTGACACACAAGAAATGCTTTTAAAAATATATAATATAATATAATAATAATAATAATAATAATAATACTATTTAGGCCTGTAAAGATTTATTAGTTGGTTTTCACATTACCGGTAATGCGGTCATCTGTCCCATATGTCTATTTCACCTCTACACCACTTTGAAGCTGGTCAGCCATGCCTTCACATTTCACGGTCCTCTTCAACGTTGCACAATTATTTGCATAGGCATCAGCCCTACTGTGATTGTGGCATAACAGCAAGAACCCAATACCCTCCTTCGAAACACGAAGCACTCAGCTCAAGAGAGACACACTACCCAACCAGTCATCTCAATGTCCAGAGAGACAAAATCCCTTCAGCAGTGCACTCAGTCTCAATGCCATAGCCCGTCCCTCAAGCCGCACCTCTGCCAGGGAGTCCCTTCTCAGAATCCTTATTGTCTCATTGTTCCCAAGCCACTCCAAGCAGTCCCCTTGCTCGGCTGTCTGACACACCCTGTTCCACGCCTAAGGGCTTCTTCCCTTCTCGTACACATCCAGTAGTTCATACCTTGGCGTCAGATAGCATCCACGTCCAGAGCTCATACAAGGCCATCTACTAACAGACACACGTGAGCTCGTTTGTCATAGTCCTAGCCCTCTGGATAGGTAGCACCACTTGCAAGGGCACATACTCTTACTCGTGACTAGCGACAGACTTATATCTCACCAACAAGTGACAGGCAATTACCTTCCCCACCATTCTCCGTACTTAAATATACCAAAACTGTACAAATGAAATATACTATATTCTTTACAACATAGAATCAAAGCAAGCTCCAGAATCTCGTCAAAAGTGACCTAAAATACATTGAATAATTAATAATAAAAAGTATACGTAAATGATAATAATAATAATAATAATAATGACACTGCGTCTACTGCAGACGTGTCCAATGCAATTGACCACGTTGCCAACACGATAACATGATATAAAGAAATAACAAACCTACGAGCCTACATTAAAACTGTCATGGGGAACTCATAAAATATAGATTACAGAACGCCCCCTTGCTTTTCATTCATTTGGTCCTATACCATATTATAAAAAGCAATCCTTTTAGGCATGACTCCCTTCCAAAATCCTAACTCCTTCCTTCCACAAATATATACACAACCAACACGGCTACTAAGATATGTACATCCTCAGATTGGAAATATTGTAAATCACTAGTACCCTTCCGTCCTTTGTAAGGAGCTCGTACGCACAGGCCCCTAATTTCCGTGCAATTTTATACGGTCCTTCATACAAATGAAAAAATTTACTTACCAGTTTCTGGTCTGCGGACGAGACATGAGGCACCCTCAAAAGCACAAGGTCACCTACATCTAACTTATCTCCTGCCCGGTTCCCTTGCTGCTTCAGCCGTTTCTTACTAGCCTTACATAAATGTTCCCCAGCTAACCTGATACTTAAATATCTGGGTACGGCCTCCCTGTCCTCAAACCCAAAATCATGGCAAGTTTGCTGACAGGCTTCCTGCCCAGCTGGATTTCTATGGGAGCGCGACCCGTGCTTTCGTGTTTGGTTACATTGAGCCAACGCACAACGTCTTCAAGCATCGAAAACCAGGCATTATGTCGCTCACTCACATAGGTCCTAAACATGCGCCTTAGTTCTCTCATTACTCTCTCAGACATGTTTCCTTGGGGATACCTAATAGAGGAATACGTACACTGTATTCCCAGTTCACTCAACTTGGTCCTCCATATCTTCGAGGTGAACTGAGAACCGTGGTCTGAGAGTATTCGGACTGGCTTACCAAACTCCGGAACATATTTCCCCAATGTGCAATATACACAACCCCACCCCGTGGCCTGTCTTAGAGGATAGAGCTTAAATATTTAGAAAAGGCCTCAACAACAACAAACACATATTGGTAGCCATACTGAGACTTCACTAACGGCCCATAGAGGTCAACACATACCAACTCACCTGGTTTCTGAGTTAGAACAGCCTGCCTTGGCCCTTCTAAATACCTTGTGGGGTGCTTACACTTCTGACACAACTCACATGTTGCTAGGGTTTTTCTGACTTCCCTGCCCATGTTTTTCCAGAAGAAGTTCTCCTGAATAGCACCCAACACCTTCTCTGCACCATAGTGGCCTAACTCCTTATGATAAAACCAGATAATATCATACCTCAAAGACTTAGGTACCCACACGCACCATCTCTCACCAAAACATTTCCTAGTTAGCAAGTCGTTAAAAAGCCTGAATTCCTTATTACCCCTCTTAGCAATGCTCATATGTTCCATTTCCTCGAGTTCCCGATAAATGTCCTGAATCTCCTCGTCCTTGCATTGTTCCTCTCTCATTTTACCCAACTTTAACATCTCCCCGTCCCTATCTGAAATCCTAGTTACACAGACCAATATTCCTTTCTCTCTCCTAGCTTCAACTCCCTCCCCAGCAATTTCCGGGTGGCGACTCACAAAATTCGCGAATGCGTTTTCTGACCCTTTTACATGAAATATATCAAAATCGTACTCTTGGATCGCCAATATCCACCTAGAAAGCCGGTTCGAGGTTATCATACATGTCCTAAGAAACGTAAGTGCGTTATGGTCTGTATAGATTAGGAATTTCCGGCCAATCACATAGGTCCGGTACTTACCCAGCAAATATACAATGGCTAGCAATTCCTTCTCACTAGTAGTGTATCTTTTCTCCACGGAATTTAGACCTCTACTAGCGAGTGACACGATGCCTAGATTACCATCCCCATCCTTTTGACAAAGCACCCCTGCTAAACCTAAGTCGCTAGCATCTGTCATCACTATATACTGACTATCCTGCCCGGGGTACCTAAGTGTGACAGCATCCCTAAAACCCTCTTTAAGTTTGACGAATGCCTCATCGTGTTCCTTTTCCCAAACCCACTTAGAATTCTGTTTAAGTAACCCGCTAAATGGCCCGCACAGCTGCGAATACCGCAGTACAAACCTCCTGAAATAGTTACATACCCCCAGAAAAGAGCGAAGTTGTTTGACGTTACGTGGTGTCCGAGTGTTGATTATGTTGTCTAATTTCGACCCTTCTGGCGTAACCCCCTGTGGTGTAATAGTGTGGCCTAAAAACGTGATCTGTTGTGCACAAAAGGTCGCCTTCTTAAGTTTCACTGTGGACCCGGCCCGATGCAACTTCCCCAAAACGATTCTAAGGTGTTCCATGTGTTCTCGAAATGTACGTGATGCGATGACTAAGTCATCGTTGTAACTGGCTGTGACATCCCCAGTGTCGTGTCCCAGAGCGATGTTAAGTGCGCGAATGAGCCCAGCTGACGATGTTTTCATACCAAAAGGAATCCGTGTGAATTGTAACAGCTGGTTTTTGTAACAAAAAGCCGTGAATTGCCTATCCTCTTTCCGTAAGGGTACCTGCCAAAAACTAGCACTCAAATCTAATGTGGACATCCATTCTTTACCCCCAAATCTCTGAACTAAATCCTCAGTAGCTTCCGGTCGCTAATGATCCGGCGCAATGCGTTTATTAGCTTGTCTTGCATCCAAACATAGCCTAACTGACCCATCCTTCTTAATCACTACTACCAACGGATTGACATACTGGCTCCTACTGAATTCGATCACCTCATTGTCTAGCATCTGCGAAATGACATCATCTACTGCTTTGGCATGGGCGTGTGGTATCGGGTATCTAACACCATTAAAACTTGACCTATCGGTGATCTCGAAACTATGCTCGTAAACATGTATCCTACCAGGTTTGTCAGAGAACACCTCACGGTGCTCCCTCAAGACCTCTAACTGAGCCTTCTGCTCTACCTCCAAAATGGTATCTTCCACAACACTTGAAATTTCGCCTTCGCGCTCCTCTTCCACTACCATACTACAACTTTGAATATCCTCTGATACCCTGTCGCTACTAACCTCACTGACTTCTTCCTCTTCATTTAAAACCTGGATACACACTGATATACTCACAAAAGTTCCCGAGTCCACCTGATAGCTCAGACTAACCGTATCAAAATTCTCACCCACTTGAATCTCACCTTAGATTCGCCGTAATCAAGTTTACTCATCTGACTGCTTAGCAAATCCGCACCCAATATGACAGGATACACTAATTTCGCGACCACTAGGAAACTCTGACGACCACATTTCTCATCAATGTACATAGGTGCGACAACCTGTCTACGCACTCTCTGTGACAGTCCCAACAGCAGACAATATAAATATATTGGACACAGAAATCTCTTCTATGGCTTCTCCTTTACTCTTAACCTCATCATAAAAGCCTGCCTTAATGCAAGAACACATGCTCCCTGAGTCCAATAAGGCATCGACAACTTGACCCCATATCTTCACCTTAATCACAGGACTGATAAACGTAGGCTCACATCTCTCCTGCATAACCTCAACCTGGTCATCTAACAATTCATTTCTAACATCAAGGTCGTATTCTATCTTCTTCAACACATGAACTTGAATACTGGGATGGGACCCTCTATCTGACCGTCTTAAAGAGCCCTGTTCCCGTTTAAATTACACATGCCTCTGTTCTCCGCGCCCCCTATTCCGAAAATTCCCTTGGTCACCCCTATCCCTATTTACAAAATTTCCTCTATCATTCCTCACAAAGCTACCTGGCCTATCAATATTCCTACGCTCATAATGCCTATTCCCTTCCTCCTGATACCCCTGATCGTAATTTCCTTCCCTTCCCTGTTCTTGCCTTTTGCCTCCCATTCTACTCAAAGTACCAAACCTTTCTAACACACGTTCCATGTCCTTAATAGTATTTACATCCTGCATGAATACGGCCATCTTCACCTCATCAGGAAAATGACGGGCCATACGCCTAACAATATCACCTTCAGAAGAACTTGTGTCTAAATTCTGACTGATAAGGACATGTGTGAGGAAATACTCCGTCATGTTCACCCCTGATTCGACTGATACCTCCCAAAAGAAATCTTGTCTCTTTCTCTTCCTTTAGTCTGTTCGTTCCAGAACTTTCCCTCAAACTTCTGCCTAAAATCTTCTAACCCCTGAAAACCTCCCCTAAAAACTTGATACCAAGATTTAGCCTCCCCCACAAAAGCTAATGATATGATTTCCTCAACAATATCCCAGTCTAAAGTCCCATCTTCTAACCCTTTCGAAAACCTCTTCTGAACAACTTTAACAAACTCTATAGGGTTAAACTGCCTTCCACTAAATTTAGGTAAGTCAGATTCCCTATAGAAGTCACTATGTCCTACAGAGTGATTACAATTTTCCTTATTTGACTTGGCCTGATTCAGCTCTCTTCTTAATTTCAAATTTTCGCTCTCATTAAAGGATTTCAGTTCACTAATCTATTTTTTTACACTCTTATCTACCATCGTTATTCTGGCTGTAGACACCGCTAGCTCCTGTTCCAAAAACACCTGCTTATTTATAACCTCAGTTATATCCTTCATCTCTTCCTCTACAACTATCAACCTCTCACTAACTTCTTTCTTGAAAATGGCTACCTCATTACAGACCTCGCCTATCTGCTTATCAACAGTATCCATAATGCCCTGCCTCTGTAAGGTCACATTCACCTCAACTTGCTCCAATCTTTTATCTACCATCTCAATTCTACTGGCAATTTCATGACTAATTTCCTTATAGACTTTACTCATACGTTCTACAATCATATTCATTTTGCTCACTAAATCCGTACTTTGAATGTCTATCTTAGTACTAAATTCACTGCTTTGATTATTAATTTGAGTACTTAAATCACTACTCTGAGTATCCATTTTAGTACTTAAATCACTTAGCTTACTACTGAATTTAGACATCATCTGCTCCATTAACTTGATCATCTGTGAGTTTTCCCCCAGCCCTACATTTTCCTCCTCACTATTCTTTCCCATTCCTAACTCCTTGCTAGTTGCAACATCATCTTTCTCGGCCCCTCACGTCCCTCCAACGTACCAGAAATCACATCCTTATCTGCCATTTTACTAAGAACTACTCTCGAATTTGTGGAATCTGACCGTTTATTGGTCTGCCTGTTTGACTCACTCCTGCCTCCTCTAGAATGACCAAGAGTGCTTCGGTCAACACTTCTAGATCTCAACTTTAAATCAGGCTCACTCTTTTTACTTAGCATACCCTCCAAAATCACTGAACATATATACCCTTCCTAAAATACCCGATCAGATTTCACAAATTACCTGTGCGTACTGCCATACTATGCACCAGCCAGCCTTATTAACACTCCATAGTTGGGCGCCATTTGTAATCTATCAATTCTAGCCACAAGATGGCTTCACCCATAGAAGCCATTTGTTACTTTGAAGATACAAAAATTAAATAAAAATGAATATTCTGCTCATAAATTGCCTTTCTTTAAAATTTAAGCAAATGACATAATTAGTACTGTAATTGAACAAATCGACCCTTTTGAAAACTCTTCTTATCTCCGGGCGTGTGCAGATATTCTGAAAGGACTGGCTCGTACATAGGCCTTACCAAAACCTCCTATAAATTAATAAAGACGAAGGAGGGTTTCGTTTACATGCATCTAACTAAAAAGAAACTATCCTATTTAAGGGACACTGGGACTGAGTTTTCTAATTCCTGTAAATATTAAGGTACAATCTTGATATTATGTTTGCTGGTAGTATGCGGTAGTATAAACATATGTGCCAAATTTGATTAATGTAGCTTCACTAGCTGCATAGAAATTAATTATTTTCCAATATTTATATGCAAATTATTCAAATATTCAAAATATCAAGCTCGTCAAACTAATGTAGATAGCACCATTTATTTTTTATTTTCTTAGAACCTTATTCTTATACAAATAAAATAGTGCATCGAATTTGAGATTGTATGTTTACTATGAAGATATAATTTTTTTCCCCAATGAAGTTTATTTTTTTGTAAAATTCTTGAAATTTGAAGGTTTATTTTTTTTACAGGCAAACCAGAACTCCAATCCAAAAAGTAATGCACACGTTTGTGGATAAAGTACTAAGGAACATGCATGTTAATTTACAAGAAAATTGCTTTACAACTGTAACGCGTACTAGAATTTATACATGAGAAAATGTGAAACTGAGAAAACTGCATTTTTCTAAAAACATGCATATATTTTAATATTTCCACACAACTTACCAATTAGAACTCTCCTGCAGCATAAGTAACACCTTCCTTCTTCTGTTTTGCAGCCTCCTTCTTCATCTTTGTGACCTTAGTCCTGTGTGATGTTCCCCCTCCCCCCCCCTCCCCCCCCGTCCCCCCTCCCCCTAATAACTTCAAAAACACAATAAATTTCGAAAAATTACTAGCCTTTGCTTCCAATAACTTGTTTATAAACAGAGGTAGACCATGCGTACACTTATAAAGTCATCACAAATAACAAATAAAGATAAATTGTGTATCTACTGTCATTCTATAAGCGACTAGAAACTATCATGAAATTAGAAAATACAATATAAATGCAAAATTTCAGCATGTCGACCGTTTGAGATATTTATTTATTTATTTATTTATTTATTTTCAAACATTTGAAGTATTTGTAAAGCTTACGTAGTAAATAGTGTCAATATTCATCGGTAGATAGTAGCACAATGCAGAGCCAGTAGTACAGAGGGAATTTCAAATCCGTATTCAAACTACTCCGATAAAAAAGGCATAAATGCGTGAACAGGATAATGTACCAAGAGAAAGGGCGTTTAAATGGCAGTGCGGCCGACATTTAAACGTCTCGCATTGCCTCAAAAAATGACGGAATGTGGAAACTGATACCGCTAATTGATCCGTTATGGCCAGGGGTACAATAATATGTCAACATCGAAAATTTGAATTTTTTAACAAAATATGCTTAAAACTTAGTCCCAGTGTCCCTTAAATTTACTTTATATTCTGAAGCTGCATGCAAGAAATGGATAAATATAATAACAAAGAGTGACACACAAGGAATGCTTTTAAAAATATATAATATATTATAATATAATAATAATAATAATACTATTTAGGCCTGTAAAGATTTAATAGTTGGATTTCACATTACCGGTAATGCGGTCATCTGCCCCATATGTCTATTTCACCTCTACACCACTTTGAAGCTGGTCAGCAGTGCCTTCACATTTCACGGTCCTCTTCAACGTTGCACAATTATTTGCATAGGCATCAGCCCTACTGTGATTGTGGCATAACAGCAAGAACCCAATCACCCTCCTTCGAAACACGAAGCACTCAGCTCAAGAGAGACACACTACCCAACCAGTCATCTCAATGTCCAGAGAGACAAAATCCCTTCAGCAGTGCACTCAGTCTCAATGCCACAGCCCGTCCCTCAAGCCGCACCTCTGCCAGGGAGTCCCTTCGCAGAATCCTTATTGTCTCATTGTTCCCAAGCCACTCCAAGCAGTCCCCTTGCTCGGCTGTCTGACACACCCTGTTCCACGCCTAAGGGCTTCTTCCCTTCTCGTACACATCCAGTAGTTCATACCTTGGCGTCAGATAGCATCCACGTCCAGAGCTCATACAAGGCCATCTACTAACAGACATAAGTGAGCTCGTTTGTCATAGTCCTAGCCCTCTGGATAGGTAGCACCACTTGCAAGGGCACATACTCTTTCTCGTGACCAGCGACAGACTTATATCTCACCAACAAGTGACAGGCAATTACCTCCCCCACCATTCTCCGTACTTAAATATACCAAAACTGAACAAATGAAATATACTATATTCTTTACATTATAGAATCAAAGCAAGCTCCAGAATCTCGTCAAAAGTGACCTAAAATACATTGATTAATTAATAATAAAAAGTATATGTATATGATAATAATAATAATAATAATAATAATAATAATAATAATAATAATAATAATAATAATAATAATGACACTGCGTCTACTGCAGACGTGTCCAATGCAATTGACCACGTTGCCAACACGATAACATGATATAAAGAAATAACAAACCTACGAGCCTACATTAAAACTGTCATGGGGAACTCATAAAATATAGGTTACAACACCTCCCCCCCCCCCCCCAAGCCAAATAAGTTTTAAAAGAATGTCAGCAATTCTTCTAGGTTTGTGCCGTGTCTTTTTGGAAGCCTTCATAGGGAGGTTAAAGCTGCTTGAGCTTTTAGTTCTCGCAGTCAAGTAGTGCAGTTGCACTCTATATAAAGGGAGGTAGCGCGCAGATCGTTACTCCAGTGGGGGTCCGGGCGGGGACACTAAGAGCCCGCCGATGAGCCAGCTCGGTGTCCTAGGCGAAACCCCACACAAGACACGGCACAAACCTAGAAGAATTGCTGAGTTTTAATTCACCGGCCGTGAAAGGCAATATTCCACCTTTTTTTTAAACGTAGCCTAATTTGTATAAAAAAAAACACGAGCCTTACAGTAGTCGCATATGATGTGTAACATGTGACATGTTATCCTACTATGTGTGTCCCGGGAGCACAAATCCCTTGTTGACAGTGAACTCTGTTGGTCATTGAAATAACTATTTGTAAAACTCCAGTGCCATGTCCTGACGGTTGATAAATCATAATTGTTATTTGCTAAGGCGTTGTATCTTAATCGATTGATGACATATTGTGCATTTTGCAATGGAAAATTAAAAGTGTATATTGTAATATTATAGTGCAAAAGTGGCTTTAAAAAGCTGAGCCGTCTCGGTTGCAGACAAAATGGCAGCAGATCTCTCGTCTGAACTATATTTCACTAATTTGACTATGTTGCATGCAATATAGCCTACAGATATAAACATAATAGGAGCAATCCACTGCCTACTCGGTGCGAGCTGCGCTCTATACCGGCCAGTTAGTGAACCCATGCCAGCGATGTTACTGAAAATTGCCGATAGAGCGTACTGCCAAGTATAGGCGCGATTAAAAATTAGGTGTGCAGAAGGTATATTAAATGTGTTTCTCCCAGTGATACGTTTAGACCACCGAAGGTTCAATGATAGTAGTCGGAGTTAATTTACTGAATCCCTACGTTGTTTGGAGTGTTTATTGATGCGATATAGATTCCACATAGCCACATGGCTGACAGTACATCGAGTGCTTACATTAAATAGGAATACAGAAAAAGTATGAAGATTTAATAACTCGTAATTGTTTTCAGTAAATATGATATGATGAATATTTTCACACCAAAGAACGACAACTTGAGTTGATTTATTGTAGGAATATCTTAACTGGGGTCTCCAAACCTTGAACTAAACTGTATGCGATATACATTCCCCTTAGCCACGTGGCATACAGTACGTCGTTGTACCGATCTCCGCCACCACGCGCGCTCATTGTTTCCGTCCCATGCACTTCTGTCCCATCCACTTCCGTTCCTTTTCCAAAATCACTCCCACAAAAATGTCCAGCTACCGAGTGCCACAAAAATATCCAGATACCGAGTGGAAAGATGTTACACATAAAAAAACGGATTGATGGCAAATGACTAAGTCTCTTAACCAAGGCAACAAGTACTCATCTTCTAAATCTGAAGTGTAAGGTCATCTAGGCCTCCTATATAGTTACCAAGGTAAAAAGTATTCATCATCTAATCTGAAATGTAAGGCCATCTAGGCCTCCTATATAGTTACCAAGGTAAAAAGTATTCATCATCTAATCTGAAGTGTAAGGCCATCTAGGCCTCCTATATGGTTACCATGGCAAGAAGTATTCATCATCTAAATCTGAAGTGTAAAGGTCATCTAGGCCTCCTATATGGTTACCATGGCAACTAGTATTCACCATTTAAATCTGAAATGTAAGATCATCTAGGCCTCCTATATGAATACCAAGGTAACACGTATTCATCATCTAAATATGAAGTGTATAGATCATCTAGGCCTCCTATATGTTTACCAAGGCAACAAGTATTTATCATGTAAATCTGAAGTGTGAAGATCATCTAGGCCTCCTATATGTTACCAAGGCAACAAGTATTTATCATGTAAATCTGAAGTGTGAAGATCTTCTAGGCCTCCTTTATGGTTACCAGAGCGCACTCCCAGGGATAGTTGTACGTTCTTGGTCTAATTTAATACACTACCGATTTTCATTTCTGAGTAAATGCCTCTCATCATTACTTCCTGGCGAGATCCTCCACCACCATTTACGGGCTGTTAATGCGATCGCATTGGGCACCTGGTGTTCTCGTCAGGGAGGCAGTCTTTAAGGCGCATTTTTATGAGTTTGATATAAGCGAAAGGATGTGGAGAAGCGAGAGATTATTAAGTCTAAACAAGCTGGAGGAAACCTTGCCAAATGGTCGTCTCCACACAAAACAATATTCTGCACTTACGATTTGAGCGTCTGCCAATTGCTGGTGAGATGCATAACATAACTGTATAGTCTTTACAGAGAAGAAGGTACGCCGTGCTATCTGAAGGATCCTTTTCTTTTTGCTTAGCATATGAGAACGATTGACAAAAAAAAAGCATAAATATATATAATAATGTGCGAAATCATTTCCATATTCTCGTTTGCGGCTAGGGACATATTGATCATCAGCCCTGTTTAACTACTGTAAGTTGTTGGTTGAGTATGTCTTACACTCTAAATCCATCATTTAATATAGATATGATCTTTTCGGAAAATAAGCATATTTTTCCAACTTGCATTGTGTACAAATGTATGCAAAGAATCGATACATTTGTAACTATTTTCAGTGTTGAAATATTTTCAGCCGGTCAAAACGAGTGTAAAGGGGGGGGGGGGATAACAATTAATTTAATCACCTGGTGCCTGAAATAAATATATGAATAAACACTTCTCACAAAATGGGGGATTTAGTTGGATAGCTTATCACGCATACGTCATCAGATCCTGTTCACTTAGGCTTAATTTAGGATAAAACTGGTTTAAAAACTAGTTAAACAATTCGACTCGTCTCAAAGTTTAAATATAAACTTCTCTAGCTTAATAATTGTAAATATTGTTGCACGTAAGTGTTATATACTGTACGTATCGACTGAATCTAAATTGAGACAGAGACACGATCTGATGATGTTCGCTTGACGAACGAAAGTAGTCATCCAATTTAGCCCCAGCTTTGTAATAAGTGTTTTATCAAGCGTATAAATAATTGATGTAATTTATTTGGGGCACTAGGAAATTACTTATAATCAATCCCCTGCCTATTATAATGCACGCTCACTCGTGTCGACCAACTGAAAATCTTCTAATTATAGATTATTCAGGCGACACTGAAAAATGACTTCTTATATTCCAAGAATCCATCAAGCGTAACACTGCGCCAAGTATCTTAAATCCCAAATTGTCGATATTCACTATTTTATATGTTAATACAAGTAAGGCCTATATTTTATGTATTCTTCTACCATCTCACGCTTTATTGTGTTCCTAAACGGCTTATGCCACCTGGTAAAAAATGGCTGTGAAGGTAGACCACCCAGTAACATAAGAAAAGTTAAAAGATATAAAGTCACTTTTACGGAGCTGGATCCTGCAGAATGTATTGTTAGAAAGCATCTTATAAAATTAATACCTTATGTCAACAAAGCCTCCGTGGCTTTATAGACGGCAGCACGCCGGCCTCTCACCGCTGTGTCCGTGGTTCAAATCCCGGCCACTCCATGTGAGTTCTGTGCTGGACAAAACGGAGGCAGACAGGTTTTTCTCCGGATACTCCGGTTTTCCCTGTCAAAATTTCACTCCCGATCGGTCGACTGGAATTTGGCTGTGGCTTTTCATTTTCATATGGCCTAGCTCTTGAAAGAAACCAGCTTGAAGTTGAAAGTATCAGCGATCTGAATATTAGCCTATATATTTCTTGTAAGAAAGTGCAAACAATGAACAATTAGATGACTCTTCGTCTGTATGTCGCACTGTATTATCTTCAAAAACAGCCCTCGTATGTTCCTTCTTTCCTTCTCTTCAATAAATGCCCTCTGTCTCCTCCTGTCTACTGGACAGTTGGCAGCAATGATTCAATATCAACGTGGCTTGCTAGTCGGAAATGCTTACCAGCGTGTAAATACCGTGTTTATTTTACTGCAGAACCTTGGTACATAATGAGGTGGTCTCAGAAGGCACATAGTCCGTAGCTCTTGCACAGGTGGGTCTAATGATGCGGTCTGGAGTAGAGCTGTGGACCACAGCAAACGGAATTTAGCTTGTGTTGGTGAACATGGTACCACAACCACTGGATCCTTCTCCGGAGAACATGTGGGCAAACAATGATTAACCAAGCCTCAGCGCAAACATTTCTGGTGCTCTCATCGTAACTCGACATTATCCTAGAGCCAATGCCGAGCCATAAGTAAATAAGATGTAATGAACCTGACGATGATAGTGATGATTGTCGCTATTTGGGCTGTACATAACCATTCGAATATTCACCAATTTAAAATTCCAATACATTATTTGAATGTTCAAAGGAATCGAATATTCGAACAATGTGGGTGTCTTATTAGTTCGGTTGTTCAAATCATTCGAAAATTCCAAGTACTCAAGTATTTCAAATACTGGATTATTAAAATAAACCAAACACTACAAATATTTCAATTAGTCGAAGATGATAAATACCCGCCAATTACAGCAATTTGTATAGAGAAAAAGAAGGAACAGATTTCAAATTTTATTTCTCCAAACTACAAAAGTTAGAAACACAATTCCAACGTTCCTGGAAAGAGAAAATTTCAATTGTCACTTCTTTTATGCATTCAAATCACAATTGGAATTTGAGCTCTATGTTGGATATCTCAGAAGTAATGCAAGCCAACCGTTCCAAAATTGGCACACACATAGATAATAACATTCTAGACTATAATTTTCAGGAGCCATGCATGGCATGGCAGTATTGCCAACATGATTCTAAACATGCTGATAGGTCCAATTTTTAAATGCATGTAACTTCGATAGTAACAAATGGATTTCTTTCAACATTGGCATAACAATAGATCATAATATTTCAGATTAATTCTGAGAAACACATACATGCCAGTGTTGCCATCATGATTTTACGCGCACAGATCAAACCACTGTCTACCTGCAAGTGACGTCCATGCTGTGCATTGGATTTCAAATTGGACTTCAACCAAATTTTGTATGTGCATTCTGTACCTTAAGAGATGGAACTAAGAATATATTCAGTTACCTAGGCTGCCACGTATAGTGCTCTGTTAGGCTAGACTATTTCAGGTATATTTCGAACTAATCAAAAATATCAGCATTGACAACTTAATTTCGTCTTTATTCTAGATAGGTCTATGTAGATCAATCATTCGCATGAATCTAAAGAAAGGTAGGTTATTTAATTCGTCATGGAACTACTTGTTATGTTACAGTTCGCAATAACAAAAACGCAGTTAAATTTTGAAACAATTTTTAAAATTAATCAATGAATCCTTATAAAAATAAATTGTTCATTTACCTCATAGCTAATGAACAGTGGTGGAAGAAATTGTCAGATTATTTTCTATACTTGATCGCTTTATTGTAATATTCTAATAATTATGATAATTCTCGCGCGTTTGTTATTGACATTCAGTTGCCATTATTTTATAAGATTTTGAATTATATAAATTAATATGTAACCCAAGTAGATAATATGTTACATAGCATTTAAATGCATAATAAATAAATAACTGAATAGTATTACATTTTTGAACGCTATTACTCTACACAGATGATTGTCAAACGGACATGTAAACATCACAAGGTATGTGCAGTAGGTTACTCACGGCTTGTGGAGGCCAACCGGAGAACTAATAATGCATTCATGTTGCCTAATGAAGAAGGGAAACGAGAACAAAGCTCGTGCCTGCTCATATCTACCCCCACCTAAAGGCAATTGAAAATAGTTTCAGAAACAACATAGAAAAGGTGCCTGACTCCTCTTCCGTGAGATACCGAATATGTTGCAGAATTCTCTCCGCATATGTGCTTCCCCTACATACGTACTGCCACTTTGCAGGATGTGAGGAGTGATGCCTCCTCCACCTTGCTACACACTCAACTAATATCCATCATCGACCTAGGATTCCACAAGTTCATCCAGCCACGAATAATTCCCGCTTCCAAGATCATCGATGCGTGATTTCGACCCGCACGGAGAGCAACCCCGTCAATGCGATTACTGATTAAGTTCCGTATGATTGCGAACATCTGAGTAAACACACGCAACTGGGACAATACTAGCTGTGTTTACTGTGTTAACACAGAGTCTCAACGCGTAAGATTTGATTCACCTGGGTAATATTAACACAACACAGTTAGGCTATATGATGAGCAAACCCCAAAAACAAATCTGCAAGTGCTGAGAATGACCCCACATCTTAAGCCATTTCTTTAACTGCTCTTAATACATTTTAATATTTAGTTTGTAATCTGGTAGGTATTCGGTCCATCAGTGAAATCTAACTTTAGGCTCTGGTAGGCATTCGGTTTATCAGTGAAATCTAAGTTTGCCGTCTGAACCATTGGTATGGACCCATTTGAATTCATTAGTCCGTGTTCATAATGGCAAAATTAATCTCGGGATATTTCGACAACACAAAAGTTCCTCCTTTCTATACTAGAATGCGCTATAGTCAAGGAACTTCGATATCCAACCTCCTTGACTTTCATAGCGCTCCAAGGACCAACAAAATTTGACATGCAAGCTGCCATCTGGGCGTCAAATAACGAAACATGCACCCAGTACCCGAGGCAATACGGTATTGTAACTATTATCGAGATAATGGAAGCGATCGACTCTCCCAATCGTTTCACGTATGGTCTTTCTTGGGGTGCTGATTCTTAAGTACTAATTTTATAAAAATAGGCTCCTTAGTTCGTCAAGGAACTACTTGTTCTTCACCACCAGATATATTAGGCAATAAGATTCGAGGAAATCTTGTTGTTGCTTCTTGGAAGTAATGCTTCTATTATGATCTGGTTACCTAAGCAAACCCTTAGTTAGGAAAGTGTATAATTATTCAATGTTAATAATTAGTTAAAAAGGACCTAACAGAAGCTCGAATCAATCAAGCTCTGGTTTGGAATAGGAACCTGTTCAGGAAGGCGGTTGAATCAAACAGGAATCTACACCCTTTAACATCTGTGATGCCTCGCCCTCACTGCAAGTGGACGGAAGAACGGCTGAACATTCGTCAAGAATGAAGATCTACTGGCAGACAAGAAAGCAAGCATTACAGTGATCATATGAGTGAAGAACATCGTGGTCCATTGATGGCCGAAACGACTCAAAACAAAGTAATTATTTACAGGTAAGAAAGTGTGAAAACTAAAGTGTTCAACCCCACACTATTTAATTGGGCACATCACCGTTTTGAGTGCCTGAAAAGAGTAATTTGATTAGATAATACGTAGATTAAAATTAACGAAGCTGCAATTGGAGTAGGTACAAAATTGCTCAATGTTCTATCAATTATAAAATTATAACTATGTACAAGTTGTCCGGGATTATTTATTTATTTTTTATTTATTCATTCATTCATTTATTTATTTATGTATGTATTTATGACGCAGTTAGGGCTCATCACCCTCTCTTACACGCAATATAATCAAGATTTAATATCAGCCAATGGCAATGAATTACAGTACACTTACATTAATGTCATAAATCTGTACAAAATCCTGAAATACAGGTTCATTATGATGATCAATAAAGAGTAAATTAGTTCTGTTAAATGCTAGTATTAATGATTGTGGCATAATAATAATAATAATAATAATAATAGTAGTAGTAGCAGACTACCGACTAAAACTCCCCCGTTACTTCTGAACACTAGCCTGGAACCGTTTAACACATTACTTCAGGCTAGAGTCATTTTATATTTGCCCGTAGGGCACTTTTCCGTAATGAATCATCTTCAGTGGCGATCCAGATCCGTCTTCTTTTTTCGGAGGATATCTTCAACAAAACTTGCTACAAGTTTCCAATGTTCTTCATTGTGTAGCATTACCGCAACAATATTGTCGGGAGATATCTATACACCAATGTGATCTTGAAGAGACTGCCTAATTTGAACCCACCGTCCACAAGAGAATAAGGTGTGATTAACATTATCTACCTCATTAACACAGTTGATACAATCTGGTGAATCCACTTTCCCCATCTTCTTAAGATCAGAACAGAAGTATCCATGGCCAGTCAAGAACTGAGTGAGATAATAACCAACCTCACCATGTTTTCTCTCTGTCCAAACCTGCACCTGGGGTATCATTCTCCTAGTCCACTGGCTTCGGTGTCCTTGCTCCCAATTGATCTGCCAATTGTGAAAGGTTTGTGCTCTTGCTGTTCGTCTTGCATTTTGTAAACCTACTTCCGATTTCCTCCAGTAAATGTACTTGCATTCTTTCGCTAGAAAAAAAAATGGAATTATCCCAGCAATAACAAGAACTGCTTCTTCAGAGACCGTGCGATAAGCAGATGCCACGCGTAAAGCACCCCGCCTCTGCACTTGTGCTAGTGATTTCCTATAAATTTCCTTATCCAGGGCATCCGCCCATATTTCCGCTCCATACAGCAGAACTGAATGGATGGCTGTCATCAGTAATCTCCTCATACTAGATTTTGGCCCACCAACATAGGCCATTAGCCGACTGAGAGACGTTACTCCTCTTGCCGCCTTATCTGCAGTCCGTCTAATTTGTTCTCCAAAATTCAGTTTATTGTCGATCATGAGGCCCAGATATTTTGCTGCTGGCCGCGTCTCTACTTGTAAGTCTCCTACCTGTATTGAGAGTATTGTCTGAATTCTCTTCTTTGTTAGGACTACAATTTCTGTCTTACTAAGAGCTAGAGACAGACCATGTTTATCCATACAACTATTGATTGTACGCATTACCATATTGAGTCGCAACTGTGCCTGCACGACACTTCTTCCTGCTACAAGAGCAGCAACGTCATTTGCATATCCTACTAGGATAGTTTCATCAGGGACTTCAGATCTCAGCAAGCTATCATATGTGATATTCCATAGATCTGGTCCTAAAATCGAACCCTGTGCTGCTCCGGCTGAGATCCGTACCCTGCGTTGTCCTTCTGTCGTGTTATAAAGCAACGAACGATCTTTCAAGTAGGAATTTATCATCCGTAAGAGATAATTTGGAACATGAAATGTATTCTCCAACGCATTCAGCATGTCACTCCACTTGACAGAGTTGAATGCATTTCTTACGTCAAGAGTAACAAAGAGAACCACACGACGCGAGTGGTGATTGTAATTCTCCGCCCGGTGGACAGCTGCAACAATTTCTTGTATCGCATCCAGGGTCGATCTTCCCGTTCGAAATCCATATTGTCTTGGTGATAAGTCGCCCGCTGCCATGATCGCTTGGCGCAACCTGACCCTCAGAAGCTTCTCAAAGAGCTTCCCTGTTGTATCAAGCATACACAGAGGGCGGTATGATGATGGTAAATCCGGGTCTCCCTTTCCCTTATTAATGAGCGCCAGACGACAGACCTTCCAGCAGATGCTGAACACTCCTGCTTTTAGACACTCATTGAACATTCGTAATATTAATTGTGGATGTAACTCGATTATTAATTTGAGAATCTCATTTGAGATGCCGTCAGAACCAGGGGATTTTTTACTTCGCAGAGACTGAGTAGCCCTACTCAACTCATCCTCAATAAAAAGAGGAATTTCAATATCTACATCGAAATTATGCTCAGGGATTGTTGGATGTGTTGGGAAAAGAGTTTGGACAATAATGGCCATACTGTTTGCATCCATGACGTACGGTGTTCTTTGTGACCCAAGCTTCTTTCTGTGAATAATAATAATAATAGTCATAATAGTATTAATAATAACAAAAATAATAATCACAATGTTAAAAACCATTCTATAATAGCCTATCCTAAATATTATCCTAACTCATTCATACGTCCTTCCATCCATCACCATTTACACGGGTCAATCAGGAGGTATCCTCGGCATGCGACCTTAAATTTACTATGTATATTGCATCAGTATTTTAAGTGCCATGGGAAGGAATTCTTCACTATCTAGCTTGAGGCACTCCAATTACAATAATACTGTATTTGTTAACATAATAATATCACCCTCTTCTATTTTCAAATATGTCATCCACAATAATGTTATGCGTCATGTCTGATTGGAACACCGCCAATAATTAGTGATTGTGTTTGTGACAGACATGTCCAGGTGCTCATACACCGGTATATTCATGTCAACGTCGCGCTAGCTTCAACTCTAATATAGCATGGAATTCTATTATAAGAAAATCGCTTACCTCCGCTACGAATTGACTACACTAATGGCAGCATTACTCTGTACAGGTGCACTCAAAACCTTCAGCTGTTTTAGAGGAATCGGCATTAGTGTGAGAGGTGTGGGAAGTTCCTCTAAACATTGGTCGTAAACTTAATACAGTATCTTATGAGTTATGGTCTTATTTTGTACAAGGAGCATATCTTACCCTCGGAGCACTTTAGCATTAAACAAATGAGAAAACATTGTGCAAATATGCTCCACATACAATGTTTTCTTACTTCTTTTGTGCCAAAGTGTTTGAAGTGTAAGATATGCTCCTCGTACAGTGTTTTCTTACTTGATTCGTGCCAAAGTGCTTGACGTGCAAGATATGGTCCTCGTACAATGTTTTCTTACTTGATTCGTGCCAAAGTGCTTGACGTGCAAGATATGGTCCTCGTACAATGTTTTCTTACTTGATTCGTGCCAAAGTGCTTGAAGTGCAAGATATGGTCCTCGTACAATGTTTTCTTACGAGTTTCGCGCCAAAGTGCTTGAAGTGCAAGATATGCTCCTCGTACAATGTTTTCTTACTTGTTTGGTGTCAAAGTGCATGAACTGCAAGATATGCTCCTCGTACAATGTTTTCTTACTTGCTTCGTGCCAAAGTGCTTGAATTGTAAGATATGCTCCTCGTACAATGTTTTCTTACTTGTTTCGTGCCAAAGTGTTTGAAGTGTAAGATATGCTCATCGTACAATATTTTCTTACTTGTTTCATGCAAAGTCCTTGAAGTACATTCGAATAATGAACGTACACAATAATCCTCATCTAATAGTTCATAACTCTATGGCCCACTTATATTAAAATCCAACATGGCGACCATCCGAAATATTGAGACGGTTCTCAATATCTATTAATCTATGACAGCAATCAAACTGAAATTTTGTATGTGTATAGAGGCTATAAACATAAGTTCACCTATGGAACGTTCAATAACCTGGCTATCACAAATACAACATGGCGGCGACGCGAAATTTAAATATTCCAATGGACGTTTCTCGCTATTTAACCATCCGAGTGCAGTGAAACTTGGTATGCTATATGCGTACATAAATTTTAATCCACTGGCATAGAATTCATTTAAATTATTATCATATCTACAATATGGTGGCTGAGCGAATTGTTAAAATCTTATTTTTGTTTCTTGTGTCCTAATCATGCGATTGAAGTTTGAACAAAACACCTACACAATAATCTTCATGTAATAGTACATAACTCTAAGGCCTATAAAAATCCAACATGGTAACCATCCAAAATATTTAGACGGTTCTCAATATCTACGAATCTATTACAGCAATCAGACAGAAAATGTGTATGTTGATAGGGGCAATTAATTTCGTGTATACAGTATGAATATAGGCAGCAACGTTCGCTGAACGGTCGTTGAGGAGACGCGGTTGGTAGCCCCGTGGTTCATCTGGGCGATTAGTTGCTCTACAGCAGGACCATCCACACAGTGCTCCTCGAGCGTTTGAGCTCCTGCCGCGCTCTAAGCCAGTGCTCCGAGCGCTTTGGTTGAAGGTAGTTTCAGTAGTGGCTGGTTGAGCGCGCGGTCTGCCCGCCGCACTGAAGTGAGCAATGTTTGGCTGAACGTATATTTGTGAGCCTTTCTTTTCGGTTCTTTAGCTTGCCAAAAGTAAACATCGTGCAACGATGAGCGACAGAAACTTGCTCAATTGTTTACGAATAGCTGTATCTGGAAATATTGTACCCAAGTTGGAGAAGATTGTTTCCTCCAAAACTAAAAGCTCGTAAAAACGACGGAGCGAAAGTCACTCAAGGTCTGTACTATCTGTTCATACTGGTAAAATGTTGTTGAATTTTCCTCTCTAGTATGTTCACATTTCAGTTTGGAATAAATCACAATATTCTTTACTTAACACTTGCGTTCGTTTCCAGCACATCGTATACATCGGAGTAGGCCTACCATTCGATTTGTATATGCGGTATATTTTTATAGAAAACAAATGATGTCAACAAACCCACAAAAGCCGTCGGCCGTTGGACTGTGCGTACTTATTTAGTCAGCGTGGTCCGAACATCATCCGTCTGTCTCAGGTCTCCTCGCTGCCACAGTGTAGTGGAGGTAAGGGAAGGATCGCAAGTCTGACTGCCCGGTGCTCTCAGAGCGCAATGACTGGATATCCCTGCTTTACAGTTTCACGTCAATTCGCCCGTACACATCTCCGACGCCATGGTTCACTTATCTTATTTGAGTAGCGCCATTCTGCATTGCACTGTACACCCTACACTTTAACCATTAGGGGCGTGGTGGAGCAGCGATCAATCTATTCGCTTCTCACCAAGGTGGACCGGGTTAGGTTTCCTGTCAATACATGTGAGATTTTCGAAGTGAAATGCCATGTCCTGTGGTTTGGATTGCACGTAAAAAGGAGGTCCCTTGGCTCATGATCACATGAATAACGGTCACGTAAAACTATAAGCTACCTTCTTTCATTTTACTTTAACCACGACGGCACGTGAACATTTGACAAACGTACCCAGTCATTAATTCGAATTCGCCACGTATAACCCGGATCTGTACGACATTCCGTCGATATAAATTGTATGAAAACGTCTTTTACTTCCGATATGCGAAAAGTCATCCGTAGCCCCCTTGAATATCGGAGTTCGATTCTCCTCCCAAGTATTAAGAGGAATAATCGAATTCACGATATCTGGCCCGGATCGTAACAGTATTGTGTAGATCATCCGGGTCATTCATCGCAAATTATTACTTAGTACCTGTGAGCGGGATCGAATCTTTGACCTTCAAGGGCGTTGGGAGGGACATTTCATGCCAATGTAAGAAACATCTCCATACTAATTTTATGAACACAATACCGTAACTTACCAGGTTACACGCTGCAAATTCGAATTTATGACTTAGAAACTGGGAGGGGAATCGAACCCTCGTTAGGTGTGGGTACAAATCTAATAGTATATTCGTGATGAGCACCCTCGATTTACCCATAATTGATGTTAAAAACCACATTTTGAGAAAAAATATCCGTACCACCTAAACTCCATATGTGCCTTATTAAGTTTGTTTATGTTATAAGTAGAGCCCTGCGCGGATGAACAAAACGTTATCCGCATCCGCCCCGCATCCGCACGAATGTTATCCGCATCCGTCCCGCATCCGCCCCGCATCCGCACGACTGTTATCCGCATCCGTCCCGCATCCGAACGACTGTTATCCGCATCCGCCCCGCATCCGCACGACTTTTATCCGCATCCGCCCTGCATCCGCACAACTTTTATCCGTATCCGCACGTTTATTAAAATTCGCTGACATTACAATAATATTTTTAGCCTATTTTCAATTTTGAAAAAATAGGCTTATGAGATCACCTTTTGTCCGTGTGTGTGTGCGTGTGTGTGTGTGTGTGTGATTCGTGTGTGTGTCCCCCCCTAATAAAATCTAAACGGCAGGAGCGATTTCAATTAAACTCGGAAAGTTCATAGCATTATTCCCGGCGACCTCGACCGTGCCCTTCAAATTTTGTTACGACTCACCAATCCAACATGGCGGCTGTGCGAAATATTTCACCATCATTCAATATCTCCGAAACTATTACCGATATTACCCTGACATATTATATGGTGATAGAGGGAACTACTATAAGTTCACTTATGTGACTTTTGAAAACCTGGTTACTACAAAACCAACATGGAGGCCAAGCGAATTTGTGACTTTTAAATAGACGTTTCTCTTGATTTGACCAACCAAACGCAATGAAACATGGTACAGTATATGTTTATATACATTGTAATGCATCGACATCTAACTTCGTTCAATTGTTTACATAATCACAAGATGGCGGATGTGCGAAATATTTCACCGGCATTCTATATCTCTGAAACTATTAGCGGCATCTCCCTAAAATTTTGTACGGAGATAAAGGGCACTACTGGAAGTCCATTTATAAGACTTTCAAAAACCGGTTAACTACAAAACGAACATGGCGGTCAAGCGAATTTGAAAATTTTAAATAGACCTTTCTCGCGATTTAATGTTCCAAGCGCACTGAAACCTGGTACAGGAAATATTTATACACATTGTAATCCACTGGTATCTAATTTCGTTCAATTGTTTACATAACCTCAAGATGGCGGCAGTGCGAATTTTAAAATTAAGTTTTTATTTCTTGTGATGTAGTCATGCGATCGAAGTGAAAGTTTGAATAATGAACCTACGCAATAATTTTCCTTTAATGGTACATGACTCTATGGCCTATACATTTAACAATCCAACATGGCGACCATCCGAAATATTTAGACGATACTGAATATCTACCAATCTATTTTAGCAATCAAACTGCATTTTTTAATGTTCATAGGGGCTATGAACTTAAGTTCACCTATAGGACTTTAAATAACCTGGTGATCACAAATCCAACATGGCGGTGACGCGAATTATAAATATTTACATGGACGTTTCTCGCAATTTAACCATCCGAGTGCAGTGAAACTTGGTACAGTAAATCCTTATACGAATGTTAATCCACTGGCATCTAATTTATTTCAATTGTTTCCATAACCTCAAGATGGCAGCTGTGAAAATTTTTAAAATCTTCTTGTTTTTTCTCGTGTCCTAATTATGCGATTGAAGTTTGAATACTACACGTTCACAATAATCTGCATGTAACAGTACTTAACTCTAGGACCTACATATATAAAATCCAACATGGCGACCATCCGAAATATTTAGTCGGTTCTTAATATCTACGAATCTATTACAGCAATCAAACAGAAATTGAGTATGTTGATAGTGGCAATTAACTTAAGTAGGATATATGAAAATAGGCTGTATAGTTCTTCACGGAACTACTTGTTCATTTATTAGATAAATTATTGAAGCAGAACATTTAGAAATTTGAAGAGAAATTTGTCCCCCTAGGCTATGTGTGAATCGCAAGACAATAATGGCTGAGTTTTGTCCCTCTAAGTAACGCTATGTGAAACACCAGGTGGCTACTTAGTCGTCGGATATACCCACGCAGGTATCAAGGACTATTTTTTCGCAAAAGTCAACACTAATTGAGGGTATTTTCATTATTTGGCTTCTCTCACTTCTCTACTATTCTTATACGATCCAAGCGAAAGCAAATAGGGAAATAATAATAAACGTGAAAGACGCAGATCGTAACAAAAACTAAAATTATTATCCTGTTCAATATCCGCAAATTTACTCTTAATATTATCCGCAGGTTATCCGCTATCCGCACAGCCATGCAAACTATATCCGCACGGAGAAAAATGTTGCGGATATCCGCGGGTTTATCCGCGGGTATCCGCATCCGCGCAGGGCTTTAGTTATAAGTTGTCGACAGGCTTTATATACCCTCCACTGCTAGTGCTGCCACCTGTCGTCTGTGCGGGGTTATTGCCCGTTCATGTGGAACATAGCCGGTGGTCATATTAATGTGACTGGATAGTGCATAATTTAGTCAGTACAGTAGTTACGGTCTGAATAGGATTTCCTTAATATTTATAATATTGTCGTTTACTCAGTAACTGCGGTCTGAATTCGATTTCCTTGTAAGATATATATCTGAATACAGCAGCATGAAAGTGATTTTAAACACGAAAGTTAACTAGAGAGCTAGACTACCAGTAATCTCTACTAATATAATAAAGCTGAAGAGTTTGTGTGTTTGTGTGTTTAAACGCGCTAATCTCTGGAACTACCAGTCGGATTCGAAAAATTCTTTTTGTATATGATTGCCAGATTCAAGAGGAATAGTTTAGGCTATGTTAAATTACGGACAGACCACTCCATTCCCTGCATTTAGGCCCTTTGGCACAAATCTACACCGTTTTACTGATCTGAACCAAAATTTGTATACTTACCCTTTGGAACCCTGCGAGTAACACTGTCTACATGAAATTTATGGCAGACCAGTCCACTCCCTTCAGTTATGCTCTTTAGCACAAATCTACACCTTTTCACCGATCTGAACCAAAATGTGTATACTTAGCCTTTGGAACCCTGCAAGTAACACTGTTTACATGAAATTTCGGACAGACCACGCAATTCCCTGCATTAATGCCCTTTGGCACATATCTACACCGTTTCACCGATCTGAACCAAAATTTGTATACATACCCTTTGGAACAAATCTACACCGTTTCACCGATCTGAACCAAAATTTGTATACATACCCTTTGGAACACTGCGGTAACACTGTCCACTTTAAATTTCGGACAGACCACTCCAATCCCTGCATTTAGGCCCTTTGGCAAAAATCCACACCGTTCCTCCTAATTGCACCAAATTTTACATACACTTTGAAACCGTGCTGGTAACACTGTCCACTTGATATTTTGGACAACGCTATCCATTCCCTACATTTAGAATAACAAACAAACTGAACTTGAAAATCACGTATTAAGGCCCTAGAACCATTCATGTCCGTAGTAGTGTAACTGTAAGAGTATTTTAATAAGTCTATTGTTGACTGGCAATTCGGGCTGCATCACGTCGCCCCTACCAGTGTTCTGGTGCAGAATTGCGAAAATAGTTGCGATGCATATAAATTGCAGTCACGGGAAGTGATTAGTGCAAAAAGATTCCTTAGGCCCCTTAAAACAGTTATCATCATGACCATATTATGCCTCTGTATAAGTGCAATAGTGTTGGTGCAATACATTGAGGTTATCAGCTGCAATCAACGTTTGTGCTTTCAAATTTACGTTAATTTATTCCGAAACGTATCGTTGAGCGCCATGTGGCGATAAATAATACTATTGCTACCTCAGGAGCTTGGGACAGCCGAAGTTTGCAAAGTGTTCTGATTATTTTCCTACGGCGCTATGCGACAAAAGACAACACTATTGGTATCTACATTTCTAAAAGACAATGTGATATAGGCCCTAGGCAGTGTCGTTTATTTCACTTACTCCTCTTTCTAATCATTTTTAGAAATTTGTTCGAAAATGGCTTGTGTCAGTGCTGTAGTTAGTAAATATCCGTTTTCCTATGCTTTATTATAATTACGGGAAAGTGACCTAAATGGTACGTCCATTATACTGTACTGCTTATTACCCCCCACTACAGCCACCACCAGCACCACCATAAAACGTTATATTTAAAAAATATTTATTTTCTGGTAGTTTAATTATCATGTGCCAGTTCTGTAGCAGCATTCATTAACATCCATAAAACAAATAAATCCACCGGGCGAAGCCGGGCACTACTGCTAGTCGGATGATAAAGTGAGCACTGAAAAGGAAGTGTTCCAAATCCATCAGCAAAACTGAAAGAGCCATTGGTTCACCGATCCATTTGAGTACTTCTCTCCAATATGTCGGTATTATTTTAAATCGGCGGTAAAGAAATTCCACCAGAAAGCATTTGGCAGTAAAATATATCGTATATTGATTTCTATTCTTTATAAGTAATGAAGTGTGGCTTCAAGATAAGAACATAAATCGAGTAAGGAACTCGGAAATGTCTGGAACAGACATCCCATTTATTATTATTATTATTATTATCATTAGGATGTAGTAATCTTAAGACTTCATAAGTTCTGGCAAAAATAGAGGGTTTAGTTCCTACTCCCAGTGCGCTTAACTGTGCATAATGAACATAAATAGGACACTCCAACGTCGGTCAGTTTATGAACCCTATTTTGAAGATAATGAGACCACATTACTGGAGTTAAGATGTGTAGTCAAGAGGTATTATTACCTTTTATGGGTCACTCAGCCACATGAGAGCGACTTATGACGGCACGATTTGTTGAATGAAGAAAAAGAATGCTACTATTAGAGAAAGAAATACCGCTGCAGGTTGGTTCGGCTTAAACAGTTGGTCGTCGTGGTGATTGGTCCTTGAAGAAGTGGAGCATTGATGTAATTTGTCTCAGGTTGCAAAGTTATTGGAATGGAAGTCTTTAAGTGCAAATCTAAGGGACTAATATAGTGTATTGCAACAAATTTCAACGAAAATTGAAAAATTGATCCAATCATCGTATATATTATTTCAGTAGTATAGATCCCTCCTGCGGCGCTCACAAGCGACCGATCGTGACAAATGAGCATTCAAATGAAAGAGAATAGGCATTAGCAGTGACGAATTCCACTCTAATTTCATAAATATTAATTTCTTTAAAAAATTACTTTTATAAATATGTACGAAGTGTGCAATTTCCAGATACTGTTGCTGTAGGAAAATTCGCTCCATAATTGCTGTTCACTTCACATTTTGGCCGCTGTGACGCCTGGATTTCAGAAACAGTAAATCAAAGGAATGAGTACTCAAATCATATAATTTCATAAAATATTGAATAACCGGTGAATGTTATGATCATCCAATTTTCTGTGATTGCCTTCTTAAGTTAGGGAACGTAGAACATGGAATTCTAACTGAAATGTAAATAGTGTTCCATAATCATTTGGTTGAAATAAAAACATTTCTCCTTGAGTCTCTCGTTATAAGCCTATAGGGGAAAGTGTGGTTTAAGAACAAGCGGGATTTCTCGCAAGGGTCGGCTAGTTTTAACTTAGGCTATTCTATTTGCAAGCCTAGGTGCATATTGGGCTCATCACTTGTTTAGGTACACCTCACCAAAACACTGGCTAGAACATATTGGTAAGGCTACTGCAAGGTTCTTATGAATCACGAGCAGTGTCAATATACTATGAGAGTTGTGCCCCCTTAATACAAATATTTAGTCTGCCTAGCAGATCAAATTGGAATAAACTGTTTCCCGAAGGATCCAGGATATATTTAACCTACTTTATATTTTTGCAAAAGTTAAAGTAGACTTATGAGATCTACACGGGTCAAATGCCCATGTGTCTGTCTATGAATGCATATTTCACCACCACATGTCAATTCAAACACGACGAAACCAAATTGAACAAAATTGGGTACAGAGCACTACAAAAGGACATCTCAGTGTCATGTTTTCTATCATCGCCATCTTAACCAATACAAAATGGCAACCACCCAAATGTTCAAAGCTTAAATCAAATTACGACTAAACTAATCATCATATCTCTCCAAATTTTGCAAAACATGTACCTCTATGTGGGAAGCGTTTAACACCCGACCTACAAGGTCATCAGCTAAATAATTACAAAATGGTGGCCGTATGAATCATGCAAGCATTTTACTCCGTAACTTATGATCTAATGAATCAATGGTCACAGTATTTGACATGCAGATGGTTTTATACATGGACCCTCTGTTGTCAACGTGATAACAATATGAGACTGTATGTTACGCACAGCCGCCATTTGGGAATTATAAATTATAACAATATATAAATCTCAACACTTAAAGAGGTACAGTAACGAAAATTAGAGACAAGATAAGATCGTATAAATAATGTGACTTTGTATGGCTAAGGCAATAGGACGGACTCTCGATAGATTCAAGATGGTGGCTGCATGAACTATTCGAACATTAAAATCGACAACTCCAATTTAAATTGGGTAATTAGAACGTTTCTTGCCAGGAGGTGAGAATCATATAAGAGCTCGCATTTGCGTTAGTCCAAATACTATCACACTGAATATAGCGTACAGCAGCCATCTTGAAATGACAAAATAAATTAATAACTTTAGGTGCCGTATCCTGAATAACGAAATGTAGTATTATTGCAATATAACCTTATAAGTCACTTTGTATCCCCAAATCAGAAGACCAGAGACTTCATAGATTCAAGATGGTGGATAGGCGTAAACTTTCTATTAATGTATACAAATAAGTAACTCGGATGCTATTGCACAATATTGGAGAAACTTGCTGGAAAATGTGAATTATCTAATAGAGGTGTCAGTAGCGTTAGTGATACATTTATCAAACAGAATATAGCGCGCTGCGGCCATCCTGAAAATTCATAATTCAAAATAAATAACTTTCTATGTTTGAGAACTACAATAACGAAAATTAGTGATAAGTAGGGCTCGGATTCGAGCATATTTGCATATTTTGTTCCTGAATAGTACACATTGAAAGAAGCCTTTCGGTGGTATTTTCACCTCTCTGGGACCAACAGAATTGAAATTTATCGAGCATATAAATGCATAAAACCGCGATTTTCAGAATACAAGCATATAAATGCATATTCTTGTGGTTTTCGTCTAAATAGTTTGTTTTCCTTCGAATTCCTCCATCCCCTTCCCCGAATTCGGGCCCAGACCATCCTTACGGTTCGAAAACAGAAATAATTATTGAAAAGCCTATCAGGTGCGAATAATAAAACCGCAGGTTTTTAACTTTTAGTGAGGTCGTTCTCGTCATTGAAACTTTTATTGACTGATTTAAGAAAATCATTCAAAACTGAAAACATAGAAAACATTCTTGTTGTACAGACCAATGCAGATCTACTTCATTGACTCGCCTAATTTTGAACATTTTGTAGATGAACTTTTGAATTGTAACTTTTGTAAGAAAATTTCTCTTATATATACTTGAAACTTGAATGCGAGTATATCGCAGTGTATTATACATACAATTAGAAAATAAAGCCCGTATATAAAGATATGTTAGGGGGCCGATAACCTAGATGTTAGGCCCCTTAGATAACAATTATCATCATCATAAATATGTTATTGGTTTTTTCGTTTCACTTTCCTTTCTGTAGTTTTCAGCGGTGTTTTTCGAGCATATTCTGCATATTTAACCGCATATAATGTGGGTTTTTTGAGCATATAATGGGCTTTTCGAGCATATCTATCGAGCATATAATGGGCTTTTCGAGCATAAAACACATGGTTTTTGAGCATATCTGGAGATTTTTATCGAGCATATCGATCCAAGCCCTAGTGATAAGGTAGAAACCTACTTGAAGTATCGTGTGCACAAAGGGAAAAAACAGCAACTTGATTTTTTCAAAATGGTAGCCGGGCTTTGTATTAAAAAGTGATAGTAAATCATCCAGAAAGTAATTCCGCAATTAAATCAAAGCTTAGTTAAAAAGAATTACCATATAAGGGACGTTGTTGAACTAAACCATAAGAACAGCACACAGAATGCAACGCTACGCGGCTATCTTATAATATAGAGTATAATAATGAATTATTCAAACTATTTTTAAGATGCAACGACGAAATTTTTCAGTAATGTAGAAAATTTGTATATTTTATATATTATTTTTAGCCTATTTTCAATTTTGAAAAAATAGGCTTATGAGATCACCTTTTGTCCGTGTGTGTGTGCGTGTGCGTGTGTGTGTGTGTGTGTGTGATTCGTGTGTGTGTCCCCCCCTAATAAAATCTAAAAGGCAGGAGCGATTTCAATGAAACTCGGTAAGTTCATAGCACTATTCCCGGCGACCTCGACCGTGCCCTTCAAATTTTGTTACGACTCACCAATCCAACATGGCGGCTGTGCGAAATATTTCACCTATAGGACTTTAAATAACCTGGTGATAACAAATCCAACATGGCGGTGACGCGAATTATAAATATTCACATGGACGTTTCTCGCAATTTAACCATCCGAGTGTAGTGAAACTTGGTACAGTAAATCCTTATACGAATGTTAATCCACTGGCATCTAATTTATTTCAATTGTTTCCACAACCTCAAGATGGCAGCTGTGAAAATTTTTAAAATCTCCTTGTTTTTTCTTGTGTCCTAATTTTGCGATTGAAGTTTGAATACTACACGTTCACAATAATCTGCATGTAACAGTACATAACTCTAGGACCTACATATATAAAATCCAACATGGCGACCATCCGAAATATTTAGTCGGTTCTTAATATCTACGAATCTATTACAGCAATCAAACAGAAATTGTGTATGTTGATAGTGGCAATTAACATAAGTAGGATATATGAAAATAGTCTGTATAGTTCTTCACGGAACTACTTGTTTGTTTAGTGCTCTTATTGTCTGTCCTGGGTGTTAATGCCTGTTAATACAATAAATGATTATGATGATGATGATGATGAATGTAGAACATGAGATCTACAGAGGGGTGCAAATTATTAGACTCGACGCCAGTTTCCCAAAAAAAATAAAAAACATTTATAATTTTCACGGCTTAATGCACTAAATATGTTTGCAAGGCGGTGAAATTACTTTAAATGTTTACCCAAGAGTATTAATTATATTTTCTTTTAAGAAACTCATATTAAAATGATTTTTTTAGAATTTCCACTAACAGAGGAGATTTGCTACTGCAAAATGCCACACGTTTTATTTTGATTAGGCTACTTCACTCTACTTTTCGTGAGAATTTAGAGCTGAGGGTATTGGAGTCATTTTCCTGATACTGATTTTACTATTCAAAGAATCATGAACTATGGATTGAAATCACCTGACTTAGAGGGTAAATTCCAAAAATGAAAATAATAGAAAACGGACCAAGCTCAGGTATCCTTCGGAATACCCACTTTTAAAGTTCCCAGACACAATTCCTTATAGGAAAATATTCAAGTCGATAAAGGAGAAAATATTACTAATTGTAAGTAGGGTTACAAAAGATACCGGCAGATGGTCAATAAAATGGTTTTGAATAAAACATTCTGACTGATTTAAATTTATTATTTGATTCTAAAAATCTACACACCTCTGTAGCTTCCTATGGCAGATCAAAACAGCGACTCTATACGTTCACAATTGTTCTTGTCTGTCCGTGGAATTAATTATATATAGGCCTACACTAATCAACAAAAGTTTGTACTAGCATGGATGTTACTACAATGACCCATTGAGGTTTATACGATAAGTTATTAACAAACTAAACTTCAGTCCTTCTGAAAACAATAACATTCGTGGTTAGATAACAATGAAACGGTACAAAAACAAAGCGAACTCGCTTCTAATTGTCCCTTTTGAAATCAAAAACATTTAAAATCTTTATCTAATGATGATAGGTATCAGTCTTTAGTAGTCCTCCCCGGACACTGAGGAGACATGCTCTGAATGAGACCATCAAGTTTATCTTGTG
Organism: Meconema thalassinum; assembly: GCA_946902985.2. Lineage (NCBI taxonomy): Eukaryota > Metazoa > Arthropoda > Insecta > Orthoptera > Tettigoniidae > Meconema > Meconema thalassinum. The sequence continues at coordinate 451,646,946 of OX336393.1, read as the reverse complement.
GTAAGAGGTCTCACTCCTCTATGGCAGCGTCAGCATACAATTGATGGCGGTTGTCCAAACTTTTGTTGAGCAGTGTATATTTTTAGGCAGAGTTTCATATTTACTTTCCTCTTCTTCTTCTTTCGAATAACCCATTTTGAGGGTACCGGTACAATAAACAAACTATGGCTGATTTCCAATGTATTCGAAAACATGATGTTCAGCAAAGAACATATAGCCTACTTTCTCCTAAATGTATGGGTATATTTATGACTCTTTGTCCTCATCCCTAACACAATCACCTCTACCACAATGTATTGTTTGTTTTCTTTTATATTTATAATTAGCCAGTAAGTGTCAAAATCAATATTGTATACTTTATGATGATTGAATAACAAAACTACTAACTTATTGTAATGCATTCACGTCCGTTAATCTCTATATTAAGCCAGCCTGCTAAGTTAAGAATCTTCCGTTTTGGGTATCTTCCCCTTTAAAAATCCACGCCGATCACAGTAGGTTGGTGCTGCGACTTATCAGTGAATTAATCTTTATGTTGTACGCCTATGCACTGCCATCGTAATGTACTACGATGGCAGTGGCCTAAGGGTGTTGAATGAGTAGACAGTTTAATAATAATAATGTTATTGGTTTTACGTCCCTTTTAACTACACTGGCTTCTAGAGACGCCGGGGTGCCGGAATTTTGCCCCGAAGGGGATCTTTAACGTGCCAGTAAATCTACTGACACGGCTCCCTCGCATTTGCGCACCCTCAAATGCCAGCTGACTGCGCCAGGTTTCGAACCTGCAACCTTGGGGAGTAGACAGTTTAAAGTAGCCAAGAGGGAGGCAATCCAGCTGGCAGTGTTTAAAGGTAATCGGAGCGCGATCGTGGCTAATAGTTGAACTACCAGTATTACAAAATTGCCATACTTCAGGAGGCCAGGTATTTACACAGCGGTAAGTTTGGAACAATATTACCCACATAACCCACAAGAGGACAGCACCGTACAGAGGCATTAAGAAGGCTGTGGTTAATGACAACGTGTATCTAGTTCTTCTATTCTACTTTTCCTAATGTCTTCTGTTTATTTGCGATGCTGGGGCTGTGATTATATTAATAAACGAATGTATACATTAGCCTCTCCTTTGAGCTAAATGACATATTCAGTATCTGTGGAAAGAGCTCGTGCACATCATTTGTAAAAGAATTCAAGAAAAAAAAAGATAACTGCAGCAGTACTCGATCCCCAGTCGACTGCGTGACAGGCTAACACGCTAGCCCAGAGCTAATCCTATCCTTAACATCATGGTGTTCTTAACTGACATTAGATACAACCTGTTGGCAAATAATGACTTTAAATAAACGATTTCATCACAGCAGTACATCTTCATTAAAGATAATTCCATACAAAGTTTATATTATTGTATCAGTAGGGTATATCACATACAACATACTAAAACTATTGAAATATAAGACAGGCACATGAGGACAGCTGCCATCTTGTCGTGTGACACAGACAGCTCAGCTCTTTTAAGCCACTCATACAGTATAATATTATAATATTAAATTATAATAAATAACGGATCACGACCTTCAGGATAGCTTAAACCACCCTAGGCTTGATAATCGGAATTGGTGGGTCTTAAGCCATTGATTAAAATGGTTGAATAATTCACACGGCCGCCATCCTGAAATGGTACGGCCGATGACCTTGAGTGTTGGATGAAAGACGCGTCCTATATAAAGGCATGTTGTCACCAAATTTGGTAGAGATCGGATGATTATTTTAGCCGTAATTTGATTTTACGTTTTGAACGTTTGAGTGGCCGCCATTCTGTTTTGGTAAAGATGGCGGCGATATAAAGTATGACACTGAGGTGCCCTTTGCTAATGCTACCTCTGTACCAAATTTTGTTCAATTCGGTTTCACCGTGTTCGAATTGATAGGGGGGACAGACATTCAGAGTACACACACTCACACACACACACACACACAGACAGACACACTTTTTTTCGCCCTGTAGTGATCTCATAAGTCTACTTTCATTTTTTGCAAAAATCGAAAGTAGGCTAAAAAAAACGCTGGAATTAAAACAGTCACAAAGGAAAAAGAAGTTACTCAAATGATAGGATTTCAGGAGTGAAAGAAATTAACAACTAGACGAAAGTGGACTCAAGCAGAGAAGGAACGACTGCTTCCAAATTTCCTTTATTAGCCTATTTTCAATTTTGAAAAAATAGGCTTATGAGATCACCTTTTGTCCGTGTGTGTGTGCGTGTGTGTGTGAGGTGTGTGTGTGTGTGTGAGGTGTGTGTGTGTCCCCCTAATAAATTCTAAACGGCTGGAGCGATCTCAATAAAACTCGGTCAGTTCATAGCACTATTCCGGATGACCCCGACCGTGCCCTTCAAATTTTGTTACGTCCAACCAATCCAACATGGCGGCTGTGCGAAATATTACACCAGCATTCAATATCTCCGAAACTATTACCGATATCACCCTGGAATGTTTTACGGAGATAAAGGGAACTACTAGAAGGTCACCTATGTGACTCGTAAAAATCTGGTAACTACAAAACCAACATGGCGGCCAAGCGAACTTGCGACGTTTAAATAGACGTTTCTGGCGATTTAACCAACCAAACGCAATGATACTTGGTACAGTATATGTTTATACACATTGTAATGCACCGACATCTAACTTCGTTCAATTGTTTTCATAACCACAAGATGGCAGCAGTGCGAAATATTTCACCGGCATTCTATATCTCTGAAAATATTAGCTGTATCACCCTGAAATTTTGTACGGAGATAAAGGGCATTACTGGGAATTCATTTATAAGATTTTCAAAAACCGGTTAACTACAAAACGAACATGGCGGCCAAGCGAATTTCAAAAATTAAATTGACCTTTCTCGCGATTTAATGTTCCAAACGCAATGAAACTTGATACAGGAAATGTTTATACACATTGTAATGCAGTGGTATCTAATTTATTTAAATTGTTTACATAACCTCAAGATGGCGGCTGTGAGAATTTTAAAATTAAGTTTTTATTTCTTGTGTCGTAATCATGCGATCGAAGTGAAAGTTTGAAAAATGAACCTATGCAATAATTTTCCTTTAATGGTACATGACTCTATGGTCTATACATTTAGCAATCCATCATGGCGACCATCCGAAATATTTAGACGGCTCTGAATATCTACGAAGCTATTATAGCAATCAAACTGAATATTTTAATGTGCATAGGGGCTATAGGGCTTGCAATAAGCTGGTGATCACAAATCTAACATGGCGGCGACGTGAAGTATAAATATTCACATGGACGTGTCTCGCAATTTAACCATCCGAGTGCAGTGAAATTGGTACATTAAATCCTTATACGAATGTTAATCCAATGGCATCCAATTTATTTCAATTGGTTCCATAACCACAAGATGGCAGCATTGCGAAATTTCAAAATCTCGTTGTTACTTCTTATGTCCTAATCATGCGATTGAAGTTTGAATGCTACAAGTACGCAACTCTAGGACCTACATTTATAAAGTCCAACATGGCGACCATCCGCAATATTTACTCGGTTCTCAACATCTACGAATCAATTACAGCAATCAAACTGAAATGTTGTATGTTGATAGTGGTAATATTAACATAAGTAGGATATATGAAAATAGGCTGTATAGTTCTTCACGGAACTACTTGTTTTTCTCTTGTCGTTCCTTCTCTTCTTGAGTCCACTTTCGTCTAGTTGTTAATTTCCTTCTCTCCTGAAATCCTATCATTTGAATAACTTCTCGAAAGAGTGTTGTGTTTTCCTTTCTGGCTGTTTTAATTCCAGCGTTTTTCTTATGATTTCCAATATCGACGAATCATATGGGTTTGGATTTGCAACTGTTCAATAAGTTGAAAATCTGTTTAGTTATTATATTGTTGTTCATTCTGTAAATGTACCCAAAATACTGTAGTCTTTTTCAATTTTCAAATATAGAAAATACTTATTTTGATTCATTATTTATTTAAATTTCCCTTGTATTATAATACGTGTTCGCCAACTGAAGATTATCAGTTATTATAATCTCCATGTTCCATCATGTACCACAACATCACTACCACTACCACTGTATATGAAAATCCACAGCCTGCTTCCAGTCGACCAACCGGGTCAGGGAATTGAATGAATGAAGCCCCCATCTATTGGCGAAGATATGAACTGTGCCGGCTGCCGAAGCCTGTCGCACTCCCCTGGGGCAATGATTAAATGAATGACAGATGAAATGATAGTGGAGAGTGTTGCTGGAATGAAATTGTGACAGGAAAAAACCGGAGTACCCTGAGAAAAACCTGTCTGCCTCCGCTTTGTCCAGCACACATCTCACACGGAGTGACCGGGATTTGGACCACTGACCCAGCGGTCATAGGCCGGCGTGCTGCCGCCTAAGCCACGCAGGCTCCACCACTACCACTGTATATACTGGGGATAATCCTTTGTAGTGCAGTGTATTTTATTACGACCTAGTTCTTAGACATAAGCTCTTTGGTACACCAAAGGGAGATGCTTCATCTGCGGTTACAGAACATTCTGATTCACTGTGGTAACTTCCAGTTAAAACAAGAACGAACCTTCCTGGAACCGTTTTTTAATCTTGTTTACTAATGCTTGGTTCGATAGTACATTTTCAGCTGGTTCTAAAATAATGGTATAACGAATTCGGAAAAATAAACCCCCACTAGTACCGTGGATCGTGGGTTTCATTTCTGTGAGTTTATCACAGTGACGTGCAGTGCACCACATATTTTATGAAGTGCGGTAGTAATTCCCTCGTAATATATTTTAAATTATTCACATCGCTGCAGTATATACATGAAGTATTTCATGCATAAAGTAGACTGTTCACAAAAGTCTGTAATTTCTATTCATGCTATTTTTTATTCATACGCCTAACCCGCTCATATTGTTCGACATTCCAAGTCTCTATCTCCACATCATTGCGTTTACAAAATATTCCTTATTCCCATGCATACTTGTTTATTTAATACGTCATAAAATTACAATTGTTCCTCCTGCGAAAGTCTCTGGTGAGAAACTTCCATTTATCTCAGGCCGTGCCAACGCGAGCACTTAGTGCTTGCGCGCCACTGTGCTGCTCCGAGCGGCACCGGTGCTTTTCCCCTCCCGCCCCTCTTTCCTCCCCGTGTAGTGGCGGTAGCAGTCAGACTTGAATGATGAGCAATGGATCGCTGACCTCTTTCATGAAAGATATCGCGGGGTTTTTAGCCTACTTTCGATTTTTGCAAAAAATGAAAGTAGACTTATGAGATCACTACAGGGCGAAAAAAAGTGTGTCTGTCTGTGTGTGTGTATGTGTGTGAGTCTGTGTGTGTGTGTGTGTGTGTGTGTGTGTGTGTGAGTGTGTGGACTCTGAATGTCTGTCCCCCCCCCTATCAATTCGAACACGGTGAGCGCAAATTGAACGAAATTTGGTACAAAGGTAGCACTAGCAATGGACACCTCAGTGTCATTTTTATATCGCCGCCATCTTGACGGAAACGTAATGGCGGCCACACAAATGTTCAAAGCTTAAATCAAATTACGACTAACCTAATCATCCGATCTCTACCAAATTTTGCAACAACATATCTTTATAGAGAGAGCATCCTTTTGACAAATCTAATAGGTCATTAGCCTAATAGTTTGCGGATGGCGGCCATCTTTGTGTCAAAATCGATTACCCCTATTAATTCAAACACGGTGAAACCGAATGGAATGAAATTTGGTGCAGAGGTAGCACTAGCAAAGGGCACCCCAGTGTCATGTTTTATATTGCCGCCATCTTGACGGAAACGTAATGGCGGCCACTCATATGTTCAAAGCTTAAATCAAATTACGACTAACCTAATCATCCGATCTCTACCAAATTTTGCAACAACATACCATTATGGAGGAAGCATCCTTTGACAAATCTAATAGGTCTTTAGCCTAATAGTTTGCGGATGGTGGCCATATTTGTGTCAAAATCGATTACCCCTATTAATTCGAACACGGTGAAACCGAATGGAATGAAATTTGGTACAGCACTAGCACTAGCAAAGGGCACCTCAGTTTCATGTTTTATATCGCCGCCATCTTGACGGAAACGTAATGGCGGCCACACAAATATTCAAAGCTTAAATCAAATTACGATTAACCTAATCATCCGATCACTACCAAATTTTGCATCAACATACCATTATGGAGGGAGCATCCTTTGACCAAACGAATAGGTCATTAGCCTAATATTTTGCGGATGGCGGCCATCTTTGTGTGAAAATCGATTCCCCCTATTAATTCGAACACGGTGAAACCGAATGGAACGAAATTTAGTACAGAGGTAGCATTAGAAAAGGCCACCTCAGTGTCATGTTTTATATCACCGCCATCTTGACGGAAACGTAATCGCGGCCACCCAAATGTTAAAGGCTAAAATGTAATTACGACCAACCTAATAATCTAATCTCTACCAAATTTTGCAACAACAAATCTTTATGTGGGAAGCATATTCTGACCAAACTGCTAGATCATCAGCCCAATAGTTTGCAGATGGTGGCCAAGTATGTGTGCAAATCGATTCCCCCTATCAATTCAAACACGGTGAAACCGAATTGAACGAAATTTGGTACAGAGGTAGCACTAGCATGATCAAGATTCGGAAATTGAAAACAGCATATGGTGATTGTGTACTTTGAGTATGTGAAAACTTTGAGACGTTTCTGCCTACACTGTTTAATGATATGTCGGAGAGTGTTTTTGAAGTCAATAATGCTGTACAAACTGTACACTTAATTTATGAAAGTTTTAAAAACAATAGGTGCATGGTTCGTTTTAATTTAATTTAATAAAAAAAGCAAATGTCAAATAATAATAATGGGAGATATAAATCATTACAAAGGACTGAAAGAAAAATATGTGTATAGAATAATAATGATTTAGTGTTTAGTATTGTCTTAAAAATATTATCATGAAACCAAAAAAATGTATATAAAGTTTGTAAATAAATGAAAATAATGGTACAATGTTGTTTTATTTTCTATAGAAGTCAGAATATTTAACATTGCAGAGTATACATGATTATGACAATAAAAAGCACTCTTAATACAAGTCTTTGCCTTTACGATAGTGTGTTATAGTTTTAAAAACAAAGCTTGTTGTAGATCTTTTTTCTACCACGGTGAACAATAGGCATGAAAACGTTATTGTCTTTTTTCGGATCATTATCACTATCATAATCATAAGCAGCATGATCTATATCACTATTATTATAATCACTATAATTATCCTCAACATTACTAAAACCAGTTAAATATTCCTGTTCCTCTTCCTGTTCCTGTTCCTCTACAGTGTCCTCATGTAGAGTCTGTGTGGTTTTTGATAATGTTAAGGATTTTTTGAACATTGAATTATTTTCAATAGTAGTATTGTTTTGTAGCACTTGCTTTTTAACATTTTCATGATTTTCTGTTGACAGCAACAGTTTTACATGCAGTACACAACATTGATGATCACTGACACTTAAAACCTCACTGTTTTTACTTCTTAGCTCAATGCGACATTGTTTTGAACGTTGATTTGAACAACGCCAAATAACAGTTCCATTTTTATTGGGTCGTTTCCCAATATATGAATATCCTTTATAGAATGCATGAGGCTTACCATACCTAGTCACAGATACTTCCATATCAACTGTGAAGCATAGACTAAGCTCTAGTAAAGACAACTTGGTAATAAGAACAATAGTTTAATGTGCGAGCATATATGGGTGCAAACGTGGGAGCAAAAAAAGTGGGAGAAAAGGTGGGAGCAAATAGTGGGAGCAAAAAGTTGGAGCAAAAATTGAGAGCAAAAAGTGGGAGCAAAAAAAGTAGGAGCAAGTGTGGGAGCAAATGTGAAAGCAAAAGTGGGAGCAAGTATGGGAGCATATGTGAAAGCAAAAGAGGGAGCAAAAAGAGAGAGAAAAAAGTGGGAGCAAAAAGTGTAAGCAAAAGTGGGAGCAAATATGAGAGCAAAAAAAGTAGGAGCAAGTATGGGAGCAAATGTGAAAGATAAAGTGAGAGCAAAAAGTGAGAGAAAAAAGTGGGAGCAAAAAGTGTGAGCAAAAGTGTGAGCAAATATGAGAGCAAAGAAAGTGTGACCAAAAATTGGGAGCAAAAAGTGGGAGCAAAAAGTGGGAGCAAAAATTGGGAGCAAAAAGTGGGATCAAGAAAAAAGTAAGAGCAATTATGAGAGCAAATGGGGAAGCAAAAGTGGGAGCAAGTATGGGAGCAAATGTGAAAGCAAACGTGGGAGCAAAAAGTGAGGGAAAAAAGTGAGAGCAAAAGGGTAAGCAAACGTGGGAGAAAATATGAGAGCAAAAAAAGTAGGAGCAAGTATGGGAGAAAATGTGAATGCAAAAGTGGGAGCAAAAAGTAAGAGAAATAAAGTGAGAGCAAAAAGTGTAAGCAAAAGAGGGAGCAAATATGAGAGCAAAAATACGTGAGAGCAAATATGGGAGCAAAAAGTGTCAGCAAAAGTGGGAGCAAACACGTGTGGGCAAATATCGGAGCAGAAAGTGGGAGCAAATGTGAAAGCAAAAGTGGAGCAAAAAGTGAGAGCAAAAGTGAGTGCACAAAGTGGGAGCAAAATGTGTGAGTAAAAAGTGGGGGCAAATGTGGTGTTTTACTAAAACAATCTCCCCTAACCTAACCTAACCTAACCTAACTTCACCTAACTAACTTCACCTAACCTAACCTTCCAACTCTCAGATCAAAAATTAAATTCTGACCATAGTCGAGTTGGAACCCAAAACCTCTGGGATAACACCCAAGTATACAAGCCACTACACCGCAAGATGGGCAAATTATCCTGCAACACAACACAAAAATAAAAGTTTCCTGTAGCGTAACTCATTGGCTGACAACCATAGTTGAGAATTCAAACCCAAGACCTCAGGACTTTTGTTTTGAACATTATCAGAAATATTATTCCATTTACATTTTGCTGTTGCTTATAGTTATAAGAGTTGGCATTAATATGGGAGCAAACGTGAAAGCAAAAAGTGGGTGCAAGCATGGCTGGTTGTTGAGACTTTCATATCAACAAATACACATAAATTAAATTTTAGTAAAGTGACTTGGCTAATAATAATAATAATAATAACAGTTTAAAAAATTCAAGGGGATTGATATTTTTCAGGGTGTAATTTCCAAAGTACTGTCAAGAAATATAATTACATGAACAGATTCCTAGAACTCTAGAGTGCTTTTAAGGTTAATGATTGGCTAGGAGTGACTTTTTATTACACAAAAACATTTTCCTTTTTGCCAGCCTACCACCGCCATTCATCTGTCACGTCATAGCCAGTCTCAAAGCAAGTCTATAATTGTAGAACATGTCAAGTGACAAGGTTAGGTTTAGTGAGCTGAGGTTACCTTAGGTTAGCTAGCTCTATCTCTCGACTAGCCAATCATTAACCTTAAAAGCACTCTAGAGTTCTTGGAATCTGTTCATGTAATTATTATTCTTGACAGTACTATGGAAATTACACCCTGAAAAATATCAAACCCCTTGAATTTTTTTAAACTGTTATTATTATTATTATTCGCCAAGTCACTTTACTAAAATTTAATTTATGTGTATTAGTTGATATGAAAGTCTCAACAACCAGCCATGCTTGCACCCACTATTTGCTTTCACTTTGCTCCCATATTAATGCCAACTCATATAACTATAAGCAACAGCAAAATGTAAATGGAATAATATTTCTGATAATGTCCAAAACAAAAGTCCTGAGGTCTTGGGTTTGAATTCTCAACTATGGTTGTCAGCCAATGAGTTACACTACAGGAAACTTTTATTTTTGTGTTGTGTTGCATGATAATTTGCCCATCTCTCGGTGTAGTGGCTAGTATACTTGGGTGTTATCCCAGAGGTTTTGGGTTCCAACTCGACTGTGGCCAGATTTAAATTTTTGATCTGAGATTTCGAGGGTTTGGTTAGGTGAAGTTAGTTTAGGTGAAGTTAGGTTAGGTTAGGTTAGGTTAGGGGAGATTGTTTTAGTAAAACACCACATTTGCCACCACTTTTTACTCACACATTTTGCTCCCACTTTGTGCACTCACTTTTGCTCTCACTTTTTGCTCCCACTTTTGCTTTTACATTTGCTCCCACTTTCTGCTCCGATATTTGCCCAAACTTGTTTGCTCCCACTTTTGCATACACTTTTTGCTCCCACTTTTTGCTCCCATATTTGTTCTCACTTTTTTTGCTCTCATATTTGCTCCCACTTTTGCTTACCCTTTTGGCTCTCACTTTTTTTTCTCTCACTTTTTGCTCCCACCTTTCCTTTCACATTTGCTCCCATACTTGCTCCTACTTTTTTGCTCTCATATTTGCTCCCACGTTTGCTTACACTTTTTGCTCTCACTTTTTTTCTCTCACTTTTTGCTCCCACTTTTGCTTTTACATTAGCTCCCTTACTTGCTCCTACTTTTTTTTGCTCTCATATTTGCTCCCACGTTTGCTTACTCTTTTTGCTCTCACTTTTTTCTCTCACTTTTTGCTCCCACGTTTGCTTTCACATTTGCTCCCATACTTGCTCCCACTTTTGCTTTCACATTTGCTCTCATACTTCCTCCTACTTTTTTTTATCCCAGTTTTTGCTCCCAATTTTTGCTCACACTTTTTGTTCCCAATTTTTGCTTCCACTTTTCCTTACACTTTAAACTCCCTCTTTTTGCTCCCACTTTTTGCTCCCCCATTTTGCTCCTAATTTTTGCTCCCATATTTGCTCACACCTTTTTTTGCTCTCATATTTGCTCACACTTTTGCTTACACTTTTTGCTCCCACTTTTTTCTCTCACTTTTTGCTCTCACTTTATCTTTCACATTTGCTCCCATACTTTCTCCTACTTTTTTGCTCTCATATTTGCTCCCACTTTTGCTTACACTTTTTGCTCCCACTTGTTTCTCTCACTTTTTGCTCCCTCTTTTGCTTTCACATATGCTCCCATACTTGCTCCCACTTTTGCTTTCACATTTGCTCCCATACTTGCTCCTACTTTTTTTGCTCCCACTTTTTGCTCTCAATATTTGCTCCCACTTTTTGCTCCCAGTATTTGCTACCAATTTTTGCTCCCACTATTTACTCCAACTTTTTGCTCCTACTAATTTTTTTCTCCCACATTTGCACCCATATATGCTCGCACATTAAACTATTGTTCTTATTACCAAGTTGTCTTTACTAGAGCTTAGTCTATGCTTCACAGTTGATATGGAAGTATCTGTGACTAGGTATGGTAAGCCTCATGCATTCTATAAAGGATATTCATATATTGTGAAACGAACCAATAAAAATGGAACTGTTATTTGGCGTTGTTCAAAACAACGTTCAAAACAATGTCGCAGTGAGCTAAAAAGTAAATATAGTGAGGTTTTAAGTGTCAGTGATCATCAATGTAGTGTACTGCATGAAACACAGTTGCTGTCAACAGAAAATCATGAAAATGTTAAAAAGCAAGTGCTACAAAACAATACTACTATTGAAAATAATTCAATGTTCAAAAAACCCTTAACATTATCAAAAGTCACGCAGACTCTACATGAGGACACTGTAGAGGAAGAGGAAGAGGAAGATGAACAGGAACAGGAAGAGGAACAGGAATATTTAACTGGTTTTAGTAATGTTGAGGATAATGTTGAGGATAATTATAGTGATTATAATAATAGAGATATAGATCATGCTGCTTATGATTATGATTGTGATAATGATCCAAAACAAGACAATAACATTTTCATGCCTATTGTTCACCGTGGAAGAAAAAAGATCTACAACAAGCCTTGTTTTTAAAACTATAACACACTATCGTAAAGGCAAAGACTTGTATTAAGTGTGCTTTTTATTGTCATAATCATGTATACTCTGCAATGTTAAATATTCTGACTTCTATAGAAAATAAAACAACATTGTACCATTATTTTCATTTATTTACAAACTTTATATACATTTCTTGGTTTCATGATAATATTTTTAAGACAATACTAAACACTAAAACATTATTATTCTATACACATATTTTTCTTTCAGTCCATTGTCATGATTTATATCTCCCATTATTATTATTTGACATTTGTTTTTTTATGAAATTAAAACGAACCATGCACCTATTGTTTATAAAACCTTCATAAATTAAGTGTACAGTTTGTACAGCATTATTGAGTTCATCAAAAACACTCTCCGACATATCATTAAACCGTGTAGGCAGAAATGTCTCAAAGTTTTCACATACACAAAGTACACGATCACCATATGCTGTTTTCAATTTCCGAAACTTGATAATGCGGAATGGAATATGCGTTGGCAATTCGCTGAGCTTCTTTGTCTCTAAGCCACATGCTGGACCCACAGCATTCAAAGCATTCATTGTAGTAGTCTATAAAAAAAAGTAAAGCATATCTATTACACTCTAAAACAGCTTTAATAATATTGTGCAATTAGGGATTTTACACTATGCATGGCTGATAAATTTTATTATTTATGCAAGAAATGCCCTAACTGTAGCTGATACTGCTTTTCTGCATATAGCACAAGTGTTGAGTTCTAATGCACACTTGACACAAGCTGTCATGTGTCCACAAGGCAAAACTACAACACCTAGTTCATCTTGATAACAAATTTTACATAATTGTTGGTCACACTTTTGTATCTGTTCGTGAGACAAGTCTTTTCTTTCAGCCTCATGTATTTGCTCCGCATGTTCTAACTCTAAAGGCACTTTTATGTCTTGTGCTGCAATCACGTTTTCTTTACGAATAGTGTTTACACATTCCTGACCTTTAAGCAACACCATGTATCTACAGTTAGGTAACCAACGAGCGTGTTCCACAAAAGGGTCATCAGTCATTTGCCAATCTTTTAAAGCAAATCCACAATAAACCATATTGTTTTAAACCCTTCACCAGTATTAAAAAATCCAGCTTCACTTAGCTGTTTGGTAATGTGTTTTAATATTAATGGCCAAATATTTGTATAAGATTCTAAACGTTTTTCAACAGAGCTGTACTCTGGGTGTATTAGTGCTTTAGACTTGCAAACTCCCAATTTTTCAAAAGCACACGCCAATTCAACACTGTCTATGGCATATGGACCACATATATCGACACTACCGTTGTTGGCTGGTAATACAACATTATTATTATTTATTTGTGATTCAGCAACGTAAGTAGCGGCCAATGGTCTTGTGGTTCGGTAAAATTAATACTCTGGTAGGCTACCCACTTGTTTTCCAAGCATGTAAGGACAACAAGGAGACCATCGCAAATGGTCTCTAAAGGGATCATCCCCTTCTTCCCAGTGTGAACGTTCAATACGACAAAACACTCAGCGCACCACATCTTCTCGGTTCAAGTAAAAAAAAAGTGTTTTGCAAGTTCATGTGTCGACAAAAAGCCTACAGGCCAGGATTCAAATGTTAACCAACGATCATGTTTTGATTTTAAATTTAACCCACGTGGTAAACCAACTTGCTCACTTGTTGTATTTGGTACTAATGCCATGTGTTATAATAAAACTTTTTCTTATTGTAAGTTATTAACGTTGCACAGAGTTCTTTAAAGCATAATGTATGCCTTTTTCACTGTCTGTTCACTATGCTAATGGTGCTTGACGACACCTAAAAGACAAACAAAATAACCCATCAACCAATAAATCAATCACTCAATCAATACTTGTAAACAAAACGTTACAGTTAATTGACATTAATATATCAGAACACAATTAAAAATAAACTGTATGTTGGCACTAACAGTAACCCATGTACTTATTTTCTTTTTATAAACCTACAGTCATTTACACCCCCCCCCCCTTTAACCAATATATAAACAAAAATGAATGTCATGTCATTTTGTTCACATTATCATGTTCAAACCTGTGGATATTCGTTGAGTCCATAGGGAACCACCCATAAATTAAATTTAAATTTTTTGTTTTTAGAAAATCCAACATGTCCTTGTACTTTTCCCAGTCAACAACAACATAGCCATTAATCAAGAAAGCAATCATTGTCCCAGTCATGTACAGGTAATGAATTTTTTTGTGCAAGAATTTTTTTCAGTAGTGGTAAAATGTAATAGCATTTTAAGTTAGGCTTACCTGAGTTTTCAATACTTCACTGCCTGGAAACAATGGTTTCGCTCTACTGCCTCTCGGGCTTTCAGCAACTGCTACAGTGGTAAGGCTTTTCTTTCCAAGTTTCTAAAAATAAATAAAATAAAACGCTATAAATTCCTACATTTAGGTTAATACATACATTTCATAAAATAAAAATATAAAACAAAAACATGAAACAAGTTAGTTTAAAAAATAATCTCACCTTCACTTGCAGTGGCTTGTTGCTCTTTCCTTCTAATGGGCTCAAAAGTGCAATGGTTTCTTTTCTCTCAGACATGTAAGGTATACCGGTTATCTGCAAACAAATAAATAAATAAAATCATTAATTACCTAATCAATAAATAATTGCATGTAAATATATATCAATAAATGTATAAATGAATAAATATATAAATAAATACCTACCCCACAACAAGGTTAAGTATTTTCCACCAACACAAAAACTGTTAAACAAGACCAAGTGTTTCACGCAACGCAGTGTGTTCAAAGTTAGTCACCCAAGTGAGAGTGGAAATGATAACATGTCTTTATATATGCTACGTTGCATGTATAATTATTTTTCCCACGCTTTGAACATTCTGTTATCATGCACGTGGACAGATAACGTCCAAGGTGAACACCTGTGCTAGGTCAAATTTCAGATGAACTTGCATTTTGTCACGTACAAAGCAAAAAGGATGTAACTTGTTTAGCGTGCATGTCATCTCACACGTGTATGCATGCATTTCGCTCTTCCCTGCCACCACGATGGTCAGATTATTTCACCTTCAAGTGTCCTCTGCGTCTTTGTCATTTTCCATTGCACATGTTGTCAAGTCAGATCAGCGCATTCCAATAAGCACAAATGACATTCACCTCCTGCTCCTCTGCAAGTTTGTTTTCTGTACTCGCTTCGACCAACATAGAACCAAGTTCTCATCACCGTTTACACGTTAAAGATCATCTTCGGGGTAAAGTATCAGAAAAAAATGCACCCTCGCTCTGTCATAAACCGACCTGTCGAAATAGCGATTGATCTATTGAACACAGCCACCGTGGTCAGCGACAGGTTCGTTGAAACACACACCCAGCAGTATCGTCTCTCTCAACCACCACGCTTCATGATCATTATAAACAGATAAAGAATTTTTTTCAACATGTATGGCGTTAGGCCCTTTGTCGAAATTTCAAACATAGTTTCAAACAGGGGGCGTTAGCCCGAGTCCTAGAACACCGCGTACACGTCTCTATCGTTATTGGTTTGAGAAACTGAGCAAAAAGCCTAATATCACGGTTTTACCTCAACATGGTTTTTCATTCCTGCTCAACACGAACGACCTCGGCAAGAGGACAACACGACAAAAAATAACACCTCGTACACGTCTCTAGGCGTATTGGTTCGTGAGATATCGGCAAAAATCACAAAAAACACGTGTTTACCCCAAAATCGAGTTTCCAATTTTTTTAAATATAACGAGTAGTCCATAGCAAAGAGGACGCCACCCCGAGTCCTTGGACCCGTCGTACACGCCTCTAGCATAATTGGTTCGCGAAATATAGCAAAAAGTTTAATATCACGGTTTTATCCCAAAAAATTCTGTTTCCCTCATTCTCAAAAACTTGAACCTATTACCAAAATAAAGAGGGTTTCGAGACAAGCCATTTAACACGTCATAGGACCATATCCGACCATGTATTCGCGAGATATCGGAAAAGGTCTAAAATCATGGTTTTACCCCCAAAAAGCCTGTTTCCCTCATTCTCAAAACTTTAACCTATTAATAACATATATAGGGCTTTGAGACAAGCGATTTGACACGTCACACGTCCAAATCCGAACTTGCGTTCGAGAGATATCAGCAATCTTCTTAGGAAAGTAGGCGACTATCTGGTTCTCTCCTCACCACCAAATCCCCTTCTAATCAATCATTTTTTCAATGAGCTCGCCCTCTTACAATAATCCCAAGTGCGCATGCGTAAAAAACAAAAACAAAAATGTTGATTCATAGCGGCACCCAGCAAAACGCATGCGCTATATGAGCAACAACGTTTAAGTTCATTTTAGCAGCGCATCTTATACATGCCGCATTTGAAAGGAGACTTTCACTAAAAATTACAATTTCACCCCCTAGTATGGGTAGGTTTTATTTAGGGGTTGAAATGAGTGGTCCGTTGGAAAGAGGGCGTCAACCCGAGTCCAACGACACCTCATTTGTCACAATCGGACCATGGGTTGGCCAGATATGATTAAGCAAAAGTGTGTACTAACTATTTGAGCACCTTGTGAGTTAGAACCCCCCTCACTCCCCTACTCAAGATGTGCATATATGTGAGCACTCCTGAGCGTGGCCTGATTTAGACCATATATTAGGCTATATCCAAAATATTCGTTTATTGCTTTTCAAAAAAAATTCATCCCCTTTGGTTCTTAACTGGCATTGTCCTAATCGCTTGGTTACTGCAAGAAATTACAACATGGAGATTCCCCTTACCAAAACTAAAGTTATGGCCTTCATCGGGAAAAACCATGAGAGAACAAAAATTGCAATAGAAAATACAACCCTTGAGCTGGTATCAACATTCAAATATCTCGGCTTTAACCTGAGTTACATCCAAGAAACCGAAATGCAGCACAAAATCATCAACTTCACTAAGTTCACAGGACTAATAAATAACATCTTCAGTCCATCTTTAGTCCAGAGGCACACACGACTCAAACTATACAACATCCTAGCCAAACCTAACCTTCTATGGCAGCCAAGCTTGGACCCTTCGCAAAGGGGATGCACGGAGACTAACGAGTGCCGAGATGCGGTTCATGAGGAGAACAGCTGGATACACACTATGGGATAGGAAAAGATCTGAAGATATCCTTAAAGAACTAAAAGTAAAGCCAACTATCTACACAGTGCAGAATTACAGATCAGCTTGGAAGGACCATGTACTACGTATGGAGACCGGCCGGATCACCAGACGAGTCCTCCAATACCAACCTAGAGGCCGAAGAGACGTACAGTAGGTCGACCTACGAAGAGGTGGAACAAGACCGTAATAGGTCCTAACACTTGATAGGAGGAAGAATAATAATAATAAGAAGAAGCTTAGTTACTGTAGACCATATTGATAGTAAATTAAATAAATTTACTAAGGTAAATCGAAAACAAAGTGCCGTATTTAATCAATACTGACTGGCTGCGTGGCTCAGCGATAACGTTCTCGCCTGCTGTTCCCAAGGTTGAAGGATTGAATCCCAGTGCAAACAGTTGGCATTTGAGGGTGCGCAAATGCGTGGGAGCCGTATCAGTAGATTTACCCGCACGTTAATGATCCCCTTTGGGGAAACATTTCGACACCCCGGCGTCTCTAAAAGCCGCAGTAGTTAAAAGGGGCGTGAAACCAAAGACATTATTCTTATTAATCAATACTTTATTACTAATATTGTATCAGTACATGTTTCGGATTTTTTCAGCCTTCGTCAGCTAAAACAAAATATATATAAATATTGTTAAAATAAAGACGAAATACAGAGCATATTACAAAAATGATCAAACATGAGCTTGGTGAAAGAATGGTAAAATATATGTGTAATTTGAGTAGTAAGCTTATTGATATTACTACTTTGCAGTTGATCAACATAATATAATCCCAATTACTGGGACATGAAAAAACATAATCTGAAAAAAATTACACATTGTTATGTGTTAATGATACATATAAAAACAAGATGTTCAGTAAAGAACATATAGCCTCGTAGTTCAGCCCCTTAAAACAATCATAACTAACTAACTAACTTTCTCCTAAATGCATGGGGAAAGTTTTAACTCTTTGTCCTTTTCAAGGAGTATAATTGAATGTTGGTTGTAGTAGCTTGTTGAAATACAACGTGGTATACGGATATTAAACATGAATATGATGTGCCCTTTGCTAGTGCTATCTCTGTACAAAATTTCATTCAATCCGGTTTCACCGTGTTTGAATTGATATGGTGAATTGATTTGCACACATTAGCAACTATTGGGCTGATAACCTTGTAGTTCAGTCAAAGGATGCTTCCCACAAAAAGGTATGTTGTTGCAAAATTTGGTATAGATCAAACTATTAGTTTGGTCGTAATTTGATTTAAGCTTCTAACATTTGGATGGCCACCATTCCGTTTCCGTCAATATGGCGGCGATATAAAACATGACACTGAGGTGCCTCTGCTAGTGCTTCCTCTGTGCCAAATGTCGTTCAATTCGTTTTTTTACCGTGTTTGAAATGATAGGGGGAATCGATTTGCGCACATACATGGCCTCCATATGCAAACTATTGGACTGATGACCTTGTAGATTGGTCAGAAGATCCTTCATACATAAAGGTATAATGTTGCAAAATTTGGTAGAGATCAGATTATTAGGTTGGTCGTAATTTCACTTAATCTTTTAACATGTGTGTGGCCACCATTACGTTTGCGTCAAGATGGCGGCGATATAAAACATGACACTGGGGTGCCCTTTGCTAGTGCTACCTCTGTACCAAATTTGGTTCTATTTGGTTTCACCGTGTTCGTATTGATAGAGGGGGGGGCGACATTCAGGGTACACACATTCACACACACACTCACACACAATCAGACACACAGACAGACACACAATTTTTGGCTCTGTGTTGATCTCATCAGTCTACTTTCATTTTTTGCAAAAATCGAAAGTAGGCTAATATTTAATACTAGCGGTTATGCCCGGCGTTGCTCGGAATCACAATTGGATATTAAGAAATCGTACCATTGCTCGCTGTGTCGTATTGTGTGCAACCCGGAGGAAGGTCGTTGTTGTTATTGTTGTTGTTTGAGTCTTCAGTCTTTCAACTTGTTTGATGCAGCTATCCATGCTTCCCTGTCCTGAGCTAATCGTTTCGTCTCTACAGAGCTACCACACCCTACATGCGAGGCAATCTGTGTAACATATTCTAACCTTGGTCTACCCCTACTGTTCTCATCCTCGACCCTTTCTTCTATAACTAAGCTTGCTATTCGTGGGTGTCTTAGTATGTGTCCTACCAGCCCATGTCTTCTCTTCATTAGCAGTTGCCAGAAACATATCTCCTCTCCCACTCGTCTTAATACCTCTTCATTCGTAACCCTATCTACCCATCTGATCTTCATCATTCTCCTGTAAGACCACATTTCAAATGCTTCAGTTCTCTTCTTTTCTGCTGCACCAATAGTCCAAGCTTCACTTGCATGGAGTGGCACTCTGCAGAGAAAGGCTTTCAAAAATGACTTCCTAATATCTAAATCTATGTTCGATGTCAACAGATACCTTTTCTGTAGAAATGCTTTCCATGCCTGTGTTAACCAATTTTTTATATCCGCTTTGCTTCGTCCATCACTGGTTATTTTGCTTCCCAAATATCAAAGTCACCTACTTGCTTTAGCTGTTCACCTGCCAATTCGACACCAGTAGGGGTTTCTGATTTATTTCGACTGCATTCCAATATCTTTGTTTTACATTTATTTATTTTTATCATGAATTCTTTCCTCAAGAGGGGCCGATAACCTAGATGTTAGGCCCCTTAAAACAACAATTATCATCATCATCATCTTTCCTCAAGACGGAGTCTATACCATTTAAAAACTCATTCAAATCCTCAGGTGTGTCGGCCAAGATGACAATGCCATCAGCACATATATATGTTATAATGAGAAATATCATTGCCACTCAAAGTCCTTGAGCGTACTTTTTATCTGATCAAGAATTGTGTTTAAGTTGTTAAGTAGGTAGTTACGGCGGCTCTGTACTGCTTGTAGCTTATCCCTCCCTATATTATTCTGCCAAGGTCCCATTCCAGTTTTGTACCGAAAATAAGGTCCCATTAACACCAACGAACACATATGGGGTACCTACAGGTTCAGCATAACCCAATGAGTAAGCGAAACGCACTCACTTACTCTTTAAATGCCTCACAATTAAATAAATACCTTAAAATATGTATATTTACAATGAAATAATGAAAGAATGCAACACGGTAACCATGGTAACAGAATCTCACAGGTCCATCTATTTCTGTAAAGCGCGATGCAATTCCAATTATTACATTCCTGTGAAAGTTTCCAGACGGTTATAAGGTTATTACTGAACCAAATCAAGCTGTAAAATTCATCAATACATACAGTATAATGCGCTTAAGGGGGTCAAGGGGCACTCTAGAATTTTTTTCACGCAATTTTCACGTGTGAGTTTGGTACGAAAGATTTTTTCACAAGACTATAAAGGGTCTCCGAAAACTACATTTAAAGGCCCTTAAATTAACAGTGTCTGTGATACTCCCAGAAAACCAACTTCGCTCTGATATACCCATGAAGGAATGACAAACCCCTAACCACTGCACCAGTAGCTGAATTGATCAAGTCTGATTATTCATACCAAGGATAAATCAGTCATAGCATTCATGACTGAGATTTTGCCAAGTGTACTCTTTACAACGAGAATATTCGCGGGCGAAGCCGCGACGGGTAATGCTAGTAATACATTAATCCTGAAATTTCGCTTATATAACTGAATATTTAAGTACCCTATTAGCCTACTTTCGATTTTTGCAAAAAATGAAAGTAGACTTATGAGATCAACACAGGGCGAAAAAAGTGTGTCTGTCTGTCTGTGTGTGTGTGTATGTGTGTGTGTGAGTCTGTGTGTGTGTGTGTGTGTATGTGTGTGTGTGAGTCTGTGTGTGTGTGTGTGTGTGTGTGTACTCTGAATGTCTGTCCCCCCCCCCTATCAATTCGAACACGGTGAAACCGAATTGAACGAAATTTGGTACAGAGGTAGAACAAGCAAAGGGCACCTCAGTGCCATGTTTTATATCGCCGCCATCTTTACTAAAACTGAATGGTGGCCTCTCAAACGTTCAAATCGTAAAATCAAATAACGACTAACCAAATCATCCGATCTCTACCAAATTTGGTAACAACATACCTTCGTATAGCATGCGTCTTGTGACCAAACTACAAGGTCGTCCGCCATACCATTCCAGGATGGCGGCCGTGCGAATTATGCAAACTTTATAATCCATATCATGGGACCCACCAGTTCCGATTATCGAGCCGAGAATCGTTTTAACTGTTCTAAAGGAAGAGGCACGTTCGAAATTAAAAGTTTATTTTGTAATACTATAGTGCAGACGTGATTTTAAAAAGCTGAGCCGATTCAGTAATAAGACAAGATGGCAGCGGATATCTTGTGCCTGACTTATATTTCACTAATTTGAGTATTGCATGCAATATAGCGTACTGATACAAAATAAATAAACTTTGTATGAAATGCTTTATATATAAATAATATACTCCAGTGATGAAATCGTATAGTATAAATCATTATTTGCTAACAAGTTCTATGTAAGTCATTTTATATAGAACGATATTCGTTGACACAATTAGCTCAGTGGTAGAGCGTTAGCCTATCGGTCAAATGCCTATGGTTCAAACCCGGTCAGAGCTAGGTTTTTTGCTTGAAATGTTATATGTTTATTGTTTTGTAATGACTCAGACGTTTTAAAATTAAGCGTTATATTATGCATATTATGGTGTAAAATATATATTTAATTAAAACATAATTCGCCAGCAGATTTACTCGAGACATTTAGCTGCCAAAAAGGTAACTGCACGCCGACCTACTTATTAACTTCCAGATTTTATTGAAAAGTTTCTTCTTCTGGCCGTTAGAATGCACTCGCTCTGTTAGTATTATATTGTTCGATATTTCACCACTAGATGTCACGACTAGTCTCCGTGAGGCTCCATTGATTACTATACCATTGGCATTCTATGCGAATCGAATTTGAAGAATGACAAGATGATACTACGATACATTTTTACTTTTTATTTTAAAGGGTTTGTAACAGCCTATTTTGCGTTACTTGAAAATGTTATTTGAAGTAAAGAACAAAACGATTTCACATAGTAACTGAATTCAAGCCGTTGGTGCTAGTTCAGGTTATTAATTACTACTTTTATTTCAGGCAAATAGCAATCGAAAATATCCACATAGTTTGTATACACACGTCTCTGTAGGGTCATGGAAAGATTTGTTAATTCAATTAGGATTGTGAAAGCCATGCACAACCAGACGTGTAAAGACATGCCTCAACTCAAAGTTGGATGTTGCCCACGGCAGGTCGTATATGTAATAATAATAATAATAATAATAATAATAATAATAATGTTATTGGTTTTACATCCCTTTTAACTACTGCTGCTTTTAGAGACACCGGGGTGCCGGAATTTTGGCCCGAAGGGGATCTTTAACGTGCCAGTAAATGTACTGACACGGCTCCCTCGCATTTGTGCACCCTCAAATGCCAGCTGACTGCGCCAGGATACGAACCTGCAACCTAGGGCCCAGCAAGCGAGAACGTTACCGCTGAGCCACGCAGCCAGTCCGGTCGATTATGTCTCCAGATCCATAACATTCTTGATATACTTCTTATTTTTCTTTCTTCAATGATGGTAGCAGTTTTTATCTAGGTTGTGGCGTTTGGTAGAGGTAAATCGTTTCTAAGGTCTTCAACAAAGAATAGTTCTATTATACTCTTTGATAATAACAACGAGTTATAACTATACTCATACATTTAGGAGAAAGTAGGCTATATGTTCTTTACTGAACATCTTGTTTTAATCTTTGCATGCTTTATTAACCTAACCTAACCATTACATTTTTACGGCCAATGAATCACTTGTAATTTATTTCAGGTTATTTTTCACATATTCCAATAATTGGGATTACTTGGTGTTGACCGATTGAAAGCTATAATATTAAATGTTAATTAGGCAACACTGTAAAATGGCTTCAAAGCGATCTTTACCGTCGATAATAATTCTCAATGTATAGGGGCACATGACCTGCATGTTTCTCCCCATAAAACAATCCTACTGCTACTCACACCCTGAGTGGACCAATTTCATTCTACAGAGAGTTTGGTTTATATGCGACGGAGACCTTCGCTTGCCCGCTCGCCCGCGTTGCGAGCCAGTCTCCCGCCAGGCACTTTGCCGTTATGCGGCGCTAACGCGGCAGTGAGTCATTGAGTGTAGGAATTTGCACTTACGTAGTTCACAGCTGGTGCCGTAAATGTTCGCCAATCACTGCTACACATCGCTGGCACCTCTTTATGAAATTGTCATTTACTTGCTGAAATTCCTCAGCACCGATTGAGTGTATTTCAGGTGTAATATAGTATTTAAGCTCATTTATAGTGTGAGGGTTTCTCGCATACTCTCTATTTTTAAGCGTCTCCACAGATAAAAGTCACATGGTGATAAGTCTGGGCTTCGCGGGGGACACACGCTCCGACTTATAATCCTAGTACCGAAAATGCGACGCAATTTTGTCATGGATGCTTCGGCAGTGTGACCAGTGGCAGAATCTTGTTGAAAATAAGTTGACAATCGCTCTCCTTAAGTCAGTTCGTCAAAAAATTGGTCAAGGATCACATTCAAGTACAAATTGAAGTACACATTTCTATACTGAATGACTCAGTGCCGCGAGGCGCCACATTACGCTAAAGTGCCTGGCGGGAGACAGGCTCGCAACGCGGGTGAGCGGGCGTGGTAGGGTCCCCGTCGCATATAAAACAAACTCTCTGTAGTTGCCATTTACTAAAGGGGTCGATTAGCCTACTTCCGATCTTTGCAAAAAATGAAAATAGACTTATGAGATCTACACTGGACCAGGGAAAGATGACTTCGTAGTTCCGCCTCTTAAAACCTCAATAACTAACTCGGTCTGTGTGTGAGTGTGTATATCTGTACACCCCCCCCCCCCCCTATCAATTCAAACACGACGAAACCGAATTGAACGAAATTTGGTACAAAGGTAGCACTAACAAAGGACACATTATTGGCATGTTTTATATCACCGTAAACTTGACGGAAACGTAATGTTGGCCACCCAAATGTTCAAACCTTAAATCTAATTTCGACTGACCTATTCAGCCGATCTTTACTAAATTTTCCAAAAATATACCTTAACGTAGGAAGTGTCTTTTGCCTTATCTACAAGGTCATCAGCCAAATAGTTTGAAGATGGCGGCTGTGAATGTGTGCAAATCATGTGTGTGAGTCGTTAAATCTGACAACCCCCCCCCCCCTCTATCAATTCAAACACGACGAAACCGAATTGAACGAAATTTAGTACAGAGGTAGTTCTAGCAAAGGATACCTCAGTGTCAAGTTTTATATCGCCGCCATCTTGACGGAAACTTAATGGCGGCCACAATTATGACTAACCTAATTATCCGATCTCTACTAAATTTTCAAAAAGTGTACCTTAATGTGGGACGTGTCTTTTGCGTAATCTACAAGGTTATCAGCCAAATAGCTTCAAGATGGCGGACGCATGAATCATGCAAGTGTTATAGCCTAACCGGTACTTACGATTCAACAAGGCCCAGCCTCACCAAACACGTTTATCGTACAAAGGGTGGTTCAATCTGTCCTTAAAAGGAGGTGCCCGTAGGATATTAACATCCGATAATAGAACTAGCAACCCACCCCAGCTTCGCCCGGTATCTTAAACGGTTTACCCACCATAAGTTTAAAGGCACATGGACGGCAGGTTCCAGACGCAATTCCGAAAAGCCGAGGTGAACAGCGAAACTCCAAACACATATTCTCTTCTTTGAAGTCTTAACTCGACATGACTCGACAGTTTGATGCTGGCCGAAGCTGGGTGATAGGCTCGCTCGCTAGCTCGTATACTCGCTCAGATGGTAGTAATTTAAATTTTCACTGAATGAAGATTGTCGGAAGAAATAAAAACGTAAAAACACTTATAGTGGGCGATGTATTAAAGATAGAGATATGCTGTCTCGAACTTTTGGGTGCAACTTTTCATGCTGAACAATCTTACACTCATAGGATATAGATATTTTAACGGTTTACACAGCGTAAGCTTAAAAGTTACACGGACGGTAGGTTTATCTTCGACACGATTCACTGAAATCGTTACTGCTCGGCTTCCTTTAGTCATAAATAAATGTATTTCTACAGAAATTTTCCTCGAGATATCCTGTACAGAATGGTGAAACCCATATCAAAATCCATCCAGTGGTTCTCGTGATTACCCGTGACATCCAAGAATCGGGGACTTTGTTTTATACTGAGTAGAGATTATTTTACCATAGCAGTGATTAACTGTTAAGTCGACGGTGCCGTATCGTGCTGGGCCGTGCCGTCCGGTTGGGCCAAAATGGAGGATATTGTTTACTCGCTAGGTGAGGCTTCAGTCAATCACTATATAGCCTAGTATAGCACGTTGTTATTAGGCAAGCTACTACAACCAACATTCAATTATACTTCTTGAAAAGGATGCTAGGTTGCTTCCTCAGCTTAGGGGCTGCGACAACGCGGTCATGAAGCCCCGTGTACTTTGGGTGTGTGTAGAATCTGTCTGATAACCGGTGTTAATTGTGATGACTGTATTAGTGTGTGTTATCTCCTTTTAATTCAAGTAAGGATTGCAGACATTCGATTTTCAAGTAGTTTCAACTTTTGCTACCAAACGCCACCGTCAACGACCAACTAGTTCTGAACTTGGTAACTAGATGCCGCCTCAGTCAGCTCCTGACGACGAACGTAGGAACCTCAGAGCGTCAGTCAAATCTAACCTATAATTTAGCTTCACACAGGTGTAATTAGTGGAAGGTTCATTATCATGCCATAAATTTATGACATGGAACCGTCGGCTTTACTTCGCCTACGAAGGAAGGCATACTGCTGAATTTTTAACGCCTTTAAAAATCCGATGACTTTGGCCGGGTTTGAACCTGCGACCTTGGGCATAGAAGCTCAGCATGCTATCAACTACGCCACCGAAGCCGCTCCTTAAAAAGGACAATGAGTTATGGACTTAACATTTTCAAAAATGACTGTTATAAATGACCTAAAAATTCGAAAATGGAGAAAATTATCTAAAATAATAATAATAATAATAATAATCTCACCAATTTTTCAAAAATGACATCTTAAGCTCAAACTGAAAAGTCATTCAAAATAGAATTCTAGCACTTAACAAAAGGTTTATGTTCACTTTAGTCTGAGTTGCACTGCACTACGAATGTAATTGTAATGTCAAATGTAAATGATCTGTGGTTATCAGCCAACATACCTCAAAAAGCTGCGTTCAACTGCACTTTTTTTTTCAGTTTTGATACAATACCCGCAGCAATTTCACCACGATTGTTGCTAAAACTATTTTCCACCCAGTTGATTAAGGAAATGGAATCAATATTTTAATTTATCTTGTATCAGCTACTAGCTTCTTCTTAACTCTGAGAGACGTTACTCCCTCTTATAAAGCTGTGACATAACTACATTGGAAAAAGATGACATTAAAAGGCCGATTTCTGTAAAATAAGACCAAAAAACTACCAAACTTAAGAAAATGCTCTTAAAATGGAAAAATAGCAGAAAATACAAAATGATGCAAAATAAAAATGACATTTTTGAAGGCAGGGTGGCCCGTCCAGAGTTTCTATGTACTTCAGCATTGTTTTAGACAGCTCAGTAAAAAGGTGACACGTCATCAATATCCGGGCCTCAGTTATGACTATGACTATACCCATTCATTTAGGAGGAAATAGGCTATATATTCTTTACTGAACATCTTGCTTTAATGTCTGTGGTGCTGATTTTGATATTTATATGCTAAGGAATATCCCCCTCTAGGCCTAATCCAAAGTACTGCCTGATTGGACTGTGTATGGCAAAAGAGAGAACATAATGGATACAAGTTAACAAAGGGACGAAACATGACGTGAACACGCTGCCACCAGTCATCGCGTCCATTTTATTATTTATCTGTAAACACTCACACCGACCAGAGTCCTAATGAATGAACAGGCCTGCAGTGAAATGATTGATGGCGTGCCCCAGTGATTGACACTATTCACAGCTTGTAACTGACCGATGATGACAAGAACAATAACTGAGATCTCCCTTCCTCTAGTGGTGACAAAACTAACAAGTTGGTGTTCATAATATTTAGGAAGTCATCATCACCGTCTGATTGGCAGCTTTTCATAAGTTGAGTAATTCTAACAGACATTCTGGAAAGCAGAATGTATTCAACAGTGGTGCTTGTTTCCTGCATAAGTCATGATGATTTTCTGAAGTTTGGGAAGTATTATGATGTAACTGAAATAAAACTCTCACTAGAAACCGCCAATTCTGCTATGTTATTACTATAATTATACAGTATATATGTTAGGCAACAATTACTCATCATTGCAAGCCTTCTTCCCCGCCCAAAATCTTCGCATTCTTTCTCTGTCTTTGTTCTTCTGTCCAACCTCAGTTCAGTTTTGGTTCGTATTGAAATCCTTGGTTTATTATATTTTTTATTATTATTAGCGATTGGTAAATCGAAATCCCCTAAAGGGCAAAGGCCTCCTGCTAGCAGGGTAGCTCTGAGATATTTCATCAGATGAGCTAATCTGATGAACATTTACCTTAATAGCAACTTAAAACTAACAGTAACTTACTGGCTATTTACACTCCAATTCATCTTTCTCACGAATGATCGTTTTTCACTCGTAAAACTTGGAACTAGTTCAAATTTTCCTGAAGAATGATCTAAGTTGACGAGGGATGTTTCAAACAAACTGTTTCGACGCCAGTCCTACACGAATTCCGTTGACCTGCCGCTCTTATCCACTGCTTCCCGATCGTCGACTGGAACTCGTCGGACGGCCGTGATTTCTTCTTCCATCTCTGCGCTCCCACACTGCAGTTGAGTAGACCCACCTCGCGTGATCCATTCTCAGTACATGGGGTGCCTATGTCCACTTCAGTTTTGTCGATAACTGACCTAAACTTAGTGCGGTTTGAAATGTCTTCCGAATTTAGCACAACCTGATGAAGATCCTTCCGCACCTCCCTGAACAGCTTGTTAGGCCCCTTAGGTCTACTGTCAAGTATTCTAAAAATCTTCTTCGTAAGTCTCTGCTCATTTATTCGAAATACATGTTATTACTATCTTATTATATCATACGCTAAAGTGTATGTTTCACTAAACTCAAGCTCTTAAACCAGATGGAGTTAGAAGGTGTCGTTTGTACCAAAATCTTCCAAATCGTCTCAATAGTACAGGAAAAAACTTGCATTTCTTGAAAAGTGAAAGGAAATATATTTGTTTATAAAGTGCTTTTAAACAAATAAACAAGACGATAGGCCCTGGCAGAACTGTGTCGCGTACAGTCTGCATTGCACTAGAGCCGGGCGGTAGTCTGTACACATGGGGCGCACACAACCCATTATGCGAGACTTCTCGCACGAGTCCGCTAGTTATTATTATTATTATTATTAGTATTATTAATATCATTATTATTATTACTATTATTATTATTATTATTATTATGCCATGATTGGCATAAGGTTGTCGTGTGTGTCGTGCGTGTGAATTGCCGCTGAATTAGCAATTAGCTGGATTTGTGTGTAGCCTTTCGGCATCAAACCAGGTTGGTGTTTGTCCCAGTTCATTGTACGTATATTGTGTTTCTTGAGTTTTATTCTCTTCTGGGATTTTATTGAGTGTTGACTGGTCGTGTGTCGTCAATTTTAGGTTAAGGTTTTGCCATAGACTATTGAAATCATACAACTTGCAGTGACGACATTCATACTTCATGCGTTATTGAAATCCAAGGCCATCTGGGTTAAGAGTAATTCTGTGGTAACCTTAGGCCTATTGACGTCCGAAACGGGGGAGGAGCTTACGGTCAGCTGTTTGCAATATGGCGGCGATATAGTGACGTGAGTAATTGGGTGTGCGTTTGTTATGGCTTCTAATGTATGATGGCAAAATACTACATATTTCCTTTCATTGATAGAAATATTTTTATAATCAATTTAAATGCAGTGCCTAATTACTACCAGTTAAAAATATTACCCACATGTAGATAGTTAATTTACTGTCTGCTGTTACATATATGAAGCCTGTACTTGGGAGCCTAGCGGTATCGATGTTTTTTTTATTAATTTCACTATATATATATATATATATATATATATATATATATATATATCACATAACACAAAGGATGACTCCCTGATAATAAATTTAATCAAGCAACCCTGAATTTGCATGAATGTTTTGGGTTCAAAGAAGCGTTACTTGGGATGCTCAAATCATACTTCAATATTGCAAATATTGACCTACATACTTGCTGTTCAAAGGCAAGAATGTTAATTTATTAATCTCTTGCCACAGGCAAGTTAAAATGGAGACATCCTCTTTATCAATATATTTAATTAAATATTTAAAATACAGATATTTAACAAAGCTGGAGTCTCCATTTGAACTTGTCGTAAGCAAACGGAACAGATCAAAAACTACACTAAAAGCCAAACCAAATTCACTCCTCAGCTCGACATAAACCATAATACCAATTAAAACCTATACAAAACATACTCTCCTTACTGTTGTACAACTTTCAAACCAACTATTCGCACTCAAAACTGTAAAACCCTCAAATGGGAACTAATTAAAGTTAGAATAGCCTAGGCCGATCCGGTCTCCCGCTACATTACCGCATATGTATACTTAACATCACTATAACTTTAAAATTACGACTAAGTGACCTATCTGCCTGAGTAGTATAGGTGTTACCGGCCTGCCTGGGATGATGGGTCACCAAACCGATACTTAAAACTAAGATTTTACATTTTAATTAACTAAATTCAACAGTAGGGAGATCATAGCGAAAAACACAATTTAAGCCAAATCATACATCAATGACCTACATACTTGCTGTTCAAAGGCAAGAATATAAATTCTCTGGCAAATTAAGGCTAGGAACAGCATTTTTCTTAAGTTTTCTAACCATTCGGCTATTGTCAATCGGAAGAACCCCTAAAATAAGTTTACGAAGAGCGGATTACATTCTTTGTACGGCACATAAGTAATAGGCTATAAGTTTATCAGTATTTTTGATGTTGCTAAATCCATGTGAATACAAATTAGAGACAATAACTATCAATAATCAACAGTACCGGTGGAAAGAAGTCGTCTTCACAAAAATGCAGGCTGCACACTGTCATGTAACATGTAACACGTTTTCCAATTGACAGCGCCGAAGCCCATCTTTCTCTCTGAACTTTTTGTACAGGAAAGTAGTGAAGATATTTCGTAGCCGTTTTATACGTTTTGCAACCGTATACAGAGCAGTACCTCCTCGAATTTGACAAATTTCTTTCTGTTTCCATCACGACGTCAATGCTTCACCATCTAAATACATCTCACCAGTCACAATGTTACAGCTTCAACATTCTGCCGCGTGGCTGCGCCATCCAACTTTTCTGACGTCAATAGGTCTCGTCGTTAGGGGGTAGATAGTAGGTCTGGACTACTTGGAGACAGCGGCCATTAGAGACCCGCTACATTGAGTACGTAGCTACCATCCTATTTTACTATAGATTTTCGACGGTATTTGTGTTTTGCTGTCGGCATCAGCTTATTTTTGGGAAAACTGCCATCATGGATTCTATTAGTAGCTCGAAGGATACAAGTGCAGACGCTACTCCAATCGATAAGGCTTTGACAAGATGCATTTAGGTCATCAGAAAGATGAAGCTTGCTTTAGGAAGACAGAAGAATATATCTAATGACGTGAAAAATGGAATAGCGGAGATAGAGGAAGCCATCGATATCATTATATCGTGCAGGGACAATTGGCTTGAGAAGCAAGGGGTTCTGCCTGCAGTGGAAGAGCATACCTTAGGCCATGAGAAGGTGATAGTGGCATTGGATAGTCCCCCTGATAACCCCATTCAATCGCCTCCAGTATATTCCGATAAGCAGAAGGAAAATTTGTCAGAATGGACGACGGTCCGACGGAGGAGGTCCTCCGGTATCGCTGTGTCGTGGTCAGAAAGCGCTTCTCTGTCGTCACAAAGGTCGGAACCACCAGTTCGGGAGAGCAAGACTCGGAAATCCCATAATCGATCACGACCCAAGGCTGTTCTGATCCAACCAGCAGCTGGGAAGACTTATGCAGAAATTGTGAAGAATTTGAGGGAGAAGGTGAAGCCAGAGGCCTGCCATCCGGAAATTCGATCTATCCGTCAAACTAGATCAGGGGACGTTTTACTGGAGTTTGATACGAAAGCTGACAAGGACTGTCGAGAAATGTTCAGCAGCACTTTGAGGGAAGCTGTTGGTCATGCAGGATTGGTGAGGACATTGACTCCTAGAACTGTCTTGGGGATACGAGACATGGATATTTTTACTACTGTAAGTGATGTCGAATTGGCTCTGAAACGAGACATAGAGGGTTTTATAGATGAGCTGAAAGTATCCGTCACTAAAACCAACAGTAGAGGGCAGAAAATGGTAATCGTGGAAATTGATAATCAGAATGCTGAGAAATTATTGGAGACTGGCCGTATTAAGGTCGGTTTCATATACTGTAGGGTGAGGAGAAGAGCGATGGTAACACGCTGCTTTCGATGTCTGGGTTATGGCCATATAAGGAGGAATTGCAATGGCCCGGATAGAAGCGGCCTTTGCTACAGATGTGGTCAACTGGGTCATAAAGCCGCAGGATGTACGTCAGACATGAAATGCGTGCTGTGCTCTGACTGTAATCGGGAGGGCTTAAACATAAGTCACATCCCTGGAACAGGTTCTTGTACTGTGTTTCGAGAGGCACTCGCGAAGATTAATGAAAAGACACAATGACGAATGTCCTACAAGGGAACCTGAAACGAAGCATAATCGCTAATGATGTTGTTCTTTTGTCCCCGCTTTCCAGTTTCCAGCGTCAAGTGTTTATTATTAGCCTGGTCATGTTTCTGGATTTCTTCACATGAGATCCCAAACTCTTTTTGTATCTCACTGAACCGGGCTCTCTTTGTCTTTTTCTCTTGGAGAAAAGTGAAAATGCGATAGGTTAATCGTGTTGACAACATTCAGGTCAGGTGCCCATAATACTTAATCCATCATTTCTGCGACGCGTCAGTAATTTTCTCCACATGTGTACATAAAACCTGGTTATGCCGTCGTCTAAACTTATGCCTTCTTCAACAAATACTCTCAACTTCCACTCACGCTTACCTGTATTCTCAGTTTCACAACCTCTCATACGAGCATAGTCTTGGAACACGGACAATAAACGATACCCCCATGCTGATACCCACACACAGCACAGTATGCTATATCAACTCCTTCGTTGTTGCTACTGCGCGACTGTGGAACAATCTGCCTCGCTCTGTCAGAGGAGCATCCCGTCCAGCTTCAAGCAACGTTGCCGGCAGTACCAGTGGCGTGTGGTTGAATTTTACTTAGGGTAAGCAATGGTTTTTTTTTCGCAAAATCATTGAAGACCCAGTTGTAGAAGTTTGGGATATTTTGAACTTACAAAGTAAAACTATCTAAATTGAAATCAATGATAAATTTTATACCTTTAGTTAAAATGGCGAATACAAGCTTTCCCTACTCATTTGAGGAGTTGGACGACTTCCTAATAAAATTAATATTTTTTCTCAAATTTACCGCACATCACACGCTGTCATCTCTAGACCCAACTCCCGGTGCCATATTTTTACAGATTTTTCACGCCTACTAGTGTAAAGGAAAACGTCTACTGCATACCCTACTCCCTTATATTGCATTAGACAACATTATATCGCAGAACTATAAAAATGACGGCCTACCACTGTAAAACAATCACACGTTTTAACACAGCATATAAGAAGCTGTTTTACACAAACACTCACGCGCTATTACAAACAATAATGGGCGAGTAAACACGCTATCTTCGAAAACTGACCGCTCCTTGTTTTCGGCCCAAGGTATGTAACTTAAGGAATTGCTTCCTAGCCTTCGCTTTCACTCACCCTGCAGTAAGCCTACCCAGAAATACAAAAGGAGGGCATGTCACGCTATTGTGCTGCTACAAGCGACTCCGCAAGGAACTCGCAGTAGGCATCAAAGAACAACGAAGTGTGAATGGGTTCATTAAAACAATACAGGACACAGAGACTGGATAACCAAAGTAAATAATTATTGTACCCGTCATTATTTTACTTGGGTAAGCAATGTTTACCTTACATCCATGGAATACACGCGCCTGGGCAGTACATAACCACTAAATAAATGAAAGTTGAACTCAACACTTATGCTTATATTCTTATTCTTATGTCGTATTACATATATTCAATCTTTCCAATTCTCACTTTATTTACTCTGTATTTAGACACCTAAATAACCTTCTTCAGTAATGACTAGGGCCCGGATACTTAGGTTTTTACCTATCTTTGCCCCGGCTATGTAATTCACAAATTTCAACATATATGTTCGTTTCACACTTCCTGGAGCAGAATATGTGAATTTCATTTCACCTAAAGAAACCTAAATGAGGGGTTGACACCTAAAATAACCTAAATAGCTGTTTTCCCTTTTTCAAATAAAGAATGTTATTTCCCCATTGAAATGCATCGTCAAATTACTGTATTTCCACCGCGATTACAAGCATTAGGACGGAGATAGTTCAGGTTACTACCGTTAAATGCAGTACGATGATGATGATAATTGTTGTTTTGAGGGGACTAACATCTAGGTTATCGGCCCGTAATGGTTTGGGTGTTAGTGAAAGATGAGTTGAGAATGAAAACTATAACTAATACTAACTACAAACTTATATACTAGAAGAAGAAATGGTAAACAAATGAAAGATAAGGCAAATGAAAGACAGGAAGCAATGAAATTCCCTCTACCCTCGAAGAATGAGGAATGGGGGACTTGGAAGAAAGGAGAGCCATGAAAGGCAGATGGGAAAGAGGAGAGGGCCCGACCCAAAATAAGTGGAAAGAGCGGGAAAATCCGACCCAGCTCAGGAATCCCTCAGGATCGCCCAATCCCGAACTCACCAGCCGTAAGCCCCTGAGGGTGTAGCAATATCCAGGGTGCACCAGAAGAGGTGGGGCTACATACACCCTACCTCCTTGAGGGCCTTGTGAATAAGGCAGGAGATAACATGAAAAGAAAAAGAAGGCTGACCCCTCGCAGAAGGACGGTATCAGGAAAGATGAGACAAGGGCTAATTAAGGCAGGAAAGGAAGAGACTCCCTAGGCCTCAGATACCCTAATACCGTCGGGTTCGGAAGAGAACAAGAGTGGGCCAAGAGAGGCAGACAGGAAAGAAGACGGAGAGGAGTTCATAAATAAATTTCACAGAAATAAGAAAAACAGGAAATTATTGCTGCCTGTATTGATCCTGGAAGAAAAACCTAAAATAACCTATTTTTAGAATACAAGAAACCTAAAGTGAAGGATTAAGCCACAAAAAATTCCGGGCCTTAATAATGACTAATTATTTATTTATTATTTATTTAGCGTATGATGCTTCATTTGACAATCGTTTGAAATGTATTTTAC
Organism: Meconema thalassinum; assembly: GCA_946902985.2. NCBI lineage: Eukaryota > Metazoa > Arthropoda > Insecta > Orthoptera > Tettigoniidae > Meconema > Meconema thalassinum. The sequence goes on along the minus strand of OX336393.1, from coordinate 451,612,398 downwards.
ATATTGTTATTAGAAAAAAATATACATATTTATATACATGGATATGAAGTATTACAGACTAACTACGAGGCACGCATACTCACACACACTGCTGCAGATTCTGAAATTTCATCACAAGCTGATGTCTAGTCCTTCCAACCAAGTGAGTGCCGCAGGGATTACTTGATGTAGCTCCTCCATAGGCCCAGGGAATGCTCGTAGAGGACATTCTTTCACGATGTGGCTGATGGTTTGCACTACAGCACCACAGCTGCAGGAAGGAGACTCCAACCACCCCCATTGGTGTAGTTCAGAGGCAGTTCTTCCAACGCCGCAGCGTATCCTGTTTAGTCTGGTCCAGATGGTGCGTGGGAGGTTGAACCCTGGAAGTTTTGATATTGGTTCATCGATGTTAATTAGACCATGTGGGTGTAATCTGTCCCAGTCTTGCTTCCATGCTTCTTCAGGTCTAAAAGGTATGTCAGCTAGATTCCTGGCCGTCTTCCAGGCAGGTTTCCGGGATGACTAATCATCAACATCAATATCATCATCATCATCATCACCATTAGTCTACATTTTATCAGTATTTCCTTACCTTGTTCTAATTTTAAACTTACTTTTAAAGTATCTTGGTTATTCACCCTAGCAATACAATACAATATGTATTTTATATTGTATCAACATTGTATTATTGTTAAATTTTAAGTAGTATTTGCATTGTCCATTATGTATCAATTGTATAATCTGGATAATCTTGCCAGACAAAAAAAATATATATCTAACTATGTATTGACTGGCTGCGTGGCTCAGCGGTAACATTCTCGCCTGATGTCTCCAAAGTTACAGGATCGAATCCTGGTGCAGTCGGTTGACATTTGAGGGTTCGGAAATGCGAGGTAGTCGTGTCAGTAGATTGATTGGACATTAAAGATTCCCTTAAGGGCAAACTTCCGGCACTCTGGCGTCTCTAAAAGCCACAGTAGTTACAAGGGACGTAACAACATCTATATAAAACGCTGAGGTGTATTTTTAACAAAACTCAAGCTCTTAAACCAGAGGGAGTTATAACGTGCGGTTTGTGTCAAAATATTCCAAATCGTCTCAATAGAACAGGATAAATCCTGCAGTTCTTAAAAGGTTAACAGTTAATACACATAATAACGATCAACAGATAATAAACATAATAAGGAATAAAGACTTGATGCTCTGAGTAGGATTATAGGTTGTCGGTTCCTGGAGATTTGTCTACATGCGACGTACATTATAAAGACATACGTCATAAAGAAATAAATTTGTGCAACTACTTTAAAAAACTTTGCTAGTGATTTTGAAATACAATTTACCGAACAAAACTATTATTAATATTCAGCGGGACACATAATAACCAATAAAAGAAAAGGAAGAAAACTTTTACTAGTTATTTGCAAGAGGAAGTTTACCGGATGAGGAACAACAAATTTTCATAGATATTTTCAAAGGATTAATAATGTTTTGTCTTAATTATTTCTTAAAACTTAATGTAAGGATATTCATTTTCTTAGTTTAAGTCTACTTTGGATTAGTTCTATTAATGTGCTGATGAAGAAACCAACGAGTTTCGAAACATGTACACATAGTCTATAAAATATAGACATTTAAGTGTTATTAGTATTGATTTGGCGAATATATAACATAAGTGTTATTAATTATTCTATCAATACGGATTCACACAATTTGCTATCATGGCAAATATTTTTGCTTATTAGATATACAGGGTGTTTCAGGAGAAATAGTAAATAATTTAGGAGGTGGTAGTATAGATGAATTGTAATAAAACATTCCATATATCATGTGTCCCATATGTATTGCGCACCGAGATGCAGATGATGCTATATAACCAGGGCAGTTGTCGTTTCGTGTGTTGGTACACCGGTTATTATGGGCGTATTGAACAATTGTCAACAGTCGTGAGTTGTTGTTCACTTTTTGAAGTTGTGCTTTAGTTTCCATTGAATGTGTTCACCTGTCAGTGTGCTTTGTTGATCAAGTTGTCTGTAATGTATCGTTTAAACATGCCACATGTTTTTACACATGCTGAGTATGCCGATATGGTATTTGTGTATGGGTTATGTAATGGAAACTCTACTGTTGCTTGTAGAGAATACGGAATACGATTTCCTAACCGCAGACGACCAGATTCAAGAGTGTTTATAATACACTGCGTGACTCTGGTGCAGTACCCAGCTGTCGATATGGTGATACAACATCTAAACCTAACATTCCCCTGGAGATGGATCGGGAGATATGGGCACGTTTCTTGGCCACCAAGGTCCCCGGACCTTACCTCTTTGGATTTTTGCCTGTGGGGATGGTTGAAAGGAGAAGTCTACAAGGAAAAAGTTAACACAAGAGCCTAGTTGGTCGTTAGGATTATGCATAGTGCAGCCCTCGTCAAAGAATGCCAATATGCCCTCCGAAGAGCTACATGGGCTGTTATCAAGAGAAGTGCAAAATGCATTGAAATTGGTGGTGGATGTTTTGAAAATCAACTTTGAACGTCCTCATTTACCTTGGCTTTACATTAATTTGGGTTAAATACTACCAGCTGTATCTCTGTACGCAATACAATTGGGACACATGTTATATGGAATTTCTTATTGCAATTCATCTATACTACCACCTCCTGAAATATTTACTATTCCTCCTGAAACACTCTGTATATTTATTTGTTTATACAGTAATGCATTTAAACAAATAATCGAAATTTATAAATAAATAAACAAGACGATATCCCCTGCCAGAACTGTATCGAGTCCAGCCCGCAAAACAGTAATGTCAGGCGTGTGGAATAACACTGCGAGATTTCTCGCACAGGCCCTCTATTTATTATTATTATTATTATTATTATTATTATTATTATTATGCTAGTAGATTCATCAAGATAAACGTGCTTCTCACCAAGATTTACCGTGTTCGATTCCCGACTAATGCATTTGAGATTTTCGAGGTGAAATGCTATATCCTGTGGTTAGGATTCCACGTAAAATTGGAAGTTCTGTAGCTCATGATCGCGAGATTAACGGTCACGTAAACAAAAACTAAAAACTAAATCACAATGACACGGATTATCAGATTCCACACATACACTCAAGTCTACGGGGGATTCATGTCTACGATGTCTCAAAGCCCCTAAATAAATCAACAGTAACATACAGTATATCTATGTTGCTCCAGAGCATTTGAGCTGGAGAGGCCTCTCTGTCCTACTTACTTACTTACTTCGTTGGCCACACGAACCGAAGTCGGTTCATTGCCTCACTCTTTAGCCTCTTCCATTGGTCTCTGTTGCTAGCCATGTTCTCGTTGGCTCCCAGTGTCTCCAGGTCTTTCTTGACTCCATCCATCCACCTCAGTTTTGGTCTATCCAGGGGTCTCGTACCTTGTGGCTTCCCTTCTAGCACAGTCTTCACCATTTTCTCTTCTCTTCTCAGGACTTGTCCTAGCCATTCAATTCTTCTGCTCTTTATTACAGCTGTCAGATCGGGTTCATTAAACAGCGTGTGGATTTCAATATTTTTTCTTCTTCTAAAGATTCTATTTTCAGACACTGGCCCAAACACTTTTCTTAACACCTTGTTTTCAAAAGTTATAATTTTTCTCTCAATTTTCTTACTCAGTGTCCATGTTTCCGCCCCATACATTATTACTGGTCGCACGATTGTCTTGTAAATGCGGAGTTTTGTTGTTTTCGTTAATAGCCTGCTGGTAAATGCAGTAATTTGTGCATTGAGAAGAGACACCTCTCTGCAGATTTTAGCTGGTTCATTATTTCCTCCTCCATGTCGTTGTTGTTGTTGGCATTTACTGTACTCCCTAGGTATTTGAAAGACCTTGTCTTCCTAAATTCCATATCTTCTATTGCCAGTACTCACTCTGTTTCCTCTTCATAGATTCTGGTCCTACTTACATTAACAATATTTTAAAATCCACTTGGAATATTTAATGAATGCACTGTGTAATTTGTACTGTGCCCAACTCTAGGAATGGGTATTCCAAGTTTCAGACACCTAGATATCAAGGGAAAGGCTGTAGCCGCTTTTGAAAGTTCAGATATTTGAATATCGCGCTACATTGCTTCTCGAAGCATTTCGAAGGATTTTACCGATAGTTGGATGTCAAGTGACGTAGCGAGTAACAGCAGAGGTGGAGGCTATTTATTGATTAAATAGTTAACTACGGAGTAGAGACTTGAGACTGGGATCAGATTACTGGCACGGCCAAATGAAAGAGAATGCAATTAGTATCAAGTAAATCGGACCAGGGATTCAAGAGATATGAGGATTTCTAGATATCAGGCGATGACGCGTGACCCTGAGCGTTTTGAATAAAAGCCAGCTGGAGCAGGCATGGTCAGTTCATTCTAACACAAGCACTTGGCAAGCAAGTTGCGTCTACGCTGAGCCAAGGCACATGGTTGCCGTATCTACGCAGAAGTTCTTTTCAAATCGTGATAGTCACGAGAAGTGCTGCGCAAACGAGTTGGAACTTAGTAAGTTTCTGGTAAGGAGAATCACTGAGGTGATTGATTTCTATAGACATTGGTGGAAATATTTATATTTCCAAAAGGACATATGCTAGACTTTGTCTAGGAAATAGTATTTTGTCACAGTCCAATAGTAACTTAATACTTGGATGTTTAAATCCATTTCAAGTCAGTTTTCATTTTTGTAACTAGTTAACCACTTCGATCTGTCAGTACACTGAAGACTAGTCTATAACGGTAGCGTTCATTAGTCTACGCAAGGGAAACTGCAAGTTGTCTAGCGCATGGCAGATGGTGATATACAAACCATGCCCAGGGAACGATCTTCAGAACAGCCGTTAACTGCTTAGACTGTCAATGTTTTTCTTGTACTGATGAGATTACAGTGAGTTATGTTACAACTGACATATTTAAGAAGAGATCACTTAGATCTGACCCTATTTCAACAAACTGTTATGGCTTTGATAGAAGCCCATATTAAAATGGAACCACAGTTTATTCAAACGTCGAAAGATACTACCACTATGTCTGACTAGACGAATTGTGGGTCTACAATGGCGGCCGATACAAGGATTATACGTGCTTGTCCAATAGGGCATGTCTATGGATAAATCTGGTACAGACCAGGTTTACTACACTTCAAGACCATCAAGAAATGTAAGCCACATTTGAATTATATTATACCTAGCTAATTGGAACAAACTATTTTTCTGCAGATGACCAACACATTTTTTTCGTCGTATTTAAAGCTTGCAATGATTTACGCAAGACTTATTAGAGTTATTCTGAGCATTTTCAGCACTCAGAACAGTTTAGGATCGATGACCGAGCATTTCGAGCATTTATTTGAATTTTTCATATTTTAAGGAAACCACGGAAAACCCCCGATGTAACTGTAAAAGTTAAATTTATTTTTGTTGAGGAATGGATATTTTTTCCATATTCGAAGGTTCGAACATGTGGATTCTCACATAATGAGATGATAATTAAACATATTTAAAATAATAATAATAATAATAATAATAATAATCCACTAATAATAATAATAATAATTTTCACAATTTTTCTAAATAATTCTTGGATATTATATTTTATAATAATCATATGTATTGAGAAAGAGCCGATGAAGTAGTTTAATCATTTCTAGTTTGGAACAGGAGATTTTCCGAAGGAAAGTGGTTAGCGCAAGCCCGCATTCAACCAACATTTCAGTTCTGGTTGAACAGTTGATATTTGCAATGAGCAAAGTATATGTTTCAGATAACACGGAGAGGCATGAAACGGGAAGCAATTGATATTTGTATCAAATAGGATATTTTTGTATTTATATAAAATCATGACGTAAATACACTCGAAAGTGAAATGAAGATTTTCATAAGTTTGGTAAATTCACGGGTTGAACTGAATGGTAAAATAAAATAAACTTGTAAGTTTATTAATCTTCCAGTGTTGATAACAAGCAGAGGCTTGATTTATTGTATAAATTTTGGGAAGAAAATTTATGTGTGTGGAGTAGTTGAAATGCCATTCCCAGGTGCGCATGTTAAGTCGCAGGAATGAAGAGGTTTTTTCGAGCATCAATCAAATAGCAGGTTCGATGGCTCAGGTTTATAGTAGGAGTATTGGAACTACACATTTCGTCGGATGAATGACCCGAAGGTTATTTCTTTGAAACCATCAGTTCTTATTTCAACCTTGTTTACGAATTCCATTTAGACTTTGATTTTGCTAGAACCCGGATTTGTCATGATAGTAGTTCATTCTTCTTCAGAGGAAGACCTTTGCCGTTGTTGTTGTAATATTGTGTTCTTACACAAATAATAGAATGGGCCACTGCCAATTAAAAATAATTCTTTAACCACGAATAATTTGAAGGATATTTTCAATCCTAGTGCCATGAACTAAATGAATTCATTATAAAACTACAATTCTTATTTCCGCATTCTGTCGAAGAATTGCAAGTTGTGAAAGTTACTAGAAATGGCCATGAATATAAATATTTTCATAATGATTCCAAGTGGAAAATCTAATAGTTGAATGGTTCAACCATTTATTAATCAAGTGATGATTCAGAAATCATATATTTTGTTTGGAACTTAAAGTTCATAATCGAGTCACTTCTCGAATGTTTAATGTCAGAAGAACGATTAATTGTTGTTGTGCTTCGCACAGTTCTTCGATGCTATGCTCAAGGTCAAATACTTTTCAGATGTTGTTAATATGTGTTAATAATTTGTGTTGCTTCTATGATAATAATATTTTCGACGATATATTTTTTGAAACTGGAAAACAAATGAAAGTCTAAGAAATTCTATAAACATTTATTCTACGAGTGTTAATATCATGTAAATAGTCAAACAGTGATCAACGTTATTTCCAGTATGGACAATTAATTTTGAACTGGAATTAAATATTAATAATTTTGGAACACAGTCCACAGGACTATTAATCGGACTTGTGTTTCCAAAAAGATTGTCAAATGTGTTTGGAAGATTTCTGTATATTGTGTGTAAATAAGAGTGTGGATCGCCACACGTGGATGATGCTGCTTTGAGCATTTTTTTTGCAGTCAGATTTTAACTTTAAAATAAACTGAGATAATTTTACCAGATGTGTTTCTCCCAATTAAATCTCCTTCTATCCTTATTGTTGCATTGAGCCAAAAATCAGCAAAGCATTTTTTATAAATTTGATGTCGTTTTTGCGATTTGCATTAACCCATCTGGCGCTCCGGGATATTTTGACTCTCGTGCTGACTGATTATTGGTAAAATGCATATGTGGTCGTGCGGACTCCGGTCTAAACGGGCACATAAAATAAGATAGAGAGAGAAATGGCTTCGAACGTGGGGCCCGATTTAGACATGGTCAATCGCATGCCGATTTGAAATTGTGATAATTTTTATAGAAATATTTTGGGAGTTGAGAGATGTCTGGTTTGGATGAATAAATTAGTAGGAAACCCAATTAGTGGGGAAACTTAAAAATTTAACTTGGTTAATAATTAGAATGGGTTTGATTATTTTGATAATGGCTTAACCATTAGGGCGTCAAGTAAATTCAGTTGTAAACGTTCGATGACTGGATATACACATTATTAGAATCCAGGTGGAGGATATTTGAGAACTTGCATATTTTCTTGTGATATTGTGGTAAATGTAATTCGTAAAAGTAGAGGATTTTGTTTTTCCATCACGTCGACATTAGGACAAATCTCATTTTATTATAGTGTTCCAATTAGCTATTCATATTTCTTGTTCTAGTTATAAGCTTGTGTTTGCCACTGTTGTATACCCCTAAGTTTTGAATAATAATTGAAATTATGGAAGAAATGATGAGGATGATGAGGAGTTTGGAGGAGAGTTCAAAAGAGGCTGGACTGCGTGTAGCAGCCATTATGAAAGAAAATACTGAGGCTTTGGAGAAGAAACTTAAAGAAAATTCTGATAAACTTAAGGAAAGTTTAAACGATAAACTTAAAGAAAATTCTGATTCTTTAGAAAGCAGATTAAAAGATAACTTGAAAGAAAGTTTAGATGAAAAACTTAAAGAAAATTCTGATTCTTTAGAAAATAAACTTAAAGAAAATTTGAATGATAAACTTAAAGAAAATTCTGATTCTTTGGAAAATAAACTTAAAGAAAGTTCTGATTCTTTAAAAGGTAACTTAAAAGAAAGTTTAGAGGATAAACTCAAAGAAAATTCCGATTTGTTAGAGAGCAGGTTAAAAGATAATTTAAAGGAAAATTTAAATAGTAAATTTAATTAAATGGAAAGTAAATTTAAAGAGAATTCCGAAATTTTGAAAATGACACTTGAAAGTAAAATGAATAAATTATGCGATAAAACACGTGAGCTCGAAACTTCATTAGCTACTAACGCAAGTTTAATGGACGAAAAATTTCGCGATGCCGATCTTCGATCCCAAAGCTTAGCTGATAGGATAGAACATGGTCTTAGGAAAGTTGGTGAAGACATGGTCAACCTGGAAGTCAGAGTGAAGAAGGAGAGTAACGAGATGGGAATTCTAGTTGTTCAACGTTTAACGGAACAATTCAAGGAACTTGTCATGGGAGAAATAAGAGAAGGTGTGATTAATGAATTGCAAACTGAAATCAAAACCACAGTTGTCAATGAAATTAAAGATACAATCAAGCTGGAGAATCAAGAGGGAATCAAGGAGATTAGGGAATCTTTGTCATCCCATATTGAAGTAATTGCCAAAGATATCCAAGCAACTCAGAAGGACATATCAGATATGACAGGGTCATTGAAAAGTCATGAGGCTGTTATGAACCAGATATCCATTGATGTTAAGGACAATTGTAAAGGGACTGAAGCAATTAAGAAGATGGCAGAAGAAAACCAGAAGGAACTTGAGGCTATGAAAAGTCAAATAAAGGATGAGAAACAGTCTGATCACCTGTTAAAAATGCCAAATGTACGGGGAAAGGAACAGATACAGATAAATCTAGGAGCAGTTAGAGAGACTGAAAGACAGGATGAGGTCAGGACAGTATTTCACTCCAACCCCATAACAGTATTTAAGAATATAGAAGATAAGCCTTCTAAATTTTCAGGGCGAGATTCTGTAACACCCGTGGAATTTTTGAGAGAAGCAGGTGATTACCTGAAAGATTCTAAGATCCCTAAAGAAAGACAGATCCGAGTGATAGGGAAGTTCTTGGAAGGTCCTGCACTTTTGTGGTTTAGAGCATTTAGATCCACTCTAACCACTTTTGAGGAGTTTTCTCGTGGGCTATTGAAGAAGTTTTGGTCCCCTGAAACCCAAGAGCAAGTTAGAGCAGAGTTATATTCGAAGAGATTTTCGACGTCACAACCTACTCGATACTCTACGTACTTTTCTGGACAGCTGTCTAAACTCCAACATTTAGATCCGCCGATGCCAGATAACGAGTTGATTACTGCATTGATACGTCAGTTTCCAGCAGACGTCCAGAGGACTTTGATCGCTGCTGATATCTATAATATGGAACAATTTGATGAAGTATTACAGAAGCTGGATCATACGAACGCTCAATTCTTCCATCAGAAGGGAGCAAAGGGTAACAACGCTGTGTACGCTGTTATGGCTGACGGTTATTCTCAGACACCTCGAGAGATTCGAGAGGAGCGAGAAGAGAAATCGCCGAGGGAAGATCCGAATAAGAGAGGATGGAACCAATACAGTAACAGATACAGTTACAAGCTATATGCGAGACCGGATGGTGGTAATCGATACAATACTCGATGGAGAAGACCACGAGATACTCAAGGAAGGTACCAGGAAAGAAGATCCTATGGTAGAAATAATTACAACAACAGAGGGAATGTAGATACTCGTCAGTCCAATGAAGAGTTTAACAAGGAGACGAGGAAAAATTTGGAAGCAAGACACCAAGATAACTTGCAATTTGTGGAGCAGAGGCCCAATGAACCAGGTCCATCGGGAACACAACAATCCCGGGGGAATGGTAATGAAAAAAAAAACTTCGAATTCACAGTAGAAGATAGAATTTTGAATACTTTCACTTCCAGAATTATTAAATGGCAAGCAGAGGATGATGACTTAATTCAACAGAATGACGAACGAAAAGAAATGGGTACCAGAATTAGAATGCCAATTATATCATGCGAAGTATTCGGTATGCCTGTCGATACTTTGATCGATACTGGGGCTATGCTTTGTCTGGTGAGTGAGAAGCTTTATATTCTGTGGAAGCTCAAAGAGAATTTAGAAGAGATTCCAGTATCAGGAATTAAGATCCAAGGAATAATACCCAATAAAATATCTCTGTGTAAAATACAATTATACTTATGTATTACGATTGGAGGACATGATTTCCGACATGTATTTGTTGTAATGAAGGACATGGCTTTTGACATGATATTGGGAGCAGATTTCATTCAGAAATATCAAGCAGTGATAGATATGAAGACAGAGACGATTAGATTCAAGAATACCGAAGAGATTAACTTCGAGGGAAAAGAAGAAGAAGACATCGAGGGAGATGCTCAATGGTCTCTGATTTTTCATGAAGTTGAAGGAAGAGAAGTCTACACTGAGAAGGAGTCCCCAGAGCTAGGGAAAATTTTGGAAGAGTATCAAGATATTTTTGACATTAAACCTGGTGAAATTAAGGATTTTGAATATCATATTCGTGTAAATGATGATGCACCTTTTCATGCTAAATTGTATCCAGTAGCAGAAAAGCATCGAGAAAGAGTAAAAGTGCTTATCAAGGAAATGGAAAGCAACAATGTGATTGAAAAGTACACTACATCTTATGTCAATCCATTAGCAGTAGTGTCTAAGCAAGATGGAAGTCTGAGACTATGTTTAGACGCGCGAAATTTGAATTCGAGATTACTGCCAGAGTATGACAGACCACCAATCATTAGGGAACTGTTAAGGAAATTCCAAGGCAAGGTCTGGTTCTCTAATATTGATCTCACTTCGTCCTACCATCATATTAGGCTTAGTGAAGATTCTAAGAAGTTTACAGGATTTATGTTTGACCAGCAGACATATGTATTCCGCCGTTTACCATTTGGAGTCAAAACATCTGGATCCGTTTTGATCAGAGCACTGGAACAAAATTTGAGTCCTGAAGTAAAAGAGATAGCAATTCGTTATATTGATGATATCTTAATTGCATCTGAGACTAAGGAGGAACATTTGTTACATCTTCAAATGTTATTCGCAGATTTGAGAAAAGCGAACTTCAAAGTAAACCTTCGAAAATGTCAGTTCTTTCGAAAGGAAATAAAATTTTTGGGTCACATTTTGGATGGAGAAGGATACCGTCCCAATGAGACGAAGATACAAGCAATTGCAAATTTCCCTAGACCTACTAGAGTGAAGAATGTCCGCAGTTTTCTCGGGACATGCCAATTCTTTGCAGGGCATTGTCCGAACTTCACCAAGACAGTTGCGCCATTGCAGGAATTGTTAAAGAAAGGAAATAAATGGAAATGGGATAAAGATTGTGAACAGTCATTTCAAGATGCCAAGAGGTTATTGGTAAACAGTGTGAAATTGGAGTATCCTGACTTTACCAAGAATTTCATCATAGAATCTGATGCATCCACCGTAGGGATTGGAGCTATTCTACTTCAAGAGGATGAAGACCACAAGAGACATTACCTGGCGTTCATTAGCAGGAAACTTCGTCCATCAGAGAGGAATTATTACACCACAGAGTTAGAAGCACTTGCTGTAATATTCGCTTTGGAGACGTGGAAGAAAATGTTAATTGGACATTCAGTCATTGTGAGGACTGATCACCACGCATTGGAGTTCATCTTGAGAACAAACTTTGCCAGCGATAGAATAACTAGATGGTCACTTTTTATTCAGCAATTCAACCTAGTTATTGAACACACTCCTGGAAAGTTGAATGTGGGAGCTGATTTGTTGAGTAGAGCAGTGGAGTCGACATCTAAGGTTTTTCAAGTTAACCTGACGCAGGAAGATGAAGATACCTTGAGAAGGTTAAGGTTATTGCATTTATCACAGAGGAGATACCGACGTCTTAGGAACATTTTTCGTTTTCTACAAGGAAACATGGATCCCAATGATGATGATTTTGTGGAAACTGAAAGAATTTCAAGAGATTTTATGATGTTAGATGGTTTAATCTACAAGTTTGCAGATCCCGACCATACGAAGCTGAGAGTAGTGATACCTCCACGATTGCAAAAACCCATTATTTGGATGGCACATAGAATCGCAGGTCATGCTGGAGTAGATAAGACAGTCAACATGATTCAAGAGAAATTTTCGTGGGAGCGAATGCGACAAACTGTCAGAAACACTATTCGAGAATGCGACTTATGCCAAAGGAGTAAACATAATTCTAGGTTATTGAGAGAATTACCAAGGCCTATTATTCCTTCTAAGCCTTGCGAAATCTTCGCGACTGATTTATATGGTCCTCTCCCAAAGTCTAAAAGAGGTAACCGATATATTCTGGTGACTATGGATGTATTCAGCAAATAAACCATGTTACATCCAATTCAGAAGGCAAACGCAAAGTATTGTGCGAAGAGAATTAGAGACAGCGTGATTCCGCAAGCAGGCAAACCGGAATTCCTTTTATCAGATCGTGGACCTCAATTTACATCTTTGGAGTTTCGAACCATCATGAATAATCTTGGGATTAGACAATTGTTTTGTTCTATTAGACATCCAGAGAGCAATCCAGCGGAACGCGTGATGGCTGAAATAGCAAAATTTTGCCGCCTCTATTGTCCAAATGAGCATTGGAAATGGATGGATGTTCTTTCTTTAGCATCCGAATCCATCAACTCTACGATTCATGAGAGTACTGGACAGATTCCTATGTTGCTTCATCATGGAATTAAACCAACACGATTATGGGATCGAATCATCTCTATTCCACCTGAGATTGAACCAAGTCGTCAGATGAGGGAAACTCTAGCTTTAGACAAGTTGAGGAGTCAAGCTGAGAAGACAGAGCGCAGAGTGAGAGGAAAGCGTTTTCGCAGACCCTTGCGCGTAGGAACTCTTGTTTTAGTGAAAAGACCTACACCCTCTGACGTGCAAAATCGAGTGTACTCGAAATTTGCAAGCCTTTACGCTGGACCCTATCGTATTGTGGAAGTAAACAATAATGGAAGCTATGAAGTAGCCAATACACGAACTGGTAACATCGTGGGAACTTACAATGCATCGAATTTGAAGATCTATTATTCAAGAACCAGATGATTTAATGTGTAGATAGGAAAAATAAAAATTTTTCAATTTTTATTTTTTGCTAGGTGTGGGGTGGATGTGCCCAACTCTAGGAATGGGTATTCCAAGTTTCAGACACCTAGATATCAAGGGAAAGGCTGTAGCCGCTTTTGAAAGTTCAGATATTTGAATATCGCGCTACATTGCTTCTCGAAGCATTTCGAAGGATTTTACCGATAGTTGGATGTCAAGTGACGTAGCGAGTAACATCAGAGGTGGAGGCTATTTATTGACTTGAGACTGGGATCAGATTACTGGCACGGCCAAATGAAAGAGAATGCAATTAGTATCAAGTAAATCGGACCAGGAATTCAAGAGATATGAGGATTTCTAGATATCAGGTGATGACGCGTGACCCTGAGCGTTTTGAATAAAAGCCAGCTGGAGCAGGCATGGTCAGTTCATTCTAACACAAGCACTTGGCAAGCAAGTTGCGTCTACGCTGAGCCAAGGCACATGGTTGCCGTATCTACGCAGAAGTTCTTTTCAAATCGTGATAGTCACGAGAAGTGCTGCGCAAACGAGTTGGAACTTAGTAAGTTTCTGGTAAGGAGAATCACTGAGGTGATTGATTTCTACAGACATTGGTGGAAATATTTATATTTCCAAAAGGACATATGCTAGACTTTGTCTAGGAAATAGTATTTTGTCACAGTCCAGTAGTAACTTAATACTTGGATGTTTAAATCCATTTCAAGTCAGTTTTCATTTTTGTAACTAGTTAACCACTTCGATCTGTCAGTACACTGAAGACTAGTCTATAACGGTAGCGTTCATTAGTCTACGCAAGGGAAACTGCAAGTTGTCTAGCGCATGGCAGATGGTGATATACAAACCATGCCCAGGGAACGATCTTCAGAACAGCCGTTAACTGCTTAGACTGTCAATGTTTTTCTTGTACTGATGAGATTACAGTGAGTTATGTTACAACTGACATATTTAAGAAGAGATCACTTAGATCTGACCCTATTTCAACAAACTGTTATGGCTTTGATAGAAGCCCATATTAAAATGGAACCACAGTTTATTCAAACGTCGAAAGATACTACCACTATGTCTGACTAGACGAATTGTGGGTCTACAATGGCGGCCGATACAAGGATTATACGTGCTTGTCCAATAGGGCATGTCTATGGATAAATCTGGTAGAGACCAGGTTTACTACACTTCAAGACCATCAAGAAATGTAAGCCACATTTGAATTATATTATGCCTAGCTAATTGGAACAAACTATTTTTCTGCAGATGACCAACACATTTTTTTCGTCGTATTTAAAGCTTGCAATGATTTACGCAAGACTTATTAGAGTTATTCTGAGCATTTTCAGCACTCAGAACAGTTTAGGATCGATGACCGAGCATTTCGAGCATTTATTTGAATTTTTCATATTTTAAGGAAACCACGGAAAACCCCCGATGTAACTGTAAAAGTTAAATTTATTTTTGTTGAGGAATGGATATTTTTTCCATATTCGAAGGTTCGAACATGTGGATTCTCACATAATGAGATGATAATTAAACATATTTAAAATAATAATAATAATAATAATAATAATAATCCACTAATAATAATAATAATAATTTTCACAATTTTTCTAAATAATTCTTGGATATTATATTTTATAATAATCATATGTATTGAGAAAGAGCCGATGAAGTAGTTTAATCATTTCTAGTTTGGAACAGGAGATTTTCCGAAGGAAAGTGGTTAGCGCAAGCCCGCATTCAACCAACATTTCAGTTCTGGTTGAACAGTTGATATTTGCAATGAGCGAAGTATATGTTACAGATAACACGGAGAGGCATGAAACGGGAAGCAATTGATATTTGTATCAAATAGGATATTTTTGTATTTATATAAAATCATGACGTAAATACACTCGAAAGTGAAATGAAGATTTTCATAAGTATGGTAAATTCACGGGTTGAACTGAATGGTAAAATAAAATAAACTTGTAAGTTTATTAATCTTCCAGTGTTGATAACAAGCAGAGGCTTGATTTATTGTATAAATTTTGGGAAGAAAATTTATGTGTGTGGAGTAGTTGAAATGCCATTCCCAGGTGCGCATGTTAAGTCGCAGGAATGAAGAGGTTTTTTCGAGCATCAATCAAATAGCAGGTTCGATGGCTCAGGTTTATAGTAGGAGTATTGGAACTACACATTTCGTCGGATGAATGACCCGAAGGTTATTTCTTTGAAACCATCAGTTCTTATTTCAACCTTGTTTACGAATTCCATTTAGACTTTGATTTTGCTAGAACCCGGATTTGTCATGATAGTAGTTTATTCTTCTTCAGAGGAAGACCTTTGCCGTTGTTGTTGTAATATTGTGTTCTTACACAAATAATAGAATGGGCCACTGCCAATTAAAAATAATTCTTTAACCACGAATAATTTGAAGGATATTTTCAATCCTAGTGCCATGAACTAAATGAATTCATTATAAAACTACAATTCTTATTTCCGCATTCTGTCGAAGAATTGCAAGTTGTGAAAGTTACTAGAAATGGCCATGAATATAAATATTTTCATAATGATTCCAAGTGGAAAATCTAATAGTTGAATGGTTCAACCATTTATTAATCAAGTGATGATTCAGAAATCATATATTTTGTTTGGAACTTAAAGTTCATAATCGAGTCACTTCTCGAATGTTTAATGTCAGAAGAACGATTAATTGTTGTTGTGCTTCGCACAGTTCTTCGATGCTATGCTCAAGGTCAAATACTTTTCAGATGTTGTTAATATGTGTTAATAATTTGTGTTGCTTCTATGATAATAATATTTTCGACGATATATTTTTTGAAACTGGAAAACAAATGAAAGTCTAAGAAATTCTATAAACATTTATTCTACGAGTGTTAATATCATGTAAATAGTCAAACAGTGATCAACGTTATTTCCAGTATGGACAATTAATTTTGAACTGGAATTAAATATTAATAATTTTGGAACACAGTCCACAGGACTATTAATCGGACTTGTGTTTCCAAAAAGATTGTCAAATGTGTTTGGAAGATTTCTGTATATTGTGTGTAAATAAGAGTGTGGATCGCCACACGTGGATGATGCTGCTTTGAGCATTTTTTTTGCAGTCAGATTTTAACTTTAAAATAAACTGAGATAATTTTACCAGATGTGTTTCTCCCAATTAAATCTCCTTCTATCCTTATTGTTGCATTGAGCCAAAAATCAGCAAAGCATTTTTTATAAATTTGATGTCGTTTTTGCGATTTGCATTAACCCATCTGGCGCTCCGGGATATTTTGACTCTCGTGCTGACTGATTATTGGTAAAATGCATATGTGGTCGTGCGGACTCCGGTCTAAACGGGCACATAAAATAAGATAGAGAGAGAAATGGCTTCGAACGTGGGGCCCGATTTAGACATGGTCAATCGCATGCCGATTTGAAATTGTGATAATTTTTATAGAAATATTTTGGGAGTTGAGAGATGTCTGGTTTGGATGAATAAATTAGTAGGAAACCCAATTAGTGGGGAAACTTAAAAATTTAACTTGGTTAATAATTAGAATGGGTTTGATTATTTTGATAATGGCTTAACCATTAGGGCGTCAAGTAAATTCAGTTGTAAACGTTCGATGACTGGATATACACATTATTAGAATCCAGGTGGAGGATATTTGAGAACTTGCATATTTTCTTGTGATATTGTGGTAAATGTAATTCGTAAAAGTAGAGGATTTTGTTTTTCCATCACGTCGACATTAGGACAAATCTCATTTTATTATAGTGTTCCAATTAGCTATTCATATTTCTTGTTCTAGTTATAAGCTTGTGTTTGCCACTGTTGTATACCCCTAAGTTTTGAATAATAATTGAAATTATGGAAGAAATGATGAGGATGATGAGGAGTTTGGAGGAGAGTTCAAAAGAGGCTGGACTGCGTGTAGCAGCCATTATGAAAGAAAATACTGAGGCTTTGGAGAAGAAACTTAAAGAAAATTCTGATAAACTTAAGGAAAGTTTAAACGATAAACTTAAAGAAAATTCTGATTCTTTAGAAAGCAGATTAAAAGATAACTTGAAAGAAAGTTTAGATGAAAAACTTAAAGAAAATTCTGATTCTTTAGAAAATAAACTTAAAGAAAATTTGAATGATAAACTTAAAGATAATTCTGATTCTTTGGAAAATAAACTTAAAGAAAGTTCTGATTCTTTAAAAGGTAACTTAAAAGAAAGTTTAGAGGATAAACTCAAAGAAAATTCCGATTTGTTAGAGAGCAGGTTAAAAGATAATTTAAAGGAAAATTTAAATAGTAAATTTAATTAAATGGAAAGTAAATTTAAAGAGAATTCCGAAATTTTGAAAATGACACTTGAAAGTAAAATGAATAAATTATGCGATAAAACACGTGAGCTCGAAACTTCATTAGCTACTAACGCAAGTTTAATGGACGAAAAATTTCGCGATGCCGATCTTCGATCCCAAAGCTTAGCTGATAGGATAGAACATGGTCTTAGGAAAGTTGGTGAAGACATGGTCAACCTGGAAGTCAGAGTGAAGAAGGAGAGTAACGAGATGGGAATTCTAGTTGTTCAACGTTTAACGGAACAATTCAAGGAACTTGTCATGGGAGAAATAAGAGAAGGTGTGATTAATGAATTGCAAACTGAAATCAAAACCACAGTTGTCAATGAAATTAAAGACACACTCAAGCTGGAGAATCAAGAGGGAATCAAGGAGATTAGGGAATCTTTGTCATCCCATATTGAAGTAATTGCCAAAGATATCCAAGCAACTCAGAAGGACATATCAGATATGACAGGGTCATTGAAAAGTCATGAGGCTGTTATGAACCAGATATCCATTGATGTTAAGGACAATTGTAAAGGGACTGAAGCAATTAAGAAGATGGCAGAAGAAAACCAGAAGGAACTTGAGGCTATGAAAAGTCAAATAAAGGATGAGAAACAGTCTGATCACCTGTTAAAAATGCCAAATGTACGGGGAAAGGAACAGATACAGATAAATCTAGGAGCAGTTAGAGAGACTGAAAGACAGGATGAGGTCAGGACAGTATTTCACTCCAACCCCATAACTGTATTTAAGAATATAGAAGATAAGCCTTCTAAATTTTCAGGGCGAGATTCTGTAACACCCGTGGAATTTTTGAGAGAAGCAGGTGATTACCTGAAAGATTCTAAGATCCCTAAAGAAAGACAGATCCGAGTGATAGGGAAGTTCTTGGAAGGTCCTGCACTTTTGTGGTTTAGAGCATTTAGATCCACTCTAACCACTTTTGAGGAGTTTTCTCGTGGGCTATTGAAGAAGTTTTGGTCCCCTGAAACCCAAGAGCAAGTTAGAGCAGAGTTATATTCGAAGAGATTTTCGACGTCACAACCTACTCGATACTCTACGTACTTTTCTGGACAGCTGTCTAAACTCCAACATTTAGATCCGCCGATGCCAGATAACGAGTTGATTACTGCATTGATACGTCAGTTTCCAGCAGACGTCCAGAGGACTTTGATCGCTGCTGATATCTATAATATGGAACAATTTGATGAAGTATTACAGAAGCTGGATCATACGAACGCTCAATTCTTCCATCAGAAGGGAGCAAAGGGTAACAACGCTGTGTACGCTGTTATGGCTGACGGTTATTCTCAGACACCTCGAGAGATTCGAGAGGAGCGAGAAGAGAAATCGCCGAGGGAAGATCCGAATAAGAGAGGATGGAACCAATACAGTAACAGATACAGTTACAAGCTATATGCGAGACCGGATGGTGGTAATCGATACAATACTCGATGGAGAAGACCACGAGATACTCAAGGAAGGTACCAGGAAAGAAGATCCTATGGTAGAAATAATTACAACAACAGAGGGAATGTAGATACTCGTCAGTCCAATGAAGAGTTTAACAAGGAGACGAGGAAAAATTTGGAAGCAAGACACCAAGATAACTTGCAATTTGTGGAGCAGAGGCCCAATGAACCAGGTCCATCGGGAACACAACAATCCCGGGGGAATGGTAATGAAAAAAAAAACTTCGAATTCACAGTAGAAGATAGAATTTTGAATACTTTCACTTCCAGAATTATTAAATGGCAAGCAGAGGATGATGACTTAATTCAACAGAATGACGAACGAAAAGAAATGGGTACCAGAATTAGAATGCCAATTATATCATGCGAAGTATTCGGTATGCCTGTCGATACTTTGATCGATACTGGGGCTATGCTTTGTCTGGTGAGTGAGAAGCTTTATATTCTGTGGAAGCTCAAAGAGAATTTAGAAGAGATTCCAGTATCAGGAATTAAGATCCAAGGAATAATACCCAATAAAATATCTCTGTGTAAAATACAATTATACTTATGTATTACGATTGGAGGACATGATTTCCGACATGTATTTGTTGTAATGAAGGACATGGCTTTTGACATGATATTGGGAGCAGATTTCATTCAGAAATATCAAGCAGTGATAGATATGAAGACAGAGACGATTAGATTCAAGAATACCGAAGAGATTAACTTCGAGGGAAAAGAAGAAGAAGACATCGAGGGAGATGCTCAATGGTCTCTGATTTTTCATGAAGTTGAAGGAAGAGAAGTCTACACTGAGAAGGAGTCCCCAGAGCTAGGGAAAATTTTGGAAGAGTATCAAGATATTTTTGACATTAAACCTGGTGAAATTAAGGATTTTGAATATCATATTCGTGTAAATGATGATGCACCTTTTCATGCTAAATTGTATCCAGTAGCAGAAAAGCATCGAGAAAGAGTAAAAGTGCTTATCAAGGAAATGGAAAGCAACAATGTGATTGAAAAGTACACTACATCTTATGTCAATCCATTAGCAGTAGTGTCTAAGCAAGATGGAAGTCTGAGACTATGTTTAGACGCGCGAAATTTGAATTCGAGATTACTGCCAGAGTATGACAGACTACCAATCATTAGGGAACTGTTAAGGAAATTCCAAGGCAAGGTCTGGTTCTCTAATATTGATCTCACTTCGTCCTACCATCATATTAGGCTTAGTGAAGATTCTAAGAAGTTTACAGGATTTATGTTTGACCAGCAGACATATGTATTCCGCCGTTTACCATTTGGAGTCAAAACATCTGGATCCGTTTTGATCAGAGCACTGGAACAAAATTTGAGTCCTGAAGTAAAAGAGATAGCAATTCGTTATATTGATGATATCTTAATTGCATCTGAGACTAAGGAGGAACATTTGTTACATCTTCAAATGTTATTCGCAGATTTGAGAAAAGCGAACTTCAAAGTAAACCTTCGAAAATGTCAGTTCTTTCGAAAGGAAATAAAATTTTTGGGTCACATTTTGGATGGAGAAGGATACCGTCCCAATGAGACGAAGATACAAGCAATTGCAAATTTCCCTAGACCTACTAGAGTGAAGAATGTCCGCAGTTTTCTCGGGACATGCCAATTCTTTGCAGGGCATTGTCCGAACTTCACCAAGACAGTTGCGCCATTGCAGGAATTGTTAAAGAAAGGAAATAAATGGAAATGGGATAAAGATTGTGAACAGTCATTTCAAGATGCCAAGAGGTTATTGGTAAACAGTGTGAAATTGGAGTATCCTGACTTTACCAAGAATTTCATCATAGAATCTGATGCATCCACCGTAGGGATTGGAGCTATTCTACTTCAAGAGGATGAAGACCACAAGAGACATTACCTGGCGTTCATTAGCAGGAAACTTCGTCCATCAGAGAGGAATTATTACACCACAGAGTTAGAAGCACTTGCTGTAATATTCGCTTTGGAGACGTGGAAGAAAATGTTAATTGGACATTCAGTCATTGTGAGGACTGATCACCACGCATTGGAGTTCATCTTGAGAACAAACTTTGCCAGCGATAGAATAACTAGATGGTCACTTTTTATTCAGCAATTCAACCTAGTTATTGAACACACTCCTGGAAAGTTGAATGTGGGAGCTGATTTGTTGAGTAGAGCAGTGGAGTCGACATCTAAGGTTTTTCAAGTTAACCTGACGCAGGAAGATGAAGATACCTTGAGAAGGTTAAGGTTATTGCATTTATCACAGAGGAGATACCGACGTCTTAGGAACATTTTTCGTTTTCTACAAGGAAACATGGATCCCAATGATGATGATTTTGTGGAAACTGAAAGAATTTCAAGAGATTTTATGATGTTAGATGGTTTAATCTACAAGTTTGCAGATCCCGACCATACGAAGCTGAGAGTAGTGATACCTCCACGATTGCAAAAACCCATTATTTGGATGGCACATAGAATCGCAGGTCATGCTGGAGTAGATAAGACAGTCAACATGATTCAAGAGAAATTTTCGTGGGAGCGAATGCGACAAACTGTCAGAAACACTATTCGAGAATGCGACTTATGCCAAAGGAGTAAACATAATTCTAGGTTATTGAGAGAATTACCAAGGCCTATTATTCCTTCTAAGCCTTGCGAAATCTTCGCGACTGATTTATATGGTCCTCTCCCAAAGTCTAAAAGAGGTAACCGATATATTCTGGTGACTATGGATGTATTCAGCAAATAAACCATGTTACATCCAATTCAGAAGGCAAACGCAAAGTATTGTGCGAAGAGAATTAGAGACAGCGTGATTCCGCAAGCAGGCAAACCGGAATTCCTTTTATCAGATCGTGGACCTCAATTTACATCTTTGGAGTTTCGAACCATCATGAATAATCTTGGGATTAGACAATTGTTTTGTTCTATTAGACATCCAGAGAGCAATCCAGCGGAACGCGTGATGGCTGAAATAGCAAAATTTTGCCGCCTCTATTGTCCAAATGAGCATTGGAAATGGATGGATGTTCTTTCTTTAGCATCCGAATCCATCAACTCTACGATTCATGAGAGTACTGGACAGATTCCTATGTTGCTTCATCATGGAATTAAACCAACACGATTATGGGATCGAATCATCTCTATTCCACCTGAGATTGAACCAAGTCGTCAGATGAGGGAAACTCTAGCTTTAGACAAGTTGAGGAGTCAAGCTGAGAAGACAGAGCGCAGAGTGAGAGGAAAGCGTTTTCGCAGACCCTTGCGCGTAGGAACTCTTGTTTTAGTGAAAAGACCTACACCCTCTGACGTGCAAAATCGAGTGTACTCGAAATTTGCAAGCCTTTACGCTGGACCCTATCGTATTGTGGAAGTAAACAATAATGGAAGCTATGAAGTAGCCAATACACGAACTGGTAACATCGTGGGAACTTACAATGCATCGAATTTGAAGATCTATTATTCAAGAACCAGATGATTTAATGTGTAGATAGGAAAAATAAAAATTTTTCAATTTTTATTTTTTGCTAGGTGTGGGGTGGATGTGCCCAACTCTAGGAATGGGTATTCCAAGTTTCAGACACCTAGATATCAAGGGAAAGGCTGTAGCCGCTTTTGAAAGTTCAGATATTTGAATATCGCGCTACATTGCTTCTCGAAGCATTTCGAAGGATTTTACCGATAGTTGGATGTCAAGTGACGTAGCGAGTAACATCAGAGGTGGAGGCTATTTATTGACTTGAGACTGGGATCAGATTACTGGCACGGCCAAATGAAAGAGAATGCAATTAGTATCAAGTAAATCGGACCAGGAATTCAAGAGATATGAGGATTTCTAGATATCAGGTGATGACGCGTGACCCTGAGCGTTTTGAATAAAAGCCAGCTGGAGCAGGCATGGTCAGTTCATTCTAACACAAGCACTTGGCAAGCAAGTTGCGTCTACGCTGAGCCAAGGCACATGGTTGCCGTATCTACGCAGAAGTTCTTTTCAAATCATGATAGTCACGAGAAGTGCTGCGCAAACGAGTTGGAACTTAGTAAGTTTCTGGTAAGGAGAATCACTGAGGTGATTGATTTCTACAGACATTGGTGGAAATATTTATATTTCCAAAAGGACATATGCTAGACTTTGTCTAGGAAATAGTATTTTGTCACAGTCCAGTAGTAACTTAATACTTGGATGTTTAAATCCATTTCAAGTCAGTTTTCATTTTTGTAACTAGTTAACCACTTCGATCTGTCAGTACACTGAAGACTAGTCTATAACGGTAGCGTTCATTAGTCTACGCAAGGGAAACTGCAAGTTGTCTAGCGCATGGCAGATGGTGATATACAAACCATGCCCAGGGAACGATCTTCAGAACAGCCGTTAACTGCTTAGACTGTCAATGTTTTTCTTGTACTGATGAGATTACAGTGAGTTATGTTACAACTGACATATTTAAGAAGAGATCACTTAGATCTGACCCTATTTCAACAAACTGTTATGGCTTTGATAGAAGCCCATATTAAAATGGAACCACAGTTTATTCAAACGTCGAAAGATACTACCACTATGTCTGACTAGACGAATTGTGGGTCTACAATGGCGGCCGATACAAGGATTATACGTGCTTGTCCAATAGGGCATGTCTATGGATAAATCTGGTAGAGACCAGGTTTACTACACTTCAAGACCATCAAGAAATGTAAGCCACATTTGAATTATATTATGCCTAGCTAATTGGAACAAACTATTTTTCTGCAGATGACCAACACATTTTTTTCGTCGTATTTAAAGCTTGCAATGATTTACGCAAGACTTATTAGAGTTATTCTGAGCATTTTCAGCACTCAGAACAGTTTAGGATCGATGACCGAGCATTTCGAGCATTTATTTGAATTTTTCATATTTTAAGGAAACCACGGAAAACCCCCGATGTAACTGTAAAAGTTAAATTTATTTTTGTTGAGGAATGGATATTTTTTCCATATTCGAAGGTTCGAACATGTGGATTCTCACATAATGAGATGATAATTAAACATATTTAAAATAATAATAATAATAATAATAATAATAATCCACTAATAATAATAATAATAATTTTCGCAATTTTTCTAAATAATTCTTGGATATTATATTTTATAATAATCATATGTATTGAGAAAGAGCCGATGAAGTAGTTTAATCATTTCTAGTTTGGAACAGGAGATTTTCCGAAGGAAAGTGGTTAGCGCAAGCCCGCATTCAACCAACATTTCAGTTCTGGTTGAACAGTTGATATTTGCAATGAGCGAAGTATATGTTACAGATAACACGGAGAGGCATGAAACGGGAAGCAATTGATATTTGTATCAAATAGGATATTTTTGTATTTATATAAAATCATGACGTAAATACACTCGAAAGTGAAATGAAGATTTTCATAAGTATGGTAAATTCACGGGTTGAACTGAATGGTAAAATAAAATAAACTTATAAGTTTATTAATCTTCCAGTGTTGATAACAAGCAGAGGCTTGATTTATTGTATAAATTTTGGGAAGAAAATTTATGTGTGTGGAGTAGTTGAAATGCCATTCCCAGGTGCGCATGTTAAGTCGCAGGAATGAAGAGGTTTTTTCGAGCATCAATCAAATAGCAGGTTCGATGGCTCAGGTTTATAGTAGGAGTATTGGAACTACACATTTCGTCGGATGAATGACCCGAAGGTTATTTCTTTGAAACCATCAGTTCTTATTTCAACCTTGTTTACGAATTCCATTTAGACTTTGATTTTGCTAGAACCCGGATTTGTCATGATAGTAGTTTATTCTTCTTCAGAGGAAGACCTTTGCCGTTGTTGTTGTAATATTGTGTTCTTACACAAATAATAGAATGGGCCACTGCCAATTAAAAATAATTCTTTAACCACGAATAATTTGAAGGATATTTTCAATCCTAGTGCCATGAACTAAATGAATTCATTATAAAACTACAATTCTTATTTCCGCATTCTGTCGAAGAATTGCAAGTTGTGAAAGTTACTAGAAATGGCCATGAATATAAATATTTTCATAATGATTCCAAGTGGAAAATCTAATAGTTGAATGGTTCAACCATTTATTAATCAAGTGATGATTCAGAAATCATATATTTTGTTTGGAACTTAAAGTTCATAATCGAGTCACTTCTCGAATGTTTAATGTCAGAAGAACGATTAATTGTTGTTGTGCTTCGCACAGTTCTTCGATGCTATGCTCAAGGTCAAATACTTTTCAGATGTTGTTAATATGTGTTAATAATTTGTGTTGCTTCTATGATAATAATATTTTCGACGATATATTTTTTGAAACTGGAAAACAAATGAAAGTCTAAGAAATTCTATAAACATTTATTCTACGAGTGTTAATATCATGTAAATAGTCAAACAGTGATCAACGTTATTTCCAGTATGGACAATTAATTTTGAACTGGAATTAAATATTAATAATTTTGGAACACAGTCCACAGGACTATTAATCGGACTTGTGTTTCCAAAAAGATTGTCAAATGTGTTTGGAAGATTTCTGTATATTGTGTGTAAATAAGAGTGTGGATCGCCACACGTGGATGATGCTGCTTTGAGCATTTTTTTTTGCAGTCAGATTTTAACTTTAAAATAAACTGAGATAATTTTACCAGATGTGTTTCTCCCAATTAAATCTCCTTCTATCCTTATTGTTGCATTGAGCCAAAAATCAGCAAAGCATTTTTTATAAATTTGATGTCGTTTTTGCGATTTGCATTAACCCATCTGGCGCTCCGGGATATTTTGACTCTCGTGCTGACTGATTATTGGTAAAATGCATATGTGGTCGTGCGGACTCCGGTCTAAACGGGCACAGTACGGCCTACAGAATAATGCAGTGCATTCTTACTCTGTTGTGTTATTAAAATGGATGGCAAAATGTGCACAGTATTTCAACTTGGAGGCCCCACATTAGTTTGATTTTTCGAGCCACTGAGCTGGAAATATCGTCATGA
The DNA here is from genome assembly GCA_946902985.2 of Meconema thalassinum. Taxonomy (NCBI): domain Eukaryota; kingdom Metazoa; phylum Arthropoda; class Insecta; order Orthoptera; family Tettigoniidae; genus Meconema; species Meconema thalassinum. The sequence goes on along the minus strand of OX336393.1, from coordinate 451,586,372 downwards.
CGGTATGTAGACTTGGCGGTTTATAGGCGTGAAACAGGAATATTTTCCTATTGCAAGGCATAAACAAAGGAGCTTCCTAACTAATGCGATGTTCAGTACTAAACCGAGTGTTTCACATTTGTGTGTATGACTTGATTTCCAACGATACTTCACAGCCCTGACGTGCATACACCTCCTTGTTTCTTCAGTAGATAGCCATTGGTTTTAATTTACAATGTTTCTTCCTTGTATTTGTCCATTCATTCATTTACTTTATTTGCAGATGGGGGTAATCCCCCGGTGGCAAATTGTACAATTACAGATTATTACCAACAATATCAAACACACTTGATGTACACAAGTCACGATTAGGGAACTATAGTAATTACATCGAGTACATTTAATTTATTACATACATGTTATATTGTTTGTTTTACCTCTTCACACAGACTTCTTCACATTTGTACATGATTATACCCGTTCTGACAAACTTAATCTTATCTAATATTTGTCTAAATATCCACAAAACTTTTCTAAGGTTTATATTTTTCCCCTTCTCCTTTATGACTTTCTAGAATTCGTTTCTCATTTCTATCTTAATATTTTTTCTAGATCACTGTTCTTTCTTCAAGCTGTTTTATATTAAGATTTATTTGTTTTACATTTTACATATTTGTGTATGTGTTTTTTAGCTTTTAGACGATTAACTTTTTAGAAGTACGAGTAGTTTTGAGAAATAGCTACTTTGATGGTAAAATGTGTCCTGTACTGTAGTCTTGCTTTTGTATTCACATTATTATTGCGCTGAGGAAGGACACAATGTGGCCGAAACCAGTACAATTAAAAATAAAAAAAGAATATTGACTTAAGATTTTTAATATCTAGGAGTTATTAGACTTCGTAAATAAGGAACAGAGCTAACATGGTCATGTTTATGTCACATTACATCGGAGTATTTACAGAAAATGTCAGGTAGGTGGGATTTCCCGGACGTTTGCTTAGTTCTCCCCATTCAGGCCGATTAGTGTAAGTGTTAAACATAGCGTATGGTCTGGATTTCGTCCTGCTAATTTCCATAGGTACCCATCCTAGTGTTTCTATCATTCGAGTTTTTTAAAATTCGTGTCAGAGGTACCAAAATACACAAACAAGAAATTGAAAAAAACAAACACATAATAGAGCACTTGCATATTAGGCTACATAACACAAGAATCATTCGAGTAACACTACTTCTAGGATAAAAATCATTGAGCACAAACCTAGCAGCCTTCCTTTGTACCATCTTCAGCTCATTGATGATATGATTCCCAAACCACTGAGCCGTATTCCAAGATTGGCCACTCCAGGTTCAACTATCCTAATTACGAGGGCTGTTCTTTTCAAGTTCCGATGGACTGTATAAAAATAACAGATTGACATACCAATCTGATTTTACTACTAAATGTTTGCTTGTTATATTCTTATGACTCAACATAACCGTGAAAACGATTGAAACATTTGTCATATCGTTACACCAGCTTTCCAATGCCCTCGGCAAAGAATTCTGCCGCCTCTGAGGTGGGTACGTCTGAAGAGTCTCCTGAAGTTTTCCCTTTTTGGCGAGGCGTTCCCGCACAACCATACCTTCAATTCTCGAAAGAGGTGAAAATCATTCACGACCGCACTGTGCCAACGTTACGATAGACTTTTTTAAAGAATTCAAGTGTGAAGTTTTGGACCATCTGCCGTTTAGTCCAAACCGGCACTCAATTATTTTCACCTTCATCGAGAATTGAAGGTATGGTAGGGTGGCAACGCCTCGCCAAAGAGGAAACACTTCAGGAGACTGTCCAGATGTACCCACCTCAGAGGCGGCAGGATTTTTTGCCGAGGACATTGGATAGCTGGTGTAACGATACGAAAAAGGTTTCAATTTTTTTGGCGATTATGTTGAGACATAAGTATAAAACAAGCAAACATTTAGTAGTAAAATCAGTTTGGTATGTCAATCTGTTATTTTTATACAGTCCATAGGAACTTGAAAAACAAAAACAGCCCTCGTATTTTGCTGTGGAACTGCTGCCTTTTTATACTCTCATTACAAACTGATCAACATTAAATAAAGTAGGACTTTTCTCAATTGTTCGTACATTTCATGTGCTTTTTTGCCCTCGAAACAACTCAGGAAACTGCAACATTATAATTTTTACAGTAGGGTTATTTGATGTCCCTGAATCTCTGTAATTGAGTTTCTTGTTTCATTCATGTGTACCCATAATTCGCGAAGAAATCAGAAATATTAGGTACTAGCAGTAGTACCCGGCTTCGCCCGGTGGAATGATGATAATGTTTTATGGTCTCCTTAGAAATATAATGGACTTAAAATCTAAGTCATTTGCCCCCAAAGACAATGAGGGAGTAATATCTAGGTCATTTGCCCTTTTGATAAGTATGATAATAAAAACTACTGTTGAATTGACACGTCAAACTTACAAACTACCGTAATAGAAATACATATTTCAAATTCACAGGCGAGGAAGACTTATTGTGTGTGGTGATTAATGGTGTAATGGGCGTAACATCTACTGTAGGTCATTTGCTCTTATGATGAGGATGATAAGGGAAATTACTACCGGTATTGAATTAACACTTCAACGTATAATGTACACAATGTACTGTAATAAAAATAACTATATGGCGGCTTTGGTGGCGTATTTGGTAGCATGCTGAGCTTCTATGCCCAAGATAGCGGGTTCAAACCCGGCCGAAGCCGTCGGATATTTTAAGAGCGTTAAAAATCCGTCAGTATGCCTTTCTTCGGAGGGGAAGCCGGCGGTCCCATGTCAGATTTATGGCATGTTAAAGAACCTTCCACTAATTACACCTGTGTGAAGCTAAATTGGATAGGTAAACAACGCTCATAGATGTCTACGTCCTTTGCCAAGAGCCGACTGCAGTGGCGTCTAGTAGCTAAGTTCCGAACTTGGCCTAGTAGTCGTTGACGGTGGCGCTTGGTGGCAAAAGTACGAACTATTTGAAGAATTCTAAGTTGCAGTTTGTACTTAAATTAAAAAACAGATAACACATACTAATACAGTCATCACAATTAACACCGGTTATCAGACAGATTCTACACACACCCAAAGTACACGGGGCTACATGACCGCGTTGTCGCAGCCCCTAAACTTAAGAACCAAACAAAAATAAATATTTTAAAAATCACAGTCGAGAAAGACATTATGTGGCGGTGATTATTGGTATGATGCGCGTAACATCTAGGTCATTTGCACTTATGATGATAATAATAAGGTAATGAAAAAATGAATTCTAAACGAACATGGTGTTATTTTAAAACTGATATAGGTAATTCAGGTGTCTAGCTTCGATATCTTCCAAAGTCTCAACCTTATTTTCTGGCTTAGGCCTGTACTGGATGCGTCTAGTGAAAGAGCGTACTGCTCGGCATAGACAAAGAATATAGGTCCAAGCTGCATGAACCTGAGATGATCGCAGATGATGACGAAATATGATGACACACGTTCGGGGTTCCCCGTCCTATACAGATTGACCGGGAATCACTCACTGTTTCGCAACGGCCCTGTGCTGGCATCAGCATAGACAGCAGGAGATAACACGGCGGGCTCTGGAAAGTACACTCAAGTCACCTCGCGAATCAGCAAGCTATTCTCACAACTGACCCCCCCCCAGGGTCTCACAACTTGTGGGACGTGGGTTGGCGACCACGGAACCCCAGCTGAGTCTGGCATCGCTTCTACTTCCTGGTGCTGGGCTCATTTCAGTTCTCTTTCCTGTCGGCCTCCCTTGGTCAACTCTTGTTCTCTTCCGACCCAGACTGTATTAGGGTATCCGAGGGCTAGGGAGTCTTTCAATTTCCCGCCTTAATTGGCTTTGTCTCATCTTTCCTGATACCCTCATTCTTCGAGGGGTCTGCCTTCTTTTCCTTTTCATAATATCTCCTGTCTTCTGCTCAAGGCCCTCAAAGAGGCAGGGTGTGTGTAGACCCACCACTTCTGGTACACCCTCAAGGGCTCATGACTGGTGAGTTAGGAAGCTGGCAACCCCGAGGAATTCCAGAGCTACATGCAGGGAATGGAGTGGTATGTCAGAAATTTCAAGTGGACAGTGTTACCCATCGGGTTCCAAAGGGTAAGTATACACACTTTGTTTTCGATCGGTGAACGATGTAGATTTGTACCAAAGGGCCTTAATGCGGAAAATGGAGTGGTCTGTCCGAAATTTCTAGTGGACAGTGTTACTCGTCGAGTTCCAAACGGTAATTATGTAAAATCTGGTTGAGATCGGTGAAACGGTGTAGTTTGTGCCAAGGGCCAAAATGCAGGGAATGGAGTGGCCTGTCCAAATTTTAAAGTGGACAGTGTTACTCATCGGGTTCCAAAGGGTAAGTATACACATTTTGTTTTCGATCGGTGAACGATGTAGAATTGTGCCAAAGGGCCTAAATGCGTGGAATGGAGTGGTCTGTCCGAAATTTCGAGTGAACAGTGTTACTCGTGGAGTTCCAAAGGGTAATTATGTAAAATCTGGTTGAGATCGGTGAAACGGTGTAGTTTTCTGCCAAAGGGCCAAAAAGCAGGGAATAGTGTGGTCTGTCCGAAATTTAAAGTGAACAGTGTTACTTGTCGGGTTCTACGGGTAAGTATATAAAATTGGGGTCAGATCGGTGAAACGGTGTAGATTTGTGCCAAACAGCCTAAATGCATGGGATGGAGTAGCCTCTCCGCAATTTCAAGCAGACAGTGTTAGTCGCAGTGTTCCAAAGGGTAAATATACAAATTTTGTTTGAGATCGTTGAAACGGTGTAGATTTGGGACAAAGGGCCTAAATGCAGGGAATGGAGTGGTCTGTCCGCAATTTCAAGCAGACAGTGTTACTCGCTGGGTACCAAAGGGTAAGTTTACGAATATTGGTTCTGATCGGTGAAACGGTGTAGATTTGTGCCAAAGTGCCTAAATGCAGGGAATGGGGTGGTCTGTCCGAAATTTTAAGTGGACAGTGTTACTCGCAGGGTTCCAAAGGGTAAGTATACAAAGTTTGGTTCAGATCGGTGAAACGGTGTAGATTTGTGCCAAAAGGCCTAAATACATGGGATGGAGTAGCCTCTCCGCAATTTCAAGCAGACAGTGTTAGTCGCAGTGTTCCAAAGGGTAAATATACAAATTTTGGTTGAGATCGGTGGAACGGTGTAGATTTGGGCCAAAGGGCCTAAATGCAGGGAATGGAGTGGTCTGTCCGCAATTTCAAGCAGACAGTGTTACTCGCAGGGTTCCAAAGGGTAAGTATACACATTTTGGTTCAGATCGGTGAAACGGTGTAGATTTGTGCAAAAAGGGCCTAAATGCAGGGAATGGCGTGGTCTGTCCGAAATTTCAAGCAGACAGTGTTAGTCGCAGTGTTCCATAGGGTAAATATACAAATTTTGGTTGAGAACGGTGAAACGGTATAGATTTGGGCCAAAGGGCTTAAATGCAGGGAATGGAGTGGTCTGTCCGCAATTTCAAGCAGACAGTGTTACTCGCAGGGCACCTAAGGGTAAGAATACGAATTTTGGTTCTGATCGGTGAAACGGTGTAGATTTGGACCAAAGGGCCTAAATGCAGGGAATGGGGTGGTCTGTCCGAAATTTTAAGTGGTCAGTGGTACTCGCAGGGTTCCAAAGGGTAAATATACAAATTTTGGTTGAGATCGGTGAAACGGTGTGGATTTGGACCAAAGGGCCTAAATGCAGGGAATGGGGTGGTCTGTCCGAAATTTCAAGTGGACAGTGTTACTCGCAGGGTTCCAAAGGTTAAATATACAACTTTTGGTTCAGATCGGTGAAACGGTGTAGATTTGTGCAAAAGGGCCTAAATGCAGGGCATGGGGTGGTCTGTCCGAAATTTAATGTTGACGCGGTTACCCGCAGGGTTCCAAAGGGTTAGTATACAAATTTTGGTTCAGATCGGTGAAACGGTGTAGATTTGTATACATAACAGACAGACAGACAGACAGACAGACAGACAGACAAACTTTGTGCTTTATATATATAGAAGATTGCTTTGTGATTACGTAATATGTGGGTGGCCTCTCAGAAACTTCATTTACTCAATGAAATCGTCAATTACTGCTAATAATAATAATAATAATAATAATAATATCGTATGGCCTCGGATGCCGAGTGCAAGATTTCTTATTTGCACCCAGTGGGCAGCGAGCATGTCGAATTTTGATTTTGTTGTTCCTTGAAGCACTATGAAAGTCAAGGAGGTTAGATATCTAAGCTCCTTGACACTATAGCGCTTTCTAGCAGAGAAAGGAGGAACTTTTGTGTTGGCGGAAAACCCGAGATTAATTTTTCCATTATGAACACGGCCTACTGAAATCAAATGAGTTATTTAACATGCCAACATCCTATGACATGCGTATCGTGATTTTTGCCGCCTTTCAAAAATCACTTACCATGGCCAGGAGCGAACCTGCAAGCTTGGGGGTTAGTAATCCGACACGATAACTACTCACCCACCGTGGCAGGCCAGTGACTGCTAATGAAAGCTACTAACTTATGCAATAGTTTGATTTCCTGGCTATGAACTCTAAACCATCTTTCTTGTAGAAGCAAGCCTTTTTGTTATAACTAAACTTTCTGCGCTACTCGGCGTTTGTTAAGCTCTGTTTAATGCATACGATAGTGGAATACAAAATTATCCTATTGCATGCCTGTAATGAGGAGTTTCAATCTGGCTGCTGGTTCAAAGTTAAATCCGAGACTGTATCATTAGGGAAATCAATCACAGTAACAATTGAAACTCTGCCTGCGATGTTATCGGTGTGGTAGGGTTACAATGGTGTGAGGTGGCTGGGATCGGCACCAAATATCGTTCGGTGCCATTGTGCTAGTACATGGGGCACAATAATGGACTAGAGGTGCTTAGGACTCAGCGGTGTTGACTTCCCACTGAGGCTGACTGATATACGGAACATTACTGGATTTCCAGAATCAAACATAGGCTAGAGTTTTACGTTGTAGGATGGTTCCTCAGTTCAGGGGCTGCGACAATGCGGTCATGTAACCCCGTGTACTTTGGGTGTGTGTAGAATCTGTTTGATAATCGCCGTTAATTGTGATGGTTGTATTAGTGTGTGTTATCTGTAGTTCAGGTAAGGACTGCAGACGATCAATTTCAAGTAGTTCCTACGTTTGCTACCAAATGTTACAATCAACGACAAATATCTTGGAACTTGGCTACTAGATGCCACCGCAACTAGCACCTGGCGACGGACGTTGGAACTTAGAGCATTAATCAAATCTAACCTACAAATTTTAGCATCACACAGTAATAGTTGGTGGAAGAATCTTTTACATGCCATAAATCTATGACATGAGCCCAATGGCTTTACTTCCCCTCTGAAGGAAGGCATACTGAGGGATCTTTTACGCTCTTAAAAATCCGACGACTTCGGCTGGGTTTGGGCATAGAAGCTCAGCAATGCTAACAACTACGCCATCGAAGCCTCCTGCAGGACTATGGGGCCGGCTACCTCCACATTCCGGGAACCAGTCGTGATAATGCTGTCCCTTTTATCCACTGCGGCTTGTAAGCCTTGTTCGCATGGCCTGTGGCTTAGCAAGCCTGGTCTGAAGTTTGTCAGACCTCACGCCCTGGGAACACAAGAACTCGTTATTACAAATCCGGACGATTGCCCTTGACCTTGAAGCTTGCGGATGAGCCTGTACACTGTCACTCTATCGCTCTGTCGCTTCACAGTTGATACCACCGGTCTGATGTAATGGAATGCCAGATTTGATCATGTGACGACACCACCGTCCATAACAGTAAAGTCTACGTCGAAGTATTGTGTCACGTGGAAGTACACGTTACATAGCTACGAACAGAACGCTATTATATTTGCCAATGACTGTACTTTAGCAGTAGCGAAAGATAGTTTTGGCAACCATCGGACCACATGGGGAAGGTGACAACAACACAGGTACTGTAGTAACTCGCCTCCAGGCTTCCATTACGATTTTTCACTCGCCTAAACAAACTCCCGGCCTGTACTCGGGATGGTTTGAGGTGGTTCCCGTGCATTGTCAGTGCCTCCCTCCGACTTCAAAGGCAAGGCACTACGGATGACAAGCCTCAGTACAGCTCGAGCACCCGTTCCCACGACCTGTTGTTGTTTGTTGCGGTTTGTTGCAGTGAGTTTTGCAGGATTATTCAGTTATATGAACGTATTCGGTGCGTTGGTTCAATGTAGTGATTATGGAGTTTTTAGATCTGTACAAGGGAGCACTTTCTATCTGGAACCCGCAAAGATAGAAAGAAGACCAAGTGCTGTAATATTAAGGACACAAATGGAAAGTCTCTAACAGATAGGGAAGAAAAGGTTGAGACATGAAAAGCTAACATAGAGTGTTTGTATAAGGGAAAGGAGATTGAGAATCATGTAATGGAAAGGGAGGTGGAAATTGATGAGGATGCAAAAGGAGATTTAATATTGAAATCAGAATTTGACAGAGCATTGGAAGACTTAAGCAGGAACAAAGCACGAGGCATAGATGATATACCGATTGAGTTGCTACGCTGCATAGGAGATGAAGGTCTGATCGGGTTATATCACTTGGTGTGTAGGATTTATGAGACAGGTGAGGTACCCTCTGATTTCAAGAACGATGTTATCATCCCTATACCGAAGAAAGTGGGAGCTGACAGATGTGAAGATTACCGTACAATCAGCTTGATTACTCATGCTTCAAAGATCCTGTCTAGAATAATTTACAAGAGGATGGAAAGCCAGATAGAAACGGAGTTGGGTGAAGACCAGTTTGGTTTCAGGAGAAATGTAGGAACATGGGAAGCTGTACTAAGTCTTAGGCTGATTTTGGAAGCTAGAATAAGGAAAGATAAGAGAACGTTCATGGCATTTGTAGACTTAGGAAAAGCTTTTGATAACGTTGATTGGACTAAATTGTTTGACATTTTGAAAACGATTGGAATAAAGTACAGGGATAGGAGGGTTATCTACAATCTATACAAAAACCAGACAGCAGTCATTCGAGCTGAAGGACATGAGAGAGAAGCTGGTATTCAGGAAGGTGTAAGGCAAGGCTGCAACTTATCACCCATACTTTTCAATCTTTACATTGAACAAGCAATGAAGAAAATTAGAGAGAAATTTAAAGTGGGAGTGAAGATTCAAGGAGAAATAATTTCAACTCTGAGATTTGCCGATGACATCGCCATCTTGGCCGACACGCCTGAGGATTTGAATGAGTTTTTGAATGGTATGGACTCCGTCTTGAGGAAAGAATTCATGATGAAAATTAATAAATGTAAAACAAAAATTTTGGAATGCAGCCGAAATAAATCAGAAACCTCTATGGACATAAAATTGGCAGGTGAAAAACTAAAGGAAGTAGGAGACTTCTGTTACTTACGAAGCAAAATAACCAGTGATGGGCGAAGCAAAGAGGATATAAAAAGTAGGTTAGCTAAGGAAGGGAAGCATTTATACAGAAAAGGAATCTGTTGACATCGAATATAGATTTAGGGGGGCAGTCCGTGTAATTTGGACCACTTAAATTTAAACGTCAATAACTTCTTTGACCGTAATTAAACATTCTCAAATTTTATGGACGATAATTAGTACAATGTATCAAATGATTTGGTGAAAATAAATGTTAATATTATCTCAGAGTATAACTTAAATTTTAAGTCATTTTTGAAGGCCTATTTCTGGAGCGTGGCACTCAACGGAAGTGAAACTTTGAGTATTGGTGCAGCAGAAAAGAGGAGAATTGAAACGTTTAAAATGTGGTGTTACAGGAGAATGATGAAGATCAGATGGGTAGATAGGGTTACAAACGAAGATATATTAAGACAAGTGGGAGAGGAGAGATGTTTCTGGCGACTGATAATGAAGAGAAGATATAGGTTTGGTAGGACACATACTAAGACACACAGGAATAGCAAGCTTAGTTATGGAAGGGAGGGTTGAGGACAAGAAATGTAGGGGTAGACCAAGGTTAGAATATGTTAAACAGATTGCCTCGGATGGAGGGTGTGTTAGCTACGTAGAGATGAAACGATTACCTCAGGACAGGGAGGCATGGGGAGCTGCATCAAACCAGTCAAAAGACTGAAGATTCAAACAATATCATATGATGCTTGGAAGCATATCCAAGGTAGCATCAGCGTTGAGTGTTCTTTAAAATAGCTGACAGAAAACAGACGAAAGGAAATTCGACGGCGACTCCCAGGAAGCTGGCGTTGAATTTAAAGAACAGTATGGGAACTGGGACTGGATCTAAATAATTGTACAAGCCATTGAACCCTGTACCTACTAGCTTTGATGACTCTTCTAGACTAGTGGCCGCTCGAGATTCGCCAAGCCACGAGCCCTTCCACTCCATGAGAACGGCTTGAGGTCGGAATATGACCGAGCACGACAGGCCACAGACCGTGGGAACAACTTCTACTCTCAGGGGCGTATGCGGGTGGGTCATAGTCTGGTGCCCCTAAGCCGGACTCCTTTTACTCTATTGTGAGGGGTTGGTTTTTTAATTTGATAAATTACTAGCAACAGTGCCCGGCTTCGCCCGGTGGATTTTTTTGTTTTATGGATGATAATGAATACTTCTACAGAACTGGAGCGCTCAAGGATAAGGATCGGAAAGCTCCAACGCTTATTGCAGCTGATAACCTCAGTATACTGCACCAACACCATCGCCCTTATACAGAGGCATACTATTGTCATGATGATAACTGTTTTAAGGGGCTTAAGAAATCTGTTTGCACTAATTACTCCCCGTGACTGCAATTTATAAGCAGCTCGCAAATCTGCACCATAACACTAGTAGGGGCGACGTGATGCAGCCCGCATTACCAGGCAACAAAAGACTTGGTTATTATTGAAGCTGTTCGGGAGGGCTTGTTCTTCCACTAGAATGAAAATCCACAGCCTGCTCCAGTCTCCGACCGGGTCAGGAATGGAATGAATGAAGCCCCCATCTAGCGGCGAGGATATGAACTGTGCCGGCTGCCGAGGCCTGACGCACTCCTCTGGGGCAATGATTAAATGAATGACAGATGAAATGAAATGATAGTGGAGAGTGTTGCTGGAATGAAATTTTGACAGGGAAAACCGGAGTACCCGGAGAAAAACCTGTCTGCCTCCGTTTTCTCAAGCACAGATCTCACATGGAGTGACCGGGATTTGAACCACGGACCCAGCGGTGAGAGGCCGGCGTGCTGCCGCCTAAGCAACGGAGGCTTCTGCTTGTTCTTCCACTTACCGAACAAAAATCAATCTTTAAGGTTACTTGAGGGTGTAGCCTAATGCTACATAGCCTAAACTATTCCTTTTGAATCTGGCTATTAAGTTATATACATTTTTTTTGAATCCGCCTGGTTGTTAGAGAGATTAGCGCGTTTAAACACACAAACAAACAAACTCTTCAGCTTTATTATATTAGTATAGATAATAGTTAGTAATGAACAATATTTACTCTGGCTTCGCATTGAAGCGCTTATGGCCAGAGTATATCCTCCCAATGGCATTTCGGCAACGCAATGACGCTTTCTTCTTTCCCTAACCCAGCGACAAGAATCATAGTTTTGTGACTTCAGAGAATGAAATGAAATAAAATGAAATGCGGCAAGACACGCGTGAACCCAACAACATCGTATGCATTTAAACTGCTCCTCAGTGAGGAATACCTTTCCAGAATACAATCAGCCATTTCTTGAGCGCTCTAAAGAGATGGCTGTGAGCCGAATAGGAGGAAAGTTTCTTCTTAATCCGGGTAATTTAATGTCGGAGCAGAGTTTAACATCCACAAGTTGAAAGTGTAACTTGAAAACTTGATACTCGGTGAGTCACAAACAGGGTCTGTCACTTATGGAGGACTTGCGTGAAATTATGTCGTGCAAAGTGTTTTACTCACATCCGGGATCTGTCTAAAATATTTGTTGGTTGGTTGGTTGGTTCCTTAGTTTAGGGGCTGCGACAACGTGGTCATGTAGCCCCGTGTACTTTGGGTGTGGGTAGAATATGTCTGATAACTTGTGTTAATTGTGATGACTGTATTAGTGTGTGAATCTGTTTTAATTCAAGTAAGGACTGCAGACATTCAATTTTTCCAAGTAGTTCTTACTTTTGCCGCCAAACTCCACCGTCAACGACCAACTAGTTCAGAACTTAGTTGCTAGATGACACCGCAGATGGCTCTTGACAACGAATGTAGGAACCTATGCACGTTAGTCAAATGTTTAATCTGTATATAATTTAGCTTCACACAGGTGTAATTAGTGGAAGGTTCTTTAACATGCCATAAATCTATGACATGAGACCGCCGGCTTTACTCCCCCCCCCCCCCGAAGGAAGGCGTACTGAGGGATTTTGAACGTTCTTAAAAAATCCGACGATTTTGGCCGGGTTTGAACCCGCGATCTTGGGACTAGAAGCTCAGCATGCTACCAACTACGCCACCGAAGCCGCTAAAATATTAAAAATAATAAAAATAATATATATTTGTAAAATACCATATTTTCAGGCTTGTGAAAGATTCTCGTTTTCAGAAATAATAATAGTACATAATGCAACGAGCCTATAATGGCTATAATTAAGACACGAGTATGTTTATAAAACGAGCTTTAGCGAGTTTTATAATCTCCATACGAGTGTCTTAATTACCATTATAGGCGAGTTGCATACGACTGTTTATGTTCGACGATAATTATAACTTTATTGCATGTTTTAACACAAATATTCATAAATATCTGTTCAGTAACTAGAATTTTGTGAGCGGGTGGTGCGCTAGGTAGCATATCTCCGTGTTCCAAGCTCTCTGGCCGACCGACGCATGCGCTCTGTGTGCTTCAATGCAGATGTGCAGATCGTGAACCAGTATTCAGTAAAACTGTCACCGTAGTCGTTTGAAATCAACGCGCTGTGTAGAAATTGGATTTGGGTATATTAAGGTACAGTGCTATTTCTTGTCTCATATTCACCAGTTTATTTACGCGAACATATGGACGGTGCACGTTCGGTAATTTATATAGACATGTTGGGTTTTGAGCGCATGCGCGAAGGTATCCTTATGTAATTGGTCAAATACTGTTTCTTGAGCTGTGATTGGTGGGAGAAACTGTTTCATAATGAAAAATAGTGTTATAATTACAATCATTATGATACAGTTTTCAGACACATAATAGTCAGGGTCGAACATAAAATCCATTATGTAATTCTTGTCATCGTCATATCCTAAAGGCAGGCCTTGTCGCTGCAACCGCACCCGTCTCTTCTCTGCAGAGCGATCCAAGTCAACATGTTTCTTGAAATCCGGCCTGTCCATCATGGATAGAGCTCTGTGCGGATAAACAAAACGTTATCCGCATCCGCCTTGCATCCGCACGACTCTTATCCGCATCCGCCCCACATCCGCACGACTCTTATCCGTGTCTGCCCCACATCCGCACGACGCTTATCCGCATCCGCCTTGCAGCCGCACGACTCTTATCCGCATCTGCCCCACATCAGCACGACTCTTATCCGCATCTGCCCCGCATCCGTACGACTCTTATCCACATCCGCCCCACATCCGCACGACTCTTATTCGCATCCGCCCCACATCATCACTACTGTTATCCGCATCCGCACGACGCTTATCCGCATACGCCCCGCATCTGCACGACTCTTATCTGCATCTGCCCCACATCCACACGACTCTTATCCGCATCCGCCCCGCATCCGCACGACTCTTATCCACATCCGCCCCGCATCCACACGACTCTTACCCGCATCCGCACCGCATCCACACGAATCTTATCCACATCCGCCCCTCATCCGGACGACTCTTATCCGCATCCGCCCCACATCCGCACGACTCTTATCCGCATGTGCCCCACATCCACACGACTCTTGTCCGCATCCGTTCCGCATCCGCAAGACTCTTACCCGCATCCGCCCCGCATCCGCACGACTCTTATCCACATCCGCCCCGATCCGCACGACTCTTATCCGCATCCGCCCCACATCCGGACGACTCTTATCCACATCCGCCCCGCATCCGCACGACTCTTATCCGCATCCGCTCCGCATCCGGACGACTCTTATCCACATCCGCCCCGCATCCGCACGACTCTTATCCACATCCGCCCCACATCCGGACGACTCTTATCCGCATCCGCCCCACATCCGGACGACTCTTATCCACATCCGCCCCGCATCCGCACGACTCTTATCCACATCCGCCCCACATCCACACGACTCTTGTCCGCATCCGTTCCGCATCCGCAAGACTCTTACCCGCATCCGCCCCGCATCCGCACGACTCTTTTCCGCATCTGCCCCACATCCGCATGACTCTTATCCACATCCGCCCCGCATCCGCACGACTCTTATCCGCATCCGCCCCGCATCCACACGAATCTTATCCGCATCCGCCCCTCATCCGCACGACACTTATCCGCATCCGCCCCACATCCGCACGACTCTTATCCGCATCCGCCCCACATCCGCACGACACTTATCCGCATCCGCCCCACATCCGCACGACTCTTATCCGCATCCGCCCCACATCCTCACTACTGCTATCCGCATCCGCACGTCTTTTTTCCGCAACCGCACGTTTGTTATCCGAATCTACTGGCATCACAATGAAATGAAAATCCACAGCCTGCTTCCAGTGTCCGACCGGGTCAGGAATGGAATGAATGAAGCCCCTAGCTAGCGGCGAGGATATGGACTGTGCCGGCTGCCGAGGCCTGACGCACTCCTCTGGGGCAATGATTAAATGAATGACAGATGAAATGAAATGATAGTGGAGAGTGTTGCTGGAATGAAATTGTGACAGGGAAAACCGGAGTACCAGGAGAAAAACCTGTCTGCCTCCGTTTTGTCCAGCACAGATCTCACATGGAGTGACCGGGATTTGAACCACGGATCCAGCGGTGAGAGGCCGGCGTGCTGCCGCCTAAGCCACGGAGGCTTGGCATCACAATAATATTTGTAATTAGATAGCCTAAAGCAGGACTGTCCAACGTACGGCCCGCCGTTCAGGGCCCGCGCCGTGTCTCCAAAAGATTGAAACAACTAAAGCCAACTAGGCCTACCCAAAGCAGTTCCAGTCGTCACACTAAATTATATTATCACGAACTTTATCTCATAATTTGATTAATAATTGTGTCAAATGCTTATCTTCCATGCTGCATGTGTATTGAATATCATCGTACTTCTTTCTTATTCTTCTTCTTTCGTTTCACCCTCTTTGGGGTACGTTGAATCAATCATTTCCCTGTACGCCCAGTACTTGTTCAGTCTTTCCGATCCTCTTTTCCTCTCTTCTACCGAGATAAAGGGTTGGATTTTCGTGTAGCTCTGTCTTTGAACCTTATATTTTCGTCTTTAGTAATTAATTTGGCTGTTCGATCGAGTAATGACGTTTCTGTAATTTTCAATTCTACTAGGTCTTTTTCAATTTCTTTAATCCAGTTGGGTTTTGTTTTACGATTACGGAAAAAGTCAAAGATTTGTTTCGTTAATCTATTAGAATCCATTCTCGGAAGATGACCGTTAAAATGACCTCCCTTTTCGCATGGTATCTGAGAGTTTTTCAATTTTCTGGTAGAGAGATTCATTCCTAATGTATATAATCTTGTTATCCTGAAATTTGGGTCCCATAATTTTTCTTAAAATTTTCATTTCCTTCAGCTCGAGTTTTTCCATTTGGCCCTTAAAATGTATAGTTAGTGTTTCTGCTGCGTGCAGTGCTTCTGGCTTAATCACTGTCTTGTAATGCTTAATTTTCGACACCCATGAAAAGGATTTTGTATTGTATAGCCTATATATTTTGTTAATTGGAAGGCCAGTTCTACTTTAAAGGGATTTTCTAAAATATGTAAATTTATTTTTAGTGTTTAATTTTTTATCCACTACAAATAAATATAGAGAACGGCAACAATACTAAGAAAACTAAGGTTAGTCAGCCACAAATCTCACAATATTGGACCAATATTTTTTAAAAAATTCCATAACCCCCAGACCACACTGAGTGTTGTTGGCTCGCAAGGTCCTCCAACTATTTACAATGTGGCCCTTAGTTTAAAAAAAAAAGGCTGGGCACCCCTGGCCTAAAGCATAAATGAGTCGTCCGGTTGTAAAACTCGTTTAATCCACTTGTGAATAACTATCATGACGTAAAATTATTTATATAATTATTTTATTTTATTTTATTTTATTTTTTTGTTCCTTTTATTTTATTGTATTTTGTTTTTTGATTTTGTTTTGTTTTAATTTATTTCGTTTTATTTGGTTTGAAATTGTTTGGTTTATTTTTATTTTGTTTTGTTTATTTTGTTTTATTTTGATTTTGTTTTGTATATTTTGTTTTTATTTTTTGTGTTATTTTGATTTTTCAGAAAACAAACATAAAACCAAAAGCAAAATTCAAACACAAAAGCAAAAGCAGAAAACAAAAAGAAAAAGAGACTAAAGCAAAAAGCAAAATTCAAAAACAGCAAAATCAGAAAACAAACACAAAAGCAAAACAAAAAAGACGAAGCAAAAAGCAAACGTAGAAAACAAGAAACATAAAGCAAACAGCACAATTTCCAAAAACAAAAGCAGAAATCACAAAACCAAGAAAGAAAAGCAAAAAATTCAAAAGCAAAAGCACAAAGCAAACACAAAACCAAACCCAAAAACACAAAGCAAAAAGTAGAAAACAACAAACACAAAAGGTACGTGAGGCAAAGTCCAGAGAAACGTTGTTTCCTTTTCACAAGTGGATTAAACGAGTTTTGTAACTTGACTACTCGAATTACTGAAGCAACACATTTAGACATTTGAGGGAAAAGTCGTTCCGTTAGGCTGTGTTTAAAATGAATGTTACACAGCGAATTGCAACTCTTTCCAGTTCGGAGTGTTAATTATGGCAATAATTAATATCCGTGTTGGCTGATAGTACTATGTTATTAAAACCGCCTCGTCAAACACTAAAGAACGTGGTTTAATCACAGTATTAAACGTACATGTTTCGGAATATCAATGATTCCATCATCAGCGTGAAAAAATACTAGACCTTAAAAACTAATTAACCCTCTATTGCATGGAATTTATTAGAATTTTGTCGGACATATCATTTATATTTATAATACCTACCATTTCAATGAGATTAGCTTAAATCATCATCTTACAATCGTCATGAAAAAAAAAACATAACGGAAAAGTATGATATGTCATAAACTTGCGTGTCCTAGTAATGCTATCTAACAAGTTCGGATTTTATTCTAAAATCTAACCGCAATTTTTCTCCAAACATTAACCGCACAGCCATGCAAATTCTTATTTATTTATTTATTTATTAAAAGCTCCTGTAGTCTCGTTTTTAATCGAACTTCGGTTCTTAAATTTGTTTTTTTATTTGTTAGTCTATTTATTTATGTATTTATTTAATTGTTTATTTATATTTATTTATTTTTTATTTTATATCCGCATGGCGAAAACTTTTGCGGATATCCACATCCACGCAGGGCTTTACTCATAGAATCCAGATATTTCTTTCTCAGTCAACCTCTACCGTCCTTCCCGAGAACTTTTCCCTCCAACAGAGCCATGAGGAATTCGTTACGGCGCAGTGTGCAAACAAGGTATTTAATTTTCCTCCTTTCTATAGTGCAGAATTATAAGCTCTCCTTTTACACCTAATCCGTAAGTACATTTTCGTAAAGACCATTTTTCTCCGTCCAAATTATTTTCAGCATCTTCCTTCATACTCACATTTCCATAGGTGGGTTGCACGAGTCGGGAGTGGGGTGGGCCGATGCGAGCGCCATCTCTTGCCTCTCCCTAGAAACAACGCGCCCGCCATATTGTAGTAAAAGCCGGTGTAAATACGGGTGGTGAGAAGCGTGGGAGCATCAACTTTTAGTGATAAAAATGCCTTTTGTAGAGAAGTATTTGTCAAACCTGACTCTACCCCTCAAACATCCGACCAAAACGTTGGATTTTTGTTCACTGCCTGAGGTTACATATTGAGCTGACTCTGTTCGAACGAGGTTTGGTGGTCGGTGTCCGACGGATGTGAAGTGAGATTTCGGCAGTGGTGCGGGAATTCGGCTTCACACAGTCAACCATGTCCAGGGTGTATGGTGAATGGTTGAATGTGGGTCTCACTGGCCTTCCAGCTAGCCTCGATGACCGTGACTGGCGACATCTGAGATGGATTGTCAATAGTGACAGAAGGGCAACAGTGCAACAAATCACGGCTCAATTCAACACAAGCCGTGCTAGACGTGACTCTCAGTGGACTATCCGTAGGAACATGGGTTCCATGGAGTATGGGAGCCAGCGCCGCACACAGGTGCCACTGTTAACCCAATGTCATCGACACAACGGCGCGCATTTGTCGCCAATCACCAGGGGTG
This sequence comes from Meconema thalassinum, assembly GCA_946902985.2. Lineage (NCBI taxonomy): Eukaryota > Metazoa > Arthropoda > Insecta > Orthoptera > Tettigoniidae > Meconema > Meconema thalassinum. Next base: position 451,567,968 of record OX336393.1, on the reverse strand, counting down.
GACACTGGAACAATGGCGTAACGTGATATGGTCGGACAAATCATGATTTCAATTGCACCATGCCGATGGGAGACACCGTGTGTGGCACAGACCACATGAATCGATAGATCCCGCCTGCCTCGAAGGTGTGGTCCAGGGAAGTGGTGTCTCTGTTATGGTCTGGGGTGCATGTTCCTGGTATGGAATGGGCCCCCTGGCTGTTCTGGAAGAGACTTTGATGTTCTGCAATATGTTGAGCTGCAGAGGCCCCACATACTATTAGGTGACTATCTCATGACATTTCCTAAGTCAGTGTACTAGCTAACGCGGCAAAAATCATTGATACGGATAAAGATTATTGAGTAGTACCCTATGCGCGGGGTTGGCAATATTGCATTTGTCCCATAATTCACGTGTATTATGGCGGACACAACTGGAATTTTACTATATATGTCGTGATCTAAAAAGGGGATGGTGGGTGGGTTATAGACAACGGAGGAGAAAACATCTATTACCACAGCATTTCTACAATATTAAAAACATTAAAAAATGCATTTCGGCTAATTTAAGTAGTTTTGTAGAATGTTCACCACTTCTGAACTGTTACCAATTTTATTATGGCCCTCGTGCGGTCGATTAGTCTTCAGGCCAGTTAACACACACTATAGAATAATATTTTCACTCATAGAATGACTTAAAACACCTCCTCAGGATAACACTTTGCCACGAATTCCTACAGCGTCCCGATAAGAAAAATAACACCCGAGTCATACCATGGCCGGCTCTACGGAAGGCCGAGGCGAGCGAAAATTGGCAACCTCGCCGTGAATGGCCAGTCTGCTCTGCCTCGCCCACTGAGTTACATGGAAAATGTGTCACGCGCTCGTGTTTTCTTCAAAATACTCTATGTAAATGAAATTATACCATTGATTATTACTGTATAGTGGCTAGCTACAATGCCAAAGACTTGTGTTATGCCGAATTGTAAGTCTAATTATCGTTCATCGATAAAAACTGAAGGATTTGTGACAGTGTCTGGGTTTCCTAAAAATCCACAATTGAAAGCCATAAGGGAACGTGCCTCTAGCCAATTGGGTACCTACGAAATATTCCTTCGTATGTATTAAACACTTTCTTCCTGAAGACGTAAGTTATGTTGAACAAGTAGTTCCGCGAAGAACTATACAGCCTATTTTCATATATCCTACTTATGTTAGTTGCCACTATCAACATACACAATTTCTGTTTGATTGCTGTAATAGATTCGTAGATATTAAGAACCGACTAAATATTTCGGATAGTCGCCATGTTGGATTTTATATATGTAGGTCCTAGAGTTATGTACTGTTACATGCAGATTATTGTGAACGTGTAGTATTCAAACTTCAATCGCATAATTAGGACACAAGAAAAAACAAGGAGATTTTAAAATTTTTCACAGCTGCCATCTTGAGGTTATGGAAACAATTGAAATAAATTAGATGCCAGTGGATTAACATTCGTATAAAGATTTACTGTACCAAGTTTCACTGCACTCAGATGGTTAAATTGCGAGAAATGTCCATGTGAATATTTATAATTCGCGTCACCGCCATGTTGGATTTGTGATCACCAGGTTATTTAAAGTCTTATAGGTGAACATAAGTTCATAGTCCCTATGAACATTAAAAAATGCAGTTTGATTGCTAAAATAGATTCGTAGATATTCAGTATCGTCTAAATATTTCGGATGGTCGCCATCTTGGATTTTTAAATGTATAGGCCATAGAGTCATGTACCATTAAAGGAAAATTATTGCGTAGGTTCATTTTTCAAACTTTCACTTCCATCGCATGATTACATCACAAGAAATAAAAACTTAATTTTAAAATTCGCACTGCCGCCATCTTGAGGTTATGTAAACAATTGAACTAAATTAGATACCAGTGGATTACAATGTGTATAAATATTTCCTGTACCAGGTTTCAGTGCGCTTGGAACATTAAATCGCGAGATAGGTCTATTTAAAAATTTCAAATTCGCTTGGCCGCCATGTTCGTTTTGTAGTAACCGGTTTGTGAAAGTCTTATAGATGGACTTCCAGCAGTGCCCTTTATCTCCGTACAAAATTTTAGGGAGATACCGCTAATAGTTTCAGAGATATAGAATGCCAGTGAAATATTTCGCACATCCGCCATCTTGTGATTATGTAAACAATTGAACGAAGTTATATGTCGGTGCATTACAATGTATATAAACATATACTGTACCAAGTTTCATTGCGTTTGGTTGGTCAAATCACGAGAAACGTCTATTTAAATGTCGCAAATTCGCTTGGCCTCCATGTTGGTTTTGTAGTTACCAGGTTTTCAAAAGTCACATACGTGAACTTATAGTAGTTCCCTCTATCACCATAGAAAATCTCAGGGTAATATCGGTAATAGTTTCGGAGATATTGAATGCTGGTGAAATATTTCGCACAGCCGCCATGTTGGATTGGTGAGTCGTAACAAAATTTGAAGGGCACGGTCGAGGTCGCAGGGAATAGTGCTATGAACTTTCCGAGTTTCATTGAAATCGCTCCTGCCGTTTAGATTTTATTAGGGGGGGACACACACACGAATCACACACACACACACACACACACGCACACACACACGGACAAAAGGTGATCTCATAAGCCTATTTTTTCAAAATTGAAAATAGGCTAAAAATACAAGGATGGTGATGGGAATAATAAGGAATTCTAACGGAAGAAGCCTGTATTGTAACCTCGTGTGGTTCCAAAGGTATTCCCAAACTTACCATCGTATTTGAGTAAGTGCTCCTCCAAGATAAGGAAATCTCCAGAAGAAAGAAGAGAAGAAGAAAAAGAACGGAAAAAGTCTGCAGAGGAATGTGAGAAGACCCTTTCTGAGGAAGCCAACAGAATTACGACTTTCGAGTCCTTAGTTTGTGATATACAAAATAAATTGGTGGAGCATAAAACAGACTGGTCTGTAAGTACTAGTGAAAACTATTGTATTTTGTATAAATTAGATGTGTCAAGAATACCTAAAATTAGGTCAAGTATAAGGATAAACAATTATTTTACGGTCGAAATTCATATCAATGGAGGCGTAATTCCTAACGCTGTTGTTCTTCATTCTGGCTCTGTAATATTTCGAAATTCATTATTAAGTAAGTGGATTCAGTTGTTCCAAGCAATAGAATTTTGCCACGACTTTTTCTTACCTTGAAGTTCTGTAAGTTCACTAGTCGTCCAGATTAATAATTTAATAGATAACCTAAAAACTGACCTTGAAAACCAGGGAGACGAAACTTCAGGGATTCTGTTAAAAAAAAGTTAATGTTTCTGCAAGATCAGTTTACACTTACTTTTTTAAAGAAACCTAGATATAACGTCACTACAAATCTAAATGCATTCCTAATTTATATGCTGTCTACAAAGTGTTATAACGCAATTAGATTTAACCATATTTTATCCCTACCTCATCCCCGAGTTTTACAAAAATTAACAACTTCCTTCGCCATATCCCCGAAAGCTGATGAAGAGAACAGTAACTTTTTAAGTCATATTGTGAAAGATTTATCAAATTTAGAAAGGGTTGTAAATTTACAGATTGATGAAATGCATGTCAAACAAACTTTAGATTTTAAAAATGGGCAATTATTCGGTGTTGCTACAAATGAATCTGTCGATTTAGCTAAGACAGTTCTGGCCTTTCTTGTTAGTTCTGCTTTTGGAAATTTGAAAGAGGTTGTTAAATTAGTTCCAGTGAAACAATTAACGGGTTTGCAACTAGCTGATATTGCAAAAGGTGTTATCAGGCAAATACAGGATTGTGGCCTAAATATTCTGTCTATCATAGCTGATAATAATGGTGTGAATCGTGCTATGTTCAAAGAACTAACCAAACATTCTGATAGTAATTACTGGTTCCATATTGATGGAAACCCCGTAAAAACCTTTGTTTTATATGACAGTGTCCATATATTAAAAATATACGAAATAATTGGCGGAATTTAAGTGGCATTGATAAGTCATTTATTATTCCTGTATGGGTAGATTTAGACTCATTTTCAAATGTTTTAAGTTCAGATGACTGTAACCCTGATTTTAAAGAGGTAACTGAAGCATCATTTAGTGACATAAGAGCGATCTACAAAAAGGAATCCGATTTACTGATTAAGTCTGCACCAAAGTTAACATTTAAAAGTGTATATCCAAATTCACTTGAACGTCAAAGGGTTTCTTTGGTTACAAACGTGTTTCACGAATCTACAGCTTCTGCTCTAAACAAGTATTGTTATAAAGGTACTGGTTTTTTGGTCAGAGTAATCCTAATGTGGTGGTCCATTGTTAATATTAAGCGGCCTCTCACCTATGTTGTTAAACATAATAGTCTTCAAATGCCTTTCAAAAATCCCGAAGACAAAAGGTTGGCTTTCCTAAAGGCATTCTTCCAATGGTTGTCCACGTGGAAAAAGAAGGATGAAAATGATTCCTCAAAAAAGAGTTGTTTAACCAATGAAACTTACAACGCTTTGTATGTAACAACCTATGTATTACGTGAGATTATTATTTATGCTCTACAGAATGTGAACCCCTCTTATGTGTTAACTGGCAAATTTCAGAGTGACCAATTAGAATCCAGGTTTGGGCAGTACCGCCAACTAACTGGCGGCAACTATAATATATCAGTTACTCAGGTAATGGAGGCCGAATTGAAAATAAGGTTGAAAAGCGTACTTGGCCTTCATTCATCCAGGTATGGATAATGTCCTCTTCCGATACAAATTCGGGAGAAAGTACAACAAGCAGCCTTTCGTCAGCTACTGTTGACGATACCTTTTACAGTATTTTAGAAAACATACAATTCGATGAGTCGGGTTTTATATATGCCTGTGGTTACATATCGTTCAAGCAATGTTCAAGAATAAAATGTGAATAATGTTTGGCTTTGCTTAGAAATAAAGAAAAGATAAATGACAGCTACTTCAATGAAATAAATAGGGATGGACTTTCAGTTCCTGCAGATTTTATTTTATCAGTGTGTAAACATATTGTTGGAATTACGCAGGCACTAATTTCTGATACGTTTGAGGAACAATTTTTAAAAGGTAAATGTAACAATCAACGCCAAGTAATTCAAAATCTTAGTCTACTCGGTATTTTATCAGATATTGAATTGTCAGAAACTGCCGAGAAATCATGTACCTGTGGATGTAATGTTATGACAATAGTCACAAGTATTGTCTTAACAATGAGTAACATTTTGTTAAATAATTACAGGAAGTTGAGGAATGAACGGGTAACTTGCCATAGTAATCACAGAAAACTTGCTATTCTTGGTTAGAGGCCAACCTGTTGTATATTTTGTAAATGTCAAATAAATATTGAAAGCAAATTGGTTTTGTTACTCCAAGTAAGCCCTACTCACTCTTGACAATCCTTTTACTTTAATGTTGAAAAGAACAAATATTATTTCGTTATTTCAATTTGTTTTCGTGGCGAAGCACACGCATCAACAGCTGGCCGGCTGCTATGGCCATCCCAGTTCAGAGAAGTGCAGCGTTGCAAGGTCGAACGCCGCGGCCTTCCGTAGAGCCGGCCATGGTCATACCTAGGCCAATATGTTTGACCTTGTGCTGGGTTGGTCAACATCCCTCGGAGGCAAGTTTAAAAGCTGGAGCGTAGCTCTTTCTCGCTTCCTTGCTGTTGTTGTTGCATAAGGGCTGTGACATCGTGGTCATTTGGGTGTGTGCGTGTGGAATTTGTGTGATAACCAGTGTATTAGTGGTGGCTGTATTAGTGCCTGTGTTTGTAAATTGGGAATAGGATCAGGAAGGCGGTGGGCGAGGCCTTGCGTTAGGAATCATCCCAGCATTTTCCTGGAGTAGAAGTGGAAAAACTGTGGAAAACCACTTCCAGGAATGCTGAGAAGGAAATCTAACAGCACATTACTGCAGTTACCACTGTGACACATTTTATCAGACGGATTCAACATACACCTAAATACATGGGGCTGATGACCACGATCTCTCAGGTCTTACCATTTATGCGAGAAAGCCACAGTGCTCGGCGTCTCTCGCTTCGTTTCTTCGTGAGTTTGCCTTGGTTCTTTATCACTGACGGTACGCTGAAGAAACGTACACCCTCCTTGTGATCAGCTCTATCCTTGTTGGTCCTCGTGTGACAAGCAACAATTGCACAGCATACCATCTCAAATTCAACGACGAAAAGGTCTACTTTCTACGTTTTATCGCCCAAAATGCAAGTACCTCCCTATTGTTTACCAACTGGCCTTTACAACAAGATGGCCGACAGCCTGTTTCTGAGCACGGCGCATGGATGGCGCTAGCTTCGCAGGAGTAAAAGTAGGCAACCCACACGGCTCGTGCAACACACCCTTTGCTTCCTGTCGTTTTACATCCTGTTCCGCTGGAACCCATGTTTCACATCCAAATAACGAACCACACAAATATTTTGACAAAAACAATTCTAATTGATAGGGGTAAGTTCATGTTTGCCGGCCCCGTGGTGTTGGGGTAGCACGCCTGCCTCCCACCCGGAGACCCCGGGTTAGATTCCCGGCTCCGTCAGGGATTTTAGAAACTGACGTGAAGGCTAGAACAGGGTGAACTCAACCTCGTGAGGACAATTGAGTAGATATCTGACATGAGGCAGCGCCCCGGTCACGAAAACCAAGATTAACGGCCGAGGGGACCCGATGCTCTGACCACACGTCACCCCAATATCTGCAGGCCAAATGGCTGCGCAGCGATCACTAGGTAGGCCTAGGCCCTTACTGGGCTGTAGTGCCAGAGGTTATAGGCTATATAAGTTCTTGTTTATCAGAACTAGTAACACACCATATTTCCAAGATTGAGTTTTCAAAAATAATAAAAATAATTATCTAATTGATTCGGTCATTCTTTCTAAATTAGGCTACTAGACAAAACTACTATTCTTCTTCTTCTTCTTTTGCTTTAGCGTTTGTCCCGCCTCGTGGCAGGGTCCGCTATTTGAAATCTCTGTCTCCACTTTACTCGGTCATGGGCCATGTCCGGATGTAGGTTGACGCTTATCAGATCCCTGTGCAGTGTATCGGCCCAACGTTGTCTCGGTCGCCCCTTTGGTCATTTAACGGCGACCTCTAGTGTGTAGCCCTGTTTTGCAATGGCGTCCGCTCCTGACCATTGCACATGCCCAAACCTTGCCCAAATAAATATCCCAACACCATGAAATAAGGAATGTAGAGTACGGAAAGTTCAGCAATATATTTGGCGAGGTAACATTTAATTGTTGAAAGGTACAAGACAACAGATTAGTTGGTTGGTTCCTCAGTTTAGGGGCTGCGACAACGCGGTCATGTAGCCCCGTGTACTTTGGGTGGGTGTAGGATCTGTCTGATAACCGGTGTTAATTGTAATGACTGTATTAGTGTGTGTTTCTGTTTCTTAATTCAAGTAAGGACTGCATACTCTGAATTTTTCAAGTAGTTCCTACTTTAGCCACCAAACGCCACCGTCAACAACTACTAGTTCAGAACTTGGCTACTAGACGCCACCACAGTCGTCTCCTGGCGACGAACGTAGGAACCTGAGCGTTATTTACATTTTTAAACTAATTTTGCTTCTCACAGGTGTAATTAGTGGAAGGTTCTTTAACATGCCATAAATCTATGACATGGGACCGCCGTCATTACTTCCCCTCCGACGGAAGGCATACTAAGGAATTTTAACGCTCTTAAAAATCCGACGACTTCGGCTGGGTTTGAACCCGCGATCTTGGGCATAGAAACTCAGCATGCTACCAACTACGCACCCGAAGCCGCTAAAGACAACAGGTTAATGTCCGCGCGAGAAAAGCCATCGCAAATGTTCCTTGCTGGTCCATTAATAACAGGTATAATCGCCAGACTGTTGAATGCAGGCATGCATTGTGCAGTACAGTTGCCGAATGTCAGCTTCTGGGATGGAGTTCCATGCCTGTTGCTCTTGGTTGGTCAATACCGGGACGGTTAATGTCGCTTGAGGATGACGCTGGAGTTGTCGTCCAATGATGTCTCATACGTGCTCGATTGGGGACAGATCGGGATATCAAGCAGGCCAAAGGAGCTCGTCGACACTGTAGGGCACGTTGGGTTACAACAGCAGCATGGGGGCGTGCGTTATTCTGTTAGGAAACACCCCAGGGAATGCTGTTCGTGAATGGCAGCACAACAGGTCGAATTCACACATCCGCAGTCAGGGTGCGTGGGATAACCACGAGCGTGCTCCTGCCAACACCACCGAGAGAGAAGGCCATGCAATAGGATTTATGACGTCATAGCCTTGCTGCCATCAGCGCGCGCGTTACCCAGCTATGAAGACGCTGTGAGGAAACGAGACTGAGTGTTTACTTATAAAATTACGTTCTACAGACGCGAATAAATAAATAACGAAACCATAAAAGAAACATGGTCAGAAGTTGATGCAATCAGTACATTACACAAATTTACACAAATAAATCGACGTTTTCGATCAGACTCGATAAGTATGCATTTCGAACCTTGCGAGTTTGAACTTGACCGAATACACCGTTGTCTCAGCAATAAATGCGATATATGGAAACATTCAATCAAAAACTTTGAAAGATATTCTGCCAAGTTTAACGTGAAATGTCGACTACAGGAAAAGACACATACACAAATTACCAATTAATCTGTAACAGTTAAAACAGAAATTACTCTCTATAGTCAATCATCTGTCCCAGCGGTCCAGGTTTGATTCCCACCTCTACCGGGTCACTTCCTCCCCAATTCTAGCATCACAATACACACACTACCACAGACAATACACATACAAATTCTACCCGTATCCGAGTACACATGGCTGATGACAGTGATGTCCTAACCCACTCACGAAACAACAACAACAACAACAACAACAACAAATAGACACGTAAAGTTTTCCTCCGTGATAAGAAACCAGGCTGGTAATAATTATAATGCCTATGACAGAAAAGATTGGTTGATTGGTTCCTCAGTTTAGGGGCTGTGACAACGCGGTCATGTAGCCCCGTATACCTTGGGTGTGTGTAAAATCTGTGTGCTAACCGGTGTTAATTGTGATGGTTGTATTAGTGTTATCTGTAATTCAGGCAAGGACTGCGGACGATCAATTTTAAGTAGTTCCTATTTTTGCTACCAAATGATACATCAACGACACCTTGCTATGAACTTGCCTACTAGATGCCACCGCAACCGGATTATGGCGGTGAACGTTGGAACTTAATAGAGCGATAATCAAATCTAACCTACAAATTCAGCTTCACACAATTGTAGTTAGGGGAAGGTTCTTTTGCATGCCATAAGTCTATGATATGGGCCCGCCGGTTTCGCTCCCCCTCTAAAGGAAGGCATACTGAGGGATTGTTAACGCACTTCAAAATCCGACGACTTCGGCCGGGTTTGAACCCGCGATCTTAGGCACAGAAAAGGCTACCTAGTGAAATGGAACAGAGCAGCAGTCTTAAAGAGACATGAGAACATTAACCAAAGAACAAACTTGTTGATTCATGTATAACAGGTACAGTATCCTCAACATTTTGATGCTCATGTGCATACACTGAATGGGCATTCCTTATAAGTTCCTCAATTTCTAGCCTTGCACCTAATTGTCTTGGTTAAGATACCGTATGTTATTTTATTACAACGTTTCACTTCTGTATTTTATACATACAACGAGGCATTCAAACCTCCTGTTATCTTAATGCAGCAAGGCAAGTGTCAATTAAAATAAAATATATAGGCTTCACGATTCCTCTTTAATGTAATTCCCCTCAGGATGAAGACACGCTCTGTTTAACTTCACCTTCAGATCCCGAATGTTCCTAAATAAACCGCTTCCAGATTCTTCACCAATGTATGCATACATTCAGGAAGAGTCTATGATAAACTTTCATTTTCAATCCTACACCTCCTATCATCTGGATCATTTCGGCAGACAATATTGCAGTGCCAGTAAAATACTCTGGGCAGTTGTGGAACCGAGAAGGGACATTTTCCAACCACCCCGAGCCGAGAAAAAGTTACCTTAAAAAAATGATAACAACTTGGTTTCTTGGACACACAACATTTTGAAAGTAATAAACCAGTTATACAACATTTCAATGTATATTGTGTTAAAATTTGGATTCGATCTGATGACGGGTTTTTGAGATAATAATTCTTAAATGTGACGCATGGTTGAAACATGCTTAAAAACGTGCACTTTTTGTGTTCCAGCTGCGATAAAAAATATGAAAATATAAAATAAAAATTCCAAACCTGCATAGAACGACGAAAATGATGATGTTATTGGGTTACTTAACAAACAACCTTCAAACTCGAGTGCACATAATACTTTGGTCGACAGTAGTAGCGAGGCTGGAGCGTGCGGCTGCTTCCCACCGCGCACCGGCCTTGAGTGTTAGGTCAGTCAGGGCTGTCAATTCCAACATTTACTGTACTCGCTATTTCCCATTGATTTATATGAGAGATTCGCCACATGATTTCGGAACCGTCCGCACGTTGTCCTCTTAAAGTACAACGATTGCGTACACAAAGTTTCAAGGGAGGTTTCAACCTGTCTTAACTGATACTTCCCTTGTGAGTGCCCCCCGTTCCAGCCCTCAAACCATAATTATGTTTCATGGCAGATGCGGGAATCGAACCCAGACCTCCGGGGTGACAGCCAAGAATGCCAGCTGCTACGCCGCGAGGTGGTGAATGGAGGCTTAGATAAAAACAAATAATATAATTGGAGTTCTCAACACAAAGAGCAAAAGACCCGAAATTGTACCTAAATACAGCTTCATAATATTCAACAAATACCTGCATCTCACCCAAGGGGCTTCGGTGGCGTAGTTGGTAGCATGCCGAACTGCTGTGCCCAAGATAGCGGGTCCAAACCCGGCCAAGTCGTTGGATTTTTTAAGAGCGTTAAATATCCTTCAGAATGCCTTCCTTCGCAGGCGAAGGAAATCCGGCGGTCCCATGTCATAGATTTACGGCATGTAAAAGATCCTTCCACAGACTAAATATATGTGAAGCTATATTGTTAGGTTAGATTTCGTCGGAACGCTCTATCAAACTTCCAACGTTCACCACTAGGTATCCTTGATATCTGATAGCGAAAGCAGGAACTACTTGAAATTGAACGGTACTTGCAGCTCACACTAATGGTGTCCTCTGGAAGCAGCTACAGACTCAGGCGAGCCGGACATGTCGTTGGACACTCCCGGCACTAAGAGCCATACGAAAAATAAATAATAAATACCCAAGGGGAAGCACGTTAACATGGGCAAGAAGGTAGACGCAAATGCTTCCGCCGAAGAAAGTGGTCTTCGAAAAACTGTCGGGGGAGAAGAATGACAGCACCAACTCCCAAGCTGTCTTCTTCTACGCCTAAGAAGTCAGCTCAGGTGCTGAAAAGAATGAAATAAAACGGGGTTTTTAAGCATATATTTTGAAGCTCCTTTACTGTTTCTTTAGAACATTTGATTGGGGATTATGTCCTTAATCATTGCTGATTTTCCATTCATAATCTGACCTGTCTGTAGTCCATTCTAGTGTATTACGTTACTACATACCGGTACTCATTATTAGGGCTCGGATTTTTAGGTGCTAAAAATCGGTAAAATATTTATTTTTTATGTATTAAAAATACCTGAAATACAGTATGTGACAAAAAATCAATCAATGTCTAAATGCAATGCCTTGTCGGTTCAACCATTGTCTTCTGTCTTCAGCTTGTCTTTTCTTCTCACAGTAGGAACCACATCCTACGTTTTGCATCAACACTTGAAGGAATTGCTTCCTAGGTCGATCTCTTCCATTCTTTCCTAAGACCTTTCCTTCTAGTAGATTGGTTAGAAAGGTATTATGACGCACGGTGTGTCCAATTAATTTAGCAGTTCTTCTATGTACTGTTACCATCAGCTGTTTCTTCCCCTGGATTTCTCACAGTATACTTTCGTTTATTCTTTTTTCAGTTAACTTACCTTGAGCATTCGCCTCCAGACCCACATCTCAAACGCTTCAAGCCGTTTCCTATCCTGTTCTCGAATTGTCCAAGATTCACATCCAAATAACAGTATGCTCCACACAAATGACATCACAAAATTTTCCTAATCTCAATATCTAGATGTATATTGGTCAGAAGAGTTCTTTTGATGCTGAATGCTTGTTTGGCAAGCGCTATTCTTCTTATCTCTTTGCTGCAGCGGTTATCATTTGTGATTAAACTTCCGAGGTATGGGAAACTGGTGACTTGTTCCACTACTTTGTTAGCAAGCCTGATGTTGGTGTGATTTCGCTCAGGATGTTTACTTACAACTAATATTTTTGTCTTCTTCACGTTAATATTTAAGTATAAATCTACTAAATATGATGACAGTATATTCAGCATCTTGGATAATTCCTTTTCTGAGTCTGCAACCACTGATATATCATCTGCAAAGCAATTACAATGGATTTGTTGTCCATTTATTCTAATTCCTTTTGTGTTCGTAAAAAGTAAAAAGAATTAATTATAATTTAGTTTATTAATGTGAATATAAACAATATGCAGTACTCACGAATGCAATTTATGCCATGTCTTACTGACTGCTGAAGCATTAAAATACACAACGAGATACATCTTCAGGTTGTCCATCATAAAAGGCCGACGATTATCGCGAAACACTTCTTCTGAAGGCGCGAAACTGTGACAATATGTTTCTTGCCCCTGAGGTGTTGTGTAACTTGAGATCGCTGTTCAGCCTTGATTGCTTACTCACATGGTTGGCAGAACAGAACGCCCCCATTAGAAGTAAAATTATCTTTAAATTCAGCAACAGACGATAACTTGTAGTTGTTTTTACTTAAGGCATCGTAGAACTGCCTCACACTTCACAATGCCAGAAATGAACTGCATGTGAGTTACACTGGTTCCAGGTAGCTCTAGCACGTGGTGCAATATCTAATTCCTTTTGTGTTCGTAAAAAGTAAAAAGAATTAATTATAATTTAGTTTATTAATGTGAATATAAACAATATGCAGTACTCACGAATGCAATTTATGCCATGTCTTACTGACTGCTGAAGCATTAAAATACACAACGAGATACATCTTCAGGTTGTCCATCATAAAAGGCCGACGATTATCGCGAAACACTTCTTCTGAAGGCGCGAAACTGTGACAATATGTTTCTTGCCCCTGAGGTGTTGTGTAACTTGAGATCGCTGTTCAGCCTTGATTGCTTACTCACATGGTTGGCAGAACAGAACGCCCCCATTAGAAGTAAAATTATCTTTAAATTCAGCAACAGACGATAACTTGTAGTTGTTTTTACTTAAGGCATCGTAGAACTGCCTCACACTTCACAATGCCAGAAATGAACTGCATGTGAGTTACACTGGTTCTAGGTAGCTCTAGCATGTGGTGCAATATGGCTATGGACATGGAAATCCCTGGTTTCCACATTGAGTGGCACGGGGTGACAAGTTAAGAATAACACAGTTGCAAGCTTCACACGCTCTGCATGTAGATTAGATAGCTCACAGGTTCTTCCCCGTTGAAGTAACACAGAACAAAAATGCAATAAACTGAAAGATCTAGCATACCGTACTGATTTAAAATGTAAATATTATTTCCTCTTATGCAAATAAGGGAAAAGAAAGAATTTATGTATTTATAGAAAAATTGCTTAAAATGTGCGTTTACATAGAAAAATATTTATTTACCGAAAAATCCGAGCCCTTCTTATTATATTGTTTGTTATTTCTCTTCACACAAATTTTCCATGCCCAAATAATCACGTACGTGATTCTAATGTTTACATTTCCCACTTCTTTCTGACTTCTTATAATTTGTTTCTCATTTCTGTCTTATCCTTCCTTTTAGATCACAGTATTAACATCAAGCGGCTTTCTTTTAATCAAGATTTATATCTTTCATTTTTTACACATTGTAACAGATCAGATTCTTAAAATGTCAAAAGTGTTTTTCAGCCTTTAGACTGTTAGTATTTTAAGTAATTATTTTGATAACTTTTGATAAGGAAATTTGTGTATGTAAGTCTTGCTCCTTTCATATTTTATAATATAACGCAGACGAAGGTGACAATGTGACCTAGACCGGTACTGTGATTAAAGTACAACTATTTGTTGACTCAAGGTTTCAACTTACTGAATATTCAACCTTAAATTACTTACTACTCTGGGGTCATGGGGCGATGTACTCGCTATATAAATCACACAACAAACAGATAAGACCCCCCAGGGGCTCACATCTAGTGGGAGGTGAGTTGGCGACCACGGGACCCCAGCTGAGTCTGGCATTGCTTCCACTTACTTGTGCCGTACTCCTCTCCGTCTTCTTTACTGTCCACCTCTCTTGGTCAACTCTTGTTCACTTCTGACCCCGACAGTATTAGGGTATCCGAAGCCTAGGGAGTCTGTTCCTTTCCCACCTTAATTGGCCCTTGTCTCATCTTTTCTGATACCCTCATTCTTCGAGGAGGGTCAGCCTTCTTTTCCCTTTCAGTTTACCTCTTGCATTCTGCACAAGGTACTCAAAGAGGCAGGAAGTATGTAGGCCCACCAATTCTGGTGCACCCTGGATAGTGCTACACCCTCAAGGGCTCACGGCTAGTGAGTTTGGGAGTTGGCGACCCCGAGGGATTCCTGAGCTGGGTCCGTTTTGCCCCCTTTTTCCTCTGGCTTAGGGGCAGGCCCTCTCCTCTTTCCCTTTCCTATCTGCCTTTTATGGCTCTCCTTCCTTCCAAGTCCCTCAATCCTCATTCTTCGAGGGTTGAGGGCATTTATTTTCTTCCTGTCCTTTATTTGCCTTATCCTTTTTAGCCTACTTTCGATTTTTGAAAAAAATGAAAGTAGACTTATGAGATCTGTCTGTGTGTGTGTGAGTCTGTGTGTGTGGGTGTGTGTACTCTGAATGTTTTATATTGCCGCTATCTTTACCAAAACTGAATGGCGGCCACTCAAACGTTCAAAACGTAAAATCAAATAACGACTAACCAAATCATCCGATCTCTACCAAATTTGGTAACAACATTCCCTCATATAGGACGCGTCTTGTGACCAAACTACAAGGTCATCCGCCGGACCATTGCAGGATTGCGGCCGTGCGAATTATGCAAACTTTATAATCCATATCATGGGACCCACCAGGTCCGATTATAGAGCCGATAATCGTTTAAACTGTTCTAAAGGAAGAGGCACGTTCGAAATTAAAAGTTTATTTTGTAATACTACAGTGATGAAATCGTTTATTCTAAATCATTATTTGCTACTACGTTCCATGTAACTCATTTGATATCGGAAGATTTTCGTTGGCCCGTTTGGCTGCGTGTTAAAGCGTTAGCCTAACAATCTTACGGCAATGGTTCAAACCCCCATCAGAGTTAGGATTTTTTGCTTGAAGTTTGTTATATTTATTGTTTTGTAATGACTCAGAGGTTTTAAAATTAAGCGTTATATTGCGCATATTACGATGGAGAATATATATTTAATTAAAACAAAATTCGCCAGCAGATTTGCACGAGACATCTAGAGGCAAAAAAGTGAATTATCATGTCCACCTGGCGGCGAAATGCACGCCGGCCTACAGATTAACTTACAGATTTTATTGAAAAGTTTATTTTTATGGTCGCTATAATGCACTCGCCCTGTTAGGATTATCTTGTTCGATACTTCTCCACTAGATGTCACGACTGGTCTGCGTGGGTCTCCATTGATTAGTATACCATTGGCATTCTATACGCATCGAATTTTAAGTATGACAAGATGATACTATGTTACATTTTTACTTTTTATTTGCTTGCCACGGTGGGTGAGTGGTCAACGTGTCGGTCTACTAACCCCAAACTTGCAGGTTCGCCCCTGGCCGTGGTAAGTGATTTTTAAAAGGCGGCAAAAATTGCGACACCATGTCATGCGATGTTGGCATGTCAATGAACCCATTTGAATATTGTAGGCCGGGTTCATAATGGCAAAATTAATCTCGGGAGTTACCGCCAACACAAAGTTCCTCATTTCTCTACTAGAAAGCGCTATAGTGTTCAAGGACCTTAGATATCTAACCTCCTTGGCTTTCATAGTGCTTCAAGGAGCAACGAAATTTGACATGCAAGCTACCCTTTGGGTGTCAGATAACAAAACTTGCACCCGGCGCTCGAGGCCATACGATATCATTATTATTAATATTATTATACTTTTTATTTTAAAGGGTTTGTAACAGCCTATTGTGCGTTATTTGAAAATATTATTTGAAGTAAAGGACAAAACGATTTCACATAATAACTGACCTCTAACCGTCGGTGCTAGTTCAGGATATTAATTAATACTTTTATTGCAGCCAAATAGCAATCGAAAATATCCACATAGTTGGTACACACACGTCTCTGTAGGGCCATGGAAAGATTTGTTAATACAATTAAGGTTGTGAAAACCATTCACAGCCAGACGTGTAAAGACATGCCTCAACTCAAAGTTAGTTGTTGCCCACGTCAGGTCGATTATCTAATAATAATAACAATACAAATAATAATAATAATAATAATAATAATAATAATAATAATAATAATAATGTTATTGGTTTTACGTCCCTTTTAACTACAGTTGCTTTTAGAGACGCCGGGGTGCCAGAATTTTGCCCCGAAGGGGATCTTTAACATGTCAGTAAATCTATTGACACGGCTCCCTCGCATTTGTGCACCCTCAAATGCCAAATGACTGCGCCAGGATACGAACCTGCAACCTAGGGCCCAGCTAGTGAGAACGTTACCGTTTAACCACGCAGCCAGTCCGGTCGATTATGTCTCCAGATCCATAACATTCTTGAGAAAATTCTTGCCTTTCTTTCTTTCTTTCTTTCTTTCTTCAATGATGGTAGCAGTTTCCTTCGAGGTTGTGGTGTTTGTTAGAGGTAAATAGTTTCTAAGGTCTTCAACCAAGAAATGATTCTATTATACTCTTTGATAAAAACAACGAGTTATAACTATTCTCATACATTTAGGAGAAAGTAGGCTATATGTTCTTTGCTGAACATCTTGTTTTGTTTACTATTTCTTCTTCTAGTCTGTAAGTTTGTAGTTAGTATTAGTTGTAGTTTTCATTATCATGTCATCTTTCACTATCACCCAAACCATTAGGGGCCGATAATCTAGTTGTAAGGCCCCTTAAAACGACAATTATTATCATCATCATCATCATCATCATCAAAATGAAAAGACAGGAACTAAAAATTTGGTTAAATTTATTAATTACTTATACGAGTGTGCTTGCAGTGAACATGATACGGCACATTAGACCAAAGCTGGTTAGTTTTTGGTACTAGCATTTGAGCAAGAACACAAGCCAACAGTAGTGGATTGCTCAGAATTCTTACTGGTTATCCATTGTGCTCCTTCTCAAGGACTCAGAATTATTTTTAGTGTTTCGTTTGAGCTCTGTTGGGAGATTCTATCATCCATTATCCTTTAGAGGAAGGTAGAAGTTTCAGCAAGAGCTACTGAATTCAATAAACACAACTCATTCATTATGATGTAATTACAGAAGTGATGGTACTCGAAGCAGGACAAAACCTTACTTGAAATCAAGATATTGTAACGTGTTTTTCGAGGGGATTTTATGCCTCTGACATAAGTCAGTAGGAAGCTATTCTATATTTATTTACGCGGCAAATTGTTCAGCAAAGAGAAGTTTTCATGTTAACTTATTATTATTAACTTATTATTATTATTAAGGTATTTTTTGGAGCATTTTCATAAAATTATAAGCATACAGATAGGTTTTCTATGTCATAGAAAACACTATCAAGCAAATTATTACGAACAACATTATCATAGAGAATTATATGATTACGGAATTTTACGGAGTTTTGTCAGTTAGGGTATTATGAGAGAGATGAGTCACTGGGAATTCTGCTACAGGCTTAATCATGTCGAGAAGCATGACGCAAGCCTGGGTTGCTGCTTCTAGGAAAGGCGAAATAGTCTGGAACGGTAATCGACATCATCCTCGCGCCGAGTGTAATGACCCTGAGGAGAGGGGTACCGCGTGGTGGCCCAGCCAATCAGATGAGAGCGGGCGAGAAGAAGCTGGGTCCAGGGAGGGAAAGCGACGAGTGCATATATGGTTTGCGCGCCGTGGAGGCAAGGGGACTATCTTTGTAAAACTTAACCAGTGTGGTTGTACGTGTGATTGGTTCCGATGTTCGGACCATAAAGTTATCATATCTACAAGAATCTCATCAACTAACGAAGAAGATGACGACGTCCAGGAGGCTGTGGGAAGCTCTCTTCAACATCCAGTACGAGGGAAATGCTTCGGCAATTTCCAGTGGTAAGCGCGAATGACTCAGAACTACGCAATCTCTCGTCTCTTTGTTTAATATTCAGTATTTCAGTAACTTCATAGCTTGGGAATATGAGTAAAATCAGTAATTTATCCGACTCCGTTTTCACGTAATTTTCTAGCGGTAATATTCAAAACTCAACGCTTCAATTTAAATTCAAACTTATTATTATTATTTTTAATTTTGCAATACTTGTTTTATATAATAAATTTATTTCTTTTAACCATGCAATTTTTGCTTCAGTAGGTAGCATTAGATATAGACCAATTCCTTCTCCTGATACAATTGTTTGTTGGGTTAATGATCAAATCATACCACGATCTGAGTGAATAGATTCTTGAAGGTGTTCTACCAGAGCTAGGTGTTGTTAGATATAAATTTAGATTTCAACATAGCGTTGAGGTCTTGGCGCCCATTAAAACAACATATCTTAGTCAGAGAAAACATTACATTTGCCACGCAACAGTGAGGGCTAAGGAAACCGTTTCACTTGTACGCTCAACGTGGAGCAAAGTAGAAACAGTTACACTTGCCATCCCAACGTGGAGAACCGTTTCACTTGGCGCCCAACGTGGAGCAAGTAAAACCGTTTCACTTGTCGCTACCAACTTGGGGCCGAAAACCTAATAACATTTGTGGAAGGAGAAGGGTATATATTTCTGTGCCTGTATTTTGGGGGTTTTTCATTTATCGGTGTGTATCAGCATGGGTAGTGCTGAGGAAGAGATGAAGTTGCGTAGTGGTCACCAGTTGGATAGTGAAGATACCAGCAGTATGGCTAGTCTTGGAAATGAAAGCAGTACAGGGATGTCGGAGGTAAATCCCGATACTGAGGGGGGGTAATCAAAACAGTCAAGCAGGGTTAGAGAGTTTGCCTCTTCAGTTTATGCAACAAAATAAAATTAGCACAGACGCTTTAAATGCTAAACGCGAACAAAATAACGCTAGACTCGAACAAAATAGTAGGGAAAATAGAGAGAGAACTGAAATTTTAAATGCTAAACTTGAACAAAATAGTAGGGAAAATAAAGAGTAATAGGGAATTGAGCGACAGTTTAAATACTAAACTTGAACAAAGAAGTAGGGAAATTAGTGATAAATTCGAACTGATTAGAGGTGAGATCAGAGAGGTGATGGAAGAGAAGGCTAAAGAGATTATTGCAGATGTAGACAGAAAATTAGGAAAAGTACAGGAGGAGTTAGAAATTAGAATCAGTACACAGGCTGAAAATTTAAAAGAACTAGTGCAACTGGAAACTCAGCAGGTCAAAAAGCAATTGGGGGGAGAAATCGATAAAATTCAGGTAGCAACTAAAGAGGTTAAAGAACAGCTGGGGGAAAGAATTGATAAAGTACATGCAGAAATAATCACTGAAGTTAATACTTTAAGGGAGAGGAATAAGGAAAGCATTAATGAGATTAGTGAGAAACAAGCTAAATTAAGTGGTAAAGTAGATGCATCGGAAGGGAGCTTTAGGTTAACTGTAACTAATATCGAAAGAAAAGCTGAGGAGAAAATTGCTGAATTAGAACAGAAGTTGAAAGCTAGAATTAGGCAGGAAAATAGTCAGAGTAGGCCAGTTTATGTGAATAGCACACACAGGGAAATAGAACTAGGCAAATTTAGTAATCGGCAGGGTTGTCCAATGGAGTTCATGAATACAATAGAAAATAAATTCCGGGAGAGGTTGGAAGATGGTAGTATTGAGTGGTGCCAGGTAGTTGAGATATTAGAGCAAGCGTTTGTAGGGGAGACAAGAAACTGGTTTGCTGTCTAGAGACAATTTTGAGAATATTTCAGATTTTAAAGTTAAATTTTGTGAGAAATTTTAGAATGAGGTAATTCAGTCTCAGCATCGTGAGGGAATTGTGTGTGGGAAATATAACCCGAGAGGAAACTACACTATGACCGAGTACTTTTTAGGACAGGTATTAACGTGCAAATATCTGGATGGTTTGAAGGAGGAAAGTGATGTAGTCGGGCTATTACTAAGACATTTTCCATATAGCATCAAAGAAGCTGCCTGTATACAAAATGTTAAACCTATTTCACAAGTGGAAAATTTATTGTGTACATTCGTTGCTCTGGGAAGAGGTGGTTACGAGGAGAATTTCGGTAGGAACCAGGGTAACCATACTAACAGGCCTAATGAGAATAGGAGTCAGGAAGTTCAAGGGAACAGTGGCGAAGGGGCCAACGTTCAAAATAGGGGGAACCAAAATAATAATAATAATAATCAGCAAAACCAATACAGAGGAAATGGGTATAGTATGAACTACCACGGTAGAAATAATGATTTTAGGGGTAACCAAGAGAGGTATAATAATAATAATTATTATTATAACCAGAACAGGGGTCAAGGAGGGAATCAGCCCAATAGTAATAACGGACTGAGAGATACCGTTAATAAAACCCAGAACAGCCAGACCAGTGCAGTAGTAAGTAGTACTACACCAAGCGGTAGCAATACTTTCAACATGAACCAGGCTGCGATGTAAGGTCAGAATCTCAGTCTGTAACATGCCCTGTCCATACACTTATACAGGAACCCTATGGCCTAAATGTAAGAAATGAATTATTACGTGAACTAAATGATGAAGGTATTATTCAGGAGGTGGTCAGTAAGAGCCCCATAGTTAAATTTAACGTGTCCGAGGCGTACACAGATGTTTTAATTGATAGTGGTTATATGAAGAGTTGCATAAGTAGTGCATTTTATGATAAAATGAAAGGAACTGGAGTAAATTTTGAGGAGATGCCAATTAAAAGCACTTTTGTTATCACAGCTGTTGGGAAGAGGTCTAAAGTAATTTCTAAGCAAGTTTTAGTAGACATTAAAATTAATAATCATATAGAAAAGCAGATTTGTCTTGTAATTCCAAATTTAGTATTCAGTGTTATCTTGGGTTCAGAGTGGCTAAGTAGAGTGTCTGGTAACTTATGTTATGATGTAGGGAGTTTGAAATTTAAATGGGGAGATTCTGAAGTAGAAGTAGCGTTCAATGACCATATTCAGAGAAGTAGTGTTGTAGGTGTGATTTGTACTTTAAATGAGATATCGCCAGCCGTAGAGCGGGGTTCTCCATGATTTGTGGGCAGTGTGATTACGAACGGTAGTCTAGAGGACTCTTTACGTGATGCTGCATTTCAGGGATATATATAGAGGTGGAACAATGTGTTCGGCTCTATGATGTGTTACTGTGTAATAGGAAAGTTTTTGAGGATCGCATTGCTATGGCCAATTGCTATACACATTCATTGAACGTTATTGATAGGTCAGTATTCACAGGGCATAGATACCCTGTACCTTTCGCTTATCAGAGTGCAGTTGAGGCACAAATTAACCAGATGCTTGAAGATGGGATTATTGAGCACTCTAACAGTCCATATGTTAATTCTTTGATCACGGTACCCAAGGCCGACGGCACAGTTCGTATTTGTTTAGACGCTCGTTTGGTTAACAGTAGAATTAGTTCAGATCAGCTGAAATCTATGTCGATAGAGGAATTAATGCAAACATTTGAGGGGAAGAAGTATTTCACTTGTGTAGATTTGAGTTCCAGTTATTGGCAAGTGCCACTTATGTACGAAGATAGACCATTTACAGCTTTTAGTCATAAATATAACCTTTATCAATTTTGTAGAACACCTTATGGGTTAAAGAGTAGTTCAGCAGCTTTAATTAGGGCTTTAAACATCGCAATAGGGGATGACACAGGAGAGTTTGTAACCATTTACATTGATGACATGGTAATTAGTTCACGCAGTTTTGAGGTGCATCTACGTCATTTAGATATAGTTTTTCAGAAGTTAGATCAGGCAGGGTTCACTTTGAAGCTGTCTAAGTCGTCATTCTGTCAGTCAGAAGTGACATTTTTAGGTCATAGTGTGTCGAGTAGAGGTGTGACACCAGAGGAAAGTAGGGTTAGCGTGTGTGGACAGTAGCAACAGGGCATCGTTACAGACACTGAGAAATAGGTAAGTAGAGCAACGTGATGACGCTCATTTAAGGGAGCCACTTGCAAGGTTGGAACCAGGTGACACAGAAACATTTATAGTTTCCAAACGTATTGGCAAAACAGCATATGTGCTGGAGGATAGTAAGGGAAACAGATTATACGGGACGTATAATATACATAGTCTACGAAAGTATGTGTCATAAAGTAAGTGTGTTTAGCTGGCAAGCCAGCCTATCAAATGAGTAAGTGTGGTATTTGGTGCGTGGAAGATCTGGTCTTCCAGGCAGGCGTATCAGAAGTCACACAGGGGGGTAGTATGTAAGTAATTGAGAGTTTTTAAGGTACAGAGAAATATGACCGGATTGTCGGATGCTCTTGAGCACTAAAATGTCTCGATACACCAAGGCCAGAATTTGGTAGCGCTGGTGAATTCCCATTTGTCTCCTAGAGATGGGTGAGCGCTAGAACAGGGTATTTTTGCTTAAGGCGTCCACAAGACAAAAGATGGGCCATCAGAAGGCGAGACAGTCCTTCATGAAACTCATACATATCAGCACACGTGATTTCTGTTTACGGCCTCGCCATGTAAGATTTGTAAGTGTGTAATTTAAGGGAATTTGTACAAAGGTATTATTTGTGTGAGGAGAACTGGTCTGTGTTGAGAACTAGTATTAAGTAGAATATGGTCTACGGGAACTTAAGAAGACAGGGCGATTACGGCACAGAAATATTTGGTGTTATATGTAATGCGCATTTACTGTTTTTTTTTTCAGAAGTCATTATTAATTTCGTCCTATATAAAGAGAGATTAAGTATTATGGTCACGATGCGCTACCACAATAGTGTGATCGTGTGCTCAGTGATAAGTGAGATTAAATTTCACCTTAAGGAAGGAACCTCCAGTGTAATTAGGAAGTTCTATGGTGATATACATATATCAGAACACCTTGATGCGTGTGATGTGACATCTTATATACATAGTGCTCACACATTATGTCTATTTTTCCAACATAGAGGAATTTGAGAGGCGGAAATATCCGTCGAGCATTATTCTATATGAAAAACATTGGACTGGTTGCAAAGTGCAATCCATAGTGACAACAAACTTTGACGCAAAGTGCGTAAAGAAAAATTATGAGTGTATATATATATGTAATTTAGGGTGATTTAATTTATGTAATATGTATTTTGGATGGGGATTTATTAACGTGTCTGGGATAATCGGATAATGGGCCGTCGTCACGGTAAATCATCCGATGATCCGAGGCGAATGTGTAACGTGTTTTTCGAGGGGACTTTATGCCACCGACATAAGTCAGTAGGAAGCTATTCTATATTTATTTACGCGGCAAATTGTTCAGCCAAGAGAATTTTTCATGTTAACTTATTATTATTAACTTATTTTATTATTAAGGTATTTTTGGAGCATTTTTATAAAATTATAAGCATACAGATAGGTTTTCTATGTCATAGAAAACACTATCAAGCAAATTATTACGAACAACATTATCATAGAAAATTATATGATTACGGAATTTTACGGAGATTTGTCAATTAGGGTATTATGAGAGAGATGAGTCACTGGGAATTCGGCTACAGGCTTAATCTTGTCGAGAAGCATGACGCAAGCCTGGGTTGCTGCTTCTAGGAAAGGCGAAATAGTCTGGAACGGTAATCGACATCATCCTCGCGCCGAGTGTAATGACCCTGAGGAGAGGGGTACCGCGTGGTGGCCCAGCCAATCAGAGGAGAGCGGGCGAGAAGAAGCTGGGTCCAGGGAGGGAAAGCGACGAGTGCATATATGGTTTGCGCGCCGTGGAGGCAAGGGGACTATCTTTGTAAAACTTAACCAGTGTGGTTGTACGTGTGATTGGTTCCGATGTTCGGACCATAAAGTTATCATATCTACAAGAATCTCATCAACTAACGAAGAAGATGACGACGCCCAGGAGGCTGTGGGAAGCTCTCTTCAACATCCAGTACGAGGGAAATGCTTCGGCAATTTCCAGTGGTAAGCGCGAATGACTCAGAACTACGCAATCTCTCGTCTATTTGTTTAATATTCAGTATTTCAGTAACTTCATAGCTTGGGAATAAGAGTAAAATCAGTAATTTATCCGACTCAGTTTTCACGTAATTTTCTAGCGGTAATATTCAAATCGCAACGCTCCAATTTAAATTCAAACTTATTATTATTATTTTTAATTTTGCAATACTTGTTTTATATAATAAATTCATTTCTTTCAACCATGCAATCTTTGCTTTCAGTAGGTAGCATTAGATATAGACCAATTCCTTCTCCTGATACAATTGTTTGTTGGGTTAATGATCAAATCATACCACGATCTGAGTGATTAGATTCTTGAAGGTGTTCTACCAGAGCTAGGTGTTGTTAAATATAAATTTAGATTTCAACATAGCGTTGAGGTCTTGGCGCCCATTAAAACAACATATCTTAGTCAGAGAAAACATTACATTTGCCACGCAACAGTGAGGGCTAAAGAAATCGTTTCACTTGTACGCTCAACGTGGAGCAAAGTAGAAACAGTTACACTTGCCATCCCAACGTGGAGAACCGTTTCAATATCTTGCAGGAATCCAGAAGGTGCACTAAACCAAATAATGTACATTATAAACTTCATCGCTCTTCTTGCTTCTCCAGTATCTTGTTTTACTTCTTGTTCTCTTTCACCCTCATTGTTGTTTTACGCCTTAAATATACATTCATTCACAAGGAGGCAGTGAATAATTGGTGCTGCTACAAGGTGGTAATGTCTGGCCCTCGCCCAGAGCAGCCATTTTTATAATACCATGACCACACAAGCACACCGCCACTATGGCATTACAGATGTTAACTAACACTTGGAATTTGAAGATTTAAAGGAAAAAACGATAAATGTAATAATAATAATAATAATAACAATAACCCAATAAGAAAGGTCGTTCATGTGCAGAGCAGATCATGAGTTTTAAATCAGTCATTTCATATTTGAAGCTCAGAAACAGAAAGTTCGTAGTTGTTTTCGTCGTCTTCAATAAGGCCTATGACTCTATTGATCGAACCACACTCTTCCTAATCTTAAAAGAAATGGGTTTGGGTGAAAAAACACGAGCAATTATCCAGCATACCTTGTCCAACACAAACTCCAGAGTGAAATTTAGAGGAGAAATTTCAGACACTTTCAAAATCAGGGCGGGTGTGAGGCAGGGAGATGGAATGTCACCTTTACTCTTCAACTGTGTACTGGAGAAAGTAATTCGTGAATGGCGCAAGGAGATGGGTAAAGAAGTGTTAGAAGATGCCTTGAGAATGGGCTGCAGGAGCTTGGACCTGACAATTGACTGCCTAGCTTTCGTAGATTATATAGCAATCGTTTCTGATTTCCTACACACAGCCGCAAAACAAGTCAACCAACTCAGAATACAAGCGGCAAAGGCAGGCTTACAGATTTATTTTGAGAAGACCGATTTTATAACTAATATTAACCCTGCAGTCAAAGAATTAAATGATGAACATGGAAATAAAAAAAGGCAACAAAATTTAAGTACCTTGGGGAGTGGATCGAGCCCAACATTTAGCCTACCAGCTAACCAAAGGGGTGTACAACAAGCGAACAGTGTCCCGCAATGCCATGCCACTATCATACAGTTATCCGACCTGAGGCACTTTAAGCAGCAGAATGCCTGGCAATGAACAGGAAGTGAGGTGGTTGAGAAATTGGAAGACAAGAAAAGGAAGATCCTGAGGTAGATCCTAGGGCCGTTGAGAGATGATGGTGAATACAGGATATCATGTAGAAAGGATATCTCAAGTAATCCGGAAGAGAAGAATATCTTTCTATGGCCACTTAACTCGTATGAAACCCGAGAGAATCGCCAATCGGATATTTACCTACTTTCTTAACAAGAAAAACAAGGGCCCCTGGTTTTGTGAGGTAGACAAGGATTTGCAAGAAGTAGGGATCACCCACGCGGACATTATGGAACGCGATCTTTTGAAGGAAAAGCTTGGAGCACACCATCAATTTCAAGAAAAAGCGAAATTAAAAACCGCCAAGCAGTGGTCTAATGAAAGAAGGGAGATTTACAGGCCGCGAATGCGCGAACACTGCTACTGGGCTAAGAACAAGGCCCATAGACGGAAGCAGGTGAAATGACGTGGTCCATAGCTGCCCTAAACGAATAAAGAAGAACCCAATAAGAAATATTCACATTGAATCCACAAACGAAGGGCTAAACAAACCCGCACCCAAAACAATAAGATACGAAAGAGAAAAGGAGAACAGCATAGCATGCTGAACTGCTATTCCAAGATCGTGGGTTCAAACCCGGCCGAAGTCGTCGGATTTTTAAGAGCGTTAAAATCCTTCAGTATGCCTTCCTTCGGACGGGAAGTTAAGCTGGCGGGACCATGTCATAGATTTATGGCATGTAAAAGAACCTATCATTACAAATTGGTAGTGTGTAGCTAAATTTTTAGCCTATTTTCAATTTTGAAAAAATAGGCTTATGAGATCACCTTTTGTCCGTGTGTGTGTGCGTGTGTGCGTGTGTGTGTGTGTGTGATTCGTGTGTGTGTCCCCCCCTAATAAAATCTAAACGGCAGGAGCGATTTCAATGAAACTCGGAAAGTTCATAGCACTATTCCCGGCGACCTCGACCGTGCCCTTCAAATTTTGTTACGACTCACCAATCCAACATGGCGGCTGTGCGAAATATTTCACCAGCATTCAATATCTCCGAAACTATTACCGATATTACCCAGACAATTTCTATGGTGATAGAGGGAACTACTATAAGTTCACTTATGTGACATTTGAAAACCTGGTAACTACAAAACCAACATGGCGGCCAAGCGAATTTGCGACTTTTAAATAGACGTTTCTCGTGATTTGACCAACCAAACGCAATGAAACTTGGTACAGTATATGTTTATATACATTGTAATGCACTGACATCTAACTTCGTTCAATTGTTTACATAATCACAAGATGGCGGATGTGCGAAATATTTCACCGGCATTCTATATCTCTGAAACTATTAGCGGTATCTCCCTAACATTTTGTACGGAGATAAAGGGCTCTACTGGAAGTCCATCTATAAGACTTTCAAAAACCGGTTAACTACAAAACGAACATGGCGGCCAAGCGAATTTGAAAATTTTAAATAGACCTTTCTCGCGATTTAATGTTCCAAGCGCACTGAAACCTGGTACAGGAAATATTTATACACATTGTAATCCACTGGTATCTAATTTAGTTCAATTGTTTACATAACCTCAAGATGGCGGCAGTGCGAATTTTAAAATTAAGTTTTTATTTTTTGTGATGTAGTCGTGCGATCGAAGTGAAATTTTGAATAATGAACCTACGCAATAATTTTCCTTTAATGGTACATGACTCTATGGCCTATACATTTAACAATCCAACATGGCGACCATCCGAAATATTTAGACGATACTGAATATCTACGAATCTATTTTAGCAATCAAACTGCATTTTTTAATGTTCATAGGGGCTATGAACTTAAGTTCACCTATAGGACTTTAAATAACCTGGTGATCACAAATCCAACATGGCGGTGACGCGAATTATAAATATTCACATGGACGTTTCTCGCAATTTAACCATCCGCGTGCAGTGAAACTTGGTACAGTAAATCTTTATCCGAATGTTAATCCACTGGCATCTAATTTATTTCAATTGTTTCCATAACCTCAAGAAGGCAGCTGTGAAATTTTTTAAAATCTCCTTGTTTTTTCTTGTGTCCTAATTATGCGATTGAAGTTTGAATACTACACGTTCACAATAATCTGCATGTAACAGTACATAACTCTAGGACCTAAACATATAAAATCCAACATGGCGACCATCTGAAATATTTAGTCGGTTCTCAATATCTACGAATCTATTACAGCAATCAAACTGAAATTGTGTATGTTGATAGTGGCAATTAACATAAGTAGGATATTTGAAAATAGGCTGTATAGTTCTTCACGGAACTACTTGTTAGGTTATCTGGTTAGAAGCAATCTATCAAGTTCCAACGTTTGCCGCTAGGTGTCAGTGACAGTGGCATCTCTGGTAGCCGAAGTTGGAACTACTTGAAATTGAATTTCATGGGGAGCCTACGGGCGTTGAATAAAATACCTCGCTGCCATTGGCTGCAATTCAAATATTATTTATTAGCCTATTTTCAATTTTGAAAAAAAAAAGGCTTATGAGATCATATTTTGTCCGTGTGTGTGTGCGTGTGTGTAGGTGTGTGTGTGAGGTGTGTGTGTGTGTCCCCCTAATAAAATCAAACGGCTGGAGCGATTTCAATGAAACTCCGTAAGTTCATAGCGCTATTCCCGGCGACCTCGACCGTGCCCTTCAAATTTTATTGTGTCTCACCAATCCAACATGGCGGCTTTGCGAAATATTTCCCCAGCATTCAGTATCTCCGAAACTATTATCGATATCACCCTGAAATTTTGTACAGTGATAAAGGGCACTACTAGAATTTCACCTATGAGACTTTCAAAAACCTGGTGACTACAAAACCTACATGACGGCCAAGCGAAGTTGAGACTTTTAAATAGACTTTTCTCGCGATTTAACTTTCCAAACGTAATGAAACTCGGTACAGCAATTGTTTATACACATTGTAATGCACTGGCGTCTAATTTAGTCCAATTGTTTACATAACCTCAAAATGGCGGCTGTGCGAAATATTTCACTGACATTCAATATCTCCGAAACTATTACAGATATCACCGTGCAATTTTGTTCGGTGATAAAGGGTACTGATACAAGTTTGCCTATGTATATTTCATAAACTTGTAAAGTATAAAACGAACATGGCGACCAAGCGAATTTGAAATATTTGAATAGACTCTTCTCGTGATTTAACTCTCTGAGCGCAGTGAAATGTGGTACAGTAAATTATTTTGCAGATTATAATGCACTGCCATCAAATTTAATTCAATTGTTTACATAACCTCAAGATGGCGGCTGTGCGAAATTTTAAAATTAAGTTTTTATTTCTTGTGTCGTAATCATGCGATCGAAGTGAAAGTTTGAATAGTGAACCTAGGCAATAATTGTCCTTGAATGGTACATAACTCTATGGCCTATACATATAACAATCCTAACTGACGAGCTTCCGAAATATTTAGACGGTTCTCAATATCTATGAATCTTTAACAGCAACCAAACTGATTTTTTTTTATGTTCATAGAGACTATGAACATATGTTCACCTATAGGACTTTCAGTAATCTGGTGAGCACAAATCCATCATGGCGGCGACGCGAAGTAAATATATTTAAATGGACGTTCTCGCGAATTAACTATCCGAGACTCGTGAAACGTTGCACGTTAAATGCTTATACTAATGTTGATCCACTGGCATCTAATTTATTTCAATTGTTTGCATAATCACAAGATGGCTGCTGTGCGAAATTTTAACATCTCGTTTTTACTTCTTGTGTTCTAATCATGCGATTGAAGTTTGAATACCACACGTACACAATAATCTTAATGTAATAGTACATAAATAACAAGTAGTTCCGTGACGAACTATAGAGCCTAGATTTCATAAAATTTAAAATGCAGGCCAATCTGTATAGACCTATCTAGAATAATGACCAAATCCAGTTGGTAATACTAACATTTCTAAATACAGTATTTCGGACTGTAAAGCCACTCTGCAATACTAGATGGGAAAGTAGAATTGAGACATTGTTGCCTTTGAGGTACCACATTGAAGAAGTGTATGATGCCTTATATGAAGCTTCTCAAGATCAGAAACTTGATGCATTTGGTAGTAACACTGCCGTAGGACTTAACAAAACCTGCAAAACTTCAAGTTTCTATGCTGCTTAGTGACATGGCAGGAGATCCTGCATAAAACCAATATGGTTAGTAAACTGTTGCAAAAAGTCACAAATGACCTACATTAAAAGTGTAAAATCATTTCTGAAAAAGATGAGATCAGATCAAGGACTAAACAGCGTCATTACAGATGTAAATGAACTCTCAGAAAAAATCGAGGTTGATGCTAACTTTGAAAAAAAAAAACTACTTCGGCCAAGAAAAGTAAAAAAAAAACAATTCTCCTATGAGAGTGAAGATGAAGCTGTACGTTCTGGAAAAAATGCATTTCAAGTTAACTTCTTCTTTGTCGTACTTGACACAGCAATAGCCTCATTAAGGGAGAGATTTGAGCTAATGGAACACCATAGTGAAAGTTTCAAATTTCTTTATGACATTGCTAGCTTCGAGAAGAATTTGAACGAACAAGAGTTGAAGAAAGCCTGTAAGCACATTCAAACCGTTTTGAGTGATGGAGGAGACTGTGATGTGAACGGAGATGATCTGTTCGAACTGCAAATTTTTTCTTCAATGCTACCTCCTGGAAGTCACCCAGCTGGAGCCTTGTCTTTTATAACCAAACGTGGTTATGTGGACATTTTTCCAAATGTTTTTGTTGCATTGAGGATTCTGCTAACGCTCCCGGTATCAGTGGCCAGCGGAGAAAGAAGTTTTTCGAAGTTAAAACTTATAAAAACATACTTGCGATCAACTTTAAGCCAAGAGCACTTGAGTGAACTAGCTACTTTGGCCATTGAAAATGATTTGTTAAATGAAAAGGAAACAGATTTGCTGCTGAACGAGTTTTCTAAAGTGAAAGCCAGGAAAATCTCGTTTTAATCTTAAAAGATTTCAACAGTGTGCAAAAAATCAACAAAAATAAAATTGTCATTCTATGTAATAATAATGGCCTTATAACACGTTTAGTAACAAGTAGTAAAGGTACTCTGATGAGAATAGGAGAGGGGGGGGGGCGCCAAAATGTTCTTTGCTTACACTACAAAAAGACCTAGGGCCGGCACTGGGCATTTGTAGACTTAGAAAAGGCTTTTGATAACGTTGATTGGACTAAATTGATTGACATTTTGAAAACGATTGGAATAAAGAACAGGGATAGGAGGGTGATCTACAATCTGTACAGAAACCAGAGAGCAGTCATTCGAGCTGAAGGATAGGAGCGAGAAGCTGGTATTCAGAAAGGTGTGAGGCAAGGCTGCAACTTATCACCCATTCTTTTCAATCTTTACATTGAACAAGCAATGAAGGAAATTGCAGAAAAATTTAAAGTGGGAGTGACGATTCAAGGAGAAATAATTTCAACTCCGAGATTTGCTGATGACATCGTTATCTTGGCCGACACCCCTGAGGATTTGAATGAGTTTTTGAATGGTATGGACTCCGTTTTAAAAGAATACATGATGAAAATTAATAAATGTAGAACAAAAAACTGGAATGCAGCCGAAATAAATCAGAAACCTCTATGGACATCAAATTGGCAGGTGAAAAGCTGAAGGAAGTAGGAGACTCCTCTTACTTAGGAAGTAAAATAACCAGTGATGGACGAAGCAAAGAGGATATAAAAAGTAGGGTGGCTCAGGCAACGAAAGCATTTCTACAGAAAAGGAAACTGTTGACATCGAACATAGATTTAGGTATTAGGAAATCATTTTTGAAAGCCTTTGTCTGGAGCGTGGCGCTCTATGGAAGTGAAACGTGAACTATTGGTGCAGCAGAAAAGAGGAGAATTGAAGCATTTGAAATGTGGTGTTACAGGAGAATGATGAAGATCAGATGGGTAGATAGGGTTACAAACGAAGAGGTATTAAGACGAGTGGGAGAGGAGATATATTTCTGGCGACTGCTAATGAAGAGGAGAGATAGGTTAGTAGGACACATACTAAGACACCCAGGAATAGCAAGCTTAGTGATGAAAGGATGGGTTGAGGACAAGAATTGTAGGGGTAGACCAAAGTTAGAATATGTTAAACAGATTGTCTCGGATGTAGGGTGTGGTAGCTATGTAGAGATGAAACGAATAGCACAGGACAGGGAGGCATGGAGTGCTGCATCAAACCAGTCAAAAGACTGAAGACTCGAACAACAACAGCCTCAAGATGGCGGCTGTGCCAAATTTTAAAATTATTATTTTTATTTCTTGTGTCGTAATCATGCGATCGAAGTGAAAGTTTGAATAATGAACCTAGGCAATACTTTTCCTTGAATGGTACAGAACTCTATAGCCTATACATATAACAATCCAAAATGGCGAGCATCCGAAATATTTAGATGCTTCTCAATATCTACGAATCTTTTACAGCAATCAAACTTATTTTTTTATGTTCATAGAGGCTATGAACATAAGTTCACCTATAGGATTTTCAGTAACCTGGTGAGCACAAATCCAACATGGCGTCGACGCGAATTATAAATATTTAAATGGACGTTTCTCGCGATGTTACTATCCGAGTGCAGTGAAACGTTGCACGTTAAATGCATATACAAATGTTAATCCACTGGCATCTAATTTATTTCTATTGTTTGCATAACCACAAGATGGCAGCTGTGCGAAATTTTAATATCTCGTTTTTACTTCTTGTGTTCTAATCATGCGATTGAAGTTTGAATACCACACGTACACAATAATCTTCATGTAATAGTACATAAATAACAAGTAGTTCCGTGACGAACTATAGAGCCTAGTTTTCATAACATTTAAAATGCAGGCCAATCTGTATAGACCTATCTAGAATAATGACCAAATCCAGTTGGTAATACTAACATTTCTAAATACTGGAATTTGAAATATACCTGCAATAGTGTTGCCTAATAGAGTAACTTACTACAGTTGGCAGCCCTGGTGACTCTGAATATATTCATAGTTCCCTCTCTAAAGGTATAGAATGCACATACAAGATTTGGTTGTAGTGTAATGGATAGTATGGACGTCACATGCTGTTTGATATTGGATTAATCCGTGCGTGTAAAATCATGTTGGGAACAATATCATGTATGTGATGCTCACAATTAATCTCAAATTTTACGATCTATTATAGTGCCAATTTTGGATAAAATCCATTTGTTAGTATAGAAGTTACGTGTAATTAAAATGAAACTACCAGATAGCTTAGAATCATGTTGGCAGCACTGAGGTATATTAGTTACACCAAATGAATCGAGAATCTCAGATGGCTTGCATACTATCTGATATATTGACATTAGGATTGAACAAATAGTGAGAGAATGTATTGACATGTGGCAGCCCTGCTGGTTCTTACGAATACGCATAATCATAACTGTTATGGTACACAAAGCACATACGAAATTTGTTAGTATAGAAGTTATATGCATTTAAAAGCTGGACCTATCAGCAGGCTTATAATCGTGTTGGCAGCACTGATGTGTATAAGTTACTATACGTGTGCAAAGCTTAGAGCTGTTGGCTTGCATACTTTCTGATATATTGATATTAGGGTTAAAACATAGAGAGAGCATTTATTAACAGTTGGCAGCCCTGGTGGCTCTTTAGAATACGCACAGTCCTATCAGGTGTAGTACTCATATTACATACGAAATGTGGTTGATATCCAATCCATAGTATAGAAGTTCCATGCATTTAGAAATTGGACCTATAGGCAGGCTTAGAATCATGTTGACAACAGCGGCATGTACGGAATTCTGAAAATTAATCTGGAATGTTATTATCTATATGTCTTCCAATTTTGGAATAGTTCGTATGCATAACTTCTGAGATACCCAACATAGAGCTCAAATTTCAATTGCGATTTTTCAGCAGTTGATAGCACAGACGTCAATTTCAAATATGGCGTTGAGATATTCAGGTATAGATCTTTACTCTTACCAAGTTTGGTTTCGATAGCTCCAGCCGTTTAGGAGTTGATAGGGGGAGACACACACAGACAGACAGAAGGACAGACACACATTTTCCCGGATCGATCTCATGTCTACTTTTTCCTCATTTTTGCAAAATGGGAAAAGTAGGCTAAAAATATTTAGAAACATAATTTATAGAAACACTCTCTCAGGAATACTTAACCATAGTACCACACTGTGATCCCTTCTTTTTTTAATGTCATGTGGCCTCCTGAGAGGCCGAGTGCAGGTCTTTCTAGTCGACGCCCGTGGGTGACCTGCGCGTCGGGATGAGAGATGGAATGGATGAAGATGAATGAACTGAGCGAGGATGTGGAAGGAAGCGGCCGTGGCCTGTCAGAAGGTACCGTCCCAGCATTTGCCTGGTGTTGAAAGTGTGGAAACCATGGAAAACCATTTTAAGGACGGCCGACGGTGGGGCTCGAACCCACGCGTCTACCGAGTCAGCAGAGAGCTTGGCTCCATGGCGTAACGCTGTGCTTTAGCCTGCGTAGCCACTACTGTCGGTATGATCTCTTCGGCGCATGCGCCAAATGCCGTTAGGTTGATGTTATTTCGTCTACTAATGCGGTGCTATTAGTCCAACATATGGCCTAACCTTATCATCCAAAGTGTTCTATGCAGTCCACATATTGTTTGGTAAAAAGTTACACCATTTTGAGCGTCGGGTTTGGGGGGGGGGGGGGGGGGGAGAAGTTGGAAAATCAGTAATTTTTGTCTGTTTTTTTTTTTTTTTTATATTTCGAAAACTATGTGGTTTATCCCAAAATGTGCCATGTACGTAAAAATACTGGGAACGCCGCGCCGGTTGACCCTGCACCTGCCGCCTACCCCTCCGCCTCACACACTCTCTCATCTACTCTCTTTCCCACAGTTGTATTGGGAGACCCGTTGATTGCGTTTGTGAGTGATATCTCTAGCAGGGCGAATAAAGTAATAAGTGGTGGAACTTCCATATGAGTCAATGGTTAAGACACGGTCGACTGAATGCGAGCTGTGCTCTCCACAACCGGCCTAGACAATGAGACCTTTTACATGAAATCTTGTTAGTTACTCAACTGCTCACACAGCACTGTTGATCAAGCATTGCACGACAAAGGCGTATCTCTAGTTAGTGTAAAACAAAGTCCCCGATTCTTGGATGTCACGGGTAATCTCGAGAACCACTGGTTGGATTTTGATGCGGCTTACCATTCTGTAAAGGTAATATCGAGAAAGATTTCTGTTGAAAATAATGTATTTATGATCAAAGGGGGCCAAGCAGTAACGATTTCAGATTTCAGTGAATAGGTCGAAAAAAGAACTTGACGTCCGTGCGCTTTTTAAGCTTACGCTGGACAAACCGTTAAAAATATCAATATGCTATGAGTGTAAGAATTGTTCAGCATGAAAAATTCTACAAAAAAGTCCAAGAGAGCATATCTCTATCTTCGATACATCGACCAGAATAAGTGTTTTTAGTTTGGACGGGAGGGGGATTTGTGTCTCATGCACCTCGCCATTCTTAAATTACGTCTGACAGGAATTCCTAACTCATTCATAACTGTTCCCGGGAGAAGCCGGGGCGGGTTACTAGTGACACTATATATTATCATTATAATTCCCGCTATATCAAAATGCAAATTATATCACAAAATAAAATAGCGTGCTAATAAATCTAAGAGAAATTAGACATACCTTGCTCCTTGTTACAGTTGAATTCGATCAGAATCACTCGGTTTGCATTAAAGTTTATGCATTTTCCTTCTGAGCTGTTTGTACAGTGTACCTATTATACTGTAAATAAAAACCGTGAGGTTTCTCACGTCCCCGTATTACGAAACCCGGTTGCCTAATATGGGGAAAGTGCACTTTTAAAGTTAACAATAATATCAGAGGGTATTACAACATCAAACGTGCCCATATTTGTAATATACATAGTATATCGCCTGAGGTTTACATTGGTGATAAAACCAAAATTATTCCGTTCCTTCTTATGACTAATGTGAGCCCTATAAAAAAACTCCCCATATTTGGCGACTTTCCTCTACCCATTTTTTAGAAGATACCTTATGCACTGGACAGTTGAATCCGTGATTAATTGTATAGCTTCATAAATCTCAGAAGTCAGGAAGTCCTTTCTAGGAGCGTTACTAGCAGCTTTCAAAGTTTCAAGGTAGGAAAGAAAATATTCCTCTAGCCAGTTTAGGCGACAGTCATTTAATCAGAAAATATGCCCTTTATCTGGATTTCTAGACTGAATATGATGATATGTGATGCGTACGTCATGCATAGCGAACCATTTATTAACGTTTTCATAAAAATATGGTTGTTTCTGCGTCCATGAATGTGTACGCTTCCGTGTGCATGCCTACATTTTCTTTCAGTGTACCAATGGCACCAATAACTTTATGATGAGGACACTTCCTTGGCACGCCGAACATTTATTTTTTCAAATTTAGTGGGTTCGATGTGATTTTAGTGAGGTGTCTCACAGGTTTGACGATCTCATCCTTTTGCATTTTGTATAGTAATGACAAGTATTTCCATGAAATTATTCAAGTACCATCAGTCATCTCTCCTTACAGAAACTGCGTTCTAATGTGTTTTTTTTAGAATGTGACACTGATCAAAACTAAGGAATAACTTCCTAGACTCGTCGTATGGGTGATTGACCATTGGTTGCAAATTCCCTCCCCCTAAATGCCTCATCATTGTAGTGTTAGATTTGTGATTATCAGAGACAATTCTTATAATTATGTAACCGCATTGTTCAACCTCGAGAATAATGTCCAGCAGGAGTTTATGTAAGTCTCGTCCTGACAGCTGCTTCGTGAAAAAGAAGGCACACGGTATCTGATAATTTGTTGAAAGACCTCTTAGCACAAAACACAACACTCGATTGACTACTACTTGTTCCCGTCTGTAATTTTCATCCTCTCTTTCCTTTTGATGAGACGGTGCTGGAATTGTGTCCTTGTACCCGAAGAAGGTGCAATGAATGTCTAGTTTCTCTTAGATTTATTAGCAAGTTATTTTATTTTGTGATATAATTTTTATTTTGATATTGCGGAAATTATAATGATAATAATTATATAGTATCACTAGCAACCCGCCCCGGCTTCGCCCGGGAACAGTTATGAATGTGCAAGGAATTCCTGTCAGACGCAATTTAAGAATGGCGATGGGAATGAGACACAAAGCCCCCTTCCGTCCAAACTAAAAACACTTATAGTGGGCGATGTATCGAAGATAGAGATATGCTCTCCCAGACCTTTTTGTAGAATTTCTCACGCTGTGCAATTCTTACACTCATAGTATATTAATATTTTTAACGGTTTGTCCTTCTACCTCTTCACTGAAATCGTTACTGCTT
Source organism: Meconema thalassinum (assembly GCA_946902985.2). Taxonomy (NCBI): domain Eukaryota; kingdom Metazoa; phylum Arthropoda; class Insecta; order Orthoptera; family Tettigoniidae; genus Meconema; species Meconema thalassinum. The sequence continues at coordinate 451,530,563 of OX336393.1, read as the reverse complement.
GGCTCCCCTTGATCATAAATTATTTTCTACAGAAAATTTCCTCGAGATTGCCTTTACAGAATGGTGAAAGTCACATGAAAATACATCCAGTGGTTCTCGAGATTACACATGTATTAAACGTACTGTACAGCTGTTTATTAATCGCGCCTACAATGGGATTGGAGTGCGCTTTATCGGCGACGAGGAGACATTTTCCAATTACACGTTATGCATGGGCTCTAATTGGGATTGCCCAGGTCGGTATAGAGCGCAGCTCGCATCCAGTCGGCCGTGGTTAAGATGAAGTAGTTCTAATTTTCAACACCACGCGCCGCGACGATCATATGTTCTGAAGCACATGACGAGACGGCAGTCAAATAGTGATACATTACCGCGTGCAAATTGTACTTACGTTTTATTTCTATGCTTGTTTTAAACTTCTGTTATCATTATGCCAGGCTGTTTTGTGTCCGCTTGTAAGTCTGGGTATAAGAAAGGAGATGGTCGGCACTTGTTTAGAGTAGACCACGTCAAAACTGTTTGGAAGAATGGAACAGAAACATTCCACGATCTGACCGACCAATTAACTTTGAGTGACCGTGTGTGTGACTCACATTTAGTGATGACATGATTATTAACATGGATTCTTTCATAATAGATGGAAATACGGTGGAATTAGTTCGTGATAGGTGGAAGCTAGCCGAAAATGCTGTGCCGCATAATTTTCCGGGGATTCCTAGTTATATATGTTTCGAACCTCGTAAAAAGAAAGGTCCGATAAAACGCTCACCTCTTCCAGAAAAGAATCAGAGAGGAGTCACAGTTGCTTAGGATGTTTTAAATGAAGCGGTCAGTGTCAGCATCGGGATTGAGTGGGATGGAAAACTTGATTCTCAGCCATGTAATAATTTCGAGGTGAAGTAATGCGATTGCGTGAGAAGATAAAACGTCTGAAGCGTATTGTCGTTCTTAACCGAAGGAAACGATGTGAGCAGGCGAAACAAATAGCAAAATTAAAGTCTTTTATTCTGCAATATAATGCGAATGGTATATCGGCGAAGCAAAAACTTATAGTTTGCACCATGATTAAAAAGAATGAAGCTAATTCGCATGAAATGCGTTACGAACCTGAATTTATACCAGAAAGCTTAATCCTACTGATTAAATCTAGGAAAGGGTACGAACATTGAGAAGCATAAATTGCTCCCATTACCGTCAGCTTCATTGCTAAGAAAGTAGTCTCGTGGACTGAAGTGTTCCTATGGTGTAAATCCACATGCTATTGCTAAATAATTTGAGAGGGATGACGAGAATCTCCGTAACTGCGTTCTTATATTTGACGAAGTGAAGTTAAGAGAGGATATCAGATAATATAACTCTACAACGTGCAGTTTTGATGGCTTTGTAAACATGGGTGAATTTACAAAACAGGAAGATAACAAGATGTTCAGTAAAAAGCATATAGCCTACTTTCTCCTAAATGCATGGGTATTTTTATATCTCTTTGTCCTTTTCAAGGAGTATAATTGAATGTTGGTTGTAGTAGCTTGTAGAAATACAACGTGTTATAAGGATATTAAACATGAATATGCGGTGCCCTTTGCTAGTGCTAACTCTGTACAAAATTTCATACAATTCGGTTTCACCGTGTTTGAATTGATATGGTGAATCGATTTGCACATATACATGGGCACTATCTGCAAACTATTGGGCAGATGACTTGGTAGGTCAGTCAAAAGATGCTTCCCCCAAAAGGGTATGTTGTTGCAAAATTTGGTAAAGATCAAATGATTAGATTGGTCGAATTTGATTTAAGCTTTTAACATTTTGGTGGCCGCCATTCCATTTCCGTCAAGATGGCGGCGATATAAAACATGACACTGAGGTGCCCTTTCCTAGAGCTACGTCTGTACCAAATTTCGTTCAATTCGGTTTTACCGCGTGCGTATTGATAGGGGGAATCAATTTGCACACATGCACGGCCGTCATATGCAAACTATTAGACTGATGACCGTGTAGCTTGGTCGAAGAACGCATCTCAAACAAAGGTATGTTGTTGCAAAATTTAGTAGAGCTCAGATGATTAGGTTGGTCGTAATTTGATTTAAGCTTTTGACATTTGAATACCCACCCAGAACAAGGTTGTAACCCTCACTTTTTTCAAAGCTAACTTTAACATGGAAAAAGGTTGTTAACGGCACGCGGGACGCAGCAGTCTTATTGGAATGACTACAGATGGCGTTAGTTGTGGTGATCAGCTGGCTCGAAGTTAGCGCTGCGCAGAACAAGGTTGTATCCGGAAGGAAAATGGCGGATGTATCACCGATCTCTCTTACTGGTAGTGCTCAAAACCATATGAATAGGACCAAAAAAAGGAAGCTTAACATAAATAACTGGCGTGATGTCAAACGTAAAAGGCTCAGGGATGCTGGAAAGCAATATATATCCAAGAGGGGAATTCAGATAGCTGCGAAAACTCAACCAGATGAGGTACGTGGAACAAGGTTGTAACCTAACCGACTTTGTGTTATGTCCTTACGTAATATGTATTGCATATATATATATATATATCTGGTGCTGTAGTTAGTGATTACAGCACATTGGTACATGATGTTTGAATGACAAAACCATTAATAATAATAATAATAATAAACCGAGGTTTTGTTTTTAGCAAGACGATTTACTCGTATAGCGGAATAGAGTTCTACTCTATTTCTGAAATATTTTACTAACATAATACCATAGCGTAACAAAATGTGTGTGCAGGGAAAATTATTCTTAAATCCATGCTTGTAAATATGCTGGTTACGTATATGATGTCGTATCTAATTTAGTATTACTATAATTTCATTTCAGGGATGTCACTGCAGATGCTCTTATGAATGTAACAAGATCACATTAGAAACGACACGTGCATTGTTTGTCGACTTCTACTCTTTGAATTATGACCAGCAGACAGCATTGTTAGGACAAAGCTGCATTAAACGTCAGAATATTAAAAGAAGAGAAGTTGAAGAAGCAGTTTCGCGTAGGCATTGCAGTTTTTCGTACTTTCTTTCCGTACCTGCAGGTGAAACTTACCGTGTGTGCCAAAAAATGCTCTGTCATGTGTATAAAATTACTCCTCGCAGAATACAGAAATTGCAAGAGAAACTAAAACGTGGGGATTCGTTGTGTGACAAGAGAGGGAAACACAACAATCGGCCGAATGCCACTCCTGACAAAGTAAAGGAAGCTATTCGGGAGCACATTCGATCATTGCCAAACCAAGAAAGTCATTACAGTCGCCACAGATCTGCAAAAGGTTGCTTGTCTAATGATTTGAATTTGAATATCATGTATGCATTGTTTAGAGAAAAACATCCTGAACATCACTGCAATGAACACACGTATAGAGATATTTTCCACTCAGACTTCAATCTACGGTTTGGTCTACCCAGAGCTGATACCTGCGTGTACTGTGATAGGTTGTACGTGGAAATGATATCAGCACAGACGGATGAAATGAGGAAAGCTATTGAAGTTCAAAGTAAGTTACATCATACTAAAGCTGAGATAGCATACAAAGCAATGACTGCAGATGGAGAAAAAGCCAAACAAAATTCTACGTATGTCGTCTTGTTTACGGATCTACAGCAAGTGCTTTTCTGTCCTGTGTTACCCCACTCATCTGTTTTCTATCAAAGACAGTATGCTTGTTATAATCAAGCCATTCATAATGCTGGCACAAATGAAGCAACAATGTGTTTTTGGCATGAAAGTGTGGCCAAACGAGGTTCAGCCGAAATTTCTTCATGTATATTAAAGTATATCACCTCAAACTATCAGCCCCTAGCCCCAGGAGAAGAAAGGACTCTTGTACTTTGGTCTGACAGATGTGTTGGCCAAAATAATAACTGGCGTATGCTGTCACTTTGTCAGTATATCATCACACTACGATTGTTTACAACAGTGAATCAGAAGTTCCTAGTGTCGGGTCGTAGTTTTCTTCCGTGTGACCGGGACCTTGCTCTTATTGGGCGTCAAAAAAAGAATTTTACTGTTTATGTTCCTAAAGACTGGATTGCAGTTATAGCTTCAGCAAGGCAAACAAAACCTTTTCTGGTATATGATATGCAGCCTGAGGACTTCAAAGACCTGAAAGGTCTAGAAAATTCTCTTAGGAGAGATCCTGACTTTAAAATAACAACTTCACATTGTATTCAGGTATCAGCAGACGATCCAGGAACAGTTCGTGTGAGACTCAGCCACAATCTATTGCAGCCTTGGTACCAGTATTCAATCATGAAGAAATGTAGAGGTGTTCGCAATACATATTGTAGGCCCTATAGTGTAGCGCTGAATGCAATCCCTATTCTTTATTCTCAACAGTTACCAATACGAGCAGAAAAGTGGAAAGATTTACAAGATATGTGCCGGTATATTCCACAGGAATTCAGACAGTTTTATGAAGAACTAAAGGCGGACTAAGTATAACACGAGTCATTATGGAACTATTAATCGTGACATTAATTTATACACACCCCATATTGGCTCTCGTGTGTACTGAGAATTACAAATACTGTCATCTATGTATCATTGTTGGTTACAACCTTGTACGTCTGAATAGGGTTACAACCTTGTTCTGTGTTCTGACAGAATATTTCCCATTTTTTCTATTTTCATTGCACCTTAATTGTTTAAAGTTCTACTAAAGTGTATAATATGTTCAATGCACATGTTTTATGGACATTGTGGGTTTATAATATAAAAATATGGACAATATCTGTTTTTTCTCTCTCCTGTAAAATTTCACTTTTGTGGGTTACAACCTTGTTCTGGGCGGGTATTCATTTGGTGGCCGCCATTACGTTTCCGTCAAGATGGCGGTGATATAAAACATGAAACTGAGTTGCCTTTTACGAGTGCTACCTCTGTACCAAATTTCGTTCAATTCTGTTTCACCGTGTTTGAATTGATAGGGGAAATCGATTTGCACACATACATGGCCACTATCTGCAATCTGTTGGACTGATGACATTGTAGTTTGGTCAAAAATGCTTACCACATAAAGGTATGTTGTTGCAAAATTTAGTAGAGATCACATGATTAGGTTGGTCGTAATATGATTTAAGCTTTTAACATTTGGGTGGCCGCCAATACGTGCTCGTCAATATGGCGGCGATATAAAACATGACACTGAGGTGCCCTTTGCTAGTGCTACCTCTGTACGAAATTTCGTTCAATTCGGTTTCACCGTGTTTGAATAGATAGGGGGAATCGATTTGCACACATGCATGGCCATCATCCGCAAATTATTGGGCTGATGACCTTGTAGTTTGGTCAAAAGATTCTTCAACACAAAGGTATAATATTGTACAGGCCCCCGGGGGGCTGCACCCTTTGGAAGCCACCCCCCATCATCTATTAAAATCACCCCTAACTGGCAAACATCATAAGTCGAGAACAGTATCTTTTACACAGCAAGGGCGGCCGACCAGCTTGGAAGGCTTGCCAAACACTTGCATCACACTCATAAACATCTACACTATTACTAACTGGGGCAGCTATGCCAATGGAATGCTGACAGTACAACAGCAAGACCTATAAGAAGTGAGGTCTTTTGGGACCTGGAACTGTCATACAGTGTGTGTCGCCGGAGGCTCTGCTGCAAGCTGCTATCACCAGGTGAGCATCAGTGAAGTGTTCAGAGATCCTATATTTTGTAACATCCATCCACAAACTTGTACACTTAAACTTATAACATTTACTACATTCCCCTAAAAGGGACTTACAATTTCATACTCACTGACCAATAAACACTTGGTCAGTAAACTACACTTGTCTTACTAATTACACGCCTCTTTACATCCTGACGCCCTTCCTGATTCCCGTCATGAGTGGCCGTGACAATAGTAGCCAAATAGTTGCTGGCTCAAGTCTCATTGTATTTCCCGCAGCGACCCGGCTGCATAAGCAGCGAGTCGCCTACAGAGCTGACGCAAGCACGTCGGTTATATAACTCTCTCCAACCAGCTGGGAGGCTAGTACATTAACCTGCACACAGAGGTTCATCCCCTGAGTTACGCTTACGTCTTTATAGGAGCACCCCCTAGCATTTAAACACCAAACAACACTCTACACTGGTAAGCTCACCCAGCTACGGGAAGCTACCCCCTCCTAGGCATCACCTTATAAATTGGTACATTAACACATACGTTTTAGATCTAACTACCCCCAACTAAGGGATCTAAAACAGATTGGTGGAGGCCGGGTACCACGCACAGTAAACAAAGGGCTCATACAACGAGTTCTCGTGGTAGAAACGGTCCGAACCGCATACAGCCAAGCGAAATCTTGATTTTTTTTTCTCTCTGACAGAAAGCATCATTTTTGCTTCACACTAGCTACACAAGGGAATTTTTTTCCCAAAACAACCCCCACCCCCCGAAAGAATCGGAGATATAACATACATTGCCAAACACGCACAGTTTTTTTTCAAAGACACATACACTTCAATCGGCATGGCCCCTCTATACCGCCTAGCTGAGTAAAGGAGCATTGGGGAATACCAGGAGTTAATTGCCTGGCACAAGGTCTTTGAAACAAGGCAGGACTACCTCAGAAGGTTTCAGCAGCTCCTGCACGTCCAGTATATGCGGATCATAAGGGCACTTGTCCGGCCACTCCGCAGCGCTAAGAATCGTAAGATTCGGGCGAAAATTCCCACCCTCCGTACACAAATCATTAAGGCACACTGGCAACTACACTGCCGACACGAGTTCATGTTCCAGCAATGGGAAACACTCATCAGGGAACACCAGCGAATAGGGACTAGTGGCACAAAAGTCGCCGAACGGGCCATATGCCTCAATAGGCAGTACACCCAAATTTGGGACGACTACCGCGAGCTCCAAGCTAACAAGGCCATTTTTGAGTTCATGGTAGGGCCACAAGCCCAGCCGAGAGAGGACATAAGCGTAGACACGCTAACGCAGCAATTTGCGAGGATGTCCCTCTCGCCACGTACTGACACACAAGGGAATGAGTCCACCGTGGCCACAGTCCAGAAGACGGCCAGATTAGACTCCAACACACTGCGGGACCCAAGTTACATAAATACACGTCCCTCAGCTCCGGTTCGGAAGGCAATTTCGCCAAACCGAGGAGCAGAGCCTAGAACAACCCCCTCAAAACGGACGAACGAGAGGGAGTTGACGCCAGGACTCTCGGGCACACATGACATAACAGGGAGAAACAGGGAGGTAAACATGTCATGGGCTGAGGACGTAGAGCCCGCCCTACAGCACATTAAGCCTACACACACCTACACAAATAGGCAAACACAAGGGCAGGAGTCTACCGTGGCCATAGGCCGGAAATCGGTTAGACTACACTCCACTACATCGCCAGGGCAAACACAGGCAATCACACAGCCTTTACCGCTAGTTCAAAGGGCAATTTTGCCAGAACGGAAGCGGGCGCTAGCATGTGCATCCCCAGTGCAAATGCATAAGAGGGTGTTGCCTTCAGGCCCTCAGGGTGCGCAACACACACCCGCACAATCTGACCAGGCGCAGACACACAATACACGGGGTATAAGAAAGGTTTTATTACCTACCCCACGAAACCGGGCAATCAGGAGTACACCCCTCCCCATAAACTCTACTAGGGTAGCGCAGAGCGCAATTAGTCCCTCAGACAGAAACACACTCAGTACAACAGCCAGGCATCACGGTGAAAGTAGGCCCAGACTTACTTTGCTAGAAAAACCGCCAGAAAATAGCAAAGAAGCGCCTCAATGGATTTCAGGGGCCTATGCCCTAGTGACAGGGCGAAAGTATTCACCTTTCCGACCAAGGACGCTCGGACGGGGATAACGACTTTCACCAGGAATACAAAATAAACCAATATCACTTGCACCAATATTATAGATACACGTAGGCTCGTTCACACGTGAGAAATATGATAATAGACACACAGAGACTCACAAACATAAACTGCACATTTTTCATGTATATACAGTGGAACATGGCTAAATCAAAAGTGTATCATTCAAAATTCTTCTTGGTTTTTTTTCTTGACCCCCTAGCATTTTTTTAGGCCACCAATGGCTTATAATCGTGATTAATTGAGGACATATTTTGGACAATGCAAAGTTTTTAAATATGCAAAGCCAAGCGGAAGCCAATCAATGGGACACGCGGCTTAGGTCCTCAGAGAGCTATTCCGAACACAGCTTAAGCAATAAAACACAGCATAGAGCTTAGGCAGGTCTTTCTAAGTAGAAATGACTAGGGTGTTCTGTGTTCCATTCCCACAATTTCATAGATTCTCTTGTGATGGCCGAGAGCCCTAATCATAAGCATGAGTAAGAATCTCAAACTATTTTTCAAAATTGGTAGATTTCCTCTGAGACGTAACCAGATTACCGTTGTACTAACGTCGCCAAATAGGTGCATAGTACACTCAGGTCCTACCTTTCATTTTTCAACATTTTGACATTATTTACGACCGCCGCATGGCAACCCGCTTTAATAAGCATAAAGCATTGTGCAGGCGAGATACAATATATTTTCTCTACTCTATTCAAAGAGCTCTCTTAATTCGGATCGTTGCATAACTCATTTTTTTTCTTTTCGCCTCTTTCACTAATACCGTGGAAGGAAAGTTATCCAAGTTGAACTGTATGTACTTAATCCATAAGTATACGTGATACACTACAATGCCTATCACATGAATTTTTCTCGTCCTCCATAACAACGCGCAAACTAGACATAAACACCATGGGGTAACACTCACAGCTCAAGAGGGAAACACCATTACTTATTTTTGGAAGACACACAGTCAACTCACATTGCCACATAACAGTAATACTCTGCAAAACTGTCCCACAGACACAAGCCTAAATGGCACCAGGAATGACCACCCTGGTTAAAGACGGTCTCAAACCCGCAACCTTCTGAATACCAGGAATGTAAGGTCGGGTAGCTATCCAGTTGCAGGATAGGAAAGTAAGGGACAGTTACACTAACAGATATTCATACGCGGAAAACAATAAAATCACCTCCGACACCTAGTCACCAAACACGCGACTAGCGGCCCAGAGACACTCGTGCATAACGACATTTAGTACCATTAATAGGGATATACTCGACCCACGCTTACAGTAAACACAAAACTTGGGGACACGAATGTATTTAGTGGAAGGTTCTTTTACATTGCGGAAAGCCATGATCACAACAAGAGAACGGGCAATCAAGTTCACACACACACACGTGCTGGAAACATGAACAACGTCAGACAAGTAACAAGTGAGTGCACACGCCATTGTAATTCTATACTGTCGCACTCAGCGATAACACACTCATCGTGGGCGACCTTTTCTGGCACAGACAGACTAAGAGCACTCCAGGCGGGGCTGGGAAATACACATTCATTCACGCCAAGTCCAGAACCCCATAACTCCCCAAATTACACTACGAGGAGAATTCAAAAAGACCCAAACTTCTCACGCCAAGGCGTATTTTCATCCGCGTGCCTTAAATACACGATGCGTGTGCCATAGTATATACGGTACAAAAAATCGTAACACCAGGACCTTGAACCAAGGCGGGTCCGAACTCACGACCACACATCACACTCTTGCCAAAAACAAACTAACCAATGGTATTTTTGGTACGAAAACCACAATCAAAAGCCACACTAGAGACGGAAAAAACCAACAGACAACGCAGACATAGAACACAGAGAATTACATGAAATTGCGGGTCCAAATGCCCAGTAAGAATCGGACACCGTGGAAAACAACTATCCAGACTCCCAATTAGACCGAAATTGGCCCATACAAGTACATAAACAGGTAATTCTACATCTCCTCCGGCCAAACACCATGCAAAAATTTCGATTACACCAGACATAGGAAATAGATTTCCCAAACACAAGTATAGCAATTTCACAAGGCAACGGTCTTATGGAATAGTGTCCACACAACAGTGCTAGCGAAAACGGGACGGATTGACACACTGGCACTCCCGGAATCCCAAACAGTGACAACACTCACATACTGGCAAAAAGTCACGTTCCGACAGCCGACATACGCAATGTCAGAGACTTCATGTACACAAACAAATGAAAGCATAACATGACGAAATACTGACTTGCAGATTCCACCGCGTTGCAACACTGCCGTCGACAGACACTATTGTTATATCGGAAGTGACCATGAAATCACAAACACAAACCAATTATAATGCCATACATTTTTCAGCACTGTTACAACAGTTGTGACATTTAGCAATGTACAGACATAATAGGCCGGACTTACCTTAGGGCCACAGGGACATATCTACAAAGATGTTGACAAGTTGCACGCGCCATCTGACACTCAGACACGCGACACACGATAGGACATAGACGATAACAGGCCTCCCGCTCGCATGATGTAGCGGAACATAGTCCCACACACACGCGCTCACTAATCAGGGGCGAATACAGACAGGGGCTCTGAGGGAACAAACCTCCCCCATAACTACTCCTTTTTTTTCTAACCCCAAAACCGTCATAGGCGATCAGGACATGGCCAGGCACACTACGATCACTTGCTACATCAACACTACAAATGGGAGACCAGATTCGGCCGTGACGTCACTGCGTCACCACACTTTACTATCCCAAGAAGCGAATAGAAAGCAGACATTGACCAAGGGAAAATGACAGGAGCATAGGTGGATAATCCCAGCGGGATTACCAATATACCACCCACAGGCTACCATTTTACTACCTTTCTCCCCTTCCATAACCTTCCCACTTACAACATTAGCCAACACAGACATACAGACACGATAAAAAACAGCTACACTACATGACAAAATATACATCGGGGTTGATAGACTTCATGCGTTTAAAGAGAGGGCGCACTACGCCCTGGACCTCAATGCTAACACCCGAGTATTAGGGGTGTGTCGGAAAACGACAATTAAGCGTAATGCGCATCTCTAAGCAAGAGATGAGGCCAAATTTATATTAACAATTCTTTTTTATTAAATAATCCCACATGAAAGGGACATAGTATTATTACGCCTCAACCTACGCCTACCCTTAAATGAGAGCGGATACGCCTCATATCCAGACACATGCATGGAATATCCCACCCACATACCAAGGGTTAATATTATTGAACCTGCATGACACTTTGTGAAAATTTTAGAAAACCTGGGAAATACCTACCCCCGTCCACTCACTGTAAGAGCATCCTGATAGCATTACCGGCCCCAGGCCACCATTAACAGGGAGCCCAAAGATGCGCAACCCCCTCCTACCATGCTTTCAGCCTACTCAACAAATAACTCCCCCCGGATCCCAATAACAGGGAACCTAACGCCATAAACCCTACTAACGCCTCCAAGAGAAGTAACGAGGCATTATCGCTGTAAATCCGACGTAGCAACAGGAGGCCTAAAGTAGGCCATGCATTTAGAAGATTCTACAACCCCAAAACACTTAAAACAATTTACATTAAATACACAGCAAATTATTTACAGAGCACACTATTTTTTATATATATATAACACAAAAGGAATCTAATAACACGCTGAATGGTGATGACGACGTATGCAGAAGGCCAGAGGCACCACACTGGAGCAGAGCTGGGGAAGGTGATGATGACCCTTACCCCAGTTGGCTCAACAGGTCAATGACCCAGACCAATAACAGACGAACTACGTAAGGTTCAGGCATTCATGGCCCGGCACGGGCAAACTTCGGAATCCTAGGTGTGCCTAGCCTGTCCCTAGGACGAAGAGATGTTACACCCACTATGTGCCACGGTCATCGAAGCCAAGACCTGCTGGGGAGACTTTTGACGAACGGGGGGAGAGATAGCCAACTCCGCACCGGACTCAAGAGAGGACCCAAGGGACGACCAAATTAGGACTAGACTTTTAGTGAGATATAAGTAAGTAGGGCTTCTAGAGCGAGAAGCAAGACTCCTATGCGCAGGAGTGAAGCAGGATCTTAGGGCTCAGCGAGATCAACCCTAAATCCGACAAGTCCTTGCCCCGCGTAGCACAGGTGAAGACAACCAAACAAATAATGAACAATATGAAATATGAATATATATGGAATGAAGGCGGTCATTCGATCTCGCGTCCACGTAAATGGCTGACAACGGGTCACCAGAGACATTAAATGGTGACGCAGCGGGCAGCCAGAGATACTAAATAGGCATGCGGCGAGCTGTCTACAGAGGTTCAGGTGGGCCAACCCAATACTGCCAATAAGGGCGAAGAGGATATTATTACTGCCAACAAGGGCGAAGAGGACCCGGACGCTCAATTCCCGGATGATTATTATTACTGCCAACAAGGGTGAAGATGATATTATGCCATTGGACGATGTCCAATGCCCACATAAATGGTGACGCAGCGGGCAGCCAAGGGCATTAAATGAGGAGCATGGCGAGCCCTCACAGGGGTTAAAGTGGGCGACCCAACAACGACAACATATGCAAAGGCAACGGCAAAGAGCAGGCAAATACAGCGGGCGAGTCGGTTTGCTTTGTGGCACCGTAAGCAGCCTGCAACTTTATTAATACTAGTTAGTAAGCATTAATATAAGTGTCGACAACTAGTATTAAGGGGGCGGAATCCGGCGGTTCTAGAGACAACCGGTGTTTCTAGAATACGTACGGGTGGTGCCCTGAGGAATAAATTGCCTCAGGCGATCGCCCTGGTCAAAATTTTAGCACGTATGACAGTTGCATTTGACACGCAACTTAGAATTAAGCAAATTCAACAAGCGCTGTTGCTAAAATAGGGCACAGCACATTTCGGCTTTGGAGTAAGGTCCATTCGGCATCTATATGCAGCATAGCTTTACATTTAAGGCAAATTTTTAAATTTAAGGCAATTTTTTTTAAATTAAGGTAAGACCTTTCGGCACCTGATGACCAAAAAACCCGGCATCAGGGTAAGCCCGATAACACATTAAGATAAGTGAGGTAAGGTAGAATATTTCGGCACCTGATGACCAACAAACCCGGCATCAGGGTAAGCCCGATAACACATTAAGATAAGTGAGGTAAGGTAGAATATTTCGGCACCTGATGACCAGCAAACCCGTCATCAGGGTAAGCCCGATAATACATTAAGTTAGATTAACAAGGTTAACTAAGACTAATATAAACACTTTGAGAGTAAGAAAAAACATTACGGCACCGTGTAGGGTAAGCCCGATCATACATCAAGTAAAACAATCATATGTAAGGGGAACATGACATTAATAATGGCCACAGGTTAACACTAATCATGCTATTTTTTCAGGGGAAAAAAGCTTCAGCCAGTGAACACACTGACACAGGAGCCGATATAAAGAATATGTAATATTCATATGTTTTTTTAACCTCTCCATTTTTCAGGCGTCGTCACCAGGCATATGGCACTGGTGACAATGATTTCACTGCCATACAGCAGCAGCATGTTATTTGTGCCATGATATTATTGTGTACCACCTTCACGCACTAATTTGTATTTGTAATTTGTATTCATCCTCACACAACCCAACACATGCACCTCCATTTTTTTACAGCTGCACTCCAGAAATCTGAACAGCAGGGTTGATACCTGTGGGGTATCAGGCTTGCTGACAGATCAACATAAACAAAGAACATAAAGCGTCAAAGATGCGACGCAACATACGGCAATGAGGGCGCAACCAATCTGTGGCGGCGACTGTCACTGTCAAGTGTGAAGGCATTCGCCCACAGAGAATGATTCACAAGATAGGGGTATATATCAGCGGCACGACCACTAAACTACACCGGGAAACGGCCGGACAGGATTCGCCGTGGGACGGCACATAAATACAAAGAGTAGCGTGCACGCAAGTTACAATAGACACGGCCGTCTAGGTATAACATAATTAATAATTAAGATAGATAGATATAAGTATATAATGTAATATAATGTAATACAAAATACGGTAATATTGTTCAAAGGCACTACACACAAAATTATGATGCCACACATTGTGAATACACATATTTTTGTCACACACATGTACACAATGATTATGCTTTTGTCTCTTTCATTTTTCTTCCTTCTAACGTCAGAATTTGTGAAGGTGTCCCGTTTTACCCCAGCACAATAAATTATCTTTTACGTATCCCTTTAACTTATACCTTGGGACAGCTATTTTTTCCTATTTCTTCCATCTTTCACATTGCAGGGAGCAATTTTTTCCCCAATATAGCGCCGGACGACAAAACCACCCGTCCAGCACTGGGTTTTTCCTCCCTGCACAATACCAATATATATATCATGTCTAAACCAAGTATTTTTTGTTGTTGTTTGTTGTTGTAATTTTCAATATTTCAATGTCAGTTTTTTTATATATATGATGAACTGTTTTAAATTATCACATGTATATGCATATATCCCCAAACCTACCCCTCTGAACACAAGCTGATCTCACATCTACACGACATCGCTACATCAACACGACATCACTACCTCTACACGACATCAACACAGAAGAAACGAAGAAGAGATACAAGGAAGATTCCACTACGACCTACTACATCAACACCCCCACTCCACGTTCCGTTCCCGTTCGTGGGGACGCGAACTAATCAAAGGAGGAGACTTGTACAGGCCCCCGGGGGGCTGCACCCCCTGGAAGTCACCCCCATCATCTATTAAAATCACCCCTAACTGGCAAACATCATAAGTCCAGTACAGTATCTTTTACACAGCAAGGGCGGCCGACCAGCTTGGAAGGCTTGCCAAACACTTGCATCACACTCATAAACATCTACACTATAACTAACTGGGGCAGCTATGCCAATGGAATGCTGACAGTACAACAGCAAGACCTATAAGAAGTGAGGTCGTTTGGGACCTGGAGCTGTCATACAGTGTGTGTCGCCGGAGGCTCTGCTGCAAGCTGCTATCACCAGGTGAGCATCAGTGAAGTGTTCAGAGATCCTATATTTTGTAACATCCATCCACAAACTTGTACACTTAAACTTATAACATTTACTACATTCCCCTAAAAGGGACTTACAATTTCATACTCACCGACCAATAAACACTTGGTCAGTAAACTACACTTGTCTTACTAATTACACGCCTCTTTACATCCTGACGCCCTTCCTGATTCCCGTCACGAGTGGCCGTGACAATAGTAGCCAAATAGTTGCTGGCTCAAGTCTCATTGTACTTCCCGCAGCGACCCGGCTGCATAAGCAGCGAGTCGCCTACAGAGCTGACGCAAGCACGACGGTTATATAACTCTCTCCAACCAGCTGGGAGGCTAGTACATTAACCTGCACACAGAGGTTCATCACCTGAGTTACGCTTACGTCTTTATAGGAGCACCCCCTAGCATTTAAACACCAAACAACACTCTACACTGGTATGCTCACCCAGCTACGGGAAGCTACCCCCTCCTAGGCATCACCTTATAAATTGGTACATTAACACATACGTTTTAGATCTAACTACCCCCAACTAAGGGATCTAAAACAATATTGCGAAAATTGGTAGAGATCAGATGATTTGGTTGGTCGTACTTTGATTTAAGCTTATAACACTTGGGTGGCCGCCATGACGTTTTCGTCAATATGGCGGCGATATAAAACATGACACTGAAGTGCCCTTTGCTAGTGCTACCTCTGTACCAAATTTTGTTAAATTCGGTTTCACCGTGTTTGAATTGATCGGGGGAATCGATTTGGACACATGCATGGCCGCTATCTGCAAACTATTGGGGTGATGACCTAGTAGTTCAGTCAAAATACGTCCGCCATATAAATATATGTTGTTGCAAAATTTGGTAGAGATCGGATGATTAGGTTAGTCGTAATTTGATTTGAGCATTGCATATTTGGGTGGCCGCCATTACGTTTCCGTCAAGATGGCGTCGATATAAAACATGACACTGAGGTGACCTTTGCTAGTGCAACCACTGTACCAAATGTCGTACAATTCGGTCTCACCGTGTTCGAATTGATAGGGGGGGGGGGGGAGACATACATTCAGAGTAAACACATTCACAGACACACACACACAATTTTTTTCCCTGTTTTGTTCTCATAAGTCTACTTTCGTTTTGCAAAATTCGAAAGTAGACTAAAAAAAAAATTCGCTAAACAGCCATCATTATTCAATACTTTAGTATGATTCTATTAGTGTTCGTCTTTAATCCTCTCAAACGAATTACTATATCACTAATTAGAATTGGGTTACCAGTGACCCCACAATATGGTTCATGTCCTGAAAGTATCACAGTGTGGTTCTAGAGTTAAGAGACTGTCCACTAAGTTTTCCATATTGAACAAACTCAGCACAATCCTCATGCAAAGGTAACTAAACACACAATAACACCTGCAATGACAAAATATTCATGTTTTTATTTTGTGTGACTAGTGCTGCCGCTCTGTGGTCGAATGAAGAACTGCTGTGATGTGTTGGCTCTAGTCTTGGCTGCTGTCCCAACCGTCCCAACCAAGAAGTACTAAGGAGAGGCCCTAACGACCAGGAAGTGAAGCCACAAGACATATGCTCAAAACATTGCGTTAGGCACATCAGAATAGCATGGGATGGTGAGACATACTGTATGTTCTAACAAGAAGTTCCGTGACGAACTAACGAGCCTATATTCCTTAAAATTTAAGATTCATGCCAATGTATAATCTATAAATGGATCTATCTAGAATAATGACGAAATTAAGTTGGTAATATAGAAATTTCCAATTAGTTCGAAATACGGTATACCTGGCATAATGTAGCATAAGAGAGAACTACATTTGGCAGCCCTGGTGACTGAATATATTCTTAGTTCCATCTCTTAAGGTACAGAATACAAACTTTGGTTGAAGTCCAATGGATAGCATGGACGTTACATGCAGTTTAACATAGGATCAAACAGCGCGCGTAAAATCGTGTTGGCAACAATGACATACATGTATTGGTCAGAAATAATATGATCTATTGTTGTGTCAATTTTGCATGAAATCCTTTAGTTATGTTATACAAATGTCCACTTTACAATATAACATATCAAAATCAATACGGGAAAACTTGGAAAAATGACTAAAGTCATAGATATTCATCCATTAGTTAGTATGGAAGTTACATGCATTTTAAAGTTGGACCTATCAGCAGGCATGGAATCATGTTGGAAGCACTGGCGTAGGCCTATATTAGTAACTCCAAATTATTCTAGAATGCCAGGTACTATACGTGTGCAAAGTTTAGAGCTATTGGCTTGCATACTTTCTGATATATTGATATTAGGGTAACAAAAATATAGACAATGTTTATTACCAGTTGGCAGCCCTGGTTACTCCTAATGATCGGCATATTCATATCTGTTATAGTTCACATAGCACACACGAAATTTGGTTGAAATCCAAATGAGAGTATAGATGTTACATGTATTGAATGTTGGACCTCTCAGCAGGCTTAGAATCATGTTGGTAGCACTGACGTATATAAGTTACTCCAAATTAATATAGAATGTCAGGTACTATACGTGTGCATAGTTTAAAGCTGTCAGTTTGCATACTTTCTGATATATGGGTATTTGGATAAAAAATGAGAGCATTTATTAACAGTTGGCAGCCCTGGTGGCTCTTAAGAATACACTCAGTCATATCTGTTTATGTACTCATTACACATACGAAATTAGGTTGAAATCCACTTGATAGTGTAGAAATTATATGGATTTAAAATGTGGACCTATCAGCAGGCTTATAATCATTTTGGCAACACTGCCATGCATTTTCTCCTGGAAATTAAACTGCAATATTATTATCTATACGTGTGCCAATTTTTAAATAGCTCCCATTCATACCTTCTAAGATATCCAACATGGAGCTCAAATTTCAATTGCGATTTTTCAGCAGTTGGTAGCACTGACATCATTTTCATATATGGTCGTGAGATATTCAAGTATAGATCTTTACTCCTACCAAATTTTGTTTCGATTGCTGCAGCCGTTTTGGAGTTGATAGGGGGGACACACACACAGCCAGCCAGCCAGACCGACAGACCGACAGACAGACAGACAGACACACATTTGCCCGATCTCATAAGTCTACTTTTTCCTCATTTTTGCAAAATGTGAAAAGTAGGCTAAAAATCCAACCTGACGACCATCTGAAATATTTAGACGGTTCTCAATATCTACGAATCTATCACAACCTTCAAACTGAAATTTTGTATGTTGATAGAGGCAATTAACATGAGTAGGATATTTGAAAATAGGCTGCATAGTTCTTTACGGAACTACTTGTTTATTTATTTATTTATTTAAGCATTTTTATTTATTTATTTATTTATTTATTTATTTATTAACAAATGTGGACAATTTTTGTTCTTTTCAGTTGTTTAGTTTATACGGCGCATATTCATATTCATAATCATCATCATCAAGTTTCCACTCCAGTTTCCCGGGTGTGGTTTACGAACGATCTCCATTTTAGTCTATTCATGTACCACTGCTCCTTCAAGACTTCATCTCAGTTGATTCCCTTGGATGTGATATCTTCCTTCACTTGGTCCAGCCATCTCCTCCTAGATCTTCCAACAGGTCTCTTTCCAGTAATCTCAGTATGTAACCATTGTTTTGCAATTATTCCTTCTGTCATACGTTTGACGTGACCAAACCATCGCAAACGTGCCGTAATTATGGTCTCCTTCAGGGACTGATTTATTCCAGCTTGTTCTCTTACCTTCTCATTTCACACTTTGTCCCTCCTAGTTTTTTGAAGCATGCTTCTTAAAAACTTCAATTCTTAACCATGAAGTCTGCTGTCATCTTGTTTGGTAGTCGTGCATGTTTCCAACCCATATGACAATATAGGGACAAAGTAATGTTCGAAACAGAGTTTGAATTGATCTTAGTGGCACTTGCTTATTCCAGAGTAGACATCGAACTTGCTGATAGCATTGACTTGATTTCTGAATACGGTTATTTAATTCAAGCTGTATTCTGGTCACTTGATATTACGCATCCAAGGTACTGATACTGGTTTACTGATTCCAATTGTACGCCCTCCAGCATTATATTACCTTTACTTTTCTGTCTGTTAATAGACATTGCATCAGTTTTTGTAGCACTTACTTTCAGTCCATATTTTTTCAAATGATCATTCAAGACGTTCAGCCTTTCCTGGACTTCCATCTCACTCTCTCCCCAGATAACTCTATCATCTGCAAAAGAAAGCAAATGCTTTAAGATCCATATTGGTGTTCTGCTTCACTTCCCTTTTGATTTCATCCGTGATGGTGATGATTAGTAATGGTGAAAGGGCACTGCCTTGTTGCACTCCTCTAGATGTCTGGAACCAATCTGAATATCCATTTCCTACTTGAACACAGCTGTAGCAGTCATCGTGAAGCATTTTTAGCCTACTTTTCACATTTTGCAAAAATGAGGAAAAAGTAGACTTATGAGATCGGGCAAATGTGTGTCTGTCTGTCTGTCCTTCTGTCTGTCTGTCTGTCTGTCTGTCTGGCTGGCTGGCTGGCTGGCTGTGTGTGTGTCCCCCCTATCAACTCCTAAACGGCTGCAGCAATCGAAACAAAATTTGGTAGGAGTAAATATCAATACCTGAATATCTCACGGCCATATTGGAAAAAAAATGTCAGTTCTACCAACTGATGAAAAATCGCAATTGAAATTTGAGCTCCATGTTGGATATCTTGGAAGGTATGAAAGGGAGCTATTTCAAAATTGGCACACGTATAGATAATAATATTGCAGTTTAATTTCCAGGAGGCCACACATGGCAGTGTTGCCAAAATGATTATAAGCCTGCTGATAGGTCCAAATTTTAAATGCAAATAACTTCTACACTATCAATTGGATTTCAACAAAATTTCGTATATGGTATGTGTACAATAACAGATATGACTATGCGTATTCTTAAGAGCAACCAGGGCTGCCAACTGTTAATATGTGCTGTCTCTATTTTTGTTACCCTAATATCAATATATCAGAAAGTATGCAAGCCAATAGCTCTAAACATTGCACACGTATAGTACCTGGCATTCTAGATGAATTTGGAGTAACTAACATACGTTAGTGCTGCCAACATGATTCAAAGCCTGCTGATAGGTCCAATTTTAAAATGCATGTAACTTCTATACTAACTAATGGATTTCATTCAAAATTTACACAACAATAGATCATATTATTTCAGATTATTTCTGACCAATACATGTATGTCAATGTTGCCAACATGATTTTACGCGCGCTGTTAGATCCAATGTTTAACTGCATGTAACGTCCATGCTATCCATTGGACATCAACCAAATTTTGAATTCTGTTTCTTAAGAGATGGAACTAAGAATATATTCAGTCACCAGGGCTGCCAACAGTAGTTCTCTATTAGGCTACATTATGCCAGGTATACAGTATTTCGAACTTATTAGAAATTTCGATATTACCAACTTAATTTCGTCATTATTCTAGATAGATCCATATAGATTAATCATTGGCATGCATCTTAACTTTCAAGAAAAGTAGGCTCTTTAGTTCGTCACGGAACTTCTTGTTATTCTCTAAATGAGTTCCATAGACACATTTTTAGCCTACTTTCGATTTTTGCGAAAAAAGTAAGTCGACTTATGAGATCAACACAGGGCGAAAAATTGGGTGTCTGTCTGTGTGTGTGTACTCTGAATGTCTGTCCCCCCCCCCCCCTATCAATTTGAACACGGTGAAACCGAATTGAATGATATTTGGTACAGAGGTTGCACTAGCAAAGGACACCTCAGTGTAATGTTTTATATCGCCGCCATCTTTACGGAAACGTAATGACGGCCACACAAATGTTCAAAGCTTAAATCAAATTACGACTAACCTAATCATCCGATTTCTACCAAATTTTGCAACATTATACCTTTATGTAGTAAGCATCTTTTGACTTGACTACAAGGTCATCAGCCCAATACTTTGCGGATGGCGGCCAAGTATGTGTGCTAATCGATTCCCCCCATCAATTCAAACACGGTGAAACCGAATTGAACGAAATTTGGTACAGAGGTAGCATTAGCAAAGGACACCTCAATTACTTGTTTTATACCGCCACCATCTTGACGAAAACGTAATGGCGGCCAACCAAATGTTAAAGCTTAAATAAAATTACGACCAACCTAATCATCTGATATGTACCAAATTTTGCAACACTATACCGTTATGTATGAAGAATCGTTTGACCAAACTACAAAGTCATCATCCCAATACTTTGCGGATGGCGGCCATGTATGTGTGCAAATCGATTCCCCTATCAATTCAAACACGGTTAAACGGAATTGAACGAATTTTGGTACAGAGGTAGCACTTGCAACGAGCACTTCATTGTCATGTTTTATATCGCCACCATCTTGACAAAAGCTTGCCACGGTGGGTGAGTGGATAGCGTGTCGGTCTACTAACCCCAAGATTGCAGGTTCGCCCCTGACCGTGGTAAGTGATTTTTGAAAGGCGGCAAAAATACGATACGCATGTCATACGATGTTGACATGTCAAAGAACCCATTTGAATTCAGTAGGCCGAGTTCATAATGGCAAAATTAATCTCGGGAGTTTCCGCCAGCACAAAGTTCCTCATTTCTCTACTAGAAAGCGCTATTGTGTTCAAGGAGATTAGATATCTAACATCTAACCTCCTTGACTTTCATAGTCAAGGAACTGCGAAATTCGACACGCAAGCTACCCTCTGGGTGTCAAATAGCAAAGCTTGCACCAGGCACCCGAGGCCATACGATATTATTATATTATTATATCTTGACAAACACGTAATGGCGGCCACCATAATGTTGAAAGCTTAAATCAAATTAGGACTAAACTAATCATCCGATCTCTACCAAATTTTGCAACAACATATATTCATGTTGCGAGCGGCATTTTAATAAACTACAAGGTCATCTCCCAATACGTTGTGGATGTCAGCCAAGTATGTGTGCAAATCGATTCCCCTATCTATTCAAACACGGTGAATCCGAATTTAACGAAATTTGGTACAGAGATAGCAGTCGTAAAATGCAACTCAGTGTCTTGTTTTATATCACGGCCATCTTGACGGAAACGTAATGGCGGCGACAAAAATGTTAAAAGCTTAAATCAAATTACTACCAACCTAATCATCTGATCTCTACTAAATTTTGCAACAACATACCTTTATGTGAGAAGCGTTTTTGACCAAGCTACACGCTCATCAGTCTAATAGTTCGCATATGGCGGCCATGCATTCGTGCAAATCGATTCCCCCTTATCAATTCAAACACGGTGAAACAGAATTGAACGATTTTTTTTACAGAGGTAGCACTAGCAGAGGGCACTTCATATTCATGTTTAATAAGTTATCCATATAACACGTTGTATTTCAACAAGCTACTACAACCAACATTCAATTATACTCCTTGAAAAGGACAAAGAGTTATAACAATACCCATGCATTTAGGAGAAAGTAGGCTATATGTTCTTTACTGAACATCTTGTTCTTTTTAAGACATTCCCATATAGTGTGCCCATTTAGCAAGAAATATGCCAATCACAGTATACCAGCGTAGCTCAATTCGGAATTTCGGGGCAGCGGTAAGTTCCCCCACTCTGTGACTCACATATTTTGGATTAATTAGAGGATACACTTGCAAAAATAACAACAAAATCAACTCCTATTTAAACACATTTAATTAATAAAATTAATGGCGCTACAAACATTTTAACAATTTAATTACTGACCCAATAATCAACTGCTTATTCCAAATGAACAAGGAATCATAAATATAAACAAATATTGTATTCAAAACCTGTGGTCTCCACATAAACCAACAATTCTTACTTAGTCTCACTTCCATAAAGCACTAACATTAAGTTTACATAACTCCGAGCTCTTTGGCTCCATGCATTTACATTATTAAGGTGTCATTCTTATACACCTCAAACACTATCCTTTATATTTTCTTATTTCTCAAAAACAAATATATAATTATATTTAAAAATCTAGGTTAATTATCTAACTCAAAATTTTGGGCATGTCCACACATTCAGTTGTTATCATCTCTCTTTATTTCACAAATATATTAAGGTAATCAGAAAATCAATTGTGTACTCCAGAGCGTGAAGGTACTTGACACAGTCAAAAAACTATAGTTACTCCCGAACTCAGTTGCCTTCAATCAACTCGTGGAATACCACGTCCATACATTATTACAATAGGGATTGTTATTTATCTCTTATGTCTTAATAGACCATTATCATATGAGAAACTACGATCTGAACCGGCAAACGAAAATATCCATCTACTAGGACCTCGGTTCATCGCCCGGGTCGTTAACAACTTTAAACCCTCCTGGTGTATTCATTCTCTTTACAACAGCTTACGAGACGGTCTCTGTTCCCTCTCGCTTTAAGAGAGCTAGACTCTACTACTTGGGGTGCGATTTATGATACGTAGGGTGACGGCGACATCCTGTCTGACCCAACGTTAGTAGCTTATTTCCAAGGCTTTCAAAACAAACCTTCCCATTATATCCAGTTCTGGGGAGACCAGGCTTTACTGTACCGTATTCATTCAAATAACTATTCTTTGGTTCAAAGACCATTTTCGTATCCTTGGCATTTATTAATTATGAGAGGGTCCTCATTGATTGGGAAGATTAATACACATACAACGACGGAGAATTTAAGGGGCTTTTATCATAAGAGGATTCTGCATTCGAATCTCTTCATGTGCCTCGGGAACCAATCCCTTACAGAGGACTTATACAAAATGCGATTTAGAGTCGGCCGTGGCCCATATGACATACGCTCAATAATACCATATATTAGCTCCCTTTTAAATACATACACAATGCCTCGTGATACTATGTCACAAATAGAGGACTTATACAATTATCAATTTCACTGCAACCAACTACCCTCCATAAGTAATGTACCAAGTATTTTAACCACTACGCGTTCCTAGCGTGACACTTTAATATTATATTTGCGCTCATTATGCGCTATGCATTATTTTAAGCCGAAAATGTCTTCCCAAGAACTGATAAATCTCTTTAGTAACAATTCATATTATTTTAATTCACATATTAATCCTTCCGTTGTCGATAAATCGCTCCCTGTTTTAAAATATTCCATTGAACATCATATCTTACACATACGTTAAGGCTTAACGTTCTTATGTTCATATCAATTTATTTGATTTTTATTTAA
Source organism: Meconema thalassinum (assembly GCA_946902985.2). Lineage (NCBI taxonomy): Eukaryota > Metazoa > Arthropoda > Insecta > Orthoptera > Tettigoniidae > Meconema > Meconema thalassinum. The sequence continues at coordinate 451,506,380 of OX336393.1, read as the reverse complement.
CATTTCCATATTTAATTATTATTATTATCTTTATTCTTTATACAAGCTCCAAAGCTATTTCTTTCATATCTCAACTTTACTTTATTTCAATGTCTTTCATGATAATTAATGATATTTCGCTTGCTCTTATGACATTTGTTAAATACATTAACCCTTTATTCACATATTTCCTCTACGGGATTTACTCTTTACATAATTATTTATAATTTCTCAATTTTTTTATTATCGTTCAGACCGTGTTCTTGATTATTCAGTATTTATTTATTAAAACACATCCCTTTTACTCAAAAACTCCGGTGGGTTTGTACACAATCAATTTCTGACACCAAAATAAAATGAATTTAGTACTCACATGTTTCCAGATCATCCCATGATCTTTAATCTGGTGCGGTGCTTCATTTTTGGGCCCACTTTGAACTTTTACTCCATATTAAAGGAATTCATCTTACTTAAAAACACTTTTTGATATACATTTAAAACACTTAACATTGACGACATTTTTATATACTGATGTGTCCCTTTTGAACACATAATAAACACTAAAAATATTAATTTAACACACAATCTTGATTATTTTACACTTCACAATTACTCGATCACTAGGCCGTATTTCTGAGCCTATCACACGTGATCTTCTTAAATTCCCGTTTCCAAGGGTGAAATTTATTCGATGTCGGCTTCCTATCCTGCAGAATGCGAAAGTCCCGAAACATCTACTGTTCCCTGGAGTCCAATTCTGCTATTCCTATCCTGGATAACCGGCTATTTATCTAGCTTGAACGGCTTCTTTGTAGATCTGTCTATCGATCCTAACGAAAGTCTATACGGATCGAGGTCTCCTCTAAGACCTATAGATTCAGTTTATAGCAGCTAGCACTTCTCAATTCTAGTATTTTTAGAATAGTTCGCCTGCTTTCTGGAGATAATGTTTATAGTCTCCTATCGTCTTTATTTGAACTGTTTTATTATTCTGTTCTTCCCTTTTAGGTTTCTTTAATTTAAATAACAGTTTATCTGTCTGGTACGATACTTCCGTACGTTATGATCTATTCGTTCGTACATTTAACGACCTATCGCCTTTAAGTCCGATGTTCGCGGCCTGCTCTGACTATATCTTACGAATTTTCACTTTAACTTGTATACAGTCGGGCCTAAATCCTATAATTAGGATTTTCCTAATATTTCACTACGGCGATACTTTAAAATTTCGTCTTGACCACTCCTTATGGAGGCAAGCAAGTCGTTAATACTGCGACGCCTGTGGCTATCGGATCTTACTTCTGCGGTGTAACACAGCGTTTCTCCCCTCAAGGAGTATTGGTAGCTGTTTTCGATGTAACGCAGAGTTACGTCCCTCACGGACTGTCGGAATGACTACTTCTACGTCGTGGTGCAGCACTTCCCCTCACGGAATGCTCGTATGACTGCAGGTGCTGATATAACTTCACGTCCTCCTGGACGGATTCGTACTGCGTGATGCGTGGCAACACCCCTCGGGCTGTTCAAGACTGCATTCAATGATGATCGTGACACAGTGTCATGCCCGCAGGCTGATAATAACTGCATGATTGGCTTGGAAACGCCCGAAGCTTTATACTATTTTACTACAAAAAAATAAGACTCTAGCCTTTTCTGTGGTCAACTTCTAAAATAATGGTGCCACAAATATAAAAATTATACCTTCCGAAAGCTCTTCTTCTCAATGTCATATAATCTCATTGCACCTAAGAATCGATCGTGCAATTCGGAGATATTAATTAATTTCTCGTCCTCAATTGTGTGGGTGTTGCATTTCTTTTGCTCTCTCCCCTCCACAGAGGCTTAGGTAATTCCCCAATGACGTCGTCTTACGTCGGCAGTTTTTTTCTGCGCAATTATTAAATGGTTTCTCATTACTGAAAAATCTCTCATTCAAAATGATTCACTGTACTGTGCTTGTTTACTCATTATTATGCTCGTAAACGTGTTAAATTTAATTATTCCTCTTCTGGCGCATAAGCGGCGTTGTCAATTTCCAGCAACGTCAGCTCGAATTCCGATTCAGGCTTCCTTGTCTATCACGGTGGAAATTTCCATTCAGTTATTAATACTCGTGACCAGCCCTCTCTTGAATGTCGAGTGGGGTGATCTCATCTAAGGAACATCTGTCCCTAGTCGCTTGCACAATGTTAAGCTATAATCCTGGCTTAAAATCTCTCTCCGTTCCTTTAGGAAACTATACGTTTCTTTCATTTCTTTCTTAAGGACATGGGTTCGACCTTCCATGGACCCTATGGCCCATGGGTTCAATAGTTGTACTAGGGACACCATCGAATGCTTTTTCGATGTCTATTAACACAAATGGCAAGTTACGATCTTTATCCCAGTGCTTTTCTAATATCATTTTCAGTGTGAATATGAGGTCTATAGTTGATCTATCTTTCCTAAATCCATATTGTTCTTCTTGAATTTGGGGTTGAATAATTTTCCTTAATCTTTTCTCAAGAATCTTCTCAAATATTTCTAAACCATGGGACAGTAAAGTAATCCCTCTATAGTTGTTGCACTTCATATTCTCATTCAATATATATATATATTACTGAAGGTTTTGATACAATTTTTAAGATACTGTATTTGAATATACGTACTTCTAGTCTTTTTTAAAATCAATATATGCACTTGTTATTAGAGTTTTTAAACATTCTATTTTAACTTTTAGGCACAAAATAATTGTATCATTAACTTGGCGACATCCCGTGAGAAAGAGCATAATTTTAGGTTGTAAAATCAATTAGCTTGAAGACAGTGACTTTAAACGAACATTGAAAATAATTGAAACATTACTTAGATTTAAGGCCGAAGAACAATTAAAATATGTATAGAAAAAAATGGCAAAAAGTGAGGAAGTCTGAGATTTGAAACTTTGATTGCAGGTCGCGTTTTGAAGACCCCCATATATTCCTCAGAGGACAAACGAAAGGGATAGTTCGTTGAAGTAGTCAGTGAAATGAATTTATTGGTACAGTTTGAATGACATGATAGGTGAAAGCTTTTACAACTCTACGAGAAAGGAACTTATCTCTTCTTTCTTAACTTGCTGTTGCTGATATACACTGCTTCTGGTGAAATAACGGCTGCAGGGAATAAACATTAATTACCATAATCGAATTTTAAATTGATCTGTTTAATATAAAATCGTATATGGTTTCGATTGACGTTGCCGGGCATTATTGTTATAATTCCTGCCTCTTAATGCAGGTTTTAAGATAGTACCATCATGAAGCCACTGAGCCCCGTAACGAAAGATCTGTCTGTTTTTAGAATATTTTAAAGACTCCTTGGTTATATACAGGCTATTTATTTTGTATTGCTTGGCTTATAAAGCCTGATCAAAAGTATTGGTATTACTAGCTCTAACATTATGATTCTGGTTTGACATTACAACGGACAATGAACAATAATTTCCGTTGAGGAAGTCGTTTTTATTTCTTCTCCGAAATGACTCCAAAATCTATAATGGTATGTATTCCGCTATAACCACACGCCATGCATTCGATAAACCACAATCATCATCGTACTGGAACTTCAGTCATACCACGTTTTGCCTCTTTTGGAGAGGCAGCTGATTTCGTGCGTCATTTTGCTTTACAACAACGTGCATTAGGATACATTTCAAATACCGGTTTTTGAATTTAGTCTTACTTTCAGGAAATTGCATTCATGCTAATTGCAAATTAACAGATATCATAATTAACATCATGAAATATTATTTTAGTTGTCAAACCTGCAGTGATTAACGAATTCTCTTCCGGTAATTTATGAACCCTCCGACTACATGACGTCTCTAAGAGCCTATGGAGTCTTTCCTTTATGGGCGGCGAGATAAAGAAAACGGTTTTTAGTCACGATTTAAATTATTGATGCGATTGAAAAAACTGTCCTTTTTCCCCAATCTAAATTGATTTATTATCGTTTACGTTCAGAGGCCTCTTTTTACAGAATGGAATCCTAGGTTGCCCAGTACGCCGAGAAGTGTCCTTGCTATTAGGGTGGTGCTGGTGATTGCTGTTTTCAGGGGACCCATGACTACATTTTTTAAGATATCAGTTCTAAATTTTGTATGCATATTTATGCAATAAATATTAGTTATTTTCTATGATTGAAAATAATTGGTTGTTTCAGTTTTCCATAATTAATTGTTTAATGATTATGAGGAACGCCACATTTGAAAAAAAAATGCTTCTTGCATCACAATTTCCGCAAGTCTTCCTTTAAAATTTGGCATTGTGCTTTACATAGGCCTACCTATATGAACATAACTTACTTCAAGATCTTACTTTCAATTAAATAGTTATGATATTAAAATAGTTTTCAATTTCTGAACTGCTAATTTCTGAAGAGAAAAATTATAATGCCATATTGAGATATTTTCAGTAGATACCGGTAACTTACAATTAACCAAAGAAAATACCTTTACGTTAGTTTCATTAGTTGAACATATCACTGCAATTACAGAAACGTTCATAGCAATCAAGTAAATATTGTGGCACAAGGAGCTGTTTATATGAAGCAAAGCACTAGGAAAACAATACGCAAGATAACGGCATGTAAGTCACGTGTACACATCTGAACTGTCCCGCACTTTATAGTGGAAGAGTTATTTTATACAAACAAAACTAAAACTAAGAATTAAAATATGTCAGTCATAGGTCACCTTTAAGGGTGCGCCATTGAATATGGGAAAATACCACAGAGAAAAAACAAAAACAAACTCATCATAAAAATAAGTGAACTAGGAAATCAAAATGGCAGGGTTATGAAGACCGAGAGAGTGAAAGTACCCTTCACGAGACATAGTTGGAGTTGGAAGAGAACGTTAATTGCTCAAGGGAGGTCGAGAGCAAAGAAGAACGTGAGGAGCCTGGCACTGGTAAGATGTAGCAATTTCAGATTCGGCTTTCGCTCTATACTTGCCAGCCCAAATCAAGTGTTCAGTTAATTTAGCTCAATTTTCGTTAATTATATTTTTTTAAATCAACTAACATGACTCCCTCGCTTTTGCGTACCCTTAAATGCCATGTGACGTCGCCAAGACTCGAATGCCAAACTCTTTTAAAAAGCTTAAAGTGGTTAACTAGAATAAAAACAAGTTTAGTGTTTTTTATGTCCCCTACTAAATGTATCAGTTTCTTTCTCACTATTATAACTTACCTAGAAATATATTCTTTCAAAAATGCAAAATTTCAAAACATTTCCTTTTTTACTTATATTCAGGTTTTGAATGGGGACATATTTGTTCACAGCTATAGTACAGAACATATCAAGCGAGTAATTGGGGTGTCCAAATACACCCCATCAAGATGTAGCTTATACAACTTGACGAGCGAGTCCTCTTTGTTGGAAGATCTTCATTATGTGTTGCTACTTCCACAAACAGTGGCGTATAGGGAAAATATGAAGTAGGGAGGAGAAATTGAAGAAGACTTTTATGCAACTACAGCTGCTATGTTAGACAGGAGCTGGACAGGACCGAATAAAGCATGAGGAATGTTGTAACTCGACTGGCAGTACATGGTTTTCGCCATAAAGTCTGTTCCATAAATAGTTTTCATATAGTGACGAATAAGTGTCTTTGTACATTTTGTGAACTACAATGTTAAATATCATGTGTTACATTGCAAGAAATTATTCGTATCTTTTTTAAATGAGGTATACATTACTCCTGCTATTTATGGCTACTTGGCTGCAATTATTAAATTAATTAATATTAGTACAGAACATTCCTAAATGAATGAATGATAACAAGATGAAATTAAATGATAGTGGATAGTGGTGCTGGAATGAAATTTCGACATGGAAAAACGGAGTACCCGGAGAAAACCTCTCTGCCTCCGTTTTGTCCAGCACAGATCTCACATGGAGTGACCGGGATTTGAACCACGGACCCAGCGGTGAGAGGCCGGCGTGCTGCCGCCTAAGCCACGGTTGACTTCACCTCCTTTATAATTCTCATAAATAACTATCACGTGAAAACGCGCCATGTCTGATGTATTAAATATATCGATGCAATGGTGCTGCCATCTGTTGTCGGTTACTGGAACTATATGGGCGAGGTACTGCCATCTGTTGTCAGTTACTAGAACTGATTGCAGATATTGGGAACAACTGTTGGCTCTTTCGATCACATGCTGTAATGCAATCGTAAAACGGAGACAAGTAGTTCCGTGAAGAACTATAAAGCCTATTTTCATATATCCTACTTGTGTTAATTGCCACTATCAACATACAAAATTTCAGTTTGATTGCTGTAATAGATTCGTAGATATTGAGAACCGACTAAATATTTCGGATGGCCGCCATGTTGGACTTTATATATGTAGATCCTAGAGTTATGTACTGTTACATGAAGATTATTGTGCACGTGTAGCATTCAAACTTCAATCGCATGATTAGGACACAAGAAGTAACAACGAGATTTTAAAATTTCGCACAGCTGCCATCTTGTGGTTATGGAAACAATTGAAATAAATTAGATGCCAGTAGATTAACATTCGTATAAGGATTTACTGTACCAAGTTTCACTGCACTCGGATGGTTAAATTACGAGAAACGTCCATGTGAATATGTACAATTCCGTCGCCGCCATGTTGGATTTGTGATCACCAGGTTATTGAAAGTCCTATAGGTGAACTTACGTTCATAGCCCCTATGAACATAAAAATATGCAGTTTGATTGCTATAATAGATTCGTAGATATTCAGAGTCGTCTAAATATTTCGGATGGTCGCCATGTTGGATTGTTAAATGTATAGGCCATAGAGTCATGTGCCATTAAAGGAAAATTATTGCGTAGGTTCATTATTCAAACTTTCACTTCGATCGCAGGATTACGACACAAGAAATAAAACTTAATTTTTAAAATTCGCACAGCCGCCATCTTCAGGTTATGTAAACAATTGAAATAAATTACATACCAGTGTATTACAATGTGTATAAACATTTCCTGTACCAAGTTTCATTGCGTTTGGAACATTAAATCGCGAGAAAGGTCTATTTAAATTTTCAAATTCGCTTGGCCCCCATGTTCGTTTTGTAGTTAACCGGTTTTGGAAAATCTTATAGATGAACTTCCAGTAGTGCCCTTTATCTCCGTACAAAATTTCAGGGTGATACCGCTAATAGTCTCAGAGATATAGAATGCCGGTGAAATATTTCGCACAGCCGCCATCTTGTGGTTATGTAAACAATTGAACGAAGTTAGATGTCGGTACATTACAATGTATATAAACATATACTGTACCAAGTTCTATTGCGTTTGGTTGGTTAAATCACGAGAAACGTCTATTTAAACGTCGCAACTTCGCTTGGCCGCCATGTTGGTTTTGTAGTTACCAGTTTTTCAAGAGTCACATAGGTGAACTTCTAGTCGTTCCCTTTATCACCGTAAAAAATTTCAGGGTGATATCGGTAATAGTTTCGGAGATATTGAATGCTGGTGTAATATTTCGCACAGCCACCATGTTGGACAGGTGAGACGAAAAAAAATTTGAAGGGCACGGTCGGGGTCGCCCGGAATAGTGCTATGAACTTACCTAGTTGCATTGAAATCGCTCCAGCCGTTTAGAATTTATTAGGGGGGGGGGGGGTGACACACACACACCTCACAAACACACACACACACACGCACACACACACGGACAAAAGGTGATCTCATAAGCCTATTTTTTCAAAATTGAAAATAGGCTAATAAAATGTATTGATGTGGAATGTAGAAATATGTATCTATAATTTAAAGCAAACAGCATGAAAATCGGCCAAGTAGAAGTCGCTGGCGGATTGTAGATAGAATGCATAATTGTCGTATATGGGCGAATAACATAATGTGCAAGTTAATTTCATGAAATAAAATACTAATAATTGTTGAATTACAGAAAACAATAGTGTTGGCACATAGGTACCTTTCATCAAAATAAAATTTCATAAAAATCGGTCCAGTGGGGAGTTGTTAGCGATTTACAAAAGAAAACGCCGTGTGTTTTAAATACATAGATGGCAAAGGAGAATCCGTTATTTTACGGGTATGATAAAAATTGTTGCAGACTGTCAAATATTTTATATTTAGTCAGATCAATTCTACCATTACCACAGCAAAGGTCAAAGTAACAAAGTGTAGATTTCTCACTACAGAAATACAGTGCAGAACAATGTTTACATTGTTTACAATGTTTACATTTGTTCGTCAAGGACCCTACACTGCACTGCATAATATCTGGAATTGTTTCTGAAATGGCATATTTATATTAGACTAGCAGAAGTACCCGTTCTTCGAACGGTGTTCGTAGTTTACAACAGACATTATCAATTGAGCTACTGTGCAATGGTTAGCGGTTTGTCATTCCATCAAGTTTATCAGAACGAAGTTAGTTTATTGGGAATATCACACACACTGTTAATTTAAGGCCCTTAAAATGTAGTTTTCGGAGACCCTTTATAGATTCCCGAATTATCTGTCTCACATTGAGAAGCGCAACATATGCTCTGGTCGTCCATGTAGGATAATTTTTATATTTCGCATATTTTAGCATATATTGAGAGGTTTTTCTCTATATCCACCCTTCTACTGTATGAAAAGTACGGTGAAGAGTTTTATAAATGATTGGTGTATTGACTCTCATGGTTACCATACCTAATTTTAAGATGCACCAAGCATCCGAACACGAGGTATAGGCGTACATAAAGATACACAGAAAGACAGACAGACAATTCTATTGTCTACAACATATTACCCAGATATCCAAATATGGGTATATCTACCATACAGTATCAAACAAAATCATCCTTACGATGAACCCGTATGTCGACAAAAAAAAGTTAAAATGTGCTCTCAAACTAAATTCACCTAATATGTACTTCCTGACGTGAAATAGATTTGAAAGCTTTGTAGACGAAACGCAATACACCTCACATAAAAAATGACCCTCTACTTTGTGTTAGGTCCCCATACACAGGAAGACCTCTTTCATAAATTATAAAGGCTTGTGGTGCATGAAAATTCAGGTTCTTTAGCCTCAAAAGGCCCAAATTCCTAAAAGCCGCAAAAATGCTGATTCAATTCAGGAATTTTTGAACATAATGTTGCTGTTTGGAGATATAATAGACTTTTTGTACTATATGTCGCACGTGAAATTGCATGAAAAATTTCTAGGTTACCCCTTGACCCCCTTAAGCGCATTGATGAATTTTACAGTTTCTGTTGGTTCCGTGATAACCTTATAGTCATTTGCAAACTTTCACAGAAATGCAATAAATGGAGTAGCCTAATAATAATATCGTATGGACTCGGTGCCGGGTGAAAGCTTCGTAATTTGACACCCAGAGGGTAGCTTGCATGTCGAAATTTCGTTGTTCCTTGAATCACTATGAAAGTCAAGGAGGGTAGATATCTAAGCTCCTTGAACACTATAGAGGTTTCTAGTAGAGAAATGAGGAACTTTGTGTTGGCGGAAACTCCTGAGATTAATTTTGCCATTATGAACACGGCCTACTAAATTCAAATGGGTTCTTTGACATGCCAACATCGTATGACATGCGAGTCGTATCTTTGCCGCCTTTCAAAAATCACTTACCACGGCCAGGAGTGAACCTGCAATCATGGGGTTAGTAGACCGACACGCTATCCACTCACCCACCGTGGCAAGGAATAAATGGAGTGACATTGCTTCTTACAGAAACAGATGGAAAGATGGATGCCACCCCTTGAGATAATGTTGTCATGGTTACCGATTTCCATACCTTCATTAGTTTGTTAAATTAAATTAAATTAGTTTTCTGGGAATATTTCAGATACTGTTGGTTTTATATCCTTATAATGTAGTTTTCGAGTCCCCCAAGTTTTGTTTCTGGCACCGAGGGGCTTTGTCTCATCGTTGTACGCCATAATATAATACTACTAATAATAATATAATATAGGGATAGGAATATAATAGACCTGCCGTACCATACCCGCAGGTGTAAATCGCGTGAAAAAAAATCAAGTGTACCCCTTTACCCCCTTAAGCCCATTATACGTATTGATGAAATTTACAGCTTAATTTGGTTCCGTGATAACCTTCTAGCCGTTTGCAAACTTTCGCACCATTGTAATTAATGGAATTGCATTGCGTCTTACAGCAATGGATCTCTGAGAATCTGTTGGCATGGTTACCGGCTTGAATTCGTTCATTAGTTTATTAAATGAAATTAGTTTTCTGGGAATATCTCAAAAACGGTTGGTTTTAGGGCCTTAAAATGTGTATTTCGGGGACCCTTTAGGGCCCCCGAGTTTTGTCTCTCACATTGAGGGGCTGAAAATGATCTTTGTCTCGTCCTTCTACTCCTATTTCAACATGAAATTTAAGGGGGTAGGCCCTCTTTTATGAGAGGTACGGAGAAGGGTTACATCAATGATTAGTGTCGTGCCTCTGATGGATATCTGTACCAAATTTTACGTTGATACATCCAGCCGTTCTCGAGTTATAAGGGAAAAAATTGTCCAGAGACAAACAAACGAACAGACAGACCAAAAATTATTTTCGCGCGCATCCATAATAAAACAGTCTGAAACGCGTAAATAACTCAAATTTCCGTAGGAATTACGAAAAAAACATACAAACTTTAATTTTTATGTATGTAGAGATATACTGCACCGCTCGGTGTTGACCGTGTTTTATTGCACAAATTTAGATTTTACTCGCTAACCGTTGGAGATACACGAAACGTAATTAGAACCTTTTGGATAGAAAATTAAATGTTAAATCTCGTGTATGCATCAAAGGTTTGCTATTTCTTAGCGTTCTCTTTTTATTTGAAAAAGAAATATGAAATTTTGAAACTAAAGGGTGTAGTGACGTTACAAATGCCGGTTTTACTCGCTAACTGTTGGAGATCCGCGAAAAGTGATAAGGACCTTTCGGATAGGAAATTAAATTTAAAAGCTCGTCTGTACCATCAAATGTTTGCTATTTTCTACCGTTCTCTTTTTATTTGATATGGAAATATGAAATTTTGAAACCAAAGGGTCTAGTGACGTCAATAAAATGGTCGCCATTGTTTAATAGTGCAAAATATCGAAATAAAAAGCCTCCTATATGTATACCTGGTAAATCAGCTACATCCATGCAAAATTTCATTTAAATCGGACCAGTGGTTCTTGCGTTATTGAGTAACACACAGACAGACAGACAGAAAGACAGACACACACCATCTCATTTTTATATATTAGTACTAGCAGAAGTACCCGTTCTTCGAACGGTGTTCGTTGTTAACACAAGACATTATCAATTGAGCTACTGTTGCAATGGTTAGCGGTTTGTCATTCCTTCAAGTTTATCAGAACGAAGTTATTTTTCTGGGAATATCACACATACGTCTAATTTAAGGCCTTTAAAATGTAGTTTTCGGAGACCCTTTATAGATTCCCGAATTTTGTGTCTCACAGTGAGAAGCGCAACATATGCTTCGGTCGTCCTTCTAGGATAATTTTTATAATTGGCCTATTTTAGCATGTACTGAGAAGTTTTTATTTATATCCACCCTTCTACTGTATGAAAAGTACGGCGAAGAGTTTTATAAATGATTGGTGTATTGACTCTCATGGTTACCATACCTAATTTTACGATGCACCAAGCATCCGAACACGATTTATAGGCGTACATAAAGATACACAGAAAGACAGACAGACAATTCTATTGTCTACAACATATTACCAAGATATCCAAATGTGGGTATATCTACCACACAGTATCAAACAAAATCATCCTTACGATGAACCCGTTTGTCGACAACAACAAAAAAGTTAAAATGTGCTCTCAGACTAAATTCACCTAACGTGTACTTTCTGACGTGAAATAGAATTGAAAGCCTTGTAGACGAAACGCAATACACGTCACATAAAAACTGACCCTCTACGTTGTGCTAGGTGCCCATATACAGGAAGACCCCTTTCATAAATTATAAAGGCTTGTGGTGCATGGAAATTCAGGTTCTTTAGCCTCAAATTGCCCAAATTCCTAAAAGCCGCAAAAAATGCTGGTTCAATTCAAGAATTTTTGAAAATAATGTTGCTGTTTGGAGATATAATAGACCTCCTGTACTATATGTCAAACGTGAAAATTGCATGAAAAAATTCTAGGTTACCCCTTGACCCCCCTTAATTGCATTGATGAATTGTACAGTCTACGTTAGTTCCGTGATAGCCATTTGCAAACTTTCACAGAAATGTAATAAATGGAGTGACATTGCTTCTTACAGAAATAGAAGGAATGTTGTAAGCCACCCCTTGATATAATGTTCTCATGGTTACCGATTTGCATTCCTTCATTAGTTTGTTAAATTAAATTTAATTAGTTTTCTGGGAATATTTCAGAAACTGTTGGATTTAGAGCCTTATAATGTAGTTTTCGAGGACCCTTTAGGGCCTTCGAGTTTTGTTTCTGGCACCGAGGGGATTTGTCTCGTCGTTGTATGCCATAATATAATACTAATAATAATATAATATAGGGAGAAATTATAACACCTATTGTTTTATTATTAATGCAGCCAATGGCCATGTACTTTTCTTTTCAGGACGGGCCAAGGAAGGGATATTATCAGAGAAAGAAGCATTCAATCACGCATGAACAAAATGGAAATGGCCTACCATTTAACTAAGGACATCTATAAGAAAAGGTCAATATCCTTCAACGCAAAACTAAAACATTACTGCAGTGTCATCCGTCCGGAGGTCTTGCATGCTTCTGAATGCCTCACGATGAACAAAAAAGGCTTGGTCGAGAAGCTGGAGGCCAAAGAAAGAAAAATTTTGAGAAAGATATTGGGTTCCATCAAAGACAATGGGGAATACAGAAGACGGCATAACCATGAACTATATACTCATGTGGAGAAGATAGGTAACGTCATCCGGAAGAGGAGGATACCGTTTTGTAGGCATGTGAAACGAATGGGCCCAGCGAGACTGACCAACCGCAACATAACTTACTTTCAGGAGAGGAAAACAAAATGGGCCTGGTTCATAGAACTGGATAAAGAACTGAAAGAAGTGGGGATTACACCAATAGGCATTCAGGAGCGCGTCCCACTCAAAAGGAAACTTAAAACTTGCAAAGGTTTCCAAGAAAAACCGAAGCTGAAAACGGGAAAGATTTTGACCCAGGAACGGAAGGAAGTCCACCGAGATCGAATGCGGGCGTACTGGGCAAACACCAAAGCCAGTAGGAGACAGTTGGAATGACGCGGTCCATAGATGGCCTATACGAAATGAATGAATGAATAATATGGGGATAGGAATATAATAGACCTGCCGTACCACACCCGCAGGTGTAAATCGCGTGAAAAAAATCTGGAGTACCCCTTGATCCCCTTAAGCGCATTATACGTATTGATGAATTTTACGGCTTAATTTGGTTCCGTGATAACCTTCTAGCCGTTTGCAAACTTTCACACTAATGTAATTAATGGAATCGCATTGCGTCTTACAGCAATAGATGGACCTCTGAAAATCTGTTGCCATGATTACTGGCTTGCATTCGTTCATTAGTTTATTAAATGAAATTAGTTTTCTGGGATTATCTCAAAAATGGTTGGTCTTAGGGCCTTAAAATGTGGTTTTCGGGTACCCGAGTTTTGTCTCTCACATTGAGGGGCTGAAAATGAGCTTTGTCTCGTCTTTCTACGCCTATTTCAGCATGTATTTAAGGGGGTAGGCCCCCTTTTATGAGGGGTACGGAGAAGAGTTATATGAATGATAAGTGTCGTGCCTCTGATGGATATCTGTACCAAATTTTACGTTGATACACCCAGCCGTTCTCGAGTTATAAGGGAACAAAGTTGTCCACAGACGAACAAACAGTCAGACAGACAGACAACAAAAATTATTTTCGAGCGCATCCGTCATAAAACAGTATGAAACGTGAAAATAACTCAAATTTCCGTAGAAATTCAGAGAAAAACAGACAAACTTTCATTTTTATATATAAAGAGATATACTGCACCGCTCGGTGTTGACCATGTTTTATTACACAAATTTAGGTTTCACTCGCTAACCGTTGGAGATATACGAAAAGTGATAAGGAACTTTCGGATATAAATTTAAATGTTAAAGCACATGTATGCCATCAAAAGTTTGCTATTTCTTAGCGTTCCCTTTTTATTTGAAATGGAAATATGAAATTTTGAAACCAAAGGTAGTAGTGACGTCACAAATTTCGGTTTTACTCGCTAACCGTTGGAGATACACGATATGTGATAAGGACCTTTTGGGTAGAATATTAAATTTCAAAGCTCGCATGTGCCATCAAAAGTTTGCTATTTCCTACCGTTCTCTATTTATTTAATATGGAAATATGAAATTTTGAAACCAAAGGATGTAGTGACGTCACTAAAATGGTCGCCATTTTTTAATAGTACAAAATTCCGAAATAAAAAGCATCCTATATGTAAATCTGGTAAATCAGCTACATCCATGCAAAGTTTCATTTATGTCGGACCAGTGGTTCTTGCGTTATTGAGTAACACACAGACAGACAGACACACACCATCTCATTTTTAGCCTACTTTCGATTTTTGCAAAAAATGAAAGTAGACTTATGAGATCAATACAGGGCGAAAAAAGTGTGTCTGTCTGTGTGTGTGTGAGTCTGTGTGTGTGTGTGTGTGTGTGAGTGTGTGTACTCTGAATGTATGTCCCCCCCTATCAATTCGAACACGGTGAACGCGAATTGAACGAAATTTGGTACAAAGGTACCACTAGCAAAGGACACCTCAGTGTCATGTATTATATCGCCGCCATCTTGACGGAAACGTAACGGCGGCCTCACAAATGTTCAAGTCTTAAATCAAATTACGACTAACCTAATCATCCGATCTCTACAAAATTTTGCAACAACATACCTTAATGGAGGGAGAATCCTTTGACCAAATTAATAGGTCATTAACATAATAGTTTGCGGATGACGGCCATCTTTGTGTCAAAATCGATTCCCTCTATTAATTCAAGCACGGTGAAACCGAATGGAACGAAATTTGGTACAGAGGTAGTACTAGGAAAGGGCACCTCAGTGTCATATTTTAAATCGCCGCCATATTGACGGAAACGTAATGGCGGCCTCACAAATGTTCAAAGCTTAAATCAAATTACGACTAAAATAATCATCCGATCTCTACCAAATTTTGCAACAACATACATTTATAGAGGGAGCATCTTTTGACCAATCTAATAGGTCATTAGCTTAACAGTTTGATGATGGTGGCCATCTTTGTGTCAAAATCGATTCCCCCTATTAATTCGAACACGGTGAAACCGAATGGAACGAAATTTGGCACAGAGGTAGCACTAGCAAAGGGCACCTAAGTGTCATGTTTTATATCGCCGCCATCTTGATGGAAACGTAATGGCGGCCACCCAAATGTTCAAAGCTTAAATCAAATTAGTAGGGGGATGGTAGGGGTTCTAAATAGTTACACGAACCGCTCGGCTACGCTGACCTCTCATGTGGATTACTCGCGACCCCATGGTGCGATTTTGACATGCGACATATCGTTGGACTCGAGCTAACGCCCTCTTTTCAATGAACCACTCATTTCAACCCCTAAATAAAACCTACCCCTACTAGAGGGTGAAATTTTAATTTTTTAGTGAAAGTCTCTTTTCAAATGCGACATGTATAAGGTGCGGGGCTAAAATGAACTTGAACGTTGTTGCTCAAATAGCGCATGTGTTTTGTTGGATGCTGCTATGGATTAACATTTTTGTTTTTGTTTTGTACGCATGCGCACTTGGGATTTTTGTAATAAGGCGAGCTCTTTGAAAAAAAATGATTGATAAGAAGGGGTTTTGGTGGTGAGGAGAGAACCAGATAGTCGCTTACTTTCCTACGAAGTTTGCCGATATCTCTTGAACGCAAGGTCGGATTTGGACGTGTGATGTGTCAAATAGCCTGTCTCGAAGCTATGCTATTAATAGGTTAAAGTTCTGAGAATGAGGGAAACAGGCTTTTTGGGGGTAAAACCATGATTTTAGACTTTTTCCGATATTTCACGAATGCATGGTCGGATTTGGTCCTATGACGTGTCAAATGGCTTGTCTCGAAACCCTCTTTATTTTGGTAATAGGTTAAAGTTTTTGAGAATGAGGGAAACAGAATGTTTTGGGGTAAAACCGTGATTTTAAACTTTTTGCTATATCTCGCGAACCAATCATGCTAGAGGCGTGTACGAGGGGTCCAAGGACTCGGGCTGACGTTCTCTTTGCTGTGGATCACTAGTTATATTTAAAAAAAAATTGAAACTCGATTTTGGGGTAAACAAGTGCTTTTTGTGATTTTTGCTGATAACTCACGAACCAATAAGCCTAGAGACGAGTGCAAGGTGTCATTTTTTTCATGGCGTTGCCCTCTTGCCGAGGATGTTCTTGTTGAGCAGGAATGAAAAACCATGTTGAGGTAAAACCATGATTTTAGCCTTTTTGCTTTATCTCGCAAACCCATGACGCTAGAGACGTGTACGAGGTGTCCTAGGACTCGGGACCACGCCCCCTTTTTGAAACTATGTTTGACATTTTGACAAAGGCCTAACGCCATACATGTTGAAAAAAAATTCTTTACCGATACCTGTTTATAATGTTCATGAAGCGTGGTGCTTGAGCGAGACGATACTGCAGGGTGTGTGTGTTTCAACGAACCTGTCGCTGACCACGGTGGCTGTGCTCAATAGATCAATAGCTATTTCGACAGGTCGGTTTATGACAGAGCGAGGGTGCGTTTTTTATGATACTTTACCCCGAAGATGATCTTTAACGTGTAAACGGTTGTGAGAACTTGGTTCTATGTTGGTCGAAGCGAGTACAGAAAACAAACTTGCAGAGGAGCAGGATGTGAATGTCATTTGAGCTCATTGGAATGCGCTGATCTGACTTGACAACAGGTGCAATGGAAAATGACAAAGACGCAGAGGACACTTGAAGATGAAATAATTTGACCATTGTGTTGGCAGGGAAGAGCAAAATGCATGCATACACGTGTGAGATGACATGTACGCTAAACAAGTTACATCCTGTTTGCTTTGTACGTGACAAAATGCAAGTTCTTGTGAAATTTGAACCGGCACAAGTGTTCACTTTGGGCGTTAGCTGTCCACGTGACCGATAACAGAATGTTCAAAGCGTGGGGAAAATTGATTATACATGCAATGTAACATATATATAAAGACATGTCGTTATCATTTCCACTCTCACTTAGGTGACTACCTTTGAACACATTGCGTTGCCTGAAGCCCCTGGTCTTGTTTAACAGTTTTGGTGTTGGTGGTAAATACATAACCTTGTTGTGGGGTAGGTATTTATTTATATAATTATTTATTTATACATTTATTGATTTATATATATATTTACAAGCAATTATTTATTGATTAGGTAATTAGTGATTTTATTTATTTATTTGTTTGCAGATAACCGGTATATCTTACATGTCTGAGAGAGGAGAAACCATTGCACTTTTGAGCCCACAAGAAGGAGACAGCAACAAGCCACTGCGAGTTTTTAAACTACTTGTTTCATTTTTGTTTTGTTTTATGTTTTATTTTATGAAATGCATGTATTAACCTGAATTTAGGTTTTTATAGCGGTTTATTTTATTTATTTTTAGAAACTTGGAAAGAAAAGCCTTACCGCCGAAGCAGTTGCTAAAAAAAACCAAAATGCACTAAAGCGAAACCACTGCCAAACAGTGAACTGTTTAAAACTCAGGTAAGTCTAACTTAAAAATGCTATTCCATTTTACCACTACTGAAAACTCGTAGACAAAAAAATGCATTACCTGTACATGACTGGGACAATGATTGGTTTCTTGATTAAGGCTATGCTGTTGTTGTTGACTGGGAAAAGTACAAGGGCATGTTCGATTTTCTAAAAATAAAAATAATAAAATTTAATTTATGGGTGGTTCCCTATGGACTCAACGAATATCCACAGGTTTGAACATGATAATGTGAACAAAATGACATGACATTAAGTTTTGTTTATATATTGGTTAAAGGGGGGGGGGGGGGATGTAAATGACTGTAGCTTTATAAAAAGAAAATAAGTATATGGGTTACTGTTAGTGCCAACATATAGTTTATTTTAATGGTGTTATTATATACTTATGCCAATTAACGTTTATGTTTTATTTACAAGTATTGATTGATTGATTGAGTGATTGGTTATTTTGTTTGCTTTTAGGTGTCGTCATTCGCCATTAACGTAATGAACAGACAGTGAACAAGCATGCATTGTGCTTTAAAGTACTCTGTGCAACGTTAATAACTTACAATAAGAAAAAGTTTTATTATAACACATGGCGTTAGTACCAAATACAACAAGTGAGCAAGTTGGTTTACCACGTGGGTAAAATTTAAAATCAGAACATGATCGATGGTTAACCTTTGAATCCTGGCCTGTAGGCTTTTTGTCGACACATAAACTTGCAAAAGCCGTCTTTTTTTACTTGAACCGAGAAGATGTGGTGCGCTGTGTGTTTTGTCGTATTGAACTTTCACACTGGGAGGAAGGGGATGATCCCTTTAGAGACCATTTGCAATGGTCTCCTCATTGTCCTTACATGCTTGGAAAGCAAGTGGGTAACTTACCTGTGTATTCATTTTACCGAACCACAAGACCATTGGCCGCTACTTACGTTGCTGAATCACAAATAAATAATAATAATGATGTATTACCAGCCACCGGTAGTGTCGATATATGTGGTCCATATGCCATAGACAGTGTTGAATTGGCGTGTGCTTTTGAAAAATTGGGAGTTTGCAAGACTAAAGCACTAGCACACCCAGAGTACAGCTCTGTTGAAAAACGTTTAGAATCTTATACAAATATTTGGCCATTAATATTAAAACACATTACCAAACAGCTAAGTGAAGCTGGATTTTTTTATACTGGTGAAGGGGATAAAACAATATGTTTTTATTGAGGATTTGCTTTAAAGGATTGGCAAATGACTGATGACCCTTTAGTGCAACAAGCTCGTTTGTTACCAAACTGTAAATACATGGTGTTGCTTAAAAGTCAGGAATTTGTGAACACTATTCGTAAAGAAAACGTGATTGCAGCACAAGACATAAAAGTGCCTTTAGAGTTAGAACACGCAGAGCAAATACATTAGGCTGAAAGAAAAGACTTGTCTCTCGAACAGATACAAAAGTGTGACCAACAATTATGTAAAATTTGTTATCAAGATGAACTAGGTGTTGTATTTTTGCCTTGCGGACACATGATAGCCTGTGTCAAGTGTGCATTAGAACTCAACACTTGTGCTATATGCAGAAAAGCAGTATCTGCTACAGATAGGGCATTTCTTGCATAACTAGTATAATTTATTCGTCATGCATAGCGCAAAATCCCTAATTGCACAATATTATTAAAGCTGTTTTAGAGTGTAATAGATATGCTTTTATTTTGTTTATAGACTACTACAATGAATGTTTTGAATGCTGTGGGACAATCATGTGGCTTAGAGACAAAGAAGCTCAGCGAATTGCCAACGCATATTCCATTCCGCATTATCAAGATTCAGAAATTGAAAACAGCATATGGTGATCGTGAACTTTGTGTATGTGAAAACTTTGAGACATTTCTGACTATACGGTTTAATGATATATTGGAGAGTGTTTTTGATGAAGTCAATAATGCTGTGCAACCTGTACACTTAATATATGAAGGTTTTAAAAACAATAGGTGCAACAACAACAACAACAACAATTTGAGAAAGCCAACAAAAAACTGTTTCCTTTAAATACATTAATGGATATGTTGTTGGCTTTCTCTTATTGTTGTTGTTTTCTGCCAACAGGTGCTTACTGCGTATGACAAAGCTGTACACTCGTGGGTTAGACAGCCTTTCTTGCTAAGGGTCTCCTATATACCCTAAACATGGCTATACATATTAGTTCTGAACATTAAGTGGTTAATTGTATATTGGGTTTAAATAGAGAACTTATACAAGCACGTCTTGCATGTGGTTAAACTTCACAAGTGTCACATGCAACACGCAAAGTATGTTTCCGCTACCTAGCGGTAAATATGAGCACTACCTTTACTACTAGCATGCTACCTAGCGGAGGATATGAACACTTACTAGTAATATCCAAAGTGAGCTGAGGTTAGGTTAGGTTAGGTAAAGTTAGGTTAGCCTTCAAAATAAGTTACCAAAATAAGCTATCAAAAATAAATGTTTTTTACCCCTGAGGTCTTGGGTTCCAACTCGACTATACAAAGAATTTAATTAACATCAGAGAGTTGAAAGGTTAGGTTAGGTTAGGCTAGGTGAAGTTAGGTTGGGTGAAGTTAGGTTAGGTTAGGTTAGGTTAGGTTAATGAGCTGAGGTTAAGCCTTTAAACATTCCCTCTCTTTCAACTACTTTCCAACACCAAGAAAAAAAACACTAAATACATTGACACAAATAACATGTCAAATAAGCCAATACAAAAGCCAATACTAAAGCCAACACAAAAAGCCAAAACAAAAAGCCAACACAAAAGACAACACAAAAAGCCAACACAAAAAGCCACCACAAAAGCCAACGCAAAAAGCCAACGCGAAAAGCCAACACGAAAAGCCAACACAAAAAGCCAACACGAAAAGCCAACACGAAAAGCTAACAAGAAAAGCCAACACGAAAAGCCAACACAAAAAGACAACACATAAGCCAATATATAAGCTTATGGTAGGTCACTCCATCAGCAAAACAGTTGTAACCTTTGTAGTGTGAACATCGTACTGACAGGTCAGTTACTACTATAGAACTTATTACAACCAACAAAGGTAGGCTACGTGCACTCTATCAAGGCTACTCTTATAACTATAATTGCCAGAATGTGAATGAAATAATATTCTGGCGATGCTCAAAAGAGAGGTCAACAAAATGTCGAGGCAATCTGCAAAGTAACAAGTAGTTCCGTGAAGAACTATACAGCCTATTTTCATATATCCTACTTATGTTAATTGCCACTATTTAACATACACAATTTCAGTTTGATTGCTGTAATAGATTCGTAGATATTGAGAACCGACTAAATATTTCGGATGGTCGCCATGTTGGATTTTATATATGTAGGTCCTAGAGTTATGTACTGTTACATGCAGATTATTGTGAACGTGTAGTATTCAAACTTCAATCGCATAATTAGGACACAAGAAAAAACAAGGAGATTTAAAAAATTTTCACAGCTGCCATCTTGAGGTTATGGAAACAATTGATCGAAGTTAGATGTCGGTGCATTACAATGTATATAAACATATACTGTACCAAGTTTCATTGCGTTTGGTTGGTCAAATCGCGAGAAACGTCTATTTAAAAGTCGCAAATTCGCTTGGCCGCCATGTTCGTTTTGTAGTAACCAGGTTTTCAAAAGTCACATAAGTGAACTTATAGTAGTCGCCTCTATCACCATACAAAATGTCAGGGTAATATCGGTAATAGTTTCGGAGATATTGAATGCTGGTGAAATATTTCGTTCAGCCGCCATGTTGGATTGGTGAGTCGTAACAAAATTTGAAGGGCACGGTCAAGGTCGCCGGGAATAGTGCTATGAACTTTCCGAGTTTCATTGAAATCGCTCCTGCCGTTTAGATTTTATTAGGGGGGGGGGGACACACACACGAATCACACACACACGCACACACACACGGACAAAAGGTGATCTCATAAGCCTATTTTTTTCAAAATTGAAAATAGGCTAAAAATGGAAAGGTTTTAAGTGTGAGTGTTCATCAATGTAGTGCTCTAAACGAACCACGCTTGCTGTTTACAAACAATTATCAAAATGCTAAAAAGCAAGTTCAAGAAAACGATATTGCGGCTAAAGATAGTGCAGTGTTTGTTCAAAAGGACTTATCATGTCCTCAAAACGTCATGTTAGGACAGTTGTCAACGTCCAAGAAACCTTCAACACTTTCAAAATCAACTCAGACTATAAATGATGTGGTAATGCAAGAGGATCAAAAAGGACTATATAGTAACAGTGTTGATGGTCATGATGATGATAATGATGATGATGATGATGATAATGATCATGCTAATGGTAATGCTTTATTTACACCTAACAAGAAGTTCCGTTAAGAACTATACAACCTACTTTTCATGCCAATGATTATTCTACAGAATATGAACCTATCTAGAATAATGACGAAATTAAGTTACTATTATCGAAATTTCCAATTAGTTCGAAACACTGTATACCTGGCATCATGTATCCTAATAGAGCACTACAGTTGGCAGCCCTGATGACTGAATATATTCTTAGTTCCGTCTCTTACGGTACTAAATACAAAATTTGGTTGAAGTCCACTGGATAGCATGGACGTTACATGCTGTTAAACATTGGATCTAACAGCGCGCGTAAAATCATGTTGGCAACAATGTCATGCATGTATTGGTCAGAAATAATCTGAAATAATATGATCTATTGTTGTGGCAATTTTGAATGAAATCCATTAGTTAGTATAGAAGTTACATGCATTTTAAAATTGGACCTATCAGCAGGCTTAGAATCATGTTGGCAGCACTGACGTATGTTAGTTACTCCAAATTCGTCTAGAATGCCAGGTACTATACGTGTGCAAAGTTTAGAGCTATTGTCTTGCATACTTTCTGATATATTGATATTAGGGTAACAAAAATAGGGACAGCACATATTAACAGTTGGCAGCCCTGGTTGCTCCTTAGAATACGCATAGTCATATCTGTTATGGTACACATAGCACATACGAAATTTGGTTGAAATCCAAATGATAGTATGGAAGTTACATGTATTTAAAGTTGGACCTGTCAGCAGGCTTAGAATCATGTTGGTAGCACTGACGTATATAAGTTACTCCAAATTAATATAGAATGTCAGGTACTATACGTGTGCATAGTTTAAAGCTGTCGGCTTGCATACTTTCTGATATATTGGTATTTGGATAAAATAAATTAGGAGCATTTATTAACAGTTGGCAGCCCTGGTAGGTCTTAAGAATACGCTCAGTCATATCTGGTTATGTACACATACAACATACGAAATTTGGTTGAATTCCGCTTGATACTGTAGAAGTTATATGCATTTAAAAATTGGACCTATCAGGAGGCTTATAATCATTTTGGCAACACTGCCATGTTTGGCCTCCTGGAAATTAAACTGAAATATTATGATCTGTACGTGTGCCAATTTTGAAATAGCTCCCATTCATACTTTCCAAGATATCCAACATGGAGCTCAAATTTCAATTGCGATTTTTTAGCTGTTGGTAGCACTGACATCATTTTCAAATATGGCCGTGAGATATTCAGGTATAGATCTTTACTCCTACCAAATTTTGTTTCGATTGCTGCAGCCGTTTAGGAGTTGATAGGGTGGGACACACACACAGCCAGACAGACAGACAGAAGGACAGACAGACAGACAGACAGACACACATTTGCCCGATCTCATAAGTCAACTTTTTCCTCATTTTTGCAAAATGTGAAAAGTAGGCTAAAAATCCATTTGTAAAATTTGTATACTGGAACAAACCCAGTAAGCTAATTCAACGGCTTGGACAATTGCATGCTTTACAACAAGCTGGGCATACCGGTCACGATTGGGAAATCAAAGAAATTGAACAAGAGCTTCGTCGTGCTGAAATTATCGTGTAATGGGTCTACCACTTTGCGACCACTTTTACCCCCACTCTTGTTTCTAATATTTGCTTATTTGCTTCCACTTTTACCTGAACTCTTTGGATCCATATTTGCTCTCACATTAAACTATTATTCTTATTACCAAGTTGACTTTACTAGAGCTTAGTCTATGCTTGACAGTTGATATGGAAGTATCAGTGACTAGGTATGGTAAGCCTTACGCATACTATAAAGGATATTCATATATTGTGAAACGAACCAATAAAAATGGAACTGTTATTTGGCGTTGTTCAAAGCAACGTTCCAAACATTGTCGTGGTGACCTAAAAAGTAAAAATAGTGAGGTTTTAAGTGTCAGTGATCATCAATGTAGTGAACTGCATGAAACACAGTTGCCGTCGACAAAAAATCAAGAAAACCATATTGCTTCTCAAAATAGTGCATTGTTTAATGAGCAACGTTTAACCCCTGTTCTAAAAGTTATTTTTAATCCATCTTCCACGTCGCAAGAGCCATCAACATCACAAACTATGCAAGAGGTAGTGTTGTTGTTGTCATTTTAAAGAGTGGAACAACTAGGTCATCTGCTCTTGATATGCAAGTGGATCAATGTGACTAAATAGTAATAACAATAAGGTTTATATGCCTATATAACCATTGCGGCTTCCCCACTTTTCGAAAACAGCATTGAATGGACATTGCTATAAAATAATCTACAACAAGCCTTGTGTTTAAAACTATAACAGACTATTGTAAAGTGAGAAAGGCTTGTATTAAGTGTGCATTTATTGTCATAATCATGTATACTCTGCAATGTTAAATATACTAACTTTGTATAAAATAAAACAACATTGTAACATCATTTTGCATTTATTTACAAACTTTATATACATTTCTTGTTTTTTTTTGTTTCATCATAATATTTTTAAAGACAACACTAAACACTAAACATTACTATTCTATACACATATTTTCTTTCTTTTTCAGTATATTGTCATTACTTATATTTTCCATTATTATTTCACATTTGTTTATTTATTTAATTAAAACGAACCATGCACCTATTGTTTTTAAAACCGTCATATATTAAGTGTACAGGTTGCACAGCATTATAGACTTCATCAAAAACACTCTCCAACATATCATTAAACCGTGTAGGCATAAATGTATCAAAGTTTTCACATACACAAAGTACACGATCACCATATGCTGTTTTCAATTTCCGAATCTTGATAATGCGGAATTGAATAAGCGTTGGCAATTCGCTGAGCTTCTTTGTCTCTAAGCCACATGATTGTCCCACAGCATTCAAAACATTCATTGTAGTAGTCTATAAACAAAAGAAAAGCATATCTATTACACTGTAAAACAGCTTTAATAATATTGTGCAATTAGGGATTTTGCACTATGCATGACGAATAAATTATACTAGTTATGCAAGAAATGCCCTAACTGTAGCAGATACTGCTTTTCTGCATATAGCACAAGTGTTGAGTTCTAATGCACACTTGACACAGGCTATCATGTGTCCGCAAGGCAAAAATACAACACCTAGTTCATCTTGATAACAAATTTTACATAATTGTTGGTCACACTTTTGTATCTGTTCGAGAGACAAGTCTTTTCTTTCAGCCTAATGTATTTGCTCTGCGTGTTCTAACTCTAAAGGCACTTTTATGTCATGGGCTGCAATCACGTTTTCTTTACGAATAGTGTTCACAAATTCCTGACCTTTAAGCAACACCATGTATTTACAGTCTGGCAACCAACGAGCGTGTTGCGCTAAAGGGTCATCAGTCATTTGCCAATCCTTTAAAGTAAATCCACAATAAAAACATATTGTTTCATCCCCTTCACCAGTATAAAAAAAATCCAGCTTCACTTAGCTGTTTGGAAAGGTGTTTTAAAATTAGTCTTGCAAACTCCCAATTTTTCAAAAGCACACGCCAATTCAACACTGCCTATGGCATATGGACCACATATATCGACACTACCGGTGGCTGGTAATGCATCATTATTATTATTTATTTGTGATTCAGCAACGTAAGTAGCTGCCAATGGTCTTGTGGTTCGGTAAAATGAATACACAGGTATGTTACCCACTTGCTTTCCAAGCATGTAAGGACAATGAGGAGACCATTGCAAATGGTCTCTAAAGGGATCATCCCCTTCTTCCCAGTGTGAAAGTTCAATACGACAAAACACACAGCGCACCACATCTTCTCGGTTCAAGTAAAAAAAAACCGGCTTTTGCAAGTTTATGTGTCGACAAAAAGCCTACAGGCCAGGATTCAAAGGTTAACCATCGATCATGATCTGATTTTAAATTTAACCCACGTGGTAAACCAACTGTCTCACTTGTTGTATTTGGTACTAACGCCATGTGTTGTAATAAAACTTTTTCTTATTGTAAGTTATTAACGTTGCACAGAGTACTTTAAAGCATAATGCATGCTTGTTCACTGTCTGTTCATTACGTTAATGGCGAATGACGACACCTAAAAGCAAACAAAATAACCAATCATACAATCAATCAATCAATACTTATAAATAAAACTTTAACCTTAATTGGCATTAATATATCGAAACACCATTAACAATATACTGTATGTTGGCACTAACAGTAACCCATGTACTTATTTTCTTTTTATAAATCTACAATAATTTAAATCCCCCCTCCCCCTTTAACCAATATATAAAAAAATGAATGTCATGTCATTTTGTTCACATTATCATGTTCAAACCTGTGGATATTCGTTGAGTCCACAGGGAACCACCCATAAATTAATTTTGTATTTTTTATTTTTAGAAAATACAACATGGCCTTGTACTTTTCCCAGTCAACAACAACAACATAGCCATTAATCAAGAAAGCAATCATTGTCCCAGTCATGTACAGGTAATGATTTTTTTTTGTCTACGAATTTTCAGTAGTGGTAAAATGGAATGGAATTTTTAAGTTAGACTTACCTGAGTTTTAAACAGTTCACTCTTTGGCAGTGGTTTCGCTTTAGTGCGTTTCTGGTTTTTTTCAGCAACTGCTACGGCGGTAAGGCTTTTCTTTCCAAGTTTCTAAAAATAAATAAAATAAACCGCTATAAATACCTAAATTCAGGTTAATACATGCATTTCATAAAATAAAACATAAAACAAAACAAAATTAAACAAGTTAGTTTAAAAAAATCATCTCACCTTTACTTGCAGTGGCTTTTTGCTGTTTCCTTCTAGTGGGCTCAAAAGTGCAATGGTTTCTTCTCTCTCAGACATGTAAGGTATACCGGTTATCTGTAAACAAATAAATAAATAAAATCATTAATTACCTAATCAATAAATAATTGCTTGTAAATATATATATAAATCAATAAATGTATAAGTAAATATATAAATAAATACCTACCCCACAACAAGGTTATGTATTTACCACCAACACCAAAACTGTTAAACAAGACCAGGGGTTTCAGGCAACGCAATGTGTTCAAAGGTAGTCACCTAAGTGAGAGTGGAAATGATAACGATATGTATTTATATATATGTTACGTTGCATGTATAATCATTATTCCCACGCTTTGAACATCCTGTTATCGGTCACGTGGACAGCTAACGCCCAAAGTGAACACCTGTGCCGGATCAAATTTCACATGAACTTGCATTTTGTCACGTACAAAGCAAACAGGATGTAACTTGTTTAGCGTACATGTCATCTCACACGTGTATGCATGCATTTCGCTCTTCCCTGCCACCACGATGGTCAAATTATTTCTCCTTCAAGTGTCCTCTGCGTCTATGTCATTTTCCATTGCACCTGTTGTCAAGTAAGATCAGCGCATTCCAATAAGCTCAAATGACATTCACATCCTGCTCCTCTGCAAGTTTGTTTTCTGTACTCGCTTCGACCAACATAGAACCAAGTTCTCATCACCGTTTAAACGTTAAAGATCATCTTCGGGTAAAGTATCATAAAAAACGCACCCTCGCTCTGTCATAAACCGACCTGTCGAAATAGCGATTGATCTATTGTGCGCAGCCCCCGTGGTCAGCGACAGGTTCGTTGAAACACACACACCCAGCAGTATCGTCTCTCTCAACCACCTCGCTTCATGAACATTATAAACAGGTATCGGTAAAGAATTTTTTAACGAGTATGGCGTTAGGCCTTTGTCAAAATATCAAACCTAGTTTCAAAAAGGGGGCGTGGTCCCGAGTCCTAGGACACCTCGTACACGTCTCTAGCGTTATGGGTTTGCGAGGTAAAGCAAAAAGGCAAACATCATGGTTTTACCTCAACATGGTTTTTCATTCCTGCTCAACAAGAACATCTTCGGCAAGAGGGCAACGCCATGAAAAAAATGACACCTTGCACTCGTCTCTAGGCTTATTGGTTCGTGAGTTAACAGCAAAAATCACAAAAAGCACTTGTTTACCCCAAAATCGAGTTTCCAATTTTTTTTAAAAATATGACGAGTGGTCCACAGCAAAGAGAACATCAGCCCGAGTCCTTGGACCCCTCGTACACGCCTCTAGCATGATTGGTTCGCGAGATATAGCAAAAAGTTTAAAATCACGGTTTTACCCCAAAACAGTCTGTTTCCCTCATTCTCAAAAACTTTAACCTATTACCAAAATAAAGAGGGTTTCGAGACAAGCCATTTGACACGTCATAGGACCAAATCCGACCATGCATTCGTGAAATATCGGAAAAAGTCTAAAATCATGGTTTTACCCCCAAAAAGCCTGTTTCCCTCATTCTCAAAACTTTAACCTATTAATAGCATATATAGGGCTTCGAGACAAGCGATTTGACACGTCACACGTCCAAATCCGACCTTGCGTTCAAGAGATATCGGCAAACTTCGTTGGAAAGTAAGCGACTATCTGGTTCTCTCCTCACCACCAAAACCCCTTCTTATCAATCATTTTTTTCAAAGAGCTCGCCCTCTTACAAAATTCCCATGTGCGCATGCGTACAAAACAAAAACAAAAATGTTAATCCATAGCGGCATCCAACAAAACGCATACGGTATATGAGCAACAACGTTTAAGTTCATTTTAGCAGCGCACCTTATACATGTCGCATTTGAAAAGAGACTTTCACTACAAAATACATTTTCACCCTCTAGTAGGGGTAGGTTTTATTTAGGGGTTGAAATGAGTGGTTCATTGTAAAGAGGGCGTCAGCCCGAGTCCAACGATATGTCGCAAGTCAAAATCGGACCATGGGGTCGCGAGTAATCCACATGAGAGGTCAGCGTAGCCGAGCGGTTCGTGTAACTATTTAGAACCCCTACCATTCCCCTACTCAAATTACGATTAACATAATCATCTGATCTCTACCTAATTTTGCATCAACATACCTTTATGGAGGGAGCATCCTTTGACCAAACTAATAGGTCATTAGCCTAATATTTTGCGGATGGCGGCCATCTTTGTGCGAAAATCGATTCCTCCTATTAATTCGAACACGGTGAAACCGAATGGAACGAAATTTGGTACAGAGGTAGTTTTAGCGAAGGGCACTTCAGTGTCATGTTTTATATCACCGCCTTCTTGACGGAAACTTAATCGCGGCCACCCAAATGTTAAAAGCTAAAAGGTAATTTCGACCAACCTAATAATCTAGTCTCTACCAAATTTTGCAACAACATATCATTATGTGGGAAGCATATTCTGACCAAACTGCAAGATCATCAGCCCAATAGTTTGCATATGGTAGCCAAGTATGTGTGCAAATCGATTCCCTCTATCAATTCAAACACGGTGAAACCGAATGGAACGAAATTTGGTACAGAGGTAGCACTAGCTAAGGGCACCTCAGTGTCATGTTTTATATCGCCGCCATCTTGACGGAAACGGAATGACGGCCACCCAAATGTTCAAAGCTTAAATCATATTACGACCTTCCTAATAATTTGATCTCTACCAGATTTTGCAACAACATGCCTTTTTGTGGAAAGCGTCTTATGACTGACTACAAGGTCATCAGCCCAATAGTTTGCAAATAGCGGCCATGTATGTGTGCATATCCATTCCCCATATCAATTCAAACACGGTGAAACCGAATTGAATGGAATTTTTTACAGAGGTAGCACTAGCAAAGGGCACCTCATATTCATGTGGGTAGATTATTGGCTGAGGAATAACCTAACCCCCAAGGGAAGATGATAAAGAAAAGAAGGTGGGTCTCGGACTTGAGAGAAAGGATAGAGAAATAGGAGGAGAGTCCCACAAAAGTTATAAATTTAACTTTAAATACACTCAAAAGCGGTTGCCACTGCAAATCCGCTCTCTGATACCTAAAGTGGGTAAGGACCTGGTCGAAGCTAACGGGAACCTCAGCTAGGACTTGGGCGGTTTGCAAGAGAATGGCTTTAGCGTATTCCCTCTCAAGCATGCATATGCCTACTATGGGGAAGGGTGATGGTCTGGCAAGACAGAGAGTAACAGACTTATTGTATGTCTGTTCTAATGAATTCGTTTTTGAACAAGTAATTCTAAGAATGCCAATAATTTGCATTAACGAGGGCATGAACCTAGGAAGAGTCAGGGAAGACAGGATCTTGCCTAACCGTTGTATCAGAGAAATGATGAGTCAAAAAGGAAAGTTTGAATTTATTTAACAATGCAAAAAGATCAAATGAATTTAACAAGTATATAGTTTCAATTTTTGTTAACAATTTGGGGTCGTAGACCTCCTAACATTTAAAGTTTGCTCCAGGCAATTAACAATTCTTTAGGTTTCAAACCTTTATATGTATTAAAATCTTCGTAAGGTTTTTAAAATAGAAAAGATAAAGTACAAAGGTATAAAGACAATGAAAGTGATTAAAGTTAGACATCAAATCGAGTACAAGGTGTGTAATTTAAGAAATTGCCAAGTACCTATCTTAGAAAAAGATACAACTTCAAAAATAACAAAAGAAAGCAGGTAGAATGAAAGAGAAGTTCCTATAACTTCTTATATTTACGCTGAATTACTTTTATAATACTTATACAAAATAGAGCAGGTCACTTACTGTGAAACCTGAAGAAAAAGTCAAAAGGAAGGTTCTAGACTTCCAATGTTTAAGTAGGAATCACGAGCCTAATGGGACAAGTTTCCCTTTCGTGAGACCTAGAAATAACTCACTCATGAGTTGAAAAAAATTGTATTCTCTAATTAGAAGGGAGAAACAATGTAAATTTAAAACGTGCGCAAAACACGTGGTTATGGAGAAGTTAATTAATTACATATGAGCAAAAGTGGGAGGGCACGTCTAGAGTGACACCTCATAGAAAAGGACCTAAAGTAACAACTTTATTAATATGGTTTGTTAGTAAAAGATAAGGAAAGATCAATTGGGATTGAGGATAAATGTTCATGGCCTTATTAAGGTAATCGGACGATCGCGACGCGGTAGAAAAGTTGAACAAGCACTAGTTTTTACTATAGTCTGTTAAATGGATGAAAAGTTCACTGTAGTAACACGAAAGTTTATGGCAAAGAAAGTTATTGCAATGATGAAAAATAACTGGTTGCACTAGGTAGGCGAGAGTCTATTGCTTGAGAAAGTTGTGGATTACAATTAAATGCGCCATAGAACATTCCAACGGTGGAAGAAAATTAGCTATTGAGCATTAATTCAGAAGGAAGATTCCTCATTTTTAAATAGTATTCTCACAAGTGACTCTGTACTTGTAGACAGAGTACAGAATCTGGAAGGTTCCAGAACGATCCTAATAGAAGAATAGGGCCAAAGCTAATCCAGCGGTGGAACGAGCTTAATATTTTATAGACAGCGGGTATTCGATAATATCCCACGTTGTGAGGAGATTTCTCATTTAATAGCTTAAGAAAAGCTACTTTCTATTAAGGTTGGCTTAGACAGACAAAAGCCCAACATGGTAAAACCCGCGAAGGATGCCACAAATAAGTAATCTCACACTGCCTATAAAATTATCCTTAAAAGCATGAAGATATTAAAACGATGAGAATTAGGTTAAAACCTGAAGTCTGTACTTATCTTTGCTGCATGGCGAAGGTGAAGTTCCCTTTGACGATTTAAGTTCCAACATGGCATGGAATGAAGAAAAAATGCCTCTTTAGGTCATGAGGCTGACTCTAGTTGAGCCTTGACTGACTAAGTCAACTGCCGACGTGCAAGTGAGACCCACACAGCGAAGCGCAGAGGGACCAAGGAAGGGAAGAGAGTGGGGGTAGGAGGCAAAGGGAATACATATAAGCATAACCAACATAGAAAAATTTAAATTCTCTTGAGGAAATGGTCTTCAAAGAGTTGATAGCAGGCGATTCTAGCACAGCCTGGTGGGTGAAAAAGTAGACGAAGTTCTCTTGATCACGGAGATGATAGCTGGCGATGGTAACGAGATCTGGTGGCCAGATTGAAAAGGAAGTCCTCTTGCCCCGGGAAGAATTGAGGAGCTTCAGAGATTCGCTGCTAGATGGCGCTAGGTGGGTCATGGAAGATATATATCTAGAACAGACTCACAATGATATGAGAACTCTAAACAGCAAAGAGAACATAGGAGATCACTGTTGGTGTTTGAGAAAAAAAAGGAAGGAGAGAACGAGAAAAGAGCATTGAAAAGAACACTCTATCTTACCGTGTATTCCAAGAATACACCATCATGTTTAATATCCCTATAGCTCGTTGTATTTCAACAAGCTACTACAACCAACATTCAATTATACTCCTTGAAAAGGACAAAGAGTTATAACAATGCCCATGCATTTAGGAGAAAGTAGGCTATATGTTCTTTACTAAACATCTTGTTCTTTAATAATTTAAATTTAAATATATAGATGGCAACGTAAATCGTGGAGAATTCCCTACTTTACGAGAATAATAAAATTAAAATATGTTACGACAATGTATTACCAATAGCCAGAAATAATAAATGGGAAATAAAAATACATGTCTGAGGTGAGATTCGAACTCTTTCAACCATGCAAAATCCATTCCAGAGTCCAGAATGCTACCCCTGAGCCAACCAGACAACGCTCTTCTGTAGCAATATTAAGTTACCTAAACTACAAACACACTCAAATGCCAGTTGAAGTTCTACAATATATCCATTCTTTTATGTCTCTATTACAGTATATATAGTGAGAACATCATAAGCGATATTTTCCCTCTTTTTAATTGTCATAAACAAAGATCACACAACGATGCGGTGGATATTTTATCCGCTATTTCTCTCATGAAAGAACGCCATTGTGCGCCCGCGCAGTCGCCACAAATATTACATTTTTCTTTAATCATTTAAAATATACCTTAACATATATTTTCCTTTTAAAGACACCCTGCAAATCTGCATGCCAAGAGCTTTCGTTACAATGCTTTACGAAGCCAATCGGTTAAGTCGTTTTCAAAATCTCGTGGTAACAAAAAAAACACCTTAGTGTTTTAAATATATAGAAGATTTGATACCTTATTGAGGTTGATAGGAGAATGGCATATTGACTTATTGATGTTTGAACCAGTAACAATTCTTACATAGTAATTGTGAATTAAGTATAACGTGTTGTATTATGATAAGACACGTGCACCCTGGTCTTAAAATAAAATTGCTGAGCATATTTATTTATGTAACATAAAAACAATGGAAAAGTGAACATTTCATCCAAATAGTTCATTACAAGCGTATATCAATACCCAGTATTTTGGAACACAATTCTCTAACTCGTCGTGAAATGATCTCAGCAAAACCTGGTATAATGAAGGAATTTTATGAGTGAAATATTCTTGCGTGTATTCTTAATATATTTTCATTTACGAAAAAAATTGGTTTATGAGTTCACGTTTTGTCCGTGTGTAAGTGTGTGTGTGTGTGTGTGTGTGTGTGTGTGTGCGTGCGTCTGCGTGTGAGTCTCCCTCCCCCCCCCCCCCTCTCCCCCCTCGTAAAACTTTTAAACGGCTGGAGATATTTTAATGAAACTCGGTAAGATCATAGTATTATTTCGGTCGACCACGACTGTGCCCTTCAAATTGTATTACGTCTCACCAATCTAACATTGCTCATATCACCCTGACATTTTGTACGGTGATAAAAATCACTAATGGACGTTCACCTATGTGTCTTTCAAAAACCTGTTAACTACAAAACGAACATGGCGGTCAAGCGAAGTTGAACATTTAATTAGAATATTCTCACGATTAAACCACCCGAACACAGTGAAACTTGGTACAGCAAATGACTATACAAATTGCAATGCACTGACATCTAATTTGGTTCAATTGTTTACATAACTTCAAGATGTCGGCTGTGCATAATTTTAAAAACAAGTTTATATTTTTTGTGTTCTAATCACGCAATCGAAATCAACGTTTGAATATTGAACGTACACAATAATCCTCATCTAATAGTACATAACTCAATGGCCTACATATATTAAAATCCAACATGGCAACCATCCGAAATATTTAGACGGTTCTCAATATCTACGAATTTATCACAGAATCCAAACTGAAATTTTGTATATTGATAGAGGCAATTAACATAAGTAGGATATATGAAAATAATCTATATAATTTTAGCGGAACTACTTATTATTGTATCGTTCATTTCTAGATGGATTAGAAAAAGGGACACTTGTTAGTATTCTTTTTCAAAAATGGTTTGCATTATCATTATCGGCCATTGAGTAATGTAATACGTTTTGTTTCTTTGATTATTAAAGTCGGAAATCCTCTAGTTACTTAATGAGGCCATGGGGGCATACGCTGCAATGTTGGTGATAATGAAACCAGTACATTACACGCTTTGGTATTGTCTTGCAGAAGTTTGTACCGGGCTTGTATTGAAAGACCTGTCTTCCTATTCGCGATCAAGATACATTTTAGCCAAAGACAAAGCGAAGCAGCAGCCTAGGTGAGGTGTGATATCTACGTCGAATTGAGTTCGCTTTCAGTGGTATGAAGGAGAATCGATAGCTTTCAAAGTATGAAGAAGTGTAGAGGGGAGATAATATGGTTTGATATATATATTTTTATCGAATTTCGCTACCATTATCAGGCACCACGGTTCCAGCTTGTCTCGGAACCCCCAGTAAAGTGGAAGGGTGACGATATTCTTCCGTTAATGAAAGCGTCAATTATACAGAAATACAAAATATTTTATTGGGATTAAATGCTATAAAATGCGACTTAGGAATTTATTTAATCATTCATTCATTCGTTTATTTATTTATTTATTTATTTTATACCAGCTTATTTACTTATTTATTTATTTACAATTTTTATTAATTATATTATTAATTAAATAGTATATTTATTTAATTACTAGCAACCCGCCCCGCTTCGCCCGGGAACAGTTGTGAATGCTTTACTAAGCGCTTTCCTTTTTAGATGTCAATGAACTGCGACCTATCTCCGTTTTACGTCTCGGCATGATGGGTTAAAATCACGCTGACTGGACTATTAATTATATTATCACGGAGATGCATGTGCAACGAATTCTTGTCAGACGTAATTTAACCCTTTCAGTGCCACGCGCCGATCAGATCGGCTCTCGCTGCTTGCGCCAAAATGCCAAAGCCGATTCAATCTGCGCGCTGTTTATCTTATATTTGTAGATTTATGTAGGCATATGCCCGTGATTATTTCATACTGTAGGAAATGTGAGGTTTCAAGCTTGCCTGTGCGGTGTTTACTATTTCCCTTCGATGTCCGTTACGCGATAGGTTTGAGTTTGTATTCACGCCCTCCCTTTACGCTCCCCCAATCACGCGCTTTCCCGCCAAAATTGTGGTGCAGTTGTTTCCCTTCTTGTTGAAGTTTTCTGCCTTCAGATGTGTCTAAGAACTTTCTACAGCTGGAAACCTAGTGTTTCTTCAAATATGACTCTTAGGTGTCCTCAATTTAGGCTCAAAACTAATATTTTACAAAAAAAATGAACAATTATCAAAATAACCTCAATTAAAATGATTTAGATGCCGTACTTACTTTTATGAACATAATGTATGAAAGAATGGTATTGGTTATAATGCAAAGCAAAAATAATGACTCTATCGTTGGAAATGTGGTATTTATGATTTATTTTCGAATAGTCTGCATGACCATTGAAAATGGCTTGGCATTCTTGGCAAGTATTCCAGGAAATGGTTTGGCACTAAGAGGGTGCTTGAAACACAAATCCCCCTTCCGTCCAATCTTAACTTGACTGTGTATTTAGCGGAACGAAAAGTTCACAGGCGAAATGAAGAAAGGCCGAGTTGCACTTCCAGGGAAACTCCAAACACAACCACTCTTCTCTGAAGTCTTAACTCAACGCGAGCCGCCCGCTAGCTAACCTGTAACTGGGGTGATAGGCTCTTGCTTGTAACCTGTCGCCTCAGTAATTGAATGGAGATTGTTGGAAGAAATGAAACCCTAAAATCACTTATAGTGAGCGATGTATTGAAGATAGAGATATGCTCTCACGGAGTTTTTTGTAGAACTTTTCATGCTGAACATTTCTTACACTTGAATATTGGCTTTCACAGCCAGTGAATTAAAACTCAGCAATTTTTCTAGGTTTGTGCCGTGTTTTGTGTGGGGTTTCGCCATGACTACAAGCTGGCTCATCAGTGGGCTCTTGGTGTACCCGCCCGGACCTCCACAGGAGTAGCGAACTGCGCGCTACCTCCCTTTTTATGAATCGCACCTGCGCCTCTTTCCTTCGAGAACTAAAAGCACAAGCAGCCATAACCTCGTCATGAAGGCTTCCAAAATGAAGATATATTGGCTTTCACGACCAGTGAATTAAAACTCAGCATTTTCTGTAGATTTGTGTCGTGTCTTGTGTGGTGTTTCACCTAGGACACCAAGCTAGTTCATCAGCGGGCTCTTGGTGTCCCCACCTGGGCCCCACAGGAGTAGCGAACTGCGCGCTACCTCCCTTTTTATTAAACTCACCTGCGCCTCTTTCCTGCGAGAACTAAAAGCTCAAGCAGCCATAAGCAGCTTTTGGTTCTCGCAGGAAAAAAGCGCAGGTGCGTTTCATAAGAAGGGAAGTAGCGCGCCGTTTGCTACTCCTGTGCGAGTCCGGGCTGGGACACCAAGAGCCCGCTGATGAGCCAGCTTGGTGTTCTAGGCGAACCCCCACACAAGACACGGCACAAACCTAGAAAATTTGTTGAGTTTTAATTATTACACTCATAGTATATTGATATGTTTAACGGTTTGCCCAGCGTGAGCTTAAAAAGCTATTTTTTTTTTATTATTTTTGACTGAAATCTTTACTGCTTGGCTTCCTTTGATCATAAATTAATTATTTTCTACATAAACCTTCCTCGAGATATCATTTACAGAATGGTGAAAACCGTATCAAAATCCATCCAGTGGTTCTCGAGATTACCCGTGACATCCAAGAATCGGGAACTTTGTTTTATACAAAGTAGATATATAGTTATTTGTTTATATGTTTATTTATTTATAATGATGTTTTCTCTCTTGTTTCAGGTATGTGTAGTCATCGCAACATTCTGTGAACCTGTATTTGAATAGGTAAGCCTAACTGTGGGTAATGTAGACTGACTAGATCTAACTTAAGGTAGAATGTAGTGAGTGGTATGAATAGGCTATATAGCAAGTGAAAATGAGAATAAGAACTTGGATTTTTTATGTATTGTTGTGGCTGCAGCTTTGTTCCCTTGCAACTGTCATTACTTTCCAGATGGTGTGACGTTTAGTTAGATCGACTCACCTCGAATTTACTTTCCTTAAAAGTACTTATCTGGTTTTCTAAGCAAATACACAACTAAATCCTTGTAATTAATAACTGCAATACTAGCGACAGAAATAAGCATATTCTATTACAGTAGACACTCGATTATTCACGGACGGACTATCCCATTTGCAGGTTATGCGTTGTACACGGAGGAATAAGGAAATTCCTACAATGGCCTTGATCATTTGATAGTGAGTAAGTTACCTGGAGAAAAATATAAGTGATTTTCTGTTGCTGGTGAAAAATGTTTGAAAAAAGTAAGCCATTGAAGCAGAAGTCAATGAAACAGTACAGTGTATGTCATTAACCGACTGTCTGAAGACAAACTCTGAGTACTGTACGTATTGTAAATTACTTGACTAAAATGTAGTTTAAGCATACTGTAGCATTATTTAAATTCAAGTGAATAACTATGTTTAGACCAAATGGATCAACTATTTTTTTTTTCATATAACAAATGACTTCTTGAGCATCATTTTATTCTAAATTTTGGATTATCAGCAGTTTTAGGTTTTCCACGGGTTTGCAGCCCCTAATTATCGCGGTTAATTTAGAGTCCATTGTATTGATACAACATTGTCAATGTTCTCGATACAGATCCACGCATATTTGTACAGACTGATGATCACGATGCCCCAGATCTCTCAACGAAAACCATTAATAATAAATTGAGGTGATGGGTCCAATAACAACACTATTTTGAGAAAATCACTTCCCCAGTTTTGAAACAGTGTAAATGTCACAATTATTTATTTATTTATTTATTTATTTATTTATTTATTTATTTATTTATTTATTTATTGGTCGTATGGCTTTTAGTGCCGGGAGTGTCCGAGGACATGCTCGGCTCGCCTGAATCTGTAGCTGCTTCCAGCGGACACCCTAAAGGGTGAGCTATAAGTTCCGTTCAATTACAAGTAGTTCCAACTTTCGCCACCAGATATCAATGATACCTAGTGATGAACGTTGGAACTTTGATAGAGCGTTCTGACGAAATCTAACCTAACAAATTTTGCTTTTCACAAGTTTAGTCTGTGAAATGATCTTTTACATGCCATAAATCTATGACATGGGACCGCCGGCTTTACTTCCCCTCCGAAGGAAGGCATACTGAAGGATTTTTAACGCTCTTAAAAATCCGACGACTTCAGCCGGGTTTGAACCCGCTATCTTGGGCATAGCAGTTCAGCATGCTACCAACTACGCCACCGAAGCCGCTTAGTGTCACAATGAAGTGCTCTTTATAATCTTCAAATATTATTTAGTTATGGCAACGCTAGATGGCTCCTGCATAGTTTAGAAAGTTCATTCGCCGGAAAAACGACTTAAGTTGTTATTGCACCCATCGGCTTAATTAGTATGGCTTTATTTGTGGCAAAACTTGGTATTATTGTCTCAGAAATTAACACTGTTCATCTTCCCTCAGATATTAAGAGAACACACATATCTTCAAAGGCTCAGAAGATACTTCAGTGGTTGTTACTGTACTCATTTCAGATAGTTTGATATAATAGAAATATTGTATGTATATATATTGGTCGTTTTCAGTGTTGCCTTAGTAATCAAAATGTAATGTTCTTCAGTCGGTCAACAAGATTGAACCAATTGTAGTGGTTGATTCTCTAATCCTGAAAAGAAAAAAAAAAAGATTAATATTAATTTCATGTAACTGTTACAGTAGACGGACAATCACGTAAGATAGGAGTTGTTGTTAATTTATTTTAGGAGCTTGGGACATCTTGGTCATCAGCCGCGTGTAGTTGGGTGTGTGTTAAACTAGTCTGATAACCAGTGTTTCTGTAATGATTGTAGTAATGTGTGTGTGTAGCTGTATACAGGGATGACGTAGACGCTGCGGAACATGAAATAAGGTACGATGCCCGGAGTGTTGGAAAACCTAAGCAAAACACACACTCAGGATAGCCACTGTCAGCGCCGAGATTCGAACTTAGATCTCATGACTAGCTACAGCTACCAGCGTGGTCATGGTGAACGATTTAACGAGCATGGCAACGCTGCGGGATAACTGTATTAGTGTGTGTATTATAATTCAGGTGGCAATTGTGAAGGATATCGTCATGGAATGTTAGATACCATCCCGGCATTTGCCTGGAGTAGAAGTGGAAAACCAACTCTAGGATGACTGAGGTAGGTATTGGACCTGCTTCATCCTACTACTGCCTCACGAGGCTGAGTGTTTCCCGTTCCAGCCCTCAGACCAGAATTCAATTTCTTGTCAGAGGCTGCAACCAAAATTTCGCCTTAGGGGGTGATAGCTATTGCCGGTCGAGGTGGTCCCACGTAAGAGACTCCGGGCTCTATAAATCAATAAGAAGAAAACGAGCTAAATCGAATTACAGTGAAACCCCTCAAATCCCAACCCCGGAAATCCGAAATCCCGGGTAATCCGAACGACTTCTTTCCGACAATTTTAAGTTAGAAAATCACACGCAAAAAAGAGAAAATTATTTAGTCATAAAACGATTATATATTCGACATTATAACCTTAATTTACATAGTTATTTGAGAAATTAG
Organism: Meconema thalassinum; assembly: GCA_946902985.2. Taxonomy (NCBI): domain Eukaryota; kingdom Metazoa; phylum Arthropoda; class Insecta; order Orthoptera; family Tettigoniidae; genus Meconema; species Meconema thalassinum. The sequence continues at coordinate 451,466,484 of OX336393.1, read as the reverse complement.
CAAAGAAGAACAATTAACATACCAGACAAACACGCTACAAACTTATCTCATCCAGGATTGAAAAACGGAATAGTTGGTTATTGTAATTCCGTAGGTTAATCACTTTGCAAAAACAATGAAATGACAACAGAAACACACAAAATATCACGTAATCTTTCACTAGAAATCAGCTATCTTCAATTGTCGAAGTGATGAAAATCTTCCCGCGGTGACAATTGAGCGCCAGCGTCGCATGAATATGACATCGTTTGGCGTGGCACAATGAGACCTCAAGAGCAGATGCAGCTTCATTAGACTATAAGTCACATTGTCTGTCGAAGATTCTTCATCCTCACTGTCACTAGCCTATCTCGCTCAATGTACAGTCCGATACCGTAACGAGGGCTGGTTATTATGTTAGGTTATGCAAATTTTTCGGATAATCCGCACAAATTGAAATCCGAACAGGCTACAGCCCCAATTAGTTCGGATTTGAGAGGTTTCACTGTATACCCGAAAGTGATGACCACAAAACGGTTACATCTTGGCGTAGTTTTTCGTTTAGCCTTGTATTGCTATGAGCCTCATAACAAGCGATATTTCATACTGCTACGATCGCCCAGACCCGAGAAAAAGTTGGTTTACAAAATAACAACTATTTATAGAGGGAAAGAGGATATAAAAAGTAGGTTGGCTCTGGCAAGGAAAGCATTTCTACAGAAAAGGAATCTGTTGATATCGAATATAGATTTAGGTATTAGGAAGCCATTTTTGAAAGCCTTTGTCTGGAGCGTGGCACTCTATGGAAGTGAAACTTGGACTATTAGTGCAGCAGAAAAAAGGAGAATTGAAGCGTTTGAAATTTGGTGTTACTGGAGAATGATGAAGATCAGATGGGTAGATACGGTTACAAACGAAGAGGTATTAAGACTAGTGGGAGAGGAGAGATGTTTCTGGCGACTGTTAATGAAGAGAAGAGATAGGTTGGTAGGACACCTTCTAAGACACCCAGGAATAGCAAACGTATATATGGAAGGAAGGGTCGAGGACAAGAACTGTAGGGGTAGATCAAGGTTAGAATATGTTAAACATATTGCCTCGGATGTAGGGTGTGGTAGCTATGTAGAGATGAAACGATTAGCTCAGGACAGGGAGGCATGGAGAGCTGCATCAAACCAGTCAAAAGACTGAAGACTCAAACAACAACACTTTTAGAACCGTCTGATGACATTAAAAGTCCGTATACCCGTTAAGAAAAAGTTTCTTCAAGACGTATTAAAGTCTCATTACGATCTGATTAATACGTTTAATGTAATGATTTTCTAAGTGAGCGCTCCGTTGGACTTGGTAAAAGTACCGGCACATTTTTTTTTGTTCAATCAGCTATAACTTTTTAACGGGTTACAATACAAATGTTTACTCTTCATAGCCGAACGCAGAATAAAATAAGGAAGAGTTTGGTGTAACTTGTTTTTATGAAAGACTACGGGTAACGTTTTTATTGACCTCTAAACTCGAGTATCTATACTTTTGTTTCCCCGGCTAGTAGTGTGCCTTCCCATTTATGTTGAAACTCAAAAACCTTATCTTGCCGTCCAAGTCTTAGAAAGATATCTACTGTTTTCTGAAATGAGATTGGGTAAGAAACTCTCCCTAGTGTTTCTTCATCTTGTTCACAACCCTGAGAACAAATTTAATGAACAAATGAGCTTATTTCTAAATCTGCTTACGCTGTGCTTCGTTTGCTAAGTTGATATCCAAACGGTCTTGTTAGATTTATCATTAAAATTAGGGTGTCCGAAACGTTCGCATCAAAATGAAATCGGAAACTCAAAGCGGAAACAAGGAGATTAAACTTTTAATTCCCAAGGCAGGAATGTTTTGAATTTCTCTTCCTTCCCCATCGAGATTCCGGTAGCATTTTGAAATGACAGCAGCAAAAATGTCTAAGTACCACTATTGATCCTTTAAGGGTGACAAGAATGACTTCGATGGTTGGTTAAGTTAGTTTTTGTTTTTGTTTTTTAAGGGGCGGTACAGCGAGATCATCTGCCCCTAGTAACACGGATAAATTGATGCAATTTAGATTGACTTGAGATTGAGAAGTGGACGCCTAATTGTAGAATACTCCTAAAAATAATATAAAAAACTAATAATTGTAATTACAAATAAAAATATACGGAAAACAAAAAAAACCAGTTATTTAAAAAAAAGTTCTTTGAGTAAATTCACAACAGATAATTTTGATTTTCAATTCCTCCTCCGTCGTGATTCCAGTAGCATTTTTAAATGACGGTAAATGTGTACTGCTATTGATTCTTTAAGGGTGGCAAGCATTACTTCGTTGGTTAGATATTTATTGTTGTTTTAATTAGCGGAACAGCGAGGTCATTTGCCCCCATTAATACAGATAAATTGATACAATTTTAAATTGATTTGAAATTTGGAAGTGGACGCCTAGATATCAAAGAAAATAATAACAATAAAACTGGATCAATGAAACTGGCAACGAAAGAAAATCTATAGAAGCAAAACTACAGAAAATGGAAACTGCTTTCCATTTGATAAAACAAGTTTATAACAAAGAATGCCTCTCTTGGAATTGTAAAATTCAACATTATAAATCAGTAGTCTTGCCTGCAGCCCTTTATGCAGCAGAGACAATTAATCTACAACATAAAACAATGAGAAATTAATTGGGGATTAAGGAACGCAAAATCATGCGAAAAATGTTGGGACCAAGAATCAAAGATGGAATTCACCTTCCGAAATCAAATGCAGACATCTATTTAAAAATTACTAAAATCACAAACACAATCCGTATGAGGAGGATCCAATTCATGGGACATTTGGACAGAATGGACCCAACTAGGTTAACAAATAAAATCTGTACGTTTTTGCAGAAAAAGGCAACAAGGTCCAATTGGTACAAACAGGCGGAAAAGGATTTGGCTGAGTTAGGTTTTCCCAATCTCAAGGATCGAGAGAAAATTAGGAAAATGACTCATACACGGGGTTTTGAGGCAGAAGAGAGAAGACCTACCAGATACGTCTGGTCGCAGCAACGAAGACTCGCTCAATCGTTGCGCATGAAGAATTATTGTGCAAACATCAAGGCCAAGACGTGTTGATTCCGCGTGGTCCTAGGAGACCCATTCGCGCAGAAGAAGAATAAAACAAACATTTAAATAAAACTATTTACTGTAGTACGGTATAATAATAAACAAAAACAATCCGAAATCAAAAAAGTCATTAATATACAAAAGAACAAGTTCCTGAAGTAAGTGGCCACTTGATAATTTAGGTTGACAATTGGCTTGGTCTTAGGTAAAACATTAGGCCTAATGACCCGAAGTGAATTAATAACTGAAAAAGTATTATAAAATAAATAAATAAATGAATTGGCATACAAATAGACGGGCTGCGTGGCTCAGCGGTAACGTTCTCGCCTGCTATTCCCAAGGTTGCAGGATTCAATCCTGGAGCAGTCAGTTGTCATTTAAGGGTGTGCAAATGTGAGAAGGCTGTGTCAGTAGATTTACGTTAAATATCCCCCTAAGGTCAAAATTCCGGCCCCCCAGCGACATTAAAAGCCGTTGTAGTTAAAAGGGACGTAAAACCAATGACATTATAGGACCCGTCACAACAGAATTCGATGTGGCACTGCTCGAACTGGGGCATTCTTACATCAGTGGGGTTGGTTAGACTCGCCTCGTTGTGAATGTGGATACGAAGTGCAAACCATCAAGCACATCGTGCAGGAATACCCTGTATATATGTACTCTGGGACCTTAGAAGAACTCCACGCAGCCACTTCACAACCACTTGAATGGATTATTGGCAGCCCTATGAAGGGTTCTAATGCAGAAAATTGTCTATTTTGTAACTTTGCATAAACTGTCTTGTATGCATCATACGCTGAATAATAATAACAATTATAGTATTTATTTATTTGTCTCACAGCGATCCGTGACTTAGGCGGCAGAACGCCGGCCTCTCACCGCTGGGTCCGTGGTTCAAATCCCGGTCACTCCATGTGAGATCTGTGCTGGACAAAACGGAGGCATACAGGTTTTTCTCTGGGTACTCCGGTTTTCCCTGTTAACATTTCATTCCAGCAACACTCTCCACTATCATTTCATTCCATCTGTCATTCATTTAATCATTGCCCTAGAGGAGTGCGTCAGGCCTCGGCAGCCGGCACAGTTCCTATCCTCGCCGCTAGTTACGGGCTCCATTCATTCCATTCCTGACCCGGTCGGAGACTGGAAGCAGGCTGTGGATTTTCATTTTCATTTATTTGTCTCACACCTAAGGGCCATTCTACACGTGCGGGTAAAACGCCGTTTTTCGCCCGCCTCCTACCGCGCCATCGGACAGAACCTACAGTAATGAACCGGTCTGTCTACACGAGCGTTTTGCCGGACGCGGGAGGAGGCGTTCAAGACGTGTCGGGCGGGAAGCACGCCTCTGGAGGCGTCCATCCCGCTAGCGGGAGACCCGCGAACTAAACTACACGTGGCGTTTTTCAAGCAGTTTACACGCGTCAGTAACCTCCTGTTGTTTACTGTGAATTCACGTTTGTTGCGCTGAGCTATGAGAAGTTTATTATTGAGATCGAGAATCGACCGCCACAAACGATTAGCTAATGTGGGCTGAATCCACCAGCGCCTCTTTTTTTTTTACCATTATGTTCATTATTAAGCATATCATTTAAAATAAGTCCCGTTGCTCACGGTAAAATGTTTCTTAAAATTTATTTTACAACTAATTTTATAAACATTTGACAAAAGCAAGCTGTGTTGTCCACGGTAAAATTATTTTATAAAATCCGTGGATGTATCAGGATCGCCATCTACCGATAAACTTCTGAACCCAGAATAAGCTGTTCAACACACATTGGCAGGCCCGATGAGAGGGAGGGGCAAACGGGGCTGCAGCCCTGGGGCCCGGTCTTGCTGAGGGGCCCGCGAAAGTGGAAAACCCCTGAGTAAACAAATTTACCCAATTTTACGTATTTGCCAACAAATTTTACATTTTATTATATTCAATGTATCTGAATAAATTGAATACCGGTATGCTACAAAATACTACAAGAAGAACATGCAAATAACCATTATCTTCCTATCTTCGCGGCCAGAGAAATAGTAAAGTTTTCACCGTTTATGGGGAGGATAGTTTCTAAACATTTCAACTCAATCTAAGCTACTTTTATGAACCTTCGAAAAATCGAATTTTAGTACATCAAATTATGAAAGGGGTTGAACTGGTTCTTGTAATGAGAGGGAGTAAAATGTTCGATCAGATAAAAGAACAAGAAGTTCCGTGACGAACTAAAGAGCCTACTTTTCTTGAAATTTAAGATTCATGCCAATGATTAATCTATATGGATCTATCTAGAATAATGACGAAATAAAGTTGGTAATATCGAATTTCTAATTAGTTCGAAATACTGTATACCTCGTATAATGTAGCCTAACAGAGAACTACAGTTGTCAGCCATGGTGACTGAATATATTCTTAGTTCCATCTCTTAAGGTACAGAATACAAAATTTGGTTGAAGTCCAATGGATAACATGGACGTTACATGCAGTTAAACATTGGATCTAACAACACGCGTAAAATTATGTTGGCAACAACGACATACATGTATTGGTCAGATATAATCTGAAATAATATGATCTATTATTGTGTCAAGTTTGAATGAAATCCATTAGTTAGTATAGAAGTTATATACATTTTAAAATTGGACCTATCAGCAGGCTTAGAATCATGTTGGCAGCACTGGCGAAGGCCTATATTAGTTACTCCAAATTAATCTAGAATGCCAGGTACTATACGGGTGCAAAGTTTAGAGCCATTGGCTTGCATACTTTCTGATATATTGATATTAGGATAACAAAAATAGAGACAGTATTTATTAACAGTTGGCAGCCTTGGTTACTCTTAAGAATCGGCATAGTCATATCTGTTATGGTACACATAGCACACATGAAATTTCGTTGAAATACAAATGATAGTATAGAAGTTACATGTATTTAAAGTTGGACCTCTCAGCAGGCTTAGAATCATGTTGGTAGCACTGGCGTATATAAGTTACTCCAAATTAATATAGAATGCCAGGTACAATACGTGTGCATAGTTTAAAGCTGTCGGCTTGCATACTTTCTGATATATGGGTATTTGGATTTCAAAAAATGAGAGCATTTATTAACAGTTGGCAGCCCTGGTGGCTCTTAAGAATACGCTTAGTCATATCTGTTTATGTACACATAGCACATACGAAATTTGGTTGAAATCCAATTGATAGTGTAGAATTTATATGCATTTAAAATTTGGACCTATCAGCAGGCTTATAATCATTTTGGCAACACTGCCATGATTGGCCTCCTGGAACTTAAACTGAAATATTATTATCTACACGTGTGCCAATTTTGAAATAGCTCGCATTCATACCTTCCAAGATATCCAACATGGAGCTCAAATTTCAATTGCGATTTTTTAGCAGTTGGTAGCACTGACATCATTTTCAAATATGGCCGTGAGATATTCAGGTATAGATCTTTACTCCTACCAAATTTTGTTTCGATTGCTGCAGCCGTTTAGGAGTTGATAGGGGACACACACACACACAGACAGACAGAAGGACAGACATACAGACAGAAGGACAGACAGACACACAGACACACATTTGTCCGATCTCATAAGTCTACTTTTTCCTCGTTTTTGCAAAATGTGAAAAGTAGGCTAAAAACGGCATTGCAAATTTACAATGAACAAAATTTAAAAAAGGTAAATTAGAAAATGGAAAGCTTTTTTTGTGGGCCTTAAAAATAAAAAAGCAAATAAGATATTTACATGTTGTCACGAGGACGAAACAATATGGAGGGGGCCCGTAAGTTCTAGCCCTAGGGCCCGTACTCGCTCTCCACGGCCCTGCACATTGGTTTGAGAGTATGGCTCCAACAAACAAAGCAAAAATTGCAAAAATTGCTGCTCTATTTAGCTACAATTATATGTCTTACAGTGGTAAAAAGGAAGAAAAGAAATGCTGGGAAGTCCTGGACTCGGGAATGGATAAAGAGTAGAAGAGAAGAGTAGAAGAATGCTGTCCTTGGTCGAAAATGAGTTGAGGTTAGAAGATCAGAATTCATATAGGAATTTTCTAAGAATGGAGGAAAGCAGTTTTAAAAAACTCCTAGATCTTGTTGGTCCCAAAATTATTCGACAGGACACTAAAATGAGGCAAGCCATTTCTCCTGAAATGAGACTGCAAGTGAGTTCGAAGCCAGTTTATCTTCGCCTTCACATCAGCCTGGCATGTGTTCGGTCAAATTTGTGAAACATATTCGGCGATTGAGATTTCTGCCTCCCTTCTTGCATTTCTATTGTGGTATAGGGGCGTTTTAACCGCATACAAACATGGATATTTCTGGTACTCGTCCAGTAAAACGCTAACAGCTTCCTTAGTCCAGCCAGAGCCTGCCATTTTCGAAGTGTTTGTTTACAAGCGTGCTTCACAATCTTCTCACCACGTGGCGCCAGCATAATCTTCATGTCAGCTTCCCTGATTGGTTCGTTTCGTAAAATTAATTTTACGGAATAGAACATGTCCTATTTTATGGAAAGTTTTATCAAAGGTTTTATAAAACTTGAATTTGACCGTGAGCAACATAAATTTTATAAAATTAAATTGTTGTACAATAAATTTGAAGGAAAATTTTACCGTGAGCAACGGGCAGTTTCCTGCAACGCAACCAACTTGCATTGTATCCATGTCCATCGCAGCACTCAATAGATGCGGGTAGACAACTTGTCTCAGTAGAGAGAATACAATAGAACAATAGGCTCTTCTGTTCACACGCCACGTTTTGACCGCCACGTGTAGATTGCACAATTGTGGCGCGGTCTGCTCTAGGCGGGTCACACGCCACGTTTTGACCGCCACGTGTAGATTGCACAATTGTGGTGCGAGCTGCTCTAGGCGAGTCATACGCCGCGTTTTGACCGCCACGTGTAGATTGCACAATTGTGGCGCGGTCTGCTCTAGGCGGATCACACGCCACGTTTTGACCGCCACGTGTAGATTGCACAATTGTGGCGCGGTCTGCTCTAGGCGAGTCACACGCCGCGTTTTGACCGCCACGTGTAGATTGCACAATTGTGGTGCGGTCTGCTCTAGGCGAGTCACACGCCGCGTTTTGACCGCTACGTGTAGATTGCACAATTGTGGCGCGGTCTGCTCTAGGCGGGTCACACGCCACGTTTTGACCGCCACGTGTAGATTGCACAATTGTGGCGCGAGCTGCTCTAGGCGAGTCATACGCCGCGTTTTGACCGCCACGTGTAGATTGCACAATTGTGGCGTGGTCTGCTCTAGGCGGATCACACGCCACGTTTTGACCGCCACGTGTAGATTGCACAATTGTGGCGCGGTCTGCTCTAGGCGAGTCACACGCCGCGTTTTGACCGCCACGTGTAGATTGCACAATTGTGGTGCGGTCTGCTCTAGGCGAGTCACACGCCGCGTTTTGACCGCCACGTGTAGATTGCACAATTGTGGCGCGGTCTGCTCTAGGCGAGTCACACGCCGCGTTTTGACCGCCACGTGTAGATTGCACAATTGTGGCGCGGTCTGCTCTAGGAGAGTCACACGCTGCGTTTTGACCGCCACGTATAGATTGCACAATTGTGGTGCGGTCTGCTCTAGGCGAGTCACACGCCGCGTTTTGACCGCTACGTGTAGATTGCACAATTGTGGCGCGGTCTGCTCTAGGCGAGTCACACGCCGCGTTTTGACCGCCACGTGTAGATTGCACAATTGTGGCGCGGTCTGCTCTAGGCGAGTCACACGCCGCGTTTTGACCGCCACGTATAGATTGCACAATTGTGGTGCGGTCTGCTCTAGGCGAGTCACACGCCACGTTTTGACCGCCACGTGTAGATTGCACAATTGTGGTGCGGTCTCCTCTAGGCGAGTCACACGCCGCGTTTTGACCGCCACGTGTAGATTGCACAATTGTGGCGCGGTCTGCTCTAGGCGGATCACACGCCACGTTTTGACCGCCACGTGTTGATTGCACAATTGTGGCGCGAGCTGTTCTAGGCGAGTCACACGCCGCGTTTTGACCACCACGTGTAGATTGCACAATTGTGGCGCGGGCTGCTCTAGGCGAGTCACACGCCACGTTTTGACCTCCACGTGTAGATTGAAACATTTTGCCTCGGTAGGAGGCGGGCGAAACGCGGCGTTTTACCCGCTCGTGCAGAATGGCCCTTAAGGGGTTTGACAAAAGACACACAATTATAAACATAATTTTATAAATACAGATACATTGATCGTAAAACAAGAGTTATTACATAGCTAGTTGTTTTGAAGTGGTCCAAACAAATGGTTGCTTAGGATCGCCACTGATGATTTGAGGTTTGTTATAACAATTTCTTCTTGAACTTTCCTTTTCTATTTTGTAAATCCTTCCCCAGATGACAAATAACTTTGAATTAGTACCCCTAGAGTGCAGAAATAAGCTAGTAACTGCTATTGTATGCATGTGAACTTTCTCTAGAAATGCAGGGAATCGTGGGTTCATATATTCACTTTTTCTCTTTGTCTACTTCTTCTCGTAGATTCTTGTAGTTATCAAATCTAATAGTTGGGTCAATGATCTCTGCTTTCTTCCCCCGTTCATTGATGCCAATAATATCCATACAACGGGTGCTGCCATCCATAAAAAGAAATAAATGAAAAGTGACAAACAGTTATACAGAATGGTTGGAAACAACTGGTGTAATTTTATCAGCTGTTGAAATTAGCCCCTCAGTTCCGGGTTATCGGTAAGTAGACAGTGCCCTAGATATTGTGAAAGCTCTTGCCGATTGCGTGTCTACCCACATTAGTTTGTGTACAAGACGCTCTGCACTTGCCATTCGTGTGGACGGTGAGCTTGTCATGCTTGATTTAGATGTTGAGGAAAACATCTTGTACAGTTAAGATCACGAGTGTCCTCTTTTACTTGTGAAAGAAACGTGACGTAAAATCGAAACCTGTTTCTTTAAATTGACCGTAACTCGGCTGCTTACCAATACTACTGCTACTCAATTCGTCCTATTGAATTCGCTCTCCTATGTTAGTCAAAAGGAAGAGAGACAAGTGAAGCGACTGTCTACTCATACAAAGTGGCAACGCGCTAGCGACCGGCCAATCTCAGAGAAAAATCTGAACATGTATCCACATGCACTCGATAACAAATTTTACTATTGCTGAGATCTTGAGAACAGTTTTACGAATATAGGATTATTATTATTATTAGGCTATTATTATTATTATTATTATCTTTATTTACTCTGCTTACAGTTTGTAACATGACCCATATCGGTACATTACGTGCAGGAAAATTATTATTATTATTTTTATTATTATTATTATTATTATTATTATTATTATTATTATTATTATTATTATTATTATTATTATTAACTAGATGACCCGACAGACGTCGTTCTGTCAAAATAAATGACAATGTATTGAATTCCAATTCAGTCTGCACTGCACTTAAAAATCAGAATAATGCAAATCATTACATCATCAACATGAATTGAGTAAACTTTCTAATGCTACCAAAAGTTACTAAGAAACTATGTGTTTTAAGTAGCTGCAATCTTAATATCTTCATAGTGACTAAGGAAATACTTGAGAAGATATCAGCATATCACTACTGTTGCGTAGATGGAAACTGTTTGGCAGGTCTTCAAATCCCTCACTGAGCCATATTATCCGACGTTGCAAATTAAGTAATTTGATAAGTTGATTCCGTGAAGTTAATGTCCCAATTCGTAATCTTCTTTCTTCGGGGCAAATAATTATCATAGAAATCACTGATTCCAATCAACGCTATGAAGGATAAAATTCAATCAAAGAATACTGCTGATGTCACTGGCGTAAGTGTGTTCCTCACATGATCACAATTCTTGGGTTTGGCTGTTAATTTACTGTCACATAATGAAATACTTCTTGCACATGTAATAATACTAACCCGTTCCAAACAAAAATTTTCTGTTAAATTATATTTTCATTATAATGCTTCATTGTAAACGATATGTTTTGTTTGATTGCCTGGCGCGTAAACAAACAAAGTTGATGGTTTTGCAACACGGGATCAGGCAACATAAAATAGGCCATGCAAGAAACGCGGGTTTTCAAGATTAATGCCGGAAACACTTAATGACTGCCCCTGGGATGTATTTACGGTGATAGCAAATGCAAGCCACACTGGAAACTGCAGTTGTTGAAATTCAAATGGTATGTCAGTGGGAATCATTGGGATGCATGGTATCTAAACGTCTTCTCCTTTGTACTTTCCCTTTAGAATAGTTGCTTCGTTCACGTTGTTCATTATTGTTTTCACCGCTCGTAGTGTGCCGTTACAGAGACGTGATTGGTTGATGTTTTGCAACATTGTGACCACCGATCCGACCATTAATTGAAGATTGTGAAGCGGCAATCCTGTCAAATCCAGCGAGTTCAAACATTCGGGTGGATAATTGACATCATCTTGGTTGGTAGCGGAATCAACTGATTAGTATTTCCTAAAATCACCGACAATTTCATTTAAATTTTGAAATTTAATTCATTTACATCCATGTTTTTGGCAGCCAAAATAGCTAATTCGCTCAACCAAATATGATCTCTGTAAGTTTGAGCAACGTTTGGGAACACCTTTTGAATGAGTAAGCTGACAAAAATGGCCAGGAAATGTAACGCAACCAGTCAAAACGTCTGAAGGGAATTTGACATTTCAAATGTCAATGAGTTGTTTTGAAAATATATCTCCATATGGATCATTTTGCAACTCGACACGCATATTCTTGCTTCAATTTAGTAAGTTGATCTTTTTCCACAAAATGGAGGATTTTGAACATTCATTGAGTTCATCAGTTGGCGTTAACCGTGGAATCACTGGCAATGTTTGACGAATATCGCCTGCTTGCTAAAATAAAATAAAAAAACCTGTATCCGCGGCAGCGTACAAAAAGTGAATCCCTCCAGTTCCAACATTTACAACTTTCATAAGAGTATCAAATACTGTACATACTCTTGTTGTTGGTTCAGCAGCGGGAGTTTCTTTCGAACTGATTCTTTTAACGCATCGAGATCGTACATCATTACGCGCTGCAACTCTTGATTAAAAGCGCTGTGCATCGAGCGATTGGGTGCGGACACGCCTAATTGAGATAATATGTTTTTTGACATCATCAAGCACATGTTCTCAACTGATATCAACGCCTCGTTGTACATTTCTTCACTGATTTTTAAATAGGACTTCCTGTTGTAATGCGCATTTGATGCAAGATATAGTTACACATATCATCTTTGTATTTTATCCATAGATCAATTGGTTTTGATGGGAAGCAAGTTGATATAATTATAGAAAACAATGTTCTTACTTGATGTGATTGTGAAGAAATTACAGTATCATTCAGAGATTGATCCCAATGAGCGTCATTTTCTAACAGTTCCAAACGTAGACAGGGTTCTCTGTAAGAGCCACACAAATCACAATGAATAGGTCGTAAATGTTGGAATGATGTCGGTCCTCGAACATGAACTAATAGCAATCGCAAATTAGACTGTGCCCGAGGTGGTATCTGTTGGCAAACTGTGCTACTGCCGCCACACCAATAATAATAGCAACGCATGGGTGGGCATTGAAAAAGGGGATTTTTACGTTTTCCGGGCAATTTTTCCTAATTTTCTCTCCGTAAAAAACTTTTTCGGACTTAAATGATTATTTGAAAAGAAACAATAGCTGAATTGGTCCAGCCGTTCTCACGTTTTGCGATTAGCAACACATTTAGCTATTCATTTTTATTTTATAGATATTATTATTATTATTATTATTATTAGATTACCATGTTTCTCTCTGGCCATGGTTATTATGAAGCATACCTCCATCGAATGGGTATATCACCGAGTTCACGGTGTGGTTATTGTGATGATCAATGGGATGACGTTCAGCACACGTTCTTTGCATGCTTGAAGTGAAGAATTCTTCGAAGGCTTCTGGGGACAAAAGTTGGAGTCATTACACCAGACAATGTGGTGGATAAAATGCTCAGCAGCAGAGAAAGTTGGGCACAGATTGCAGTCTACATCTCTGAGCTGCTGAAAACAAAAAAGAAGAGGAACCGAGAAGATTGGTTGCTGAAGACAGTGAAGACGATGATGAGTAATTTCATTATCATCACGTTAAATGAAATTGACTGAGACCTCTGGTCGTAACAGTGGCTCCACCCTGAAGTAAGGCTGAACAGGCAGTTCCGGGGTGGCCTTAAGCCAAGTGGCCTATAGGGTTTGTGGGTTTTTAGTAGGTAAGAATCCTGCACAGTTGTAAGTCCGGAAGCTTACAATCTGTCTTTCGAAGATTTCCCCACGGTTTCCCTCGAAAAAAAAGAAGATTACTGATGACATACTGATATTCACGGCCATATTATACTCCAGCGTCATCATAGGCCATATATAAATCTCTGAGGTGTATGTTCCACAAAAGAGAGTTAGAAGGTGCAGTTTGTACCAAAATCATACAAATCATCTCAATAGTATGGGAAAAACCTTACATTTCTTGAAGAGTCAACGGAAATATATTTATTTGTTTACAACGTGCGTTTAAACAAATAATGAAGAGGATAGCCCCTGCCAGAACTATGCCGCGTCCAGCGCGCAAAACAGTAAAACCGGACGGACGGAATAACACATGCGAAATTTCTCGCACAAGCCCTCTGGTTATTATTAGTATTATTATTACTGTATTATTATTATTATTATTATTATTATTATTATTATTGTATTATTATTATTATTATTACTCCTTGTGAGTCGTCTTTCAGTTTCTTTAATAATGGTAGAATGTAAGGCTGTGCGAATTATTAGCCCACAGCATCCCGATCTTGATGGTGGTGCTGCGACCTAAAGCCTCCAAGCTTGCTGTTTTTCTGTTGGGGTTGTCTCCCTTAGCTTTTGTAGCTTCCCCTACGACAGCAAGGCAGCAGTTTAGAGTGTTTAATCCGCGAGAGCTATTTTATTTCACTCAAGTCCGCCGGTACACCGATGAGGACCCCCCTATCCGCCACCTGGAACGCACCACGTAGGAATACACCTCTCCTGTTTAGACCACGTAAATACAGTATCCAAGGGATTTTACTTCCTATTTTTCCATTATTTGAACATTCCTCGCCTAGCACCTTTCTCTTTTTCTGTTTAGGTCTTCTGTATTTGTTTGGTTACTCTATTGGAATCCATAATATTCAGGTTCTCGTAGATTATTATTATTATATTCATTTAACATATTTAACGCAATAAAATGAGAGATGAACGGTTTCACAAATTATGTTAAGTCGAAAACTTTAAATATAATAATCCTCCCAGATCGGTTTCACCCATGAACTGTGCGAGGGATCATTCCTCTACGGTCGCAAGGATTGTATCTGGGAGTTGAACATTGCCTACTTTGTCAGAAGATACAACTGGCGATGGTGACAGGCCACCGCTAACTTCATACTCATTGCAGCCATACACATCTCATATCTTTCCACTCTTGTTGAGAGGAGATACCAATAAATCACTGGTTGAGTTTGCTGTGGTCGTGACAGCGTGGCTGCAGGCAGTTGCTCACATCCGGGAGGCGTAGAGGTTCGAATCCTCCGGCCGGCGACCATGAAGATGATCTCCTGTAGTTTCCCATCTTTCTTCCAGGCAAATGCCGGGGTTGGACATTAACTATATGCCACAGCCGCTAGCTTCCAATTCCTCGTCCTTAGATTCACACTTTCCTCCTCAGACAACACCCGCAACGGTACTTGTAGCTTACCCCATGGGCATCTGCATTGAATCAGCTACAAACTCTGACGAGCCGAACATGTCCTCGGACACTCTCGGCACTAAAAGCCACACGCTATAAAAATAAAAAAATCAATACATCAAACATAAAATTAATTGTTGAAATTAAGTAACACCGAACACGTAAGCAACAACACAAACTTCGTCAACTTATGCACACTCTCTTATGGCGGGGTAAGTTACCGCCAGGTTGCACCGCTAGATAGTGCTCGAGTAGTTGTCCCTCGATACCCGTCTGACGGCCAGGTATTAACTCTACTGTATCTGCTATTACCCAGCCCTAACCCCGTGGTAAGCCATGCATGGCGTCGCCACTACTCACACAGTACACTCTCATGCTAGAGAATGAACTGAAGATGACCTTAAAATAGGTCGACACTCCTCGTAAATGAACTTGAAGCACGTGCCTCGTGGATTTGTGTGTGTGTATGAGTGTGTGTGTGTGAGTGGTGTGTGTATAAGGGCGAGATGGAAGGATAACTAGATGGAAAACATAGAAAAAAATAGAAGGGAGAAGAGAAATGTATTCAAATAAGTTTGATTTACGAGTCAGCAACAGAGAATTAAAAAAGAAAATGCTGTTGAGTTAGAATTATTATATAGGCTGTTTAAAAACGTTGCAAACCTCGGTCTAATCCATGTCGGTCTTATTGACTATCACAAATTCATAAAATTCTTAGACTTTAAGAAGAATGGTGTTAAATATTATCCGTGTTGACCGATATTAATCTCAAATTAAAATAGCAGCATTGTCAAACACTTAAAAAACGTTTATTATTATAATTAATCCGTACATGTTTCGGTATAAAAAGATGCCCTCGTCAGCGAAGATTGAAATAATAATAGTAAATTATGCAACGAGCCTATAATGGCAATAATTAAGACACGAGTATGTTTATAAAACGAGCGTAGCGAGTTTTATAATCTCCAGTTGTATAGTCTACGACTGTTTATGTTCGACGATAATTATAACTTTATTATATGTTTTAACATAAACATTCATAAATATATGTGGGATTCATTAACTTCAGTTAGTGAACAGAGCGCGCTGGGTGGTTTGCTGACTGAACAGAGCGCATGCGTGGGTCAAAGAATTTCAAAAGCAGATACCATTTACTTTGCTTGGCAATGCTATTGTTTACAGCCGGCATGATGTCAAGTTCCGATCAGAACTAGCATTCACCAATATTGTCACCGAAGTCGTTTGAAAGCAATGCGCTGTGTAGAAATTGGGGTTCGGGATATTAAGGTACAGTACTATTTCTTGTCTCATATTCGTCAGTTTATTTACGCGAGCATATAGGACGGTACACTTTCCATGTCGGTAATTAATCTAGAAATTCTGGACGTAGATTCATAAATTTCTTGCATATGTCATAGTATTTTCTTGTTACCGTACAGGTTCGTGCTGATTTTGTCTTCGTGTTTGGGATTTTATCTATAATTGTTGATCCGATATCCAATTTGAACTTTCAAATCATGTAATTCATGTCCGATATGTTGGATTTTGAGCGCATGCGCGTAGCTATCCCTACCTAATTGGTCAATGAATGAGCTCTGATTGGCTGAAGAAACTGTTTCATAATGAAGAATAGTACTAGAAATACCCTCATTATGATACAGTTTTCTGAAATTTAATATTTACATTTCGACATCGTCGAACATAAAAGAATCTTAAAAACTATGTTAACAATTGAAGACTCCACGGGAGAAACGGGGTAAGTCACATTCCGTATATTTTTCAGGAGAGCGAATTTAAACTTTCAACACTAAAAAGAAATACTTAAAACACCCCATTTGAGGGTAAGCAATATAATTTCTTTTGTCAAACGTATTTCTTATAAAGGAAGTGCATGTAAAACAAATAAAAACTAGAGTTAAATTATGAAACAGTGAGAGCACATGGGACGTTCTTTCCGTTTCCACTAAAAATAAAAACCTCTGTATCTCGGTGACATTCCGCTTTATTTGAAATTAATTTCAACAGGTCTGTAGTGACGATGGCTACTCACCAGAAAGCGCCATAAACTCTTTTTGTGAAAAATGGACTTACCCCGTTCATTTCGAGGGGTCTTCAAATACCAAAGTGAAAATGGATATCGTTGCACAGAACACATTAAAATTTAAATAAAATGAAAGGTCACAAAAAGGGAGAAAAATACATAAAAGAAACAAGACTTAAGTTAATATAAATCTACCATAATAGATTGTCTATGTTATACTTCTTCGTTATTTTTCAATATAATGAATCTGATCATCTGTTGATTGCAAAAAATTGTTAATTCCACGTATACAAAATTGGTGAAATGCGTAACAATTTTTGACTGACAAAGTCCTCTAATCTTGATAAACGTTCTAGTTGACCCCAAATTTTCTGTTACGGGACAGCCTATATTATATTTCTTCAATATGGCTCAATAATTAATTAATAATAATTAATTTGAATTCTTCACTACCATTGTGTTATTTTTCTCTCATTACTTGGTATAGAATGATTAAGAAAACTTAAAAATGTTGATTGAAATCAAATGAAATCCGCCAGTGAACACATTTTATTTTCAAAAAATATATAGTACTGTAATATCTCTTTGTGTTCGACCCTGACTATTATATGTCAGAAAACTGTATCATTATGATGGTCATAATAACGCTATTTTTCATTATGAACCAGTTTCACCCACCAATCACAGCTCAAGAAACAGATGTTTGACCTATTAGATTAGGATAGCATCTCACCTGCGCTGAGTCCCAATGCCTTCTAATTTAAATGTTACTGCGTTGCCTAGTGTCTTAGTGGGGGTAATAGAGGAGGCCATGGACAAATACAAGGCATTCTCTGCGTCTCATGCGCCCTGTTCAGTACATAAAACTGGCGAAATCTAGAATTATATTTAGGAATATTTATGTTCGAACATAAAATAGTTATAATTATTATCGTCGAACATAAACAGTCGTATGCAACTCGCCTATAATGTTAATTAAGACACTCGTATAGAAATTATAAAACTCGCATTCGCTCGTTATATAAACATACTCGTGTCTGATTTATTGCCATTATAGGCTCGTTGCATAATTTACTATTGTTTACGTGTTTGGAATTACTTAATTTCAGCTATTAACTGTCAGTTTGATTTACTGATACTGAACCCATGTACCATTGGTTCAAGGGGTCGAGTCCATGTATTTTTTTGTAAAAGGAAGGAAGGAAATATACAGTCTTCAGAGGAACATAGAAAGATTTTATACAAGAAGGCAAGCAAAAACGTTGTGAAATAAACTGAAGCCAGGTGGCCAGGAAATGAGATCATGCCTGACGCATTGATAAGGAGCCAGTCACGAATATAAATAGAACGAGTGGAACTTTCCGCGCGAGTGACAAAGAGCGTGTTTCGGAAATCGCCCTTACATTGCAGGAAAATGGCAACCGCGCAGCTGTGCCAGAAGAATAATAATTAGATTTAACCCATTTGCAAGAATAAAATTAACTAAAGAAATACAGCATTGTGAATAATTTCGGAATAGAGATTTTTGTGTGGAGAAAGATGTTATAATAAAGACCCAGATAATAAGTGCAGACGTGACCATACGTCATTGGGGGTTCCCCGAGACCCAAGGAGGGGGGAAATAAAAATCAACTGTAACACCCACACAGCTCAGGACCAAATTTTATTTAATATCTCAGAACTGCACGATCGATTTTCATGTGCAGAGAGGTCATTTTACGTTTAGAAAACAAGCTTTCCAGAGATATAATTTTTATATGTGTGCGACCATTACTTCAGAAGTTGGTTCCGAAAAAGACGTAGAATTTATCTTTTTGTCGCCGATTTGTATAAAAGCCCTGGCAGGGCCAGGCTAATCATGCAGTCATTGTCAGCCTGCGGGCGTGACACTGTGTCACTATCATCGTTAATGCAGTTTCCGATAGCCCAGGGGGGCGTCAGGCTACATCACATCGAATGCAGTATTAGTCCGTCCAGGGGGCGTGACGTTGAAGCATCACATCAAATGCAGTCTACAAGCATTCCTTGAGGGGAGACGCTGTATCACATCGTATAGACAGTATCCGACAGCCCGAGGGCGTCGCTGTATCGACAACCAACGTGCACCCGTAAGGAGTGGCCGATAAGTATTATTATAGTATCGCCGTGTGGAGAATTAGGAAAATCCTAAATACAGGTTCTAGTTCCGCCAGTATCAATCTTACAGTGAAATGTTCAGTAATTACAGTCAAAGCAGGCTGCGAACTTAGAAAACAGGCGATAGGTCTTCAAATAACGTTCATTTAAACGACCAAGAGTATCGTAACGATTTGAAGTACCTTAACAGCGAGATAAACATTCCATCAACTTTAGAGAACCCGATCAGGGTAGGACAGAATAAGGTTCGCATAGTATTCTGAAAAGATAGGAATTCGAGAACAGAATAATCAGAAGGGAGAATTAAATTCGAGACATTGTTTCAAGGAAACAAACGAACTATAAAAAAACACTAAGTTATGAGGAGTATTAGATGCGAGAAAATAATAGGTCACCGATAGATTATCTGGGAGACCGTGAACAAGACAGACTTTCACTAGACAACTAATAGGGTCTAGAAAGAAGCAGTTCGAGCTAATAATAATAATAGCCGATCGTCAGGAAACCGGATTCGAAGAAGTACCAGTCCAGGGAGGGGTAGTGTGTTCGAGACTTTCATATTCTGGTCAGATAGGAAGCCGACATCTACTAGTTTCACCCTTGGAGACGGGGAAAGCAAAAATCACGTGTGCAAGGCCTAATCAAAGCCTCAGTGATTAGAATCAGTGTAGTGTAAATATATAAAATTTGTGTTAGATAGTAATTTTTTCTGTGATATTATTGTGTGTAATAGAAGAATACCGAAGGGTATTTTAAAATGTTACCAGTGTTTAAAGTATATAAAGTATATGTGTGTCAAGATATGTCAGTGTATGAAATGAATTTGAGCACGATGGTGTAATCACTAATAGTGGGCAAAAATGAAACATCGTTGGAAAGCACGGTATTGGACCGTCTGAGCATGTAAGTAGCTATTTTCATTAAGTTATGCGTTGGGGGAATATTTGTGTACAATCCACCTGAGTTTGAGAAATAGGGATGTTTTTGAATAACAAATAACAGAATAAGAGCGCGATCTGAACAGAAAAATTGAGAAATTATAAAATAATTATGTGAAATGAATAAATCCTTTAGAGGAAATGTATGAAATAAAATATCAGCGTATTTGATAAATGTTATAAAAGCAAGCGTAATAATAATAATAATAAAAACTAGGTAAATGAAGATTAAGTTGAATTATATGAAAGTAATAGCTTTTGAGCTTTTGTAAAAGAATAAAGACATGGTGAATACATGTTCTTAAAGTATAGCGATTAGTGTCACGGGAGAGGATTAATATAAAAAAAATTGAGATGTAGACCAAATGTTCATTTTGATGTATAGCGCATTGACGCGCAGTAAAAGTAAATTGTCACGCTAGGAAGGCGTTGAATCTAAATATACTTGGTAAATTAATTGTGAGGGACAGTTGATTGCGGTAATTGAGCTATGATAAGTCCTCCAGTATGGGATTGGTTCCCGAGGCCATGTGTGTTATATTGTATTGAATAATGGGTGCGAATTTATTGTATTGGTGAGCGCAGGTCAGACCGAGGTCGCCCTAAGCCGCTAATTTGTTGATAAGTCCTCCAGTATGGGATTGGTTCCCGAGGCAGTTGAGAGAGTCGAACCCAGACTCGTCTAGTTGTTGAAGCCCCTAAATATTGTTGTTGTATTGAATTATTCGTACCCATCAATGATGACACTTCATAATTAATAAATGCCAAGATTACGAAAGTGGTCTATGAACCTAAATAATGTTGTTAAAATGAATGAAAGGAACGCCAGGTCTGTTCAGAGAACTGTGTTGGAGAAATAGCTGTTTTAAAGCATGAGTGTAGCCGTCTGTGTGGGCGATACTGAGGGTCTCTCTCCCGGGCAATAAATCAAGTCGAGTGTCACGGTCTAACCCCTCGCTATTGAAAGTATGGTAGGTCAGGGGAACCGTCTATATGAAGTAATAATAAACCATGAGTGTTTAGAGTTTGTTAATGACCCGGGATTCGAACCGAGGTTTTTGTAGAGAAAATTTACCGCTTGCAAGTTCAGATCGTTTGCTTTCTTATGAGATGATGGTCTTTTAAGACAAATAATAATAAATATAAATCCCTAATGTAATGAGATATTGATGTAGGATTTCACGAGTTCAATGAAGACAATTAGATTTCGGGAGTGATCATAATTTTTGACTTTGTTCAAGTAGTCTTCTATAACTCGGGAGTGCACAAGTATTTTTCCCGGTCACTGTAGTGAATTTTGTAACTTGAGAGAGGTGGTAACATGAGAAAATTGTGGAATGCCCAAAAATTTAAGTAAAGGAGTAACAATTACTTTGAATAAAATTATATATTGTTTTGATTATAAAAAAAACTCATAAAATAGATATTGAGGTGTGTAAAAGAATAACACAGTTTATAGTGGAAAGTATTGAGCCATTGGAGCTCGTGATTGTGATGAACTTTAAAAGGGATACTTTATGGAAGTGAAAAGAATTATAAGTTTGTTGGTTTGAAGGAAACCATGTATTTTAGTATAATATTTGTTTGATTTTATGTATTCCTTGTTCACTTTGAGCAAGTTAGAAGGATTGGTCAGTAGTTTATTTGTTTAATTTGTTTGTAGCGCCATATATTTGGTTAATTAAATGTTTTATAATAGGAGTTGATTTTGTTTTTATTTTGGAAGTGTATCCTCTATTTAATCCAAAATGTGTAAGTCACAGAGTGGGAGAACATACCAAAACCCCGAAAATCCCGATTTGAGCATTGCTGGCATACTGTGATTTGCATATTTCTTGATAAAAGGGCACAATACCTGCTATCACCATGAGTGCAAAGTTTTGTGCTATGTATGGCTGCAATGAAAAATGAAAATCCACAGCCTGCTTCCAGTCTCCGACCGGGTCAGGAATGGAATGAATGAAGCCCCCATCTAGCGGCGAGGATAAGAACTGTGCCGGCTGCCAAGGCCTGACGCACTCCTCTGGGGCAATGATTAAATGAATGACAGATGAAATGAAATGATAGTGGAGAGTGTTGCTGGAATGAAATTTTGACAGGGAAAACCGGAGTACCCAGAGAAAACCCCGTCTGCCTCCGTTTTGTCCAGCACAGATCTCACATGGAGTGACCGGGATTTGAACCACGGACCCAGCGGTGAGAGGCCGGCGTGCTGCCGCCTAAGCCACGGAGGCTTTTTTTTTATGGCTGTAACGGTTATTGTAATAAATAATACTTTTCAATCTATACATTGTACAAGCAATGAAGGAAATTATAGAAGACTTTAAAGTAGGAGTGAATATTCAAGGAGAAATAAGTACAAGACTGAGATTTGCTGATGACATTGTCATATCAGCAGATTCACCAAACGATTTGAATGAATTTTTAAATGGTATGGACTGCATCTTGAGGAAAGAATTCATGATGAAAATAAATAAATAAATCTTAAACAAAATTATAGAATGCAGCCAAAAGAAATCATAAACCCCCATTGACGTCAAATTGGTAGGTGGAAACCTACTTCGAATGCAAAATAACCAGTGATGGACGAAGCAAAGTGGATATAAAATGTAGGGTGGCTCAGGTAAGGAAAGCATTTCCACAGAAAAGAAATCTGTTGATATCAAATATAGATTTAAGTATTAGAAAGTCATTTTTGCAATCCATTGTCTGGAGCGTGGCGCTCTATGGAAGCGATATTTGGACTATTGGAGCAGCAGAAAAAGAGGAGACTAGAAGCGTATCAAATGTGATGTTATACGCTAATGAAGATCAGATGGGTAGATAGATTAACAAATGAAGAAGTATTAAGTTCATTGGGCGAGGAGCGGTGTTTCTGGTAACTACTTATGAAGAGAAGAAATAGGTTGGTAAGACACAAACTACAGTAAGACACCCAGGAATAGCAAACTTAGTTATGGAAGGAAGAGTTGGTTGGTTGGTCCCCCAGTTTAGGGGCTGCGACAACGCGGTTATGAAGTCCCGTGTACTTGGGTGTGTGTAGAATCTCTCTGATAACTGTGTTCATTGTGATAACTGTTTTAGTGTGTGTTATCTGAATTTTCAAGTAAGGACTGCAGACATTGATTTTTTTCAAGTAGTTCCCACTTTTGCCGCCAAACGCCACCGTCAGCGACTACTAGTTCAGAACTGGTTACCAGATGCCATCGCAGTCGGCTCCTGGCGGTGAACGTCGGAACCTAAGAGCGTTTGTCAAATGTTTAACCTAACCTACAATTTAGCTTCACACATGTGTAATTAGTGGAAGGTTCTTTAACAGGCCATAAATCAATGACATGTGACCGCCGGCTTGATTTCCCCTCCGAAGGAAGGCATACTGAGGGATTTTTAACGCTTTTAAAATATCCGACGGTTTCGGCCGGGTTTGAACCCGCGATCTTGGGCACAGAAACTCAGCATGCTACCAACTACGCCACTGAAGCCGCTGAAGGAAGAGTAGAGATTACGAACGGTCAGAATATGTTAAACAGATTGCCTCGGATGAAGGGTGTGCTAGCTATGTATAGATGAAACGATTAGCACAGGACAGGGAGGCATGGAGTGTTGCATCAAACCAGTCAAAAGACTGAAGACTGAAACATGAACATTAGCTGAGGAAGGTATCTCGGAATACCGCAACGTGTACTAATTTCTACTCTTTTATTTTTCCATAGTGAATAGAATACAGTCACCAACATAAGTTTCGTCTTGGAGGAACATGGCTTAACCTTTTATAGGGCAGAATATACTTTTCTAATTTTTACTTTAATTATTTTATTTAAATTTTCATTTCAGCTCTAATTTTTATTTCGATATTTAATATTCAATATTATTATTTTTTAAATAAATTTTCAAAATGATCTATTTATTTATTGTTTTTTAATTTTATAATTATAACTATCTAATTTTATGATCTTAATTTTATCTTAATTTTTCGTGTGTTTTATTATAATTTTTAGTGTGTTTTATTTTAATGTTTAGTGTCTTTTATGTTTTTTTAATTCTTAGTGTGTTTTATATTAATTTGTATAGGTTATTTACTGTATGTTTTATTTCATTGTTTAATTGTAATATTTTGGATTATATTTACTAGTTGAGATTTTATCCAGCACCTTAAAACTGGACAGATATAATATTTGATTATCAGAAATATTACATCTACAAGAAATGTTGTTGTAATTACGCTGAAAGTTCACTATCCTTTAAAGGGTTAATTATTGAGCGCATATTCTGGGACACCCTGTGTATTGAATTGAAGGTTAATTTATTTGATAATGCAGAAAGATATCCGGTCCTTTTTGAAATGTATTTTCCCTCTCCCCTCTTGTTCTTCCTCATGACGATTTGCCTCTCCCCGCTCTCAGCGGGCGATACTCCCACTGGCTAGCCTGTCCCTTCCTGATTGACAGAACGATTCGACCATGACAAATGTACGGATGGTATTCAATAGAGATAACTTTTAACCTTACCCAATGACAGATTACTGTTTGCCGAGTTGACATCAAACCATTCATTTTGTTACGAGCAATTTATGTTTCAGAATGAGTGATATTTGTCTATGAAGGCTGTGGAATGCAAAATTTTCCAATTTATCTTTCATCTCGGGGCCTATGTAGTGTAACTAGTTTCACTGCATAAACGTGTCATCCAAATTACTTTTTTTTTAAATTGGTTTTGTGTGAGTGTTTTGAGTGCAGAGTGAATGACATTTGTATATGGAAGATCGTTTTATGTACTGCTGTTGTAGGGATATGTCATGTACTCTGGAATACGGTTCTATCAAGTGATGGAGATGCGACAAAATAAAGGACATTTCTGTGCCAGGTGTGATCACCCCACACGCCGTGGTAACCGTCCATAATTTATTAAATAAGTAAATAAATAAATAAATAAAATCGTATAAAATTATCAATTTCAGAACAAATATTATGATTATATCAACATTTATGTTCGACGACGTCGAAATGTATATATTATACGTCAGAAAACTGTATCATAATGATGGTCTTTATAGTACAGTTTTTCATTATGAGACAGTTTCTCTAGCCAATCAGAGCTCATTAGGTAAGGATAGCTTCGCGCATGCGCTCAAAATCCAACTTATCGGACATGAATTACATGATTTGAAAGTTCAAATTGGATATCGGATCAACCATTGTAGTTTCAATCCCAAACACAAAGACAAAATCAGCACGAAACTTTACGGTAACAAGAAAATACTATGACATATGCACGAAATTTATGAATCTACCTCCAGAAGTTAGCAACACAGCATCCTTTTATATAAATTACCGACATGGAAAGTGCACCGTCCATATGTTCGCGTAAATAAACTGGCGAATATGAAATAAGAAATCGCACTGTACCTTTATATCCCCAACTACAATGCCTACACAGCGCATTGCTTTCAAACAACTTCGGTGACATTATTAGTCATTGCTAGAGCTGGACGGCGCTAGTCATCATGCAGGCTGTAAACAATAGCATTGCCAAGCAAAGTAAATGGTTTCTGCATTCGAAGTTCGTTGACCCACGAATGCGCTCCGTTCAGTCAGCACAGTTCACTAACTGAAGTAACTCAAGCCCACAGATATTTATGAATATTTACGTTGAAACATATAATAAAGTTATAATTACCGTCGAACATAAACAGTCGTATGCAACTCGCCTATAATGGTAATTAAGACACTCGTATGACAATTATAAAACAAGCTGCTATCCCGAATCACACACAAAAATGCCATATTCACGAATTCTGTAGTAACTGACCTAGAAAAGGCTAAATTATATGCGGTTACCTAAATATACCTAACTAGCAATAGTGCTCGGCTTCGCCCGGTGGATTTGTTTGTTTTATGGATGATAATGAATACTAATACAGAACTGGCATATAATACTTAAATTAACAGAAAACATATTTTAAAAATATAACTTTTTGTGGTGGTGGTGGGGTGATAAGTAGTACAGTATAATGGAAGCAACATTCTGGTCATTTTCCCGTAATGATGTAACGTGTCTTTCGGGGGGTATTTTACGCCACTGACATAAGTCAGTAGGAAGCCATTCTATGTTTATTTACGCGGCAAATTGTTCAGCCAAGAGAAGTTTTCATGTAACTTATTATTAAGGTATTTTTGGAGCGTATTTTATAAAATTATAAGTATACGGATAGGTTTTCGATGTTATAGAAAACCCTATCAAGCGAATTATAACGAACAACATTATCGCGGAAAATTGTATGATTACGGAATTTTACGGATTTTGTCAGTTAGAGTTTGTTGAGAGAGATGAGTCACTAGGAATACGGCTACAGGCTTATTCTTGTCGAGAAGCATGACGCAAGCGGGGTTGCTGCTTCAAGAAAAGGCGAAATGGCCTGGACCGGTAATCGACATCATCGTCGCGCCGAGTGTAATGACCCTGAGGAGGGGAGTATCGCGTGGTGGCTCAGCCAATCAGTGGAGAGCGGGCGAGAAGAAGACGGCACCAGAGAGGGGAGGCGACGAGTGCATATATGGTTTGCGCGCCGAGGAGACAGGGCGATTATCTTTGTAAAACTTGAACGTTGTGGTTGCTCGAGTGTTGGTTCCGGTGTGACCGGACCATAATATAACATATCTACAAGTATCTCTTCAACTAACAAAGAAGATGACGACGTCCAGGAGGCTGTGGGAAGCTCTCTTCAACATCCAGTACGAGAGAAATGCTACGGCAATTTCCAATGGTAAGCGCGAATGACTCAGAACTATATAATCTCTCGTTTCTTTGTTTCATATTCAGTATTTCAGTAACTTCATAGCTTGGGAATAATAGTAAAATCAGTAATTCATCCGACTCCGTTTTCACGTAATTCTCTAGCGGTAATATTCAGATCGCAACGCTCCAATTTAAATTTAAAATATATTATTATTATTAATTTTGCCATACTTGTTTTATATAATAAATTCATTTCTTTTAACCATGCAATCTTTGCTTTCAGTAGGTAGCATTAGACATATACCAAATTCCTTCTCCTGATACAATTGTTAGTTGGGTTAATGATCAAATCATACCACGATCTGAGTGAAAAGATTCATGAAGGTGTTCTACCAGAGCTAGGTGTTGTTAAATATAAATTTAGTTTTCAACATAGCGTTGAGGTCTTGGCGCCCATTAATACAACATATCTTAGTCAGAGTAAACAATACATTTGTGTTTCAAAGTGCAAGGCACGGCTAGTAGAAACATTAAATTTGTACACCACAACAGTGAGGGCCAGTAAAACCGTTTCATTTGGCGCCCAACGTGGGGGCCAGTAGAACCGTTTCACTTGTCGCTACCAACGTGAGACCGAAAACCTAATAACATTTGTGGAAGGAGAAGGGTATATATTTCTGTGCCTGTATTTTGTTTTTGTTTTTCATTTATCGGTGTGTATCAGCATGGGTAGTGTTGAGGAAGAGATGAAGTTGCGTAGTGGTCACCAGTTGGATAGTGAAGATACGAGCAGTATGGCTAGTCTTGGAAATGAAAGCAGTACAGGGATGTCGGATGTAAATCCAGATACTGAGGGGGGTAATCAAAACAGTCAAGCAGGGTTAGAGAGTTTGCTTCTTCAGTTTATGCAACAAAATAAAATTAGCACAGATGCTTTAAATCCTAAACTCGAACAAAATAACGCTAGACTCGAACAAAATAGTAGGGAAAATAAAGAGAGTACTGAAACTCTAAATGCTAAACTTGAACAAAATAGTAGGGAAAATAAAGAGAGTAATAGGGAAGTGAGCGATAGTTTAAATGCTAAACTTGAACAAAATAATGCTAAACTCGAACAAAATAATGCTAAACTTGAACAAAACAGTAGGGAAATTAGTGATAAATTCGAACTGATTAGAGGTGAGATCAGAGGGGTGATGGAAGAGAAGGCTAAAGAGATTATTGCAGATGTAGACAGAAAATTAGGAAAAGTACAGAAGGAGTTAGAAAATAGAATCAGTACACAGGCTGAAAATTTAAAAGAACTAGTGCTACTTGAAACACAGCAGGTCAAAAAGCAATTGGGGGGAGAAATTGACAAAATTCAGGTAGCAACTAAAGAGGTTAAAGAACAGCTGGGGGGAAGAATTGATAAAGTACATGCAGAAATAATCACTGAAGTTAATGCTTTAAGGGAGAGGAATAAGGAAAGCATTAATGAGATTAATGAGAAACAATCTCAGTTAAGTGGTAAAGTTGAAGCATCGGAAGGGAGCATTAGGTTAACTGTAACTAATATTGAAAGAAAAGCTGAGGAGAAAATTGCTGAATTAGAACAGAAGTTGAAAGCTAGAATTAGGCAGGAAAATAGTCAGAGTAGGCCAGTTTATGTGAATAGCACACACAGGGAAATAGAACTAGGCAAATTCAGTAATCGGCAGGGTTGTCCAATGGAGTTCATGAATACAATAGAAAATAAATTCGGGGAGAGGTTGGAAGATGGTAGTATTGAGTGGTGCCAGGTAGTTGATATTTTAGAGCAAGCGTTTGTAGGGGAGACAAGAAACTGGTTTGCTGTCTACAGAGAAAATTTCGAGAATATTTCAGATTTTAAAGTTAAATTTTGTGAGAAATTTTGGAATGAGGTAATTCAGTCTCAGCATCGTGAGGGAATTGTGTGTGGGAAATATAACCCGAGAGGAAACTACACTATGACCGAGTACTTTTTAGGACAGGTATTGACGTGTGAATATCTGGATGGTTTGAAGGAGGAAAGTGATGTAGTCAAGCTATTACTAAGACATTTTCCATATAGAATCAAAGAAGCTGCCTGTATCCAAAATGTTAAATCTATTTCACAAGTGGAGAATTTATTAAGTACATTCGAAGCTCTGGGAAGAGGTGGTTACGAGGAGAATTTCGGTAGGAACCAGGGTAACCATAATAACAGGCCTAATGAGAATATGAATCAGGAAGTTCAAGGGAACAGTGGCGAAGGGGCCAGCGTCCAAAATAGGGGGAACCAAAACAATAATAATAATAATAATCAGCAAAGCCAGTACAGAGGAAATGGGTATGGTACGAACTACCAAGGTAGAAATAATGATTTCAGGGGAAATCAAGGCCGAAATAAGGATTTTAGGGATAACCAAGGGAGGTATAATAACAATAATAATTATAACCAGAACAGGGGTCAAGGAGGGAATCAGCCCAATGGTAATAACGGACAGAGAGATACCGTTAACACAACCCAGAACAACCAGACCAGTACAGTAGTGAGTAGTACTACACCAAGTGGTAGCCATACTTTAAACACGAACAAGGCTGCGATGTAAGGTCAGAATCTGAGTCTGTAACATGCCCTGTCCATACACTTATACAGGAACCCTATGACCTAAATGTAAGAAATGAATTATTACGTGAACTAAAAGATGAAGGTATTATTCAGGAGGTGGTTAGTAAGAGCCCCATAGTTAAATTTAACGTGTCCGAGGCGTACACAGATGTTTTAATTGATAGTGGTTGTATGAAGAGTTGCATAAGTAGTGCATTTAATGCTAAAATGAAAGGAACTGGAGTAAATTTTGAGGAGATTGCCAATTAAAAGCACTCTTGTTATCACAGCTGTTGGGAAGAGGTCTAAAGTAATTTCTAAGCAAGTTTTAGTAGACATTAAAATTAATAATCATGTAGAAAAGCAGATTTGTCTTGTAATTCCAAATTTAGTATTCAGTGTTATCTTGGGTTCAGAGTGGCTATGATGTTATGATGTAGGGAGTTTGAAATTCAAATGGGGTGAATCTGAAGTAGAAGTAGCGTTCAATGACCATATTCAGAGAAGTAGTGTTGTAGGTGTGATTTGTACTTTAAATGAGATATCGCCAGCCGTAGAGTGGGGTTCTCCATGTTTTGTGGGCAGTGTGATTACGAACGGTTGTCTAGAGAACTTGTTACGTGATGCTGCATTTCAGGGAAATATAGAGGTGGAACAGTGTGTTCGGCTCTATGATGTGTTATTGTGTAATAGGAGAGTTTTTGAGGATCGCATTGGTATGGCCAATTGCTATACACATTCATTGAACGTTATTGATAGGTCAGTATTCACAGGACATAGATATCCTGTACCTTTCGCTTATCAGAGTGCAGTTGAGGCACAAATTAACCAGATGCTTGAAGATGGGATTATTGAGCACTCTAACAGTCCATATGTTAATTCTTTGATCACGGTACCCAAGGCCGACGGCACAGTTCGTATTTGTTTAGACGCTCGTTTGGTTTACAGTAGAATTAGTTCAGATCAGATGAAATCTATGTCAATAGAGGAATTAATGCAAACATTTGAGGGGAAGAAGTATTTCACTTGTGTAGATTTGAGATCCAGTTTTTGGCAAGTGCCACTTATGTACGAAGATAGACCATTTACATCTTTTAGTCATAAATATAACCTTTATCAATTTTGTAGAACACCTTATGGGTTAAAGAGTAGTTCAGCAGCTTTAATTAGGGCTTTAAACATCGCATTAGGGGATGACACAGGAGAGTTTGTAACCATTTACATTGATGATATGGTAATTAGTTCACGCAGTTTTGAGGAGCATCTACGCCATTTAGGTATAGTTTTTCAGAAGTTAGACCAGGCAGGGTTCACTTTGAAGCTGTCTAAGTCGTCATTCTGTCGGTCAGAAGTGACATTTTTAGGTCATAGAGTGTCGAGTAGAGGTGTAACACCAGAAGAAAGTAGGGTTAATAAGATACTTAACGCAGAGGTGCCACAGAATGTTAAACAGTTAAATACATACCTGGGAATTTTCAACTTTTTCAGGAGGTTCGTTCTTAAATACTCAGGGTTGGTAGAACCATTCAGGGAATTGCTTAAAAGTGGGACTCGGTGGAGACGGGTGTCCAATCATGATCAGGCTTTTAGAGAGCTGAAGGAAGGTTTTGAGAAAGCTGTAGTGCTGAAATATCCTTTGAAAGATAAGGAATATGTGGTTATGGCAGATGCTTCACATATAGGCATTGCTGGAGTATTATGTCAGAAAGATGATGAGGATAATCTGTGCATTGTGTCTTTAGCCTCGCGAGGACTGACAGCAGCCGAGAAAAGATACACGATTACTGAGTTAGAACTTTTAGGTATTGTTTTCAGTTTGGGGAAATTTAGAATGTATTTAGTAGGGGGGAAAATTGAGATCCATACAGATCACCATGCATTACTGTATATGAGGACTTGTAAACTCCGTTCTAACAGAGTTAGTAGGTAGATTCTTGCTCTGCAGGAATACGAATTCACAGTAAAATATATTAAAGGTAAAGATAACATTCTTGCGGACATGCTATCAAGGGACACTAATTTATGTAGGGATTATCCTGTGGTTAAAGCAGAGGACGGAATTTTATTATGTGCATGTGTGGACAGTAGCAACAGGGCATCGTTACAGACACTGAGAAATATGCTGGTTGAGCAACGTGATGACGTTAAGTTATGGGAGCCACTGGCTAGGTTGTAAATAAGTGAAGAAGAGTATGTGAAAGTAGGACGGTTCACGTACAAGATGCAGGATGGGCTTCTTGCACGGAAATGTAGGAATAATCGGTGGGCAATATGTGTTCCTGCCACTTTGCGGGAGGAGCCAATTTGGTTCATTCATAGGGAATTAGGACACTTTGGTGCTGCCAAGGTCTTCTATGAAATTGGTCGTGACTTCATTTGGAGTAAAATGGGAAGGGATGTTAGGAGGATTTTAGCTAAGTGTGACACCTGTCAAAGGAGTAAATATCCAGTTAAATATTTAGTGGGGGAGAGATCTGCAGTTCTCACCAGTAGTCCCGGCGAACTACTGTGTGTGGATTTATTTGGCCCGATCGTTAAAGTACAGTACGGCTACGAGTACATTTTTATACTTATTGACGCTTTTAGTAAGTATGTCAAGCTATATCCGCTAAGGAAAGCCACGGGACTAGCGTGTAGCCGTCTGATCATTAATAAGTATGTACCTGAGTATGGCCTTCCTCTCAGGATACTATCTGACAGTGGACCACAGTTTACTGCAAAGAAATGGAGAACCAGTATGCAGGAAGCTGGTATTTCACACGTTCATTCCTCTGTAAGGTACCCCCAGGGTAATTCTGCAGAGCGTCCATGAAGGGAAGTGGCTCGTCTATTTCGGACTCTAGTGCATGACAAGCATACGGCCTGGGTTGGACATCTTCCCAAGGTCGAGACTTGGCTGAATTCTGTCCAGCATGAGAGTACGAAATTGACGCCATACGAGGTTCACTTCGGAAAGAGACCACAAAATGAACTAGCGAGGGTGTTGGGATTAAATGAGGGTAAGCAACCGGGGATGGATTACATTGTCCAGTTGGCGAAACAGAATTTATCTAAGTCAGCACAAAAGAGAATTCGCCAACAAAAATAAACTAAATTTGACCTATTCGAGCCGGGGGACAGAGTCTTACTTAGAGTGCCGAAACAGTCAAATAAGCTAGAGAAAGTCATGTCCAAGTTCTTTTATCTCTACGAGGGCCCATTTACAGTTACCAAACGTATTGGCAAAACAGCATATGTGCTGGAGGATAGTAAGGGAAACAGATTATACGGGACGTATAATATACATAGTCTACGAAAGTATGTGTCATAAAGTGAGTGTGTTTAGCTGGCGAGCCAGCCTATCAAATGAGTAAGTGTGGTATTTGGTGCGTGGAAGATCTGGTCTTCCAGGCAGGCGTATCAGAAGTCACACAGAGGGGTAGTATGTAAGTAATTGAGAGTTTTTAAGGTACAGGGAAATATGACGGGATTGTCGGATGCTCTTGAGCACTAACATGTCTCGATACACCAAGGCCAGAATTTGGTAGCGCTGGTGAATTCCCATTTGTCTCCTAGAGATGGGTGAGCGCTTGAACAGGGTATTTTTGCTTAAGGCGTCCACGAGACAAAAGATGGGCCACCAGAAGGCGAAACAGTCCTTCGTGAAACTGATACATAAGAGCACACGTGATTTCTGTTTACGGCCTCGCCATGTAAGAGCTATAAGTGTGTAATTTAAGGTAATTAGTACAAAGGTATTATTTGAGTGAGGAGAACTGGTCTGAGTTGTGAACTAGTACTAAGTAGAATTTGGTCTACGGGAACTTAAGAAGACAGGGCGATTACGGCACAGAAATATTTGGTGTAATATGTAATGCGTACTTACTGGTTTTTTTTTTCAAAAGTCAATATTAATTTTGTATTATATACAGAGAGATTAAGTATTATGGTCACGATGCGCTGCCACAATAGTGTGATCGTGTGCTCCGTGAGATCAGTGATACTAAGTTTCACCAGAAGGTAGCGACCTCCAGTGAAATTAGGAAGTTCTGTGGTGATATAAATATATATCAGAACACCTTTAATGCGTGTGATGTGACATCCTATATACACAGTGCTCACACATTATTTATGTATATCTTTCCCAACATAGAGATATTTGAGAGGCGGAAATATCCGTGGAACATTAATCTAAATGAGAAACATTGGACTGGTTGCACAGGGCAATCCAAAATGACAACAGACTTTGACGCAAAGGGCGTAAAGAAAAATTATGAGTGTATATATTGTTCCCTTTTGAACATAGGACCTTCAGGACAGGATTCTAATCTCAGGGGTGGTGCGTCCTACTTGAAGCTAATAACTGTCCTGGGATACATCACTTGGAAGATCAACAGGGCTGATTAATAAATCATCACACACAGGATTCAAAAAAAAACAAAGAAAAACAACTTTATTAACACTGGTAAAGAAATACAAAAAAAATAATTGAAAAGAAAGTTAAAACCAAAAATATTAACTCAAGGCAATCAAAATTAGGAATGAGAAACTATCCAAAATTGAACCAATCTCCAAAACAACTTAACGAATTACAAATCTTGAAATAAATCCAAAAGAAAACCAAAATAACGGAAAAAAAACGTTAAAACAATCCAAAAGATCAAAAAAAGTACAAATAATTTTAAAAAATGTCAAAACTCAAAAAAATATATGAGTAATTAAATTCCAATTTAATTAATCAACCTCAATTAAATTAATTACATTTCGATTAATCAACCATAATTGAATTAATTACATTTCAATTAATCACCCATAATTAAATTGATTACATTTTAATTAAATCAATCAATTAAATTAATTACAATCCAAATAAATCAATATTGATTAGATTAATCATCAATTCAAACACTCTGTGAATCAAATAATATTCAAATCAAATCAATTGAACTTTAATTGAACTTTGAATCCCATGATTTATCAAATCGATTACCAATCAATTAATCCAATCTCTCAATTAAATAACGACCAACCAGTGATCATATGCCAAGATGAAAATCAATCTGATTTGACCATAATTAATATTCACTGTAATACATTCCACACCTCTAAATTCAATATTCCAAATACCATGGCATCTTGCCGTTGTATGCCAATTAATTAATACACAAACCTCAAACCATTGGCATATCCACTATTAACTTAGGGCTTCCATAATTATAATATTCATGAGATAATCATCTCATGAAATGATCTGACAACATTGCCCATGTGATCCCTTTTGGTGGATTACAACACTTTCACCAGATCACCATACTTATATATCCATTATTCATAACTACAACGTGTGCCCTTCAAATGAGTATGAAATTTGGCACATTTATACCTTTGAGCCTTTAAGCATACATCAATGCGTACTTATAAATGCCAACTGGCAAATTTACACTCATATAACCCCAATGAGATTTGAGTTTGAGATGTGCTACACTGTTATTTAAAATAAACACAAAATACCTTAGAAATATGATCAACCAAGGATTGAACTCAGGACTCGTAACAAAATGATCCGGGTCCCAGATTCAATACTGTCTGTCAAAGTTTTATGGGCGTGTACTAACTATACACATAAATACAACTCGAGATGCTTGCGAGTATCAATGGCAAAATCAAAATAGCTTAGCGTAAGGCAAGAAAATAAGGAAACCAAAATGAATGCCAGCTGTATGCAGCAAATTTGCATATTCCAGATACCAAAAAAAACATTCTATGCTCGCATACCGCACCGAGCGACAAAAATTAAACAACGGTGGGTGTATCTTGTCAACGATGCCTGTGACTCTACAATAAAAAACATAACACAAATATGTATTTACAAGTTGAAATGCTAACAGGAAAAATATATACACTCGTAGGCTTCGAAGCAAGGACACTCACTTACCTTTTTCAGGGCATTGCACGTTCACAGACGCTTGCTAATATCCGAGAGAGAGCAATCAACTTCACGAAGAGGGAAACCAATCACCAAACGGATCCCCTTATAATAAAAGTCACCATTATTATTATTATTATTATTATTATTATTATTATTGATATCAATATGATTATCACCTTTAATTATTACTGCCGTGATGGAATCAACTATCCAAAGGTTACTGGGTATCAGTACCCTAAAATAAATTCGGTCTTGAGATCCATGAATTATTATTATTATTATTATTATTATTATTATTATTATTAATATCCACCTGGTTATTAATCTATTTGAATAAAATCTTCGCGGCAATGTCAAGACGCAAAAGGTTATTGGATTAGAGTACCCTTTACATAAGTTTACCCTCAACTCGATATCAAATTATTATTATTATCATTATTATCATTATTATTGTTATTATTATAATTGACACAAATATTATCACGTTTAAAACCTTTATAATAGACTTGGATGACAAGGTTAGTGCACTACAGTACCATATGTGGATCTCAATCGTGAGTTAATTTTGGAAATGAATCTGAATATTATATAAGTTTCTCTGACTAAGGAATCAGCTGTCACCATGACTGTCAAACTAGCCTCCTTTGAAACGCAAAGAGTCCCGTTATGGAGAGGGGCGGGGTGTGTACGACCTTGACAAGTGCTACCGCATTCAGACACTAAATGCTGTGGGCTCCCCAAACTGCACTCTTAGTAAGATACACAAGCCTGATGGAAACACCAGGAGAAATGACCTCACCGTCTAGATAGTCTTTGGTTCGACCTGAGTGGAACCTGGTCTTGGAGCAATAACATCATCGTGGTTCTATTTATCACACAAAACCTGTACACATAGTTTAATCTCTCCTGTTTCACAGAGTATGCCCAATCTACCTCACTTACCTTCCTTTCCTTTTCAGTTGGCAATCGAGTGACATATGGCTGTGTCACCTGCAA
Source organism: Meconema thalassinum (assembly GCA_946902985.2). Taxonomy (NCBI): domain Eukaryota; kingdom Metazoa; phylum Arthropoda; class Insecta; order Orthoptera; family Tettigoniidae; genus Meconema; species Meconema thalassinum. The sequence continues at coordinate 451,430,302 of OX336393.1, read as the reverse complement.
CTTCTTATACCTTTTAAAATACCATTATACCATTTTAATTATTCCTCGTTGAACCACCGGGGCCTCATGGAACTTCCCGGTATCACATGGCATACATTCAAACTATGTTCTCATTAACATACCACGATTAAGCCGATGTTCAGCTTGCTCTCCCAATACACTCAGAAGGATACCCTAAATATTTCTCCTACTCAATACCACACTTACCTGCGTTAATCTAAGAGAAAGGACGCGTCAAATCATCCCTGACACAGTTCAGAGTGCATCCGTATGAATAATTACTACCACATGCGTCGTAATAAAGACATTAACATTTAGACTTCCTCCCCTTCTATCCATACCTGACATCATTATTACTCTCGATATTGATATTATTATCCCTAGTTGACGTCATGCTTATTATTATTATTATTATTATTAATAACCCGCGTCATTAGTGGGTCTATAAATTTTACATTCTTTAAATCTCTCTCTCTTTCTAAATCTACGTGCCTCTGCTCTTTCCGGCGCCTCCATCCTGGGGCTGAAATACATACAACATAAATGGGGTGAACACATGCAATCCTATCAGTGTACAATTTGGCGCGGTTTGCGAACAAACATCATCGCTAAGCATCTCCTGAATTAAACAAAATAGCGTTCCGTCGTCACGGATAAACTTAACCTACCACAAATGATACTTAAACTTAAAGTCTAATATTATACTAAGACGAATATCTATTCCTGTATCAAATTATAATAACACAGCCCATAAAACTATGACATAGATAATTAATGGAAATTAATACTCATCATACTTCCAGCGTTGGTCGTCATCCTCTCCAGCAATAGATGTCAGCAACCCCTAGCCATGTGCCTTTCACACCATACCGGCACTACACATATTCACATTCAATGCACTACTCCACTAATTGATTGATAATCATGATTAGCACTAAATTTCACCTTATTCTTACAAAAAGATATAACACTATTGGTACGTCTATTGTACTTCCGTACCTTATCCAACACGTGTACGTTGCATCACAATACACCTTTCATATAAAAAATCGGGCTAGGATTTCGCAGCACTCGTTAGATCACACGCCACTACTTCTGTTATTCCACTCTTCACTTGCGCGCCGGGCTGACGACCTCGATGCGTTCTCTCTTCCCCCTGTTCATTCACAGAACTGTCCTGGTTCCAGCGGCGAGGGTTCGAGTCTCGGGCGATCAACTGCGCACCTCCCAACTTCTGCGACTGACAGTACTGCTTCTACAGCTCCACAACTTGTGTTAACATGTAACACTGCAAGCTCTCCCTGTACACATATGCTGCCTACTAAAATTACTACTGTTTATCTGAGCTGTCCAGCCTGCAGCCTTGAATCATACTGACCATTTACATACAACTGAGTGTCATTGTCTGTAGCGTGAAAACTGCATGACGACTGACTGTAAACTGACTTACCGCGAGTGCTTGTAACTGTTTATCGAAATGTGTCGAACTGCACAACATCACATTGCGAACACCTCAACAGTCTCGAGCGGGCTCGCGAAACTAAGCATCAACTACCATTCACTCGCGTGCTAACTGCGTGACAGCCAAACTGCGGAAGACTATCTCCTCCCCATGCGGTCTGCTGAAAAACTCTCCTCTGCACTGCGCAGGGGTGCAATATATCTAAAACATGGCGACAGAGCACCTGAAGATCGTTCCACACGCAAGAGCTCCGTATTCCAACACATTTATTTCAAAACACTGGGTACACATTATTCGTGATAGTAAGGTCCGTCGAATCATAGGATTACGATCGATAATCGATCGTAATTTTAGGGGATATCAACACTGCGTCCTCCGGACTATTTGTGGCGAAATAGACGCCATCCCCACTCTCACAACAAACTCTCCACCCCGGACGGATCCGCGGAAGGATCTCAGTTCTGGACCACTGATTTATTAATTTTTTGATGATTTAATTATTCTGTTCATCTGTAAAAAATCTCAGGATTATTTCCGGCTTATTGTTGTCAATGGTTCGATCCTGGGTGTTGCCGTATCGTAGAAATGAATTAATTTCGCTATTTAGGGGCGTGGCGAAACCAGAATAAGACGTACTACAGAAACTTCCAGAACGTAATCTGATGCAAGCCTCTCCGAAAGTCCTTGAGCGTAAACCTGCGTGGCAAATGCGCGTTATAGAAGTATGTTCTCGAATAGCCTTTGTCTGCGAGTTCCATGCGACGTTCCCTCGGTTTGTCAATTGGCCAGTTGCATGAATCGTCCCAATAACACTGCGGCAGGAGCTTAGCATGATTAAAATGACGCAAAATCAGACTTCCTTTTCCCCTGCAAATCGAGGCTCAATTAAACGCTGTTCCTAGCATTACAGAAATCTATGCGAACTTAGCCTATGACCGTAGGATAAGGGCGCATCTCCCCCCCCCCCCCCTCTTGGTCTTTGAAAAACTATCTACAGGATTTGATAGTTTTTCCAACACTCACAACCTCACCACTGTTGTGACATCCGTTCCATATTGCAGCGTTTAAACGTCACGTGCGCGTGCCTGCCCATGCAACTATTTAGGTTATTCTGTCTGGGAACACGCCATTGTTTTTTGGCAATGATGATCTGTCGTCTTCCTTTGAACCCATACTTCCATCATTCTTCCTTTCAGTTTGCCGTTTCCTAAGGACATCCTTCATCTTCGGATTCTTCATGTACTCCCTCGACGACGTTGACTCGCTGATCCAGCGTCATCTTCTTCCGGCGGATGGTATACCTTTAGATTTTGGGCGTTATAGATGGCTTCTATTCCCGTTTCCAAGTGTTTAACACGATACGCATTATTCCCGATCACCTTGGTGATTTCGTGAGGTCCATGGAATAGTTCACAAAACCTTGCGTATATTCGTGCCTGAGGATCGGATATCGCTGGTTTCCTCACCAGTACCAGTTCTCCTAACTCAAGTGGTCGGTGGAACCTTTTATTCTTTATCCTTCTTAAGCGACGCTCGGACTGCTTTTTCAAATAAAGCGCCGTATCTCTGATCATCGACTCGTGACTCAGTCGAGCATCTACCGGACATGGTATAACATTAGTCCATGGTCGATCAGGAAGTTGGTTGAAATGCACAACCGAAGGAATACGACCAGTACTCTCGTGTACGGTATTGTTAATGCATGATTCAATTATCGGTAAGACGTCCACCAATTTCCAATGTTGTCGCGGGCAGTATAGTCGGCAAAACTTTGCAATCTCTCTCATAATCCTTTCCGAAGGATTTCCTTCCGGATTCCGTACTGAACTCAGGACATGTCGAATATCCAGCCTCGCCATTTCCCGTCTAAACTCGGCGCTGGTAAAATAGCTTCCATGATCCGTAAGGCAGAACTCTATTTTCCCAAATGTGGGAATTACCCTTGCCTTGATTCGATTTAAAACTTGACGAGTATTCATTTTTTGAACTGGGCATAAGACCACGTATTTGGAAAATACGTCCACACTGACCAAAATATATTTGCATCCTCTTCTGCCTTTGGGCAAAGGACCGTATCCGTCCATGGCAATAAGCTCACAAGGCTTTTGTGGCAATAGGGGCTTGGGATATTGTTTCATTAAGAATGAATTTGGTTTTACCCTTTGACATTGATCACACGTCCTCAATGTTCTTTGAATGGTTTCTCGTAACTTCGGCCACACAAAAGTCTCTTGGATCAACGCACTCGTCTTATCAATTCCACCGTGACCAGAAATACGGTGCGCGTGCCAGACTAATCCCTTCTGTAGCGATGGTGGCACCACAATCCTTGATTTGGTGTGATCTGCATCCACGAACTTGTGTAATAATTCGTTATACCAGATATAACTGACAGAGATTTTCTCCGCTTCGATGAACGCGGGAGTTCCCGGTTGTAACTTTCTTTGGAAATAACTTATGATCATGTTCATCCAAGGGTCCTTTTCTTGCTCAATTTTGATTCCTTTCAGTCTCTCCAAAAAGTCTTCATCCTGCCTGGTTAACTCAATCTGGTTTACTGATTCAACCTGATCTTCTTGATCCGGATTCCGACTCAAGATATCCGGTATTAGGTTGAATTTTCCTGGATGATGTTCAATCGTGATGTCGAATTGTTGAACATAAAGCGACCATCTATTGACTCTTTCTCCTGCCATCGGCGTCTTCAAGAGAAACACAAGGCTTTTATGGTCGGTCCTAATAAGAATTTTGAAACCATACACAATTTTCCTCCACTGCTCTAGAGCGAATATAATGGATAATAGCTCTCGCTCCGTGATGGTATAGCTCAGCTCATGCTTCCTCAGTTTGCGACTTGCGAAGGCTAAGTAGGATTTATTCTGTGTATTCTCTGGGTCTTCCTGGTATAGCATGGCACCGACTCCAACTTGGGATGCGTCGGTTTGAATAATAAACTGGCGCGAAAAATCAGGGTAACTCAATTTGATGCTTCCCGCTAACAATTCCTTGGCCTTCTTAAAAGCACGATCACATTCCTCACTCCATGTCCAACGATTATTCATTCGTAGCATGTCCTGGAGTGGAGCCATAGTTTCTGTATATCCTGGACAATGATCAGCGAAGAAATTACATATACCCAAAAATTGCCGAACATGTTTTATTCTAGTTGGTTTCGGGAAATTCCGAATCGCTTCCAACTTCGCTGGGTTTGGTCTGATCCCTTCACCATCAATGATATGGCCTAAATACAACACTTCCCTCTGTCAAAAGTGAGACTTTTCGATGTTAATTTTGAAGTTGGCATTATCGAGATTCGCCAGTAGTTTTTCCAAGTTCGCCAGGTGTTCATCCACATTTTCGGAAGCTAGCAAGATATCATCCACGTACCGGGTAGTTATACTCTTGACTTCCGGCGTCAGGTTGCGATCCAGTGCTCTGATCAACGCGGATCCAGCTGTCTTGATGCCAAAAGGTAACCTCTTGAACACGTGTGTTTGCTGGTCAAACAAGTATCCAGTGAGCAGCTGTGATTTCTCATCCAGTTCCAGGTGGTGATAACTGCTCGTCAAATCAATTGAACTAAAATAAACCATTTTTCTGAATTTTCGGATGATCTCCTTAATTGGCGGAGCCTGGTCATACTCCGGGATCAGTCTCTCATTTATTTCACGCACGTCTAAACAGACTCGCACTGTCCCGTTGGGTTTCAAAACTACTACCAATGGGTTTACGAAAGGAGTGGCCATTTTAGCTATTATGCCCCCTTCTTCCATTTTCTTTAAAGTCGTGGCAACTTCACTGATGTATTTTTCGGCCACAGGGTATGCCTTCTTCTTGAAAGGTGACCAGTCATTGATCTGCATCGCGTACTTAAATCCCTTAATTTTTCCTGGCTTAGAGTCGAAAACTTGGTGATGTTTTCTTAATATTTTCCCCAACTTGATCCGATCATCATCGTTAAGTTTGGCCTCATGCATCTTCCTTGCAAATTCTGCCTCAGAATCTCCGACATCATCTTCCTGAGTCGTGGTCCATACCTCCGGCTTTATTAGATCGTCGTCGATATCATTGAGTCGCTGATTTAACTCACAACAACTCTGTACCATCCACACTTCCTCGGAATCTCTTGGAATGTCTGGATTCAGCGGAATCTTCATTGGGTGATTTCCATCCGCAATTTTGAATTGGACAACCTTATTTGCCAAATCGATAACAGCTCCATATTCTCTTATAAAATCTGCACCCAGAATGATATTATAATTTATTCTACTCATTACAATGAATGGGTGTGGCATACTGTATCCTTGCACAACAATCTCGAGAAGAGTTTGACTCTTGCATGTGGTGGATTTGTCCGGAATGATTCCCTTAATTTTGACATTGGAAAGGGGGAGGATTGGAAGTTTCAGATGCCTTCCTAATTCATTCACCAATGCCTGTGAGACTAGGCTAACACTGGCCCCTGTGTCCACCATTCACTTAACCATTAAACCTCCTACTCGGGCATGTATGACCGGTAATTCTTTAATGACCTTTATCTCTGGCCCCTTTAAGTCTTCGGTTAATTCCTCTTCTCTTAAGACCCAATCACTTATTTGAGCGACTACGAAATCTTCATGTGGCCCATTCAAATCATCCGCCTTGTCCTGTCGATCTAAACTTGGATTTTTGTTTTATCTTGGGATGCTTCCCGAGTATTTTGTCCTCTCGCTCTATGGCTATCCTGATATTCCAGGCTTTCTGCTCCAGTCCCCATGACATCTGGATTTTTGCGAGCTTCCATGCCTTTAGTCCACTTGTTCTCGTCTCCCCCTCTTGGTGAACCTTGAGCTGGGAATTCATCCAGGTATTTTTGCGTCCCTTTGTGCCATCGTTCCATTTCCTCCTGATGTGACGGACGTGGCCTTCCAGCCTGCCATGGCCTTCCCCGAGACCATGAAGATCTACCTCTCCAGAATCCTCGTCGTCTCCAAGGGTAAGGTCTGGGTGATCATTCATCCTCCAGTCGCAATTATACCTCCAATCGGGTCTCCATCCAGCGTTCTGAGGATTCTCAGGTTGTTGGGTTCTGACTCCGGAATCATGGCGTCCATGCTGTCCCCAATCCATTTGCTCATCTGTGGCGTTAGCGTTCCTTCCCTTGCGTCGTTTATGGGGTGGCTCTGTAATTTCAGCTGAGTTGACGTTTTCGACCGTCCGATGTGCTCGTTGTGGACTATGTACGGATGTTTCGTCCAAATGGCGAAGTATTTCTTCCGCCCGTACCGCGGTTTGCACATCAGCCGTTGCCATTATCTGCTGGACTGCCAGTGATAACTGTTTCTCGATCGCCGTCACCATTTCTTCTTCCGACGGTGGCATATCCAGTTCCTTCATCCTGTGTAACTGAGTGATGAAGTACTCCGAGTATTTGGTTGGGGAAGTAGTGCTATACCGGCGGGCGTACAACTCTGCCCTCAAGTTTTGTTGTGCCGACAAACTCCAATATTTCTTCAAAAATACTTCCCGAAATTCTTCCATAGTGTTGAACGTATACCGGAAACTCCTAAACCACTGTAAGGCATTGCCGGTTAAGAGCTTCTCTACCGTCCTCAGCTGACGATCTTCGGGGATCTTAGTCTCTTTGATGTACTCCATTACTTCACGGAGAAAACTCTTTGGAGTAACATTCGTCGTGCCTGAAAACTTGTTCGGTCGATCATCATTCATGCGGATGACCTGTACTACTTGAGTGGCCACTGTATGCTCCGTTGGCGTCGAAGTCCGTCCTCTGATGTCATGAAAATCGGGACTGTATGGTCTCTCCTCATCTCCTGGACCGAGCCGATCTTGGAATCCAGTTTTATCCTTCCCATGCGTTTCCATTATTGGCTTATTTATTCCCATCTGCAAATCAGCTATAGCCTTATCCTGTATCATGGCCCTCACTTCGTTCTTGGCTTGCTTGTTTTCCTGTTTTTCTAGCCGAGCTAACAATTCCACTTCCACCTTGTGACGTCTTCTCTTATCTTCACCTAGTTCTCGCAATAGTTCCTTGTTTTCTTCTTTCATCTCTCTGTGAATATCATCATACGCCAACTCCCTGTCTCTCTTGAGATCCTCTCTGTCTTGAATCCACGCCTCACCTTTTCCTTCCTGGGATTCTTTTATTTCTTCTCTTATCGCCTGCCATGTTTCCTTGACTTCTTTCTTCAATCTGGAGACGTCGGTCTCAACTGCCTCAAGTCTGGCTGACGTTTCCGAATGGCCTTCTTGTAGTTCGATAACATCCACTTGTGCCGTAATGAGCTCCTTCTTAAAGGTAGACATCTGCGCCTGAGTACCCATTTCTAAAACTGTCATCCTCTGGGCGATACTGTCAACTTGGCTTTCAATAGCAAGCCTGTGTTTTTGCATTTCCTCGTTATTTTGTTCGCAAGCTTGACTTATCTGCTTCATTTCAGACCTGATGCGATCGAGTTGGACCTCACTATCGACCTTTAACTGTGTTCATTGTCGTGTCAAGTGTTCCTCACTCTCAACTTTCATCTGTGCTAACTGTTGTGTTAACTGTTGTGTCAGATGTTCCTCACTCTCGACTTTCAACTGTGTTAATTGTTGTGTCAAGTGTTCTTCACTCTCGACTTTCAGTTAAGCTAACTGTCCTGTAAGCTGCGCTACTTGTTCCTTACCCATTTGCTCCATCAGAGCCTTCATGTCCTCTAACGATACCATAACAATCAATTCGAACAAACGGGGTTGCACTCATCCATGCTGGGACAACAACTACACCTGCACCAACATGCAACACATCTCAAATCTCCATGTGGATATTCCAGTGAATATTTTGTTTTAAGTAAAACCCCAACTTCTTTACCAAAATTGAGGTAATTACCCGCACAGTGTTAATAAACTGAAGATCTACTTCCCGTATCCAAAAAATAAAATTTCATGGACTCATGGACAACGTTAATTTAATAAGAATCCAACGCCTTCCCTAGGCCTCACCAAAATATAGCTTTATGAGTCCAGTATGGAAACTCAACATCGAAACATTAAGGGCTTTATCCAGCTTACTGTGTAATTAAATTTAAGAATAGTAATAATCCTGGCAACACAGTAACTGCTAATTGGTTGAGCTCCATAAAAGCTTCAAGCATCTGGCTAACCACGTTGGGCGCCAATGGTCGCGAGGGGTGCCCCGCCAACCACGATGGGTACCATTGTTGGCGGGGGTCCCGCGTTATGGGTCAGCCAAAATGCCCACGGGGATTGCTTCGGGGAGTTGGTCCTTCATGGGGGCCTGAAGCTCAAGTGCGTCTACCATGCCATACGATTAGGCATATGCACGATAAAACAATACCAAGCTACGTCACCCGTGTGCCTCTGTGTGCGTTGACCGCTGTGATCTTCCACTAATAAAGGAAAGCAAATCAGGATAGATAAGCGATCTACCCATCGCCCTATGTACCCTTTTGAACATAGGACCTTCAGGACAGGATTCTAATCTCAGGGGTGGTGCGTCCTACTTGAAGCTAATAACTGTCCTGGGATACATCACTTGGAAGATCAACTGGGCTGATTAATAAATCATCACACACAGGATTCAAAAAAAAAACAAAGAAAAACAACTTTATTAACACTGGTAAAGAAATACAAAAAAATAATTGAAAAGAAAGTTAAAACCAAAAATATTAACTCAAGGCAATCAAAATTTAGAATGAGAAACTATCCAAAATTGAACCAATCTCCAAAACAACTTAACGAATTACAAATCTTGAAATAAATCCAAAAGAAAACCAAAATAACGAAAAAAAACCGTTAAAACAATCCAAAAGATCAAAAAAAAGTAAAAATAATTTTAAAAAATGTCAAAACCCTAAAAAATGAGTAATTAAATTCCAATTAAATTAATCAACCTCAATTAAATTAATTACATTTCGATTAATCAACCATAATTGAATTAATTACATTTCAATTAATCACCCATAATTAAATTGATTACATTTTAATTAAATCAATCAATTAAATTAATTACAATCCAAATAAATCAATATTAATTAGATTAATCATCAATTCAAACACTCTGTGAATCAAATAATATTCAAATCAAATCAATTGAACTTTAATTGAACTTTGAATCCCATCATTTACCAAATCGATTACCAATCAATTAATCCAATCTCTCAATTAAATAACGACCAACCAGTGATCATATGCCAAGATGAAAATCAATCTGATTTGACCATAATTAAAATTCACTGTAATACATTCCACACCTCTAAATTCAATATTCCAAATACCATGGCATCTTGCCGTTGTATGCCAATTAATTAATACACAAACCTCAAACCATTGGCATATCCACCATTAACTTAGGGCTTCCATAATTATAATATTCATGAGATAATCATCTCATGAAATGATCTGACAACATTGCCCATGTGATCCCTTTTGGTGGATTACAACACTTTCACCAGATCACCATACTTATATATCCATTATTCATAACTACAACGTTTGCCCTTCAAATGAGTATGAAATTTGGCACATTTATACCTTTGAGCCTTTAAGCATACATCAATGCGTACTTATAAATGCCAACTGGCAAATTTACACTCATATAACCCCAATGAGATTTGAGTTTGAGATGTGCTACACTGTTACTTAAAATAAACACAAAATACCTTAGAAATATGATCAACCAAGGATTGAACTCAGGACTCGTAACAAAATGATCCGGGTCCCGGATTCAATACTGTCTGTCAAAGTTTTATGGGCGTGTACTAACTATACACATAAATACAACTCGAGATGCTTGCGAGTATCAATGGCAAAAACAAAATAGCTTAGCGTAAGGCAAGAAAATAAGGAAACCAAAATGAATGCCAGCTGTATGCAGCAAATTTGCATATTCCAGATACAAAAAAAAATCATTCTATGCTCGCATACCACACTGAGCGACAAAAACTAAACAACGGTGGGTGTATCTTGTCAACGATGCCTGCGACTCTACAATAAACAACATAACACAAATATGTATTTACAAGTTGAAATGCTAACAGGAAAAATATATACACTCGTAGGCTTCGAAGCAAGGACTCTCACTTACCTTTTTCAGAGCATTGCACGTTCACAGACGCTTGCTAATATCCGAGAGAGAACAATCAACTTCACGAAGAGGGAAACCAATCACCAAACGGATCCCCTTATAATAAAAGTCACCATTATTATTATTATTATTATTATTATTATTATTATTATTGTTATTGCTATCAATATGATTATCACCTTTAATTATTACTGCCGTGATGGAATCAACTATCCAAAGGTTACTGGGTATCAGTACCCTAAAATAAATTCGGTCTTGAGATCCATGAATTATTATTATTATTATTATTATTAATAATAATAATATCCACCTGGTTATTAATCTATTTGAATAAAATCTTCGCGGCAATGTCAGGACACAAATGGTTATTGGATTAGAGTACCCTTTACATAAGTTTACCCTCAACTCGATATCAAATTATTATTATTATCATTATTATCATTATTATTGTTATTATTATAATTGACATAAATATTATCACGTTTAATACCTTTATAATAGACTTGGATGACAAGGTTAGTGCACTACAGTACCATATGTGGATCTCAATCGTGAGTTAATTTTGGAAATGAATCTGAATATTATATAAGTTTCTCTGACTAAGGAATCAGCTGTCACCATGACTGTCAAACTAGCCTCATTTGAAACGCAAAGAGTCCCGTTATGGAGAGGGGCGGGGTGTGAACGACCTTGACAAGTGCTACTGCATTCAGACACTAAATGCTGTGGGCTCCAGAAACTGCACTCTTAGTAAGATACACAAGCCTGATGGTATCACCAGGAGAAATGACCTCACCGTCTAGATAGTCTTTGGTTCGACCTGAGTGGAACCTGGTCTTGGAGCAATAACATCATCGTGGTTCTATTTATCACACAAAACCTGTACACATAGTTTAATCTTACCTGTTTCACAGAGTATGCCCAATCTACCTCACTTACCTTCCTTTCCTTTTCAGTTGGCAATCGAGTGACATAAGGCTGTGTCACCTGCAACTTCTTATACCTTTTAAAATACCATTATACCATTTTAATTATTCCTCGTAGAACCACCGGGGCCTCATGGAACTTCCCGGTATCACATTGCATTCATTCAAACTATGTTCTCATTAACATACCACGATTAAGCCGATGTTCAGCTTGCTCTCCCAATACACTCAGAAGGATACCCTAAATATTTCTCCTACTCAATACCACACTTACCTGCGTTAATCTAAGAGAAAGGACGCGTCAAATCATCCCTGACACAGTTCAGAGTGCATCCGTATGAATAATTACTACCACATGCGTCGTAATAAAGACATTAACATTTAGACTTCCTCCCCTTCTATCCATACCTGACATCATTATTACTCTCGATATTGATATTATTACCCCTAGTTGACGTCATGCTTATTATTATTATTATTATTAATAACCCGCGTCATTTGTGTGTCTATAAATTTTACATTCTTTAAATCTCTCTCTCTTTCTAAATCTACGTGCCTCTGCTCTTTCCGGCGCCTCCATCCTGGGGCTGAAATACATACAACATAAATGGGGTGAACACATGCATTCCTATCAGTGTACAATTTGGCGCGGTTTGCGAACAAACATCATCGCTAAGCATCTCCTGAATTAAACAAAATAGCGTTCCGTCGTCACGGATAAACTTAACCTACCACAAATGATACTTAAACTTAAAGTCTAATATTATACTAAGACGAATATCTATTCCTGTATCAAATTATAATAACACAGCCCATAAAACTATGACATAGATAATTAATGGAAATTAATACTCATCATACTTCCAGCGTTGGTCGTCATCCTCTCCAGCAATAGATGTCAGCAACCCCTAGCCATGTGCCTTTCACACCATAGCGGCACTACACATATTCACATTCAATGCACTACTCCACTAATTGATTGATAATCATGATTAGCACTAAATTTCACCTTATTCTTACAAAAAGATATAACACTATTGGTACGTCTATTGTACTTCCGTACCTTATCCAACACGTGTACGTTGCATCACAATACACCTTTCATATAAAAATCGGGCTAGGATTGCGCAGCACTCGTTAGATCACACGCCACTACTTCTGTTATTCCACTCTTCACTTGCGCGCCGGGCTGACGACCTCGATGCGTTCTCTCTTCCCCCTGTTCATTCACAGAACTGTCCTGGTTCCAGCGGCGAGGGTTCGAGTCTCGGGCGATCAACTGCGCACCTCCCAACTTCTGCGACTGACAGTACTGCTTCTACAGCTCCACAACTTGTGTTAACATGTAACACTGCAAGCTCTCCCTGTACACATATGCTGCCTACTAAAATTACTACTGTTTATCTGAGCTGTCCAGCCTGCAGCCTTGAATCATACTGACCATTTACATACAACTGAGTGTCATTGTCTGTAGCGTGAAAACTGCATGAAGACTGACTGTAAACTGACTTACCGCGAGTGCTTGTAACTGTTTATCGAAATGTGTCGAACTGCACAACATCACATTGCGAACACCTCAACAGTCTCGAGCGGGCTCGCGAAACTAAGCATCAACTACCATTCACTCGCGTGCTAACTGCGTGACAGCCAAACTGCGGAAGACTATCTCCTCCCCATGCGGTCTGCTGAAAAACTCTCCTCTGCACTGCGCAGGGGTGCAATATATCTAAAACATGGCGACAGAGCACCTGAAGATCGTTCCACACGCAAGAGCTCCGTATTCCAACACATTTATTTCAAAACACTGGGTACACATTATTCGTGATAGTAAGGTCCGTCGAATCATAGGATTACGATCGATAATCGATCGTAATTTTAGGGGATATCAACACTGCGTCCTCCGGACTATTTGTGGCGAAATAGACGCCATCCCCACTCTCACAACAAACTCTCCACCCCGGACGGATCCGCGGAAGGATCTCAGTTCTGGACCACTGATTTATTAATTTTTTGATGATTTAATTATTCTGTTCATCTGTAAAAAATCTCAGGATTATTTCCGGCTTATTGTTGTCAATGGTTCGATCCTGGGTGTTGCCGTATCGTAGAAATGAATTAATTTCGCTATTTAGGGGCGTGGCGAAACCAGAATAAGACGTACTACAGAAACTTCCAGAACGTAATCTGATGCAAGCCTCTCCGAAAGTCCTTGAGCGTAAACCTGCGTGGCAAATGCGCGTTATAGAAGTATGTTCTCGAATAGCCTTTGTCTGCGAGTTCCATGCGACGTTCCCTCGGTTTGTCAATTGGCCAGTTGCATGAATCGTCCCAATAACACTGCGGCAGGAGCTTAGCATGATTAAAATGACGCAAAATCAGACTTCCTTTTCCCCTGCAAATCGAGGCTCAATTAAACGCTGTTTCTAGCATTACAGAAATCTATGCGAACTTAGCCTATGACCGTAGGATAAGGGCGCATCATATGTGATTTAGGGTGATTTAATTTATGTAATATGTATTTGGGATGGGGATTTATTAACGTGTCTGGGATAATCGCATGATTTACCGTCGTCACGGTAAATCATCCGATGATCCGAGGCGAATATGTAACGTGTTTTTCGAGGGTATTTTACGTCAGTAGGAAGCCATTCTATATTTATTTACGCGGCAAATTGTTCAGCCAAGAGAAGTTTTCATGTAACTTATTATTAAGGTATTTTTGGAGCGTATTTTATAAAATTATAAGTATACGGATAGGTTTTCGATGTTATAGAAAACCCTATCAAGCGAATTATAACGAACAACATTATCGCGGAAAATTGTATGATTACGGAATTTTACGGATTTTTTCAGTTAGAGTTTGTTGAGAGAGATGAGTCACTGGGAATACGGCTACAGGCTTATTCTTGTCGAGAAGCATGACGCAAGCGGGGTTGCTGCTTCAAGAAAAGGCGAAATGGCCTGGACCGGTAATCGACATCATCGTCGCGCCGAGTGTAATGACCCTGAGGAGGGGAGTATCGCGTGGTGGCTCAGCCAATCAGTGGAGAGCGGGCGAGAAGAAGACGGCACCAGAGAGGGGAGGCGACGAGTGCATATATGGTTTGCGCGCCGAGGAGACAGGGCGATTATCTTTGTAAAACTTGAACGTTGTGGTTGCTCGAGTGTTGGTTCCGGTGTGACCGGACCATAATATAACATATCTACAAGTATCTCTTCAACTAACGAAGAAGATGACGACGTCCAGGAGGCTGTGGGAAGCTCTCTTCAACATCCAGTACGAGGGAAATGCTACGGCAATTTCCAATGGTAAGCGCGAATGACTCAGAACTACATAATCTCTCTTTTCATTGTTTCATATTCAGTATTTCAGTAACTTCATAGCTTGGGAATAATAGTAAAATCAATAATTCATCCGACTCCGTTTTCACGTAATTCTCTAGCGGTAATATTCAGATCGCAACGCTCCAATTTTAAATTTAAAATATATTATTATTATTATTAATTTTGCCAATCTTGTTTTATATATAAAATTCATTTCTTTTAACCATGCAATCTTTGCTTTCAGTAGGTAGCATTAGATATATACCAAATTCCTTCTCCTGATACAATTGTTAGTTGGGTTAATGATCAAATCATACCACGATCTGAGTGAAAAGGTTCATGAAGGTGTTCTACCAGAGCTAGGTGTTGTTAAATATAAATTTAGATTTCAACATAGCGTTGAGGTCTTGGCGCTCATTAACACAACATATCTTAGTCAGAGTAAACAATACATTTGTGTTTCAAAGTGCAAGGCACGGCTAGTAGAAACATTACATTAGTACACCACAACAGTGAGGGCCAGTAAAACCGTTTCAATGATAATGACAATAATGAATAGGGAAATGACTATTCACTAAGAAAGAGGAGTATGTGACATAAAAGAAACTCCCTAGGGCCTATATCTCATTGGCTGTTAGAAAAGTAGAGATCAATAGTGTCGTCTTTTGTCACATAATGCCATAAGAAAATATTCAGAGCACTTTGGAAAACTTCGGCTGTCCCGAGCTCCGGAAGTAGCAATAGTATCATTTATCGCCACATACCGCTCAAGGATAAGGATCTGAATAAATGAAAGTAAATTTGAAAGCACCAACGCTTATTGCAGCTGATTACCTCCATGTACTGCACCAACACTATCGCACTTATACAGAGGCATAGTATTTTCATGATGATAACTGTTTTACGGGGCCTAAGAAATCTTCTTGCAATATTACTCCCAGTGACTCCAATTTATAAGCAGCGCAAGTTGTAACTATTTTCGCAAATCTGGCAGGTGCGACGTGATGCAGCTCGCATTGCCAGCCAACAATTGACTTATTAAAATATTCTTACAGTTACACTATACGGACATGAATGGTTCTAGGACCTTAAAACGTAGTTTTCAAGTTCTTTTTGTCTGTTGTTCTAAATGTAGGGAATGGAGAGAGTTGTTCAAAATATCAAGTGGATAGGGTTTCGAAGGGTAAGTACATTAAGTGTGGTTAAGATTGGTGAAACAATGTAGACTTGTGCCAAAGGGTCTAAATGCAGGGAATGGAGTGATCTGTCCGAAATTTCACGTAGACAGTTTTACTCGCAGGTTTCAATGGGTAAGAATACTCATTTTGGTTCAGATCGGTGAAACGGTGTAGATTTGTGCCAAATGGCCTAAATGCAGGGAATGGAGTGGTCTGTCCGAAATTTCATGTAAACAAGGTTACTCGCACGGTTCCAAAGGGTAAGTATACAAATGTTGGTTCAGATCGGTGAAACGGTGTAGAATTGTATAAATAACAGACAACCCAACATTGAGCTTTATACCGTATTTTCACATGCTAGTGCAACAATCACAATAACACAGGTTATCACATAAATTCTACACACACACACACTCCCATGTACATGGGGCAACATGACCACGATGTCTATGCCCCGCAAATGAAATATTAACTGTGCATACGATAGCATAGAGAATACTACAGTCCAATACAATCTTTGATTGTCAATCGGTCAGTTTTCCCATGTGTCCTTTATCAAATTATACCGGACTATCATTATACAGAGTAAATCGTTGTTGCCTAGTGACAACCTGTCCATCAATGGTGCGGCGTTGACTATCATGATACAGTATTAGTCGTTGTCGCCTAGCGACAATATGTCCGTCAAGTTATTAGATCGGTGAAACGGTGTGGACTTGAGCAAAAGGGCCCAAATGCGGGGAATTAAGTGGTCTGTCGGAAATTTAACAAAGCCAAAACTATTCCTCTTGAGTCAGGCTATCATATACAAAAGGAATTTTTCGAATCCGACTGGTAGTTCCAGAGATTAGCGCGTTTAAACACATAAACACATAAACACATAAACACACAAACACACAAACTCTTCAGCTTTATTATATTAGTATAGATTCCAATTTTATTCCATTTATCCTATTATTTTAATTCTTAGTCTTTAATTTTTAAAGTAAATCTGAAGAAGGTGTTTATTCTTAGCTCTAGTTGATTGAAAGAAATCCTACCAGCCAGAAAATCCAAATATTTTCAGCACTTTTCAGCTTTTAGCCTATCTTATTTTTTGGTTATTTGCTGCCAGGAAAGTGGGAATAAATCTCTTATTATGTCCAAGAAACCTACATTCTAAATAAACAAATAAACAAAGTTAATTATACCGCTTACAGTGTGAACATCACCTCTGACATCCTTGGTTATTTTGCACTTGAATAATTCATATGTTTAAGGAGAGCAAATATAGCTTAAAACTTTGAAGTTCTCGTGATAATTTGATGACGTATCATCATGTTAAATATTTACACTCTCGTTACAATCAGATTTTCTACTAATAATTAGGCATTAACTTCTCTGTAGATAAAGATGGTTTGCAGACGATACTGACATCTATCGAAGTCACACTGAACTCCAGACCACTCACCAAAGACGGCGACGTCACCGTGATCACCTCAGCTCACTTCCTTGTTGGTAGACAACTCAATGCACTGCCCTCTGGACCTGAACCTCAGCCCGGTTCCCCCATTGTTGTCAGGAGAACTCCTAAACATACGCAGTTCTCCTGGTAAGCACGCATTTTGCCTAACAGTGGTGGCCAAATGGTAGGATATCTTACATGGGAGTCTTCACTCTCGTTTACGGTCGGCGGCAAACTTCTAAGAAGAAGGTATCCAAAAACTTGTGCCACGCTATAACAAATGCCTGCAAAGGTTCGGCAGTTATGTGGAAAAGTAGTTTAAGAGGTGTAGAATGTTGTGCAATAAATATTTTTTCTGTATCTGTACACAATTTAATTTTATTACCAAACGGAACTTACTTTCTCGACGTGCCTCGTATATCGTATGGCTTTACAAGTATACAAAAGTATAATTCGGTGGCTTCGGTGGCGTAGTCGGTAGCATGCTGAGCTTCTATGTCCAAGATCACGGGTTCAAATCCGGCCGAAGTCGTCGGATATTTTAAGAGCGTTAAAAATCCCTCAGTTTGCCTTCCTTCGGAGGGGAAATAAAGCCGGCGGTACCATGTCATAGATTTATGGCATGTTAAAGAACCTTCCACTAATTACACCTGTGTGAAGCTAAATTAGGTTAAACATTCGACAAAAGCTCGTAGGTTCCGAAGTTCGTCGCCAGGAGCCGACTGCGGTGGTATCTGGTAATGAAGTTCTGAACTAGTAGTCGTTGACGGTGGCGTTTGGCGGCAAACGTAGGAACTACTTGAAAAAATTCAATGTCTAGAGTCCTCACTTGAATTGCAAACAGATAACTCACACTAATACAGCCATCACAATTAACACCGGTTATCAGACAGATTCTACACACACCCAAAGTACACGGGGCTACATGACTGCGTTGTTGCAGCCCCTGAACTGAGGAACCAACCAAAAAAAAATACTTCAACCCGCTAATATTTACTTCTGGTATTTCAGTAAAGTATATGAACATTACCCACCCAGGATTATTGGGCTCTGATCAGCGTGTAGACCGACTGAAGAGTATTTTAAGTATTATCTAACCTAACATAGCAGAAATAAATATTGGAATACTGGTGTTGAGTCAGTTAATTTTCACACCTCTGTTAGTTAAGTGAATAAGCTTAAGTGGGGCTTTCACAACGTTTGAATCAGAATCCTCCAGGCTAATAGACGGGTGCGATTATAAGGTTAGTTCGATCCTTTAATCAGATCACGGCCAGGAGGTATAAAACGCTTCGCAAGTAGAAGCCTCTTCCCTACTTTAAAGTAAGAAATCTCGCTTTTTATTCAGTCTGATTTTTAAAAAAATTCCACATTTCTATCCCATTCAGGCCAGCAACTCAATGATAACAAGTAGTTCCGTGAAGAGCTAAATAGCCTATTTTCATATATCCCACTAATATTAATTGCCTCTATCAACATACAAATTGTCAGTTTTATTGCTGTAATCGATTCGTAGATATTGAGAACCATCTAAATATTTTGGAAGGTCACCATGTTGGATTTTTATATTATAGACCATAGTCTATGTACTATTACATGAAGGTTATTGTGTAGGTATTTATTCAAACTTCAATCGCATAATTAGGACACAAGGAATAAAAGCGGGATTTTAAAATTTTGCTCAGCCGCCATCTTGTGATTATGAAAATAATTTAAATGAATTAGATTCCAGTCGATTAAAATTTGTATAACCATATACCGTATCACGTTTCACTGTGATCGGATGGTTAAAACGCAAGAAACATCCATTTGAATATTTAAATTTCGCGTCGCCACCATGTTGGATTTGTGCTCGCCAGGTTATTGAACGTCCCATAGGTGAATTTATGCTTATAGCCGCTATACACTTACAAAATTTCAGGTTGGTTTCTGTAGTAGAATAATACATATTGAGAACCGTCTAAATATTTCGGATGGTCGCCACGTTGGATTTTAATATATTGAACCGTTCAGAATAGCAGTGTTTATATGCAAGAATCTTGATCAAGGGGTCGAGCTCAGTTCCTAGTGTGATGTTTACGTTCGCCAAACAACATGCTCTACTGAGGTAAGGGTCATAGGATTAAAACTATAATTAAGAAAGAAAGGTGACAAGACGTAAAATATTAACATGATTTAATGACTAATAGTGCATAAAAAGAATATAAACAACAATAATAAAAAAAATCCTCCCTGAATTCTCCCATGACAGGAATATCTATCAATGCTGAGGAGTCAGACGGATCTCCCCCTTTATGAAATGTGTATCCTAGTTCCACTAACTTGGATTTTATGTACGCGTAATGACTAACTACGAGGAATGAGTACTTTGGATGACTGTTCGTTTACAGCGGGTTAACAGCCACGATGCTTACGAACAATCATCTCGTAAATCAACGTTTACGGATATGGAACATGACACTAATAAAAACCCTTAAAAATGTAATGCTGACACACACACTAAAAAAATCTACTATTTACAGGAATCTCTCTCGAGACCCTCATTTAGCGCGATGACGCACTGGACAAAATGAGCTGCCAACTCCGGCCAATTGCTCAATACACAAACAAGGAAATACAGCATCGCACGTGACTTCACGGGTCACTGATATGGAATATAAACATGGACGTAAACCAACACAACAAAAGCCTGACCGGCTGAGATTACTTTATATGAACAAAACTGCATGTTAAGCTAACGCTTCGGAGATTATCGTGATTCGTAGGCAACTCCCATTTATTTAAACAATTTTTACCATTGACCAGTTCTTAATTCTGTATTTCAAGTAATTACGGAGCCAAACAAGCACTCCCCACTAATGACCTTGCTTGCAACCTTCAGTCCGTCTTGTGAAACAGCTCACCCTTTCCTCACTACCTGTCATTGTCCCAACTCCAGTGTGTAAAAATAACTGACCAGCTGTGCCGTTATCTCAAAGAAACAACAGCAACAAATCTCAACCACCTCAACATATGGTCAGACATTAATCAAAATATCCACAATTGCCCTCGCAAGGTAACAATATGGACCTGGCACCAAGCTGACAGAAATCAGTCTACGCTGAAATTCCCGCTTGTAATGACCACAAAATACACACACTCACACTTCTGGGAATGACATTACAAACTTTCACACAGGTCGGATGAATGGATGCTCGCAAACTATTTAAAAAAATATTAAAACCTTCGATAGAGCTGACTGCTCTTCGTCACAAATCACATTGCTCCAAAGGCAATAATCTCACTGAATCTGATCAATAATAAACCTTAAAAAAATTAATTACCCACCAAACTACTGTATAATTATATTACTTCAGTCCTACTTCTGAAACACAACATATCTCCGAGAGACGTTTTTAACCGCATTACGTAACATATGCAAACACGGTCGTCCACATAGCTACGTTAGTTAAAACAACAAACAAACAAGAACTTTCCACTAATAACATATATGCGAGCTGTTTCCATGCAAAAGGTGTGTCAGACCAAAACTAAATATACTACGATAATCACACAAGCAAATTATTTACAAAAATATGTCCCATACACCAAAAGTTAATCTATCAGATAATAAGAATATTATTCTGTACTCATCCTCGGCCAGTCACCCGTCAAAGGACATCCGCTGCCATCTCCCAACTGAATGCTTCTTAGCTCATCTCAGCCATCTGGACGGAGTGTTGATAGTTCCAAACTTCCTCCAGGATAAGCGATGTCATCTCTCGTGCTGATTCAAAAAGTTAGATTATTATACACTTGATATCTGACTACTAAATTCGCCGTTTCAGGTACTACTTTCCCAGGAACTGTCTGTTGGCGAATTGTCGATGAAACTGCCCCTACAAAATATAGTACTGTGACTACCTATCACTGAATTTAACACATTTATTAATAATTTCGGTGTCCTCATGACACGCAAAAGTATAAGTGCTTGTGTCTTCGACACACAAATATAATAAGCTCCGTCCTCAGACGAACAAAAGTAATAGCAATGTCTTGGCTCTTCACGCCACTTATAAATGAACCGGCCCTAGGTATTGATAGAGGGGGAAATTACATAAAAATTTCTCAAAATAATAGTGGTACAGGAATGAAATAAATATCACTGAACTCGAAAAATAGCGCAGGTCAAGAATATGCCCATTAATCCTAGAATCGATCGTAGAGATGTTGTCTAGGCGATCTCCCGCGTTAATGCTCGCCATCGCGTGCCCAAGCTAGACTTGCCGCGCTGGTAAGCATTCTTCTCTCATTGGTTCCACATTTTCTGTAACTTGGCGGTTTTTATCAGACCTTGGCCTCGAAGGAGTGTCTAGTATTTTCATCAGCCACTCACGTGACTGCATCATATTTTTTCTAGGCGCGAATATTACAATGAACATACCATGAGCGTGTCTCACTGCGCGTCGCTTCTATTTCGAGGTGGCCACCACCTGTCCTTCTGAATCATTGATAGGGTCTATCCTTTCACAATCCTAAGTATTTAGCCTTTTGTCAAACTGCTGCAGGTATGTCCCCATTGTCTCCAACCAATGCTTGAAATTTCCTCATCTCCGTCTGGCTATTTTCATGATGCTGGTGGAAATATTTATTAATTGAAGAAATAAAACATGGAATCATTTATCCATCAGAGGGTAAAGGGTTCAATATGTAGGCCATAGAGTTATGTAGTATTAGATGATGATTATTGTGCATGTTCATTATGCAAATGTTGATTTGGATAGCATGAGTAGAACACAATAAATAAAAACTTAATTTTCGAAATTCGCACAGCCGCCATCTTGAGGTCACGTAAACAATTGAACTAAATTAGAACCAGTACATTACGATGTGTATAAACATTTGCTGTATGAAGTTTTATTGCGTTTGGATCATTAAATCGCGAGAAACGTCTATTTAAAACTTTCAATTTCGCTTGGCCGCCATGTTCGTTTTGTAGTTAACCGTTTTTTTTAAAGTCTCATAGATGAAATTCTAGTAGTTCCCTTTATCACTGTACAAACCTCCAGGGTGATATAGGTAAAAGTTTCGTAGATATTGAATGCTGGGGAAATAATTCGCACAGCCGCCATGTTGGATTGGTCAGACGTAACAAAATTTGAAGGGCACGGTCGTGGTCGCCCGGGATAGTGCTATGAACCTACTGAGTTCCATTGAAATCGCTTCAGCCGTTTAGACGTTATTATGGAGGGGGAGGGGACACACAAAAATCCATGACACACACCATCACACACGCACACACAGACAGACACACGGACAAAAGGTGATCTCATAACCCTATTTTTTCATAAATGAAAGTAGGCTAAAAACATTCTGCTACATTTTCGTCTGATTGCCGACTCGAACCCCGTTCATCACTTAATCTTCTTTCTGGTGCATTTGTAATTCATCTTCGTTGTTTTCTTCTCATTTCCAGCCGTAAAGGACAGACTGTCTTACGAGGTTTTAAAATAAAAGTCTATTTGTAGCTGTATTTAAATATGGTGGGAAAGAGAAAATGAAGGAAAGAGTGTGGGAAAGAGGTAAGGAAGGTGGGTGGGTAAGAGGAAAGGAAGGAAAGAGGGTGGGTAAGAGAAAAGGAAGGAAAAAGGGTGGGGAAGAGGAAAGGGAGGAAGGAATGAAAGAATGAAGCTTCAAGTTTTACGTGACCAATAATTTGGCAATCATGAGCCACAGGACCTCCATCATCACGTGATATCCGAACCACAGGGCGTGGTATTTCACTTTGAAAATCTCAATTGCTTTGACGGGGAATCGAACCCGGTTCACCTTGCTGAGAGGTAAGCAGTTTGACCACTGCACAATCACACACGCTAATGAAAAATTAACAACAAAAACAACATGTTTCCTCGTTGACATGTGGTGAGATTTTTTTGTGTTGGACTAAAATGGTTGGTCATGGATATTTTAGCACAGAAATGAAATGCGTAGTGGAAGTAGGAGACTCCTGTTACTTACGAAGCAAAATAACCAGTGATGGACGAAGCGAAGAGGATATAAAAAGTAGGTTAGCTCATGCAAAGAAAGCATTTCTGCAGAAAAGGAATCTGTTGACATCGAATATAGATTTAGGTATTAGGTATTAAAGCGTGGCGCTCTATGGAAGTGAAACTTGGACTTTTGGTGCAGCAGAAAAGAGGAGAATTGAAGCGTTTGAAATGTGGTGTTACAGGAGAATGATGAAGATCAGATGGATATATACGGTTACAAACGAAGAGGTATTAAGACTAGTGGGAGAGGAGAAATGTTTCTGGCGACTGCTAATGAAGAGAAGAGATAGGTTGGTAGGACACGTATTAAGACACTCAGGAATAGCAAGCTTAGTTATGGCAGGAAGGGTCGAGGATAAGAACTGTAGGGGTAGGCCAAGATTAGAATATGTTAAACAGATTGCCTCGGGCGTTTGGTTGTGCTAGCTATGTAGAGATGAAATGATTAGCGCAGGACAGGGAGGCGTGGAGATCTGCATCAAACCAGTCAAAAGACTGAAGACTCAAACAACAACAGTGGAAGTATTGCGGGATTGTAAAATGCACATCGGACGGCAGAAGCAGTGCTATCTATTTTAAAAGTTTTATTTCCGAGCCTAAGTGGTCAAATGTGTAGGCTGTAGATTGAGTCAGTAGAGAAGGTTAGAGCGACAGCACGGATGGAAGAGGTCGGTCGGGGGTGAAGAGGCGAGGTTAAATTTTATTTTCCAGTAATGTTGTTCCATTTATCAAAGTGCCAACCCCCGCTGGCCAAGCGCAGGACTACACCTTGACGAATTGCTAGGCCCAGACAGGCAGCACCATTGGTATAACGCGTCATTTTTATTTTGTGGCACAGGCCTCGAATAATTCTGTATTTCTCCTTCACCCTTCCTCCACTCCTCCTCCCACACTCGTTCTCATCACCGTTTTACTTTCTGGGCCAATTGGTGAAGCAGGTCACGCTTCTTCATAAAGCTCTGAGGTTATAAGGAGCGGGGGAGTAGGAGGGGGCTCATAGAGAAGAAAATAAGGAACTTCCTGACGCATGTAATTGCTTGCTAAAGGCGAGGGTTACTTATACAAAGGGTGCAATATGTAGTTAAAGGGACTTGTTGGCTGTCCGGCGTTGAATTGGACTCGATCTTACACTATGTACACACATCAAAAAAAGTTTTGCATCACCTCGGTTCCCAGATCTCCGGCTTATAGACGTTGACTGTGTATATTGTATCCAAGATACAGTCCCTTTGACTGTTCATAGATGTCACTAAAACTGCTCAAAGATGTAAACAACCATGCATGAGCAGGGCCTATTAGACGGAGGGGGTACGACAGCCGATCAGTTCCAGTCATTCCACCAGGACGAAGGTACGCTGCTCATGTTGTCTGTAGTTCTACCATGCCTAGAAGGTCAATACCGCAGTTCGATCGCGTCCGCATTGTTACTTTGTGTCAAGAAGGGCTCTCAACAAGGGAAGTTTCCAGGCGTCTCAGAGTGAACCAAAGCGATGTTGTTCGGACATGGAGGAGGTACAGAGATACAGGAACTGTCGATGACAGGCCTCGCTCAGGCCGCCCAAGGGCTACTACTGTAGTGGATGACCGCTACTTACGGATTGCCGCTCGGAGGAACCCTGACAGCAATGCCACCATGTTGAATAATGCGTTTCGTTCAGCCACAGGACGTCGTGTTTCAACTCAAACTGTGCGCAATAGGCTGCATGATGCGCAACTTCACTCCCGACGTCCATGGCGAGGTCCAGCTTTGCAACCCCGACACCATGCAGCGCGGTACAGATGGGCCCAACAACATGCTGAATGGACCCCACGGAATTGGCATCACGTTCTCTTCACCGATGAGTGTCGCATATGCCTTCAACCAGACAATCGTCGGAGACGTGTTTGGAGGCACCCTGGTCAGGCTGAACGTCTTAGACACACTGTCCAGCGAGTGCAGCAAGGTGGTGGTTCCCTGATGTTTTGGGGTGGCATTATGTGGGGCCGACGTACGCCACTGGTGGTCATGGAAGGCTCCGAAACGGCTTTACGATACCTGAATGACATCCTCCGACCCATAGTGCAACCATATCGGCAGAATATTGGAGAGGCATTTGTCTTCATGGACGACAATTCTCGACCTCATCGTGCACATCTTGTGAATGCGTTCCTTCAAGATAACGACATCGCTCGACTACAGTGGCCAGCATGTTCGCCAGACATGAACCCTATCGAACATGCCTGGGATATGTTGAAAAGGGCTGTTTATGGACGTCTTGACCCACCAACCACTCTGAGAGATTTACGCCGAATTGTCGTTGAGGAGTGGGACAATTTGGACCAACAGTGTCTTGATGAACTTGTGGATAGTATGCCACGGCGAATACAGGCATGCATCAATGCAAGAGGACGTGCTACTGGGTATTAGAGGTAGTGGTGTGTACTGCAATCTGGACCACAAATGCTGAAAGTCTAGCTGTATGATGGTACAACATGCAATGTGTGGGTCTCATGAGCAATAAAACGAGCTGAAATGTTGTTTGTGTTGATCTCTATTCCCTTTGTATTTAACGGTTCCGGAACTCTTGGAACCGAGGTGATGCAAAACTTTTTTTGATGTGTGTATGTGAGAGTTGGCCTAATTTCAAGCAAGAGAAACGAGTCAGTATAATGACTTATTAATCCTGAAATGTAGACGTATTTTACAAGTCTGTCTGAGACGCGGTTGCTAGCTCCATCTTTCCATGGATGGTGCACTGGACTTCATTGCCACTGCAAGAACCTAGAAAGGAGAAAGAGATTCACATGCAACCTCCTCCAGGTGTAGTGGGGTTGTATGTATTTGAACATAAAATAATTCGAATTGCTCCAATACGAATATTTGACTCGAACATACAGGGTCATTATGTGCATCCCGATAAACACGGCAAGCTAAGCCGGCTTTGACTGGCGCAGATCCCGGGCTCGCGTACACGGTTCAGCTGGTGGTGGCGCTTTATTACGCCTTTACCAAACATGTTAGCTTGCCACGGTGAGTGAGTGGTCAACCTATCGGTCTACTAACCCCAGGATTTCAGGTTCGCTCCTGGCCGTGGTAAGTGAGCTTTGAAAGGCGGCAAAAATTATGACACCATGTCATAAGATGTTAAAAAACCCATTTGAATTCAGTAGTCCGTGTTCATAATGGCAAAATTAATCTCCGGAGTTTCCGCCAACACAAAGTCCTCATTTCTCTACTAGAAAGCGCTATACAGTAGTGTTCAAGGAACTTAATACATCTAACCTCCTTGACTTTCATAGTGCTTCAAGGAACAACGAAATTCGACATGCAAGCTACCCTTTGGGTGTCAAATTAATAGCAAAGCTTGCACCTGGCACCCGAGGCCATACGATATTATTATTATTATTATTATTATTATTATTATTATTATTATTACCAAGCATGTTCAATAATGTGTACCTACTTACAATGCTCATAGCCGATGCTGAAATTGTCCTCCCTCGATTGTAACACACCCCTGACATCTTCTGATGATAGAATGGACAACAATCTCATCTAATGTTTGTTCTATACGAACACAACGTTGTCTGTTAACTTTATTATTATTATTTACGGAGCCTGTTTTATTGAATCGTTTAGCGAGCCTCCTAATTGTACTGGCATTAGGCACAGGTCTTCTTGGAAACTTAATTCGAAATTTTCAACTTGTTTCAGAACAAGACTTTCTGCTATTCATATACGAATTATGTATATACACACGTTCGCGCAATGTGAATTGGTGTCTAGGTATGACCAACAATCACAGAAATCACAATACACACTAAATGTGCAACATTAACGTCTACGCTTTGCAGACACACGTCCATATGAATGACAAAACACATGTGAACTAACGACCTGAGTCAGCGGAGCGCGCCACCACCACTGAACCGTGTACGCGCGTCCGCGATCTGCGCCAGTGAAAGCCGGCTTAGCTTGCGGTGTTTATCGGGGCGCACATAGATAATGACCCTGTGCTAATCGTTCGCTTTCCCGCCTTAATAGGCTCTTGTCTCATCTTTTCTAATCCCTCATTCTTCGAGGGGTCACCTTCCTGTCTTCTGCACAAGGCCCTCAAGGAGGTAGGGAGTATGTATCCCCACCACTTCTGGTGCACCCCGGATAGTGCTACACCCTCAAGGGCTCACGGCTGTTGAGTTTGGGAGTTGGCGACCCCGAGGGATTCCTGAGTTGGGTCCGTTTGTCCCCTTTTTCCTCTGACCTTGAGGCGGGACCTCTTCTATTTCCCCTTTCCTATCTGCTCTCTATGGCTCTCCTTCCTTCCAAGTCCCTCAATCCTCATTCTTCGAGGGTTGAGGGCTTTTCTTTTCTTTCTGCCCATTATTTGTTTACCATTCCTTTTTCTAGTATGTAAGTTTGTAGTTAGTATTAGTTATAGTTTCCATTCTCGTCTCATTTTTCACTATCACCCAAACCATTAGTGGCCGATAACCTAGATGTTAGGCCCCTTAAAACAAAAAATTATCATCATCATCATCAACATCATCAATGTTCGAAGCAGTCGAATTAAGGTCGATTCACTTCACACTATCGATGGGTGATTGGAAAGTTTTAAGAATTGGCTTGTAATTTTACAATGGCGGCACTTACATGCTACTGTGATGCATCTCCTTCAAAATAGTCCCCTTCTGACTGAACACACCGACTCCAACGGTGATTCCACTTTAGGAAACATTCCTAGATATTTTTTTCCTGAAGTGTGTTTAGGCCGCTCTCCGTTTTGCCTGGATGTCTTCAATCGAGTCAAATCGCATCCCTTTCAGTGAACATTTCAGTTTAGGAAACAGGTTGAAGTCCGTAGGGGCTATATCAAGAAAATAGGGCGGTTGTGGAAGCAAAGGAATTTTAAATTTGGTAAAAAATTCAACGATTAAGAAGGCACGATGAACTGGAGCATTGTTGTGGTGGAGGACCCAACTCTTGTCTTTCCACAATGCAGGCCTTTTCTCCCGCACATTTTTGCGCAAACGCTCAAGGACACATTTGTAGTATTCCTGGTTAATTGTCTGTCCTCTAGGGGTAAATTCATGACGCACAATACCGGTAGAACCAAAGATAATCACCAACATTATCTTCACCTTCACTTTGCCGTGTTTTTTCGTTCGTGGTGAACCTGGACTCTTCCTCTGCGAAGACTGCACTTTGGTTTAAGGATCATATCCATATACCCACGATTCGTCACCTGTAATTATCCTATTTAACAAATCTGGGTAATTTTGAACCCGATTAATGATTTTTTGGCACACTTCAAATCGGTGTTGTTTCTGGTCAATTGACAACAATACGGCAAGAAACCCTAAGAGACCCTGACTCAACCAGAACCAGCTGCCACAGCGAACTGAACAAAGGAAACGCAATTTCCTGTCAGAGGACGTTCAAGGACAAATAAATGATTCACTCCCCACCCTCGGTGTGGTTATAGGACATAACGTACCACTTGGCCGGCTGATTACCTGCAAAGAGTCAGCTAATGGCCTCAAAATATTTCGGAGAGGACATAACGTACCACTTGAAAGAGTGGGAAGTATTTGGGATGCATGAAACCCTAACCGCTCGGCCACCTGCTCCGTATTGCTCAAATGATCCTGGTAATAAATACGTGGGCAATAACATAACATAAACTAATATAAAATAAGATAAGTTTTTGGATTTCCATCACACTTTATCCAGGATTTGGACTGGCAAAATGTTTATAAACATTTTGGCGTGTTTAAAATCAGCTGTGGGTAAGCTCTGGTCATTTTTCGTTTTCTTTACTATGTTTTTATATTTAAAAAAATTAAATTGTTTTTTGTGGGTTTTATATCGTAGCGAATAGCAAGTTCTTCATGGGATGTTTCATTCTAAGTGAATAGCATGTTTGCCATGTGATGTTTCATTCCAAGTTCGGCGAATATGAGAGAGCTCTCAAGCAAGATTTCAAGTTTCCATTCTCTTCATACTGCTTTATTATTCTGTCAAGCCGTTCATCATACTTGACATATTTCTTCTTTCTCTTTGATCTTTCAATGTACAATTCGTACTTCATCCGTCGAAGTGCGCACATAAACCACCCTTATTCGGTCTACACAACTCCTTGTTACAATACCAAAATGTTTAAAGCCGCACAGTGTGATCGCCACTGATGTTTATGTTGTAATGAACCTGTAACTGGAATGCCCGTCTGACATCAACTGGTACGTTATGACCTAGCGTAAATATTTAGGTGATACCGAGCTCCGCTAATGAGTTCTCTCCACGGGGGTCAATTAGGAAAATCCTAACAGGGGAAGTTGCCTGAGGCGTGTTTTACTGCCCCCCACTCCAAAGTGGACGTGAAGGTAGTAATATTAACGGAATGTGTCAACCTGCGATGATCTTCACTATCTACTCTTGTTATCTCAAACACGTAGTCCATACCACTCATTAGAAATTCTAGGCGTACTATACAAATCAATATGCACATTTTAATTTGTATGTTGTAGCTTTGGAAAAATGTTATCATATGAAAGTTATAACCAGCAGTATGAGCATTGCAACGATATTCTGCTACAAGGTGCAAAACCGCAGACAAAAGATTTACTTCCACTGACAGTTCGTGGAGTTAACGTTAAAACATTGACGGTATGAAAATAATTCATCTTCTTAGTATTTTCATTCAATCAAGACGAAGTACTGGTATAAGAACAAAATTGAATGTAGAAATTTTATGACACATCGTTTAGGTCTTAAGAGAATAAAAATAACCTTTACCACAAGGTGATTTCTTAAAGTCTGCAAATGTGTAAATTCAAATTGGGGGATCAAAGTGAAACGATCATGGTGGTGGGGAATTGTGTTTAAATGTACCTCCTGTATTAGTCCAATAACTAACCAAAATACTCATTCTTCTAATATTTCATATAACAATCGCTATATATTTTTTGGGGGGGCGGGGGGGTGAAATTTGTCACCGCACTGGTAGCCCCACTAAACTACATTTAGTGGCAATATACCTAAACGAAACCTTTTTATTGTCACATTGCATTACATTTCATTTGCATATTCCTTGTTGGTGCACACTGTTTCTTGAAGATACTTAGTTGAGTTTATTCTCGACTTATTCATGTATTTTGGCCCATCGATGTCCAAGTATTTCATTCAACCTATAAATATACTTGGCAAATTGAATTATGATATGAAATAAATCACCCGTTTGGACAGCGAGTTCTACAGAGCTAACCTAGAAGTAGGATCCTCTGGTTTTATTCGAGGTTAGTTAGTTAGATGGTTTTATCATTTATAAAACATATTTACGGTGTTCGACCATCTGGAAACAACATATTGTAACCACAAATATATTTCAACAGGACTCTTTATAAGGTTAGATGACTTCAAAAATGTTAGGCATTGTTCCATATCAGTATGCCTGGCTGGAAACAACATCCCATAGCATCCATCAGCGACATCCGTTTCAATATATAATAATAATATCATATAGCCTCGGGTGCCGCGTGCAAGTTTTGTTATTTGACACCCAGAGGTAGCTTGCATGTCGAATTTTGTTGTTCCTTGAAGCACTATGAAAGTCAAGGAGGTTAGATATCTAAGCTCCTTGACACTATAGCGCTTTCTAGTAGAGAAATGAGGAACGTTGTGTTGGCGGAAAATCCCGAGATTAATTTTGTCATTATGAACATGGCCTACTGAATTCAAGTGGATTCTTTGACATGCCAACATCGTATGACATGTCGTAATTTTTGCCGATTTTCAAAAATCACTTGCCCCGGCCAGGAGCAAACCTGCAAGCTTGGGGGTTAGTAATCTGATACTATAACCACTCGCCCACCGTGGCAAGCAATATATTATTATTGAGCCGTATTGAAGAAATCTAGTCTAATATAGGCCTAATATAGAAAGTTTGGGTTCAACTAGAACGTTTTTCAAGGTTAGAGGACTTTATCAGTCAAAAATTGTTACGCATTTCACCAATTCTTTATACGTGGATAACAACATCTTTTTGCAATCAACAGGAGATCCGATTCATTATATTGAACCATAATGAAGAAGTATAATGTGGACAATCTATTAAGGTAGATTTATATTAACTTTAGCCTTGTTTCGTTTATGTATTTTTCTTGTTTTTTGTGACCTTTCATTTTATTTAAATTTTAATGTGTACTTTGTAAAGATATCCATTTTTACTTTGGCATTTGTTAACATAGTTTTTAAGATTCTTTTATTATTTCAATCTACGCTGACGATTATCATTGTATACCGAAACATGTACGTATTAATTTAAATATTAAACGTCTTTTAAGTGTTTGACAAGGCGGCTATTATAATTTGAGATTAATATAATGAAAACCAAAATGTTAATGTATATTCTATATCATTTTAAAGCTTATAAAAAAGGTTACAACGTTAATACTGAGATCTCTCCGTTATTTTTTTTGACGGAGGTCCATGTTTTATTCCCGGCTCTGCCAAGAAATTTAATTCTGGTCTATGGGTTGAAACGGGGTACACTCAGCCTCGCGAGGAAACACTGAGAAGAGATGGGGTCAATTCCCACCTCAGCCATCCAGGAAGTGGTTTTCTGTGGTTTCCCCACTTCTACTTCAGGCAAATGCTGGTAGGTTCCTAACTTAAGGTCACGGCCACCTCCTTCCCAATCCTCCAGTGTAGTCTGCAAGCCTCTGTTTGTGAACAAGTCACCTCCATGATCCCCTATTAGCAGTTAGCACCGCGGCCTCCTCTCCTTCTACACCTCACATTGAAATCGTTCAACACTGAATCTAACCATCGCCTCCTAGGTCTACCTCTACTTCTCTTACGCTCTACAGCCGAACTCATTAACCTCATAGGTAATCTCTCCTCCCCCTTTCTCTTCACATGACCCCACCATCTGAGACGGCTCATACGAACATCTGGCGTGTTTATTTCTAACTTATCCTGTTTCTCTTCATTTACATACAACAATACTTAAATGTTCCGTCTATAAAAATAGTTTCTCTTTTTCACAAGTATTTCAAATTTGATGCAGTAGAAAACATAATAATGTTATTCTCTCTGTCTTTTACCAGATGCATATTTTCTTTTAGTCGGCCCCGTGGTGTTGGGATAGCGCGTCTGCCTCTCACCCGGAGGCCCCGGGTTCGATTCCCGGCTCCGTCAGGGATTTTAGAAACTGACGTTAGGGCTGGAACGGGGTTCACTCAGCCAATATTAACGGCCGAGGGGACCCGATGCGCTGATCACGCGTCACCCCAATATCTGCAGGACAAGTGGCAGGGCAGCGGTCTCTTGGTAAGCCTAGGCCCTTCACGAGCTGTAGTGCCAGGGGTTATTATTATATTTTCTTCTAAGTTCGATCTAATGTCCATAATGGCTAGAGTATCATGAACTTCTTGCTTATTTTGAGGCAGAGATGGTAAGTTTCTCAGTCGCAATATTATTTTAAATCCTCTCTATGCCATTTGATAGTAAATTATCAGACAAGTGCTTAGGGGCAGCAAGTATATCCTTTCTCATCAACTTCGATGACCGTTCACATATATTGTCACGTACATTTCTTTTTACACTGTTCGAAATTAATTCTTGATTAATCTTCGTGCATGGTTCGTGATTGTGAGGCCCACATAACAGAAAGTTACCACCATTTGTAAATAAATGGGCAGAACATTCCTTGACACCTCCACTGTTGGCCCCATTTTGACAACTCACACTTATGAAATTTATAGTTTCCTATAATTCTCAATTCTCCAACTCTTTGACTGTACATGGATAACATGTTCGCTGCACTGATTATATCTACCGAAACCCCAGGGGGTCCAGGCAACACCATCTATTTAGAAGGTGTTGGTCCAGGTGTATGTAGCTGTCAGTCAACTCATGACTTACAAACATTTCAGGAGAGGTTGCCTACCCCCACTCTCTTCCCAAACCCATTAGCGTGAACTGACAGGACTGTTTGGGTTTAACCTAATCAGCGGAGTTCGACCATCCCGAAATATTTGGGGATTACGGGAAAACCGTTCTTAGGTAGATAACGACCAAGGTGGTACGTTATGTTCTCGAAAATCCAGTGGTACGTTTAGTCCGTGGTACGTTATGTCCGGACACCCCTCGGTGTACCTGCCTGCATTGGAGGATCCATTCTTAAAACGTTCCTATCATGCACTTTACGTAACCTTTCGGTTTCCTTTCCATCACATCTCCGTACATGAATGTTTACTGTATTTTAAATGAGTACATGCACACTGCACGTTACATACACCTTCCGTAAGCCTTGCGATTCCTAACAGGATTGTTTCGCAGCAATGTTTACGGAACGTCTGCGGACATGTATTGAGAGTGTGCACTAGCAACTACTTCCATTCCGTGTCTAAAAAGCGTCTCTACCTTAAAAGACAGTATGGAATTAAATGTAGTATTTGCCTCTCACTCGCACTCCTATGTCCTGCAATTAGCTTCGTCCTCTTCCACCCCGGCGATGTTGCCATTACCCAATACTTGAAAGTGACAAATCTAAGAAAATGTTTGCGTGGTCTTATAGAGAAATTTCCGCTCTTTATGATGATGTAAAAATAAAAGCCATAAATGATTAACACATGGCCCAAAGTAGTGGGAATGACCTGGTTCTATACCCTCCTCCTCCTCACCCTCCTCACAAGATGGCGGCAGCCCGATATCTCTCGAACGCATGGTCGGATTTTGACAAATGAGGTGTCATTGAACTCGGGCTGATACCCCCTTTCCAATGGACAGCATATTTCAACCCCAAAATAAAACCTACCCCTACTAGGGGGTGAAATTGTAATTTTTTAGAGAATCTTTATTTCCAATTGCAACATGTGAGAGTTTGAATGCCGATATGGATTTAAACGTTGTTCTACAAAATGTGCATGTGTTCAGTGGAAAGCCACTATGAATTAGCATGCCCACTCATGGCTTTTGAAGAGGGTGGGGGAGCGGTTCCCTGTGGACGGGTCCTTGTTGACAGGTCCCTGTGGACGGGTCATTGTTGCCGGGTCATTGTGGACGAGTCCTTGTGGACAGGTCCTTGTGGACAGGTCCTTGTGGACAAGTCCTTGTGGGCAGGTCCTTGTTGACAAGTCCTTGTGGATGAGTCCTTGTTGATGAGTCCCTTTGGACTGATCCCTTTTGGACCGCTTCCTACGGACTGGCTCATGAATTTATTTAAATTATGTCAAAGAGCCTAACTACATTTGTGTGTGTTGAACTGACGTTGTTCACCAACCCCCACTACTATAATGTGATAACGATATGAAAGGAAAGTGACGAAATACATATGAACACGTGTGAGAAGACCTTATTACCGTCCTCCTTGTGAAACAAGTCACATTCTGTTTTGGTTCATACGTGAGAAAATGCAAGTTCATATGTAATATGACCTAACACACAAGTGTACACATGTGCACGTGCACGATAAGAGCTAACAAGTCACAACCTGTTTTGACAGTGGTGGGAATAAGGCTAGAGACATGTACAAGTAGTCAAATGACTCCGGCAGACAACCCCTTTCCTATGGATGACTTATTTCCACTCAAATATAAAATCTACACCTACTAGGGGGTGAAATAATAATTTTTAGGTAAAAGTCGCTTTCCATGTGCAACATGTGGGAGTTTGAATGCCAATATGAAATTAAACTCGTTCTATATAAAGTGCATGCATACAACTGAATGCCGCTATGATTTATCATTTTTGTTTTTTGTTTTACGAATGCGCAATATGGGTTTTTGTAAGAGGGCGGGCTTTTTGAATAATGATTTATAGATACGTTTTTTTACAAATTAACCAAATATCCAAAAACTAATAGGTCATCGGCTTTTTAATATCTTATGAACTAAGAAAGCTAGGGACTTGTTTGAGGGGTCGTTGGGCTTGGGGTGACGCCCTATTTTTGAATGTATTATTCATTTTTTGTCAAAAGGGCCTAACTGCACTTTCGTTAATATCTCGCTAACTAATAATCACAGAGGGTCAAGTAAGGTGTCATAGGACTTAAAATGGCCAACCCCTCTCCATGACCAATGAATTTACCCAAAAAAAAACAGCATGGTCATTAACCTAAGATTTTATCAACTAATAATCAGAGAGGAACAAGTGAGGTGTCACAAGACTCAGGATGGCCAACCCTTTTCCATGACCAACGAATTTACCCAAAATACCCAAAACAGCAAGGTCATTGACCTATGATTTTATAAACTTATCAGTAGAGAGGGTCAAGTGAGGTGTCATAGGACTACGATGGTTAACCCTTTCCAATGGCTAATGAATTTACCTAAAAATACCCAATACATCAAGGTCACCGACCTGAGATTTTATAAACTTATAATCGGATATGGACATGTGAAATATTTACAGTGAGTGATGAAACATAGCTAGGTAGTGAAATAATTATTGTAGGCTACATGTATGGTGACTGACAAATCTTTCACCATTGGAACTTGTTTTCAGATCAAACTGCAGTACAGAGAGAGTATAGGTTGTAGGTATGGGATAATAAATGACAAATGGTGTATACAAAATCTGATTTATCGATTCAAGAAATAAGAGTAGACAATCTTTAATTGATTGGTTAAAGAGGATAGCTAAAATCCAAAATGGTGACTACATTGAACTAAACTGAACCAAGCTGAATCAAACCCAACCAAACCGAACCAAACTTAATCTAAAACAAGCCAATGATTTAAGTGTAAAACTTGTGGGTGAATGTGGTCATTGGTAATGTCAGAAAGGAATGGGATAACGCTCTACCTATAGAGGGTAAGGTAAAGCTAGTGCATGATGCTAATGCACACACACACACACACACACACACAAGTACATGAACCACACACAACTATCCTATGCAGTTTTTATGGTTGACTGTTAAAACTTGCTCAGTGGTTACTGGGACAAGATGGTCGCTACACACAACAAGCTTTAAATACCTGAGGCTAATAATCTATACACACACTCACACACACTTGTTCTAAACTAAACTGTCTTGTTGGCAGAGCTCACACAGTAGGTAAATGACAGAAATGCTTGGCTAACAGAAATACAATCATTTTCGGTTGTCTAATGTTACCAGCTAAACATTACGTGCTATAGTGGTGAGCACATGTGCCTCTTTCACTGGAGATCTTAACTCGATTTCTAGCTCTAAGGCCTAGAAAGAATCAAACTAAGAAAAAGGGTATGGTGACGCAGTGGTTAAACTGTTAGCCTTTCACTAAGGTAGACTAGGGTTTGATTTTAGGTTAATATACATGTCATAAACAAACAAATAAAAGCAGAGATAATGTTTAAAACTGATTACACTTGTCTCTTTTCAAATTATTACTTAGATTACAAATACAAACGTGGACTGGGTTTGACATACAGTTAATGCTTCCTATCACATACTAGACTGTAAGAAAGTCAAACAAGCAAAAGGCGTAGGAAGATCAGTGGTAAAATCGCTATGTGTAGTGAAATACCTAACGGTTTTATGAACTGGCAAAGGTATGTCGCATAAACAGTGCAGGATACAATCCAGCAACCATAATTTTTATCTCGTGGAAAAGAGAAAACATATATAGAGAGAGAGATATATAGAAAGCTTGTGTGTGTGTGTGGGTAGCATTGGTTGTTTGACCAGTGAAAATACGGTGAGGTAGGGTGGGGAGAGGGAGAATTAGCACTTATATATGAATGGAAAATAGATTTTTTTCAATCGTTTTGTTTTTCAAATGCAGTGGTAGATAGTCGTTTTTTTTTGTAAAACATTCTTACTTGCAGTAGTAATAAGCCTCTATGGTTCCGCTAACACATAGATAGACTGTATTATTGCCGTGGTCAAGCACTCACATTAAGATCATTTACAAAATCATAATGAAAAATAAAAAATCTTGTTTTGGAAATATCGTTTTTCAACATACACACAAAATAAATATATAAAAAATTTGTAAACACCAAAATGGAAAATCCATGTTTCCATATAGACAAAATTTAAAAAACCTTAAACGGACATTGAAGAAAATATATGCAAATGGGAAATTGACAAATGTGTAAATATGAAAATGGAAAAATCCATGTTTCCATATCATGAAATTGAAAAACATCAAACTGTCATTTTAAAAAATGCAAATGGAAAATTGACAAATTGCAATGTGTGAAATGTGAAATTGAACAAATGGCTACCATTATTAAAAAAAAAGAACATGGTGCTCTATGGTTGAGGTGTGAATCAAACCCTCTCTACTTATTTGAACCACTCGAGACTGAGTAGACTAGTTTTAGTTGTCATACCACTTTTAAAAGTTTGTATTAAATCTAGGAATTGAACCCAAGAGCTTGTAGGGGGGATCCAAGGTTATAATATGTTAAACAGATAGCCCTGAATTTAGGGTGTGGTAGTTATATAGAGATGAGACGTTTCGCTCAGGGCAGGGAGGCATGGAATCTGCATCAAACCAGTCAAAAGACTGACGACTCAAACAACAACATGTTGAGCTCACCAAAATAATGTTGTGTAACGGTAAATGTTAGTCAACGAACAGTAATGCATTACTAAAACCCATGACACGATACCTAAGAGCTTTTCTAAAATTATTTTAAAATGCCTTTAACCCTATATTAAACACCCAGTTCACAAGACGCATAACTGCAATGTTATGGTCAAACAAAACAAAATCTATATTTCAAAACAAACAAGTGGTTTAGTCAATGTATACTGGAAGAAGTTTTATAAACACTCAAGTCCACAAAAATAATTAAATTAGTAACTGTCAGGTTGACCGAGTGGTTATGGTGTTTGACTTAAGTTCAAATTTTCTGTACAAGAAAGCAAGGGTTCGAATCCCTTACCTGATATAACTATTACCTCAACATGGATTGACCACACTGTATTATTGTGTACTCGGTACACAAACCATAGATAGAGTGTATTGTTTAAGGTCACTCTCTTTGCGAACATAGTCAGAGACTGTTGATGGTTAACAATTGCATTAATAGTGGGACATAGGAATAGCAATTAAGAAAAACAGACAATACCCATACACTATTTTTATTTATTTAATGTAAGTACTTGTACAATAGTTATATACAAACTACAACTCTCTTTTGTCTATTACTATCTAGTCCTTTTCGATCCACTTGCATAACAAGGCAGATGACTTTGTAGTTCAGCCTCTTAAAACAACAACAACACTACCTCTTGCATAGTCTGTGATGTTGATGACTCTTGAGGCGTGGAAGATGGATACAACATAACATTTACAACAGGGGTTAAACGTTGCTCAACAAACAATGCACTATTTTGAGTAGCAACATCTTTCTCTTGTACTAACTTATTAGCATTCTGATGATTTTTTGCCAACACCATCAGTGTTTTGTCTGGAGCACTACATTGATGATCACTCACACTTAAAACCACACCATTTCTACTTTTCATATTGCCTCGACATCTTGTTGACCTCTGTTTTGAGCATCGCCAGAATATTATTCCTTTTACATTTTGTCGTCTATAGTTATAAGAGTAGCCTTTATAGAGTACACGTTGTTTACCTCGGTTAGTTGTAGTAAGTTCCATAGTAGTAACTAACCTGTTAGTATGATTTGCACACTACAAAGGTTATCTCTGTTCTGGTAATAGAATTATTTAGCGTTGGCTTTTATATTAATATGTACAGTTAAAAGTAATAGAAAAGTGATAGAAACGTGGTAGCAAAGTGGTAGACAAGTGGTTGACAATTGGTAACATAGCGGTAGAAAAGTGGTAGCAAAGTGGTAGAAAAGTAGTAGAAAAGTAGTAGCAAAGTGGTAGAAAAGTGGTAGCAAACTAGAAAGTGGTAGAAAAGTGGCAGAAAAGTAGTAGAAAAGTGGTAGCAAAGTGGTAGAAAAGTGGTATCAAAGTGGCAGAAAAGTAGTAGAAAAGTGGCAGAAAAGTAGTAGAAAAGTGGTAGCAAAGTGGTAGAAAAGTGGTAGCAAACTAGAAAAGTGGGAGCAAAGTTGTAGCAAAGTGGTAGAAAATATTACATGTATTGTTAAGAAATAGTTTAAGCGGTTACATGGATTCATTACACTATAATTTTAGCATCACGAAGCTCATTTTCTATATCCAAAAGTTCTTCCTCATACTTAGTATGACCAGCCTGTTTACAGGTATGCAAGTACTGAAGCCGCTGGATTAGCTTATTGGGATTGTTCCAGTAAACAAATTTAACAAATGATTTTTTTGGGTGTAAACCATTATCATCATCATCATAATCATCATCATCATCATGTTTATCATCATCAATATAATTATCATCAATATAATCATCTTCACTATTACTATCTAATCCTTTTTGTTCATCTTGCAATGCAACAACCTTTGGCATAGTGTGTGTTGTCTTTGATAGTGTTAGAGGTTTCTTAGACGTTAACGACTGTCCTAACATGTCTTTTTCAGGAGATAATAAATGCTCTTTAACAAACAAAGCACTATCTTGAGCCACACTATTTTTTTCTTGGTCTTGCTTTTTTACCTTGGTTAGAGTATTTTGTCCATTTAAATGAGTATTATTTTGAGATTTACAATGATGATCGATTGAAATAAGTATGTTGGAGCCTTTTGTTTTAATCATTCCTCGACACTTTTTAGATCGTTGTTTCGAACAGCACCAAATAACAGTTCCATTTTTATTAGTTCTTTTTACAATATATGCATATCCTTTATAGTAAGCACATGGTTTACCATAGCTAGTCGTTGATACTTCCATGTCAACTGTTAAGCATAAACTAATCTCTACTAAAGTTAACTCGATAATAAAAATGATAGTTTGTAGTATGTGCAGTTTAAAGTAAGAGCAAAAGTGAGAGTCAAATGGTAGAAAAGTGTTAGCAAAGTGGTGGAAGAGTGGTAGCAGTTTATAGTAGTCATGATCTTTTTTACCAGAATGTGATTTGAGTAAATGTAATTTCTAAACCTTAGCAGTGAGTAGTCAGTTAGTCTTGGTTCAGACAAGCGTAAACAGTTCTCCAATGAATCAGAGATCAAGATTTTCATTATGAAACAGTTGTGTAACCAATTAGGTATCGGTACTTGATAGCTTCACACACACATGAACAAAAATTCCAACATATCTGACATGAATTACATGATTTGAAAGTTGACAAAGAATATCCAATCAACCATTGTAGTTGCAATGTCAAACACAAAGACAAAATCGGCATGAACTTTTAAGTTACAGGAAAATTCTATGAAATAGACTATGCAGGAAATTTGGAAATACTCATCAGAAGTTTGCAACACCATCCTTCTAGCCTATATAAATTATCGACATGGAAAGTGTGCACTGCCCCTAACATTAAACCAATTTATCAATAACGCAAGTCAACAATCAAAACATTTTGTGTTGAGTCTATCATTTAATGCATATATTCTGTCTACATTGAACAGTAACAAAAAACGCCATTCATAATTAATTAAGTTTGCTTTAATTCTTTATGTAATGATAAATACATATTTAAAGTTTTGGCTGACTGTTCAGGGTGAATCGGCTTTGAACACATAAGAGATGGAATATTTTAAGACTTAACTTCAGCTCACCTTACATAACCTAAATTTACCTAACCTAACCTTGTCATATAGGTAAGAAACGGGTCAAGCTATGCTTTCGACTACCGAGTTTCAGCTACTTTTCAAGGTTACTCTCCCGAACATTGCCGGAGACTGCTGATAAACACTTATATTCCCACGGCGGCGGCGCGCAACGACTTACATGACGCGCTTCCCCCTTTTCATTGATCCCTGTTGATTTGTCCCTTTGGACTGGTCCCTGTTGACTAGCCCCTTTGGAAGGGCCCTTTTTGAATGGAGTCATTTTTGACGGGTCCCTGTGGACAGGTCCTTTTGGCTGATCCCTTTGGACCGGTCCCTTTGGACTGGTACCTATGGACTGGCCCATGCAATTATCCAAATTATGTCAAAGGGTCCGGTCCAAAGGGATCAGCCAAAAGGACTTGTCCACAGGGACCCGTCAAAAATGACTCCATTCAAAAAGGGCCCTTCCAAATGGGCTAGTCAACAGGGACCAGTCCAAAGGGACAAATCAACAGGGATCAATGAAAAGGGGGAAGCGCGTCATGTAAGTCGTTGCGCGCCGCCGCCGTGGGAACATAGGTGTTTATCAGCAGTCTCCGGCAATGTTCGGGAGAGTAACCTTGAAAAGTAGCTGAAACTCGGTAGTCGAAAGCATAGCTTGACCCGTTTCTTACCTATATGACAAGGTTAGGTTAGTTAAATTTAGGTTATGTAAGGTGAGCTGAGGTTAAGTCTTAAAATATTCCATCTCTTATGTGTTCAAAGCCGATTCACCCTGAACAGTCAGCCAAAACTTTAAATATGTATGTATCATTACATAAAGAATTAAAGCAAACTTAATTAATTATGAATGGTGTTTTTGTTACTGTTCAATGTAGACAGAATATATGCATTAAATGATAGACTCAACACAAAATGTTTTGATTGTTGACTTGCGTTATTGATAAATTGGTTTAATGTTAGGGGCAGTGCACACTTTCCATGTCGATAATTTATATAGGCTAGAAGGATGGTGTTGCAAACTTCTGATGTGTATTTCCAAATTTCCTGCATAGTCTATTTCATAGAATTTTCCTGTAACTTAAAAGTTCATGCTGATTTTGTCTTTGTGTTTGACATTGCAACTACAATGGTTGATTGGATATTCTTTGTCAACTTTCAAATCATGTAATTCATGTCAGATATGTTGGAATTTTTGTTCATGTGTGTGTGAAGCTATCAAGTACCGATACCTAATTAGTTACACAACTGTTTCATAATGAAAATCTTGATCTCTGATTCATTGGAGAACTGTTTACGCTTGTCTGAACCAAGACTAACTGACTACTCACTGCTAAGGTTTAGAAATTACATTTACTCAAATCACATTCTGGTAAAAAAGATCATGACTACTATAAACTGCTACCACTCTTCCACCACTTTGCTAACACTTTTCTACCATTTGACTCTTACTTTTGCTCTTACTTTAAACTGCACATACTACAAACTATCATTAGCCTACTTTCGATTTTTGCAAAAAATGAAAGTAGACTTATGAGATCAACACAGGGCGAAAAAAGTGTGTCTGTCTGTGTGTGTGTATGTGTGTGTGTGAGTCTGTGTGTGTGTGTCTGTGTGTGTGTGTGTGAGTGTGTGTACTCTGAATGTCTGTCCCCCCCTATCAATTCGAACACGGTGAATGCGAATTGAACGAAATTTGGTACAAAGGTAGCACTAGCAAAGGACACCTCAGTGTCATGTTTTATATCGCCGCCATCTTGACGCAAACGTAATGGCGGCCACACAAATGTTCAAAGCTTAAATCAAATTACGACTAACCTAATCACCCGATCTCTACCAAATTTTGCAACGACATACCTTTATGGGGGGAGCATCCTTTGACCAAATCAATAGGTCATCAGCGTGATAGTTTGCGGATGGCGGCCATCTTTGTGTGAAAATCGATTCCCCCTATTAATTCGAACACGGTGCAACCGAATGGAACCAAATTTGGTACAGAGGTAGTACTAACAAAAGGCACCTCAGTGTCTTGTTTTATATCGCCGCCATCTTGACGGAAACGTAATGGCGGCCACACAAATGTTCAAAGCTTAAATCGAATTACGATTAACCTAATCATCCGATCTCTACTAAATTTTGAAATAACATACCTTTATTGGGGGAGCATCCTTTGACCAAAGCAATAGGTCATCAGCGTAATAGTTTGCGGATGGCGGCCATCTTTGTGTGAAAATCGATTCCCCCTATTAATTCGAACACGGTGCAACCGAATGGAACGAAATTTGGTACAGAGATAGTACTAACAAAAGGCACCTCAGTGTCATGTTTTATATCGCCGCCATCTTGACGGAAACGTAATGGCGGCCACACAAATGTTCAAAGCTTAAATCAAATTACGATTAACCAAATCATCCGATCTCTACCAAATTTTGCAACTACATACCTTTATGGAGGGAGCATCCTTTGACCAATCTAATAGGTCATTCACCTGATAGTTTGCGGATGGCGGCCATCTTTATGTCAAAATTGATTCCCCCTATTAATTCGAACACGGTGGAACCGAATGGAACGAAATTTGGTACAGAGGTAGTACTAGCAAAGGGCACCTCAGTGTCATGTTTTATATCGCCGCCATCTTGACTGAAACGTAATGGCGGCCACACGAATGTTCAAAGCTTAAATCAAATTACGATTAACCTAATCATCCGATCTCTACCAAATTTTGCAACTACATACCTTTATGGAGGGAGCATCCTTTGACCAATCTAATAGGTCATTCGCCTAATAGTTTGCGGATGGTGGCCATCTTTGTGTCAGAATCGATTCCCCCTATTAATTCAAACACGCTGAAACCAAATGGAACGAAATTTGGTATAGAGGTAGCACTTGCAAAGGGCACCTCAGTGTCATGTTTTATATCACCGCTATCTTGATGGAAACGTAATCGCGGCCACCCAAATGTTAAAAGCTAAAATGTAATTACGACCAACCTAATAATCTAGTCTCTACCTAATTTTGCAACACCATATCTTTATGTGGGAAACATATTCTGACCAAACTGCAAGAACATCAGCCCAATAGTTTGCAGATGGTGGCCAAGTATGTGTGCAAATCGATTCCCCCTATCAATTCAAACACGGTGAAACCGAACTGAACGAAATTTGGTACAGAGGTAGCACTAGC
Source organism: Meconema thalassinum (assembly GCA_946902985.2). Taxonomy (NCBI): domain Eukaryota; kingdom Metazoa; phylum Arthropoda; class Insecta; order Orthoptera; family Tettigoniidae; genus Meconema; species Meconema thalassinum. The sequence continues at coordinate 451,386,086 of OX336393.1, read as the reverse complement.
AAAGGGCACCTCATATTCATGTTTAATATCCCTATAGCGCGTTGTATTTCAACAAGCTCCTACAACCAACATTCAATCATACTCCTTGAAAAGGACAAAGAGTTATAACTATACCCATGCATTTAGGAGAAAGTAGGCTATATGTTCTTTACTGAACATCTTGTTTTTATTATCGAGTTAACTTTACTAGAGATTAGTTTATGCTTAACAGTTGACATGGAAGTATCAACGACTAGCTATGGTAAACCATGTGCTTACTATAAAGGATATGCATATATTGTAAAAAGAACTAATAAAAATGGAACTGTTATTTGGTGCTGTTCGAAACAACGATCTAAAAAGTGTCGAGGAATGATTAAAACAAAAGGCTCCAACATACTTATTTCAATCGATCATCATTGTAAATCTCAAAATAATACTCATTTAAATGGACAAAATACTCTAACCAAGGTAAAAAAGCAAGACCAAGAAAAAAATAGTGTGGCTCAAGATAGTGCTTTGTTTGTTAAAGAGCATTTATTATCTCCTGAAAAAGACATGTTAGGACAGTCGTTAACGGCTAAGAAACCTCTAACACTATCAAAGACAACACACACTATGCCAAAGGTTGTTGTATTGCAAGATGAACAAAAAGGATTAGATAGTAATAGTGATGATGATTATATTGATGATAATTATATTGATGATGATAAACATGATGATGATGATGATTATGATGATGATGATAATGGTTTACACCCAAAAAAATCATTTGTTAAATTTGTTTACTGGAACAATCCCAATAAGCTAATCCAGCGGCTTCAGTACTTGCATACCTGTAAACAGGCTGGTCATACTAAATATGAGGAAGAACTTTTGGATATAGAAAATGAGCTTCGTGATGCTAAAATTATAGTGTAATGAATCCATGTAACCGCTTAAACTATTTCTTAACAATACATGTAATATTTTCTACCACTTTGCTACCACTTTGCTACCACTTTTCTAGTTTGCTACCACTTTTCTACCACTTTGCTACCACTTTTCTACTACTTTTCTGCCACTTTGCTACCACTTTTCTAGTTTGCTACCACTTTTCTACCACTTTGCTACCACTTTTCTACTACTTTTCTGCCACTTTTCTACCACTTTTCTAGTTTGCTACCACTTTTCTACCAATTTGCTATTACTTTTCTACTACTTTTCTACCACTTTTCTACCACTTTGCTACCACTTTTCTACCACTATGTTACCAATTGTCTACCACTTGTCTACCACTTTGCTACCACGTTTCTATCACTTTTCTATTACTTTTAACTGTACATATTAATATAAAAGCCAACGCTAAATAATTCTATTACCAGAACAGAGATAACCTTTGTAGTGTGCAAATCATACTAACAGGTTAGTTACTACTATGGAACTTACTACAACTAACCGAGGTAAACAACGTGTACTCTATAAAGGCTACTCTTATAACTATAGACGACAAAATGTGAAAGGAATAATATTCTGGCGATGCTCAAAACTGAGGTCAACAAGATGTCGAGGCAATATGAAAAGTAGAAATGGTGTGGTTTTAAGTGTGAGTGATCATCAATGAAGTGCTCCAGACAAAACACTGATGGTGTTGGCAAAAAATCATCAGAATGCTAATAAGTTAGTACAAGAGAAAGATGTTGCTACTCAAAATAGTGCATTGTTTGTTGAGCAACGTTTAACCCCTGTTGTAAAAGTTATGTTGTATCCATCTTCCACGCCTCAAGAGTCATCAACATCACAGACTATGCAAGAGGTAGTGTTGTTGTTGTTTTAAGAGGCTGAACTACAAAGTCATCTGCCTTGTTATGCAAGTGGATCGAAAAGGACTAGATAGTAATAGACAAAAGAGAGTTGTAGTTTGTATATAACTATTGTACAAGTACTTACATTAAATAAATAAAAATAGTGTATGGGTATTGTCTGTTTTTCTTAATTGCTATCCCTATGTCCCACTATTAATGAAATTGTTAACCATCAACAGTCTCTGACTATGTTCGAAAAGAGAGTGACCTTAAACAATAAACTCTATCTATGGTTTGTGTACCGAGTACACAATAATACAGTGTGTTCAAGCCATGTTGAGGTAATAGTTATATCAGGTAAGGGATTCGAACCCTTGCTTTCTTGTACAGAAAATTTGAACTTAAGTCAAACACCATAACCACTCGGTCAACCTGACAGTTACTAATTTAATTATTTTTGTGGACTTGAGTGTTTATAAAACTTTTTCCAGTATACATTGACTAAACCACTTGTTTGTTTTCAAATATAGATTTTGTTTTGTTTGACCATAACATTGCAGTTATGAGTCTTGTGAACTGGGTGTTTAATATAGGGTTAAAGGCATTTTAAAATAATTTTAGAAAAGCTCTTAGGTATCGTGTCATGGGTTTTAGTAATGCATTACTGTTCGTTGACTAACATTTACCGTTACACAACATTATTTTGGTGAGCTCAACATGTTGTTGTTTGAGTCGTCAGTCTTTTGACTGGTTTGATGCAGATCTCCATGCCTCCCTGCCCTGAGCGAAACGTCTCATCTCTATATAACTACCACACCCTACATTCAAGGCTATCTGTTTAACATATTATAACCTTGGATCCCCCCTACAAGCTCTTGGGTTCAATTCCTAGATTTAACACAAACTTTTAAAAGTGGTATGACAACTAAAACTAGTCTACTCAGTCTCGAGTGGTTCAAATAAGTAGAGAGGGTTTGATTCACACCTCAACCATAGAGCACCATGTTCTTTTTTTTTAAATAATGATAGCCATTTGTTCAATTTCACATTTCACACATTGCAATTTGTCAATTTTCCATTTGCATTTTTTAAAATGACAGTTTGATGTTTTTCAATTTCATGATATGGAAACATGGATTTTTCCATTTTCATATTTACACATTTGTCAATTTCCCATTTGCATATATTTTCTTCAATGTCCGTTTAAGGTTTTTAAATTTTGTCTATATGGAAACATGGATTTTCCATTTTGCTGTTTACAAATTTTTTATATATTTATTTTGTGTGTATGTTGAAAAACGATATTTCCAAAACAAGATTTTTTATTTTTCATTATGATTTTGTAAATAATCTTAATGTGAGTGCTTGACCATGGCAATAATACAGTCTATCTATGTGTTAGCGGAACCATAGAGGCTTATTACTACTGCAAGTAAGAATGTTTTACAAAAAAACGACTATCTACCACTGCATTTGAAAAACAAAACGATTGAAAAAAATCTATTTTCCATTCATATATAAGTGCTAATTCTCCCTCTCCCCACCCTACCTCACCGTATTTTCTCTGGTCAAACAACCAATGCTACCCACACACACACAAGCTTTCTATATATCTCTCTCTATATATATGTTTTCTCTTGTCCACGAGATAAAAATTATGGTTGCTGGATTGTATCCTGCACTGTTTATGCGACATACCTTTGCCAGTTCATAAAACCGTTAGGTATTTCACTACACATAGCGATTTTACCACTGATCTACCTACGCCTTTTGCTTGTTTGACTTTCTTACAGTCTAGTATGTGATAGGAAGCATTAACTGTATGTCAAACCCAGTCCACGTTTGTATTTGTAATCTAAGTAATAATTTGAAAAGAGACAAGTGTAATCAGTTTTAAACATTATCTCTGCTTTTATTTGTTTGTTTATGACATGTATATTAACCTAAAATCAAACCCTAGTCTACCTTAGTGAAAGGCTTACAGTTTAACCACTGCGTCACCATACCCTTTTTCTTAGTTTGATTCGTTCTAGGCCTTGGAGCTAGAAATCGAGTTAAGATCTCCAGTGAAAGAGGCACATGTGCTCACCACTATAGCACGTAATGTTTAGCTGGTAACATTAGACAACCGAAAATGATTGTATTTCTGTTAGCCAAGCATTTCTGTCATTTACCTACTGTGTGAGCTCTGCCAGCAAGACAGTTTAGTTTAGAACAAGTGTGTGTGAGTGTGTGTATAGATTATTAGCCTCAGGTATTTAAAGCTTGTTGTGTGTAGCGACCATCTTGTCCCAGTAACCACTGAGCAAGTTTTAACAGTCAACCATAAAAACTGCATAGGATAGTTGTGTGTGGTTCATGTACTTGTGTGTGTGTGTGTGTGTGTGCATTAGCATCATGCACTAGCTTTACCTTACCCTCTATAGGTAGAGCGTTATCCCTTTCCTTTCTGACATTGCCAATGACCACATTCACCCACAAGTTTTACACTTAAACCATTGGCTTGTTTTAGATTAAGTTTGGTTCGGTTTGGTTGGGTTTGATTCAGCTTGGTTCAGTTTAGTTCAATGTAGTCACCATTTTGGATTTTAGCTATCCTCTTTAACCAATCAATTAAAGATTGTCTACTCTTATTTCTTGAATCGATAAATCAGATTTTGTATACACCATTTGTCATTTATTATCCCATACCTACAACCTATACTCTCTCTGTACTGCAGTTTGATCTGAAAACAAGTTCCAATGGTGAAAGATTTGTCAGTCACCATACATGTAGCCTACAATAATTCTTTCACTACCTAGCTATGTTTCATCACTCACTGTAAACATTTCACATGTCCATATCCGATTATCTTTATATATATAATTCTTCGACACGTGTGTATGTGACTGAACTCCTCCTAAACAACTGGACCGATTTTGATGGAATTTGGTATGTATATTAGGATGGGTCCATGTATGGTTTAGATTCACAATCTGACCCGGTAGGTGGAATGAACGCAATTTTAGAACCACAATTTACACACAATTTTAGAACCACAATATACAGTCAAAAACAGTCGTCATAGAAACCACAAGATTTGGCCTTGGTGAAAGCTGATGTCTTTGGACGGTTTGTCTCAGCACGTTAGAGCCACCTGGTCGCAACCTGTGCAACTACCGCCATTACATACACTCCGCCCGTGGCGGAAAGTTGTGTTTTATACCAAAGGTGGCAGGGATGTCGAATTCTACTGTTTGTCTCTGCACGTTGGAGCGTTTCAAAGTCCCGTATTGTCATGAAACTTGGGTGATATGTTGAGTGAGCTCCTGGGAAGGCGTTTGGCTTAGTAAATCCATATTAAAATAGATAGCGCACGAATAGATTCAACAAATGAGCGACGACGTGCGAAGCGTTTCAACAAAGTCCCGTATGCGTTCAAATACCATTCGTCCGATAGCGACGAAACTTGTGTGAGATGTTGTGTACCCTCCAGGGGAGGCTTCTGGATTAGTAAATCCATTTTAAAATAGGTAGCTTATGACTAGATTCAACAAATGTGTGACGATGTGCGAAGCGTTTCAACTAAATCCCGTATAAGTTTATATTCCATTCATCGATTGAGATGAAACTTTGATGAGTTGTTGTATACACTTAAGTGAAGGCTTCTAACTTAGTAATCCATTTCACAGGAGGTTGCGTACGAGTAGATTCAACAAATGAGCGACGACGTGCGAAGTGTTTCAACAAAATCCCGTATGCGTTCAAATGCCATCCGTCCGATAGCGATGAAACTCGGGAGTGAAGTTGTGTACCCTCCAGGGGAGGCTTCTGGCTTAGTAAATTCATTTTAAAATAGGTAGCGCACGAGCAGATTCAACAAATGAGTGACGACGCGCAAACGTTTAAACAAAGTCCCGTATGCGTTCATATACCATTCATCCGATTGCAATGAAACTTGGGTGAGATGTTGTGTACACTTACGTGAGGGTTTCTAACTTAGTAAATCCATTTCACAGGAGGTTGCGCACGAGTAGATTCAACAAATGAGCGACGACGCGCGAAGCGTTTCAATAAGGTCCCGTATGCGTTCAAATACCATTCGTCCGATTACGATGAAACTTGGGTGAGATGTTGTGTATACCCTACGGAAGGTTTCTGGCTTAATAAATCCATTTTACAATAGGTAGCGCACGAGTAGATTCAACAGATGTGTGACGGCACGCGAATCATTTCAACAAAGTACTGTATGCGTCCATATACCATTTATCCGATTGCGATGAAACTTTGGTGAATTGTTGTGTACACTCCGGGAAATGTTTCTGTCTTAGTAAATCCAGTTTTTAATAAAAAAGCGCACGAGTAGATTCAACAAATGTGCGACGGCGCGCGAATCGTTTCCACAATGTCCCGTATGCGGTCATATATCATTCATCCGATTGCGATCAAACCTTGGTGAATCATTGAGTACACGCCAGAGAAGGTTTCAGGCTTAGTAAATCTATTTTAAATTAGGTAGCGCATGAGTAGATTCAACAAATGAGTGACGGCACGCGAATCGTTTAAGGAAAATCCCGTATGCGTTCTTATGTCATTCATCAGATTCCGATGAAACTTTGATGAGTTGTTGTGTACACGCCAGGAAAGGTGTTCAACTTGGTAAATCCATTTTACAATATTGGTAGCGCACGAGTAGATGTAACAAATGGGTGACGACGTGCGAAGCGTTCCAACAAAATCCCGTGTGCCTTCCTATACTATTCATCGATTGCGATGAAACTTTGATGAGTTGTTGTGTACACTTACGCGAAGCTTTCGAACTTTGTAAATACATTTCACAGCTGGTAGAGCACGAGTAGATTCAACAAATGAGTGACAGCACGTGAATCATTTAAACAAAATCCCGTATGCGTTATATGCCATTTATCCGATTGCGATGAAACTTTGGAGAATTGTTGTGCACGCTCCCACGAATGTTTCTTGATTAGTTAATTTATTTCACGATAGTTTACAGGCAGTTAACAGAAATTGCAAATAATATTGTGTATCCAAAAGCTCTTCAAGAAACAAAGTTACAACACTTTCTTTGATTGGCAGGACAACGTCTGCCGGGTCAGCTTGTAAGTTTATAAAATCTCAGGTCGATGACCTTGATGTATTGGGTATTTTTAGGTAAATTCATTAGCCATGGGAAAGGGTTGACCATTCTAAGTCCTATGACACCTCACATGTTGATATCTGATTATTAGTTTATAAAATCTCAGGTCAATGACCTTGCTGTTTTGAATTTTTGAGGTAAATTCATTGGTCATGGGAAAGGGTTAACCATTCGTAGTCCTATGACACCTCACCTGACCCTCTCTACTGATAAGTTTATAAAATCTTAGGTCGATGACCTTGCTGTTTTGGGTATTTTGGGTAAATTCGTTGGTCATGGAAAAGGGTTGGCCATCCTGAGTCTTGTGACACCTCACTTGTCCCTCTCTGATTATTAGTTGATAAAATCTTAGGTTAATGACCTTGCTGTTTTTTTTGGGGTAAATTCATTGGTCATGGAGAGGAGTTGGCCATTTTAAGTCCTATGACACCTCACTTGACCCTCTGTGATTATTAGTTAGCGAGATATTAACGAAAGTGCAGTTAGGCCCTTTTAACAAAAAATGAATAATACATTCAAAAATAGGGCGTCACCCCAAGTCCAACGACCCCTCATACAAGTCCCTAGCTTTCTTAGTTCATAAGATATTAAAAAGCCGATGACCTATTAGTTTTTGGATCTTTGGTTAATTTGTAAAAAAAAACGTATCTATAAATCATTATTCAAAAAGCCCGCCCTCTTACAAAAACCCCAATTGCTCATTCGTAAAACAAAAAACAAAACTGATAAATCATAGCGGCATTCAGTTGTATGCATGCACTTTATATGGAACGAGTTTAATTTCATATTGGCATACAAACTCCCACATGTTGCACATGGAAAGCGACTTTTACCTAAAAATTATTATTTCACCCCCTAGTAGGGGTAGATTTTATTTTTGAGTGGAAATAAGTCATCCATAGGAAAGGGGTTGTCTGCCGGAGTCATTTGACTACTTGTACATGTCTCTAGCCTTATTCCCACCACTGTCAAAACAGGTTGTGACTTGTTAGCTCTTATCGTGCACGTGCACTTGTGTACACTTGTGTGTTAGGTCATATTACACATGAACTTGCATTTTCTCACGTATGAACCAAAACAGAATGTGACTTGTTTCACAAGGAGGACGGTAATAAGGTCATCTCACACGTGTTCACATGTATTTCGTCACTTTCCTTTCATATCGTTATCACATAATAGTAGTGGGAAGTTGGTGAACAACGTCAGTTCAACACACACAAATGTAGTTAGGCCCTTTGACATAATTTAAATAAATTCATGAGCCAGTCCGTAGGAAGCGGTCCAAAGGGGATCAGTTCAAAGGAACTCATCAACAAGGACTCATCCACAAGGACTCGTCAACAAGGACCTGCCCACAAGGACTTGTCCACAAGGACCTGTCCACAAGGACTCGTCCACAATGACCCGGCAACAATGACCCGTCCACAGCGACCTGTCAACAAGGACCCGTCCACAGGGAACCGCTCCCCCACCCTCTTCAAAAGCCATGAGTGGGCATGCTAATTCATAGTGGCTTTCCACCGAACACATGCACTTTATGTAGAACAACGTTTAAATCCATATCGGCATTCAAACTCTCACATGTTGCAATTGGAAAGAGAGATTCTCTAAAAAATTAAAATTTCACCCCCTAGTAGAGGTAGGTTTTATTTTGGGGTTGAAATATGCTGTCCATTGGAAAGGGGGTATCAGCCCGAGTTCAATGACACCTCATTTGTCAAAATCCGACCATGCGTTCGAGAGATATCGGGCTGCCGCCATCTTGTGAGGAGGGTGAGGAGGAGGAGGGTATAGAACCGGCTCATTCCCACTACTGCCCAATTTTCAGAATTACGATATTTTAGCGCGAATCTATATTTTTGCAGATATAAAACTTATCACGCCATAGATAATGAACTAATGATCGCAACAGATCAGTAATTTATTTTTATATTGCCAGGCGTTGGTAGAAGATACTCTATTTCTCAGGGCAGTAATTATTTTCATAGTAAGAAAGTTATGATTTATAGGCGTGTTTTCGCGCTCCCTCTATTTGTAACCTGGGTTAGGTTTGGTAATTTGCGGGTACACTCGCCGAAACGAAATAGTGAATTCGAGAAACATGCGCTAGTAAATTTATCGGGATTTTAAAATGAACAATATTCCGTCGCAACTAAAGTACCGAAATTTATGTCTTTTAATCTTATTTTCAACATCGCCTGAAACAGTACCTCCTGGAATTTACCCACACATAAGATACACGGCAAAATAAGCAAGTTGACGTAAAATCCTTTCAAACTGGAAAAAAGTTGTATCATCATCTGTTAGCTCTTTGAATAAAGTAGCATATTCTCCTTATAGATTTTCGAAGAGAAATGCCATGTCCTGTGGTTCGGATTCCACGTAAAATGGAGGTCCCGTGGCTCACAATCACAAGATTCACGGTCACGTAAAACTACAATCTTCCTTTTTTTTCTCCTTCTGTATTTCGCTCTTTTAACATAGCCTATCATGAATCCATTTTGTTCGGTTCCTCTTTCTTGTGCTACGCCCCTCCTCGTCTAAAATTTGAACACATTCTGTCTCTAAGTCCCAAAATTGACGCATATCGTTGTGACAATTGAACGATTCTGTAATGTACTGTATTGTGTGAATACAACAACTTTTACCGCAGGAGATATGGAATGGTAACAGAAAGGTTACGTAATGCATAGTGTGAATTGACCTTCAATCGAATGATATGCACAGGCCTAGTGTTGACCGACTGAAAGTTATCAATAAACTGTTAAGTTGGCAAATTTGAAAAGCTGCTTCTAAGGTTTCTAGGCACAAGTAACGCTGCGCTCTGTGTAAGTTCGTAAATAAGCCCACATAAGCTATGGAAGTAGAACCATTTCAGAATGCCCTGTAACAGTGTATTGCGTGCTGCAGTGAGTAAGTTTAAACGTCATTCAACAAGTAAACACAACACTTGAACCACAAATCAGTTCAGCAGAATCGAACAAGGCTCTTACACAAAAGCCTGTAAAGGAACACTCTTGCTCTTTATCTGGCGAAAGCTGCCAGTTTAACATGCAAAGTGTGGCATTATATTACCGCCATTTGCATTACATTAGGTATTCTGCGGGGAAATTCAATTTCGGTGTCGGCGCAGTTTTATTTTCCTTTTCCAGGTAACAAGCTAATCGCGCTTACAAGAGGTTTCTGGCTTCCAATGTTACAAAAGCTAACCTGAAAACAATTTTCCTCAGAGCCTGCATTAACTTCGAAATGAATTTCATTATCGTGTAACTTCAGTAATAAAGTTTGAATAACACGATAAAATTCTCATTAAAAGAGATTTTATTTTTGCAAGCGGATATGAAGATGAGAATAATCTTCAAGTGTATCTTAATTGCGTACTTAAGAAATTAATGTTTATTAGGCTAATGTTAGGCTCGTGCTTTTAATAATGAAACTATCAAAATCTTTAAGCGAGGGTGTATGTAAGGAATTCCACAAACGGAATCTTATGCGAAGTGCAGAGATCCTTGCACACATGCATCTCCTTATTGACTAAATGGCTAAAAGGCTAAATACAACACAATGAAAAGGATAATTACCTTGCTCACTGCTGCTCCTCATCATCAACTACCGCTTCTTCCTCCAGTTGAGATAACCGATGCATCCTTGACGTACACGACTTTCCAAACTGATCGCTACCACCGCGCGTCTGGGTGTGAAAAGACCTGATCGCCACCGCCACCACGATCGCTCCGGTATGTGGGAGCCGTTATGTGTGACATTTCCGAATCGCAGTCCGCCTTTTGTTTCAATGTGCACAACAATTCCCCTTGCTTCCAAGCAGTGAGTTTTATCAGTTGTTGACACCAAGCTACTGTACAAGCTGATTAGTGGTAATGGATACTTGTTTCAAAATAGCAACAGTTTGGAATTAACTGATGATGTTAGCAATATCAAACATTGTAAGTAGTCGGCATTGCCGGTATTAAGTTTCTGCACAATGGCTATTCAAATATTAACCCACATAATGGTAATGCAGTCATCAATATAATATAATCGTTGTGGTTATACGAGAATTGAGCAAGCCTTCATGAACTATTACTGAATAACTTACATTCTCTTTACTCACCAGAGGGCCTGTTAATAAGGCATTTTTAACTCAATTTCACTCAGGAACATTATCGAAACAAGCAAAATTAAATGAAACTTATTTCCGTAATGCAGTATTAGTGGAAATAAGGCACCATCTTGTGCACAATATTTTCGTAGTAGAAATAGCCGTGGGGTTATTGCGTATGACTGTGAATCTGGAGATCTTGGGTTCGAATCCTGGGCGGGGTAGATACTTTTCCTACCAGATTATCATTTTAAACGATATTTATCATATCAATATGACTCATTTTAACAGAATCCATATGAAATTACGTGTTGGTCTGTGAACCAAGAGGACCTGTTTATAAGGAATTTAAGATTATGAGCGGTGTCGCGTCTATTAATCTAGTTGATCCGTATCGTATTCTTTATTTAGGCTAGTGCTGGTGGAAGCTACAAATCCTCTAATAAAATGAATTCCGTGTTATAAACTACAATATCTGTAAAACACTCCCTTTTACAATAGATTAATATTTGTGCCAATAATACTATAAAATACCGGTTAATCAACAATTTCACGTGAGGTTTCTTCTATGTCAGATGTTACACATCATATGCGACTACTGTAAGGCTCGTTTTTTTTTTTTGTAATCGTTTTTGTCATCTATGGACCACGGTATTTCAACTGCCTTTTACCTCTTTCTTTCGCATTGGCCCAGTATTCGCGCATTCTTCTTCGGTGAGCTTCTTTTCGTTATTCGGTCCACTCCTTGCCGGTTTTCAATATGGGTTTTGGCTGAAAACTCTGTATTTCCCCAAGTTTCTTCTTCAAAGAGGCACGTTCCAAGATGTCATCATGAGATATTCCCAGTTCCTGTAGGTCTTTTTCCACCTCTGCAAACCAGATCCCTTTGGTTTTCTTTCCCACAAAGTAGGCACAGATTCGATTGGACAATTTTCCTGAGTTCATTCGTGTTAAATGGCCATAAAAGGAGAGTCTTCTTTTGCGAATGGTGTCCGTTATTTTCTCCACTTGTAGATAAAGTTCAGCGTTGTGTCGTTTTCTATACTCTCCTCGTTCCTTGACCGGTCCCAAGATCTTCCTCTCTTTGGCTTCGAGTTGTTCTGCCAGGCCTTTCTTATTCATCGCCAGGCATTCTGATGCATATAACGCCTCTGGGCGTATAACGGTAACGTAGTGCTTCAGGTTGGCCTTGAACGACATTGATCGTGTTCTATTAATTAATTAATTAATATATTTTTCAGAAAGAAAACGTAAGAGAACGTGGATTCACGACCTGAATCTGCTTCGTGAGCATCAAGGAGAAATTCACACTTTATATCGACAACTGCGACAACATGAAGAACGATTCTACATTTACTTTCGGTTGCCAATGAAATGCTTTGGTGATATACTGGACTATATGTTTATAGTCAGGATGCGACAAATCAAATAATGTTATGCAATTTCACTTTTTCAATGAGTTGCTCTGTTGTCGCACTCATTATCATGCCAACACACAGTGACGCGGGCAGCGGTCATACTCGACAAGCTGCTTCTGATCGCCACCGCGATCGCTCCGGTGTGTGGCAGCCGCGGACAGGTACTAAGGTCATTTTGTGTCGGCAGAAGAGAAACATTCAGGATGTAACAAAACTGTACGGCACAAAATGCAGGACACATTTCTCACACGTAGACGAAGAAATTATGTAATATGAACATGGGTCCGGAAACGCTTTGTTTCATGTTACACCTCATTGTCTCCACTTCATGGGAAATACACAAGAACAGAACGTAAGAATCATGGGGAATATGCACTCCTGGTTACGTCTGGTTACGTTTTCATTATCATAGGTGCATCAGCAGTGTTTTGTTTTACATGGCCCCGTTGCCATGTGACTGCTGTGCGACAAAGCATGTATACTTCATGCATGATGGAGCACCTCCTCATTTTTGTGCTAATGTCTGTCGGCTCCTAAATAACAGTTTTTGTGACAGATAGATAGGTAGAGGTGGACCAATTGCCTGGCCTCCATGCTCTCCGGACCTAAACCGACTATTTTCTTTATTTGAGGGGGCATTTGAAAGCTATCGAACTCCAGTACAAGATGCTCAGAGTCTCCGTGCCCGTATTATGGAAGGTTGCGAAACCATACGCAATACTCCAGGGATAGGCTACGTCAGTGAATCCGAAATTCACTACGACGGCGGGTTTATACATGTATCAATGCGCGTGGAGGGCATATTGAACATCTACTGTAAGAAAGAGTTGCAGGTGGTATGCTGGTACGTTCTGTTCTTGTGTGTTTCCCATGATTAATGAGTAGGAGACAATGACTTATTACATGGAAACGAAGCGTTTCCGAACCCGTGTCCATATAACTTAATTTCTTCATCTATGTGTGAGGAATGTGTCCTGAATTTTGTGCCGTACATTTTTTACACCCTGTATGGGAATATGTGGTTTTCTTCAGATGAATTTGGCCGATAACCTAGATGTTAGGCCCCTTAAAACAACAATTATCATCTTATGATAAAGAGGAAATGTTAGCCTTATTTGTTCTTATGAAAAAGTCTAGAAGACAGAAGTGGGTCCACGAAATGGATTTACAACGAGAACAATTAGGCGAATATCACAGATTGTGTCGAGAATTAGTTTGTTTTGATGATATATTTACTTTCGAATGCCCCATGAGTATTTTGAAGAAATATTGAATATGACTATAAAGAAATTCACAATATGTCTTGGATCTTACAAAAATGGGTGGTTTCTCACTTCATCAATGAGTTTTTCAGTGTCCATTTCATGAAAGATAACTAACGAATGTGCGGGCAACAGACTCGAAACTCAACTGGTCACTGCCCGTTACGTCCTGGTTAAGATCGTTGCTCAGCGTAGCCCACTCCAGCCCTCAGACCATAATTACAATTTCTTGCAGAGCCGGGAATCGAACCCGGACCTCCGGGCTGATAGCCAAGAATGCTAGCCGCTACACCACGAGGAGGTCTAAATTAAAGCCACGGCCGCCTCCTATCCTTATCTTACCCCAATTAAAAATATACACACTAATACAGATTCAACACCCACCCAGGTACCCGGGGCTATACGACCACGATGCCAAAATGCACCTAAATGAATATGCAATAAAAGCAACAACTGCATTCAACAAAATTGCTATATTTAAAAATTATGTTCTATTCAGGAGATCTTTTACCACAACCACTGTGATATTAAAGATGCTCTTTATACTTCTTTGGAGGGAGAGTAGTTTCATGAAACTGATAACCCTTCTGAGTAGCTGAAGGCGAGCTCTTTTTTAAAAAAGTCCTCTCGGCACGCCGGAAGGCGGAGGTAGATTTCACCGGACAAACTTGGGGATAGGCGAAAATAGGCAGAATATGCAGGTTTTCGTAGAAGGATCAGACCTCATTTATTGCGAGAAGGTATTTTATAATTGGAGCTTAATTAACTTTGTTTTTCGTCATTTTATGCTTATTTTAAACATTTTATTGTCTTATGGGAACGGTAACCTTCTTGTCATTTGTGGTCCATTTTCATACTTGTGGTCACACTGTCCTTATGCAAGGTTTCGACACTGATGTGTAACTATGTAACGGTCTGTTACTTCTTCACGAAAAATTATATCTCCCGCAGAGATTTTGGTTGGTTCCTCAGTTTAGGGGCTGCGACAACGTGGTCATGTAACCCGTGTACTTAGGGATGGCTGTATTAGTCTGTAATTCAGGTAAGGACTGCAGACGGTCAATTTCAAGCAGTAGTTCCTAATGTTGCTACCAGGTACTACCGTCAACGACACCTACCTGTGAACTTGGCTACTAGATGCCACCGCAGCCAGCAACTCGCAACGAACGTTGGTACTTCCCCTCCAAAGGAAAGCATACTGAGGGATTTTTAGCGCTCTTAGAAAATCCGACGACTTCGGCCGGCTTTGAACTCGCGACCTTGGGCATAGACATTCAGCATGCTTGCTACCAGTTACGTCACCGAAGCCGCTTCACACTTAGTCAGATGGAATTCTGAATATGATCTCGTGCAAGTGCGTTATCTTGGCAACGTCTGATGGCTCATCCCTCATCAATTTAGTAGTATTGCCATGGCAACCACTGATAGCTCTTGGCATTTTCTTATAATTCCGAAATCATTTTTCTCATCCCTTGGCATAATGGTGGGTCATATCAAAAATTCTTTCAGACAAAATTTTAGGTAATTATTAGGGGAATATTATCCATTTTGTACGGTTTTGATATAGTGCCTATTAAGAGAGATATGATTAATGTTTCCCGAAAAACCAATTTTTTCCCGCCCCTTTGGTCAATGGTTGGTGCTATAAAAAGAACTCTTCTAACATAAATGTTTGGGCTTTATCCGATACATAGTATGAACGTTGAACGGATTCGATATTTCACATATTAAGAGAGTTATAGCAATATTTCACTTTGTCGAAAAAATGCCCCCTATTTTCTCCCCCTTCGACCGATTTAGCCCAGTAACGAACTCGACCGAGATTTTATAGGTATACATATTCGGTAAAATATTCAAAGTGATTGGTGCAAAATTACGGCAGTTATCGTGTCCACAAGAAACTGATATGCATATATATATATATACACATATACATACATAAATTATATATAAACTTTTGAACTGACGGTGGTTTTGGGGTCTGGGGGATGTGAAACGCGAAGATATGTCGAAATTTTCCGGAAGTCGAAACATGGTACCCATTGCAATAGTTAGCTTTCTAATGAAATCTACCTCTGGTTGGTTCCTCAGTTTAGGGGCTGCGACAACGCGGTCATCTAACCCCGTGTACTTTGGGTGATTGTAGAATCTGTCTGATAAACGGTGTGAATTGTAATGGCTGTAGTAGTCTTTATTCAGGTAAGGACTGCAGACGGTCAATTTCAAGCAGTAGTTCCTAATGTTGCTACCAGGTACTACCGTCAACGACACCTAGCTGTGAACTTGGCTACTAGATGCCACCCCAACCAGCAACTCGCAACGAACGTTGGAACTTCCCCTCCAAAGAAAAGCATACTGAGGGATTTTAGCTCTCTTAGAAAATCCGACGACTTCGGCCGGCTTTGAAACCGCGACCTTGGGCATAGACATTCTGCATGTTACCAGTTACGTCACCGAAGCCGCTTCCCACTTAGTCAGATGTCAAAGTCAACCCCTGGCACCATCCAGCCCATGACGGGCTAAGGCCGACCAAGCGACCGCTGCCCAGCCATTTGGCCTGCAGATATTGGGGTGACGCGTGATCAGCGCGTCGGGTCCCCTCGGCCGTTAATATTGGTATTCGTGATCGGGGTGCTGTCTCACTGTCAGACAGCTACTCAATTGTCCTCACGAGGCTGAGTGCACCCCGTTCCAACCCTCACGTCAGTTTTAAAATCCCTGACGGAGCCGGGGATCGAACCCGGGGCCTCCGGGTGAGAGGCAGGCGCGCTACCCCAACACCACGGGGCCGGCTTAGTCAGATGGAAATACTGAATCTGATCTCGTGCAAGTGCGTTGTCATGGCAACGGCTCATCCCTCATCAATTTAGTAGTGTTGCCATGGCAACCTCTGATAGCTCTTGGCATTTTCTTATAATTCCGAAATCATTTTTCGCATCCCTTGGCGTAATGGTGGGTCATATCAAAAATTCTTTCAGACAAAAGTTTTAGGTAATTATTAGGGGAATATTGTCCATTTTGTACGGTTTTGATATTGTGCCTATTAAGAGAGATATGATTAATGTTTCCCGAAAAACCCACTTTTTTCCACCCCTTTGGTCAATGGTTGGTGCTATCAAAAAACTTATTGGACATAAATTGTTGGCACTTATCCGACACATATTATGAACTTTGAATGGATTTGATATTTCACGTATTAAGAGAGTTATAGCGAAATTTCAATTTTTCGAAAAAAGCCCCCCAATTTCACCCCCTTCGACTGATTTTGCCCATTAACGAACTCGACCGAGATTTTATAGGGATACATATTATGTAAAAAAATCAAAGTGATTGGTGCAAAATTACGGCAGTTATCGTGTCCACAAGAAACTGATATACATATATATATATATATATATATATATATACATATATATATATATACATAAATTATATATAAACTTTTGAACTGACGGTGGTTTTGGGGTGTAGGGGATGTGAAACGCGAAGATATGTCGAAATTTTCCGGAAGTCGAAACATGGGACCCATTGCAATAGTTAGCTTTCTAATGAAATCTACCTAAAATCAAATTGATTGGGGCAAAATTACGGCAGTTATCGTGTCCACAAGAAACTGATATATATAGATAGATAGATACATATATACATATATACATAAATTATATATAAACTTTTGAACTGACGGTGGTTTTGGGGTCTGGGGGATGTGAAATGCGAAGATATGTTGAAATTTTCCGGAAGTCGAAACATGGTACCCATTGCAATAGTTAGCTTTCTAATGAAATCTACCTAACAGAGAATCCTGAACCTTAAAGAAATAACTCAACCTACCAAGAAAGAGAAAAGAAGGAATCAAGGGACATAACAAGATTGCTCCTTAGTCTTATTTTTTTTTTTTAATTGCCTGATACAAAAGAATTTGAAGGAGTGAGAGAGAGAGAGAGAAAAGGAGAAAAATAGATGATGGGAGAGAGAGATAGAGAGGATTGTGTGGGAGGAAAAGGCATAGTGAGCCTTTTTATTCATCCCCCTTTTATTGCTAGAAGCAGCAGACAAATTTGCGGCCAAGAGGTTATGACATTTTGACGCCATGTGGCCGCTTCCAGGGCCAGCGTACGAGTGCGAGTGAGAAGGTAAATATAAAGAGGTATTACTGACAGGGAAAATAAAACATCTTTTCTGCCCGAGAGAATAAGATGCCTCATCTCTGTAATAACACGACAATTTTAAGAGATGCCACAATTCTAAAAGAGGCCTTTTATGATGACAGAAGCTCTGATATGATGTTCAAGATGTTTATTGTCGCAGACGCAAAAGGACTTGTATAGAGGTTTAAGATCCAAGAATAAGCATTCTCCCGGCCGGCGATAGGAATATTTTTCACGTAAAAAAGGCAATCACTGGGTCGTTCAAGCAAATAAGTGCATTGTTTGGAAACTAGATTTCATTTTGTGTTGCTTTCTTTACGAGCTACAGTAGATAAGGAGCAGCTTCACGGTGTAGCGGCATTTATTGACGACCAAATTGTTGTTGTTTAAAGAGTAATTTAGAGGCTATCTACTGTATACTGTTTTTGTTGTTGTTGTTGTTGATGATGATTATTTAGGGCAGGGATTCTGAAACTTTTTAAAAATTGTACCCTTAAGTCATGACTAGTTTTCTATTGTACCCCCACTGTATTCTTTTCAAAATTAAGTTTGAAGGGTACTGAGATAAAAAAAATAATAATAATATTAGAAACTAAATGACAAACTGGAACAAAACAGATTGAGATGGTTTGGACCTGTCAAACGGATGAATGAAGTAAGGCTACCAAGACGAGCACTGGGACGGCGGATGACAGGGAAGAGAGGACGAGGAAGACCAAGAAGAATGCGTTGGATGGACTCGGTGAAGTATACAGTAGCATTAGAAAACGGAACCTGGATTGGAGCACCATGTCGGAAGAGCAACGGTGGAACGACAGATCAAAGTGGTGAGGAACCATATTTTCCCCCACCCAGTGTCAGCTGGAAAAGAGGAAAAGAAGAAGATGATGATGATGATGATGATGATGACGATGATTAGAAATGTGGTGAAATACTTAATTTATTCTTAAATAATTCAAATGTTGAAGGTTAATATAATGTGTTATATGTTCGACCCCGACTATCTATATGTCAGGAAACTGTACTATAATGAGGCTAATTATGACACTATTTTTAGCCTACTTTCGATTTTTGCAAAAAATGAAAGTAGACTTATGAGATCAACACAGGGCGAAAAAAGTGTGTCTGTCTGTGTGTGTGTATGTGTGTGTGTGAGTCTGTGTGTGTGTGTGTATGTGTGTGTGTGAGTCTGTGTGTGTGTGTGTGTGTGTGTGTGTCTGTGTGTGTGTGAGTGTGTGTACTCTGAATGTCTGTCCCCCCCTATCAATTCGAACACGGTGAATGCGAATTGAACGAAATTTGGTACAAAGGTAGCACTAGCAAAGGACACCTCAGTGTCATGTTTTATATCGCCGCCATCTTTACTAAAACTGAATGGCGGCCACTCAAACGTTCAAAACGTAAAATCAAATAACGACTAACCAAATCATCCGATCTCTACCAAATTTGGTAACAACATACCTTCGTATAGGATGCGTCTTGTGACCAAACTACAAGGTCGTCCGCCATACCATTTCAGGATGGCGGCCGTGCGAATTATGCAAACTTTATAATCCATATCATGGGACCCACCAGTTCCGATTATCGAGCCGAGAATCGTTTTAACTGTTCTAAAGGAAGAGGCACGTTCGAAATTAAAAGTTTATTTTGTAATACTATAGTGCAGACGTGATTTTAAAAAGCTGAACTGATTCAGTAATAAGACAAGATGGCAGCGGATATCTTGTGCCTGACTTATATTTCACTAATTTGAGTATTGAATGCAATATAGCGTACTGATAAAAAATAAATAAACTTTGTATGAAATGCTTTATATATAAATAATATACTCCAGTGATGAAATCGTTTAGTATAAATCATTATTTGCTAACAAGTTCTATGTAAGTCATTTTAAATAGAACGATATTCGTTGACACAATTAGCTCAGTGGTAGAGCGATAGCCTGTCGCTCAGATGCCTATGGTTCAAACCCGATCAGAGCTAGGTTTTTTGCTTGAAATGTTATATGTTTATTGTTTTGTAATGACTCAGATGTTTTAAAATTAAGCGTTATATTGTGCAAATTATGGTGTAAAATATATATTTAATTAAAACATAATTCGCCAGCAGATTTACTCGAGACATCTAGCTGCCAAAAAGGTAACTTCCAGATTTTATTGAAAAGTTTCTTCTTCTGGCCGCTAGAATGCACTCGCTCTGTTAGGATTATATTGTTCGATAATTCACCACTAGATGTCCCGACTAGTCTACGTGGGGATCCATTGATTACTATACCATTATCATTCTATGCGCATCGAATTTGAAGAATGACAAGTTGATACTACGATACATTTTAACTTTTTATTTTAAAGGGTTTGTAACAGCCTATTTTGCGTTACTTGAAAATGTTATTAAGCGTTATATTGTCCACATTATGGTGTAAAATATATATTTAATTAAAACATAATTCGCCAGCAGATTTACTCGAGACATCTAGCTGCCAAAAAGGTAACTTCCAGATTTTATTGAAAAGTTTCTTATTCTGGCCGCTAGAATGCACTCGCTCTGTTAGGATTATATTATCGAAAATATCCACATAGTTTGTATACACACGTCTCTGTAGGGTCATGGAAAGATTTGTTAATTCAATTAGGGTTGTGAAAGCCATGCACAACCAGACGTGTAAAGACATGCCTCAACTCAAAGTTGGATGTTGCCCACGGCAGGTCGTAATAATAATAATAATGTTATTGGTTTTACATCCCTTTTAACTACTGCTGCTTTTAGAGACACCGGGGTGCCGGAATTTTGGCCCGAAGGGGATCTTTAACGTGCCAGTAAATGTACTGACACGGCTCCCTCGCATTTGTGCAACCTCAAATGCCAGCTGACTGCGCCAGGATACGAACCTGCAACCTAGGGCCCAGCAAGCGAGAACGTTACCGCTGAGCCACGCCGCCAGTCCGGTCGATTATGTCTCCAGATCCATAACATTCTTGATATACTTCTTATCTTTCTTTCTTTCTTCAATGATGGTAGCAGTTTTTATCTAGGTCGTGGCGTTTGGTAGAGGTAAATCGTTTCTAAGGTCTTCAACAAAGAATAGTTCTATTATACTCTTTGATAATAACAACGAGTTATAACTATACTCATACATTTAGGAGAAAGTAGGCTATATGTTCTTTACTGAACATCTTGTTTCATTATGAAACAGTTTCTCCCACCCATCAGAGCTCAAGAAACAGTTGTTTCTCCAATTAGATAATTAGATGCGCTGAGTTCCACGGCGTTCTAATTTAAATTTCACTGCCAGGCCTTGTGTCATAGTAGAGTAATCGAGGAGGCCATGGTCAAATACAAGGTATTCTCTGCGTCTCATGCGCTCTGTTCAGTACATAAAACTGGTGAAATATCGACAGATGTTTATGAATATTTATTTTCAAACATAAAATAGTTATCGCCGGGTCATTTTGACCCATAGTGTGCCACTCCCCTTATATCGTAGTCGTACGGATTTTAATTAAGTGATTTTATACCTGGTGTCTTCCTTTGAACTATTCCCAATATAAAATGAGATTTATTTATGTTTTTCAAATTAGCACGCAGAGAAATTTTTGTAACAGTATAATTGGCTGTGAGAGTGGCGGCAAAGAAGCCATCTCATTTTTTTAAGGAGCTGATTACCTAAGTGTCCTTACACCCTAAACATGGATCAACAAGAACGTGAGCTATGTGATTGTGCTGCAGCAAAATAGGTGGATTCTCCCCATTATTTTTTACAGATTGTTTCGACTAACGTAAGCCGAAAGTTGTCACGCGAGGACTGGCGCCATGGGTAAATCTGACCCGACCGTAGTAATAATAATAATAATAATAATAATATTATCGTATGGCCTCGGTGCCGGGTGCAAGCTTTGTTAATTGACGCCCATAGGGTAGCTTGCATGTCGAATTTCGTCGTTCCTTTGAACGCTATGAAAGTCAAGGAGGTTAGATATCTAAGCTTCATGACACTACAGCGCTTTCTAGTAGAGAATGGAGCAACTTTGTGTTGGCGGAAAATCCCGAGATTAATTTCGCCATTGAACACGGCCTACTGAATTCAAATGGGTTCTTTAATATGACAACAACGTATGACATCCATGTCGTGATTTATGTCGACTTTCAAAAAATCACTTACCACGGCCAGGGGCGAACCTGCAATCTTGGGGTTGGTAGTCCGACACGTAAACCACTCACACACCGTGGCAAGCTACCCAACCGTAAGTAATATAGAAATAACTTGAGTGTTCCAAAAGCTATGGACATGTTTCTATTGCAGGGTGAAGATCAAGGCTAGGAAGGAAGGTACAGTAAGGGACAAAACGAAAATATAGAGCATTATTTAAGCCTCGGGTCATAAATACCCTTGCGCCATTCCTCGCGGGTTAATGCACTCACTCTCTTATCTCCAATGTCACAACATTCACAGTCACAAACGTATGCCTATTATGGTTGGTTTCTTGAAATGCTTGCCACGGTGGGTGAGAGGTTACCGTGTCGGTCTACTAACCCCAAGCTTGCAGGTTCGCTCCTGACCGTGGTAAGTGATTTTTGAAGGCGACAAAAATCACAAACACGCATGTCATACGATGTTGGCATGACAAAGAACCCATTTGAATTCAGTAGGCCGTGTTCATAATGGCAACATTAATCTCGGGAGTTACCACCAACACAAAGTTCCTCATTTCTCTGCTAGAAAGCGCTATAGTGTTCAAGGAGCTTAGATATCTAACCTCCTTAACTTTCATAGTGTTTCAAGGAACAACGAAATTCGACAAGCAAACTACCCTCTGGGTGTCAAATAACAAAGCTTGCACCCGGCATCCGAGGCCATGCGATATTATTATTATTATCATATATATTATTTCAGTAGTATAGATCCCTCCTGCAGCGCTCACAAGCGACCGATCGTGATAAATAAGCATTCAAATGAAAGAGAATAGGCATTACCAGTGACCCATTGCACTCTAATTTCATAAATATCTAGAATTTCTTTAAAAAATCACTTTTAAAAAACTGTACGAAGTGTGCGATTGGCAGATAATGTTGCTGCAGGAAGATACGCTCCATAATTGCTGTCCACTCCACATTTTCGCCGCTGTGACGCCTGTTTCATGTCATTTTAACATTCTGAGGCCTTTCCTAGATCATTTTGCATGGATTTCAGAGACAGTAATTTAACGGAATGAATATTCAAATCGTATAATTTCATAAATGTCGAATAACCGGCGAGTGTTATGGCTAAGCTGTCAATCAATGGACTCAGCACACAAATGACATTAGCAGTGACGAATTGCTTCCTAATTTCACAAATATCAATTTTTGTAAGAAGTGTGCGATTTGCAAATACTGTTTCTGTAGGAAAATACGTGACATCATTGCTGTTCAGTTCGCATTTTGGCCGTAGGGACGCCTGAAACGTAAATACAGTAGTGTTCCATAATCATTGGGTTCAAATAAAATCATAACAACCTTTCTCCTTAAGTCTCTCATTATAAATCTATTGGAGAAAGTGTGGTTTATGAACATGCGAGATTTCTCACACGGGTCCGCTAGTTATTATTATGTCTCCAAAATTAAATACAGTAGGCCCGACATAGACTACTGTTTCGATTTGCGAGCGAGAAATTAAAATAACGCCACATATTACATTGTTGTGCAAGTTGTTCATTTCGAACAAGAATTAATGACGCAACATTCACTGTCACAGACGTAGGCCTATTATGGTTGGTTTCTTGAAATCAGAAATAATCGTCAACTTCCATTGTTGAGAATAATTCCCAGAGTCGCGTGGTAAGATAACAATGCAGCAAGGCTGACGCTAAGTCTGCGGTAGAAACACAATACTACCGTGCGTAGTCGGATATTAGGCCAACTGTGCTCCTCAGATATTCAAAGAAGAAAGTTCATATTGTATACCTCGAAACCTTATCCCAACGTTCGGTTATTTTGTCATTGTGTCAATTGCTCAATAAGGGCAGGGCAGAATTTATGTTTTATGCGCTCTTAGGCCCGTCTTCATACCATCGTGAAGGATGGAGAATTTGGACCTCAGAAAGGTATTTGTGAAGGTAATATTTATTTATTTCAAATGTATCGTGAAGTAAAATCAATTAAATAAGTTAAAATAATGCGAGAATCAACTGTTTATAATTTGTATATACTAGGGCGCCCGTGTTGCTCCGCAGCATTATTTGTCAGTATTGGAATTAAAAAATTACGACATTATGTAATAGTTTATATCATTTATTTCACAATACTTCCTTCCAGACAATGTTCGCTGTGCGTCGACTCTTAGGTTTAATTTCTACTTTTACATCTTTAAATGATTTTTCTCGCGATAAGGCAACATACAACTTTCCATGGCCTGAAACAGGATCAGGCTGTTTGACATACTACTTGAAACGGAGAAAACCTTGGCTTTAAAAGACACGTAATTCCACCCATTGCTCTGCCTCATTGTTCTTGTGTAGCAAAAGTATGTACGGTGTAGAAGCCTCGAGCTGTCCATTCGTTCGTTAGCAATGTCTCAGTCAGAAGCACAATGTCATATGTCATGAAGAAATTATCAAGGAGTAGGCTATATTGCTAGCGCTTTTCAGACCATCTATATTCCACAGTAGTGTCTTAATCGTTGTTTGAGTCGTACAGTCTGTGGCATGGTTGTTGATGGCAGCAGAGTAGATTCTGTTAGTCAAAACGGGCTCCCGTTGTTCTTCGTTAAATATTGCTCGTTGTGTTGAGAGCCGTGTGCCGTTTGTCAGTCCTTCTACATTCCATATTGGGTCTTTCCGTGGTGTTCGGGGAGTGTACTTTCTGTTTGAAGTTATTGCCTTCGAAATCGAAAAGTTCTGTATATTACTCTGTCTGGCCAGAAATTCGCCTGCATAACCGACTCCTTTCCCCTAAGGGCACACCGATTTAAAGGCCTTGCTTGTGCTGCGAGAGGGGAGTTGTTCACAGCTGATGATCGTGTTGATTCCGTTTTGGGTGAGGTGATCTGTGATATCCTCTTCGGTTGTGTCTAGGTCTAGTCTACCTACGAAGATCCAGGCTGATTGTGGTGCTGCTCTTAATTTGCCTACTTCAGCACCTTCCATGCCAAGTTGTGGGGGCCTTCTTGGGATGACGCCTTGTCTTCTCGTCTCTTCTTGTGTTGTGGTGTCATGATCGGTGTTTCTGTTGGGTAATCCTGGCCATTCTTTGTTTGATAATGATCTAGCTTGGTATTGGTGGTTATTCTTATTTGGTGTTTCTCGTCTGATGGTTGGTGAGTTAGATGGTTGTTCTGTTTCTGTTGTTAAGGTGTTGCCCTGGCTTCTGTGTGGTCTTGTTTCCCTTTTTTTTTTGCTAGTATTTCTACTTGTTGCAACTGTGTTTCTAGGATGAGCGTTTTTTTTTTCATGAGAGTTTCTGATACCTCTTCGAGTTTTTCCTTGATGTCTTCACAGGATTGCGTATATTCTATGGCAATCTCCTTTACCTGTTGGTTTATTTCTTGACTGTTTGGCGTCGATGGGGGGAGACCATGCGATTGCAGGCGTGTTCGACAGGTCTCGCACATCCATAAAAGCGATCTCTTTTTTTTTTTAGTGTAGGGCGTTGAATTCTGTTGTCATCGGTGTGCATTTCTTGTAGAACCAGCTGTTGGAGCCTCCATCACAGCATACTGCGGTTTCCTCTTTCGAGATTTCGATTTGCCTATGATCAATTGTCGGTTGCCGTGGGTTGCTATGGCGTTGATATGTTGGCGTTTTGTGGGTCTGTGTTCTGAGAAATATTCTATATTGTTCTCCTTTGCTCTATATTATATTGTAGTCGCTCTCTGGCCAATCTGTTATGTATGCCACCTCCTGTTGCCCGGGAATGACTATTTGCATTTGGGTCACGTGTTTCTACCTTATGATTAGACCTGGGATTTTAAGGCAAATGCCTATTTCGTTCCTTACGAAATAACATGATTTTTTAAAATATCTTGACGTTTCATGATAAATCCCTTACATTAATAGAGTTTTATAGTGCCCTAAAATGCCTATTTGGACCTTTAGAGCCTATTTTACTATTTTAGTGCCTAAAAATGCCTATTTTCTACATTTAAAATAAAATTCAACTTCTGTAATTTTTACAATCACACAATGGACATCCCTGGAACGAGCAGAACAGCAGAGGGTGGGTTTTTCACAGAAATGTGCTCTTCCCAGACAACTGTCACCAAAGGAATGCTGAGTGAAGGGTGGATGTGGAGGATTAGCTCAGAAGAACAACGAGCAGGTAGTCAAGGACGTACTGTGTCGAGTGACGGGGTGAGGGGGAGGATTATCTAGGAGGAACAAGGAGCAGGTAGTAAGAAGCGACATACTGTGTCAAGTCGCCAGTGAAAGAACATATGTTTAAGTGAATATAGTTCATCATGCCTAAAACGAAATCATCTAAGAGTGCGCTTATACAACAATGGCTTGTACAATTTCCAGGGATGACTTTTGATGGCAAGATTAGTTTCTGCCAGTACTGCAATAAACAGGTATGTGCCTATATCTTAAATTTCATATTAATCTAAAATTAAGGTTTTGATATTGGCTTCTCTAATTAATTGTAGAGACCTTCTGTCGGCGCAGAAAGTATGTGCAGTCGAGTTTAAACGCTAATACAGTTTGAACCAGTCCACCAATCTAAAATATAAATACACCATCGTAAAGCGTGTTTTATTCTGCGTTATCTCCTGTTACATGCATATTTCTATTGTGTTTCTGGTGAAAGATATATTAGGCGGAATGCAAAAAAATACCTATTTTCTTGTCCGTTTTTTGTAAACAACAACTTTGTACTTTGATTACATGAAAACGGAGAGCCTGTCGCTCGATTTCAAATAAAAATCGGTATAAAATACAGAAATCATTGTAAGTTTTCGGTATACAACGATTTGAAACAAAAACCTTCAGACCTTTGATGAACTCAGTCTCGATTTCGGAAGACCACCCAGTATCAAACGGACAGTCTTTTACACAAACAATAACTTTTTTCCAACGTGTGTAGAGTAATTAAACTTCATAAATATATTTATAATAGTGCATTCCATAATCCACCTAAATTTCATGAAAGTCGAACAGTACGTTTTCATGTAACGGTACTACAAAGTTGTTGTTTACAAAAAACGGGCAAGAAAATAGGTACTTTTTGCGTTCCACCTAACATAATTTTCACAGGAAACATAATAAAAATATGCATGTACCAGCAAAGAATGCAGAATAAAACAAGCTTTACGATGGAGTGATTGCATTTTAGATTGGTGGACTGGTTCAAATTTTATTAGCGTTTAAACTCGACTGCAGATACTTTCTGCGCCGACAGTAGTCCAGGCGACCTGGGTTCGATTTCCAGTACCGGCAGTAATTTAGAAATCTATGAGGTCTGGAACGGTGTTGACCCAGCATCGTGAGTACAATTGAGAAACTACGGTGGGCAGGGGTCACGGAGGCAAGGCAATGCGGCTGAGGGATGTATCGTGCTGACCACACGCCACCCAATATCTGCAGGCCATGAGCTGGGCAGCAACCGTTATTGAAAGCCAAGGCCCTTCGGGGACTGTAGTGTTCTTGTTCTTAATTAACTTTAGAGTAATAATGGCTTAATTTAAATAGTTCAAAATTACAAATTTTATTCAATAGCTCACCTTTTCTATTCCTCATCTTAGTCTCTAATTGACATCACTTTATTGTGTTTTAGATTTCACATGAGAAACAAGATGTTCAGTAAAGAACATATAGCCTACTTTCTCCTAAATGCATGGGTATTGTTATAACTCTTTGTCCTTTTCAAGGAGTATGATTGAATGTTGGTTGTAGTAGCTTGTTGAAATACAACGTGCAATAGGGATATTAAACATGAATATGAGGTGCCCTTTGCTAGTGCTACCTCTGTACCAAATTTCGTTCAATTCGGTTTCACCGTGTTTGAATTGATAGGGGGAATCGATTTGCACACATACTTGGCCACCAACTGCAAACTATTGGGCTGATGTTCTTGCAGTTTGGTCTGAATATGTTTCCCACATAAAGATATGGTGTTGCAAAATTTGATAGAGACTAGATTATTATGTTGGTCGTAATTACATTTTAGCTTTTAACATTTGGGTGGCCGCGATTACGTTTCCGTCAAGATAGCGGTGATATAAAACATGACAGTGAGGTGCCCTTTTCTAGTGCTACCTCTGTACCAAATTTCGTTCCATTCGGTTTCACCGTGTTCGAATTGATAAGGGGAATCGATTTTCACACAATGATGGCCGCCATCCGCAAAATATTAGGCTGATGACCTATTAGTTTGGTCAAAGGATGCTCCCTCCATAAAGGTATGTTGTTGCTAAATTTGCTAGAGATCGGATGATTAGGCTAATCGTAATTTGATTTAAGCTTTGAACATTTGTGTGGCCGCCATTACGTTTCCGTCAAGATGGCGGCGATATAAAACATGACACTGAGGTGCCCTTTGCTAGTGCTACCTCTGTACCAAATTTCGTTCATTCGGTTCCACCGTGTTCGAATTAATAGGGGGAATCAATTTTGACACAAAGATGGCCGCCATCCGCCAACTATTAGGCGAATGACCTATTAGATTGGTCAAAAGATGCTCCCTCCATAAAGGTATGTATTTGCAAAATTTGGTAGAGATCGGATGATTAGGTTAATCGTAATTTGATTTAAGCTTTGAACATTCGTGTGGCCGCCATTACGTTTCAGTCAAGATGGTGGCGATATAAAATATGACACTGAGGTGCCCTTTGCTAGTGCTACCTCTGTACCAAACTTCGTTCCATTCGGTTCCACCGTGCTTGAATTAATAGGGGGAATTGATTTTCACACAAAGATGGCCGCCATCCGCAAACTATTACTCTGATGACCTATTAGTAGTATAATTCGCTAGACTTTGGATATTGCATCATCATGACCAGAAATTGCGTAATCCTGATGACGTCATGGGATGACGTCATGGGTCCTTAGAGCGAGCACGTGGTCCAGGAGCGAGCATGTGCAGTGCACGTGTTAGCGTGGGAAGAGGTTGACCCTTTGGCTTGTTTGTGCGATGGTGATAAAAAGTTAATGGGTGTTGACGTCATGGAGGATGTTTATTAGGATGCTAACTGTCATCTGACACCCATGCGAGTGTGAGCACCAAAACAAAAGGTTATTCGCGGGTAGTGGGGTAGTGTATGTTCTCTTGCAAGTCGCGTGTGTGCTTGAATACGTATGGCTATGTTGGGAAATGTTTGGTGGCGGGCGAGGACTAGGGTTGAGTGAGGGTTCGTTTAAATGCTATTTTTCCCGCTCTATTTGATGGTGAGGTAATTTTTTAAAATGGGTGGAATTTGGAAACGCAATTTGAGGTAAACGTGCTTTTTTGACAATTTGGCGAATTTAATGAGCTTGTAAGGCTAGAACGATGCATATAGGGTGTCGTAGGACTTGTGGTGAACCACCCCTTGCTATGGACGGGAGTATATCCACCCCAAAATAAATCTACCCTTACCCGGAGGTTAAGTAGTGGTTATTTTTGTATGCATGCGCACTTGAGGGCTTTTGTAAGAGAGCGGAATTTTTAAAAGATTCTTTATAGATGAGGCTTTTTAAAAAATTTATTAAAAAAACAAAAAACTAATAGGTCATTCGATTTTTAGTATCTCGCTAACCAATAATGCGATGTAAACATATGGGGTGTCATAGGACTCGTAGTGAATTCTCCTTTTGTATGAATGAGGTATGTCAACCCCCAAAATAAAAACTACCCTTACCTGGGGTGAAAGAGCAATTTTTGTATGTATGCACACCGGTGGCTTTTGTCAAAAGGGTCTAACTACACATTTGTTAATATTTTCTGAACCCAGGATGGGATTTTCCCATAGGCAGTATCCTAGCACTTGGGGTGACACCTCGTTTTTGAAAGTATCATTCATTTATTTTCTTGTCAAAAGGGCCTAACTACACTTTTGTTAATATCTCGTGAACCAATCATGCTAGGGACTTGTATGAGGGGTCCTAGCACTTGGGGCGACGTCCCCCTTTATGGGGTGAAACTACCCCCCCAAAATTGAAAACTCAATATCTTGGAAACTATGAACCCTAAAATTAGGCGTTATAGCTTTAAAAATAGGTGATGACATAGGCTTTTACCTGGATTGGTCATTTCACCCCTAAAACAGTAAATAGCCATGTTATGGGGAAAAAACGTGTTAAACACCTAAAAATGATAAATGAACCTAAGATCTTTTGTTTTTGATGAAAAATAGCAGGGGGGTGAAAACTACCCCAAAATTGAAAAATCGATACCTTGGAAACTAAGAACCGTAAAATTATGTGTAATAGCTTAAAAAATTCGTTGTGACATAGGCTTTTACCCGGATAGATGATGTCACCCCTAAAACAGTAAATAGTGATTTTACAGTGGGGAAAAAGGTTTTAAACGGGTAAAAATGATAATTGAACCTAAGATCTTTTGTTTTTGATGAAAAATAGCAGGGGGGTGAAAACTACCCCAAAATTGAAAAATCGATACCTTGGAAACTAAGAACCGTAAAATTATGTGTAATAGCTTAAAAAATTCGTTGTGACATAGGCTTTTACCCGGATAGATGATGTCACCCCTAAAACAGTAAATAGTGATTTTACAGTGGGGAAAAAGGTTTTAAACGGGTAAAAATGATAATTGAACCTAAGATCTTTTGTTTTTGATGAAAAATAGCAGGGGGGTGAAAACTACCCCAAAATTGAAAAATCGATACCTTGGAAACTAAGAACCGTAAAATTATGTGTAATAGCTTAAAAAATTCGTTGTGACATAGGCTTTTACCCGGATAGATGATGTCACCCCTAAAACAGTAAATAGTGATTTTACAGTGGGGAAAAAGGTCTTAAACGGGTAAAAATGATAATTGAACCTAAGATCTTTTGTTTTTGATGAAAAATAGCAGGGGGGTGAAAACTACCCCAAAATTGAAAAATCGATACCTTGGAAACTAAGAACCGTAAAATTATGTGTAATAGCTTAAAAAATTCGTTGTGACATATGCTTTTACCCGGATAGATGATGTCACCCCTAAAACAGTAAATAGTGATTTTACAGTGGGGAAAAAGGTCTTAAACGGGTAAAAATGATAATTGAACCTAAGATCTTTTGTTTTTGATGAAAAATAGCAGGGGGTGAAAACTACCCCAAAATTGAAAAATCGATACCTTGGAAACTAAGAACCGTAAAATTATGTGTAATAGCTTAAAAAATTCGTTGTGACATAGGCTTTTACCCGGATAGATGATGTCACCCCTAAAACAGTAAATAGTGATTTTACAGTGGGGAAAAAGGTCTTAAACGGGTAAAAATGATAATTGAACCTAAGATCTTTTGTTTTTGATGAAAAATAGCAGGGGGGTGAAAACTACCCCAAAATTGAAAAATCGATACCTTGGAAACTAAGAACCGTAAAATTATGTGTAATAGCTTAAAAAATTCGTTGTGACATAGGCTTTTACCCGGATAGATGATGTCACCCCTAAAACAGTAAATAGTGATTTTACAGTGGGGAAAAAGGTCTTAAACGGGTAAAAATGATAATTGAACCTAAGATCTTTTGTTTTTGATGAAAAATAGCAGGGGGGGTGAAAACTACCCCGTATATGAAAGGAGTGTAGACTTATTGATGTTGCAGATTGGAAACAGTGAAAGTTATCACTTTTGTTTAATTAGAAATCTTGCTCGCCTTGTGCGTTCAAGCATCACTAGCACTCAGAGAAGGATTTATATATGTAGACGTTGTTTGTCATATTATCTTCTTGAGGATGAGTTAAATGTTCACTTTGCAGACTGTAAACAGTTTCCTGTTGCAAAAAGCATAATGCCGACTGATGAACAAAGATTTGTTAATTTTACAGAATTCCGAGTTAAAGATACAGTTCCATTTATAATATATGCAGACACTGAATGCGTTTTGTCTCCAATTTCCTCCTGTTTTCCAAATAGTGACATTCATAACTCTACTTTAACACATAAACATATTCCTTACAGCATTTATTTATACCTTCATTGTAATTTCGATAGTGAATTGTGCAGTTTCAAGCTCTTTAGGGGAAATAATTGCATTGAATTGTTTGTAAAGGAACTTTATAGTATTGTGGATAAACTTCAAACATATTACTTATCGGTTAAGCCAATGTTAAAGATGACCGAAAATGAAGAAAGATTATTTTTGTCAAGTAAAATGTGTCACATTTGCGAGAAACCGATTGCAGTTAATGAACTCAAAGTACGCGATCATTGTCACTTAACTGGAAAATATAGAGGAAGCGCACACAATAGTTGTAATTTAAATTACAAAGTAACAAAGGTTTTGCCTATAGCATTTCATAATCTAACCGCCTATGATGGACATTTTATAATTAAAGAAATTTGCGAGAAACGTGATGGAGAGGTGTTACATAATCCTGGTCATATAAAATTGTTAGCGATGAATATGGAACGTTACAAAGGGTTTACAAAGTATGTACGGGCTAAGAATGGATTCATTCAGTTAAGATTTTTCGATACATATAATTTCTTGTCCTGTTCACTAGATCAATGTTCATCTTCGTTAAGCGAAGATTCAAAGCAAATAACACAACGTTATTTTAATGATGATGCACAGTTTCGACTTACTGCGAGAAAAGGTGTGTTTCCCTATGAATACGTCACGAGTATGGATGTTCTTAACGAAACTAAATTACCTGAAATATCCAAGTTTTATAGCAGCCTTAATGATCAAACAATATCGAATGAAGAGTATGAGTTTGCTCAATCGGTGTGGGAAACGTTTTCCTGTCAAACATTAGGAGAATACGCAGATTTGTATTTAAAAGTTGACACACTTCTTTTGGCGGATGTCTTTGAAAATTTTAGATCGAATGGCATGGAAACTTATGGCATTGATGCAGCTCATTTTTACACTGCTCCATCTATGTCTTGGTGTGCTATGAAAAAGATAACCAACGTTCAACTTGAATTGCTTCAAGATATTGATATGTTACACTTTTTTGAACGATCTATTCGAGGAGGAAATGTTCAGTGTATAACACGACATGCGATTGCTAATAATAAGTATATGAAAACTTATGATGAGAAAAAGCAAGAGTCCTACATAATGTACTTTGACGTTAATAATTTGTATGGATATGCGATGATGGAATATCTTCCAACGGGTGGCTTTAAATGGATTGCAAATGTTGAAGGCTTTGATGTTTTAACTATTGATGATACTTCAGAAATTGGATATATTTTGGAAGTAGATTTGACTTATCCTCAAGAGTTACATGACAAACATTCAGATTACCCTCTATGTCCAGAAAAGTTGACAAAGCTAATGGCTACCCTAGATAATAAAGAACGTTATGTTTTGCATTATAGATTGTTAAAGCAATGTATTCAACTAGGAATGAAATTAGATCGTATTCACAGAATAATTGAATTCAATCAGAGCCAATGGCTAAAACCATATATTGATGTGAACACAGAGAAACGAAAACAAGCCAAAAATGATTTTGAAAAGAATTTTTATAAATTGATGAATAATGCAATTTTTGGTCGTTCACTGATGAATGTGAGGAAGTTAAGGGACATCAAATGGGTCACCAAATGGCATGGAGCTCGTGGTGGTAGGTCTTTAATAGCTAAGGCTAATTTTAAACATAGAATTATATTCGATGAACAATGTATGGTCATCGAGATGAGTAGACTAAAGATTTTTCACAATCAACCAGTATATGTTGGTGCATCTATATTAGATTTGTCTAAATGTAAAATGAATGACTTTCATTACAATGTTATTTTAGCAAATCCTGAATCAAATGTGAGGTTGTTATACACAGACACCGATAGTTTTATGTATATATTCTATTATGATATTTATGAGTTCATGAAACAACATTCAAATTTGTTTGATACTGGAAACTATGAAACAAACAATCCTTTTGGCATTGTGAGACAAAATAAAGGTGAAATTGGTTTAATGAAAGATGAAAATGCTGGAAGGATTGTTGAAGAATTTGTGGGGTTACGACCCAAAATGTATGCAATAAAATTGTGTGATGAAATGAATAGCTTGTGTAAGGCTAAAGGCATTAAGAAGAGTGTGAGTAAAAGTAAGAATATTGATGAGTATCGAAAGTGTCTTTATAACAGAGAAAAAGTCAACAAAGTTCAAGTTTGTATAATTTCAAAATCTCATTCTGTATTTACTGTTCGGCAAAATAAGTTGGCAATTTCATCAAACGAAGATAAAAGACACATAACTGAAAACGGAATTGATACTTTACCGTTTGGTCATTTTTCTCTGAAAAATGATTAGAAACAAATTGAGATTAAAGCAGTTCATCTCACTTACTTTATTTCTTTCACACACACACTTTTATGCTGGTAATAATACTAATTTTTGTGTGTTCCTTTGCTTATGAAATCCTAGACTAGGAGTTCCACATTCGACATGATAGCGGAGTTTCATCTCCCATAAACTCGTCTCTGAGGTGGGTGCCAGAAAAGGCATCCAGCTGTAAAAACCACACCCTCACATAGACTTTCATAACTTCTTACGTTGAGGTTCATAACACTACGTTGATTGATTTATCGGTTTCCTTTTCACAATTCCTGTCTATACATTCCTCTTGAAGGTTGCAAGATGCTTGCAAGGTTCCTAAAATGCAATTAAATTTAATAAATACCTTAAGATGGTTTGATTTGTTTAATGATATGGTGTTAATAGTATTTTTAGGTTTTGACTGGCTTTGCATTAAGAATTGACTAACCAAACATGAGTTACCTATCAGGGAAACATTTTGGCCACTATGTTGGCTATTGACCAGTGAGTTTAGCTGTTTATCATTTTTTTAAATCATAAACAACAGAGGGTTAAACGTATAGATAAACCGTGTGACCATGTTTGTTAAACAAGACATTATACCAGAGACAATTAGAATACTTATGTAGAGTTTACCAAAAATAATGTTGTGTAACAGTAAATGCTAGTCAACAGTTATACACTTCTAAAAAAAATCATCATACAATACCTGAGAGCTCTTCTAAAATTATTGATGTGTAACATGATTCCACTAACTTGCTATGTATTTTTTGGCTTGGGGGTGATTTTCAAGAAATGCAAATGGAACTGAAATGCAATACAAACAATGAGCGTGCCTGGTGGCTGAGATTGATACCACGACGTACTGTCGGTTATGTAGCTATGTGGAATGTATATCAAATATGGTTTACTTCAAGGTCTGGAGATCCCTACAATTCCTACAATAAATGATCTTGAAATGGTCATCCTATGGTGTGAAAATATTTATTAGGTATATATATTTACTGAAAACAATTATGATTTATTAAATGTTTATATGTTTACAGTATTGTTATTTAATGTAAGCACTTGAGGCACTACCGACCAATGGGAAGCAAAAAGTGGGAGCATATATGGGATGAAATGTGGGAGCAAAGCAAATATAAAAAGTGGGAGCAAATATGCTAACAAATATGTCAACAAATATGCCGGCAAAAGTATATACACAATTCAAGATAGTTGAAAGTAAAGTATATACACAATTCAAGTTAGCATATTTGCTCCCACTTTTTATATTTGCTTTGCTCCCACATTTCATCCCATATATGCTCCCACTTTTTGCTTCCCATTGGTCGGTAGTGCCTCAAGTGCTTACATTAAATAACAATACTGTAAACATATAAACATTTAATAAATCATAATTGTTTTCAGTAAATATATATACCTAATAAATATTTTCACACCATAGGATGACCATTTCAAGATCATTTATTGTAGGAATTGTAGGGATCTCCAGACCTTGAAGTAAACCATATTTGATATACATTCCACATAGCTACATAACCGACAGTACGTCGTGGTATCAATCTCAGCCACCAGGCACGCTCATTGTTTGTATTGCATTTCAGTTCCATTTGCATTTCTTGAAAATCACCCCCAAGCCAAAAAATACATAGCAAGTTAGTGGAATCATGTTACACATCAATAATTTTAGAAGAGCTCTCAGGTATTGTATGATGATTTTTTTTAGAAGTGTATAACTGTTGACTAGCATTTACTGTTACACAACATTATTTTTGGTAAACTCTACATAAGTATTCTAATTGTCTCTGGTATAATGTCTTGTTTAACAAACATGGTCACACGGTTTATCTATACGTTTAACCCTCTGTTGTTTATGATTTAAAAAAATGATAAACAGCTAAACTCACTGGTCAATAGCCAACATAGTGGCCAAAATGTTTCCCTGATAGGTAACTCATGTTTGGTTAGTCAATTCTTAATGCAAAGCCAGTCAAAACCTAAAAATACTATTAACACCATATCATTAAACAAATCAAACCATCTTAAGGTATTTATTAAATTTAATTGCATTTTAGGAACCTTGCAAGCATCTTGCAACCTTCAAGAGGAATGTATAGACAGGAATTGTGAAAAGGAAACCGATAAATCAATCAACGTAGTGTTATGAACCTCAACGTAAGAAGTTATGAAAGTCTATGTGAGGGTGTGGTTTTTACAGCTGGATGCCTTTTCTGGCACCCACCTCAGAGACGAGTTTATGGGAGATGAAACTCCGCTATCATGTCGAATGTGGAACTCCTAGTCTAGGATTTCATAAGCAAAGGAACACACAAAAATTAGTATTATTACCAGCATAAAAGTGTGTGTGTGAAAGAAATAAAGTAAGTGAGATGAACTGCTTTAATCTCAATTTGTTTCTAATCATTTTTCAGAGAAAAATGACCAAACGGTAAAGTATCAATTCCGTTTTCAGTTATGTGTCTTTTATCTTCGTTTGATGAAATTGCCAACTTATTTTGCCGAACAGTAAATACAGAATGAGATTTTGAAATTATACAAACTTGAACTTTGTTGACTTTTTCTCTGTTATAAAGACACTTTCGATACTCATCAATATTCTTACTTTTACTCACACTCTTCTTAATGCCTTTAGCCTTACACAAGCTATTCATTTCATCACACAATTTTATTGCATACATTTTGGGTCGTAACCCCACAAATTCTTCAACAATCCTTCCAGCATTTTCATCTTTCATTAAACCAATTTCACCTTTATTTTGTCTCACAATGCCAAAAGGATTGTTTGTTTCATAGTTTCCAGTATCAAACAAATTTGAATGTTGTTTCATGAACTCATAAATATCATAATAGAATATATACATAAAACTATCGGTGTCTGTGTATAACAACCTCACATTTGATTCAGGATTTGCTAAAATAACATTGTAATGAAAGTCATTCATTTTACATTTAGACAAATCTAATATAGATGCACCAACATATACTGGTTGATTGTGAAAAATCTTTAGTCTACTCATCTCGATGACCATACATTGTTCATCGAATATAATTCTATGTTTAAAATTAGCCTTAGCTATTAAAGACCTACCACCACGAGCTCCATGCCATTTGGTGACCCATTTGATGTCCCTTAACTTCCTCACATTCATCAGTGAACGACCAAAAATTGCATTATTCATCAATTTATAAAAATTCTTTTCAAAATCATTTTTGGCTTGTTTTCGTTTCTCTGTGTTCACATCAATATATGGTTTTAGCCATTGGCTCTGATTGAATTCAATTATTCTGTGAATACGATCTAATTTCATTCCTAGTTGAATACATTGCTTTAACAATCTATAATGCAAAACATAACGTTCTTTATTATCTAGGGTAGCCATTAGCTTTGTCAACTTTTCTGGACATAGAGGGTAATCTGAATGTTTGTCA
The DNA here is from genome assembly GCA_946902985.2 of Meconema thalassinum. NCBI lineage: Eukaryota > Metazoa > Arthropoda > Insecta > Orthoptera > Tettigoniidae > Meconema > Meconema thalassinum. The sequence continues at coordinate 451,348,418 of OX336393.1, read as the reverse complement.
TGTAACTCTTGAGGATAAGTCAAATCTACTTCCAAAATATATCCAATTTCTGAAGTATCATCAATAGTTAAAACATCAAAGCCTTCAACATTTGCAATCCATTTAAAGCCACCCGTTGGAAGATATTCCATCATCGCATATCCATACAAATTATTAACGTCAAAGTACATTATGTAGGACTCTTGCTTTTTCTCATCATAAGTTTTCATATACTTATTATTAGCAATCGCATGTCGTGTTATACACTGAACATTTCCTCCTCGAATAGATCGTTCAAAAAAGTGTAACATATCAATATCTTGAAGCAATTCAAGTTGAACGTTGGTTATCTTTTTCATAGCACACCAAGACATAGATGGAGCAGTGTAAAAATGAGCTGCATCAATGCCATAAGTTTCCATGCCATTCGATCTAAAATTTTCAAAGACATCCGCCAAAAGAAGTGTGTCAACTTTTAAATACAAATCTGCGTATTCTCCTAATGTTTGACAGGAAAACGTTTCCCACACCGATTGAGCAAACTCATACTCTTCATTCGATATTGTTTGATCATTAAGGCTGCTATAAAACTTGGATATTTCAGGTAATTTAGTTTCGTTAAGAACATCCATACTCGTGACGTATTCATAGGGAAACACACCTTTTCTCGCAGTAAGTCGAAACTGTGCATCATCATTAAAATAACGTTGTGTTATTTGCTTTGAATCTTCGCTTAACGAAGATGAACATTGATCTAGTGAACAGGACAAGAAATTATATGTATCGAAAAATCTTAACTGAATGAATCCATTCTTAGCCCGTACATACTTTGTAAACCCTTTGTAACGTTCCATATTCATCGCTAACAATTTTATATGACCAGGATTATGTAACACCTCTCCATCACGTTTCTCGCAAATTTCTTTAATTATAAAATGTCCATCATAGGCGGTTAGATTATGAAATGCTATAGGCAAAACCTTTGTTACTTTGTAATTTAAATTACAACTATTGTGTGCGCTTCCTCTATATTTTCCAGTTAAGTGACAATGATCGCGTACTTTGAGTTCATTAACTGCAATCGGTTTCTCGCAAATGTGACACATTTTACTTGACAAAAATAATCTTTCTTCATTTTCGGTCATCTTTAACATTGGCTTAACCGATAAGTAATATGTTTGAAGTTTATCCACAATACTATAAAGTTCCTTTACAAACAATTCAATGCAATTATTTCCCCTAAAGAGCTTGAAACTGCACAATTCACTATCGAAATTACAATGAAGGTATAAAGAAATGCTGTAAGGAATATGTTTATGTGTTAAAGTAGAGTTATGAATGTCACTATTTGGAAAACAGGAGGAAATTGGAGACAAAACGCATTCAGTGTCTGCATATATTATAAATGGAACTGTATCTTTAACTCGGAATTCTGTAAAATTAACAAATCTTTGTTCATCAGTCGGCATTATGCTTTTTGCAACAGGAAACTGTTTACAGTCTGCAAAGTGAACATTTAACTCATCCTCAAGAAGATAATATGACAAACAACGTCTACATATATAAATCCTTCTCTGAGTGCTAGTGATGCTTGAACGCACAAGGCGAGCAAGATTTCTAATTAAACAAAAGTGATAACTTTCACTGTTTCCAATCTGCAACATCAATAAGTCTACACTCCTTTCATATACGGGGTAGTTTTCACCCCCCCTGCTATTTTTCATCAAAAACAAAAGATCTTAGGTTCAATTATCATTTTTACCCGTTTAAGACCTTTTTCCCCACTGTAAAATCACTATTTACTGTTTTAGGGGTGACATCATCTATCCGGGTAAAAGCCTATGTCACAACGAATTTTTTAAGCTATTACACATAATTTTACGGTTCTTAGTTTCCAAGGTATCGATTTTTCAATTTTGGGGTAGTTTTCACCCCCCTGCTATTTTTCATCAAAAACAAAAGATCTTAGGTTCAATTATCATTTTTACCCGTTTAAGACCTTTTTCCCCACTGTAAAATCACTATTTACTGTTTTAGGGGTGACATCATCTATCCGGGTAAAAGCCTATGTCACAACGAATTTTTTAAGCTATTACACATAATTTTACGGTTCTTAGTTTCCAAGGTATCGATTTTTCAATTTTGGGGTAGTTTTCACCCCCCTGCTATTTTTCATCAAAAACAAAAGATCTTAGGTTCAATTATCATTTTTACCCGTTTAAGACCTTTTTCCCCACTGTAAAATCACTATTTACTGTTTTAGGGGTGACATCATCTATCCGGGTAAAAGCCTATGTCACAACGAATTTTTTAAGCTATTACACATAATTTTACGGTTCTTAGTTTCCAAGGTATCGATTTTTCAATTTTGGGGTAGTTTTCACCCCCCTGCTATTTTTCATCAAAAACAAAAGATCTTAGGTTCAATTATCATTTTTACCCGTTTAAGACCTTTTTCCCCACTGTAAAATCACTATTTACTGTTTTAGGGGTGACATCATCTATCCGGGTAAAAGCCTATGTCACAACGAATTTTTTAAGCTATTACACATAATTTTACGGTTCTTAGTTTCCAAGGTATCGATTTTTCAATTTTGGGGTAGTTTTCACCCCCCTGCTATTTTTCATCAAAAACAAAAGATCTTAGGTTCAATTATCATTTTTACCCGTTTAAAACCTTTTTCCCCACTGTAAAATCACTATTTACTGTTTTAGGGGTGACATCATCTATCCGGGTAAAAGCCTATGTCACAACGAATTTTTTAAGCTATTACACATAATTTTACGGTTCTTAGTTTCCAAGGTATCGATTTTTCAATTTTGGGGTAGTTTTCACCCCCCTGCTATTTTTCATCAAAAACAAAAGATCTTAGGTTCATTTATCATTTTTAGGTGTTTAACACGTTTTTTCCCCATAACATGACTATTTACTGTTTTAGGGGTGAAATGACCAATCCAGGTAAAAGCCTATGTCATCACCTATTTTTAAAGCTATAACGCCTAATTTTAGGGTTCATAGTTTCCAAGATATTGAGTTTTCAATTTTGGGGGGGTAGTTTCACCCCATAAAGGGGGACGTCGCCCCAAGTGCTAGGACCCCTCATACAAGTCCCTAGCATGATTGTTTCACGAGATATTAACAAAAGTGTAGTTAGGCCCTTTTGACAAGAAAATAAATGAATGATACTTTCAAAAACGAGGTGTCACCCCAAGTGCTAGGATACTGCCTATGGGAAAATCCCATCCTGGGTTCAGAAAATATTAACAAATGTGTAGTTAGACCCTTTTGACAAAAGCCACCGGTGTGCATACATACAAAAATTGCTCTTTCACCCCAGGTAAGGGTAGTTTTTATTTTGGGGGTTGACATACCTCATTCATACAAAAGGAGAATTCACTACGAGTCCTATGACACCCCATATGTTTACATCGCATTATTGGTTAGCGAGATACTAAAAATCGAATGACCTATTAGTTTTTTGTTTTTTTAATAAATTTTTTAAAAAGCCTCATCTATAAAGAATCTTTTAAAAATTCCGCTCTCTTACAAAAGCCCTCAAGTGCGCATGCATACAAAAATAACCACTACTTAACCTCCGGGTAAGGGTAGATTTATTTTGGGGTGGATATACTCCCGTCCATAGCAAGGGGTGGTTCACCACAAGTCCTACGACACCCTATATGCATCGTTCTAGCCTTACAAGCTCATTAAATTCGCCAAATTGTCAAAAAAGCACGTTTACCTCAAATTGCGTTTCCAAATTCCACCCATTTTAAAAAATTACCTCACCATCAAATAGAGCGGGAAAAATAGCATTTAAACGAACCCTCACTCAACCCTAGTCCTCGCCCGCCACCAAACATTTCCCAACATAGCCATACGTATTCAAGCACACACGCGACTTGCAAGAGAACATACACTACCCCACTACCCGCGAATAACCTTTTGTTTTGGTGCTCACACTCGCATGGGTGTCAGATGACAGTTAGCATCCTAATAAACATCCTCCATGACGTCAACACCCATTAACTTTTTATCACCATCGCACAAACAAGCCAAAGGGTCAACCTCTTCCCACGCTAACACGTGCACTGCACATGCTCGCTCCTGGACCACGTGCTCGCTCTAAGGACCCATGACGTCATCCCATGACGTCATCAGGATTACGCAATTTCTGGTCATGATGATGCAATATCCAAAGTCTAGCGAATTATACTACTCCTATTAGTTTGGTCAAAGGATGCTCCCCCCATAAAGGTATGTTGTTGCAAAATTTGGTAGAGATCGGATGATTAGGTTAGTCGTAATTTGATTTAAGCTTTGAACATTTGTGTGGCCGCCATTACGTTTCCGTCAAGATGGCGGCGATATAAGACATGACACTGAGGTGTCCTTTGCTAGTGCTACCTTTGTACCAAATTTCGTTCAATTCGCATTCACCGTGTTCGAATTGATAGGGGGGACAGACATTCAGAGTACACACACTCACACACACACAGACACACACACAGACTCACACACACACATACACACACACACACACACACACAGACTCACACACACACATACACACACACAGACAGACACACTTTCTTCGCCCTGTGTTGATCTCATAAGTCTACTTTCATTTTTTGCAAAAATCGAAAGTAGGCTAAAAATGCCACCTTCAGCAGCATGCAGATAGTGCCAGTCACAAAGCGAAAGCAGCCATGAAAAGTAACATTAGACAGACTCTGCTCACACAAACTATATCTCCTACAACTCATAATGATTTCTATGCTGATATGTGTAGAGCCCTAGTTGCAGCAAATATCTCCTGGAATGCTGTGCATAATGCGGTTTTCAAAGATTTTTTACAGAAATACACCAAGCAGCACATCCCATCAGCATCTACATTAAAGAAAAACTACTTAGATATTTGTTACAATGAGGTCATTTTGTCAATCAGGGAGGATATTGGGGAGTCTTGCATATGGTTGTGTGTGGACCAAACCACCGACTCTGTGGGCAGGTACATTGCTAACCTTATAGTAGGAAAACTGGAACCCAATCAGGCATCTACCGCTCACCTTCTTTGCTCTAAACAGCTTGAGAAAGTCGATAGTCGAAGCATTGCATACTTCATCAACAAGGGGTAGCAATTGTTGTATCCTGGGGGTGTTGATGATTCTAAAGTCCTTCTCCTTGTCTCCGATGCTGCTTCCTACATGATTGCCACTGCACCTCTCCTCAAAACTTTCTATCCTTCTTTAATTCATGTTACTTGCATGGTCCATGCCTTGCATAGACTCGCAGAAACAGTTAGGGCCGAGTTTCCTGCAGTAAATACTCTCATTTCAACAATGAAGAAAGTGTTCTGTAAGGCTCCATCAAGAATAGCCATCTTTCGAGAGAAACTCCCCTCTATTCCCCTTCCACCACAGCCAATCATCACCCGTTGGGGTTCCTGGATGGAAGCTGCCCTGTATTATGCAGAACATCTTGAGGAAATCATGACTGTGATAGACAATGTGCCTTTAACGGACAACTCTGCATGTGTGTCGTCTGTCAAAGAACTGTTAAATGATTGTTCCAGTGTTCAGAGAGACATTGCGTATATTCAGGCAAATTTTTCATTTCTTCCAGTCACCATTACAAAAATGGAGGAAAAAGGAAACAGTCTCAAACAGCAATTTTCTGTAATTGAAGAAGCTGAGAATAACATACAAAGTGCTAGGGGCAAGGTAGGAGATAAAATAAGAGACAAGTGGTCTAGTGTACTGCTGAAGAACCCAGGTTATTCAATGCTGAAAAGGGTACATCAGGTAATGGATGGGGAAAAGGTAGACTTACCAAGTGAAATTGAATTGAAAAATGTAGGTAAATTTTCCTATGCCCCTCTAACATCTGTGAGTGTGGAGCGCTCTTTTTCTGCTTTCAAAATGATTTTAACAGACAAAAGACACAGCCTGACTGTGGAAAATTTGGAGAAGATTATTGTTATGTACTGTAAAGCAAACTACGAATGAAAGTACTGTAGGAATGTTCCTCACAAATAAATAAACACATACTCCATTCGCGTTTCCACCGTTATTGGATGCCTACAGTGCTGTAATTGTGTACAGTGATTTTCGTATTAAGGTTTTAGATCAGTACTGATAATGATATATCATATAATCCAAAACATTTTTTGACACATTACTTTTTATATTGTTTTTCATAAATGTCTTTTTTATTCTGTCTTAATTTTGCAGTTATTTCGGTTAAGAATAGGGATACCACGTTTGTTAAAGAAATAAAGTATCACGTTACAGTTTAAGTGTATATTGTAATATTTTAAAGTCTATTTCCTGCCTATCCACACATTTTGAAAACATATTTTAAGTGCCTAATTTCTCTTTTAAAAGCCTATTTACTTGTTTTAAAAGCCTATTTTAGGCGCCTAAAACTAATTTTTTTAGAGCCTAAAATCCCAGGTCTACTTATGATGTATGGAATTTATCAGTGAATGTTTGCTTGTACACACATCAAAAAAAGTTTTGCATCACCTCGGTTCCAAGAGTTCCGGAACCGTTAAATACAAAGGGAATAGAGATCAACACAAACAACATTTCAGCTCGTTTTATTGCTCATGAGACCCACACATTGCATGTTGTACCATCATACAGCTAGACTTTCAGCATTTGTGGTCCAGATTGCAGTACACACCACTACCTCTAATACCCAGTAGCACGTCCTCTTGCATTGATGCATGCCTGTATTCGCCGTGGCATACTATCCACAAGTTCATCAAGACACTGTTGGTCCAAATTGTCCCACTCCTCAACGACAATTCGGCGTAAATCTCTCAGAGTGGTTGGTGGGTCAAGACGTCCATAAACAGCCCTTTTCAACATATCCCAGGCATGTTCGATAGGGTTCATGTCTGGCGAACATGCTGGCCACTGTAGTCGAGCGATGTCGTTATCTTGAAGGAACGCATTCACAAGATGTGCACGATGAGGTCGAGAATTGTCGTCCATGAAGACAAATGCCTCTCCAATATTCTGCCGATATGGTTGCACTATGGGTCGGAGGATGTCATTCAGGTATCGTAAAGCCGTTTCGGAGCCTTCCATGACCACCAGTGGCGTACGTCGGCCCCACATAATGCCACCACAAAACATCAGGGAACCACCACCTTGCTGCACTCGCTGGACAGTGTGTCTAAGACGTTCAGCCTGACCAGGGTGCCTCCAAACACGTCTCCGACGATTGTCTGGTTGAAGGCATATGCGACACTCATCGGTGAAGAGAACGTGATGCCAATTCCGTGGGGTCCATTCAGCATGTTGTTGGGCCCATCTGTACCGCGCTGCATGGTGTCGGGGTTGCAAAGCTGGACCTCGCCATGGACGTCGGGAGTGAAGTTGCGCATCATGCAGCCTATTGCGCACAGTTTGAGTTGAAACACGACGTCCTGTGGCTGAACGAAACGCATTATTCAACATGGTGGCATTGCTGTCAGGGTTCCTCCGAGCGGCAATCCGTAAGTAGCGGTCATCCACTACAGTAGTAGCCCTTGGGCGGCCTGAGCGAGGCCTGTCATCGACAGTTCCTGTATCTCTGTACCTCCTCCATGTCCGAACAACATCGCTTTGGTTCACTCTGAGACGCCTGGAAACTTCCCTTGTTGAGAGCCCTTCTTGACACAAAGTAACAATGCGGACGCGATCGAACTGCGGTATTGACCTTCTAGGCATGGTAGAACTACAGACAACATGAGCAGCGTACCTTCGTCCTGGTGGAATGACTGGAACTGATCGGCTGTCCTACCCCCTCCGTCTAATAGGCCCTGCTCATGCATGGTTGTTTACATCTTTGAGCAGTTTTAGTGACATCTATGAACAGTCAAAGGGACTGTATCTTGGATACAATATACACAGTCAACGTCTATATGCCGGAGATCTGGGAACCGAGGTGATGCAAAACTTTTTTTGATGTGTGTATTTATAACAGGAAGGTGTTTGCAGTCCGTAATGAGTTACTGTCTATGTTTGATTGCATTTATAGCAGGAAGGTGTTTGCAGCCCGTTATGAGTTGTTGTCGTACGCAACTCACTTGGTATGGATGTAGCTAGGGATTGTTCTTCAAATATGCGGTTTGTAAATTGTTGTGGTTTGACCCACCTAACCTCACTAATACATTCTGTATTTTTGTGCTGGATTACTTCTTAATTACCTTTATTACTGTTAATCCCTTATTGTCCTCAGCAGAAGTAGCGTCTCTTTGCTACGTAGCACTCTTTCGAATTGTATAAAACTCAGATTTACCCTTTTAATCGTTCGAAAAACTTGCAGCCATAGGTCGGCACGTCGAGCACTCGAGTTTGAAGGTTGTTTGTGAAGTAACCAATAGACCTACATAAAATACAATAACATCAACATTTTTGTCGTTCTATTTTACATTAGTTCATGTAGGTTTGGATTTTTAAATTTATATTTTAATATTTTTATCGCAGTTGGAACACAAAAAGTGCACGTTTTTAAGCGTGTTTCAACCATGCGTCACATTTAAGAATTATTATCTCGAAAGCCCGTCATCAGATCGAATACAAATTTTAACACAATATACATTGGAATGTTGTATAACTGGTATATTAATTTCAAAATTGTGTGTGTCCAAGAAACAAAGTTGGTATCATTGTTGTAAGGTAACTTTTTCTCGGCTAGGGCTGGTTGGAAAATGTAGTTCTTGGTTGTGTTGTAATCGTTATACATCAAAAATTTATGCTGTATGACTGTGAAATTCGTAAATTAATTCACTTATTTTATATCGGTTTGTATTTGTACGAGTAAATAACACATGACTCACCAGATAGCCGCTCCGGGAAAAGCTGTACAGCGTTATTGAGATGGAACCCATCACTTCCGAGCGAGACGCGCCATGATGCGTGTGGGAACCATTTCGGCAACGCTGTACAGCTTTTCCCCGAGCGGCTAGCTGGTGAAACATGAGTAATTTCCCCGTACAAATACAAACCGATATAAAATAAGTGAATTAATTTACGTATTTCACAGTCATACAGCATAACCTTTCGATGTATAAGGATTACAACGCAACCAAGAACTACATTTTTCAACCACCCAGAGCCGAGAAAACATTATCTTATAAAAATGATAACAACTTTGTTTCTTGGACACACACTATTTTGAAATTAATAAACCAGTTATACAACATTCCAATGTATATTGTGTTAAAATTTGGATTCGATCTAATGACTGGTTTTTGAGATAATAATTCGTAAATGTGACGCATGGTTGAAACACGCTTGAAAACGTGCACTTTTTGTGTTCCAACTGCGATAAAAAAATATTAAAATATAAATTCCAAACCTACATGAACTAATGTAAAATAGAACGACGAAAATGATGATGTTATTGGATTTTATGTAGGTCTATTGGTTACTTCACAAACAACCTTCAAACTCGAGTGCACATAATACTTTGGTCGACAGTAGATACCTCGTTCGGAGTGGAGTTGAACAATTTCCTGTTCTTTGGCTGACGTCTAATTAATGCGCTATATTTGATTGTAGATACTATTATTAAAGTTATTTATTTTCAAATAAAACTTTGTGTTGCAGCCCTTCAGCACATTGGTTTCTCCCTGGTAACAGATTCAACGCAGCCCACTAACTGTTTCGCAACCGTTACAAGAAGTGCATTTCGAAGAACCACAGTTTCTCTATGCCGCAGACACCCTACTGATGAACAGGTTTACGGTTTACTTCAAGGTTTGGAGGCCCAATTAAAGATATTCCTACAATAAATCATCTTCAAGTTGTCATTGTTTGGTGTGAAAATATTCACTATATCATATTTTCTGAAAACCGGTCACGATTTGGCACTGCAGTTTTACAAGTACCGGTAGTTATTTCAATGACCAACAGAGTTCGCTGTTAACCAGGGATTTGCGCTCCCGGCAGGCATATAGTCGGCCTTGTGGCTTTGTGGAATGTATATCGCATACGGTTTAGTTCAAGGTTTTGGGGCCCCATAAAAATAATCCTACAATAAATCATCTTAAAGTTGTCGGAGAAGGTCGTATCCTCATGAAGATCCATGGGCTAAGATTGCTCCGAGATAGAACAAACCGACTGAGACCCAATTCCGAACTGTATTGACAGTTGGAAACGGCCAATACCAGCTTGCAACGCAGGTGGCTGAAGTTCTACGGGTACCTTCTATGAATGGACAACGACAGACTTACCAAGAGGATCTTCCCCTTGGTTAAACGCTGTAACACTGGAAGCTTGTGGCTCAATGAAGTACAAACATACTTGGATTCCCCTGATATTTGCCGTAATTCTGATACGGATATTTTCTTCTTGGTAATTCCATAAATCAATTTCTTCCAGCCCATTGACCTTGTGAAAATTTACGCAGCCCACAATGCTAACCAATACACCTTGAGACGAACTTTAATTGCGTGAAAAGCAAATATAACTGTATACAGGGTGTAACACAAATGTACGGTACAAAATGCAGGACACATTCCTCACACGTAGACGAAGAAATTATGTTATATGAACATGGGTCCGGAAACGCTTTGTTTCCATGTTACACCTTATTGTCTCCAACTCATTTATCATGGGAAACACACAAGAACAGAACGTACCAGCATACCACATGCAACTCTTTCTCACAAGAGAGGTTCAATATGCCCTCCGCGCGCATTGATGCATGTATCAACCCACCGTCATAGTGAATCTCGGATGCGCGGATGTATCCCTGGAGTATTGCGTGTGGTTTCGCAACCTTCCATAATATGGGCACGGAGACACTGAACATCTTGTACTAGGGTTCGATACACAAGAGCTTTAAAATGCCCCCACAAATGAAATTCCAGTGCGTTTAGGCCCAGAGAGCGTGGAGGCCAGGCAATTGGTCCACCTCTACCTATCCATCTGTCACCGAATCTGTTATTTAGGAGCCGATGGACATTAACACTAAAATGAGGAGGTGCTCCATCGTGCATGAAGAGCATGTTTTTTAACACAGCAGTAAACAAGCAATGCCGCAAGTCGCATAGCAACAGGGCCATGTAAATCAAACCACTGGTGATGCACCTACGATAAAGACAACGTAACCAGACGTAACCAAGAGTGCATGTTCCCCACGATTCTAACGTTCTGTTCTTGTGTATTTCCCATGATTAATGAGTTGGAGAAAATGAGTTGTAACATGGAAACAAAGCGTTTCCAGACCCATGTTCATATAACAAAATTTCTTCGTCTACGTATGAGGAATCTGTCCTACATTTTGTGCCGTACATTTTTGTTACACCCTGAATAGTTGATGTAGATTTCTATTGAAGTAGTTTGCTAGTTCACGTCACTTTTGAGTGTCACTGTAGCCAGTATGTTGTAATGTGCTGTAATGCTACAATCTAGCATGGACATTCATATAAATTAGGTGGAGCGATGTCAGCAGTGCAATGCATAATGCACGGTACTTTTATCAATTACTTAAATGTTGCACATTTAGTCTGTTTTCCGGCTTCATTATTTATGCAATTACCCAACTATTAGCTACAGAATTACATCAAAAGATACCCACTCCCAAACCCATGGCTGAACCAACTTGTTGTGAAAATATGAAAAATAAGCTGCTGCTGCTGTTAATTCGTTGTAGGGGCTTGGGACATCGTAGTTGTCTACCCCTTGTACTTAGGCGTGTGTTGAATTTGTCTCATAACCTGTGTTTCTGTGGTGTCTGTAGTAGTGTGATTGTAATTTTTGTGGTCGGGAATGGTGTAGGAGAGTAGGCTATAATCTCTTTACGCTCAAGTCTAGTCATAGGAAGTATTTGGCTCCTCTGCCGGGTGACTTACTGATTCCTAATTCTGACCCTAGATGACAGCACAGGCAAACTTCCTGTAATTTCTCCTTTATCTTCTTCTTTTCTACTTCAAGAAAGGGGTTGTATGTTCTTAGAGTAAGCTGAAAGCTCACCATATAATGTTATGATATATTGTATTGGTTTATATTTTATGTTTTTAGCCTATTTTCATTTTATGGAAAAAAAAATAGGCTTATGGGATCACCTTTTGTCCGTGTGTCTGTGTGTGCGTGTGTGTGATTCGTGTGTTTGTGTGTGTGTCCCTAATAACTTATAAACGGCTAGAGCGATTTCAATGAAACTCGGTAAGATCATAACACCATTCTGGTCGACCCCGACCGTACCCTTCAAATTTTATTGTGTCGTACCAATCCAACATGGCGGCAGTGCGAAATATTTCACCAGCATTCAGTATCTCCCAAACTATTACCGATATCACCCTGAAATTTTGTACGGTGATAAAGGGCACTGCTAAAAGTTTATCTATGTAACATTCAAAAATCTGTAAAGTACAAAACTAACATGGCGGCCAAGCGAATTTGAAATATTTTAATAGACTTTTCTCGTGATTTAACCATCTGAGCGCAGTGAAACATGGTACAGTAATTGATTATACATATTGTAATGCACTGGCATCTAATATAGTTCAATTGTTTACATAACCTCAAGATGGCGGCTGTGCGAAATTTTAAAATTAAGCTTTTATTTCTTGTGCGGTAATCATGCGATCGAAGTGAAACTTTGAATAATGAAGCTATGCAATAATTTTCCTTTTATGGTACATAACTCTATGGCCTATACATAAAACAATCCAAAATGGCGAGCATCCGAAATACACACATCAAAAAAAGTTTTGCATCACCTCGGTTCCAAGAGTTCCGGAACCGTTAAATACAAAGGGAATAGAGATCAACACAAACAACATTTCAGCTCGTTTTATTGCTCATGAGACCCACACATTGCATGTTGTACCATCATACAGCTAGACTTTCAGCATTTGTGGTCCAGATTGCAGTACACACCACTACCTCTAATACCCAGTAGCACGTCCTCTTGCATTGATGCATGCCTGTATTCGCCGTGGCATACTATCCACAAGTTCATCAAGACACTGTTGGTCCAAATTGTCCCACTCCTCAACGACAATTCGGCGTAAATCTCTCAGAGTGGTTGGTGGGTCAAGACGTCCATAAACAGCCCTTTTCAACATATCCCAGGCATGTTCGATAGGGTTCATGTCTGGCGAACATGCTGGCCACTGTAGTCGAGCGATGTCGTTATCTTGAAGGAACGCATTCACAAGATGTGCACGATGAGGTCGAGAATTGTCGTCCATGAAGACAAATGCCTCTCCAATATTCTGCCGATATGGTTGCACTATGGGTCGGAGGATGTCATTCAGGTATCGTAAAGCCATTTCGGAGCCTTCCATGACCACCAGTGGCGTACGTCGGCCCCACATAATGCCACCCCAAAACATCAGGGAACCACCACCTTGCTGCACTCGCTGGACAGTGTGTCTAAGACGTTCAGCCTGACCAGGGTGCCTCCAAACACGTCTCCGACGATTGTCTGGTTGAAGGCATATGCGACACTCATCGGTGAAGAGAACGTGATGCCAATTCCGTGGGTTCCATTCAGCATGTTGTTGGGCCCATCTGTACCGCGCTGCATGGTGTCGGGGTTGCAAAGCTGGACCTCGCCATGGACGTCGGGAGTGAAGTTGCGCATCATGCAGCCTATTGCGCACAGTTTGAGTTGAAACACGACGTCCTGTGGCTGAACGAAACGCATTATTCAACATGGTGGCATTGCTGTCAGGGTTCCTCCGAGCGGCAATCCGTAAGTAGCGGTCATCCACTACAGTAGTAGCCCTTGGGCGGCCTGAGCGAGGCCTGTCATCGACAGTTCCTGTATCTCTGTACCTCCTCCATGTCCGAACAACATCGCTTTGGTTCACTCTGAGACGCCTGGAAACTTCCCTTGTTGAGAGCCCTTCTTGACACAAAGTAACAATGCGGACGCGATCGAACTGCGGTATTGACCTTCTAGGCATGGTAGAACTACAGACAACATGAGCAGCGTACCTTCGTCCTGGTGGAATGACTGGAACTGATCGGCTGTCCTACCCCCTCCGTCTAATAGGCCCTGCTCATGCATGGTTGTTTACATCTTTGAGCAGTTTTAGTGACATCTATGAACAGTCAAAGGGACTGTATCTTGGATACAATATACACAGTCAACGTCTATATGCCGGAGATCTGGGAACCGAGGTGATGCAAAACTTTTTTTGATGTGTGTATATTGACGGTTCTCAATATCTACGAATCTTTTAGAGCAAATAAACTGATTTTTATGTTCATAGATGCTACGGTTATAAGTTCACCTATAGGACTTTCAGTTACCTGGTGAGCACAAATCCAACATGGCGGGGACGCGAAGTATAAATATTTAAATGGACGTTTCTCGCGATTTAACCATCCGAGTGCAGTGTAACCTTGCACGTTAAATGCATACACAAATGTTAATCCACTGCCATCTAATTAATTTCAATTGTTTTCATAATCACAGGATGGCAGCTGTGCGAAATTTTAAAATCTCGTTTTTACTTCTTGTCTCCTAATCATGCGATTGAAGTTTGAATACCACACGTACACAATAATCTTCATGTAATAACTTAAGTTTAATACGTAAATAAAAATCCAATCTGGCGACCATCTGAAATATTTAGACGGTTCTCAATATCTACGAATCTACCAAAACAATAAATTTGAATTTTTGTATGTTGATAGAGGCAATAAACATGAGTAGGATATATGAAAATAGGCTGTATAGTTCTTCACGGAACTACAGTACTTGTTGTTATGCTATTTTTAGCCTACTTTCGATTTTTGCAAAAAATGAAAGTAGACTTATGAGATCAACACAGGGCGAAAAAAGTGTGTCTGTCTGTGTGTGTGTATGTGTGTGTGAGTCTGTGTGTGTGTATGTGTGTGTGTGAGTCTGTGTGTGTGCGTGTGTCTGTGTGTGTGTGAGTGTGTGTACTCTGAATGTCTGTCCCCCCCTATCAATTCGAACACGGTGAATGCGAATTGAACGAATTTTGGTACAAAGGTAGCACTAGCAAAGGACACCTCAGTGTCATGTTTTATATCGCCGCCATCTTTACTAAAACTGAATGGCGGCCACTCAAACGTTCAAAACGTAAAATCAAATAACGACTAACGAAATCATCCGATCTCTACCAAATTTGGTAACAACATACCTTCGTATAGGATGCGTCTTGTGACCAAACTACAAGGTCGTCCGCCATACCATTTTAGGATGGCGGCCGTGCGAATTATGCAAACTTTATAATCCATATCATGGGACCCACCAGTTCCGATTATCGAGCCGAGAATCGTTTTAACTGTTCTAAAGGAAGAGGCACGTTCGAAATTAAAAGTTTATTTTGTAATACTATAGTGCAGACGTGATTTTAAAAAGCTGAACTGATTCAGTAATAAGACAAGATGGCAGCGGATATCTTGTGCCTGACTTATATTTCACTAATTTGAGTATTGAATGCAATATAGCGTACTGATAAAAAAATAAATAAACTTTGTATGAAATGCTTTATATATAAATAATATACTCCAGTGATGAAATCGTTTAGTATAAATCATTATTTGCTAACAAGTTCTATGTAACTCATTTTAAATAGAACGATATTCGTTGACACAATTAGCTCAGTGGTAGAGCGGTAGCCTATCGCTCAAATGCCTATGGTTCAAACCCGATCAGAGCTACTTTTTTTGCTTGAACTGTTATATGTTTATTGTTTTGTAATGACTCAGATGTTTTAAAATTAAGCGTTATATTGTGCACATTATGGTGCAAAATATATATTTAATTAAAACATAATTCGCCAGCAGATTTACTCGAGACATCTAGCTGCCAAAAAGGTAACTTCCAGATTTTATTGAAAAGTTTCTCCTTCTGGCCGCTAGAATGCACTCGCTCTGTTAGGATTATATTGTTCGATATTCAACCACTAGATGTCACGACTAGTCTACGTGGGGATCCATTGATTACTATACCATTATCATTCTATGCGCATCGAATTTGAAGAATGACAAGATGATACTACGATACATTTTAACTTTTTATTTTAAAGGGTTTGTAACAGCCTATTTTGCGTTACTTGAAAATGTTATTAAGCGTTATATTGTGCACATTATGGGGTAAAATATATATTTAATTAAAACATAATTTGCCAGCAGATTTACTCGAGACATCTAGCTGCCGAAAAGGTAACTTCCAGATTTTATTGAAAAGTTTCTTCTTCAGGCCGCTAGAATGCACTCGCTCTGTTAGGATTATATTATCGAAAATATCCACATAGTTTGTATACACACGTCTCTGTAGGGTCATGGAAAGATTTGTTAATTCAATTAGGGTTGTGAAAGCCATGCACAACCAGACGTGTAAAGACATGCCTCAACTCAAAGTTGGATGTTGCCCACGGCAGGTCGTAATAATAATAATAATAATAATGTTATTGGTTTTACATCCCTTTTAACTACTGCTGCTTTTAGAGACACCGGGGTGCCGGAATTTTGGCCCGAAGGGGATCTTTAACGTGCCAGTAAATGTACTTACACGGCTTCCTCGCATTTGTGCACCCTCAAATGCCAGCTGACTGCGCCAGGATACGAACCTGCAACCTAGGGCCCAGCAAGCGAGAACGTTACCGCTGAGCCACGCCGCCAGTCCGGTCGATTATGTCTCCAGATCCATAACATTCTTGATATACTTCTTATCTTTCTTTCTTCAATGATGGTAGCAGTTTTTATCTAGGTTGTGGCGTTTGGTAGAGGTAAATCGTTTCTAAGGACTTCAACAAAGAATAGTTCTATTATACTCTTTGATAATAACAACGAGTTATAACTATACTCATACATATAGGAGAAAGTAGGCTATATGTTCTTTACTGAACATCTTGTTTTTAGCCTACTTTCGATTTTTGCAAAAAATGAAAGTAGACTTATGAGATCAACACAGGGCGAAAAAAGTGTGTCTGTCTGTGTGTGTGTATGTGTGTGTGTGAGTCTGTGTGTGTGTGTATGTGTGTGTGTGAGTCTGTGTGTGTGTGTGTGTGTGTGTGTGTCTGTGTGTGTGTGAGTGTGTGTACTCTGAATGTCTGTCCCCCCCTATCAATTCGAACACGGTGAATGCGAATTGAACGAAATTTGGTACAAAGGTAGCACTAGCAAAGGACACCTCAGTGTCATGTTTTATATCGCCGCCATCTTGACGGAAACGTAATGGCGGCCACACAAATGTTCAAAGCTTAAATCAAATTACGACTAACCTAATCATCCGATCTCTAACAAATTTTGCAACAACATACCTTTATGGGGGGGAGCATCCTTTGACCGAAACAATTGGCCATCAGCGTAATAGTTTGCGGATGGCGGCCATCTTTGTGTGAAAATCGATTCCCCCTATTAATTCGAACACGGTGCAACCGAATGGAACGAAATTTGGTACAGAGGTAGTACTAACAAAAGGCACCTCAGTGTCATGTATTATATCGCCGCCATCTTGACAGAAACGTAATGGAGGCCACCCAAATGTTCAAAGCTTAAATCAAATTACGATTAAGGTAATCATCCGATCTCTACCAAATTTTGCAACAACATACCCTTACAGAGGAAGCTTCCTTTGACCAAATAAATAGGTCATTAGCCTAATAGTTTGCGGATGGCGGCCATCTTTGTGTGAAAATCAATTCCCCCTATTAATTCGAACACGGTGCAACCGAATGGAACGAAATTTGGTACAGAGGTAGTACTAACAAAAGGCACCTCAGTGTCATGTTTTATATCGCCGCCATCTTGACGGAAACGTAATGGCGGCCACACAAATGTTCAAAGCTTAAATCAAATTACGATTAACCTAATCATCCGATCTCTGCCAAATTTTGCAACAACATACCCTCATAGAGGATGCATCCTTTGACCAAACTAATAGGTCATTAGACTAATAGTTTGCGGATGGCGGCCATCTTTGTGTGAAAATAAATTCCCCCTATTAATTCAAACACGGTGAAACCGAATGGAACGAAATTTGGTACATAGGTAGCACTGGCAAAGGGCATCTCAGTGTCATGCTTTATATCGCCGCCATATTGACAGAAACGTAATGGCGGCCACACAAATGTTCAAAGCTTAAGTTAAATTACGACTAACATAACCATCCGATCTCTACCAAACTTTGCAACAACATACCTTTTTGGAGGGAGCATCCTTTGACCAATTTAATAGGTTATTAGCCTAATAGTTTGCAAATGGCGGCCATCTTTATGTCAAAATTGATTCCCCCTATTAATTCGAACACGGTGGAATCGAATGAACGAAATTTAGTACAGAGGTAGCACTAGCAAAGGGAACCTCAGTTTCATGTTTTATATCGCCGCCGTCTTGACAGACGCGTAATGGCGGCCACACAAATGTTCAGAGCTTAAGTTAAATTACGACTAACATAACCATCCGCTCTCTACCAAACTTTGCAACAACATTCCTTTATGGAGGGAGCATCCTTTGACCAATCTAATAGGTTATTAGCCTAATAGTTTGCGGGTGGCGGCCATCTTTATGTCAAAATTGATTCCCCCTATTAATTCGAACACGGTGGAACCGAATGGAACGAAATTTTGTACAGAGGTAGCACTAGCAAAGAGCACCTCAGTGTCATGTTTTATATCGCCGCCATCTTCACTGAAACGTAACGGCGGCCACACGAATGTTCAAAGCTTAAATCAAATTACGATTAACCTAATCATCCGATCTCTACCAAATTTTGCAACTACATACCTTTATGGAGGGAGCATCCTTTGACCAATCTAATAGGTCATTCGCCTAATAGTTTGCGGATGGCGACCATCTTTGTGTCTAAATCGATTCCCCCTATTAATTCAAACACGGTGAAACCGAATGGAACGAAATTTGGTACAGAGGTAGCACTAGCAAAGGGCACCTCAGTGCCATGTTTTATATCGCCGCCATCTTGACGGAAACGTAATGGCGGCCACACAAATGTTCAAAGCTTAAATCAAATTACGATTAGCCTAATCATCCGATCTCTAGCAAATTTAGCAACAACATACCTTTATGGAGGGAGCATCCTTTGACCAAACTAATAGGTCATCAGCCTAATATTTTGCGGATGGCGGCCATCTTTGTGTGAAAATCGATTCCCCTTATCAATTCGAACACGGTGAAACCGAATGGAACGAAATTTGGTACAGAGGTAGCACTAGCAAAGAGCACCTCAGTGTCATGTTTTATATCACCGCTATCTTGACGGAAACGTAATCGCGGCCACCCAAATGTTAAAAGCTAAAATGTAATTACGACCAACCTAATAATCTAGTCTCCACCAAATTTTGCAACACCATATCTTTATGTGGGAAACATATTCAGGCCAAACTGCAAGAACATCAGCCCAATAGTTTGCAGATGTTGGCCAAGTATGTTTGCAAATCGATTCCCCCTATCAATTCAAACACGGTGAAACTGAATTGAACGAATTTTGGTTCAGAGATAGCACTAGCAAAGGGCACCTCATATTCATGTTTAATATCCGTATAGCACGTTGTATTTCAACAAGCTACTACAACCAACATTCAATTATACTCCTTTAAAAGGACAAAGAGTTATAACAATACCCATGCATTTAGGAGAAAGTAGGCTATATGTTTTTTACTGAACATCTTGTTTTGTCACTGTCTCGTTTTTAGCCTACTTTCGATTTTTGCAAAATATGAAAGTAGACTTATGAGATCAACACAGGGCGAAAAAAGTGTGTCTGTCTGTGTGTGTGTGTATGTGTGTGTGTGAGTCTGTGTGTATGTGTGTATGTGTGTGTGTGAGTCTGTGTGTGTGTGTGTGTGTGTGTGTGTGAGTGTGTGTGTGTCTGTGTGTGTGAGTGTGTGTACTCTGAATGTCTGTCCCCCCCTATCAATTCGATAACGGTGAATGCGAATTGAACGAAATTTGGTACAAAGGTAGCACTAGCAAAGGAGACCTCAGTGTCATGTTTTATATCGCCGCCATCTTGACGGAAACGTAATGGCGGCCACACAAATGTTCAAAGGTTAAATCAAATTACGACTAACCTAATCATCCGATCTCTACCAAACTTTGCAACAACATACCTTTACGGGGGGAGCATCCTTTGACCAAACCAATAGGCCATCAGCGTAATAGTTTGCGGATGGCGGCCATCTTTGTGTGAAAATCGATTCCCCCCATTAATTCGAACACGGTGCAACCGAATGGAACGAAATTTGGTACAGAGATAGTACTAACAAAAGGCACCTCAGTGTCATGTTTTATATCGCCGCCATCTTGACGGAAACGTAATGGCGGCCACACAAATGTTCAAAGCTTAAATCAAATTACGACTAACCTAATCATCCGATCTCTACCAAATTTAGCAAAAACATAGCTTTATGGGGGGAGCATCATTTGACCAAACTAATAGGTCATCAGCGTAATAGTTTGCGGATGACGGCCATCTTTGTGTGGAAATCAATTCCCCCTATTAATTCGAACACGGTGCAACCGAATGGAACGAAATTTGGTACACAGGTAGTACTAACAAAACGCACCTCAGTGTCATGTTTTATCGCCGCCATCTTGACGGAAACGTAATGGCGGCCACACAAATGTTCAAAGCTTAAATCAAATTACGATTAACCTAATCATCCGAACTCTACCAAATTTTGCAACAACATACCTTTATAGAGGAAGCATCCCCTGACAAAATGACTGGGTCATTAGCCTAATAGTTTGCGGGTGGCGGCCATCTTTATGTCAAAATTGATTCCCCCTATTAATTCGAACACGGTGGAACCGAATGGAACGAAATTTGGTACAGAGGTAACACTAGTAAAGGGCACCTCAGTGTCATATTTTATATCGCCGCCATCTTGACTGATACGTAAGTGCGGCCACACGAATGTTCAAAGCTTAAATCAAATTACGATTAACCTAATCATCCGATCTCTACCAAATTTTGCAACTACATACCTTTATGGAGGGAGCATCCTTTGACAAATCTAATAGGTCATTCACCCAATAGTTTGCGGAAGGTGGCCATCTTTGTGTCAAAATCGATTCCTCCTATTAATTCTAACACGGTGAAACCGAATGGAACGAAATTTGGTACAGAGATAGCACTAGCAAAGGGCATCTCAGTGTCATGATTTATATCGCCGCCATATTGACAGAAACGTAATGGTGGCCACACAAATGTTTAAAGCTTAAATCAAATTACGACTAACATAACCATCCGATCTCTACCAAACTTTGCAACAACATACCTTTATGGAGGGAGCATCTTTTGACCAATCTAATAGGCCATTAGCCTAATAGTTTGCGGGTGGCGGCCATCTTTATGTCAAAATTGATTCCCCCAATTAATTCGAACACGGTGGAACCGAATGAACGAAATTTGATACAGAGGTAGCACTAGCAAAGGGCACCTCAGTGTCATGTTTTATATCGCCGCCATCTTGACGGAAACGTAATGGCGGCCACACAAATGTTCAAAGCTTAAATCAAATTACGATTAGCCTAATCATCCGATCTCTAGCAAATTTAGCAACAACATACCTTTATGGAGGGAGCATCCTTTGACCAAACTAATAGGTCATCAGCCTAATATTTTGCGGATGGCGGCCATCTTTGTGTGAAAATCGATTCCCCTTATCAATTCGAACGCGGTGAAACCGAATGGAACGAAATTTGGTACAGAGGTAGCACTAGCAAAGGGCACCTCAGTGTCATGTTTTATATCACCGCTATCTTGACGGAAACGTAATCTCGGCCACCCAAATGTTAAAAGCTAAAATGTAATTACGACCAACCTAATAATCTAGTCTCTACCATATTTTGCAACACCATATCTTTATGTGGGAAACATATTCAGACCAAACTGCAAGAACATCAGCCCAATAGTTTGCAGATGGTGGCCAAGTATGTGTGCAAATCGATTCCCCCTATCAATTCAAACACGGTGAAACCGAATTGAACGAAATTTGGTACAGAGGTAGCACTAGCAAAGGCACCTCATATTCATGTTTAATATCCCTATAGCACGTTGTATTTCAAGAAGCTACTGCAACCAACATTCAATCATACTCCTTGAAAAGGACAAAGAGTTATAACAATACCTATGCATTTAGGAGAAAGTAGGCTATATGTTCTTTACTGAACATCTTGTTTTAATGTGTAACATCTTTCCACTCGGTTGCTGGATAGTTTTTGTGGGAGTGATTTTGGAAAAGAAACGGAAATTATGAAACGGAAAAGTGTAAGAGGAAACAATGAGCGCGCGTAGTGGCGGAAATTGGTACCATGACGTACTGTCGGCCATGTGGCTAAGCGGAATCTACATCGCATACGGTTTACTCCAAGGTTTGGAGGCCCCATTAAAGATATTCCTGCTATAAATCATCTTCAAGCTGTCGTTCTTTGGTGTGAATATATTCATTATATCATATTTGCTGAAAACAATTATGATTTATTAAATCTTCATACTTTTGCTGTACCTATTCTTATTAAGCATTCGAGCTACTGTCGGCCAACATACGGCACTATGTGGAATGTATATCGCATACGGTTTACATCTAGGTTTGGAGGCCCCATTAAAGTTATTCCTGCAATAAATCATTTTCAAGTTGTCGATCTTTGGTGTGAAAATAATCTTTATATCATATTTTCTGAAAACCGGTCAGGATTTGGCACTGCAGTTTAACAAGTAGTTATTTCAATGACCAACAGAGTTCGCTGTTAACAAGAGATTTGCGCTCCCGGCAGACACATAGTCGGCCATGTGGCTATGTAGAATGTATATCGCATACGGTTTAATTAATGGTTTTAGGGGCCCCATTAAAGATATTCCTACAATAAATAATATTCAAGTTGTCGTTGTTTGGTGTGAAAATATTCATTATCTCCTATTGGTGAAAACCGGCCCTGGAGTTTTACAAGTAGTTATTTCAATGACCAACAGATTCACTGTTAACAAGGGATAACATGTCACATCTTACACATCATATGCGACTACTATAAGGCTCGTAATTCTTTGTTTCGAGTTTTTGTTTTTGTTATTTGGTTTTTGTTGTTTGATGCTTGGTTTTGGTTTTGTCTTTGTCTATGTCTATGTCTAAGTCTGTGCCCATGTCTATGTTAATGTTGTTTAGCTTATTGTTTTTGTTATTATCCCTTGAGCATTAATAAGTATAACCATAATAATAACATTTGTGAGCCCCTGAGTATGAATAATGCTGTATGCCTCTGTATGATTGTAATACTAGCAGTTGGTTTCTTTGAGAACACAAAACCCCTGTTTAGAAGAAGTCTGCCCATCCAATGTCACAATTAGGAACCAGGAAGCCGCCACGGGCAATAAGAAGCATGGAAATACTTCCTATGACTAAACTTGAGCGTAATTAAAAATTTATCCTGGGACTTGAAATATGGTTGGTTCCTCAGTTTAGGGGCTGCGACAACGCGGTCATGTAACCCCGTGTACTTTGGGTGTATGTAGAATCTGTCTGATAACCGGTGTTAAGTGAGATGTCTGTATTAAGGTGTGTTATCTGTTTTCAATTCAAGTGAGGACTGCAGACATTGATTTTCTTTTTCCGTTCCTACTTTTGCTGCACAAACGCCACCGTCAGCGACTACCAGTCCAGAACTTGATTACCACATGGCACCGTAGTCTGCTCCTGACGACGAACATCGGAACCAAAGAGCGTTCGTCGAATGTTCAACCTATATTAAAATTTAGCTTCACACAAGTGTAATTAGTGGAAGGTTCTTTAACATGCCATAAATCTATGACATGGGACGGCCGGCTTTACTTTCCCTCCGAAGGAAGGCGTACTGAGGGATTTTAACGCTCTTAAAAAATCCGGTGACTTCGACCTGGTTTGAACCCGCGATATTGGGCATAGAAGCTCAGCATGCTACCAACTACGCCACCGAAGCCTCCCCTACAGCTATTATTCCGTGCTGGCATCGATGCCCCATTTTACGGTTGGAGCAACTGCTTGGCTAAGAATGGTCACTACGTTGAATAGTAATGTCCACCTCGTGGTGTAGTGGCTAGCATTCTTGGCTGTCAACGCGGAGGCCTGGATTCGATTCCCGACTCTGCCAATAAATTAATTCTGGTCTTACGGCTGAAACGGGGTACACTCAGCCTTGTGAGGGAAACAGAGAAGAGGTGAGTTCAATTCTCAACTTAGCTTCTCGTGGTTTCTCACTTTTACTCCAAGCAAATGCTTGGATAGTACATCACGTAAGGCCACGGCCGCCTTCTTCCCAATCCTCTCCTGAATTACAAAACCATACACTGCTACAGACATCAAAATAACACAAATTCTACACACCCCCCATTACACGGGGATAAATGATCACGATGTCGCGAAGCCCCTAAATGAATTAACAACAATAGTAATGCGTATCAGTGCCCTATAATTCTGTTTCCTATTATCTCCCTGCGTGTGCATTTTACCATATTCCTTGAATGCTCTTTGAACTTGTAGTCCATTCTGCAGTGAGATTACTTTGCTGGAGCGGTGTCGGAGGCCGGTTGCCGGGCGCGCGCGTCTTCCGTCAGCCAACCGAGCTCATACCGCGGGGTTGCGCGAGGCGGAGGCGAGCTAACCAGGGTCATTCAAGTCCATTAAGTCACTAAACCTTCATCAACGAGGGTGTGCAGTGTCAGCGCGCAGATAAGAAGGTAGCATAAACAACAGCTGCAAGATTTAAATTAAAGAAGCACAGATGTTTCTTTATTTCTTGGGAATCTGGATGACCTCACGTCACCAGATAAAGGTTAGAACATATTTTTTTCACAGAAGATACTAAAAATGTTCTCCTTCAGCTGACAGACAGACATCGTTACATTACGTCACTACTCCTGCTCACCCCCCCCCCCCCCTCTCCTTGCGTGTTTACGGTAATTAATCGAAGTAAGGACCAAAGCCCGTTTGTTGTTCAATTGTAGGTTAATTTAACATTCAATGTGTACATCAATTACCCGTACCCTATTGGAGCTGGAGAACAATATACGGCAGCAGATATCTCTCACAACAGAAGAGCATGACAACGTGTAAACGCTAATTTATATACACAGTATAACGCCTGTCTGTCAGTTGAAGGAAAACATTTCCGCATCTTCTGTGAAAAGGTAAGTTCTTTAGTCATGATTTGCTGGTGAATTTACCATTAATTAATGTACTTTGTTACGGTTTCCACCTGCGCACAATCCGTGGTGCGAGCTCGGTTGGCTGGCGACAGGCGCGCGCGCCCGGCAGCCGGTTGCCCGTCCCGCTCCAAGAAACGAATCACTCTGTATAATGTGACCTTAAGTTTTCGGGTATGCATTTCTGAAACATTCTGTATAAGGGAAATCGATTGACTGATGAAACTTCCAGCAGTACTATAGGGAATTACGACGTGTTTATTAATATGGTTCTGTAAAATAATGTATATTGCTTGAGTTTTAAAGGAGTGTTGTTTTTTAAGAGATTGGTAAAGGCATAACAGAACTCATATCTTCAATCAAAGTAAGTAACATTTTTAAGGTTGCTGCTCGAGCCAGTGTTTCAATCCATAGCAATAAATGAAGAAGACATCAATAACTCCTTTGATCACCACCATCCACTCGCCTTCGGAATGTGGTGGGGGAGGGCAGACGAGACAAGGAAAGGACAGGGCAGTGTTAAATTGATCCGTTCTGTAGAATATGATAACAGCCAGAGCAGAAATTATAAAGCGTAAAACAACGAGGCAGTAGTAAAGGAGGGAAGCTCATATACAGCCTATTCTCTCTCTAATTTTAACAGATGAGGCATAATTATTAGATACATTACATTGGATCGCATTAGTGATCTCTCTCGTGTGTTGAAGCAGATGATTAAACTTGATGGTTAGCATGAAATATTTCTGAACCAATATATGATTTTCGAGTCATTTTTGCCAATAAAGGGCAAACGTAATATCAATTATGGATATAGGACAGTCGTATACAAGCATACAGTAGATCAAACTGAGGGCAGCAATGCGTCGTGTATTGAACTTTGAACATTTGACTACGAAAGACCATTACGATATTACATTATGCAACGAGCCTATAATGGCAATAATTAAGACACGAGTATGTTTATAAAACGATCGATCTTTTTATAATTTGCATACGAGTGCCTTAATTACCATTATAGGCGAGTTGCATACGATTGTTTATGTTCGACGATGATTATTATAACTATTTTATGTTCGAACATAAATATTTATAAATATCTGTCGAGATTTCGCCAGTTTTATGTACTGAACAGAGCGCATGAGACGCAGAGAATGCCTTGTATTTGACCATGGCCTCCTCGATTACCCAACTATGACACTAGGCCACGCAGTGAAATTTAAATTAGAAGGCCGTGGAACTCAGCGCAGGTGATATGCTATTGGTCAAACAACTGTTTCTTGAGCTCTGATTGGTGGGAGAAACTGTTTCATAATTTAAAATAGTGTTATAATGACCATCATTATGATACAGTTTTCTGACATATAACAGTCAGGGTCGAACATAAAGCAGTGTTTGGGGGCTATGGAGCTCCGACGCTATCCAGTGTTAGCCCAGGAGGCCATTCCAACACAGTGCTAAGGGGCTATGGAGCCCTGGAATCTCCCTGTGGTAGCCTTCTGCGTTTCAAAGTGACCAATGTACTGTATCTTCCCTGTTCAATACTACAGGACTGTCCTTGTTTCTTCCGGTTACATATTGCGCGGGGCCTCATTGGTGGTATTCCCCGTTATTCCCCAGTGCATTCAATTAAATACAATCATTTTAACTCCACTGACCCACATACTGTGGATGGAAATCATTTATTCCTATATTGTCTCTGAATGGCTTTGTATTGCTGAACATCCAGTACAAATTAGTTGTCCTTAGTAAGAAAGTTGTCTCATTTCAGGGTCCTGGACATGCTGTTCTTTTAACTTCGAGTACTTGAAATGTGTGTAATTTAGTCTGGTAACCTGTGTTATTTGTAATCCAGCTGATGATTGTGGAGGAGGCAGCCGTTAGGAACCATCCCGGCATTTGCTTGGGGGTAGAAGTGGGAAATCACGGAAAACCACTTCGAAGATGGCCGAGGTAAGGATTGAACCCATTTCTTCTCAGTTTCTCCTCACGAGGCTGTGTGTACCTCGTTCCAGCCCACACACCAAAATTAAATGTCGTGGGAGAGAACGAATTTCATCCCCCGTGAAGCTTGCAACGATCCAGGTAACGCTGAATTCACTCTTTCTCTCCGACAAATGCATACTGTGGCGTACTCCCCTCTCACCGTGAACAGTTTGAAGCGGAAGTTTTTGGAGTAGTGCGATTGGTCGGTGAGAACTCAGCGCCGGGGCAATTCCAAGTCCTGTAAGCGTATTCAAACGAGTAACCATTCCTTCCTTCCAGGGATCGTCCAAATACAGTAGATTTTTAATATAATCATCACAGATGCTTTGCATGTGACTAGAATAACAAATTTCAACGAGATTCGCTGGTTAACGCTCTTAATATTTCTTTGTCAGTGTAAGGCCCCGCTCATACTAAGAGTTTATAGACCGTAGTTGAAGTAACAAGATAGAAGTCTATTCTATAATAGTATGTTGATAATAACGTATCAAAATAATTTTAGTAATATGGCTTCTATTACTACGGACCGGGTTCTTTGGTTTTTAAAATTGTCATTTGGAGTTTTCAAAAACATAATTTTAGCTGTTTTGGTTTTTAATAGATTGAATAGGATTTTAAGTACGTTTTTACGTTTAAAGTGTAGAAAAACTTGACATAAACTGCGCAAAGCTTACCATTAATGCCTAATTGTTAGTAGAAAATCTGGTTGTAACAATATTGGAAATGTTTTACATAATGATCCGTCTTTTATCAATTTATCACCGAGAATATCACACATTCAGGCGATAGGCTCTTTGCTTTCCTTAACGAACGATGTCAACGGTGATTTTTGAACTCTGTCCCATTTAACTAACTTTATTTTTTTAGAATATAGGGAACTTGGAAATAATAAGAGATTTATTCCCACTTTCTGACAGAAAAGGCCAAACATTAATATACAGTATAAGCTGAAAAGTACTCAAGGAATTTGAATTTTCTGGCAGGTAGGATTTCTCTCAATCAACTAGAGCTAGGAGTGGTTTACTTTTTAAAATTATGGACTAAAAATTAAAATATAGCCTACTAGCCTACAATAAATGAAACAAAACTGCAATTAGGATTTTTAGGTACTCCCATAGTATTAATTTTTTTAGGTACCGGTACTACAGAATTCACTCCTTTGAGTGTGATCGGAAAAGTGTTAGGCTCCGTTCATACTAAGGCGATATAAGATAAGCGATAAGTCGTAAGCAATACACGATACGCTACACGCACAGACGATACGTGAAATATAAAGGGAGGCGATATAAGATAAGCGATAAGTCGTAAGCAATACACGATACGCAACACGCACAGACGATACGTGAAATGTAAAGGGAGGCGATATAAGATAAGCGATAAGTCGTAAGCAATACACGATACGCAACACGCACAGACGATACGTGAAATGTAAAGGGAGGCGATATAAGATAAGCGATAAGTCGTAAGCATTACACGATACGCAACACGCACAGACGATACGTGAAATGTAAAGGGAGGCGATATAAGATAAGCGATAAGCCGTAAGCAATACACGATACGCAACACGCACAGACTGATACGTGAAATGTAAAGGGAGGCGATATAAGATAAGCGATAAGTGGTAAGCAATACACGATACGCTACACGCACAGACGATACTGAAATGTAAAGGGAGGCGATATAAGATAAGCGATAAGCCGTAAGCAATACACGATACGCAACACGCACAGACGATACGTGAAATGTAAAGGGAGGCGATATAAGATAAGCGATAAGCCGTAAGCAATACACGATACGCAACACGCACAGACGATACGTGAAATGTAAAGGGAGGCGATATAAGATAAGCGATAAGTCGTAAGCAATACACAATACGCAACACACACAGGCGATACGTGAAATGTAAAGGGAGGCGATATAAGATAAGCGATAAGTCGTAAGCAATACACGATACGCAACACGCACAGACGATACGTGAAATGTAAAGGGAGGCGATATAAGATAAGCGATAAGTCGTAAGTAATACACGATACGCAACACGCACAGACGATACGTGAAATGTAAAGGGAGGCGATAAAAGATAAGCGATAAGCCGTAAGCAATACACGATACGCAACACGCACAGACGATACGTGAAATGTAAAGGGAGGCGATATAAGATAAGCGATAAGCCGTAAGCAATACACGATACGCTACACGCACAGACGATACGTGAAATGTAAAGGGAGGCGATATAAGATAAGCGATAAGTCGTAAGCAATACACGATACGCAACACGCACAGGCGATACGTGAAATGTAAAGGGAGGCGATATAAGATAAGCGATAAGTCGTAAGCAATACACGATACTTAACACGCACAGACGATACGTGAAATGTAAAGGGAGGCGATATAAGATAAGCGATAAGCCGTAAGCAATACACGATACGCAACACGCACAGACGATACGTGAAATGTAAAGGGAGGCGATATAAGATAAGCGATAAATCGTAAGCAATACACGATACGCAACACGCACAGACGATACGTGAAATGTAAAGGGAGGCGATATAAGATAAGCGATAAGTCGTAAGTAATACACGATACGCAACACGCACAGACGATACGTGAAATGTAAAGGGAGGCGATAAAAGATAAGCGATAAGCCGTAAGCAATACACGATACGCAACACGCACAGACGATACGTGAAATGTAAAGGGAGGCGATATAAGATAAGCGATAAGCCGTAAGCAATACACGATACGCTACACGCACAGACGATACGTGAAATGTAAAGGGAGGCGATATAAGATAAGCGATAAGTCGTAAGCAATACACGATGCGCAACACGCACAGACGATACGTGAAATGTAAAGGGAGGCGATATAAGATAAGCGATAAGCCGTAAGCAATACACGATACGCAACACGCACAGACGATACGTGAAATGTAAAGGGAGGCGATATAAGATAAGCGATAAGTCGTAAGCAATACACAATACACAACACGCACATACGATACGTGAAATATAAAGGGAGGCGATATAAGATAAGCGATATGTCGTAAGCAATACACGATACGCAACACGCACAGACGATACGTGAAATGTAAAGGGAGGCGATATAAGACAAGCGATAAGTCGTAAGCAATACACGATACGCAACACGCACAGACGATACGTGAAATGTAAAGGGAGGCGATATAAGATAAGCGATAAGCCGTAAGCATTACACGATACGCAACACGCACAGACGATACGTGAAATGTAAAGGGAGGCGATATAAGATAAGCGATAAGCCGTAAGCAATACACGATACGCAACACGCACAGACTGATACGTGAAATGTAAAGGGAGGCGATATAAGATAAGCGATAAGTCGTAAGCAATACACGATACGCTACACGCACAGACGATACTGAAATGTAAAGGGAGGCGATATAAGATAAGCGATAAGCCGTAAGCAATACACGATACGCAACACGCACAGACGATACGTGAAATGTAAAGGGAGGCGATATAAGATAAGCGATAAGCCGTAAGCAATACACGATACGCAACACGCACAGACGATACGTGAAATGTAAAGGGAGGCGATATAAGATAAGCGATAAGTCGTAAGCAATACACAATACGCAACACACACAGGCGATACGTGAAATGTAAAGGGAGGCGATATAAGATAAGCGATAAGTCGTAAGCAATACACGATACGCAACACGCACAGACGATACGTGAAATGTAAAGGGAGGCGATATAAGATAAGCGATAAGTCGTAAGTAATACACGATACGCAACACGCACAGACGATACGTGAAATGTAAAGGGAGGCGATAAAAGATAAGCGATAAGCCGTAAGCAATACACGATACGCAACACGCACAGACGATACGTGAAATGTAAAGGGAGGCGATATAAGATAAGCGATAAGCCGTAAGCAATACACGATACGCTACACGCACAGACGATACGTGAAATGTAAAGGGAGGCGATATAAGATAAGCGATAAGTCGTAAGCAATACACGATACGCAACACGCACAGGCGATACGTGAAATGTAAAGGGAGGCGATATAAGATAAGCGATAAGTCGTAAGCAATACACGATACTTAACACGCGCAGACGATACGTGAAATGTAAAGGGAGGCGATATAAGATAAGCGATAAGCCGTAAGCAATACACGATACGCAACACGCACAGACGATACGTGAAATGTAAAGGGAGGCGATATAAGATAAGCGATAAGTCGTAAGCAATACACAATACGCAACACGCACAGGCGATACGTGAAATGTAAAGGGAGGCGATA
This sequence comes from Meconema thalassinum, assembly GCA_946902985.2. Taxonomy (NCBI): domain Eukaryota; kingdom Metazoa; phylum Arthropoda; class Insecta; order Orthoptera; family Tettigoniidae; genus Meconema; species Meconema thalassinum. The sequence goes on along the minus strand of OX336393.1, from coordinate 451,317,039 downwards.
TAAGATAAGCGATAAGTCGTAAGCAATACACGATACGCAACACGCACAGACGATACGTGAAATGTAAAGGGAGGCGATATAAGATAAGCGATAAGTCGTAAGTAATACACGATACGCAACACGCACAGACGATACGTGAAATGTAAAGGGAGGCGATATAAGATAAGCGATAAGCCGTAAGCAAGACACGATACGCAACACGCACAGACGATACGTGAAATGTAAAGGGAGGCGATATAAGATAAGCGATAAGCCGTAAGCAATACACGATACGCTACACGCACAGACGATACGTGAAATGTAAAGGGAGGCGATATAAGATAAGCGATAAGCCGTAAGCAATACACAATACGCAACACGCACAGACGATACGTGAAATGTAAAGGGAGGCGATATAAGATAAGCGATAAGTCGTAAGCAATACACAATACGCAACACGCACAGACGATACGTGAAATGTAAAGGGAGGCGATAAAAAACAAAAAGAGACAGTCAGTCTGAAAGACTGGACTTTATATCATTTTAAATGCTACAAATGCTGAAAAATGTTACAAAGGCAGGAGGCTTCTCGCTTCGCTCGAAGCCAAAGACTCTTGACATGTTAGATGATCAAGAAAGAATCAGAACGCTACAAAGTTAAAAGTCATGAGGGAGCTGGAGCGCGCGGTGAAAGGAGGGAGCTGGCTGGATGACGTCACGCTCGCCAGTGAACTCAGTACACATGCACCAAGCGGTACTATGACGTCACACACCTCAGTGCATTCTCGGTACATTTTGTGACGTTGCCGTAACGTAACGACGAAGTCGACTATATCATTTAAAATGATAAAAGGCTCACAGCCGCGCGATTGCAAGTGACATATCCGCTTGCTGGTCTCTTGAGCGATTAGTGTCGTACGATAGTTCGAGCTGTAAACATGATGACGGGACGAAGAGAAGACAATTCTTTAATTTCTTTCATTAATTTAGTGAAAGCTCATGAGTGCATTCCATTGCCGCACAGCAAGACAGATGGGACGAGTGTTGAGACAGCTCTCGAGCTATGATGCTCGTTGGTGAGATTGTAGGGATGTACCCAGTATTTCCTTCTTCTTCTCCTTATTCTACGCCTTCCCCCCGGGGCTCACTTCTAGTGGTACGTGGGTAGGCGACCACGGGACCCCAGCTGAGTCGGGCATTGCTTCCACTTACTTGTGCCGGGCGCCTCTCCGTCTTTCCAAGGTAAAGTACCAAAAATGAGTCAACAACTATTTTGAAAAGTACAACACCACCCAATCTACTGTAGGTCTTGCTGTTATGAAGCCATCAACTATGGAAGGTGACCAAATACTGTTAGCACCACTCATTAACACATTCCGCTCTTTGTTTGACAAACCATCCCTTCGTTTAATACCACTCTCTGAACAGGATTGCCTGCAATTTAGAAAAGTGCGCACAAATTCATTCGGTCCTGAGTAATGAAAACGATGGTAATTCGTGCATTAGTGTGATAGAAAGTTCTAACTCATTATGGGAGCTCATTCTGATGTGTTTTGTTCTCTAGAAAATCATTCATATTGAATACATTTTATCTAAAATCAAATATTATCAATACTATGTTATGTATTGATATGAAATTCATCATATTTAATTGAGTATTGGTCCAAATTGACAAATCTGCTAACAAATACACAATAGACAAAGGTCAATAAATAAAGTACTAAATAAAGTTTAATGTGATAGTTTCAGCCCCACTGTGGTCTTCTTCAGCATAATTAACAATTGACAAGTGATATTGAGAGACAAGTGGTTAATTAAGAGTTCAGAAATCCACCGCCAGGGTACGAATGAGGCAGATTACAGCACGTTGGTGATAGTTGCATTGTTTATTGTTAATCCACTTTCCTTTACTCTAATGTTGCTCTTTTCTTGAATTAATTTGCGCCTACATTATGCAACGAGCCTATCATGGCAATAATTAAGACACGAGTATGTTTATAAAACGAGCTATGCGAGTTTTATAATTTTCATACGAGTGTCTTAATTACCATTATAGGCGAGTTGCATACGACTGTTTAAGTTCGACGATAATTATTATAACTATTTTATGTTCGAAAATAAATATTCATAAATATCTGTCGAGATTTCGCCAGTTTTATGTACTGAACAGAGCGCATGAGACGCAGAGAATGCCTTGTATTTGGCCATGACCTGCTCGATTGCCCTACTATGACACTAGGCCAGGCAGTGAAATTTAAATTAGAAGGCCGTGGAACTCAGCACATCTAATTATGTAATTGGTCAAACAACTGTTTCATGAGCTCTGATTGGTGGGTGAAACTGTTTCATAATGAAAAATAGTGTTATAATGAGCCTCATTATAGTACAGTTTTCTGACATATAATAGTCAGGGTCGAACATAAAATATTTGTTGTTCTCCTTTTGCCACATACACATAATACAGCGTGTTTCACTCAAAGCCGCAGGTCAAGCCGAAGGTCGGACGAGCACCTGGCAACGCGGAGCAGTGACACTTGTGACGCAGGATTTGCCGAGTAAAGTTTACGTCACTTATTTTAAGTTATAAGTGTTATACGTTTATAACGTGTGTACGTCTTAGTGGTTATTGTTTACGACGTGCACATCACACTCTAGATAAACTCAAAACAAAATAACACGAGAGAAATTGAGGCTATCTCGGTAGATGAACTAATGCGTGTGAATAAAAATTCCCTTAGACGAAGCCAGAAATGTGTAGATTCAGGTAGAGGAGATTTTCAACAACTTCAGTGACAAGGTGAGTATTTATTTTACTTACATGCTTGATATTCACCTGCGATTCGTAGGGGCGCTCTGTCGACCCCTAGCTCAGTGAGTAGCCATGTGCCCATTCGACACTCCACGCTCTGCGCCGCCGGCCTCACTTTGAGTCTTTCTTTATTCGTGTCAGAAGTATCAATATGAATATTGAATATAGAATATCTACATTACTACCATAGATATATATACAGGTCTGTCTGTTAGGTCGTCAGCCCGAAGGCTGGTTGGATCCTCAAAAAGCACCGCCGTTAGGTTATGTGGGTAGATACCCACAAAATCCCGAGGCAGCGCTATATAGAGGCGTACTAGGCAAGATGAGGGGTGAGGTAGTTTGCCATTGCTTTCCTCACTCAGTCAGAACAACAGTACTAACCCTATGAGTAGAAACTTTCACAGCATCCACAGGCACTGACTGCGCCCTGAATGGCATTACTAACCACCACCCATACCTCAGTAGCTTCCATATAATCACAGACATGAGTGAGACTGAGACGTCAGTGAAAAGCCACATTTTACTCTAGCCTGTGCCAACAGACAAACGCAAATGTACTGCATTCATCAAGAGATGGCAAACAGGCCAATATATACAGGCATATTATACAAAACAAATCAAATATTGAGCAACAAATTTGAGAGCTAGATGAATTTTGCCCAGTATTGGGCGACGTCAATAGCGCAGGAGGAGGCTGCAATCAAATCTTTCACAGTGCACTTTGAAGGACATAATTCACACTGAGATAAATGTTGGATTGTCTGCTGCTCTCCACAGTCACAGAGTGATGACTCGCTTGAGAAACTCCACTTCCGCAGATTTACTCTTGTTCTGTCGACTCCTGTACGGAGTCTGTTAAGGGCTTTCCAGGTTGTCCACTTCTCCTGCTGTCCACATGGAAGACTTTCCTTCGGCTCCATCCGGTTGGAAAGGTGGTTAGATCTTTCTTTCCACATCTTTATCCTAGCATTCTCTGCTTTCCCTTGAAGCATAACTGATGTGCGGAGAAAACACTTTCTAGATTTCAGCCTCCATGTGGCAGGATGGGTGGTATCCATAGAGGGGATGTGCTTCTGAAGTAGATGATTGGAGCCTTTCTTTGTTAGCTGCTACCTCCCTATGAATCTCACCAGTAGCAATACCAGCTAGAAGTTGGATCTTCTCAATAGATGTTGGTTTTAAGCATCCTGTTACGATCCTGCAACTTTCGTTGAGAGCGATGTCGATATGCTTCGCATGGGCTGATCTGTGCCAAACCGGGGAGGCATATTCGCCTACAGAATAGCATAGAGCTAGAGCTGATGTTCTGATTGTTTGTGGTTGTGTTCCCCAACTGGTTCCTGACAATTTGCGTAGGATGTTGTGTCACTTCCAGTGAAAGACCCTATACAAAAATATATATGAATTGCAGCCAATGGACATAGCTGGGTACCAATTGCAGTGGTGGGTTCATTTGCCATGAATCTATAACATGGGCTCACCGGCTTTACTTCCCATCCGAAGGGAGGCATACTAAAGGGTTTTAACGCTCTTAAAAATCCGACGACTTTAGTCGGGTTTGAACCGGCAATCTTGGCCATAGCAGTTCTGCATACAAAATCAATTATAACATGGAAACTACTGTAAAGCCGATACATAAATTCTGAGATGAGATCTGGATTCAGGGGCAAATTATCTTCCAGAAACAGCTTGTTTTGATTTTGTAACAGAAAATAGATTTTGTGTAGACTAGTGTTATTCATTACAAGTGTGTGTGTGTAATTTGTCTGATAACCTGTGTTATTGTGGGAGCTGTAGTAGTGTGTGTATTTATAATTCAGATGAGGATTTGGAAGAAGCGGCCGTGGCCTTATGTCAGGAACAATCCAAGCATTTGCCTGGTATAGACGTGAGAAATCACGGTAAACTACTTCCAAGTTGGTTGAGTTAGTAATCGAACTCCCCTCTTCTCAATGTAGCCTCACGAGGATGAGTGGAGCCTGTTTAAGCCAACAGACCAAAATTACGTTTTTTTGGGCAGAGCCATGAATGCTAGTCGCTACACCACGAGGTGGTAATACTACGATGTGTTTTGAAACTGACTGGTAACCTGTGTCATTGCCCAACTAATGTGTGTATTTGTGATTGATTAGGGTGTTGGTAGTATGTGATGATGATGATGATGATGATGCAGATGATGTTTTAAGGGGCCTAACATTTAGGTTATCGGCCCCTAATAGTTTCGGTGATAGTGAAAGTTGAGATGAGAATGAGAACTATAACTAACTAGCAGTAGTGCCCGGCTTCGCCCGGTGGATTTATTTGTTTTATGGATGATAATGAATACTACTACAAAACTGGCACATGATACTTAAACTAACAGAAAACTATATTTTAAAAATATATCTTTTTGTGGTGGTGGTGGTTGTAGTGGGGGTGATAAGTAGTACAGTATAATGGACGTAACACTCAGGTCATTTTCCCGTAATGAAATTATGAATATAGAAACAGCTAGGCCTATTTACTAACTACAGCACTGACACATGTAATTTACAAACAAATTTGCAAAAAAAATAGAAAGAGGAGTAAGTGAAATAAAAGACTCTTCCTAGGGCCTATATCTCATTGGCTGTTAGAAATGTAGAGACCAATAGTGTCGTCTTTTGTCGCATAGCGCCGTAGGAAAATGATCAGAACTCTTTGGAAAACTTCGGCTGTCCCGAGCTACTGAGGTCACAATAGTATCATTTATCGCCAAAAAGCGCTTAACGATAAGTTTCGGAATAAATGAAGGTAAATTTGAAAACACCAACGCTTATTGCAGCTGATAACCTCAATGTACTGCACCAACACCATTGCACTTGTACAGAGGCATAATATTTCATGATGATAACTGTTTAAAGGGGCCTAAGAAATCTTTTTGCACTAATTAACCCCCGTGACTGAAATTTATAAACAGCACAAGATGTAACTATTTTCGCAATTCTGCACCAGAACACTGGTAGGGGTGACGTGATGCAGCCCGAACTGCCCGTCAACAATAGACTTATTAAAATACTCTTACAGTTACACTACTAGAGACATGAATGGTTCTAGGGCTTTAATACGTGGTCTTCAAGTTCATTTTGTCTGTTATTCTAAATGTAGGGAATGGGGAGCATTTTCCAAAATATCAAGTGGACAGTTCGAATCGGACTAGTAGTTCCAGAGATTAGCGCGTTTAAACACACAAACTCACAAGCACACATACTCTTCAGCTTTATTATATTAGTATAGATTTACACATGCTAGTGCATCAATCACAATAACGCTGGTTATCACATAAATTCTACACACACACCCATGTACACGGGGCAACATGACCACGATGTCCAAGCCCCGAAAATGAAATATTAACTGTGCATACGATGGCATAGAGAATACTACAGTCCAATACAATCCTTGATTGTCAATCGGTCAGTTTTCCCATGTGTCCTTTAGCAAATTTTACCGGACTATCATGATACAGAGTAAATCGTTGTTGCCTAGTGACAACCTGTCCATCAATGGTGCGGCGTTGACTATCATGATACAGTGTTAGTCGTTGTCGCCTAGCGACAATTTGTCCATCAAGTTATTAGATCGGTGCAACGGTGTAGACTTGTGCAAAAGGGCCTAAATGCGGGGAATGGAGTGGTCTGTCCGAAAGTTAGCATAGCCTAAACTATTCCTCTTGAATCATATACAGAAATAATTTTTCGAATCCGTCTGGTAGTTCCAGAGATTAGCGCGTTTAAACACATAAACACGCAAACACACAAACACACAAACTCTCCAGCTTTATGGGGGCGTGGTGGCTCAGCGGTCTAGCTGCATGCCTCTCACCAAGGCGGTCCGGGTTCGATTCCCGGTCAATGCATGTGAGATTTTCGAAGTGAAATGCCATGTCCTGTGGTTCGGATTCCACTTAAAAAGGAGGTCCCGTGGCTCATTATCTCCAGATTAACGGTCACGTTAAACTACAAGCTTCCTTCCTTTCCTTCTTCAGCTTTATTATAGAAGTATAGATAATAGCTACAGAATTACACACAAGAAGAAATAAAAAATGGCAATCAAATGAAGGATAAAGCAAATACAGTAAAGCACAGGAAGAAGAGAAATGCCGTCAACCCTCGAAGAATGAGGATTGAGGGACTTGGAAGGAAGGAGAGCCATGAAAGGCAGATAGGAAAGGGAAAGAGGAGAGGTCCCGCCCCAAAGTCAGTGGAAGAAGGGGGAAAAACGGACCCAGCTCAGGAATCCCTCAGGATCGCCAACTCCCGAACTCACCAGCCATGAGCCCATGAGGGTGTAGCACTATCTAGGGTGCACAAGAAGTGGTGGGGCTACATACACCCTGTCTCCTTGATGGCCTTGAGCAGAAGGCAGGAGATAACATGAAAAGAAAAAGAAGGCTGACCCCACGCAGGAGGATGGTATCAGGAAAGATGAGACAAGGGCCAATTAAGGCGGGATAGTAAGAGACTCCCTAGTCCTCCGATACACTAAAACCTTCGGGGTCGGAAGAGAACAAGAGTTGGCAAAGGAAGGTCCAGAGGGAAAAAAGACGGAGAGAAGCCCAGCACAAGTAAGTGGACGCAATGCCGGACTCAGCTGGGGTCTCATGGTCGCCATCCCACGTCCCTCTTGATGTGAGCCCTAGTGGAGGTGGGGGTAGGGGGCGGGGGCTGATATTATGTGGCCGTGGGCTGAATTTAGATATAATTCTGACATTTACCTGCAGTAGAGGTGGTAAACAACGGAAAACCACTTCTCGGGTGGCTACGGTGGGAATCGAACCCACCTCTTCTCCGTTCTGCCTTGCGAGGCTGACTGGCTATCGTTCCAACCCTCAGACCAAAATAAATATTGTTTTAGATCCCTTAGTTGGGGGTAGTTAGATATAAAACATATGTGTTAGTGTACTAATTTGGAAGGTGATTTCTAGAGAGGGCAGCATCCCGTAGCTGGGTAAGCTTACCAGTGTAGAGTGTTGTGTGATGTTTAAATGCTAGGGGGTGCTCCTATAAAGACGTAAGTGTCGCTTAGGGGATGATCTGCTGGGCGCAGGTTAATGTACTGGCCTCCCAGCTGGTCGGAAGGAATTATATAACAGACCTGCTTGCGTCAGCTATGCCGGCGGCTTGCTGCCAGCGGACGCGTGCGGGAGACACAATGGAGCCTGAGCAGGCGATTACCGGCTACTATTGTCACGCTTACTCGTGACGAGAGTCAGGAAGGGTATTAGGATGTAAAGAGGCGTGTAATTACGAATGCCATGTGTAGATTACTGACCAAGTATTTATTGGTCAGTGAGTATGAAATTGTATGTCCCTTTTAGGGGAACGTGAATAATAATGCAAGTTATGTGTACAAGTTTGTGGGTAGGTTTTACAAAATATAGGATATCTGAACACTTGCTGACTCACCTGATGATAGCAGCAGTTAACAGGGCCTCCGGCTACACACACTGTATGACAGATAATAGAGAGAGCCTGTCCTCATTAAGGCCTTCCTTCTTATAGGTTCTGGCGTTGCTTCGTCGACATTCCATCGATGTAGGTGCCCTACTTAGCTATTGTGTAGATGTTTGTGAGTGTGATGCAAGTGGTTGGCAGGCTTCCCAAGCTGGGCAGCCGCCCTTGCTGTGTAAAAGGTACTGTTCTGGACTTATGATGTTTGCCAGTTAGGGGTGGTTTTAATAGATGATGGAGGGTGGCTTCAGGGGGTGCAGCCCCCTGGGGGCCTGTACAAGTCTCCTCCTTTGATTAGTTCGCGTCCCCGCGAACGGGAACGGAACGTGGAGTTGGGGTGTCGATGTAGTAGGTCGTTGTTGAATCCTCCTTGTATCTCATCTTCGTTTCTTCTGTTTCGTGTAGAGGTAGTGATGTCGTGTTGATGTAGCGATGTCGTGTAGATGTAGCGATGTCGTGGAGATGTGAGATCAGCTCGTGTTCAGAGGGGTGGGTTTTGGGATATATGCATATACATGTGATAATTTTAAAACAGTTCATAAAAATAAAAAAATTGCCATTTGCAATATAAAAAGTTCCACAAAAAAAATACATGGTTTTGACATTGAATACGATATTGGTGTTGTGCAGGGAGGAAAAAACCCAGGTCTGGACGGGTGATTGTGCCGTCCGCCGCTGTCTTGGGGAAAAAATTGCTCCCTGCAATGTGAAAGATGGAAGAAATAGAAAAAATAGGTGTTCCAAGGTATAAGTTAAAGGAAATATTTAAAATATGTTTATTGTGGTGGGGTAAAACGGAACACCTTCACAAATTTGGGCGTTAGAAGAAAGAAAATGAAAGAAACAAAAGCATAATCATTGTGTACATGTATACATTGGAAAAAAATATAACAATATTCGCCGTGGCGCTGATGGCAATAATGGTGCCGTATACAGGCTGGTGATAGTACTGTGGTAATTATGGTAGCATTGCATAGTGACATTGGTAATCCTGATGATGATGCCGGGCATGACCCGATAATAATAATGATCACGACATTTATAATATTATTATAATTTATAAATAAACATACTAAGCATAATAATAATAATAACCATAGTAGTAATGATGGTTGCCATGTTGGCATTCTATGTACGGGTATATTATCCAACCACGTGGAACATGTACGTGTATAACCTTGTCATGCTATAATTATGGAATACAAAATAATGTATAACTAATATTATTACCTTATAGAGCTCTTATAAGTGGCCAGTTATTTTATACCTTTTTGCGCTGTTAACTCTCTACCTTGCTTCCGAAGCGTCCTTAAGTGGCCGTTTCTGCCAAGGTTCAGTGGCTAATCCGCTGTCTCCTTTTGTTTTCTCTTATGCCCTAGTGGTTTTCCCACCGTGGTTAGGAATTCCACCTTAGCGTCGAAGGCGCAGCGCTTACAAGCGTTGTGCCGCCCTTAGACACTGAATCCACGCTTCATTTGCGTGCATAATGTGTATCTGTGCTCATTGATGCTCAGTATTCCACGGTTACTGTGCATCGTTGACCACTGTGTTGTCACCGTTAAAGGGTGCAACTGAAAGTTTTGGAGAGTGTATATGTTTGTGACAGAGGAGAGAGTGTACAACTTGGTGTTGGAAATATATTTACAAAAGACATGTTTATTGCGTTGTGGACCTGTGGACAAAGTATATTAGTGGATTGCCGCTCGGATGATCTGTAATAGAGCATAGAAATATTATACAAGCCATATATATCATTTATAGGCGCATGCCAATATCGCTTGCCTTTGGCACTCTATATTGCTGTATTTTAACCTATGCCGGCTAGAATCCTATCTTAGCCTACTTACTCTACTTATTGTGCTATATTATCGGGCTTACCCTGGTACCGATTTTTGGTGACCAAGTGCCGAAATATTCTACCTTAGTCTATTGTTAACCTAATGTGTTATCGGGCTTACCCTGATGACGGGTTTGTTGGTCATCAGGTGCCGAAGTCGTTACCTTAATTATGGTAAGTAAAAATGTTTGCTATTTATAAGACGAATGGTTGACCTAACTTTATTGCCGAAATATGCTGTGCTATTATTTGGCAACAGCGGTTAGTAAATTTGCTTAATCCTAAGTTGCGTGTCAAATGCAACTGTCTTACATGCTAAAATTTCGACCAGGGCGATCGCCTGAGGCAATTTACTTCCTCAGGGCACCACCCGCACGTATTCTAGAAACACCGGTTGTCTCTAGAACCGCCGGTTCCGCCCCCTTAATACTAGTTGTCGATATTTATGCTAGTGCTTACTAACTAGTAATTAATAAAGTTACAGGCGGCTGCGGTGCCCCACAAGAGCAAACGCTTCGCCCGTTATACTTGCCTATTCATTGCCGTTGCATTTGCATATGTCGTCATTGATATATTCATTGTTGTTGGGTCTACCCACTAAACCCCTTTGAGTGCTCGCGATGCTCCTCATTTAATAACTCTGGCTGCCCGATGCGTCACCATTTAAGTGGGCATTGGACATCGTCCGCTAAAATAGTGTCCTCCGGGAATGGTGGCGTCCGGGTCCTCTTCGCCTATGTTGGCAGTAATAATATCCTCCGGGAATGGCGGCGTCCGGCTCCTCTTCGCCTATATTGGCATTGTTGGCTCTAGGGTTGATTCCGGTGAACCCTAAAATGCTGCTTCACTCCTACAAATAGGAGACAAACTTCTCGCTCTGGAAGTTTTATTTACTTACATGCTAAACTCAGAGTCTAGTCCTAATTGGTCGTCCCTAGGGTCATCTCCTGAGTCCGGTGTGGAGCTGACTATTTCTCCCACCATCCTCAGAAAGTCTTCCCTGCAGGTCTGGCTTCGATGCCCGTAGCACATGGTGGGTGTAACTTTTCTTTGTCCCTGGGGCAGGCTAGGCCTTCCGGGACTCCGACGTTTGCCCGTGCTAGGTCATCGGCGCTTCGACCTTACGTAATTCGTCTTTTTGGTCTAAGTCAGTGAGCCAACCGGGGTAGGTCTGATCATTGCCTTCCCCAGCTCTGCTTCTGTGTGGTGCCTCTGCCCTTCTGCTTACGCCGTTATCATCATTCAGCGTGTCACAGATTCCTTTTTATATATACAAAAATATATGTGTATTGTGTAAATAATTTATTGTGTTGAAAATGTAAATTTTTTTTTTAGTGTTCTGGGGTTAGAGTCTTCTACGTGCATAGACTACTTCAGGTCTACTGTGCTATGTCGGACTTCCAGCTGTAATGCCTTGTTAATTTTCATGGAGGCGTTAGTAGGGTTTATGGCGTTAGGTTCCCTGTTATTAGGATCCGGGGGGTGTTATTTGTTGAATAGGCTTGAAGCAGGGTAGGAGGGGGTTGCGCATCTTTGGGCTCCATGTAAATGGTGGCCTGGAGCCGGTGATGGTATCAGGATGCTTCTACAATGAGTGGACGGGGGTAGGTATTTCCCGGGATTGCAAAAATTTTAACAAAGTGTCATGCAGGTTAAATAGTAATAAACCTCGGTATGTGGGTGGGATATTTCATGCATGTATCTGGATATGAGGCGTATCCGCACTCATCTAAGGATAGGTATCGGCCAATGTATAATAATACTATATCCCTTTCATGCGGGATTATTTAATAAAAAAAAATTGTTAATATATAAATTTTGCCTCATCTCTTACTTAGAGATGTGCATTACGCTTGCCATTCTTTCCGACACACCCCTAATACTCAGGTGTTAGCATTGAGAGCCAGGGCGTAGTGAGCCCTCTCTTTAAACGCATGAAGTCTATCAACCCCGATGTAAATTTTGGCGTGTAGTTTAGCTGTTTTTATGTGTTTATGTGTCTGTGTTGGTTAATGTTGGAAGTGGGAAGGTTATGGAAGGAGGCAGGTGGTACTTATGGTGGCCTGTAGGTGGTATGTTGGCTATCTGGCGAGCCCTATCCACCTGTGCTCCTGTCATCCTCATCTGGTCAATATCTGTTTTCTATTGCTCCTTGGGATAGTAAAGTATGGTGACGCTGTGACGTCACGACCTAATCTGGTCTCTCAGTTGCAATGTTAATGTAGCAAGTGATCGTAGTGTGACTGGTCATGTCCTGACCGCCTATGATGGTTTGAGGATTTAAAAGTAAGAGGAGAAGTATTTATTGGGGAGGTCTGTTCCCTCAGAGTCCCTGTCTGTATTCGCCCCTGATTAGTGAGCGCGTGTGTGTGACTATGTTCCGTTACACCATGCGGGCGGGTGGGCTGTTATAGCCTAAGTCCTATCGTGTGTCGCGTGCATGGGCAGGAGGTGCGTGCGGCCTGTCATCATCTTTGTAAACATGCTCCTATGGGCCTAAGGTAATATGACCCACAGTATCTGCATATTGCTAAATGCCAGGCATATTGAAACATTGCAGAATTCTGTGCCAATATCCATGTGTATTGTATGTTAGTGTAGCAATGCTTCTAGAATTCGCAAGTCAATATTTTTGCTTGTGTAATTGAAGGCTCTGACGTCACGTATGTCGGCTGTCGGAACGTGCCTTTTGCGAATGTCGGCATTTTGTCATTGTTTGGGATTCCGGGAGTGCCAGTGTGGTAATCTGTCCCGTTTTTGCTAACCGATGTTATGTGTACACTGTTTTCAGCAAGACTTCTGCCTTGTGTAACTATGTGTAATCTATGTCTGGGAAGTCTATTGTGATCCCCTTGGAGGCCTAGAATTTTCGGTACGCCCTCTTGTTGGGAATTCCTGGGTCGCCACTGCCGAGGTAGGCTGTTGTAGCGAGTACCCTGGGGCGAATCTATGCTCCATTATGTATGGGAAAAAAGAGGAGAAAGAAAACCTTCCTGTGCCTATAGACATGTGTCTGATCCACTTATGTACTTGTCTGGGGCCAATTTCAGTGTAATTGGGCGTCTGGATTTTTGTTTCCCATGGCGTCCGATTTTTGCTGGGTATTCGGACCCGTAATCATGTAATTCTCCGTGTTCTATGTCTGCGTTGTCTGTTGGGATTTGATTGTCCCCAGTGTGGCTTTTGACTGTGTTTTTCGCGCCAAAAATACCGTTGATTAGTTAGTTTTTGGCACGAGTGTGTTGTGTGGTCGTGAGTTCGCACCCGCCTGCTTTAAGGCTCTGGTATTACGATATCTGAACCGTATATACCATGGCACACGTATCGTGTATTTGAAATGCGCAGATGAAAATACGCATTGGCGTGAAAAGTTTGTGTCTTTGGGAATGGTCCTCGTGTTGTAATTTTGGGAGTTATAGGATTGTTGAACCTGGCGTGAATGATGGCGTGTGTTCCGCCTTCAGAGCTGCATGCATGTTAGCTGCCCGTATGTAGTGAAGGTCGCCCAGTCACGAGTGTCTTATCGCTGACGGCGATAGTCTCTAATTTCATTGACGTGTGCGCTATCTTATTACTTGTTTGACGATGTTCCTGTGTCCGGCACGTGTGTGTGTCTCTCTGAGTTGTTGCGAGCATGGCTTTCCGTAATAGAAAAGAACCTTCCACTAAATACATTTGTGTTCCCAAGTTTTGTGGTAATGTAAGCGTGGGTCGAATATATTCATGTTAGTGGTACCTGATGTCATTTTGTATGTGTGTCACCGGGCCGCTAGTTGTTTGTTTGGTGACCAGGTGTCGGAGGTGATTTTATTGTTTTGTGCGTATGTATATGTGTTAGTGGAACTGTCCTTTATTATTATATCCTCCGATGGGATAATTACCCGACCTTGCACTCCTGGTATCCAGGAGATTGCGGGTTCGAGACCGTCTTTAACCAGGATAATTATTTCTGGTGCCAATCAGGCTTGTGTCTTCTGGACAGTTCTGCCAAGTGTTAGGGTCGTATCCCGGTGCGGTCAGCGAGGTCCGAAGGCTATTTCTTGGCCTTCTTTCTACGTCCCTTCCTCTTGACAGTGTTCCCGCCTGTACGTGTAGGTGTTGTTTGGCGGGTGTGATATGCCTTCCAGAAATAAGTAATGGTGCTTCCCCTTGAGCTGTGAGTGTTACCCCATGGTGTTTATGGTTAGTTTGTGCGTTTTTGTGGGGGACGAGAAAAATTTATGTTATAGGCATTGTAACATATTACGTGTGCCTATAGGTTAAATACATACAGTTCAACTTGGATAATGTTCCTTTCACAGGATAGGTGAAAGAGGCGAAAAGAAAAGAAAATTGAGTTACGCAACGATCCGAATTAAGAGAACTCTTTGAAAAGAGTAGAGAAAATATATTGTATCCCGTCTGCGCAATGCTTTATGCTTATCAAAGCGGGTTGCCAGGCGGCGGTACCTTGTAAAGATTGTATCGTAAATAATTTCAAAAGTTTCAAAATGAAAGGTATGACCTGAGTGTACTATTTGCCTATACGGCGACGTTAGTAAAACAGTAATCTAGTTACGTCTCAGGGAAATCTACCATTTTTGAAAAATAGTTTGAGATTCTTAATTCTTGCTTACGCTTAGGGCTCTCGGCCATCACAAGAGAATCTATCAAACTGTGGGACCGGAACATAGAACACTTAGTCATTTCTACTTAGAAAGACCCGCCTAAGCTCTATGCTGTGGTTTGCTGCTTAGGCTGTGTTCGGAATAGCTCTTTCCGGCCCTAAGCCGCGTGGCTCGCCTAATTGGCTTCCGCTCGGCTTTGAATATTAAAAACTTTACATTATCCAAGCTATAATCTGAACTAACTATGGTCATATACCCTTTATGGCCTGGAAAATGCTAGGAGCCAAGAAAAAATTAGGAAAAATTTCAAATTACATAGTTTTGAATTGGCCACGCTCTGCTGTATATACGTGTGAAATCTACCGTTTACAGGGGTGGGATCTGCCCTTTGTGTATCCACTGTCGTGTTTCTCACGTGTAAAGAACCTCCCTGTATCTATAATTGTGGTGCAAGTGATATTGGTTTATGTTGTGTTCCTGGTGAAAGTCGTTATCCCCGTCCGAGCGTCATTGCTCGGGAAGGTGGATTCTGTCGCCCTGTCACTAGGGCATAGGCCCCTGAAACCCATCTAGGTGATTCTTTGCTATTTTTCGGAGGAGTTTGTAGCAAAGTAAGCCTGGGCCTACTTTCACCGTAGTGCCTGGATGTTGGCCTGAGTGTGCCTGTGTTCGAGGGACTAATTGCGCTCTGCGCTACCCTATTAGAGTTTACGGGGGTGTGTGTATTTTTGACTGACCGGTCGCGTGGGGTAGGTAATAAGACCTTTCTTATACCCCGTGTACTGTGTGTTTGCGCCTGGTCAGAGTGTGCGGGTGTGTGTTGTGCACCCTGAGGGCCTGAAGGCAACACCCTCTTATGCATTCTCACCTGGGGCACGAATGACGGTGCCCGCTTCCATTCTGGCAAAGTTGCCCTTTGAACTAGCGGTAAAGGCCGTGTGATTACCTGTGTTTGCCCTGGCGATGTAGTGGCGTGTAGTCTGACCGCTTTCTGGCCTGTGGCCACGGTAGACTCCTGCCCTTGTGTCTGCCTATTTGTGTAGGTGTGTGTGGGCTTAATGTGCTGTGGGACGGGCTCTATGTCCTCAGCCCATGACGTGGTTGCCTCCCGTTTTATCCCTGTTATGTCATGTGTACTCGAGAGTCCTGGCGTCAACTCCCTCTCGTTCGTACGTTTTGAGGGGGTTGACCTAGGTTCTGCTCCCCGGTTTGGCAAGATTGCCTTCCGACCCGGAGCTGAGGGACGTGTATTGGTGTAACTTTGTCCCCATAGTGTGTTGGAGTCTAACCTGGCCGTCTTCTGGACTGTGGCCACGGTGAACTCCTTTCCTTGTGTGGCAGTAAGTGGCGAGAGGGACATCCTCGCAAATTGCCGAGTTAGCGTATCTACGCTTATGTCCTCTCTCGGCTGGGCTGGCGGCCCTGCCATGAACTCAAAAATGGCCTTGTTAGCCTGGAGTCCCATGTCGCCCCAAATTTGGGCGTACTGCCTATTGAGGCATATGGCCTGTTCGCAAGTCGTTGTGTGTGCTTGCGTCCTATACAATTCTGTGGCCGCGAGTTGGAGAAACGCTTGTTCGCGAATGAGCTACCTGTATTGAGTGTGTAAACTTGTGTATTGTACCCTCATTCTCTCGAGGGTTGCATTATCTATTACGGGACCATGTGTGGTGATTAATTGGTCGTATATTCTGTTTCTTTGGACATGGATCCTATTGAGGTGTTCATGTATGTGCCTCAAGTGCTTGTGTGCGCATCTCAATCGCGCTGGCCTACCCTCTGACGGAGTGTATGGCTGTTTGCCCTGTATTGCCCCGACTTTTGTTTGGAGTGCCCGTATCTGTATCTGTCGGCTTTGTATATGCCTGTGGCATCTTAGCAATAATGCTAATAGTATCGGCGTACCCTTATTTCCTCTATGGCTTATAATCTCTATTGCCTCTACATGTGGTGCCATTCTGAGTTGAGGGTGGGTATAAGAAGAAATGTGTACGAGATCTTTGATTCTCCCTGGGGGCTGGGGGGTTGGTTTGACAAAAATTTCCCTTGTGTAGGTAGTGTGAAGCAAAATGATGCTTTTTGTCTGAAAAACAAATTTTCACTATTTTGCTTGGCTGCGTACGGTAGGGGTCGTTTCTACTACGAGGGCTCGTTGTATGAGTCCTACCCTTACTGTGCGGAGTATCGGCGCCTCCACCAAATTGTTTTAGATCCCTTAGTTGGGGGTAGTTAGATCTAAAACATATGTGTTAGTGTACTAATTTGGAAGGTGATTTCTAGAGAGGGCAGCTTCCCGTAGCTGGGTAAGCTTACCAGTGTAGAGTGTTGTGTGATGTTTAAATGCTAGGGGGTGCTCCTATAAAGACGTAAGTGTCGCTTAGGGGATGATCTGCTGGGCGCAGGTTAATGTACAGGCCTCCCAGCTGGTCGGAAGGAATTATATAACAGACCTGCTTGCGTCAGCTATGCCGGCGGCTTGCTGCCAGCGGACGCGTGCGGGAGACACAATGGAGCCTGAGCAGGCGATTACCGGCTACTATTGTCACGCTTACTCGTGACGAGAGTCAGGAAGGGTATTAGGATGTAAAGAGGCGTGTAATTACGAATGCCATGTGTAGATTACTGACCAAGTATTTATTGGTCAGTGAGTATGAAATTGTATGTCCCTTTTAGGGGAACGTGAATAATAATGCAAGTTATGTGTACAAGTTTGTGGGTAGGTTTTACAAAATATAGGATATCTGAACACTTGCTGACTCACCTGATGATAGCAGCAGTTAACAGGGCCTCCGGCTACACACACTGTATGACAGATAATAGAGAGAGCCTGTCCTCATTAAGGCCTTCCTTCTTATAGGTTCTGGCGTTGCTTCGTCGACATTCCATCGATGTAGGTGCCCTAGTTAGCTATTGTGTAGATGTTTGTGAGTGTGATGCAAGTGGTTGGCAGGCTTCCCAATCTGGGCAGCCGCCCTTGCTGTGTAAAAGGTACTGTTCTGGACTTATGATGTTTGCCAGTTAGGGGTGGTTTTAATAGATGATGGAGGGTGGCTTCAGGGGGTGCAGCCCCCTGGGGGCCTGTACAATATGAAGTAATTTTGGTCAGAGTCTTGGAACACGTCACAACGCAGTTTTCAGTGAGTTGTCCGGAGAGTGGAGCTGCTTTTCCCAATATGAGCCACGTATTCTGGCACATCACTGTCCCTCGTCTGTCTCCTCATTCAATTAGACTGTTAGTGATGGAGTCTTTCTAAATTAATGTAATTTTCTTTTTTGTGAGGACATGGCTCTCTGGTCGATGATATTATATTACTGTATAAAATAAAGCACGCACCACTCCGTCTCTATTACCACGTGACAGATTCCGCGACATTATTATCCATATTCCAACTAAGGTAAACAAACGCTGTCAACAACCACGGTAGAGCAACACGCGGTGAACGCGAGGTATTGGAACGGATCTTTGGCTACGTTCGCTACAAAAGCTCTCATCATAATCACGGTATTTTCTTTACATTCAATTATTATTATTATTATCATCGGGTGCATTGGCGGCTTCATGGCGTAGTTGGTACCATGCTGAACTGCTGTGCCCAAGATAGCGGGTTCAAACCCGGCCGAAGTCATCGTATTATTTAAGAGCGTTAAAATCCTTCAGTATACCTTCCTTCGGAGGGGAAGTAAAGCCGGCAGTCCCATGTCATAGATTTATGGCATGTAAAAGATCCTTCCGCTAACTGAACTTGTGTAAAGCTCAATTTCTTGGTTAGATTTCGTTGAAATGCTCTATCATAATTCCAACGTTCACAACTAGGTGTCAGTGACATCTGGTGGTGAAAGTTGGAACTACTTGAAATTGAACGGAACTTGTATCTCACCCCATGGGTGTCTGCTTAAAGCAGCTGCAGCCTCTGGCGAGCAGAACTTGTCCTCGGACACCCCCGGCACCAAAAGCTGCACGCTAAATAATAAAATAAATCGGGTGCAGTAATTTGTCTGACCCCCCAGGGGCTCACAACTTATGGGATATGGGTTGGCGACCACGGAACCCAAGCTGAGTCCGGCATTGCTTTCACTTACTTGTGCCGGCCTCCTCCCCTTTTCTTTCCTGTCGAACTCTCTTGGTCAAATCTTATTCTCTTCCGAGCCCGACAGTAGTAGGGTATCCGAGGTCTAGGGAGTCTCCTCCTTTCCTGCCTTAATAATTGGTCCTTTTCTCATCTTTCCTTATCCCTGTGCATAACACATATGGCGGTACGATGCTAGTTGGTCAATTGTGGAGGGCACACAGGCCACTTGTACGTTTTGTTGCTATCCAAGTGCAAACAAATGGATAGGTCGTCAGGGACTGACACCGTGGCCTGCTCGTTCTCCCGATCTCAACCCGTTATACTTCCACTAATGAGGTAATTTAAAGACCATATTCATAACGTGGACATGGTGCGTCAGCGAATAGAGAAAGGATGTCAGCAGATACCACAGACGCCCAGAATATGGGAGCGTGTGAGACGGCTAATGGTGCGGCGCAAGGACGCCTGCATTACAGCTGGTGGTAGCCACACTTTATAAACACAAATGACCAACTGCACATTGAAGCGGTCTGTGTTCTGTACACCACAAATAATACTTGTAACTCGGAAACGAAAGCAAAGACACCATATGTTTACCGGACATATTTTGCTTGTTGTCAGGTCCCCTATACCGACAGTAGTAGCTATGCTGGCTAAAGAGCAGCGTTAGGTCATGGGGCCAAGCTCTCTGCTGACTCGGTAGACGCGAGGGTTCGAGCCCCTTCGTTGGCTGTCCTTGAAATGGTTTTCCGTGGTTTCCCCATTTTCAACACCAGGCAAATGCTGGGACAGTACCTTCTGATAGGCCACGGCCGCTCCCTTCCACATCCTTGCCCAATTTCATTCATCTTCATCCATTCCATCTCTCATCCAGACGCGCAGGTCGCCCACGGGCGTCGACTAGAAAGACCTGCACTCGGCCTCTCAGGAGGCTACACGACAAAAAAAAAAGCTCCTCTATAGAATCCCCGGATTTTCCCCACAAATTTAGTTACAACCTGTATAATTCAGAAAAGAGGGTAGAATTGCAAGATGAAAAGCGTAAATATTTCCTCATGTGTTATTTTAAAAACGAAGCCAAGCTACGAGACCCATGAACTCTGTATTGCGCGCTAAAATCTACCTTCGTGTGTGTGTTCGGAGAAACAACGGGAATCGTGGTAATTTACTTGGGTGTGTGCGGAATTTCTCTGATAACCTGTCTTATTGGTGTGTGTGTGTATTTGTAATTCAGGTGACGATTGAGAGGTAGGCGGCAGTGGTTTTAAGGCAGGAACCATCCCAGCATTTGCCTGGAGTAGAAGTGGGGAAACCACGGAAAATCACTTACAAGATGGCCGAGATGACAATCGAACCCACCTCTTTTTCTCTTTTCCTCACGAGGCTGAGTGTACTTCGTTCCAGCCCTCAGATCTGAATTGAATTTCTTGGCAGAGTCGGCAATCAAACCCAGACCTCCGGAGCGACAGCCAACAATGCTAGCTGCTACACCACGAGGTGTCCGCATAATCTTCATTGAATTGTTGTATTAAAACATTTGTGATCAAACCTACTACTCTTTAATTATCGTTAATTCGTGTGTACATTTTGTATCTGGCTTCTTTGATGTTCGCTGTGGTTTGAAGGATTACCTTAATGCTTCTTGTGTGTTTTGTTCTCTCTAAAATGTTTTGGTTTAAAACGTATGGCTTGGCTTCCATGATCAATTTATGTGTTGCTGATAAATCTTTGTTTACTATTGCTGTTCTTGCTACGTGTTTATGGTTCGTAAGTGGGATAATCAATAAAGTGAAACATTGGGGTTTTCCCCGTAGAATTACTCTGTTGGAAAAGCAACATGCTCCCTTTAAAAGTTATCCATCTGAACACACTTCTTTTAACGTCAAAATGTCGTCACAAGTCTTGATGTCGCCTAGCGATGAGAATTTGAAGAGAGTAGAATATTATTTTGAGAAAGGAAGGTTTATTCATTTATTTAGGTATTTATTTATTTATTTGGTTTTCTTCTTCTTTCTTCGAATGAGCCAACTATGGACTACGTAGGTTAACCTAAGTGGATTTCAGCTTGAAGAGTTGGGATTGGTTTCACATTCTTAAGAGCTTTCTCCTTCATTTTCTGACTTTAAAGTTGTTTAGCTGCTTCTGACCTCTTTGGTCTCTGCCCTTTCTTAAGTTTAATCTGTGGGTCTTCTTTTAACATTTTCCGGAAAACTTGTCTGTCTTGTATAACAGATTCAGAGATGTTAAAGGTTTGCAGATCTTGCTTAACTTGCTGGTACCACAGTGATGTTGTTTTCTTGCAGGAGCAGGCTCTGTGGATTACACTGATCAATCTTGACTCCTTCATTCTCTCAAGGTGCCCGTAGAATTGGAGGCGTCTCTTGGTGATTGTGTCCATTAGAGTTTCTTGATTTAGGTATAGATCATCGTTGGACCTGTCATACCTTTCTCCATTTATGATTCTTGGGCCTAAGATCTTCCTCAAGATAATTCTTTCCTTGACCTCTAGTTTCTGTATCAGTTTTGCCCCTTTGATGGTTAGGGTTTCAGCTGCATAGTGGACCACGGGCCTAGTTAATTTCGCATTGATGGATATGGATTTCGTCTGGTTTTTATGTATTCATTTATGTATTTTAATTTGACGGCTATTTCACAATTAAGAGTTTCTTTTAATATCACCGTACAATTTATATGATCAGGACAAAAATGTCAAATGGAAGAATAAATAAAAGAAAAGGGAAATTCTCTGGTATTAATTGTAACATTTTTCATGATGAAGGAACCTACTGTCAGCCAGTTCCTGGAACTTGACCCTCGTCACGCTTCACCCCCGTCACTACCGTGCATATGGAGGGAGCATCCCACTACAACCAACCAACCAACCACGTACCAATAACATCACCACGTGAGAATGAAATAAGAGAACTTTCAACCAGAAACTATCAGAAACCATTCACGTTTCGTGTTCATTTCAGAACATTCCAATAGCACACATAAAATTCAGACAAGCGACACTTCAAATCATTTAGAACAAATCTGTAACGTCTGATATCAAGAAGGGCCATTACACGGCTTAATGACCTGAAATGCCGTCCTGAATAATAAATTATTTTTAGGGTCTATTGTTATTATTTGAAAAAGTATGGACTGAAGGTAAGTGCTACACAAACTGCTGCAATGTCTGTTAACAGACAGAGAAGGAAAGATAATATAATGCTTGAGGGCGTACAATTGGAAACAGTAAACCAGTATCAGTACCGTGGATGCTTAATATCAAGTGACCAGAATACAGCTTGAATTAAATAACTGTATTCAGAAATCAAGTCAATTCTATCAGCAAGTTCGATATCTACTCTGGAATAAGCAAGTGCCACTAAGATCAAAACAAACTCTGTTTCGAACATACTTTGTCCCTATATTGACTTATGGGTTGGAAACATGCAGAACTACCAAACAAGATGACAGCTGACTTCAGGCTTCAGAAATGAAGTTTCTAAGAAGCATGCTTCAAAAAACTAGGAAAGACAAAGTAAGAAATGAGAAGATAAGAGAACAAGCTGGAATAAATCAGTCCCTAAAGGGGACCATAACTAAGGCACGTTTGCGATGGTTTGGTCACGTCAAACGTATGCCAGAAGGAAGAATTGCAAAACAATGGTTACATACTGAGATTACTGGAAAGAGACCTGTTGGAATACCTAATAGGAGATGGCTGGACAAAGTGAAGGAAGATATCACATTCAAGGGAATCAACTGGGATGAAGTCTTGAAGGAGCAGTGGTACATGCATCCACTAAAGTGGAGAGCGCTCGTAAACCACACCCGGGAAACTGGAGTGGAAACTTGATGATGATGATTGTTGATGTGTAACATCTTTCCGTTCGGTAGCTGGATAATTTTGTGGGAGTGATTTTGAAAATTGGGGACGGAAGTGGATCTGAACGATCGAGCTAGCAGTGGTGGATCGAACGGAAGTGAGCACTGACCGCTCGATCGATCGAACGGAAGTGTACTAGCTGGCAGTGATGGAAAACGGACGTATGCACTGCACGCTCGATCAATCGAACGGAAATGTACTAGCTGGCAGTGGTGGAAAACGGAAGTATGCACTGCCAGCTCGATCGATCGAAAGGAAGTGTACTATATGGCAGTGGTGGAACGAACGGAAGTATAAGATGCACTGCCAACTCGATCGATCGATCCAGCGGGCGTGGTACGAGAAACAATGAGCGCGCGGTGTCAGAAATTGATACCATGACGTACTCTCGGCCATGTGGAATGTATATGACATACTGAACAGAAAACGCTCATGCGAACCCTGGTGTCAAGTGATTGAAACAAATGACATGGTACATGTTCGAATTCTTCGTATCAGTTTTTAAATGGTAAAATGCCTTAATATCAAACATTGTGAGTAGTCGGCATTGCCGGTATTATTTTTCTGCACAATGGCTATTCAAATATTAACCCACATAACCGTAATGCAGTCATCAATATAATATAATCGTTGTAGTTATACGAGAATTGAGCAAGCCTTCATGAACTATTACTGAATACATACTCTTTACCCACAAGAGGGCCTATTCATAAGGCATTTTAAACTCAATTTTACGCAGGAACATTATCGAAACAAGCAAAATATAAATGAAACTTAATTCCGTAATGCAGTATTATTGGAACGTGGAAATAAGTTACCATCTTGTGCACAATATTTGCGTAGTCGAAATAGCCGTGGGGTTAGTGCTTATGACTGTGAATCTAGAGATCTTGGGTTCGAATCCCAGAATACCAGATTATCATTTTAAACGATATTTATCATATCAATATGACTCATTTTAACAGAATCCATATGAAATTACGTGTTGGTCTGTGAATCAAGAGGACCTGTTTATAAGGAATTGAAGGTTATGAGCGGGGTCGCGTCTATTAATCTAGTTGATCCATATCGAATTCTTTATTTAGGCTAGTGCTGGTGGAAGCTACAAATCATCTAATAAAATGAGTTCCGTATTATAAACTACAATATCTGTAAAACACTCCCTTTTAAAATAGATTAATATTTGTGCCAATAATAGTATAAAATACCGGTGTATCAACAATTTCACGTGAAGTTTATTCTATGTCAGATGTAACACATCATATGCGACTACTGTAAGGCTCGTAATTTATTATTATTATTACTATTATTTTATTTTTATTTTCGAATTGAGCCACCATGGGCTACAACAGTCAGCAGGACATCAAAGCTGTTTGACAAACAAGAGAAACAAACAAAAAATGAGTTTGATTATTTACTTGTAGTCAGCATTCTGATATTTCCTACCTGTAGAGAGGAATTTGCTGAGTCCATATTCAACATACGTTAGGAAATGGTACTGTATCACTGTGAAATCTGACTCTTATGTTCCAGTTTGGTACACCTGGCTTTCATGGCTAGATCCTCACTAACATTCGGGGTTACCCATTCTCCGGGGTATTTGTAGGAGTTATTCTTCTTTATTACTATATCCCCGTATGGGATTGAGTTGGGTGCGTCTCCGATGCTGGTGATGAACTCTGTTTTGTAATGTTTTGTTCTTCTTTTTGTTTAGCATTTGTCCCACAATTTAGCAGGGTCTGCTTTATTGGTTCTCTGTCGCCATATTACACGATTGAGTGCCATGTCAGGATGAAGTCAGGCAATATTTAAATCGACAAGTCGAGTGTCAAGCCAACGCTGTCTCGGTCGTCCTATTGGTCTCTTCCCATCTATCCGCAATGCCAATCCAGTGTGTGCAACTGTCGATTCAGCAGCCCGTAAGACATGGCCATACTAGCGAGACGGCTTTCCCTCATCTTTTCAACAATTGGTGCTACACCATATCGCTTGCGAATGCTATTATTGCTGACGTGATCATGGAGTGTCAAACCAGAATCCCACCTGAGCATCTTTGTCTCCATCACACCAAGTTGCTGTTCCAACTCCTTAGTTGAGACCAGCATTCTGCCCCATACAGAGAAACGGGATGGACCACAGAACGATAAACTTAAGACTTCAGTCGGTCTTGAATCTTCTTACCACATAGGACACCGGTCAACCGCCTGAGGGTGCCATCTGCAGTAACAGTCGAGCCAAGATATTTAAACGACAATGTCTTTGGAAGTTCAACACTATTCATTTGAATCGTATTCAGATCATTTAGATCTGTTGTCAAATACTCAGTTTCCTTAATGCTGAGCCGTAATCCAAATTCTGCGAGGCAGTTGGTCCATGCCTGAACTTGTAATTGCAGATCTGTCTTATCCTCATAAGTACATCGTCAGCATATAGCAATGTCCAAGGTACAGATTTATGTAGATCCCATGTAACAGCATCTATAACTGAAATGAAGAGGAGAGGTGAAAGTTAATATTCCTGATAGATGCAACCAAAACTGGGTAATCGGGTTGTCATATAGCAATTTGAGCCAATCTATCAACACTTCAGGGACACCATGATCATGGAGGGCATGCCAAATCAAGTCATGTGGAACACGATGCCTTTTCAAGGTCGAGGAAAGCAATGTCGAAGAGTCTTGATTTTTCACGATGTTTTTCGATGAGCAACCAAGCAGCATGGATAGCATCTATTGTTAATGTTTTTTATTGTTATTATTATTATTATTATTATCTTTATTTACTCAACTTACAGTCGGTACCATGACTCATATACATTACGTACTGTCCCCGTTTACCCGGATAGTAGGCTGTCAGATATCCGCCCCCTCAATCGGATTGCCAAAAATCAATCGCACCGGCTCAGCTGCACCAATGAAAATGGCACTGACAGATACTACCGAGGTTTGAACACAGAAGTTACCAAGAAAATTATTGTGGAACACACCAAAATAGACGGGGGTTCATACTTACTTCTACTTACCTCTTATAAATATCTCGGGGATTGGGTTGACAACAGGATTACTAAAGTATGCTCCCACAATAATCTTGACCATGACATTTAAAAATGAACCAGAACGACGGCAAGAACTTTGAACTGTACAAAAGCTTTATTTCAAATAAAGGGTATGATTTTAACAAACTCAACAAAATAAATGTGGCTATCAGTAGCCCATGTCAATCTGACTACGTCCTCCTATAGGACTTGCAAAGTTATCAAACAATATGTTAGCTCCCATGAGCTCAAAATAACGTAACATTCAAAACACATTTGGATTGGATAAGGAAGTCAGGATACGACATATATAGAGCATTTGGTTTCTTTTAATAAACATGACACTTGTATTAATAGGCGCAAGGCCAGAGTATCGACCTCGCCCGCTGATAACCAGATGTCTCGCCGAATGGTCTACTCTTCAACCTGGCGTACACCTGTCAAATGGGGTTCACTTGTCACGCCACACTGCGTAAGAATTCAGCTCCTCTCAAAGCTTTAAATGTCTACAAGACAACTCATATATTGACGCAAATCTTTCAAATGCTTAACTCACATACCACTGGATTATTCTGACAATCCCTAAACTTGTTAAGTTATCATCCAAATGTTTAATAAGCATAGTTTAGAGTATAAAACACACTCTTAAATGTTTATAACAAAATCACATAAATTATTTATAACAATTAGAAATTGTTTATAATATTGTCGAAGATAATTACAAAAATTTTAAACACGCCTTTAACATTACTTTCGTTCCACATTATTGTCAAAGATATATACATTTATTATTTACAATATCAACATTTAAATTATTTAAATTATTAATTTAAGAAATACATTGAACCACATATTCATCCGGTTGGTAATTTCATAATCGTTTCCATATAATCGATCAATGAAGGTTAGTTATACATGTTAATGTCACAATCTGGTTTAATAAAGGTTGTAATAATTATAATTAATTGTGACGGTAATCTTCATTCAAAATCTTATCTCAAATTCTTTCAAAACTCTTGTTAATTATAACAGTAAATTCACTTGATTAATTTTCAACGAACTATGACAATACACTCCAGCGGAAAATACTTCGCTTACAAAATAATGCACAAACTGCATTAAAATTAGGCCCAAAATTCATCATATATTAAAATATACGGCATCAAAATCTTCCACAGACTTTACAAAAACCTCCACTAACACAATCTTTATCATCATTAATTACTGTGGGAATCTCCTTCATTTATTTAAGGGCATTATACATCAGCGACTTTCAACATGTCCGCTGCACTAGCGATTATACATTCATAGTTCCACTTAAAAATTCTTATAATCATTAATTGTTTCAAAACTGTTGTCATTTAACCTTCGTGGATTTCATTCATGAATCGTAATGAAGTAAAAATTTGCCAATCACAAACAAATTTAATAGTAAATACGCTTATATACGCCTGTCTGGTCTATCAAAATTTAAGATTAACATCTTCAAAGAAATTGTAGTATAAAAATACTATCATCAAGCAAAATGCGATTAAGCTGTAAAATAGTCGAATAGAATCCAATTAGACTGGGGAATGCGAACATCGTTATATAAATCTCTAATTGAGAAAAAACTCCTAACAAAAGTTCACGACTTTAATGCATTCAATAATTCATAATTAAAGTTCATCTTTCACAAAATGGTCTATGATGCAATGATCGTTCATACCTGACGATAAATGTCTGTGTTGCAATCAATTCAAATACCGACTAGTATTTGCAAGATCGTCGACAACGTAATGGATTTTAACGCTCTAAAATCATTTAAATGTTCTTCCTTCTTGATGATGACAGAAAATTGGTCAAAGTAATTAAACTGGGGTAGAATTACTTTAATAAAGTGACACGCTGTCTGAATTTAAATCTGCCATAAAGAACATTAACTTACAGTCAAACCGAGACAACAAAAAAATAAGCAAATTACTGAAAAATCTAAATATCAGTCTCAACTGATCCAAAATCATTTAACTATGCCCATGACATAACAATGTCTTAATAAAACGTCGAAAAAGGCATAACTCATCAAGGTGTACTGAGAATAGGAATCTCAAACAAAATTATAGGGCAAAATACATGAGGACAAAAATATGGGAAAATGGTTGCTCAAATATTGCTAAAGAAACTCAAATACAATAAACGTTCACGACTACATTATCTGCCGATTGACGTTCCAGAGGAAAATTCCCCAAAGAAGACTGTTGATGGATCCATTTCACCAAGTTAAAGCTGAGCTCCATCCTCGAAACAAGAAACAGCACCCTCGGAGAATCGAACTGCTTCCTTCTCCGGAAATTGCACTGCCCCGTGAAGACGAACGACATCCTTCCGGCAATAATCTTCTTTGTGAGTCGGGACAACCCTGACCTCTCTTGAAAAATCCCTGAAGTTCCAGTTGAAAATCGCCATGAAGTTTTTGTAGAAATTTCCGAAGAAATATTCATATTCAGTGAGTATGAAATCATTTCCATTGCTGTTTGATAGTATTCAGCGTTGAACCACGAAACATGGGTGTAGATGGTTATTTACCACATGTTCGCTTGTATGGAATAGCAATTAGCGAAGTTCCATGCTGCTATCTTACTCCGTTGAAATATGTCCCAATTGCATTAAAGTCCTTTAGCCTTCCATATTCTCTTCGGTTATGGTAATAGAAGAACAAACTGCCATATTAAACTGCTCCATAATACTGTAGCGTTGTGTCACAAAAGCAATCTGAAGTCTCCCTATTTCACTAGCCGTGTCAGCCGTGGCGTAGATTCTGGCGATACAAACTGCTTCTCATGTAGCGAGAAAATCACTTTTGTCAGTCGTCTAAAATTGTCAATAACTTCCAAAATACTTCCTCGAAATTGTTGAGCTTTTCTACACTCCTTAATGTAGCAAAGCACAAGAGAATTAGCTTATAGGCGACCGCTAACTGTTCACAGCTACTCTTGTAGAAGCGTTATAATGTGCGTTTCAACTTCACCTAGATTTACACACAGTAAACCTGCACTGCTTGCATACTCGACTCTCGTTTAATGCAGTGGCTTTACCACGCGTTATAAAGACGACTCTTTCACTACTAATCTCGCTCGACGTTTCACTGAAATAACTATTTGAGATCTGACGATTGAGCTATCAGACGATTGATGATCTGAGAGAATGAGACTCCTCTCTTCTGCGCAAGGCCTGTTATGAACTTCATGAGGGGCGTATCTCTCCCTTCCATCGCGTGTTACTGCGTCATCGCTAGAAGTTCCAACTTCGTCAATACATGACGGATTTTCAAAATTCAAAAACTGAAAATAAATTTCACCAAAATTCCAGAACAATGCCTCTACTGCAAATGGATTTCCACAATTCTGCATTCCAAAAAGTAATAAAAATACCATAGTTTCAGCAATCTCCGTCTTCCTTCAGACTATCGTTCATTGGTTCAAGCCTCCCCTCCAATAGCATAATTTCTTCCTCAGCAGAATTCCACGTTTCCTGCGACTGCGTCGTAGATCTCGGATCTTTCTCGAATAAATGCTGACGTCACTGAGAATCTCAGCTCAAGTAGCCTGCTGGCATAACGTCTGCGTCATCCGTGCTTACGTCATGACTACCCACGTCATAACTATGACAGCCATAACTTTCTTTATAATTTCCAAAATAGCCACCGTGGTCTCTATATAATTCAATTACGGAGGCATTCTCCTCTCACCACGTTTTAAAAACAGTTGCAAATTGTTTTTAAACTCAGCGTTACAAGTACCTCAACTCTCTTGAACACGAAATTGAATTATTACTGGCTTACTCTAGTATGATATTTCCTCTATGTTCCTTAATCATAAATCTCTTCTACTCTGGGTTGTGTGTGGTTAAATGCATTCTCTCCTCTCTACTTTCTCTTCTGTCCAGTATTTCTATTTTCTAAGTTCTGCTGGCTCGTAGAAGGCCCAGGATCGATTACAACATCCTGCCTTTTCTTTTGGTTGTTGGCTTCTTTTTCCCGTAATTCTTTCAGGTATTGCTGGCTTTCCTTCTCTCTTTCCTGATACTGATCGGGGGTCATAACCTGACCTTGAGAATTCTGATTTCTGTTTTGGTTCTGGTTATTCCTATTATAATTTCTGTTATAACCATTATTGTTGTAATATCTGCCTCTTCCATTGTTATATCCTCGACTATAGTTCCAGCCTCTTCTCTGTTGATACGGTCGGTAACCTGGCGATCTGTTATTTCGAAACTGATTATTCCTGTGAGGACCTACATTGTCAGTTTTCTCCTCATCTGGCTTGTCAGTTTGTTGGACTTGGTCCATATATACAGTATTTATTTCTTTGAAGTCATGCCTTTGACCTTTCTGTACCACGTTAGGCATTGGACTTGTGTAGTCTAATCTCCTCAGTAA
Organism: Meconema thalassinum; assembly: GCA_946902985.2. Classification (NCBI taxonomy): domain Eukaryota; kingdom Metazoa; phylum Arthropoda; class Insecta; order Orthoptera; family Tettigoniidae; genus Meconema; species Meconema thalassinum. Next base: position 451,286,936 of record OX336393.1, on the reverse strand, counting down.
TTCATCCATGCTGGTTAAATCCCTGATGTTTGACGAAATTATTAGTCTCCTCACCTCCACAGGCAGCATACGAGAAATCGCATCAATAAGTTGCTCCGTTGACAATGGGGGTTGCAAAAATCTCAAGCGGGATAATTGACTCGTAAAGAAATCAGCGTACCGCGTTTGAAGAGTACCTGAGTATTTTCTTGAATACACCTCCGCTCTTAACGAATTCTGCGCTTCTATGGACCAAAATCGTTTGATTAATGCCTCTGCAAACTCGTCAAAGTTACTGAATGTGTATCTAAATTGCGCAAAACCATTCGAGGGGTCCTCCAATCAAAAATCTCTCCACTATCTTCATCTCTCTCTCTCTGGGAATGTGAGCTTCGATGAAATAATCTTTGAGGTTCCTTACATATTCTATGGGTGTCAAACTATCAGTGTTACTGAATTTTTGCGGTTTGTCTTCAAAATTCCTGATGACCGTCACGTTCCTCGGATATGAATCCGGGTAGTTTTTCCCACTATCTCGATAGTTCCACTCAGGTTCCATATTCCTCTCGTCATCTTCCTCCCTGAATCTGGATATACGTTCTTCAGGAGTCACGTCTCTCTCTTCTGGAGCTAGGTTATATCTTCTGGCATAATTCCTATTGGTTTCGCAAGCCAAGCCTTCTGTATCCTTGTCAGTGATTTCCGTTAAGACTTTCTTGATTAACTCTTCTTTGTAGGTCTCCATTAAACTAGCCTCTCCTAACTTTAAATTCTGCAGTTTACTCGTCGTTTCATTCACATCAGAGACCACTTTATGAATCTGTTCCTCTAATGCAGATTTTAATGTTTGCACATCCCGACCTAATTGTGTTCTATCTTCAACTTGTCTTTCGGATAGCGAATCCATCCTGACGCTTAAATCTTTCCTAATCTGTACTACTTCATTGTTAATATCAATTTGAGTACTGGCAAGTTTTCTTTCAATACGTTCCTGAATTTGGGTTACATGTTCCCCACTTGACCTATTCCACTCGTCTTTCCATACTGCTACATTTGCCGTTAACATTTCTGCTATGTCTACTTCGATATCTTCTTTAAGTAATCTATTATGGTCTAATACTTGGGTTCTCATGACCTCTACATCAAACTTTAAACCTTCTAAAGACGCTGTCGTTCTAACTGACTCATCAACTAGCCTAGTCGTTAATGCACTTATATTACGTGTACAAAGAGTTTTCGAATTTTCTATTTCTTCCCTGACTTTATTTACATCAGTTTGGACTTTAGCAACATCTACGAAAACAGTGTTGACCTCTACTTGAATTTTATTTATGTCACTTTGCATCTCGTTTACATCCGAATGAATGTTATTAATATCAACCTGAACATTGGACACATCAGTTCTAACATTTTGGATTCCTCTTTGGACTTCCTCAACCTTGTCTTGGACAGTCGCAACATCATTTTTGACAACAACTACCTCAGCCCTAGCACAAGAAATATCACTTCGGACATTAGCTACATCTAGATTCAACATTGTAAGATCTTTATGTACATTAGCAACATCAATTTTAACATCAGCAACATTTTTATGCATATTAGACACATCTATTTTAACATTGGACACGTCTGAGCGCATGTCAGTTACAGCATTCTCAATTCCTTGGGTATTAATCTGTAAACGCGACATATTATCCTCTAAGTTAGCAGAACTGGTCTAAAGAGCTTTCATATTCTCCTCCATTCGACTAGCATTCTCCTTCATACTTTCATTCATGCTAGCTTTCAAGTTAGCAGACAAATTACTAGCATTCTCCTCCATCATCTGCTTCATACTACTATTCATGTTAGCAGACATCTCCGCTAACATCATCTTCAAACTTTCATCTGCCTTTACAATATTATTCAAAAATTAGACTGCTGTAGGGACATACATCAAAAGAGCAAAATAACAACATTTGAGCAACACTTTTCACCATATATAAATTTGATCAATTTTCTGTCTTAAATCTAACTTATAATTAACCTTCGAAGACACTTCATGTTGAAACAAACTCAAGCACATGTTCAAATTTCCCTGGCTCATTTTAAAATATCTTAACACAAATAATTTACATTTACAATCCAAATAATTTAATTTTATCTTTAATATGACTAAAATGTCATAAGCCGGTCAAATAAAATAAGATTCCAGATCATAGGCGATTTTTCTAAGTTTCCAGCCTATTTAACCTTTCTCAAGTTGTATAAGATCTGATCTTTTCTGAGTGTAATTTTCCTAATACAATACAACATTTAATTCCTATATAATCACACTCTTAAATTCTACAATTGGCCTAGACATCTAACAAAGAATCAACCTCTTTATTTGAGTCTAATCGAACCACACGTTTTAGGGTTGCCAATCCTACTGTTGACTCAGCCCCACGTTATAGGTTCGCCAATCCTTCTATTGTTCAACCTGGTAATCCAGTGTTGTTGAACATGCCCCACGTTGGGCGCCAATCCTTCTGTCCCCGTTTACCCGGATAGTAGGCTGTCAGATATCCGCCCCCTCAATCGGATTGCCAACAATCAATCGCACCGGCTCAGCTGCACCAATGAAAATGGCACTGACAGATACTACCGAGGTTTGAACACAGAAGTTACCAAGAAAATTATTGTGGAACACACCAAAATAGACGGGGGTTCATACTTACTTCTACTTACCTCTTATAAATATCTCGGGGATTGGGTTGACAACAGGATCACTAAAGTATGCTCCCACAATAATCTTGACCATGACATTTAAAAATGAACCAGAACGACGGCAAGAACTTTGAACTGTACAAAAGCTTTATTTCAAATAAAGGGTATGATTTTAACAAACTCAACAAAATAAATGTGGCTATCAGTAGCCCATGTCAATCTGACTACGACCTCCTATAGGACTTGCAAAGTTATCAAACAATATGTTAGCTCCCATGAGCTCAAAATAACGTAACATTCAAAACACATTTGGATTGGATAAGGAAGTCAGGATACGACATATATAGAGCATTTGGTTTCTTTTAATAAACATGACACTTGTATTAATAGGCGCAAGGCCAGAGTATCGACCTCGCCCGCTGATAACCAGATGTCTGGCCGGCTGGTCTACTCTTCAACCTGGCGTACACCTGTCAAATGGGGTTCACTTGTCACGCCACACTGCGTAAGAATTCAGCTCCTCTCAAAGCTTTAAATGTCTACAAGACAACTCATATATATTGACGCAAATCTTTCAAATGCTTAACTCACATACCACTGGATTATTCTGACAATCCCTAAACTTGTTAAGTTATCATCCAAATGTTTAATAAGCATAGTTTAGAGTATAAAACACACTCTTAAATGTTTATAACAAAATCACATAAATTATTTGTAACAATTAGAAATTGTTTATAATATTGTCGAAGATAATTACAAAAATTTTAAACACGCCTTTAACATTACTTTCGTTCCACATTATTGTCAAAGATATATACATTTATTATTTACAATATCAACATTTAAATTATTTAAATTATTAATTTAAGAAATACATTGAACCACATATTCATCCGGTTGGTAATTTCATAATCGTTTCCATATAATCGATCAATGAAGGTTAGTTATACATGTTAATGTCACAATCTGGTTTAATAAAGGTTGTAATAATTATAATTATTTGTGACGGTAATCTTCATTCAAAATCTTATCTCAAATTCTTTCAAAACTCTTGTTAATTATAACAGTAAATTCACTTGATTAATTTTCAACGAACTATGACAATACACTCCAGCGGAAAATACTTCGCTTACAAAATAATGCACAAACTGCATTAAAATTAGGCCCAAAATTCATCATATATTAAAATATACGGCATCAAAATCTTCCACAGACTTTACAAAAACCTCCACTAACACAATCTTTATCATCATTAATTACTGTGGGAATCTCCATCATTTATTTAAGGGCATTATACATCAGCGACTTTCAACATGTCCGCTGCACTAGCGATTATACATTCATAGTTCCACTTAAAAATTCTTATAATCATTAATTGTTTCAAAACTGTTGTCATTTAACCTTCGTGGATTTCATTCATGAATCGTAATGAAGTAAAAATTTGCCAGTCACAAACAAATTTAATAGTAAATACGTTTATATACGCCTGTCTGGTCTATCAAAATTTAAGATTAACATCTTCAAAGAAATTGTAGTATAAAAATACTATCATCAAGCAAAATGCGATTAAGCTGTAAAATAGTCGAATAGAATCCAATTAGACTGGGGAATGCAAACATCGTTATATAAATCTCTAATTGAGAAAAAACTCCTAACAAAAGTTCACGACTTTAATGCATTCAATAATTCATAATTAAAGTTCATCTTTCACAAAATGGTCTATGATGCAATGATCGTTCATACCTGACGATAAATGTCTGTGTTGCAATCAATTCAAATACCGACTAGTATTTGCAAGATCGTCGACAACGTAATGGATTTTAACGCTCTAAAATCATTTAAATGTTCTTCCTTCTTGATGATGACAGAAAATTGGTCAAAGTAATTAAACTGGGGTAGAATTACTTTAATAAAGTGACACGCTGTCTGAATTTAAATCTGCCATAAAGAACATTAACTTACAGTCAAACCGAGACTACAAAAAAATAAGCAAATTACTGAAAAATCTAAATATCAGTCTCAACTGATCCAAAATCATTTAACTATGCCCATGACATAACAATGTCTTAATAAAACGTCGAAAAAGGCATAACTCATCAAGGTGTACTGAGAATAGGAATCTCAAACAAAATTATAGGGCAAAATACATGAGGACAAAAATATGGGAAAATGGTTGCTCAAATATTGCTAAAGAAACTCAAATACAATAAACGTTCACGACTACATTATCTGCCGATTGACGTTCCAGAGGAAAATTCCCCAAAGAAGACTGTTGATGGATCCATTCCACCAAGTTAAAGCTGAGCTCCATCCTCGAAACAAGAAACAGCACCCTCGGAGAATCGAACTGCTTCCTTCTCCGGAAATTGCACTGCCCCATGAAGACGAACGACATCCTTCCGGCAATAATCTTCTTTGTGAGTCGGGACAACCCTGACCTCTCTTGAAAAATCCCTGAAGTTCCAGTTGAAAATCGCCATGAAGTTTTTGTAGAAATTTCCGAAGAAATATTCATATTCAGTGAGTATGAAATCATTTCCATTGCTGTTTGATAGTATTCAGCGTTGAACCACGAAACATGGGTGTAGATGGTTATTTACCACATGTTCGCTTGTATGGAATAGCAATTAGCGAAGTTCCATGCTGCTATCTTACTCCGTTGAAATATGTCCCAATTGCATTAAAGTCCTTTAGCCTTCCATATTCTCTTCGGTTATGGTAATAGAAGAACAAACTGCCATATTAAACTGCTCCATAATACTGTAGCGTTGTGTCACAAAAGCAATCTGAAGTCTCCCTATTTCACTAGCCGTGTCAGCCGTGGCGTAGATTCTGGCGATACAAACTGCTTCTCATGTAGCGAGAAAATCACTTTTGTCAGTCGTCTAAAATTGTCAATAACTTCCAAAACACTTCCTCGAAATTGTTGAGCTTTTCTACACTCCTTAATGTAGCAATGCACAAGAGAATTAGCTTATAGGCGACCGCTAACTGTTCACAGCTACTCTTGTAGAAGCGTTATAATGTGCGTTTCAACTTCACCTAGATTTACACACAGTAAACCTGCACTGCTTGCATACTCGACTCTCGTTTAATGCAGTGGCTTTACCACGCGTTATAAAGACGACTCTTTCACTACTAATCTCACTCGACGTTTCACTGAAATAACTATTTGAGATCTGACGATTGAGCTATCAGACGATTGATGATCTGAGAGAATGAGACTCCTCTCTTCTGCGCAAGGCCTGTTATGAACTTCATGAGGGGCGTATCTATCCCTTCCATCGCGTGTTACTGCGTCATCGCTAGAAGTTCCAACTTCGTCAATACATGACGGATTTTCAAAATTCAAAAACTGAAAATAAATTTCACCAAAATTCCAGAACAATGCCTCTACTGCAAATGGATTTCCACAATTCTGCATTCCAAAAAGTAATAAAAATACCATAGTTTCAGCAATCTCCGTCTTCCTTCAGACTATCGTTCATTGGTTCAAGCCTCCCCTCCAATAGCATAATTTCTTCCTCAGCAGAATTCCATGTTTCCTGCGACTGCGTCGTAGATCTCGGATCTTTCTCGAATAAATGCTGACGTCACTGAGAATCTCAGCTCAAGTAGCCTGCTGGCATAACGTCTGCGTCATCCGTGCTTACGTCATGACTACCCACGTCATAACTATGACAGCCATAACTTTCTTTATAATTTCCAAAATAGCCACCGTGGTCTCTATATAATTCAATTACGGGGGCAGTACATTACGTACAAGAAAATGAGTAAGGTAACACTTAAGCCTATAGCATACATTTTCGAACTATACGGTATAATATAGACGTTTGACAGTTAATTTTGTTTTCTCTTCTTATCTTCCACGTCTCCTTTTCACAAGAGGGTCCAAAGAAAAATCCTAATGTGTATTCTAAAAACCCCTAACGATGCTGCAGGTTTTCAGAATTGCAGCCTTTTGTGCAATAGTATGGGTGAATATGGGAAGATTTAGTGTGGCTTGATTTACTGAAAAGGATTTAGGTGTCAGGCCAGTGGGAGAAAGGAGGAAAGGAAGAATCGACACCTTTTTTTTGTCTCCAGATTCTAGCAACCTCCATAGCTAGAGGAGTATATTTTTCAATCTTTTCTCTGTATTTATGGTGGATATTATGGTCATTCGGAACAGATATGTCAATCAAGTACGTGTGATGGTTCTTCTTATCAGTTAAAGTTATGTTTGGTCTATTATGGGGAGTTGTTTTGTCAGTCTGAATAGTGTGATCCCAATACAGCTTGTAATGTTCGTTTTCCAGCGCACTTCCTGGAGAGTATTTGTAATAAGGCGTCCTGTCATGTATGAGAGATCGGGTTAGGGCGAGTTCTTGATGAATGACTTTGGCGACATCATTATGCCTCTCAGTGTAAGATGTTGGCGCTAGAATTCTGCAGCTGCTGGTAATATGCTCTATGGTTTCTGGGCCGGTATAGCACTTCCTGCATTCGTCATCTATAACAGTCTGATCTTTCAGGACGTGTTTCCTATAACTTCTTGTAGCGATAACTTTGTCCTGTATCGCCTGGTTAAATCCCTCAGTTTCTGGAAACAGCTCTCCCCTTGACAGCCATGTGTTCGAAAGCTGTTTGTCAATATTCTTGTCATTGCACTGGTTGTAGAATCTGCCATGAATTTCTTTTCCAGCCCATCTCTCCACCTTATCGCTGTTCAGTGTGTTCTTGTCTTTCATGACGAAATTTACTTCATGGAGGTTCAGAAGAGTGTGGTTGAAGTCAGCTTGTGCTACCGCTCAGTGTAAAACACTGGTATCTTTCCGAGAATAAAAGTAATTCCTTAGATGTATAACTTGTTTATTGTGCAGAGCTATAACATCAAGAATACCTCTGCCTCTTTCATTTCTGGGTGTTGTTAATCTCTCTATACAAGCATTGGGATGCAACATTCTGTGTTTCGTAAGCATAGTTCTTATTGTGCGATTAATGTTCTCTAGGTCTAGGTCTGTTTGTGACCGTTTTAAAACACCAAGTGAATACATCAGCATAGATATATCATATGAATTGATAGCTTTTGTTAGGTTATGAGCACTAAACTTTGTTCTAAACAGAAGTCGAAGTCTATGATTAAATTTCTGGAAGAGGTTCTCTCTCTCAGATTTACTGTCGATTCCAACTAATTATTATTATTATTATTATTATTATTATTATTATTATTATTCAGTTGTGTTTATAGCTCCAGTATCAGATTGGAAACCATAGTTGGGGGATGGAAATAATAACTAACAGCGCTGGAAAGAATAGAGGGAATGTATGTGAGTGGGAGGGGAGAGACTGGGTATGTTTCCATGAGGGGTGAGGAGGGAGACTGGGGATATTAAATCTGGTGTCAAATTTTGACATCGCCGGATGCTCTTGACCGGAAAGTGAAACAAATTGTGATGGGGACATAATGTGATGATTTCCCGCCAGATGCTTCCTAAGGGTGGAATTGCTGTTAGGGCTCATTGTTTGCCAGCAACGCACGCAACAAGCATAGTACCTTGTGCTTGCATGGATGGTAAATGTGTATAATATTGATTGTTCTGTTCATTAGAGCGGCATTGGTCTCAGGAATGTCGCCAACTTTTGTGACCCTTCAATAGGATTTATTTGCTTTGGTGATAAAACACATAAGTTAAGTAATTATTATTGATGTGTAACACCATTCCACTCGGTATCTGTATATTTATTGTGGGGGTGATTTTGAAAAATGAAACGGAAATGGATGGGACGGAAACAATGAAACGGAAGTGGATGGGACGGAAACAATGAGCACGCGTGGTGGCGGAGATTGATTCAAAGACGTTCTGTCGGCCATGTGGCTATGTGGAATGTTTATCACGTACGGTTTACTTCAAGGTTTGGAGGCCCCATTAAAGATATTCCTACGGTACAATACATCATCTGAAAGTTGTCGTTGTTTGGTGTGAAAATATTCATTATATCATATTTGCTGAGAACCGGTCAGGATTTGGCACTGCAGTTTTACAAGTGGTTATTTCAATGACAACCGAGTTCACTGTTAACAAGGAATAAAATGTCACATGTTACACATCATATGCGACTGCTGTAAGACTCGTAATTTTTTTATATGTATGTAGCCTATAGCAGCCGAATGCTCCTTGCTGGATATTTTTATTGAACACCCATGGGCTCCAACAAGTTCAATTTCAAGTAGATCCAGATTTGATTAACGATCTATTAAGTTCCAACGTTTGCCGTCAGGTGCCGGTGGTGGTGGCATCTAATAGCCAAGTTTACAGCTAGGTGTCCTTGACGGTAGCATTGGATAACAAAAGTAGGAACTACTTGAAATTGATCGTCTGCAGTCCTTACCTGAATTACAGATAACACACACTAATACAGCCATCACAATTAACACCGGTTATCATCCAGATTCTACACACACCCAAAGTACACGGGGCTACATGACCGCATTGTTGCAGCCCCTAAACTGAGGAACCAACCAACCAATCAACCACCACTGAAGCTCAAACACGCATTGGGCGGTTAAAAGTGCTGCAATAAACAATAACAAATATTCTATAAAAATGATGGGTTACATTTTTGTGATCACTATAAAGAACATAACTGAAAGGTAGGATATTGATACTAGACATTGCCGCCAGACAGCGTGGTTGTTGAGCACACTGCGACATATCAGAGAGAGAGAGGAAGAATAGCTGTTTGTTTTATAAAACTGTTGCCTAGGGAGCGAATCAGACAGACGGGGACTACAAAGTATCATGGAAATCTAGTTATACGGATAATTAAACAGCACAAACAACCGACGCTAACACAAAAATGTCACACCATACTGCATCAGTTTTTATGAGCCACATTCATTTTCTATTTTTCGCACTTACCCTGACAGCACAGAAACTGTTATAGTTCGTAACACAATAAAACCTACTGGACGACGAAATTTACCTTTCAGATACAGACAACTACCACACAGGCTTTTAGTAAAAATGTAGAAACCTACGTTGACCATCATACATTTGACTCTCATTGTGCAGGAATAAACTGCATTGAGACATGGCCATATTAATACAATAATATTTTTCCAGACAGAGACATTAATTATGAAGCAGTCTCTTTACGATTTATTCTCATACTCGTATCTTGATATTGTCTGCTTAATAGCTGTTGAACACGTGTATTGTAGATATTATGATCTGGTATTTTAAATATTAGTACTCTAGTATTAAGGATTGTACTACTTTTATCTTTTCATTCCTGTTCATGTGAGTTATGCTGTTTATGTATTGGGTCTTATCAGAGAAATTGTATATTTTGTATAAACTACAACCCTAACATAATTTATGGTAAAATAGGGTTCTCTTCGCTTTGGAGCCTAAATAATAATACTAATAGTCTCTACATACAGATAAAACAAATCCCCTAATTCCTGGATGTGATAGGTAATCTCGAGTACCTCTGGATGGATTTTGATGCGGTTTTCGCCATTTTATAAAGGATTTCTCGAGGAAGGCTTCTGTAGAAAAACATTCATTTATGACCAACGGAAGCCAAGAAATCCCGATTTCAGTGAATCGAGCCGAAGAAAAACCCGCCGTCCGTGCGCCCTTTAAGCTTACGCTGACTAAACCGTAAGAAATATCTATATATACTATGAATGTAAGATTTATTCAGCATGAAAAGTTCTTCAAACAAGTCCGCGACAGCATATCCCTATCTTTAATACATCACCCACTATAAGTGATTTAACGTTTTCATTTCTTCCAAAAAATTTCATTCAGTGGAAACTTAAATTACTAGCTTCGGAACGAATTTACGAGCTAGCAAGCGAGCCTATCACCTCAACTTCGGCCAGCATCAAACTGTTGAGTTGTGTCAAGTTAAGACTTTACAGAAGAGAAGTGTTTAGGGTTTCGCTGTTCAACTCGGCTTTTCTTAAGGAAAAAAAAAATGTGTCTGGGACCTGCCGTCTGTGCGCCTTTTAAGCTTACGCTGGGTAAACCGTTAAAAATACCGGGCGAAGCCGGGGTGAGTTGCTAGTTTATTGTAAATTGTATTTCGGCAATATTTGAAGCAAAAATTTCGGAAATAAATTTAAACAAGAAGTTCCGTGACGAACTAAAGAGCCTACTCTTCTTAAAATTTAAGATTAATGCCAATGATTAATCGATATGGGTCTATCTAGAATAATGACGAAATTAAGTTGGTAATATCGAAATTTCTAATTAGTTCGAAATACTGTATACCTGGCATAATGTAGCCTAATAGAGAACTACAGTTGGCAGCCCTGGTGACTGAATATATTCTTAGTTCCATCTCTTAAGGTACAGAATACAAAATTTGGTTGGAGTCCAATGAATAGCATGGACGTTTCATGCAGTTAAACATTGGATCTAACAGCGGGCGTAAAATCATGTTGGCAACAGTGTCATGCATGTATTGGTCAGAAATAATCTGAAATAATATGATCTATTGTTGTGCCAATTTTGAATGAAATCCATTAGTTAGTATAGAAGTTACATGCATTTTAAAATTGGACCTATCAGCAGGCTTAGAATCATGTTGGCAGCACTGACGTATATTAGTTTCTCCAAAGTAATCTAGAATGCCAGGTACTATACGTGTGCAAAGTTTAGAGCTATTGGCTTGCATTCTTTCTGATATATTGATATTACGGTAACAAAAATAGAGACAGCATTTATTAACAGTTGGCAGCCCTGGTTGCTCTTAAGAATACGCATAGTCATAGCTGTTGTGGTGCACATAGCACATACGAAATTTGGTTGAAATCCAAATGATAGAATGGAAGTTACATGTATTTAAAGTTGGTCCTCTCAGCAGGCTTAGAATCATGTTGGTAGCACTGACGTATATAAGTAACTCCAAATTAATATAGAATGTCATGTACTATACGTGTGCATAGTTTAAAGCTGTCGGCTTGCATACTTTCTCATATATATTGGTATTTGGATAAAAGGAATTAAGAGCATTTTTTAACAGTTGGCAGCACTGGTGGTTCATAAGAATACGTTCAGTCATATCTGGTTATGTACACATACAACATACGAAATTTGGTTGAATTCCAATTGATAGTGTAGAAGTTATACGCATTTAAATATTGGACCTATCAGTAGGCTTATAATCATTTTGGCAACACTTCCATGTATGGCCTTCTGGAAATTAAACTGCAATATTATTATCTATATGTGTGCCGATTTTGAAATAGCTCCCATTCATACCTTCCAGGATATCCAACATGGAGCTCAAATTTCAATTGCGATTTTTCAGCAGTTGGTAGCACTGACATCATTTTCAAATATGGCCGTGAGATATTCAGGTATAGATCTTTACTCCTACCAAATTTTATTTCGATTGCTCCAGCCGTTTAGGAGCTGATAGGGGGGGGGGGACACACACACAGCCAGACGGACAGAAGGACAGACAGACAGACAGAAGGACAGACAGACAGAAAGACAGACACACATTTTCCCGGATCGATCTCATAAGACTACTTTTTCCTCATTTTTGCAAAATGTGAAAAGTAGGCTAAAAATTACGAGCCTTACAGCAGTCGCATATGATGTGTAACATGTGACATGTTATTCCTTGTTAACAGTGAACTCTTTTGGTCATAGAAATAACTACTAGTAAAACTGCAGTGCCAAATCCTGACCGGTTTTCAGCAAATATGATATAATGAATATTTTCACACCAAATAACGACAACTCGAAGTTTATTTATTGTAGGAAGAATATCTATAATGGGGCCTCCAAACCTTGAAGTAATTCTGTATGCGATACAGATTTCACATAGCCACATGGCCGACAGTACCTCTAGTGCTTACATTAAATAAGAATACAGCAAAAGTATGAAGATTTAATTAACCATAATTAGCAAACTTGATATAATGAATATTTTAACACCAAAGAGCGACAACTTGAAGATGATTTATTGTAGGAATATCTTTAATGGGGTCTCCTAACCTTGAAGTAAATGTACGCGATAAACATTCCACATAGCCACATGGCCGACAGAACGTCTTGGTATCAATCTCCGCCACCGCGCGCGCTCATTGTTTCCATCCCATCCTTTTCCGTTTCATTGTTTCCGTCCCATCCATTTCCGTTTCATTTTTCAAAATCATGCCCACAATAAATATACAGATACCTAGTGGAGAGTTGTTCCACATCAATACCTTTAGGAAATGCCACATCAATGTTTACAATCAGGGGAGATGCGTCATTAAGGGCTGGAAGGGCCCCACCCAACCAGGGCCGTTAGGCCGTATTGCACAATATTTGTTTAGTTACTGTCCTTAAAAACCTCACAGGCTCCGGACTTAATGTTGAGAACATGAATTGGGAATTTAGATTTTAGGATAACAAAAAAGAGAAGAAATAATCATCTTTACATCAATTTAGTCAACTACATACGACAAGGGATGTGGTTTAACGCTAAGTGTCCATGTATTGTTTGAACGAAACCATACGAGTATTGTCTGTCTTCGTCTTCTGTTGGCGAGATTTGCATTTCATTGAAGTAATTACATTTGTAGTTGTTGATCGTTCATTGGTTATGCTGTCTTCATCATGTTGCCGACTCGTTCCAGGTTTGTCGCTGAATCTTACTACTTTCCGCAACTTCATTTTATTACTACACATTAAAAGGGTCGAAAGCTTAGTAAAATAAACTGATAATTTCACAAGAAATCAAGTAGTTCCGTGAAGAACTATACAGCCGATTTTCATATATCCCACTTATGTTAATTGCCACATTCAACATACAAAATTTCAGTTTGATTGCTGTAATAGATTCGTAGATATTGAGAACCGACTAAATATTTCGGATGGTCGCCATGTTGGATTTTATATATGTAGGTCCTAGAGTTATGTACTGTTACATGAAGATAATTGTGTACGTGCAGCATTCAAACTTCAATCGTATGATTTGGACACAAGAAGTAACAAAGAGATTTTAAAATTTCGCACAGCTGCCATCTTGTGGTTATGGAAACAATTGAAAAAAATTAGACGCCAGTGGATTAACATTCGTATAAGGATTTACTGTTCCAAGTTTCACTGCACTCGGATGGTTAAATTGCAAGAAACGTCCATTTAAATATTAATAATTCGCGTCACCGCCATGTTGGATTTGTGATAACCAGGTTACTGAAAGTCCTATTGGTGAACTTATGCTCATATCTTCTATGAACATAAAAAAAATCAGTTCGATTGCTGTGAAAGATTCGTAGATATTGAGAACTGTCTAAATATTTCTGATGCTCGCCATTTTGGATTGATATATATATATATATATATATATATATATATATATATATATATATATAGACCATAGAGTAATGTATCATGAAAGGAAAATTACTGCGTAGCTTCATTGTTCAAACTTTCATTTCGATCACATGATTAAGACACAAGAAATAAAAACTTAATTTAAAATTTCGCACAGCCGCCATCTTGAGGTTATGTAAACAATTGAGCTAAATTAGATGCCAGTGCATTACAATATGTATAATAATTTACTGTACCACATTTCCCTGCGCTCAGAGAGTTAAATGTCGAGAAAAGTCTATTCAAATGTTTTTAACTTCGCTTGGCCGCCATGGTCGGTTTGTACTTTGCAGGTTTATGAAAGTTACATAGATTAACTTGTACCAGTGTTCTTTATCACCGTACACAATTATTCCAGGTGATATCGGTAATAGTTTCGGAGATACTGAATGCTGTTGAAATATTTTGCACATCCGCCATGTTGGATTGGTGAGACACAATAAAATTTGAAGGGCACGGTCGGGGTCGGCCAGAATGGTGCTATGATCTTACCGAGTTTCATTGAAATCGCTCGAGCCGTTTAGAAGTTATTAGGGGGGCACACACACACACACCATCACATGCACACAAAGACACGCGGACAAACGGTGATCTCATAAGCCTATTAGCCTACTTTCGATTTTTGCAAAAAATGAATGTAGACTTATGAGACCACTACAGGGCGAAAAAAAAGTGTGTCTGTCTGTGTGTGTGTATGTGTGTGAGTCTGTGTGTGTGTGTGTGTGTGAGTGTGTGTACTCTGAATGTCTGTCCCCCCTCCCCCCTATCAATTCGAACACGGTTAAACCGAATTGAACGAAATTTGGTACAGAGGTAGCACTGGCAAAGGGCACCTCAGTGTCATGTTTTATATTGCCGCCATCTTTACCAAAAGGTAATGGCGGCCAATCGAATGGTCAAAACATAATAATGCATTACGACCAAACTAATCATCGGATCTTTACCAAATTTGGTAACAACTTACCTTCATATGGGACGCGTCTTGTGCCCAAACTACAAGGTCATCAAACGTACCATTTCAGGATGGCGGCCGTGTGAATTATGCAAAATTTATAATCCATAACATGGGACCTACCAGTTCCGATTATCGAACCAAGAATCGTTTAATCTGTTCTAAGCGACGTGGTTCGTACGAAATTAAAAGTTTATATTGTACTATTATAATCTAAAAGTGACTTTAAAAATCTGAATCGTCTCGGCTATTTGACAAGATGGCAGCTGATCTCTCGTTCTGACCTACATTTTACTAATTTCAGTATGTTGCATGCAATATAACCTACTGATAAAAATTATATGAACTTAATATGAAATGAACTCGGTTTGAAATACACTCCAGTGAAGAAATCTTCAGTCCAAGTGATTATTTGCTAATACAGTACGTTATATGTATTTGATCGATAACGCGTGAGTTATGAGTGTACGATTGGCTGTGTGGTTAGAGCTCCCGTCTCTCATGTGGCTGGCCGGGGTTCAAATCCTATCAGAGTAGAACTCTTTTGCTTGATTTTTTTTATTCATTGTTTCTTGAGTACTGAGACGTTATAAAATAAAGCGTTATATGGTGCTTTTTGCAATGGAAATTATATATATAAAAAAACGACATTCTCCACCGGAGTGACATCTACCAGCCTTCAGTTGTACTATGCAGAAACTATGGATTCGAGCAGCGCTCTATACCGGCCAGTTAGTGAACCCAGTCTTAACGACTGCTAGGAGTAATAATACAGTAACATTCGTTTATTCCTTGTGCACAGAGGCGTTGTTGATAACCTCAAAACTTGCAATATGGATGATTTGGAGATGGATTATTTTGTTATACCGTGTATTTAAGATTAGCCTATAAATTAACGGGTTGCGAAGTTACTTCACTTAGTCCTATATCATTCGTATACGACACAGAACAACAACGTGACGTCAGTTTCTGATCTGCTCTGATTGGCTATTACATTGCTGCAGTCGGGTAGTTGGCATTCAAGGATAAAATTCGCGACTGCCAACTGCCAGCTACCAACTGCAACTTCATGTTGTGTATGGTGCCTATAGAATACACGGAGTCGATCGCGACTGCCGACCGAGGACTACCAACTACGGACTGCCGACTGCGCATTGTAGATGGGCCTTATTAGAGCAAGGAAGTTTCAATTATTGTAAGTAGTCGGTGTTTGGAGTGTTTGCTGATGAAATTGCAAAATGCTGGGGTAAATTATAAACTATGGTTTGAACGCCACTGTTCAAATCCTGTGTGCCAATTTGCACTTCAAATAGGAATAAATTAGGAGATGATAAGGACAGAGAGTTATAACTATACCCATACATTTAGGAGAAAGTAGGCTCTATGTTCTTTCCCGAACATCTTGTTTTTTTTTTCATAAAATGAAATTAGGCAAAAAATGTGACGTGGAGGGGGAAATATGTATCTGGTGTTTGATATTTCGGGCTGTAAACGTAACCACAACCACGACAGATAAATAGCTTTCATCCATTAGTGTAATGTTATATTCTTACTCGGCATTACTTGTGCTCGTTTCAGCAGTTACCTCAATGGCCATCTTTTTTTTTCCATTTTTAGCCTATTTTCAATTTTGAAAAAATAGGCTTATGAGATCACCTTTTGTCCGTGTGTGTGTGCGTGTGTGTGTGTGTGTGATTCGTGTGTGTGTGTCCCCCGAATAAAATCTAAACGGCTGGAGCGATTTCAATGAAACTCGGAAAGTTCATAGCACTATTCCCGGCGACCTCGACCGTGCCCTTCAAATTTTGTTAGGACTCACCAATCAAACATGGCGGTTGTGCGAAATATTCCACCAGCATTCAATATCTCCGAAACTATTACCGATATTAACCTGACATTTTCTATGGTGATAGAGGGAACTACTATAAGTTCACTTAGTCTATGTGACTTTTGAAAACCTGGTAACTACAAAACCAACATGGCGGCCAAGCGAATTTGCGACGTTTAAATAGACGTTTCTCGCGATTTGACCAACCAAACGCAATGAAACTTGGTACAGTATATGTTTATATACATTGTAATGCACCGACATCTAA
Organism: Meconema thalassinum; assembly: GCA_946902985.2. Classification (NCBI taxonomy): domain Eukaryota; kingdom Metazoa; phylum Arthropoda; class Insecta; order Orthoptera; family Tettigoniidae; genus Meconema; species Meconema thalassinum. Next base: position 451,269,855 of record OX336393.1, on the reverse strand, counting down.
CTTCGTTCAATTGTTTACATAATCACAAGATGGCGGATGTGCGAAATATTTCACCGGCATTCTATATCTCTGAAACTATTAGCGGTAAAACCCTGAAATTTTGTACGGAGATAAAAGGCACTACTGGAAGTCCATCTATAAGACTTTCAAAAACCGGTTAACTACAAAACGAACATGGCGGCCAAGCGAATTTGAAAATTTTAAATAGACCTTTCTCGCGATTTAATGTTCCAAGCGCACTGAAACCTGGCACAGGAAATATTTATACACATTGTAATCCACTGGTATCTAATTTAGTTCAATTGTTTACATAACCTCAAGATGGCGGCAGTGCGAATTTTAAAATTAAGATTTTATTTATTGTGATATAGTCATGCGATCGAAGTGAAAGTTTGAATAATGAACCTACGCAATAATTTTCCTTTAATGGTACAAGACTCTATGGCCTATACATATAACAATCCAACATGGCGACCATCCGAAATATTTAGACAATACTGAATATCTACGAATCTATTTTAGTAATCAAACTGCATTTTTTAATATTCATAGGGGCGATGAACTTAAGTTCACCTATAGTACTTTAAATAACCTGGTGATCACAAATCCAAAATGGCGGTGACGCGAATTATAAATATTCACATGGACGTTTCTCGCAATTTAACCATCCGCGTGCAGTGAAACTTGGTACAGTAAATCCTTATACGAATGTTAATCCAGTGGCATCTAATTTATTTCAATTGTTTCCATAACCTCAAGATGGCAGCTGTGAAAAATTTTAAAATCTCCTTGTTTTTTCTTGTTTCCTAATTATGCGATTGAAGTTTGAATACTACACGTTCACAATAATCTGCATGTAACAGTACATAACTCTAGGATCTACATATATAAAATCCAACATGGCGACCATCCGAAATATTTAGTCGGTTCTCAATATCTACGAATCTATTACAGCAATCAAACTGAAATTGTGTATGTTGATAGTGGCAATTAACATAAGTAGGATATATGAAAATAGGCTGTATAGTTCTTCACGGAACTACTTATTGCTATTACTTTTTCCTCTGTAACGATTGCGGTGACCTTTCATCTGCAGCCCGTAATTTTTAATTAAAAGTAAATGTTCATTTAAAGCTAATGTTCGAATATGTCCATTCATTACGAACAGCTGATATATGGTAACAGATATTAAAATTACAAATATATATTTAAGTGTGTGCTATGTGGAACGATATAATGAGCCATATAGGAGTACTGCAGATATTTAGGGCCTTGTGGATCTATACCACTAACAGCTGTTACCTAAAAGTCACTAGCTCCGGAACATCATTCCGAGTACAGCACTTTTTTAAATGTATTTATTTAACGAAAACGAGATACAGGTAGATATGTGTGTGTCTCTACCGTCTGGAACAGCTTGTTTGCCATCTCGTGATGAATGCAGTACATTTGCATTTGTCTGTTGGCACAGGCTATAGTGAAATGTGGCTTTTCACCGATGTCTCAGTCTCACTCATGGCTGTGATTATATAGAAGCTACTGAGGTATGGGTGGTGCTTAGTAATGACATTCAGGGCACAGTCAGTGCCTGTGGATGCTGTGAATGGTTGTACACATAGGGTTAGTACTGCTGTACTGCCTCAGTGAGGAAAGGAATGACAAACTGCATCGCTCCTCATCTTGCCTAGTACACCTCAATATAGCACTGCCTAGGGTTTTTGTGGGTATCTACCCACGTAACCTAACGGCGGTACTTTTTGAGGATCCAACCAGCCTTAGGGCTGACTACCTAACAGACAGACCGTCTGGAAATGAGGCACCATACAACAATGCGAGTGATGGTTCAAACTTGTTCTGCATTTTGCCGCTAGGTTCACTTCCAAGCATTAGGGGCAGACGACCTCGTTGTTACGCCCCTTAAAACGGCAATAACTAACTAACTAACTAACTAATCAACTAATGTTTCCCGGTGCCCTTAATCATATCGTTTGCATTACGTACAATGTCATTTGTATCTCTGTATTTCACTGGTGTCGCGTGTCACATTATAGATGCACTTTAGTTATGAGCAGTAGACAACTGCTTCACTGATATTGAGATGGGTACTTTTTGGGCAAGACGTAGTTAAAAGCAAGTTTTATTCCAGTGGACTATATTAATTGTGGCATCCACATGGGGTTAACACCTTAGTTTAAATTCACGGAATAATTTCTGTAGAGTAACTTGCGTGCAAATTGTAGTATTATGATTGTGTTTGTCAAAAATGGTGCATTGTAGCGTGCCGTATTGTATCTCGTCAAGTTAAGGAAATGCACTTTCGTTTCATAAATATTCATTGAACGAGGACATATGGAGACAATTGATTCTATCTGTTTCACGTGAGGGAGGGGTCTTTTAGGTAGATTTTAGTAGAAAGCTAACTATTGCAATGGGTCCCATGTTTCGACTTCCGGAAAATTTCGACATATCTTCGCGTTTGACATCCCCCAGACCCCAAAACCACCGTCAGTTCAAAAGTTTATATATAATTTATGTATGTATGTATATATATATATATATATATATATATATATGTATATCAGTTTCTTGTGGACACGATAACTGCCGTAATTTTGCACCAATCACTTTGAATTTTATACATAATATGTATCCCCTTAAAATCTCGGTCGAGTTCGTTAATGGGCAAGATCGGTCAAAGGGGGTGAAAATGGGAGGCTTTTTTTTTCGAAAAAGTGAAATATCGCTATAACTCTCTTAATATCTGAAATATTGAATCCATTCAAAGTTCATACTATGTGTCGGACAAGGCCGTAAAATTTATTTTTGAAAAGTTTTTTGATAGAACCAACCATTGACCAAACGGGTGGGAAAAAGTGGGGTTTCGGGAAACATTAATCATATCTCTGTTAATAGGCACAATATCAAAACCGTACAAAATGGACAATATTCCTCCAATAATTACCTAAAACTTTTGTCTGAAAGAATTTTTGATATGACCCACCATTACGCCACGGGGTGAGCAAAATGATTTAAATTATAAGAAAATGCCAAGAGAGGTTGCCATGACAACTTTACTTTTAATTGATAAGGGATGAGCCATCAGCAGTTGCTATGACAACGCCACTGCACGAGATAACATTCAATTTTCTATCTGTCTGTGGGAAGCGACTTCGGTATCGGAACTGGTAACATGCTGAACTTCTATGCCCAAGGTCGCGGGTTCAAACCCGGCTGAAGTTGTTGGATTTACTAAGAGCGCTAAAAAACCCTGAGTTTGCTTTCCTTCGGAGGGGAAGTTCCAACGTTCGTTGCGAGTTGATGGTTCCGGTGGCATCTAGTAGCCAAGTTCACAGCTAGGTGTCGTTGATGGTAGTATTTTAGGTAGATTTCATTAGAAAGCTAACTATTGCTATGGGTACCATGTTTCGATTTCCGGAAAATTTCGACATATCTTCGCGTTTCACATCCCCCAGACCCCAAAACCACCGTCAGTTCAAATATTTATATATAATTTATGTATGTATATATATGTAAATCAGTTTCTTGTGGACACGATAACTGCCGTAATTTTGCACCAATCACTTTGAATTTTATACATAATATGTATCCCCTTAAAATCTCGGTCGAGTTCGTTAATGGGCAAAATCGGTCAAAGGGGGTGAATATGGGAGGCTTTTTTCGAAAAAGTGAAATATCGCTATAACTCTCTTAATATCTGAAATATTGAATCCATTCAAAGTTCATAATATGTGTCGGTCAAGGCCCTAACATTTATGTTTGAAAAGTTTTTGGATAGCACCAACCATTGACCAAAGGGGTGGGAAAAAGTTGGTTTTTCGGGAAACATTAATCATATCTCTGTTAATAGGCACAATATCAAAACCGTACATAATGGACAATATTCCTCCAATAATTACCTAAAACTTTTGTCTGAAAGAATTTTTGATATGACCCACCATTACGCCACGGGGTGAGCAAAATTATTTAAATTATAAGAAAATGCCAAGTGCCAAGAGAGGTTGCCATGACAACTTTACTTTTAATTGATAAGGATGAGCCATCAGCAGTTGCTATGACAACGCCACTGCACGAGATCACATTCAGTTTTCCATCTGTCTGTGGGAAGCGACTTCGGTATCGGAACTTCTATGCCCAAAGTCGTGGGTTCAAACCCGGCTGAAGTCGTCGGATTTACTAAGAGCGCCAAAAAACCCTGAGTATGCTTTCCTTCGGAGGGGAAGTTCAAACGTTCGTTGCGAGTTGATGGTTCCGGTGGCATCTAGTAGCCAAGTTCACAGCTAGGTGTCGTTGATGGTAGTATTTTAAATTATGTAGCCTATTTTAGGTAGATTTCATCAGAAAGCTAACTATTGCAATGGGTGCCATGTTTCGACTTCCGGAAAATTTCGACCTATCTTCGCGTTTCACATCCCCCAGACCCCAAACCACCGCCAGTTCAAAAGTTTATATATATGTGTGTGTATATATATGCATATATATCAGTTTCTTGTGGACACGATAACTGCCGTAATTTTGCACCAATCACTTTAATGTTTTACATAATATGTAACCCCTTAAAAAATCGGTCGAGTTCGTTAATGGGCAAAATCGGTTAAAGGGGGTGAAAATGGGGGGGGGGGGCTTTTTTTTCGAAAAAGTGGAATGTCGCTATACCTCTCTTAATACGTGAAATATCGAATCAATTCAAAGTTCATAACATTTGCCGGATAAGTGCCAAAAAATTATGTCAAATAGGTTCTTTGATAGCACCAACCATTGACCAAAGGGGTGGAAAAAAGTTTTTTTTTTTCGGGAAACATTAATCATATCTCTCTTAATAGGCACAATATCAAACCCGTACAAAATGGAAAATATTCCCCTAATAATTACCTAAAACTTTGTCTGAAAGAATTTTTGATCTGACCTACCATTACGCCGAGGGATGAGAAAAATGATTTCGGAATTAAAGAGCATGCCAAGTGCCATCAGAGGTTACCGTGACAACGCTTCTAAATTGATGAGGGATGAGCTATCAGAGGTTGCCAAGACAACGCCATTGCACGAGATCACATTCATTTTTCCATCTGACTGTGGGAAGCGGCTAACTGGTAGCATGCTGAACTTATATGCCCATGGTCTCTGGTTCAAAGCCGGCCAAAGTCGTCGGATTTTCTAAGAGCGCTAAAAATCCCTCAGCATGCTTTCCTTTGGAGGAGAAGTTCCAACGTTCGCTGCAAGTTGCTGGTTGCGGTGGCATCTAGTAGCCAAGTTCCCAGCTAGGTGTCGTTCACGTTAGTATATGGTACAAAATTAGGAACTACTACTTAAAATTGACCGTCTGCAGACCTTACCTGAATTACAGACTAACACAGTCATCACAATTAACACCGTTAATCAGATTCTACACACCCGGGGTTACATGACCACGTTGTCGCAGCCCCTAAACTGAGGAACCAACAAAAATCTCTGTGGGAGATAAAATTTTGCGAGAAGAAGTAACAGACTGTCAGATAGTTACACATCAGTTCCAAACCTTGCATAAGGACAGTGTGATCACAAGTATAAAAATGAACCCCGAATGACAAGAAGATTACCATCCCCATAAGACAATAAAATGATAAAAATATGCATACAAAAACGAAAAAAAAGTTGATTTTTAACCTCTAAATGTAAAATACTTTCTTGCAATCAATGAGGTCTGATCCTCCTACGAAAACCTGCATGTTTTGCCTATTATAGCCAATCCCCTAGTTTGCCCGGTGAAATCTACCTCCGCCTTCCGGCATGCCGAGAGGATTTTTTTTTTGATGTTGCTGTTTGAAACAGAGATGCTGAGTCAAGGTCAAACTAATCTCGCAAGTTTTTGATCCAGGAGATCCTCCTCCACCCTGGTCCCTTCTATGATGAGCTGTTGGAGGCGATACTTGGAGTTACGATTCATATGGCCAAAATCTGTTAGCTTCTGTTCCTTGATATTGTTAATGGAATAGAAAAGAGCACATCCAAAAATCGGAACCTTTATTAAGCATTTCTCGAACTCAAAGCTGCATTTGACTTGGTACCTAGACAATACGTGTGGACGCACTGGCAGCGAAGAGTATGCCAATGAAGCTGAGAAATGCTGTGAAGAGCATATATAGACTACCAGTGGGAATAGTACGTCTAGATGGAGAAACATCTGAAGAATTTCCAATGGAGAAAGGAATTAAACAACGAGATAGCCTTATCCCTTTGCTTTTCAACATCCTGCTAGACGAAATAACTAAAATGTGTTAGAGAAGAACATACAGAACAAAGATTGGAATGTGGAGATTACGACCGGTTTATATGCAAGTACTGCTCTATGCAGATGATATAGTATTGATAGCTGACACACCAGAAATACTTCAGCAAGCAGTGGTATGGTATGAAGAATTGAAAAGGAAGGGAATGATAGTGAATGGAGGGAAAAGTAAAGTAATGAGGGTCTCAAAACAGAATAAACAGGAAGAAGAGCTCAATACCCTCTTGAGAAAGTAGAAACGTTTGAATATCTAGGAACCATATTAAGTAATGATGGAAAAATTGAACCCGAGGTACTAAATAGAACTAAGAAAGTAGTATCAGCTTATTATCAGATGAATACCACAATAGTAGGGAAGAAGGAGATAAGTCTTAAGACCAAAAAGCAGATCTCTAATGCAATCGTGGCACCGATTACGCTGTATGGTAAGGAGAGTTTGGCATTACAAGGTAAACATCTAAGTAGGATGAAGTTTCTGAGGAGAGCAGTAGGAAAGACAAGAAGAGATCTAGTTCGAAATGAGAGAATTAGAGAGGAATTAGGGCAAAACGCAATGGGTGAAGTGGTTGCGGAACGTCAGTTGAGATGGTACGGACATGTTACGAGAATGGAAGAAGAAAGAGAGGTAAAACAAATACATGAAATGTGAGTCTAGGGAGGAGCTGGACGAAGTAGACTCTTTATTACAGGGAGAATATGATTGAGAGATTGGGACAGAAAAGGAGCAAATCTGTTGTGGAAATGAAGAGAATGTGCAGAAATAGAGCGGAATGGCAGAAATGGCTCAAACGAGGCTACCCCGACGCTTGAAGGCATAAGAGAATTGAAGAAGAAGAAGAAGAAGAAGAAGAAGAAGAAGATATTGTAGAGTGTCTCCATCTTCTTGCTCATCCTATCCAGCACCTCGGTGTTTCTCACCTTATCGGTCCATGGTATACGAAGCATCCGACGATACATCCACATTTCAAACGCTTCCAACCTCCTCTCTAAGGTTTTAGTTAACGTCCATCCCCCATGACCTTTTATTAAATCGGGAATTACGTAACACCTGAGGACTCGGATTCTCGTTCTCAGACTAAAATCTCTTTGACACAGCAGATACACTTCTGCCTTTCTCAATGCGAGCATTGATTTCCTGCCTACATTCCCATTTGTGATTCAGGTAGCACCCCAGATATAATGGACCCGCTCAATGTCTGCACCAGCAACCGATAATGCCGTATTATCATCTTACTAGCTTGCCACGGTGGGTGAGTGGATATCCTGTCCGTCTACTAACCCCAAGATTGCAGGTTCGTTCCTGGCCGTGGTAAGTGATTTTTGAAAGGCGGCAAAAATACGATACGCATGCCATACGATGTTGGCATGTCAAAGAACCCATTTGAATTCAGTAGGCCGAGTTCATAATGGCAAAATTAATCTCGGGAGTTTCCGCCAACACAAAGTTCCTCATTTCTCTACTAGGAAGCGCTATAGTGTTCAAGGAGCTTAGATATCTAACATCTAACCTCCTTGACTTTCATAGTCAAGGAACAACGAAATTCGACATGCAAGCTACCCTCTGGGTGTCAAATAACAAAGCTTGCACCCGGCACCCGAGGCCATACGATATTATTATTATTACGATTATCATCTTACTTACATCTCATATAGGGACACAGTAAGAGATCCTTAGAATGTCACAATACATATTCCTTAAAATGAATAAATAGATAACAACTGAATTGGGGGGACGGAATTAGGATACCTTATTTGGAAAATCAAAATTTGCCTTCGTTTGGTTATTTATTGTTTTTGGTTAAGAAATATTTATTTAGTAGAATGACACCAGGAATACAATGTAAGTATGGTGTTAAGTTACTTAAATCAGATTTAAATATTATATCTAACTAAAAAGATTTTCTGAAGTGCTGAATTTGCTTATCTTACGTTTTCAATGACTTTCGGCACTTCCAAACCTGAGAAATATAATGATTTCCGTTGTCTAGTAATATTTCACTCACCCTGTATTTGCCCTACTGAACCTCGGAGAAAGTTTCCATTGAAAATAATCTTCCACATAATCGACATCCGCAGTAAAATGATTTTATTTGTAGTAGGCCTATACTGCTCTACTTCTGCCCTGGGCCATTGCCTACTGTCAGTTCACTCAACACTCTAGAGATATGGGCTTCTGAAGGCATGAACGTGAACAGCAAGTGGAACAATAGAGTAACGCTTGCTTGCGATTCTCTATGATATGGACTTTACAGACAAACTGCTACAGTGAGCTTCAATGCCTGCAAGTTTCCATTCATAAAATAGAACAAGATGCATACAGCTCGTGCAGACATCATGAACTTCCATTGTATTTCCATAATCTGCCTAGTAGTGCAACCTAGTTCACAAAGGAATTATAACAAGAAACAATAAGGAACGCATGTTCATGGAGTCATGCCCAATGCTATATAAGTTACAGTATGTCACGAAATTTGCAGCCATGGTCACACATCATCGTTTGTCAAGATGTTCATCCCTTAGCACTCCTTTTATAGTTAATAAAATATTCTGGGAGCAATCAGCTTTTGTAAGCGTTTAATAGGCCTGTATATTTGATATTTTAACTATAGGCTACTAATATAATAAAGCTGAAGAGTTTGTTTGTTTGTGGGTTTAAACGCGCTAATCTCTGTAACTACCAGTCGGATTCAAAAAACTCTTTTTGTATATGATAGCCAGATTCAAGAGGAATAGTTTAGGCTATGTAGCATTAGGCTACACCTCTCAGGTAACCTTAACTATTGAGTTTTGTTCAGTATGTCGGAGGAACAAGCGCTACCGAACAACTTCATTAATACCTAAGTCTATTGTTGCCTGGCAATTCGGGCTGCATCACGTCGCCCCTACCAGTGTTCTGGTGCAGAATTGCGAGCTGCTTATAAATTGCAGTCACGGGGAGTAATTAGTGCAAAAAGATTTCTTATGCCCCTTAAAACAGTTATCATCATGACAATAGTATGCCTCTGTATAAGGGCGATGGTGTTGGTGCAGTGTACTGAGGTTATCAGCTGCAATAAGCGTTGGTGCTTTCCGATCCTTATCCTTGAGCGCTCCAGTTCTGTAGCAGTATTCATTATCATCCATAAAAAATCTACCGGGCGAAGCCCGGCACTACTGCTAGTATATAAATAAATAAATAGATTAATACAGTGGTTCTGAACCTGTGGTACGCGTACCCCTTAGGGGTACGCTAAACATTTCAGGGGGTACGCGGCAGACCATCCTTATATTCGATCCACATGCGCAGTGAGCTTCGTGCCGTGACTACTGTGTGAGTTATTTACGGCGCGTGCATTTGAACTCCACAAAGAATTGCATATTTTCTTTACCGAGCACAATTCTAATTTATCACCAGTACTCAATGACTTTGGTTGGCTTTTAAAATTGGCCTATTTAAGTGATATTTTTGAAAAACTGAACATTTGGAAAAAGTGTATGTAAGATAGTGTTTCTGATATGTTCTATGTTGAAATGAAAACTAGCGCAACGATTGTAAAAATCACCCTTTGGAAAAAGGAACTGAAAAACAACAACTATATTTTGTTTTATTAAAATATCTTTCCTTATAAAACTACAAAGGTTAAACCATACTAACTAAATACCTTTTACATTTTTAATAACCACTATTACTGCCTAAGAAAGGTTAGTAGGGGGTACGCAGGATGTTTAATATTTTTAAAGGGGTACGATGGTTGAAAAAGGTTGAGAACCCCTGGATTAATAAATAAATAGGCAGTGAAATCAAGAATTAACAAGTTAAACTTGGCATACAAATTAACCTGGAACACTTACAACAAGAATACCATCTCGATCGACACAAAACTGAGAACCTACCAGTGATTCGTCCGGAAGCCATATATGCAGCTGAATGTTTGTGTCTGACAAAGAAAGGAATGATCAAAAAGTTGGAGCTAATAGAGAGAAAGATTCTTAGGAAGATCCTTGGACCTAAAAGAACAGGAGATGGATCGTAGAGAAAAAAAAAGGAAACCAAGAATTATAGGCTACCTCAGATTGGATAAAATCTTAGACACCATCCGGAAAAGAAGGGCCATGTTCTTTGGACATATACACAGAATGGACCCAGATAGATTAACCAACCGGATAATGAAATTCTTTGCGACCAGGAAAACCACAGCTCGCTGGTATCAGGAGGTGAAGAAGGACCTAGAAGTAATGGCAACATCTGAAGCTGCAATCAGCAACAGGGAAGTATACAAAGCCAAAATTAAGAATTTCACGGGTTTTAAGGGTCATCCTACATCACGGATCCAGGCGCCGTGGACTGAAGAAAGGAGGGAAATGCAGAGCGATAGAATGAAGGAGTATTGGGCAAAAATAAAGATCCAGAAGCTGAAATCAAATTAACGTGGTCCACAGTCGGCCTAAACGACAGAAGAAGGAGAAGAAGAAAATAAATAGATAATTAGATAAATATATAAATTGGATACATAAATAAATAGATTATGAAAAGTTAAACATGACAGAGTCGCAGAAGCTAGGAGGAAGTGAATTTAAGAGTAAAGTGAAACATCTGGAAGGGTTTCAAGATGAAGGAAGACCTAAGAGAAGTGGACGAACTTGGACAGAAGACTAAAGGAGACACGCCAGTGACAGCATGAAGGAATATTGGAGACAGAGGAACTCCAGGCAAAGGAAAAGAAAAAGAAATACAGTTGTTGCGTGATCCTAATTGGTCAATTCGCATGAAAAAATAGATAAATAGATTAATAGATAAATAGATACACAAATAAGTAGATAAAGACATGAATGAAAGAATAAATAAATAACCAAAATGACTCAGCAAATGAAAAAAATGAATTAAAAAACAAGCCAAACTCAGACATTATAATTCAGTGGTGAAACCTGAATGCCTCTATGCGGCGGAGACAATTCCCTGAATGGGGATCACTGAAATATAAAAAAATGAGCGTAAATTTCTGAGGATAGTTCTGGGACCAAAGAAAGCAACAACAATAGAGTTTACCTTCCGTTTGAGATCAAATCAAGAACTGTATGAACAATGCGAGAACATTTTAACCTCGGTGAGGAAAAGGCGTCTAAAACTCAAGTATCATTCATTAGGATCTTCAAAAATGTGGCATTGAGGAGGGAAAAAGTCCTCTCGGCACGCCGGAAGGCGGAGGTAGATTTCACCGCACAAACTTGGGGATAGGCGAAAATAGGCAGAATATGCAAGTTTTGGTAGAAGGATCAGACCTCATTTATTGCGAGAAGATATTTTATAATTGGAGCTTAATTAACTTTGTTTTTCATTTTATGCTTATATTAAACATTTTATTGTCTTATGGGAACGGTAACTTTCTTGTCATTTGGGGTCCATTTTTATAATTGTGGTCACACTGTCCTTATGCAAGGTTTCGACACTGATGTGTAACTATGTAACGGTCTGTTACTTCTTCACGCAATATTGAATCTCCCGCAGAGATTTTGGTTGGTTCCTCAGTTTAGAGGCTGCGACAACGCGGTCATGTAACCCCGTGTACTTAGGGATGGCTGCATTAGTCTGTAATTCAGGTAAGGACTGCAGACGGTCAATTTCAAGCAGTAGTTCCTAATGTTGCTACCAGATACTACCGTCAACGACACCTACCTGTGAACTTAGCTACTAGATGCCACCGCAACAAGCAACTCGCAACGAACGTTGGAACTTCCCCTCCAAAGGAAAGCATACAGAGGGATTTTTAGAATTCTTAGAAAATACGACGACTTCGGTCGGCTTTGAACTCGCGACCTTGGGCTTAGACATTCAGCATGCTACCAGTTACGTCACCGAAGCCGCTTCACACTTAGTCAGATGGAAAACTGAATCTGATATCGTGCAAGTGCGTTATCTTGGCAACATCTGATGGCTCATCCCTCATCAATTTAGTAGTGTTACCATGGCAACCACTGATAGCTCTTGGCATTTTCTTATAATTCCGAAATCATTTTTCTCATCCCTTGGCCTAATGGTGGGTCATATCAAAAATTCTTTCAGACAAAGGTTTTAGGTAATTATTAGGGGAATATTGTCCATTTTGTACGGTTTTGATATTGTGCCTATTAAGAGAAATATGATTAATGTTTCCCGAAAAACCCACTTTTTCCCACCCCTTTGCTCAATGGTTGGTGCTATCAAAAACCTCTTCAAACATAAATTTTTGGGCTTTATCTGACACATAGTATGAACGTTGAACAGATTCGATATTTCACATATTAAGAGAGTTAAAGCAATATTTCACTTTTTCGAAAAAAGCCCCCATTTTCACCCCCTTCGACCGATTTAGCCCAGTAACGAACTCGACCGAGATTTTATAGGTATACATATTCGGTAAAAAATTCAATGTGATTGGTGCAAAATTACGGCAGTTATCGTGTCCACAAGAAACTGATATATATATACATACATAAATTATATATAAACTTTTGAACTGACGGTGGTTTTGGGGTCTGGGGGATGTGAAACGCGAAGATATGTCGAAATTTTCCGGAATTCGAAACATGGGACCCATTGCAATAGTTAGCTTTCTAATGAAATCTACCTAATATTGCAGACAGAACAGTGTTCAGAATGAAAATTGCGGAGGTGAAGGATTTGTTCGTAGAGAAACCCAGGAGAACAAGAAGGGGTACTCGGAAGAGGAACAAGCAAGAGCGAGCCAGAGAAAAAGAAGAAGAAAGAACCTTTATAGTCAAGGAAGTTGTGCAATCGTAACCCATAGGAGGTTGAAACGATCCTAAATAAAATAATCATTAAATGAATATGATATAACTAAATAAATAACCGAATGAATGAGCAGATTAATAAATTAATGAATATACGAATAAATAAATCTATATATATATAATCAATTTTACGTGATAGTGTGTCTGTCTGTCTGTCTGTCTGTCTGTGGGTGTGTATGTCTCATATGCGTTCATATACCATTCATCCGATTGCGATGAAACTTGGGTGAGATGTTGAGTACACTCCAAGGAAGGTTTCTGACTTAGTAAATCCATTTTACAATAGGTAGCGCACGCGTAGATTCAACAAATGAGCGACGATGCGCGAAGTGTTTCAACGAAGTCCCGTATGTGTTCATATACCATTCGTCCGATAGCGATGAAACTTGGGTGAGATGTTGTATACACTTACGTGAAGGTTTTAAAATTAGTGAATACATTTCACAGTAGATAGCGCACAAGTAGATTCAACAAATGAGCGACGACACGCAAAGCGTTTCAAAAAAGTCCCGTATGCATTCATATACCATTCGTCCGATAGCTATGAAACTTGCGTAAAATGTTGTGTACACTTCTGGGAAATTTTCTGGCTTAGTAAATCCACTTTACAATAGGCAGCGCACGAGTAGATTCAACAAATGAGCTACGACGCGCGAAGCATTTCAACAAAGTCACGTATGCGTTCATATACCATTGGTCCGATAGCGATGAAACTAGCCTGAGATGTTGTGCGCACTCCAGGGAAGGTTTCTGACTTAGTAAATCCCATTAAAAATAGGTAGAGCACGAGTAGAATCAACAAATTAGCGACGACGCGCGAAGCGCTTCAACAAAGTCCCATATAAGGTCATATACCATTCATCCGATAGCCATGAAACTTGGGTGAGATGTTGTGTACACTCCAGGGAAGGTTTGTGGCTTAGTACATCCATTTTACAATAGGTAGCGCACCAGTAGACACAACAAATGAGCGATGACACGCGAAGCGTTTCAACCAAGTCCCGTGTAAGGTCATATACCATTCGTCTGATAGTGATGAATGTTTGGTGAATTGTTGTGTACACTCCAGGAAAGGTTTCTGGCTTAGTAATTACATTTTACAATACGAAGCGCACGTTTAGATTCAACAAATGAGTGACTACGCGCGAAGCGTTTCGAAAACTTCCCGTATACGTTCACATACCATTCATCCGATAGCTATGAAATTTTGGTGAGATGTTGTGTACAATTCATGGAAGGTTTCTGGCTTAGTAAATCCACTACACAATAGGCAGCGCACAAGTAGATTCAACAAATGGGGGACGACGCGCGAAGCGTTTCAACAAAGTCCCGTATAAGGTCATATACCATTCTGCCGTTAGCGGTGTAACTTGGGTGAAATATGGTGGACACTCCAAAGAAGGTTTCTGGCTTAGTAAATACATTTCACAGTAGGTAAATCACGAGTAGATTCGACAAATGTACGACGACACGCGGTGCGTTTCAATACAGTCTCCTATGTCTTCATATCCCATTAGTCCGATAGCGATGAAACTTGGGTGAGATGTTGTGGACACTTACGTGACGGTTTCTAACTTAGTAAATACATTTTACAGTAGGTAGCGCACGAGTAGATTCAACAAATGAGTGACGGGCGCGAATCGTTTAAATAAAATCCTGTTTGCGTTCATATAATATTAATCCGATTGAGATGAAACATTGATCAGTTATTGTGTATACGCCAGGGAAGGGTTTCGACTTAGTAAATCAATTTCACAATGAGTAGTGCAAGAGTAGATGCAACAAATGGGTGACGACGCGCGAAGCGTTTCAAGAAAATCCCCTATTGCGTTCATATAACCTTCTTCGATTGCGATTAAACCTAGATGAGTTATTGTGTACACGCCAGGGAAGGGCTTCGACTTAGTAATACATTTCTCAATAGGTAGCGCACGAGTAGATTCAACAAATGAGTGACAGCGCACGAATCCTTTAAACAAACCCCGTATACGTGCATATACCATTCATCCGATTGCGATGAAACATTGACGAGTTATTGTGTACACGCCAGGGAAGGGTTTCGACTTAGTAAATCCATTTCACAATTGGTAGCGCACGAGTATATGCAACAAATGGGTGACAACGCGCGAAGCGTTTCAACAAAATCCCTATGCGTTCATAAAACCTTCTTCGATTGTGATGAAACCTTGATGAGTTATTGTGTACACGCCAGGGTAGGGTTTCGACTTAGTAAATCCATTTCTCAATAGGTAGCGTACGAGTAGAATCAACAAATGAGTGACAGCGCACGAATCGTTCAAACAAAATCCCGTATACGTTCATATGCCATTCATCAGATTGCGATGAAACTTTTGAAAGTTGTTGTGCACGCTCCCACGAATGATTCTAAATTAGAAAATCCATTTTACGATAACTTAGAGGCAGTTAACGGAAATTGAAAACCATGTTGTGTATCCAAAAGCACTTCAAGTAAGAGAATTTCAACGCCAACACTTTCTTTGATTGGCACTGCAACGCATGCCGGGTACAGCTTGTAAATAAATAAATAAATAAATAAATAAAAGGAAAACATAACCCATATAAAATGCCTGACTTTCGCAGATGACATCGCCATAATAACAAATACTAGAACAGAAGCACACCACGCCTTAGAGAAACTCCACGAGATTACCATGAAAACTGGGCTCCAAATTTCGTATGAAAAAAAACGCACTTTTTCGATACAAAATCCTCAAACTCCCAATAAAAACAAAATACGGAGAAAGTGTACAAGTCAATGATTTCAAATATTTAGGAGAAATCGTGCAGATATCTTGTCTGTACACAAAGGCTAACGAAGTAAAAGTCTCAAATTTACAGAAAGTTTACAAACTTAGCTGGTCCCACTACAATTAAATATGCATCTCCACGGCTGCGAAATAACAACATTATAAAACGGTAGTCTCGCCGGAAGCCTTATACGCATCAGAAATCACAAGCACCAAGGGAATGGCCAAATTTAAAGATATTGAAAAACAAGAAAGGAAAATTCTGAGAATAATTTACGGCACTGTTTTCAGACATAATTCCTGGCAAAAAGGCCAACAGAAAAAATATACAGTAATACTGAATCTATCACGACACTTATCAGAAAACGCAGAGTGAAGTTCCTTACACACATCGCCAGGATGAACTATACCAGACTGACTAAAATTATATTCAACATAATTTCTACGTCGAAATTTGGTACTTCTTGGTACAAAGAAACTATGGAAGACTTACAACAATTACATATCACCATAGAAGACATTCACGACCGCAAAATTTCTAGATAAAACATCAAAAACCAGAAATTCAAATTTAGATCACAACCCAAAAGAAATAGGCGTAAATGGACATATGAAGAGAAGAAGGCACACAGTGAACGGATGAAAGGTCTTTGGGAAGATGAAAAGCGATATTTTTGTGTTCTTAGCGCACTCCTTAAAGGTGAATGTACGCAAGTAATAATAATAATAATAATAATATTAATAATAATACATAAATAAATCTATACTAATATAATAAAGCTGAAGAGTTTGTGCGTTTGTGTGTTTGTGTGCTTGAGTGTTTGTGTGTTTAAACGCGCTAATCTCTGGAACTACCAGTCTGATTCGAAAAATTCTTGTTTTTATATGATAGCCTGATTCAAGAGGAATAGTTTAGGCTATATATCATTAGGCTACACCGCTCAGGTAACCTTCAAGATTGATTTTTTTTCAGTAAGTCGGTAGAACCAGTGCTCCCGAACTGCTCTATCCGCATGCGCTGGCGTTATGGTTAGTGATACGTACACCGTTTCACCTATCTGAACCAAAATTTGTATACATACCCTTTGGAACCCTGCGAATAACTCTGTTTACATGAAATTTCGGACAGACCACTCCATTCCTTGCATTTAGGCCCTTTGGCAAAAATCTACACCGTTTCACCGATCAGAACCAAAATTTGTATACTTACCCTTTTGAACCCTGCGAGTAACACTGCCTACATGAAATTTATGAAAGACCAGTCCATTCCCTGCATTTAGGCCCTTTGCACAAATCTACACGCTTTCACCAATCTGAACCAAAAGTTGTATACTTACCCTTTGGAACCCTGCGAGTAACACTGTTTACATGAAATTTCGGACAGACCACTCCATTCCCTGCATTTAGGCTCTTTGGCACACATCTATACCGTTTCTCTTAATTGCACCAAATTTTACATAGACTACACTTTGAAACCCTGCTGATAACACTGTTCACTTGATATTTCGGACAACGCTCCCCATTCCCTACATTTAGAATAACATAACTTACAAAATGAACTTAAAAACCACGTATGAAGGCTCTAGAACCATTCATGTCCGTAGTAGTGTAACTGTAAGAGTATTTTAATAAGTGTGTTGTTGACGGGCAGTTCGGGCTGCATCACGTAACCCCTACCAGTGTTCTGGTGCAGAATTGCGAAAATAGTTAAATCTTGCAATGCTTATAAATTGCAGTCACGGGGAGTAATTAGTGCAAAAAGATTTCTTAGGCTCTTTTAAACAGTTATCATCAAGAAAATTATGCCTCTGTATAAGTGCAATGGTGTTGGTGCAATACATTGAGGTTATCAGCTGCAATAAGCGTTGGTGCTTTCAAATTTACCTTCATTTATTCCGAAACTTATCTTTAAGCGCGTTGTGGCGATTAATGTTACCATTGCTACCTCAGTAGCTCGGGACAGCCGAAGGTTGCCAAAGAGTTCTGATTATTTTCCTACGGCACTATGCGACAAAAGACGACATTATTGGTCTCTACATTTTTAACAGCCAATGGGATATAGGCCCTAGGCAGTGTCTTTTGTTTCACTTACTGCTCTTTTTTTTTTTTTGTAAATTTGTTTGTAAATTACATGTGTCAGTGCTGTAGTTAGTAAATAGCTGTTTCCCTATTCATTATTATCATTACGGGATATTGACCTGAATGTTACGTCTATTATACTGTACTTCTTATCACCCCCACTACAACCACCACCACCACCACAAAAAGATATATTTTTAGAATATTGGTTTCTGTTATTTTAAGTATCATTTGCCAGTTCTGTAGTAGTATTCATTATCCATAAAACAAATAAATCCACCGGGCGAAGCCGGGCACTACTGCTAGTAAATAAATAAATACTGAACAATATCACATCATAATGCTATTGTCTCAATGTCCTGACAAGTCGCCCTTCTTGAGCATTACGTAGACGACGCGACCGACGTACACACATCATGAATGGCTCATCGATCGTTGGCTTGTGTTAATCATGTAACATTAAACACCGGTGTACTGGTGTGTCGAGAGGTCGCTTCGGTCATGCTCCTCTACCAATTGTTTTCAATTGGTTCAACACTAATTTGGTTTAACTAAACTTTGGGCCAGTTCTGTTCTTTAATTAAGCCCATGTTTGTAATTAGCAACCATCATTATTGGGCTTTTGTTTGCTTTCCGGTTGGACAATGTACTTACTGGCCGACACCAGAGGAAGTTACATTCGGACCAGGAAATGTTTGGCAGAGACCCGATGCTTATACTTAAAGACCATACGGTAAATTAGTGACCCATATAAAAATTCAATTTGAAGTCATTTTGCATTAGAATAATTCTTCCCCAGAATTACAGTACACTTTGTACCACCTTTTTTCGCCTGTGTCTTTTTTTCAATGAATTGTTATTGCACTGTCATCCGGCCAGAGGCTCTATACGGTATGCAGCGGAATGTATCGCCAGTCGGCCCCGTGGTGTTAGGAAAGGTCTACTGCCTCCGAGTTCGATTCCCGGCTCAATCAGGGATTTTAAACCTTGTGAACTGGCGTGGAAATATGTAACACGAATCATTTTGATCCATAGTGTCACTCCCTTTTTGTCGTAGTCGTACCTATTTTAATGAACTTATTTTACACATGGTGTCTTCCTATGAACTATTACCAATATAAAATTATTATTATTTATCGTATGGTGATACAGAGTTAAAATAAAATTTATATACTGTACACTACATATAAAGTTATATATACAGTTATGTACATAGTCAAAAACACAAGTTCTTGCTTTAAACTTCTAAATCCAGGCCATCAATCCACTGAAGTGCCTGAGAAGATGCATGATGAATGTCACCAACTGATCCTTGGAACGCTCCTTGCGGACATTCACCGACAATATGTTCGATGGTTTGCAGGGTAGCTCCACAATCGCAGTTAGCAGAAGTAACCCAACCCCATTTGTGAAGCAGGAATCCACATTTGCCTTGTCCTGTACGGATACGGTTAATGATTCTCCATTGGTGTCTGGGGAGTTTGAAACCTTCTGTCCGGTTGGAAGGGTTTTCAATCAGATGTGCATTGAATACTGATGATTCTTCCCACATAGTTTTCCATGCTTCTGAGATGTTAAATGAAGAGTACTGCAGAGCGCCAAAGTGGGTTTCTTGACTACAACCGTTGATTACCTGCTTTTGCTACTTCAGTATTTATGGGTAGCTGGGGGTTCTTCTGAATGGTTTTCCAATATAAAATGAGGTTAATTTATATTTTTCAAATTTAACTTGCAGAAAAAGCACAATAATTATCGTAAGAGTATAATTGCCATTGATAGTGGCGGTAAAGCAGTCATCTCCATTTTTTTAAATCAAAGGAGCGGATTACCAATGTGTTCCTAGACCCTAAACACGGATAAACAAGAACTTGGAGCTATGTGATTTTGCTGCACCAAAATAGTAGGATTTTCCCCCTTATATTTTACAGATTGTCCCGACTAACGTGAGCCAAAAATTGTCACGTGAGGACTGGCGCCATGGGTAAATCTGACCCGTCCGTAAATAATATGGAAATAACTTGAGTGTTCAAAATGCTATGGACATGTTTCTTTTGCAGGGTGAAGTTCACGGCTAGGAAGGAAGGTACTGTAGGTGACAGGAAATAAAGGCTGACCAAAACGAAAATATAGGCCATTATTTTTAAGCCACAGGCCAAAAATACCCATACGCCAGTCCTCGCGGGTTAAGAACTGATGCGAGGGCTGGAACGGGGTGCATTCAGTCTAGTGAGGACATTAGAGTAGCTGTCTGACAGTGAGGCAGCGCCCCGGTCACGGAGACCAAGATCAACGGCCGAGGTGACCCGACACAATGACCACTCGTCACCCCATAATCTGCAGGCCAAATGGCTGAGCAGACGTAGGCTCTTTATGGACTGTAGTAGTGCCACGGGGTTTGGTATGAAATGTATCGCCATGAACAAGAACGGGATGATGGAGAATTGGAAACCAAGGAAAGAAATCTTAGGTCCAATTAAAGAGGATGGTGCGTTTCGAAGACGGCATAACCGGGATTTACATACACATTAGCGGCTGCGGTGGGGTAATTGGTAGCATGCTGAGCTTCTATGTCCAAGATCGTGGGTTCAAACCCGGCAGAAGTTGTCGGATTTTTTAAGAGCGTTACAAATCCCTCAGTATGCCTTCCTTCGGAGGGGAAGTAAAGCCAGCGGTCCCATGTTATAGATTTATGGCATGAAAAAGAACCTTCCTCTAACTACACTTGAGGAAGCTAAAATGTGTAGGTTAGTTTGATAATGCTATATTAGTTCCAACGTTCACCAACAGGTGTTGACTGCGATGGCATTTAGCAGCCACGTCTGCAGCTAGGTGTCGTGCATGGTAGCATTTGGTAGCAAAAGTAGGAACTACTAGAAAAAATTAATCGTCTGCAGTCCTTACCTGAATCACAGATAACACACACTAATACAGCCATCACAATTAACACCGGTTAGGTTGCAGGTTCAAATCCTGGCGCAGTCAGCTGGCATATGAGGGTGCGTAAACGCGAGGGAGCCGTGTCAGTACATTTACTGGCCCGTTTAAGATCCCCTTCGGGGCAAAATTCCGGCACCCCGGCGTCTCTAAAAGAGAGTAGTTAAAAGGGACGTAAAACCAATAAAATTCACCGGTTATCAGACAAATTCTACACACACCCAAAGTACACGGGGCTATATGACCGCGTTGTCGCAGCCCCTAAACTAAGGAACCAACCAACCAGTGTGGAGGAAATTACTGACGCGATGCGGAAAAGACGGATTGCGTTTTATGGGCACGTTAACCTATCGCATCTTCACTTTTCTCCAAGAGAAGTGCTTGCCGCGGTGGGTGAGTGGTTAACGTGTCGGACTACCAACCCCAAGATTGCAGGTTCGCCCCTGGCCATGGTAAGTGATTTTTGAATGGCGACAAAAATCACGACACTCATGTCATAAGTTGTTGGCATGTTAAAGAACCCATTTGAATTCAGTAGGCCCTGTTCAATGGCAAAATTAATCTCGGGATTTTCCGCCATCATAAAGTTCATCCAATCTCTACTTGAAAGCGCTGTAGTGTCAAGGAGTTTAGTTATCTAACCTCCTTGACTTTCATAGCGTTCAAAGGAACGACGAAATTCGACATGCAAGCTACCCTCTGGGTGTCAATTAACAAAGCTTGCAACAGGCACCCGAGGCCATACGATATTATTATTATTATTCCAAGAGAAGTGGACAAAGGTTCAGTGGAATCCTACACGAGATTGGGATCTCACGTGAAGATATCCAGGAGCGTGACCAGCTTAAGCGAAAACTGTTTGATCATCGGAGTTTCCAACCAAAGCGGACGAAGAAAACTGGAAAGGCGTGGACAAATATTACAAAGGAACAACATCGCCTAGAATGAAAGAATACTGGACTAATTTTTAAGCTAAAAGAAAACAGTTGAAATGACGTTGTCCTCCGTTGGCCGAAACGAAACAATATTTAATAATAATAATAATAGGAGAAAAAATCAACTAGATCGAATTGGCACAAACAGACTGAGAAAGTACCGAAATAATTAAGATCGCCAAATTTACTACACCGTACTGAATTCAAACCCCTCACGGGGTTTTGAGGACAAAGACGTGAGGTCTAACCGCCATACATATATGGTCTATGCAACGAAACCAAGAGGCTTGCAGTTTTACGTGAGCGTTAAACTCTCGATCATAAGCCACGCAACCTCCCATTTACGTGGAATCCGAACCTCAGGGATGGCATTTCACTTAGAAAATCTCAAATGTATTGAGAAGGAATCGATCCCATCCTACTGAGAGGTGATTGGCCTGTGATATCATTATCTGTTACTTATTATTATTATTAGGCTTGCCACGGTGGGTATGTAGTTACAATGTCGGACTACCAACCCCAAGCTTTCAGGTTCGCTCCTGGCCATGGTAAGTGATTTTTGAAAGGCGACAAAAATCACGATACTCATGTCATATGTTGTTGGCATGTTAAAGAACCCATTTGAATTCAGTAGGCCGTGTTCATAATGGCAAAATTAATCTCGGGAACCGGGTGAGTTAGCCGTGGTCGTTACGGCATGACTACTGGCAGTCGCTCACATCCGGGAGGCGAGGAGGTTCGAATCCCCCCGCCGGCAACCTTGAAGATGGGCTTCTATGGTTTCCCATCTTCCTTCCAGGCAAATGCCGGGGTTGGTCCCTAACTATAGGCCACAGCCGCTACCTTCCAACTCCTTGTCCTTACAATCACACTTTCCTCCCCAGACAACACTCCACACACGACGGTACGTGTAGCTCACCCATTGGGTGTCCGCCTCCAAAGAGCTACAAAACTGGCGAACCGAACCTGTCCTCGGACACTCCCGGCACTAAAAGGCATACGCTAAAAAAAACAATATCTCGGGACTTTCCGCCAACACCAAGTTCCTCATTTCTCTACTAGAAAGCGGTATAGCATCAAGGATCTTAGATATCTAACCTCTTTGACATTCATAGTGCTCCAAGGAGCATTAAATTCGACACGCAAGCTGCCCTCTGGGTGTCAATTAACAAAGCTTGCACCCGGCACGCGAGGCCATACGATATTATTATTATTATTCATTCATTCACTTTCGCTAATCGGCCAACTAGGGACCACGATAAGCTTCATCTTACATTCTGGCATTTGTTCATTTTTCTCTTAATCCGCATTGTCTTCATGAGCTCAGTTGTCCGTTTTTCGTCCTGGAAAGTCGCAAACGTCTTATTGGCTGCTCTATAAAGATTTCGGTCTTGTGCATCTTCAGCTCGTATCCCCATTTCTTTCAGATCTTTCTGGACGTTAACATACCACGGCATAGTAGTTTTTGGTTTTGAGTCGAATATACTGAAGATACGTTTCGTCCATCGGGAGTCGATCATCCGTCGTATATGACCGTAGAAGCAAACTGCGTTTTCGCATTGTGTCTGTGATCTTCTCTATCCTCGAGTATATTTTTTGCCTGGATTTTCTGATGTAGATGCCATTTTTGTAGTCTGGGCCAAGTATGATGTGTAGGATCTTTCTTTCTTTTCTCTCTAACTTCGCGAGCAAACATTTCTCGGATAGGATAAGGCATTCAGATGCATATAGCGTTACTGGTTTGATGACAGTGTTGTAGTGACGAATTTTTGTGTTCATAAAAAAGCACTTTTTGTTATATATGTTGAGGGTGGTTTGGAAGGCGACTTCCATTTTCTTGCTTCTTGCTTCTATGGCTTCCTTGTCAAGGCCATTTTGCTGGATCCATTCCCCAAGATATTTAAATTTATTAACATAGTTTATCGTTCCATATTTGGTGTTTAGTTGTGCTGTATCATCCTTGATGTTCGACATTAGTTCTGTCTTTTGAAAGGAAATTTTTAATCCTGTTTGTTTTGCTACTTCCTTCAATATATTGACTTGTTCTGTTGCACTTTCGAAATCTGTTGTCATCAGGGCTATATCATCAGCAAATGCTATTATTATTAATATTATTATTATCATTATTATTATTATTATTATTATCGTTTCGGTCGTCTAGGGACCAAGAGAAAATTTCAATGCTTTGTCCTATGCTGTTCCTTCTTTCTCCTCCAATATTCCTTCTTCATCTCACTATGATTCCTCTTCCTTTCCTCGGACCATTTCGAGACTCTTTTCTTTCCCTTCCTCCCTTGGAATCCTTCCATGTTTAGCACCTTTTGCCTAAATATATCTCTCAGTGGTGTATTTTCTTCTCTGATTTTGTGCCTTACCATTATTGTTTATTATTATTATTGTTATTCTTTTTTTACCGTCGACTTGAGCCTCTATGGACTGGGTGTTAACAACCACTCTCATTTCAGTGTCTGCGTCTTGTTCGTTTGCCGGCTCTTGAGCACATCTATCAGCTTGTTCTTCCGCTCCTCTGTTAAAGGGCCTCTCCGTCTTCTGGGTTCTGCCTCCACCATAAAACCCTGATAGCTTCTCACTATCCTTCTGAAACTATTTCTGTCTTTGATTTTATCCTCTGTAATGCCCACCTGCCTCATATCTTTCTCACACTCTTGGAACCATTTCAACTTTGAGATCTTCGGTTTAAGAATATTCCAGATTTTCTTTGTGAGCCGGTCATTATTCATACGTAAGATGTGCCCATAAAACAGCAATCTTCGATTTCTAATTCTTGTTGTTATCGGTTCCATCTTGCTGTATTCTTCTTTATTTGATATCAGTCGAACCTGTCCGTCAACCCATATATTGCCCAAGATCTTCCGTATTAGTCTGCGGTCTCTTTTAAGTAGCTGATTGACTTGTCATGTTCGATTAATTATTTATAACTTTTACATACAAATAAAAAACCATCGCCGTCTGACACCTTGTGAGACAATAACATTGAAAAAAAGGAAGATTGTAGTTTTACGTGACCGTGAATCTTGTGATTATGAGCCACGGGACCTCCTTTTTACGTGGAATCCGAACCACAGGACATGGCATTTCACTTCGAAAATGTCACATGCATTGACCGGGAACAATAACATTGATGCTAGCGCTGGATCTTAAGATGTCAAAACCATCACCGTCCGACTCCTTGGGAGACAATAACATTGATGCTAGCGCTGGATCTCAAGATGTCAAAACCATCACCGTCTGACTCCTTGGGAGACAATAACATTGATGCTAGCACAGGATCTCAAGATGTCCAGAGCACGTCACTTAAGAGGTAAATCTTGTGCACTATACTTGCCGTACCATTTAGCATTATCTGCATTTGGAGTTTCTTCGAGCCAAGTTTCCCCTTTACATTTTCCCATTCGTTTCTTACTATACCATTCACAGGGACAACGACTACGGTATGTTGTTATTATTTCTTTTCGTCCAGAGAGCACTTTGTCTTCTAGCGGGATGGTTTTCCCAGGAAACTCTTCGGTCTCAGTGTCCTGCTGAGGGCTGATTGGTCTTCTTCTTTCTCCTCCTATTATGTAAAAAGTGTTTAATATCGACGGAAACTTCCTTGAAGCATATGTGACTGAACTCAGTGGAATGTGGCCAGTATTTGCGCCTTTTCTCTGCCACTGTGTCCTGTAGGTTTTGATTGAGTGGAACGGCAACATCGACAATGATTGCCTTATGTGTATTTTGTGGCCATGTCTAAAGAATCGTAGAAAATTGCAAGATCGTATGCAAAAGCTAGGCAATCAATAGAAAGGTTCTTTTCTTGTAACGCAGTCTTACTCCATTATTATTTTTAATTCATTCAATTTCGCTAATCTAGGGACCACGATAAGCCGCATTTTACATTCAGGCATTTGTTCATTATTGCTTGATCCACATTGTCTTCATGAGCTCACTGTGATTAGCAAGACGTTCTTCTGTCCATTTCCACCAGTTGTCGGTTTTTCGTCCCGGAAAGTCCCAAACGTCTTGATGGCTGCTCTATAAATATTTCGGTCATGTGCATCTTCTGCTCATATCCCCATTTCTTTTAGATCTTACTGAACGTTAACGTACCATGGCATTGTCGGTTTTGGTTTTGAGTCAAAGATACTGAAGATACGTTTCGTCCGTCAGGAGTCGATCATCCGTCGTATATGACCGTAGAAGCAAACTTTGCGTTTTCGCATTGTGTCTGTGATATTCTCTATCTTAGAGTATATTTCTTGCCTGGATTTTCTGAAGTAGATGACATTTTTGTAGTCCGGGACAAGTGTGATGTGTAGGATCTTTCTTTCTATTCTCTCTAAATTCGCGAGCAAACATTTCTCGGATATTATAAGGCTTTCAGATGCATATAGCGGCGCTGGTTTGATGACAGTGTTGTAGTGACGAATGTTTGTGTTCATAGAAAAGCACTTTTTGTTACAGTCTATATGTTGCGGGGGGTTTGGAAAGTGACTTCCAATTTCTTGATTCTTGATTCTTTCTTCTATAGCTTTCTTGTCAAGTCCATTTTGCTGGATCCATTCCCCAAGATATTTAAATTTATTAACACGGTTTATCGTTCTATATTTGGTGTTTAGTTGTGCCTTATTCGACATTACTTCTGTCTTCTGCCTCGGCAGCCGGCACAGTTCATATCCTCGCCGCTAGATGGGGGCTTCATTCATTCCATTCCTGACCCAGTCGGAGACTGGAAGCAGGCTGTGGATTTTCATTTCATTATTATTATTATTATTATTATTATTGTAATTTTGTTTTTGTTGCTGTTGTTGTTTCTGTTGCTCGGATGAGGGCAATTAATGGAAAAGCGATCGTTTTCGTACGCCATGGATGAATCTTGTAAACAACATTAACTGGTATCGATTTGTTGACCCAGAAGGCTCTTTGTCCGGAAAGTTGGATATCGTGGTGCGTTGTCATTGTCAGACAAACGGTAAGGTATGTTAGTAGTCTACATTTCACGCTGACGTCATGACATCATTCATCTGCTTTCAGTAATTGTTTTCATGTGTCAGACACTTAAATATGGAATAACCGTCCTCGTGACGTTATAAATGTTACCTCACCAACCACAAATGTGCGTATAAATATTTTATCTTGAATTTGTAACGGCCTATAACAATATTATGAGTGAATGTATTTAGTAACAAGAACTAAAAGCCTAATTTCACTTATCCTACTTATGTTAATAGCTATCAACATACAAATTTTCACTTTGATCGCTGTAATAGATTCATAAATATTGAGAACCATCTAAATGTTTCGGATGGTCGCCATGTTGGATTTTAACATAAAATATGAAGACCACAGAGTTGTGTACAATTAGATGAAAATTATTGCGTAGGTTTATTATTCAAACTTAAATCGCATGATCAGGAAACATGAAATAAAAACGAGATTTTAAAATTGCGCGCAGCCACCATCTCGAAGTTATGAAAACAATTGAAATAAATTAGATGTCAATGGATTAAAATTTGTATAAGCATTTACCGTACTAAATTTAACTACGCTCGGATGGTTAAATCGTGAGAAATGTCCATTTAAATATTTAAATTTCGCGTCGCCGCCACGTTGGATTTTTGCTGACAAAATTATTGAAAGACCCACAGGTGAATTTAATACTCAATAAATTGTTAATATACAAATGTTATATAGATTATAACAAACACATAATTACCTTCTCAGATTTAGGTACAGTATAAGGCCTGTTTAGACCTTGTATGTTGGGGCATTATTCGTAACAAGTTTCATTGTATGTGGTTGTATAAGAGAGGGCAGAGACCCTTAATCCACCACATTAAAGCAATATTAATAATAATAATATTGCCTATGAATGACTTAACAAAATCTCAGCAACGATGATGATAATTGTTGTTTTAAGGGGCCTAACATCTAGGTTATCGGCCCCCAATGGTTTGGGTGATAGTGAAAGATGAGATGAGAAAGAAAACTATAACTAATACTAACTACTGACTTACATACTAGAAGATGGAATGGTAAACAAATTAAGGAAAAGGCAAATAAAGGACAGGAAGAAAAGAAATGCCCTCAACCCTCGAAGAATGAGGATTGAGGGACTTGGAAGGAGAGCCATGAAAGGCAGATAGGAAAGGGACAGGGGAGAGGGACCACCCCCAAGTCAGAGGAAAACGGGGAGAAAACGGACTCAGCTTAGGAATCCTTCGGGATCACCAGCCGTGAGCCCTGGAGGGTGTAGCATTATCAAGGTTGCACGAGAAGTGGTGGGGCCACACACACCCTGCCTCCTTGAGGGCCTTGAGCGGAAGGCAGGAGATAACATGATGCAAAAGACGTCTGAAATTCTTTGGCCATATCTATAGAGAATGGACAGCGACAGACTAACCAAAAGTTTATTTAAAGTAATCAACTCAAAGAAGGTCAAATTAACTGGCTAGGAGAAACCAATGTGGATCTCCAAAAAATAAATATCACAAACGACATCACAGAAAATCGTGCAGCGTTTAGTACAATAGTACGCAAGCACAAATTCTTGGATGAACCTAAAAAGTGATCAACACGTTACTGTATGGGGACGTGCGCTATCATAAACCAACAACACCCCTTGCTACAGTTTTCCCGGACGTTTCGCCTTAGTTGCACAGCGTAATTTCTCCAGTACCGTTCTCCAGTGATGGAGATACCACGTTCTTTGAAATCAATAATCAAAGGGCCCCGGTAATCAAAGTCCCTCACATTTCCAGTGGATGGTGGGCTCTTGAATATCTTGGGATGAGGGCACGATGGATGACACCACTGCATCGTCGATGCTTTCGATTCCGGTTCCCAGTGGTGGCACCAGCATTACAGTAATGTGTTCCAGGAACGTGTTACCTTCAACATTGAAACGCACCAGGTGCTGCAGGCAAACAACCATCCGGTGTGCTTTTTGTTTGACATTCTACGCCCGGGGTCTCCAAAAACGTTGCATACACGCCACAGCAACGCCCTTAAACGGAATCGTTTTGATCACCCTTTAGCCTATATTGGGATCGACCTCTCTTGGTCAACTCTTGTTCTCTTCCGACCCCGACGGTATTAGGGTATCCGAGGCCTAGGGAGTTTTTCACTACCCGCCTTAATCGGCCCTTGTCTCATCTTTCCTGATCCCTCCTTCTTCGAGGGGTCGGACCTCTTGTTTACTTTTCTTTATATTTCCTTTTCTCTTTAAGATTCCCGCACTGTTTTTGTGACTTGGCTCCCCGTGTATCTAAATTCCCTTTAGCGATACGTTTTTTCGATCTAAATTGCATTTCGCGATTGTTTTCAACCTCAATTGCAATTTGTAAAGATTGACAATCTACATTGCTATTTAGTAAGTCTTTCAATGTAGGAGCAGGGCATTTTAGTGAGTATTTTGAATTTCAATTGCATTTTGTAAGTATTTTCGACCAAAACCGCATTTCACAAGAATTTTAAATCTCAATTGCATTTTGTGTGGTGGGCATTTTGCAAGTATTTTGATTCTCAATTGCATTTTGTGGGTATTTTGAATCTAAATTACATTTTGTCAAGTATTTTCAATCTAAATTGCATTTTGTAAGTATTGTCAATCCAAATGAATTGTTTGAATCTACCGTATATTTTGTAAGCATTTTCAATTTCAATTGCATTTTGTAAGTATTTTGAATTTCAATTGCACTTTGTGAATATTTTGGATTGGAAATGGGATCTTTCAATCTGAATTGCATTGCGTATTTTCAATTTCAATTACATTTTGTAAGTACTTTGAACCTCAATTGCATGTTGTACATATTTTCGATCTCCTTTGCATTTTGCAAGTATTTTGAATTTCAATTGCATTTTGTAAGTATTTCGACTCTGCATTGCATATTGTACGTGTTTCGAACCTAGCCTACATTTTGTGGGTATTTTTCAATCTATTTCTTTTGTGAATCTTTTCGTTCTAAATTCCCTTTTGTAAGAACATTTTGTGAGTTGTTTCAATCTGAGTTCCTTTTTGTGAGTATTTTCAGTCTCACTTAATTTTCGTTCTGGTTTCCATTTCATTGCCATTTTCGCTATCACCCAGATCATTAGTGGCAGATAACCTAGATGTTGGGCCCCTTAAAACATCAATTATATTCATTATCATCATCCTTCTACTTCCTCCAGCTTTTCTTCACTATCTCACTATGTTTCCTCTTCCCTTCCTCCGACCATTTCGAGCCGGTTTTCTTTCCATTCCTCCCTTGGAATCCTTCCATTTTTAGTACTTTTTGCCAAAAATATATCTCTATGGTGTATCTTCTTCTCTGATATTGTTTCTTTCCAAATCCTTTTTGACTTATTATACATTATTATTTTAATATTATTGTTTTAGCGATTACCAAATTAAACTTCATACTGTAGGGCCATGGGTCGCGCAAGTTTATCGCCCTTTCAACTGAGGGTCTTGGCCAAGAAATAAACAAAACTCTTAAGTACCCCTGTTATGGTACCATTGACAGGAACATTATGAGGAGATGAGGCACTATTGGCCCCGATGTTAAAGCTATCACTTCCGATCCTGGCCCGTACTTTTAGCGATCAATGTGGCGCAGCGATACGGCTTTCTAACTAAGAATGTCGTTGAAAGGAGAAGGAAACGAGCTCCGTTCATTGTTGGACGAACAATTACTCTCGAGTTTGATCTGCCTCTTGCCGTTGAAACCATCCCTCTTTCGTCCTCAAGCTACAGATCCATTTCCATTGTGTTGTCTCCAGGTTCCCATATAATTGACCATTACGTTTTGTAATAAGTTGCTTTCGACGATTTATGTTCCACATACACTCTCACGAATTGGTGCGTTAGTTATTTTAAGTGCTCTTCGCTGCGCCGATCAGATATAAAATAAAATCTGGGTCTCTGCATTCTAGGATTTGTTTGCAATATGGAGAACTTATTAGTTTGGATCCTCAGAGAGCCCTGCCAAAGCTTAATTGTTGTTTCCTTTTGGAGCTGAGAGATCGTGGTCATTTCAATCACAGAGTGACTGCGTCATGTTGTGTAGGCATTGGTCATGCAAGATCCACCCACTAGAACCTTAATACAGGATATTATCTATGTGCGCCCCGATAAGCACGGCTAGCTAAGCCGGCTTTGACTGGCGCGGATCGCGGGCGCACGTACACGGTTCAGCCGGTGTGGTGGCGCGCTCCGCTTACTCTTATCGTTAGTTCACACGTGTTTTGTCATTCATATGTACGTGTATCTGCAAAGCTTAGACGTTAGTGTTGCACGTTTAGTAAGTATTGTGATTACTGTGATTGTTGGTCATGCCTAGACACCAATTCACCATAATTCGTTTATGAAAAGCAGAAAGTCTTGTTCTGAAACAAGACGAAAATTTCGAATCAAGTTTCCAGGAAGACCTGTCCCCCTCCCCCCACTTTACACCTGTATTCACCATTCACCATGGCCCACATTTTAACCGAGTGTGTGGATCTTGCTGATCTACGAAGATGTGGGGGTCCGGGCGGGGACAACAAGAGCCCGCCGATGAGCCAGCTTGGTGTCCTAGGCGAAACCCCACACAAGACACGGCACAAACTTAGAAGAATTGCTGAGTTTTAATTCACCGGCCGTGAAAGCCAATATACCATATTTTATTAAGTTAATGACTTGCTGCCTTTCAGCGCCGTATTTCGTACTTAATGTTGGCCGCACTGCGAGATTCCCGCGTGTTGCTGTGCTATTGTAAATTACATTTGTATAGGGTTTTGGTGGTTTTTATGCTACAAATCCTTTTTTAAACAAAATAGCATGTGAAATATGCCGCACTAAACTGACTACGGAGCTGAAAGGAATTAAGTCACGTTTCAAAAATTTGATGTGAAAAATAATATGTTTATTAAATTAAAATTGATATTCAACTAACACAAATATAACCTGAATGGTTGCTTCAGAACATTCATGACTAATATAGAGTGTTTGTTAAGTTTTGTTCTGTGAATGTCGTTTTATCTGTCTCCTGAAAAATAATGAAAAATTGACTTAATGCTTCTCAGATCCGGCCGATTCAATTATTCTATTAAATCTTAGAGAAAATAATACCACAAGATATTCACAGCCACGATATTATACGGTCTGGCTGCGTGGCTCAGGGGTAACGTTCTCGCTTGCTGAGCCCAAGGTTGCAGGTTCGAAACCTGGCGCAGTCAGCTGGCATTTGAGGGTGCGCAAATGCGAGGGAGCCGTGTCAGTAGATTTACTGGCACGTTAAAGATCCCCTTCGGGGCAAAATTCCGGCACCCCCCGGCGTCTCTAAAAGCCAGTGTAGTTAAAGGGACGTAAAACCAATAGCATTATTATTATTATATTATACGAACGCCAATCTTGAGACAAGTGACTACGCTTGGCAGTAAACCCAGGGACGGCTTCGGTGGCGTAGTTGGTAGCATGCTGAACTTCTATGCCCAAGATCGCGGGTTCAAACCCGGCAGAAGTCATCGGATTTTTAAGAGCATTAAAATCCCTGTGTGCATACCTTCAGAGGGGAAGTAAAGTCGTTGGACCCATGTCATAGATTTATGGCATGTAAAGGAACCTTTCACTAACTACAATTGTGTGAAGCAAAATTTGTAGGTTAGATTTGATTATCGCTCTATTAGTTCCAACGTTCGCCGCCAGGTGCCAGTTGCGGTAGCATCTAGTAGTCAAGTTCACAGCTAGGTGTCGTTGGCGGTTGCATTTGGTAGCGAAAGTAGGAAATACTTGAAATTGATCGTCTGCAGTCCTTACCTGAATTACAGATAACACGCACTAATACAGCCATCACAATTAACGCCGGTTATCAGACAAATTCTACACACACCCAAAGTACACGGGGCTACATGACAGCAGTGTTGGAGCCCCTAAACTGAGGAACTAACCAACCATCGCCCAGAAGCCGTCTTCCGTGAACAGGCCTACAGCTCATGATGGGGGAGTGGTTCGACCTCTTCTGTTTGAAATCAGTGATGAACTAAGAATGTGTGCTGTGTAAAAAAAACCTTTCGATTGCCATATTTGTGTAGCGGCTAGCGTTGTTAGCCGTCGGCCTAGAGGTCCGGGTTCGATTCTCGTCTCTGTCAAGAAATTGAATTCTTGTGTGAAGACTGGAACATGATTCCCACAGCCTCGTCAGCCCAAACTGAGAAGAGGTGAATTTGATTCAAACCTCAGCGATCATGGAAGTGGTCGTCCGTGGTTTCGCACTTCTACTCCAGACGAATGCCGGAATCATTCCTAAATTAAGGCCACGGCCAATTCCTTACAAATCCTCACCAAAATTACAAATACACACACTACTATAGAAACCGCAGTAACGCTTTTCTTTAGTCATTAAAGTTTTACGGTGAGGAACAGCTAGGTCATCTGCCCCCACAATAATACTGATTATCAGACAAATTCTACACGCATTCAAGTACATGGGGCTAAATGTCCACAATGTTCAATTAAAAACAACAACAACAACAAGTAGACAACAGTTTTCTTCAACACCCAACTAAGCTGCAGTTGTTTTCCGTTTCATTTAGGTGTTTGGGATATGTTGGTCCTCAACCCCGTGTACTTAGGTGTGTATTCAATCTGTATGATAACCTGCGTTTGTTTGGTGCGTTTATTGGTGTGTGTAACTGTACTGCATCGCGGGGCATTGAACTAAGCATCTGTGCAAATAACAAAATAGAGTATATTTTAGCAAGTAGAGTTTCAAGTTTCCCGCCTAATCACTTCATTTTCAAGATAAGCCCGTTCATTTCAAAACTGTTAAGGTAGTAGCCAGCCATCGTCACCACTGATCAGTTGAAATTAATTTCAAATTAAGCGGAACGTCGCCGAGATACAGAGGTTTTAATTTTTAGTGGAAACAGAAAAACGTCCCATATCCTCTCGCTTTTTCATAATTTAACTTTATTTGTTATTTGTTTTACATGTCTTCCTCTATTAGAAATAAATTTGGCTGAGCTTCTATGCCCAAGATAGCGGGTTCAAACCCGACCGAAGCCGTCGGATTTTTAAGAGCATTAAAAATCCCTCAGTATACCTGCCTTCGGAGGGGAAGTAAAGCCGGCGGTCCCATGTCATAGATTTATGGCATGTTAAAGAACCTTCCACTAATTGCACCTGTGTGAAGCTAAATTGGATAGGTTAAGAATCTAAACGCTCTTAGGTTTCTACGTTCGTTGCCAAGAGCCGACTGCGGTGGCGTCTAGTAGCTAAGTTATGAACTTGGCCTAGTAGTCGTTGACGGTGGTGCTTGGCGGCAAAAGTAGGAACTATTTGAAAAATTCTAAGTTGCAGTACTTAAATTAAAAAACAGATAACACACACTAATACAGTCATCACAATTAACACCGGTTATCAGACAGATTCTACACACACCCAAAGTACACGGGGCTACATGACCACGTTATCGCAGCCCCTTAACTTAAGAGCCAACCAAATTTGGCAACAAAAAACTATAGACTATTGCTTACACTCAATTGGGGTGTTTTAAGTATTTATTTTTAGAGTTGAAAGTTTAAATTCGCTCTCCTGAAATATTTACAGATTGTGACTTACCCCATTTTCCGTGGAGTTTTCATTTGTTGAGCGACTAAAAGTTATGAATTGCCCTCATTGTTATTTTGGCATCACTGAAAAGTAGCTTCAAAACTTTTTATGACACACTTTATCGGAAAATTACGATATTAATAGACTGCCGTGTAATAATGCAATGTATTGGAACCTTTATTGCTAGAGAAGTGATATTGTCCTAGATAGTTCTAGCTTTTATTAAATTTATAGAATTCCGTCTTGGTTACGTTTAGATCGCTTGTGGTAGACCTTGAATTTAAAATAAATATCCTCTCCCTATGTGGTCCCAAAATTTCTTCAGCACACATGTGTATAAAATATGTTGCATTATTTTAGCTGAATGGAAACCACGGCGATACCGTCCTATCGATGGCGGTCATCCATTGAGGATATTTGTTTTATTTATGTGTAATCATACATTCGCTAACATGCGCAATTACTTGTGGATGTTGGCATTCAGTAAGAGCTTCTGCAAGAGGCAATGTGGGTCACAAGGAGCAAGAAGCTCTTCTACACATTCACTCACTTCCTCAGTGCGGCGACGTACAGTCCACCCCAAAGGTGACTTGGCCTGTTAATCGCCGAAACTGTGCACCTGCTGCATATGTGGAGAACAGCTGGAAACTTCCTTCCCTACAGTCTACCTCGCCGATAACAATTTAAATAATATAAAAACAAAATTAAAAAATCTCTACTTAGTAAAAAACTAAGTCCCCGATTCTTGGATGTTACGGGTAAACTCGAGAACCACTGGATGGATTTTGATGCGGTTTTCACCATTCTGTAAAAGATATCTCAAGGATGATTTCTGTAGAAAATAATTTATTTATGAACAAAGAAAGCCGAGCAGTAACGATTTCAGTGGAAAAGTCGAAAAACCCTGGCGTCCGAGCACTTTGTAAGCTTACGCTGGGCAAACCGTTAAAAATATCTAAATACTATGAGTGTAAGAATTGTTCAGCATGAAAAGTCCTACAAAAATTGCCGCGAGGGCATAACTCGTATCTTCAATATATCGCCTACTATAAGTATTTTTATATTGGACGGAAGGGGGATTTGAGTTTCAAGCACCTCGTCTTCCTTAAATTACGACCGACAAGAATTCGTTGCACATGCATCTCCATGATAATATAATAGTCCAGTCAGTGATTTCATCCCATCATGCTGAGACGTAAATCCGATAAAGATCGTAGTTCATTGACATAGAAAATAAAGGCGCTTATCACGTAATGCATTCATAACTGTTCCCGGGCGAAGCCGGGGTGGGTTGCTAGTAAAAGTATAAAACACAGAAAAAAATTAACACAAAAAACATACACACCAAAAAAACAATTGACTGGCTGCGTGGCTCAGCAGTAACGTTTTTGCCTACTGTGCCCAAGATTGCTGGATCGAATCCTGGTGCAGCCAGCTGTCATTTGAGGGTGCGCAAATGTGAGGGAGCCGTGTCAGTAAATTTACTGGCACGTTAAAGATCCACTTCGGGGCAAAATTCTGGCACCACGGCGTCTCTAAAATCCGCAGTAGTTAACAGGGACGTAAAACTTATAATATCAGCATCATCATCATCGTCGCATAAAACACGCAAATAAAACACAAAAAATATATTAAACAAAAAAAAACAGAAAAACTCAAACAAATTCAAGAACTCAAAAAAAATCATATTAACTCAAATAATCTCAAAACTCAAAACAACAAAATATCTGCTAGGTAATGTATTTTATATATTGTACGCGGTTGATATTTTTGCAGTTACAACTTGTGTTATAGTTTTCACTATGTACTTAAAGCTCGCTGTAGTAGAATGCAACACATTTGCAATGATAGTACTAATGTTTGTAGATATCAGTATTGATAGATGAATTAAAAATTTAAATTGTACGCCAATGAATTGGTGGGCGTATAATTTAAACTTTGAATTCGCTGTAGTAGTTCATGAAATCCTAGAATTGGGGTTTAGTTAATGAGGCAGCTAAAAAAAAAAAAATATATATATATACTGTATATTGAAATACATTAGTGAAACGAAACGCGTCAGTCATTAGGTTTAACGTATCGAATACTTTTCCAATGTAAATATTTTTAGCTGAAGCTCTGAATGTATCCCGGATGAGATGTACTTTTTTAGTTCTAATTATTGACGTCTTCCTGGACATACACTGTCACCAGTACAACGAGTCTTCCAACAGCAGAGCAAGTTGAAGCAGCTGACTTAATTATCCCGTTCTTTCTGCTCTTTTGGCCTTCGTCAGCTCTGTGAATTATTCATAGACCTCTCGTTCCGGTAATTGCAGAGATAATGAAAGGTACTTCAAAGCTGCTCATCAAGAAAGTATTAACACAGTTTGCCCATTACACTTTTATACAATGAGTGCTTTCTTCTGTCGTGTTTGTATTAACACCTAACAATTGACTTGGCTCGCTGGACATTGTTTCGCATTCTACAGTAGTCTACAGTAGACGTGAATTATTACGAATCGACAAATGGTGTGCTCTGGAACCGGTGGGCCGCGAGCCGGTAGCGGGCCCTAAGGTGAATTCTATCAGACGTTAAGGTGAATTATTCCATTAAACGGCTGAATTCTATTAGACGTTAAAAGGTGAATTCTACCAGACCCTATGGTAAATTCTATCAGACCCCAAGGTGAATTCTATCAGACCGTAAGATGAATTCTACCAGACCCTAAGGTGAATTCTACTAGACGTTAAGGTGTATTCCAACAGACCCTTAGGCGAATTCTATCAGACCATAAGATGAATTCTACCATAATCTAAGCTGAATTCTATCGGACCGTAAGGTGAATTACAGTATACCAGACCCTAAGGTGAATTATACTAGACGTTAAGTAGAATTCTACCGAACCTTAAGGTGAATTCTACCTGACCCTAATGTGAATGATACTAGACGTCCTAGGTGAATTCTACCAGACCTTAAGGCAGACCCAACAGTAAATTCTACCAGACCTTAAGGCAGACCCAAAAGTAAATTCTACCAGACCTTATGGTGTATACTGCCAGACCCTAAATTAAATTCTATCAGACCCTATCCCCAATTCACAAATACACACAGACTGTCACATAAATCTCATGTACAGTGCACATCCAAATACACGCGGCTATATGATCACGATGTCGCAGAAAATAAGCAACAGCAGCACGTTTTTAACAAAAGGGACAGGGGGAAATGAAATTGGATGTCATATTTCTTTCGTCAAGTGAGCATCATCTGATCAAGGTTTATTTTAACTTAGATGTTATTGATTTAGACGTTATACGTGCTTAATACGCAAATAAATACCATAAATAAATTGTAAATAAATAAATAATACGCAAACGTAAGTCAAACGTATATACTCCAATAAAAGGGACTGACTTCGTGGCATCGCACTGCGGTGACGTTCTCGCCTGTTGTGCCCAAGGTTGCAGGATGGAATCCTGGCACTGCCTGCATTTGAGGGTGCGCAAATGTGAGGGAGCCGTGTCAGTAGATTTACTGTCACGTTAAAGATATCCTTAGGGGAAACATTCTGGCACGTTAAAGATCCCCTTAGGGGAAACATTATGGCACGATAACCCCTTATAGGGTCTGATAGAATTCACCTTAGAGTCTGATAGATTTCACCTTAGGGTCTGTATATTAACTACCTGCTATGTCAAAGATCCTAATGGTTGAATCTTTCAGCCATATGTGAAAGAATTTTCTTTTGGAAGTGTGAATATTTCAGAATACTAAATAACTTGCTTCTCTCTTCTTGACCTATGATGCTTGATGAAATTTAATTCTTTTAACAGAACAATTAAAATTAAAACGTAAAATATAAAATATGATGAAAGTAAATAAAATTGAATATAAACATGCTTGTAAAAATTGAAAATTAATAATAATATAAAATTACAATTAAAATTGAAACTTTTGTCCTTTTCTGACCCCGACGGTATTAGGGTATACGAAGCCCTCCTTAATTGCCCCTTGTCTCATCTTTTTGATCCCTCATTTTTCGAGGTGACAGACCTCTTGTTTTCTTTTCATTCTATTTCCTTGCCTCTTTAAGATTACCGCTTTTTTTTCTTCTTGTGAATTGGCTCCCTGTGTATTTAAATTACCTTTAGCGAATTTTGTGAATCTACACTGCATTTTGTAGGTATTTTCGATCTAAATTGCATTTTGCGAGTATTTTCAACCTTAATTGCATTTCGTAAGGATTGACTATCTAAATTGCTTCTTAGTAAGTCCTTAAATGTAGGTGTAGGCACTTTCGTGAGTATTTTGAATTTCAATTGCATTTTGTAAGTATTTTGGACCCACAGTAAACCGCAATTTGCAAGTATTTTCAATCTATATTGCATTTTGTGTGGTGGGCATTTTGTAAGTATTTTGATTCTCAATTGCATTTGGTGAGTATTTTCAATCTAAATTGTGTTTTGTAGGTATTGTCAATCCTAATGAGTATTTTGAATTTACCATACATTTTGTAAGCATTTTCAATTTCAATTGCATCTTGTAAGCATTTTGAATTCCAATTGCACTTTGTAAGTATTTTGAATCTGAATTGGCCGGTTTGAATCTAAATTACATTGTGTATTTTCAATTTCAATTGCATTTTGTAAGTATTTTGGAACTCAATTGCATTTTGTACGTATTTTCAATCTCATTTACCTTTTGTAAGTACAGTATTTCCCCTCTACATTTTGTGAGTCATTTCAATCTGAGCTCCATTTTGTAAGTATTTTCAGTCTCACTTAATTTTCGTTATGGTTTCATTTCATTGACATTTTCGCCATCACCCAGACCATTAGGGGCCGATAACCTAGATGTTAGGCCCCTTAAAGCAACAATTATCAACATCATCACACCAAATGCTTGCCACGGTGGGTGAGTGGTTAACGTGTCGGTCTACTAAGCCCAAGCTTGCAGTTTCACTCTTGACCGTGCTAAGTGATTTTTGAAAGGCGGCAAAAATTACGACACTCTTGTCATACGATGTTGGCATGTCAAAGAACCCATCTGAATTCAGTAGGCCGTGTTCATAATGGCAAAATTAATCTCAGGTGTTTCCGCCAACACAAAGTTCCTCATTTCTCTACTAGAATGCGCTATAGTGCTCAAGGAGCTTAGATATCTAACCTCCTTGACTTTCATATTGCTTCAAGGAACAACGAAACTCGACATGCAAGCTACCCTCTGGGAGACAAATAACAAAGCTTGCACCCGGCACCCGAGCCATACGATATTATGTTATTATATTTATTATTCGCTAATCGGCCAACTAGGGGCCACGATATGTTCCACTATACATTCTGGCGTTTACTCAATTTACGATTGATCCAGTAGGTTTTCATTAGCTTGCTGTGACGAGCACGGCGTTCATCCGGCCACTTTGCACCGGTTGTCCATTTCTCATCATCTCGGAAAGTCCCATAAGTCACGATGGTTTTTCGGAAAAAGTCTCGTTTGTGCGCGTCATCAGGTCGTAGGCCCAATTCTCGGAGGTCATTCTTGTCATTAACGTACCAGGGGACTGTTGTTTTTGGTTTTGAGTCGAAATTGTTAAATATACGTTTTGTCCATCTAGAAGCGAGCCCTGAGTTTGCGCATTGTGTCCGTGAACTTCTCTATCTTAGAATAGATTTATTATGATTATTATTATCATCATCACATCAAATGACAATGAACTATGAATACCAATACATAACATAGGAAGGAGGTAGGCGCCACTTTGTGGGTAGC
This sequence comes from Meconema thalassinum, assembly GCA_946902985.2. Taxonomy (NCBI): domain Eukaryota; kingdom Metazoa; phylum Arthropoda; class Insecta; order Orthoptera; family Tettigoniidae; genus Meconema; species Meconema thalassinum. The sequence goes on along the minus strand of OX336393.1, from coordinate 451,229,762 downwards.
GTTTCATTTTGTTTTGACCAACATTGCAGGTGTTGCATGAAATTTTTAAATGGTTTCTATTTTGGTGAATTATTTTTGACGGATCATACGAATAAATGTTAGTATAATCAGTTGTAATGTGGCAAATGTTCGGTTTCTGGTTAGGTGAACACGTTAAGCTCCCTGAATCGTACGTCATTCGGGCGTGTTTCTGATGGAAACTAATCAGAATTAATATACATTTTCAAATGCTGGAGGACCATAAAGGACAGGGATATTCAGTCATGATAACCCGAACGTCAAGAGCATAACCACGATGTGGAATCTAACACCGCCCGTAATGCCAATTGCTTTCTGGAATTCCCTCCAGGATTATCATCACGGAACTTTTACAGACATCGGATAATGTTCCGCTTTGTATACACGCAATATCCACCTGCACTACAGTGCTATTAGCCTGTTAATAGTTTGTATAAAACATCAACGTAATCTCTACAAACAAAGTAAGCTTCCTCTGTGAACATTTTGAATTTATTTCGGATGATGTGTGTAATCACTAGGGCTACGTCCGGCACCGTGGCTAATTGGTTAGTGCGCTAGGCTCTGGCCCGAAGTGTCCCGGGTTCGATTCCCGGCCAGGCCATCAGGGATTTTTATCTCCGTGGCTCGTGGACTGGGTGTATGTGACGTCTTCATCATGATTTCATCCTCATTACAGCGCGCAGGTCGCCCACGGGCGTCAACTAGGAAGACCTGCACTCGGCCTCTCAGGAGGCCTCACGATCATCTTCTCATCATCACTAGGGCAACGACTTTTGGGTAAATAGTTATTCTTTTCCTTTGCTTATACATAACTACCCCTTATTATTCCTGTTTTTCAACGGGGTCGGGGATAAGATGCGATTGAAGCCTTTGTGGCGGATGGTTTTTACGGCCGGATGCCCTTCCTGACGCCAACCTCATGAGAGGAGTTAATGAGAGATGAAATGAATGATGGTGAATGAAACTGGGAAAGGATGTGGAAGGGAGTGGCCGTGGCCTGTGAGAAGGTACCGTCCTAGCATTTTCCTGGAGTTGAAAATTGGGAACCACTTAGCGAGGGTAGCCACCATTGTCGGTTGCTTTTATATATTAGGTTGGTTGGTTCCTCAGTTTAGGGGCTATGACAACGTTTACATGTAGCCCCGTGTACTTTGGGTGTGTGTAGAATCTGTCTGATAACCGGTGTTGATTGTGATGGCTGTATTAGTGTGTGTTTTATCTGTAATTCAGGTAATGACTGCAGACGACCAATTTCATTTAGTTCCTACTTTTGCTACCAAATGCTACCGTCAACGACACCAAGCTACGAACATGGCTACTAGATGCCACCTCATCCGTAACATGGCGTTGAACGTTGGAACCTAATAGAGCGTTAATCAAATTTAACCTACAAATTTAGCTCAAACAAATTTGGTTAGTGGAAGGTCCTTTTACATGTCATAAATCTATGGCCGGCTTTGCTTCCCCTCCGAAGGAAGGCACACTGAGGGATTTTAACGCTCTTAAAAAATCCGATGTTTTGGCCGGGCTTGAACTCAGCATACTACCGACTATGCCACCACGGCCGCTCCATGAATTAGAACCTTAGCTATCATAAACGAGGGGGGATCGAAAAGTCTTTGCCCCTATTTTTTTCGGCAAAAAATAAATACGGCAGTTACAAATATACAAATATCCGGCTGAGTTCTACCACAGGGGCATCTGAAATTTAGTGCTTAGACTATGGTGACTCGTCCAGCTGCAAAACTCGTTTAATCCACTTGTGGATAAGGATCATGTCGTAAAATCATCTATCTATATATTTAAAACACTAAGCTGATTTTTGTTACCGCGAGATTGAGGGAACGGTAGAACCGATTCACTTCGTAGAGCAATCTGTCGAAAGCTGTAGGCCTGTAGATTTGCAGAGTGTCTTTAAAATAAACAATCGCGTAATGGAACCAGTTCGAATCCCCCCTCCGACTCATATTTTTATTTCCTAATTATTCTTTCTGGATATTGGTAATTCATTGTCTTAACATATTTAACTTTTATTATTCCCGTACAGTAAGGAATTCTCCACGATTTACATTGCCATATACTTTTAAATTATTAAATAAAAGATGGCCACAATCGCTTTCGCCATGAGAGACAATTGACGAATATAATTCATTTGATGGACTCCGACATCGTGGTCACTCAGCCCCGTCTACTTTGGTGTGTGTGTGTGTGTGTCAAATTTTCTCTGATAACCTGTGTTATTGTGATGGCTGTACTGACGTGTGCATTCGTAATTAAAGTGGGGAATGAGAAATTGGCGACCGAAGCTTTAAGTTAGGAACTATCCCGGTATTTACCTGCAGTGGAAGTGGAAAACCACGGAAAACCACATCCCAGATTGTTGAGATGGGAATCGAAACTTGCCCTACTTAGTTTTGCCTCAAGAGTGCGCCCCGTTCCAGCCCTTGAGATGGGAATCGAACCTTGCCCTACTTTGTTTTGCCTCAATAGTGCGCCCCGTTCCAGCCCTCAGACTAGAATTACACTTCTAGAGAAATGGCGGATAAAGGATTCACCGTATCGTAGTGTGATCTTTGTTTTTGAGAATTAAAAAGAGGGAATTGAAGAACTTCAACAGGCGTTTGAGTTCGTTTGTTGTTTAAGTAACTTAATATTGGTTTAGAAGTCTGTTGACTGGGTGGCTCAGGGGTAACATTGCGTACCCAGGAATGAATTTTGCATAGTCGAAGGAGTCTCACCTCAGACATGTATTTTTATTTCCTAATTATTCTTTCTGGCTATTGGTAATTCATTGTCTTAACATATTTAACTTTTATTATTCCCGTACAGTAAGGAATTCTCCACGATTTACATTCCCATCTATCTATATATTTAAAACACTAAGCTGTTTTTTGTACACACGAGATTGTGAAAACGACTTAACCGATTGGCTTCGTAAGACATTCTAACGAAAGCTATTGGCATGCAGATTTGCAGAGTTTCTTTAAAAGGAAAATATATGTTACGGTATATTTTTAAATGATTAAAGAAATATGTAATATTTGACACTCTCGCGCATGCGCACAATGGCCTTTCTCAACAAGGAAAATGGCGATTCCGGTCGCGTCTAACTGAGATCTTTGTTTATGAGAATTAAAAAGGGTCTCCAATAATGTTAGTTATGTTTTTACAATATGCATTGAAATAGAATTATATTAAATAAACCACGAATTGAAGGACATAAAGTGCAGGTTGAGTGTGTATACTGGTTAGATAGCTTAATACTGCAGGGTCATATAGTTGTCTGGTTGGCCAAGGGGATAAGGTTACTAGCCAGAAATTTGTATTATGCATGATCGAGAGGGTTCGATCCCACTTCGGATATGTTTTTTTATTTTCGTTTTCTTCCTTCCTACGATTGGTATTGCATTGTAGAAACATATTTCACTTTTATCATTCCCGTCAAGTAACGAATTCTCTGTTCCCGTCGAGAGGGTTCGATTCCCACCTCGGTTATGTTTTTTTTATTTTCGTTTTCTTCCTTCCTACGATTGGTATTACATTGTAGAAACATATTTCACTTTTATCATTCCCGTAAAGTAACGAATTCTCTGTTGCCATCCTTTGCATGGTCGAGAGGGTTCGATTCCCACCTCGGATACGTTTATTTATTTTCATTTTCTTCCTTCCTACGATTGGTATTACATTGTAGAGATATATTTCACTTTTTCATTCCCGTAAAGTAACGAATTCTCTGTTGCCATCCTTTGCATGGTCGAGAGGGTTCGATTCCCACCTCGGATATGTTTTTTTTTGTTTTCTTCCTTCCTACGATTGGTATTAGAGTGTAGAAACATATTTCACTTTTATCATTCCCGTCAAGTAACGAATTCTCTGTTCCCATCGAGAGGGTTCGATTCCCACCTCGGTTATGTTTTTTTTATTTTCGTTTTCTTCCTTCCTACGATTGGTATTACATTGTAGAAACATATTTCACTTTTATCATTCCCGTCAAGTAACGAATTCTCTGTTCCCATCGAGAGGGTTCGATTCCCACCTCGGTTATGTTTTTTTTTATTTTCGTTTTCTTCCTTCCTACGATTGGTATTACATTGTAGAAACATATTTCACTTTTATCATTCCCGTAAAGTAACGAATTCTCTGTTGCCATCCTTTGCATGGTCGAGAGGGTTCGATTCCCAC